>CM039088.1:30890339-32142839 GCA_022113865.1 Chimonanthus praecox | reverse complement strand
AAACCCAAAACCCAAAACCCAAAACCCACAGACCTAAACCCTAAACCCAAAAACCCTAAACCCTAAAACAATAAAACCATAAAACCTAAACCTAAAACCTAAAACACTAAAACCATAAACCCTAAACCCTAAACCCCAAACCCTAAACCCCTAAAACCCTACCCTAAACCCTAAAACCCTAAAACCCTAAAACCCTAAACCCTAAACCCTTAGCCCTAAAACCCTAAAACCCTAAACCCCTAGACCCTAAACCCTAAACCCTTAAAACCCTAAAACCCTATACCTTAAAACCCTAAACCCTAAACCCTAAACCCTAAAACACCAAACCCCAAAAACCCTAGATCCTTAAAAACCCTACAACCCTAAACACTAAACGCACAAACCCCAAACACTAAACCGTAAATCCCAAAACCTAAAACCCTAAAACAAAACCCCAAAACCCTAAAACCCTAAAACCCTTATCCCAAAAACCCTAAACCCCAAAAAACCCAAAACCTAAAAACATAAAACCCTAAAACCGTCATCCCAAAAACCCTAAACCCCAAAAAACCCAAAACCTAAACACATAAAACCCTAAAACCCTAAACCTAAACCCCTAAACCCAAAACCATAAAGCCCAAAAACCCTAAAATCCTAAAACACAAAACCCTAAAAACCCTAAAACCCAAACCCTAAACCCCAAATGCCTAAAACCCTAAAACCCTAAACCATAAAACCAAAAACCCTAAAACCCTAAACCCTAAAACCCACAAACCTAAAACCCTGAAACCCTTAACCCTAAAACCCAAAAACCCTAAAACCTAAAACCCTAAACCCCTAAAACCCAAAAACCCTAAAACCTAAAACCCTAAACCCCTAAAACCCAAAAACCCTAAACCTTAATATCCCAAACCCTTAAACCCCTAAACCCTAAACCCTAAAAGCGTAAGCCCTAAAACCCTAAAACCGTAAACCGTAAAACCCTAAAACCATAAACCCTGAAAACCCTAAACCTTTAAAAACCCAAAACCCTAAAACAATAAAACACTAAAACCATAAATCCCTAAAATCTAAACCCTAAAACCCTAGAACCCTAAAACCCTAAACCCTAAACCCTAAACCCCTAAACCCTAAACCCCTAAACCGTAAACCCTAAAACCTTAAACCTCTAAAACCCTAAACCCTAAAAACAAACCCCAAAACCCTAAAACCCTAAACCCAAAAACCCTAAAATCCTAAACCCCAAAACCCTGAACCCCTAAAACCCTAAACCCTAAACCCCTAAAACCCAAAACCCTAAACCCTCTGCCCTAAACACTAAACCGTACCCTCTGCCCTAAACACTAAAACCGTAAACCCTAAAACCTAAACCCTAAACCCGAAGCTCTAAACCCCTAAAACCCTAAAACCGTAAACCCTAAAACCCAAACCCTAAACCCTAAACCCCTAAACCCCTAAAACCCTAAAACCCCAAACCCTAAACCCTAAAACCTAATAAACCCTAAAATCCAAACCCTAAAACACTAAAACCCTAAAACCCTAAACCCTAAACCCTAAAACCTAATAAACCCTAAAATCCAAACCCTAAAACACTAAAACCCTAAAACGTAAACCCTAAACCTAAACCCTAAACTCTAACCCCAAAACCACTAAAACCTTAAAACCCTAAACTCTAAACCCTAAGCCGTAAAACCTAAACCCTAAAACCTTAAAACCCTAAACTCTAAACCCTAAGCCGAAAAACCTAAACCAAAAAATCCAAAGACCCTAAAATCCTAAAACCCTAAACCCAAAAACCCTTAAACCCTAAAAATCTAAACTCTAAACCCTAAACCCTAAATCCTAAAATCTAAACCCTAAAACCCTAAACCCTAAAAACTAAAACCCTAAAACCTAAACCAGAAGCCCTAAAACCATAAAAAACTCAAAAACCCCAAAAACACTAAAACCCTAAAACCTAAACCCTAAACCCTAAACCCTAAACCCCTAAAACCTAAACCCTAAACCCTAAACCCTAAACCCCTAAAACCCAAAAATGCTAAACCAAAAAACCCTAAACCCTAAACCCTAAAACCCTAAACCCTTAAAACCCTAAACCTTAAAACCATAAAATCCTAAAACCCTAAAATCCTACACCCTAAACCTTAAAATGCTAAAACCCTAAAACCCTAAACCCTAAAACAAGAAACCCTGAATCCTAAAACCTTAAGCCCAAAAACCCTAAAACCCTAAAAGCCCCAAAATCCTAAACCCTAAACCCTAAATCCTAAACCCCTAAAACCCTAAAACCCTAAAACCCTAAACCCTAAACCCTAAACCCTAAACCCTAAACCCTAAACCCTAAAACCCTAAAACCGTAAAACCAAAAACCTTCCCTAAACCCTAAACCCTAAACCCTAACCCCTAAACCCCTAAAACCCTAAAACCCTAAATCTAAACCCAAAACCCTAAAACCCTAAACCCTAATTCCTAAACCCTAAACCCTAAACCATAAAACACTAAACCGTAAAACACTAAAACCCTAAAACCTAAACCCTAAAACCCTAAAACCCTAAACCCTAACCCAAAACCTAAACCCTAAAACCCTACCGTAAACCCTAAAATCCTAAACCCTAAAACACTAAAACCCCAAAACCCTAAACCCTAAAGCCTAAACCCCTAAAACCCTAAACCTTAAAACCCTAAACCCTAAACCCTCAAACCCTAAAATCCTAAACCTTAAAACCCTAAACCCTAAACCCTAAAACACCAAACCCCTAAAACCCTAGAACCTTAAAACCCTAAAACCCTAAACCCTAAGCGCACAAACCCTAAAACCCTACCCCTAAAACCCAAAACCGTAAATCCCTAAACCCTAAAGCCCCAAAACAAGACCCCAACACCCTAAAACCCTAAAACTCTAAAACCCTAAACACTAAACCCTAAACCCTAAAACAACAAACCCCTAAAACCCTAAGACTCTAGAGCATAAAACCCTAAAACCCTAAAACCCTAAACCTTAAAACAATAAACCCAAAACCATAAAACTCTAAACCTAAAACCCCACCATAAAAACCCTAAAAACCAAAACCCTAAACCCGAAACCATAAACCCTAAACCGATGAAACCCTAAATCCCTCAAACCTTACCCTAAAACCCTAAAACCCTAAACCCTAAATCCCTCAAACCTTACCCTAAAACCCTAAAACCCTAAACCCTAAACCTTAAACCATAAAACCCTAAACCTCAACCCTAAAACCTACCCTAAACCCCTAAAACCCTACCCTAAAATGCTAAAACCCTAAAACCCGTAAGCCTTATACCGTAAACCCTAAAACCCAAAACCGCAAAACCCTAAACCCTAAACCCCTAAAACCCTAAAACCATAAACCCTAAACCCCTAAAACCCTAAAACCCTAAATCCTAAACCTTAAACGGTAAAACCCTAAAAGACTAAAACCCTAAACCCTAAAATCCTAAACCCTAAAACACTAAGCCCTAAACCTTAAACCATAAACCCTCAAACCAACCCTAAAACCCTAAACCCTAAAACCCTCCTAAACCCTGAACCTAAAACCCTAAAACCCTAGAACCCTAAATCCTAAACCCTTAAAACCCTAAAACCCTAAACCCTAAACCCTAAACCGTAAACCCTAAAACCCTAAAACCGTAAAACCAAAAACCTTCCCTAAACCCTAAACCCTAAACCCTAAACCCTAAACCCCAAATCTAAACCCAAAACCCTAAAACCCTAAACCCTAATTCCTAAACCCTAAACCCTAAACCATAAATCACTAAACCGTAAAACACTAAAACCCTAAAACCTAAACCCTAAAACCCTAAAACCCTAAACCCTAAACCCAAAACCCTAAACCCCTAAAACCCTACCCTAAACCCTAAAATCCTAAACCCTAAAACACTAAAACCCCAAACCCTAAACCCTAAAGCCTAAACCCCTAAAACCCTAAACCTTAAAACCCTAAACCCTAAACCCTAAACCCTCAAACCCTAAAATCCTAAACCTTAAAACCCTAAACCCTAAACCCTAAAACACCAAACCCCTAAAACCCTAGAACCTTAAAACCCTAAAACCCTAAACCCTAAGCGCACAAACCCTAAAACCCTACCCCTAAAACCCAAAACCATAAATCCCTAAACCCTAAAGCCCCAAACAAGACCCCAAAACCCTAAAACCCTAAAACTCTAAAACCCTAAACACTAAACCCTAAACCCTAAAACAACAAACCCCTAAAACCCTAAGACTCTAGAGCATAAAACCCTAAAACCCTAAACCTTAAAACAATAAACCCCAAAACCATAAAACTCTAAACACTAAAACCCACCATAAAAACCCTAAACCCGAAACCATAAACCCTAAACCGATGAAACCCTAAATCCCTAAAACCCTAAACCCTAAATCCCTCAAACCTTACCCTAAAACCCTAAAACCCTAAACCCTAAATCCCTCAAACCTTACCCTAAAACCCTAAAACCCTAAACCCTAAACCTTAAACCATAAAACCCTAAACCCCTAAAACCCTACCCTAAACCCCTAAAACCCTACCCTAAAATGCTAAAACCCTAAATACCTAAATCGTAAGCCTTATACCGTAAAACCGTAAAACCGCAAAACCCTAAACCCTAAACCCCTAAAACCCTAAAACCATAAACCCTAAACCCCTAAAACCCTAAAATCCTAAATCCTAAACCTTAAACGGTAAAACCCTAAAAGACTAAAACCCTAAACCCTAAAACTCCTAAAACCCTAAAACACTAAGCCCTAAACCTTAAACCATAAACCCTCAAACCCTAAACCCCTCAAACCCTAAACCCTAAAACCCTGAGACCCTAAACCCTGAACCTTAAAACCCTAAAACCCTAGAACCCTAAACTCTAAAACCCTAAACTCTAAACCCTAAGCCCTAAACCATAAAACCATAAACACTAAAACCTAAACCCTAAACCCTAAACTCCTAAAACCCTAAAACCGTAAACCGTAAAACCTAAACCCTAAACCCTAAACCCTAACCCCTAAGCCCCTAAAACCCTAAAACCCTAAACTCTAAACCCGAAACCCTAAAACCTAAACCCAAGACCCTAAAACCCTAAAAATCCTAAAACCCTAAAAAGCTAAACCCTAAACCCTAAACCATAAACCCTCAAACCCTAAACCACTAAAACCCTAAACCCCTAAAACCCTAACCCCTAAACGAATAAAACCCTAAAACCCTAAACCGTAAACCCACAAACTAAAACCCTAAAACCTAAACCGTAAACCCACAAACCTAAACCCTAAAACCCTAAACCCTAAAACACTAAACCATAAAACCTAAACCCTAAACCAAAAACCTAAACCCTAAAACCTAAACCCTAAACCCTAAACCCTAAACCCTAAAACCCTAAACCCTCCCTAAAACCTAAACCCTAAACCCTAAACCCTAAACCCTAAAACCATAAACCCTAAACCACAACCCGAAACCCTAAAACCCAAACCCTAAAACCAAAAACCCAAAACCCCCCCAAACACCCAAAACCCTAAACTGTAAACCCTAAACCCTAAAACCCTAAAACCCTAAACCCTAAACCCTAAACCCTAAGCCCTAAACCCTAAAACCCTAAAACCGTAAACCCTAAAACCTAAACCGTAAACCTAAAACCTAAACCCTAATCCCTAAACCCTAAACCCTAAACCCACAAAACTACACCCTATGTAATGGCCCGGAATTTGTAAGTCAATATATAGGTGGATATTATTTATTTTAATGTTGGAAATTGGAAATTTGATAGAGTAAATGGTGAATGGATCAAAATATGGACAAAGGCCCAAGCATGGTCCAATGGACCATGGGTTGGATGAAATTCATTTTATTGGTCAATAAGGATTAATTGGGTCAAGAATGGTCAAATTGGGTCAAATACCCATTTGGGACCCAATGGGTCAGGATAGTTAAGCTCTAAGGTAAATGGATAGGAGGGAATTTAATTGGGCCATGGGCCCAATGGTGATCCAATAAGAGGAATGGATTGAATTGGAAATTAAATCATCTAAGTTAATATTAATTGGACTTAGGTGACATGGCCGAATGGGGCCCACCTCCACCTCACCCAAATGGTGGCGTGTGACCAAGGATTGTGGGGCCGGCCACTATGGTTGATCAGTCAACCATGGGTGGATTTCATGGAAGAAATTTAATGGAATTAAATTTAATGGGAATTAATTAACCTAAGTAATGATCCAATTAACTAATTAATAATCTAATCAAATGGTAGTCAAATGGTCAAAATTGGAAGACCAAAACCACTCTAAGAAACACAAACCACTTAAAGAAACACAAATTTAAACCATGGGCTAAGGATAGTGGTTTTATCCCAACTACCACCACTAATACACATTAATCTATGTGTGGTAGGTGGAGGAATTAATTACTCAACCAAAAATGAGATAGGTTTTTCTCTCCTCTCTTCATTTCACTCTCATGTCTCTCTCTCTCTTTCTTACTCTCTCAAAATCGTCCCTCACCAAGGAAAAGAAAAGAAGAAAACTTAGAAGAGAAGAAAAGAGAAGGAAGTTCAAGCATAAGTCTATCACTCAAGACCTTGGGTAGTTCTTCCTATCATCTCTCTTCCTCTCTCTCTCTCTCTCTCTCTAAAACACCCCATGATGGCCGAACCCAAGCTTGGAGGTTTTTCATCTTGATCAAGCATTCTAACCGACCAATCCAAGAGAAGAAGAAGAGAAAGGGCTAAGGAAATCAAGAGGAGAAAGAAAAGCCGGAGGAGTCGTCGGATTGTAAGTAATTCTTAAACAAGAGATTAGATTTTTTTTATGGTTTAAAAAAATGGAATCCATTTCTTGGATGGGTTGGTGGCCAAAGTGTTATAGGCCTTGGATTTAAATCCATCCAAAAGATGAAGTGAGAAATGGACGAATGGGAAGGAGAGATTAAGAAAAAAATGAATGGAGGTATAAAGGACATTATGTATTAATTAAGCATGGAGATATGAAAATTTTGGAAAGAACCATGGACCATAGGGTTTGGCCATGTAGTATGGCCGAACCCCATGGAAGGTGATTTGGGATTTTAATGGGGTTTTTTAGTTTTTAAAATATCTGGGTTTTTAATGATTAAATGAAGTAATTTTAAAGGAGTTTTAAATAAGAAAAATCATGGGATATGTAAATGATTTTTATGGCCTCAAAAGGCATGAATGGATAATGAACCCTATGATGATGTGATGATGGTCTTAAATGAGTTTTAAAGAATGGGAACTATGGAGTAATATCTTAATGATTTAGAGGCTTAAAAAAAAAGGGGTCAAATGATTGTAAATTTTAAAGGGGTTTTAAATGAAAAAAAAATTCATGGGAGATGTAAATGATTTTAATGGCCTCAAAAGTGGTGGATGAAGGTGAATGTTTTTATGTCTTAAATATCCTATGAATGATGAATCAAGTATTTTGGAACCATAAAGAATGAATGGAATAGGGCTAAGTTAATGGACTCAATTATGGTGAAGAATGATAGTTTTAATGCATGATGTAAACCCCCTCATGGGAGGACCTATGGTGGAGCAAAAATGATGTAAATGGACCCAAGAAAAATGGAGAAAAAGACATCATGGGTTCGGCCATGGTGTATGGCCGAACCCATGACCCAATTGTAGATCATTTTTGGTCTAAGATGAAATGTGTATGTCAGACTGTTCAAAATGACAGAGTCTATTGAGGAGATTGAAAAAGCCGTGTTCTCATTTTCGAGGAAATAAGCCCTATCTTGCTATGTTTGATAAATCTACCTAAAAATGAATTTTTCTTCCCTTGCTATCATTCCTTTTCGTCGAACATTGTTCTCAGAGTGAATACTTCAGTTTTAGTCAATCGAAGTAAATTAACCCGGCCCCCGTGCAGGGAACTCCGAAGAGTCGGTCAGTTGGGATTCTTAGCTCCCAGTGAGACATGCAACCGTCTTAATCTTACTTCGAGAGATTCATTCTTCCGATTTCGCTTTGATACCAACTGTAACGCCCGCCCCTTTTCACCGAAAATCAGATTCAATTTTTTTTTTTTTTTGAAGTAAAGAGTGACAAAGGGCGCGGACGTCACGACGCGAGTTAAGTCCGAGCTTTTAAAGCCTGACCCTTAACTGGCCAACCCTACGTGTGGGTGGAACGGAGTCCACGGAGAATGGTTCACACGTAGAATTAAGCTTGCGGAATATTAAACTAAGTGCGGAAATTATAATGAAGACTATCCTACAATTTCTTAGATAGCAGGGAAGATCACATCATTTAAATCACTACATTACCTCAAAATAATAATGTCCAAAATAAAATCCCAAAACATAGCAAGTAATCTAATTTATTACATTCCGACAAGCTAAGCTACTCAAATTACATTTTTCCAAAATAAACTATGTAAACTAAGTCGCTCGCTTTCCCAAGCTCCTAAGCTTGGCTCCCGTCTTGTCCTTCATTTCCACCTTCTCCTGCGTCATCAGCTAGGGTAGAAGTAGGGCGTTAGACCACGCGCCCAGTAGGACTCCGAGTAGGCTAACACATGGATTAGTGATAAGAAAACATATGAATAATATCATGTCCAAAACCATGCAATTTGGTGCAATGTCATGCAATGGGTGTCCTATGTCATGAATCCCACCCATCGTCCATACCATCATACTGTCATATCCCCTTGACGGAAAAACCTCGTCAAGATATAAACAATCACAAATCATCCCCCTTGACGGCAAAACCTCGTCAAGGTGTAAACAATTACATATCATCCCCCTTGACGGCAAAGCCTCGTCAAGGTGTCCCCATGCTTGCTTCTCGGTCGCCCCGACGGAGCATGGACTCCGGTTATATCTCATAATATCCCTCTTGATGGTTGAAACACATCAAGATATCCCCATGCTTGCTTCTCGGTCGCCCCGACGGAGCATGGACTCCGGTTTCATTTCGTCCTTCCCATACCATATCCCTCCCATGTCATGCATGAGATATAGATGCGATATGCCATGTAATATATATGATCATAGTCATAAAACCCATCTTAAAACCATTACATGATTACCAAAATAAATCAAAGGAAAACCATCACATAATACTTAATCCATGACCAAAATAAATCAAAGGAAAGCCATCACATAATACTTAATCCATGACCAAAATAAATCAAAGGAAAAACCATCACATAATACTTAATCCATGGCTTACAAAAAGGTAGGAATCCTACCGAATACCGACTAGCGTTTCTTTACGTTTTCCGTCTACAGATCCGGTTGCCGAACCGCTTGCGATGTCCGGTACCTTATTACATATTAATAGTCAGTCCCTGTTTTTAACCATTGATTATCTTAATTACATGAGTCCAAAAATCAGTCACCCTAGGCTTTATTAATCACACACAAGGTTATTACTTGAAGTCCCTAAGTCCATGATCATCTCCCATGGGGTTTTTTCAATTTAGCCATTATTTACGGTTTTGCCATTATTACTCCATGGTTAAGTTTTCATTTTATCCTTCCCTTCTTAGGGCCATGATTGATCCATAGACTTGGATCCATTAATGTTCCATCAACCATGATACGTACATTAACAAGTTAGTCCTTAACTTAGCCTAATTTTCCATTCATCTAACCACATATATAATCCCATTTTTACTTGGGTCCATATACATTATTTAGCTCCACCATAAGTCCTTCCTTGAGGTGGTTTCCATCATGCATTCAAATCATATAGATACTAATTTCCTACCCCTCTGGATTTTCAACACATATTCATAGATTCCTAAAAATAGTGGTACATCTAAGCTTACTTAGGTTATGTCAAATAATACCCATTCACCACTAAAAATATTCACAAGTATTACAAATTTCACCAATTACCAACTTCCACCCTACATGCCCACGTTATCAATGGCTACAACATCATACGAGTTCATATGCCTTCATTATTAGGTCACGTAGAATTGAAATCACACACAATCATCGAATAACATAACTCATGTGTAACAAGATCTTTCATCTCCATTCTCATCAAACAATAACATGAGATAACATAAGAAATAACGCATTAATATAATCTAGCGATTCAACATAATTATGATTAGGTTACCCTACCCCATTTACAACATACACCTAGAGATTTAGAAATAATAATCCTACTCACCCAAAGCAAGTCATCCCAACACATTCGAAGGCCATCCATGACTATCCACAAATTCCTAAACTTTGGAATTATTCATCAGCCCCACCTAGGTTTCCAACCAAACCCATTGGCATATCACGGCCTCTTCATGCATACTACATATTCACAACTCACAGCACTTTATCAACTCATCATCATATACATAGTCTATAACACATCCTTGTTCCTCAATGACTATTCATTGCATACAATCAATTATCAAAGCAATATCATATAACAAATTGCAACAATTGATAATTCATAATTTAGCAACATCATAGGGAATCATCATGCAAATACTAAATAGAATATTTTCATAAATTCATAAGCATAGTATGGTTTGGTTCATGGTTCATTCTTTTCCACCACTTTTGAGGCCATTAAAAATCATTGATATCCTCCAAAATTTTTCCTCATTAAAACTCTTTAACTTCACTAACATTTATTCATTAACATCTTAAAATCATAAATTCCCCTTCCATGGTTTTGATCTTAAAAACCCCATTTAAGCTTACTTAATTACTCACCATAATTCCTTCCAAAAATCACACACATTTCATGCTTAAATAAATTTCATTACATAATGTCCTTAATGTATTTATTTTTCCTTAACCTAATTTATCCACTTTTTCCATTTTTTTTTAATCCTTCCATGGAATGGGTTTGAGATCCAAGGCCCATAATGTTTTGGCCACTATTAATCTAATAAAAATGGACCCCAAATCTTAAACCCTAAAAATCCAAATCTCTTGTTTAGGAATTACTTACAATCCGACGTCTCCTCCGGTTTTTCTTTCCCCTCTCGATTTCCTTGGCCTTTCTCCTTCTTCTTCTCTTTGCTTGATCGACTAAGACATGCTTGATCAATGTGAAAACACCACAGCTTGGGTCGGCCAAGATGGGGTGTGCTTGAGAGAGGGAGAGGAGGAGATGGTGAGAAAGAAGATCCCAAACTTTGATCTTGGAGTGGTGGGCCTTTGCTTTGAATTTTTCTTCTCTTCTTAGCTTTCTTTTCTTCTTTCCTCCATGGTTTCTCTTCTTCTTTCTTCTCCTTAGGTGTAGGATGGCAATGAGGGAGAGTGAAAGATGGAAAGAGTAAAATGAGAATGGAATAAGAAATGGGGAAAAAATAAGGCTTATCTCATTGGTTAAGTAATTAATTCCTCCACCTACCATAAGATATTTTCCATGCTTTATGGTGGTGGTTGGGATAACCACCACCAAGCCAACGTTTTGGTGTCTTTAAAGATAAGATGGCTTTTGGTCCTCCATTTGACCATTTGACCACCTTTTACCCTCATTTGAATAATTTAATCATTTAATTAATTAGATAATTACCTTAGCTTAATTAATTTTCACTTAACCTAATTCCATTTTTCCACCCATGGTTGACCAATTCAACCATGGTGGCCGGCCCCACCAATCCTTGGTCCACATGCCACCTCACTTGGTGAGGTGGAGGTGGGTCCCATTGGACCATGTCACCTTGGTCAACTCATCACTAACTTAGGTGATTTAATTTAATCCATTCTAACTAATTGGACCACCATTGGGCCCATGGCCCAATTACATTTTCCTCTTACCATTTACCTTAGAGCTTAAATCATTTTGACCCATTGGGTCCCGGATGTGCATTGGGCCCAATCTGACTATCCTCGGCCTAATTGACCATCATTGACCCTTTAAACGAATTAAAATCCAATTCACAGTCCATTGGGCCATACTTGGGCCTTTGTCAATACTTTGATCCATTTACCATCTATTCCATTAAATTTCCAATTTCCACCATTTAAAATAAATAATAACCACATATATATCGATTTACAAATTCCAGGCCATTACAATATCCTCCTCCCTAACCCGAATCTGATGGTACCCAGACATCAGATCAATCTTGGAGAAGTGAGAGGAACCCCTAAGTTGATCAAACAGATCGTCAATCCTGGGTAAAGGGTACTTGTTCCTGACAGTCAGCTGGTTTTACTTCCTATAGTCCACACACATCCGAAGGGTACCATCCTTCTTCTTCACAAATAACACTGGGGCTCCCCATGCGGATGTGCTGTTCCTAATAAAACCCAGTTTGAGCAGTTCATTAATCTGTTTCTTCAACTCGGTCATCTCAGCTGGTGCCATCCTGTAATGGGGCAATGATACAGGAGTAGCACCGGCATACAATTTGATCTCAAAGTCTATCTCTCTCTTGGGTGGCAAACCAGGGAGCTCTGTTGGGAATACCTCGGCATAATCTACCACTACCGCCGGAAGTCTAGCTACTGGTGCCCTATCTAACCTGAGGCTGTTCAAGACAAGGTGGTTCAACTCTTCCTCTAGTCTCCTAGGGATGCCTTGTCTGTCAGCGTATACCACGTACCGCTTTCCCTCGGATGACCAAAATATCACCCTACGAAGATGGCAATCGATATGAGCCTGAAATGTAGCCAACCAGTCCATGCCAAATATAACGTCGTACTCAGCCATATCAAATACCAAATAGTTGAATTCGAATCCGAAACCAGCGAGTTCAGTGTTTAATGTCGTTCATATGAGTCCCAAAGATGTGTCTCCGACGGGGGATACAATGGTAGGTGATGTGGATAGGTTTTGTACTAATGTGCCCGTAGCAGATATGAATGTAGCAAATATAAATGAATAGGAAGCTCCAGAATCAAATAATGCAACAACATAGGAACTACCAATTATGGCCATACCTTGAATCACCGAGCGATCCACCGCTACTGGAGAAGGTATGGTAAAAAGCCATCTAGATCCTGTAGGGTTTGGCGCCCGCCTCGCCTGATTGTACGTCCTGCCTCCTCGTGACTGAGCTGGCCTAGCTGGAGGGCGGAAGGAACCCCTGAAGTGAGAGGGTTTGCTGATCTGTGGACACTCCCTCTTGAAGTGGCCCTGTTGGCCACACTGATAACATGTGTTCCACCCCGTGGGACCTGAGTGACTGATGCTAATGGGGAGGGCTGATTGGGGCGAAAACCCCCTATAGATCCAGTGGAGGGTGAGGGTCTGCTGAAGTTCGGGCGGAACTTCTTGTTGGGCTGAAATGTACCCCTCCCACTCTATCCTCGGCGGTTGTCAAACTGCACTATCTCATTCAACTCTCGCTCCGCTATAGTGGCCTTGCTGACCACCCCTGCCAGTGTAGGTTCCTTGAAGATGGTCACCCTAGTCCTAATGCTCGGCCGAAGGCCCTCTCAAACTTACGAGCCCTCCTGTGCTCGGTATCCACCATATAAAATGCATATACGGATAGCCTAAGGAATTCTCTGTGATATTCTGCCACCGTCATATTGCCTTGTACCAATGATAGGAAGGCTTGAGTCTGGCTCTCTCTTTCCTCCTCCGGAAAATACTACTCTAGAAAGTGGTTGAGAGCCATTCCCACGTCATGGTAATCCTTTCCCCTTCCGGCACCAGTGCTTCCTGCTTTTCTACAACTTCCCACCAATTACTGGCATCCTCGATCAGTTGAGATGTAGCCAGTAAGATCCTATCAGCAGGACTGGAAATCTAAAGCAGATTCAAGATCTGAGTGATCTTTTCCAACCAATGCTCTGCTCCGACAGCCCCTTCTTTTCCCCTGAAGTAGGGAGGGCGCTGTTGCTGGAAATCTCTAACCATATTCCGTTTGTTGGAGCCGCTGGTGGTCGCATCCCCATTCAAGTGCTGTTGAAGGATAGAGGTGACCACTGCTTGAACCAATTCTTTCAACTCGGGAGGCACAATCGGCAGGTTCACACTATTCTGTCCTCCTCCTGATGTGGTGGTTGTACTC
Source organism: Chimonanthus praecox (assembly GCA_022113865.1). Classification (NCBI taxonomy): domain Eukaryota; kingdom Viridiplantae; phylum Streptophyta; class Magnoliopsida; order Laurales; family Calycanthaceae; genus Chimonanthus; species Chimonanthus praecox. The sequence goes on along the minus strand of CM039088.1, from coordinate 32,128,906 downwards.
CCTCTTGATGCGGTGGCTGTAGCTCCTCTTGATGCGGTGGTGGCACCTCTTCCTCTACCGTGGGTTTTGTCGGGTTTTTCTCTTCCGAGGCATTCTCCTAAATCATTGAAAAACATTTATTGACTTAGTTCCTTCATAAACTTGGCGTGTCTCATATTTTTACCAAACGAACATACTTAGTTTTTTGGGGGGAATTTCCTAAGTATCAAGCACGCGTTCTCATTTTGGGGGGAATTTACCAAATATGCATACTTTGTTTTGGGGGAAAAATTTCTAAGTACCATGTATTTCTTTTCAACTTGGGGAAAATTTCCTAAGTATCAAGTATTTTTCTTTCAATTCGGGGGGGGGGGGGGGGGGGGGGGGGAGCAATTGCCAAATAAGCATACTTGGTTTGAGGGAAAACTTTCAAGTATCAAATGTTCCTTTTTATGCGGGGAAATCGGGGAGATTTTCCTATTTTACTACGTTTGATAAATTCATCATTTATAATGATTGTCCTTCCCTTGCTATCATTCCTTTTCGTCGAATGTTGTTCTCAGATTGAATACTTCAGTTTGAGTTGATCGAAGTAAATTAACCCAGCCCCCGTGCAGCGGACTCCGAAGAGTCGGTCAGTTGGGATTCTTATTCGTCAGTGAGACGTGAAACCGTCTTAATCTTAATTCGAGAGATTCATTCTTCTGAATTCGCTTTGATACCAACTGTAACGCCCGCCCCTTTTCACCGAAATCAGGGCCTATTTTTTTTTTTTTTGAAAATAAAAGTCACAAAGGCGGGGGACATCACGACACGAGTTAAGTTCCGAGCTTCTAAAGCCCGGCCCTTAACTGGCCAACCCTACTCGCGTGTGGAACGAAGTCCACGAGAACGTTTCACACGTAAAGGTAAGCTCGCGGAATATACTTTAATACGGAACATTATAATAGAGTCTATCCTACCGGTTTTAGATAGCAGGGAAGATACATCAATTAATTTACTAAAATACTTCAAGTCATAATGTCCAAAATAAATGCAAACCATAGCAAGTAATCTAAATTATTACAGTCCGACGAGCTAAGTTACTCAAAATTACATTTTTCAAAATAAAACATAAATAAACTATCTAGCTCGCTTTCCCAAGCTCCTAAGCTTGGCTCCCGTCGCGTCCACCGTTTCCGCCGTCTCCTGCGTCATCAGCTAGGGTAGAAGTAGGGCATTAGACAACGCGCCCAGTAGGACTCCGAGTAGGGCTAACACATGGATTAGTGATAACAAACACATAGAAAATAATAATATAATCAAAACCATAACAATGAATGCTATGCTATGGGTGTCTATGTCATGAGTCCCACCCATCATCCATACCATCATGATATCCCCATGTTTGCTTCTCGGTCGCCCCGACGGAGCATGGACTCCGGTTATAGCATATCAGCTATCCCCATGTTTGCTTCTCGGTCGCCCCGATGGAGCATGGACTCCGATTCCTTTATTTTCCCGCCCATGCCATGCATGAGATGTAAGTGCATTATGCTATGTAATATATATAACTCATATCCTTAATATATGATTCATAGCATTAAAATATAATCCATAGCCAAATCACATAATTCTTATCCTTAAAATATAATTCATAATCTTAACATATAATCCATATCATTAAAATCCATCACAAACAGAACATAGGATTACCAAAATAATTCAATAAACATCCATACACACATAGTCTATGGTTTACAACAAGGTTGGAATCCTACCGAATACCGACTAATGTCCTCTTATGTTTCCTTCCGATAAATCTGGTCGCCGATCGCACACCGATTACGATGTCTGGTACCTTATCATACATTATCAATTAGTTCATGTTTTAACCATTTCTAAGCTCATAATCATTCCTTAGCGGGGTTCGGCCATACACCATGGTCGAACCTCACTAACTAGGGTTGTGGGTCCCATTTAGTCCATTAAACAATTTAATCACACGAGTCTAAAAACCAGCCACCTTAGGCTTTATTAATCACATATAAGGTCATCTTTAAAACCCTAAGTCCATGAATGACCATAGGAATCGGCATTCACCTAGATCAGCCTTTCCTCCTGAAACACCAGACATGAAGTCCTCGACTTAATGGACTGGGTCACATGTCGATGTCGTGCCCTAACAGTTCCTTTGTGTTTGAGGATGATGCAGGGTCTTTTACGGAAGACTAGGCTGGGGAGTAGCAAGGAAGGTCATTCAAAGAGGGTTATCTTGTAAGGGTGGGGTAAATACCTTCCGCCCTCACAAGAGATACAGACCCCATTTTTGGAGATCTTCAGCCTCTACTGGAAGTTCCTGTTTCCAGTGTGGTCAACAGGGGCATTTCAAGAGAGAAGGCCCACAGAATGATAAATCTTTGCACTTCAGGGGTTTTCGCCGTCGTCCAGCTCGACCAGCTCAGTCACGACCTAGAGCACATGACCCGATAGGAAGGGTACCTACTCCGATAGAATCGGGACAACTGAATACTACGATTTCCCCTCTAGCGACAATGGATCATTCCGTATTTCAAGGTGTGGCAGTAGTTTGTAGTTCATATGCTTATGCGATCTTTAATTTGGGAGCATTCCACTCTCTTATACCTACAGCCTTCTCGTATGTTATTAGCACTTTAGTACAACAAATGTCCACTACACTTACAATATCATTCCCTGTTGGTAGACAAGGACGACCATTGGTGGGTATGTCGATTCCCTGATAGATACAGTTGGGTTCCATAAGTTGACACGCGAGTCTTATAGTAGCCGACGCATGGGTCATATGTTAGACCTGTTAGCCCTATGATAGACAGAGTAGTCCTACGAAGGTATTAGTATGCCCATGAATGGATTATACCCATAGGACGGTTATATTCATGGATGTTTATTAGCCATGGATGTGTATAACCATGGATGAGGGTTCCCATGGTGGTTTGGATTGATGTAGGGTATTGGTATCGTAGAAGTTAAGAGCAAAAGGGTTAGTCACATAGTGACTTGTGTGCAAATGAAGAGGTGCTAAGTTTTGGAGATGTATTTAGTGGGAAAGATAAGAGTCTAGTGAAACTCGAATGGGAAGCAATGGGCTACTGCCGAGTTAGTCTAGCTAGCTGACTCTTTAGTTAGCCGATAGAGTTCTAGGAGAGTGCAGCTAGAAACCTAGTTGAAATGGAATCAGCAAAGGACTTGAGCATAGGCTCGTACTGGTAGGCTACCTCACACAGAGAGTAGACGAAAGAACGTATTGAATGAGTACGCATGGGAAATGTCTTGGTAGCAGATAAAGTGAAATAGAGTACATTAATCTACATAAGATCGCAAATGGGTTTGTGAGAAAAAGAGATAACATGAGACAGAGTAAATTCTGCAAGAATGAAACTCATAGGTTGTTATGAGTGATGTGATGTAATTAAGAGGTACTTGACACGATTGAACGGGAACAGCAAATAGACCCAGAAAATGGAGGAGATATGGACCAAAATATCTACAGGTGAGGTTGTACCGGAATGGGAATTACGACCGGGACAAGGTCTTTTATTCCGAGGTAGGACATATGTGCCTGAGAGTTGCAGAGGAAAATTATTGGTTGAGGCACACCAAACCAAGCTATCTATCCATCCGGACAGCACCAAGATGTACCAGGATCTTAAGAGGCACTATTGGTGGCGTGGACTCGAGAAAGATGTATCGGAGTTTGTGGCCCGTTGCCTAACTTGTCAGCAGGTTAAGGCGGAACATCAGAAGCCACCGGGTTTACCCAAACCCTTACCAGCCCAGAGTGGAAATGGGAGCATATAGCCATGGACTTTGTAACAGGGCTGCCAAGGTCATCAAGGGACAACGATGCAATATGGGTCGTGGTGGATCGGTTGACCAAGTCTGCGCATTTCCTTCCTGTCAAGAGGATAGATTCATCTGAGACCTTAAGTCGACAGTACATCCTAGATATTATCAAACTACATGGTGTACCCCGGACTATTGCTTCCGACAGAGATGGTCGATTCACTAGCAGAGTATGGCAGAGCATGCAGTCGGCTATGGGAACCGACGTGTTGACCAGCACAGCATTCCACCCACAGACTGATGGACAATCGGAGAGGACAATACAGATATTGGAAGATATGCTGAAAGCATGTATGCTGGACTTCAAGGGTGGATGGGAGGATCATTTGCCAGTGGTGGAGTTCTCCTACAATAACAGTTACCAGGCAAGCCTCCAGATGGCTCCGTTTGAGGCCTTATATGGTAGGCCGTGTAGATCGCCAGTGTGTTGGACAGACGCCGGTGAGCCGGCGCTGATTGGACCGGAGTTGGTTACGGAAACTACAGTGCAGATCAAAGTGATACGCCAACACCTACTCACTGCGCAGAGCCGTTAGAAGAGTTACGCCGACAAGAGGAGAAGGTTCCTCGAGTTTGAGGTGGGAGACTTGGTGTTTTTGAAAGTCTCACCACGGAAGGGATACATGAGATCGGAAAAAAGGGGAAGCTGTCACCTAGGTTTGTGGGGCCGTTCCCAATCCTGAAGAGGGTGGGGGAGGTGGCTTATCAGTTAGCACTTCCTCCACAATTATCATCTTTACATGATGTATTCCATGTGTCCATGTTAAGGAAGTACAACCCCGATCCTTCTCATGTGTTGAATGTTCAAGACATCGATGTATAAAGCGATATGACATATGTGGAGAAGGCGGTCGGAGTGATCGGGAGCGAACAAAGGGTGCTGCGGAACCGCTCCATTCAGTTCATCAAGGTGGTATGGGAACGACATGGCAATGAAGAAACCACCTAGGAACTTGAGTCAGAGGTGAGAGCCGCTCATCCGGAGCTCTTTGTATGAGATGTTTTGAACCTCTACTTCGCTCGAATTTTCGGGACGAAAATTTCAAAAGAGGATTGTATTGTAATGGCCCGGAATTTGTAAATCGATATATAAGTGGTTATTATTTATTTTAAATGGTGGAAATTGGAAATTTAATGGAATAGAAGGTAAATGGATCAAAGTATGGACAAAGGCCCAAGTATGGCCCAATGGACTGTGAATTGGATTTTAATTCGTTTAAAGGGTCAATGATGGTCAATTAGGCCGAGGATGGTCAAATTGGGCCCAATGAACATCCGGGACCCAATGGGTCAAAATGATTTAAGCTCTAAGGTAAATGGGTAAGAGGAAAATGTAATTGGGCCTTGGGCCCAATGGTGGTCCAATTAGTTAGAATGGATTAAATTAAATCACCTAAGTTAGTGATGAGTTGACCAAGGTGACATGGTCCAATGGGACCCACCTCCACCTCACCAAGTGAGGTGGCGTGTGGACCAAGGATTGGTGGGGCCAGCCACCATGGTTGAATTGGTCAACCATGGGTGGAAAAATGGAATTAGGTTAAGTGGAAATTAATTAACCTAAGGTAATTATCTAATTAATTAAACGATTAAATTATTCAAATGAGGGTAAAAGGTGGTCAAATGGTCAAATGGAGGACCAAAAGCCATCTTATCTTTAAAGACACCAAAACGTTGGCTTGGTGGTGATTATCCCAACCACCACCATAAAGCATGGAAAATATCTTATGGTAGGTGGAGGAATTACTTACTTAACCAATGAGATAAGCCTTATTTTTTCTCCATTTCTTATTCCATTTCATTTTATTCTTTCCATCTTTCACTCTCCCTCATTGCCGTCCTACACCTAAGAAGAAGAAAGAAGAAGAGAAACCATGGAAGAAAGAAGAAAAGAAAGCTAAGAAGAGAAGAAAAATTCAAAGCAAAGGCCCACCACTCCAAGATCAAAGTTTGGGATCTTCTTTCTCACCATCTCCTCCTCTCCCTCTCTCAAGTACACCCCATCTTGGCCGACCCAAGCTGTGGTGTTTTCACATTGATAAAGCATGTCTTAGCCGATCAAACAAGGAGAAGAAGAAGGAGACGCCAAGGAAATCGAGAGGGGAAAGAAAAACCGGAGGAGACGTCGGATTGTAAGTAATTCCTAAACAAGAGATTTGGATTTTTAGGGTTTAAGATTTGGGGTCCATTTTTATTAGATTAATAGTGGCCAAAACATTATGGGCCTTGGATCTCAAATCCATTCCATGGAAGGATTAAAAAAAAATGGAAAAAGTGGATAAATTAGGTTAAAGAAAAATAAATACATTAAGGACATTATGTAATGAAATTTATTTAAGCATGAAATGTGTGTGATTTTTGGAAGGAATTATGGTGAGTAATTAAGTAAGCTTAAATGGGGTTTTTAAGATCAAAACCATGGAAAGGGGATTTATGATTTTAAGATGTTAATGAATAAATGTTAGTGAAGTTAATGAGGAAAAATTATGGAGGATATCAATGATTGTTAATGGCGTCAAAAGTGGTGGAAAAGAATGAACCATGAACCAAACCATACTATGCTTATGAATTTATGAAAATATTCTATTTAATGTTTGCATGATGATTCCTTATGATGTTGCTAAATTATGAATTATCAATCGTTGCAATGAGTTATATGATATTGCTTTGATAATTGATTGTATGCAATGAATAGTCATTGAGGAACAAGGATGTGTTATAGACTATGTATTGATGATGAGTTGATAAAGTGCTGTGAGTTGTGAATATGTAGTATGCATGAAGAGGCCGTGATATGCCAATGCGTTTAGTTGGAAACCTAGGTGGGGCTGATGAATAATTCCAAAGTTTAGGAATTTGTGGATAGTCATGGATGGCCTTCGAATGTGTTGGGATGACTTGCTTTGGGTGAGTAGGATTGTTATTTCTAAATCTCTAGGTGTATGTTGTAAATGGGATAGGGTAACCTAATCATAATTATGTTGAATCGCTAGATTATGTTAATGCGTTATTTCTTATGTTATCTTATGTTATTGTTTGATGAGAATGGAGATGAAAGATCTTGTTACACATGAGTTATGTTATTCGATGATTGTGTGTGATTTCAATTCTACGTGACCTGATAATGAAGGAATATGAACCCGTATGATGTTGTAGCCATTGATAACGTGGGCATGTAGGGTGGAAGTTGTTAATTGGTGAAATTTGTAATACTTGTGAATATTTTTAGTGGTGAATGGGTATTATTTGACATAACCTAAGTAAGCTTAGATGTACCACTATTTTTAGGAATCTATGAATATGTGTTGAAAATCCAGAGGGGTAGGAAATTAGTATCTGTATGATTTGAATGCATGATGGAAACCACCTCAAGGAAGGACTTATGGTGGAGCTAAATAATGTATATGGACCCAAGTAAAAATGGGATTATATATGTGGTTAGATGAATGGAAAATTGGGCTAAGTTAAGGACTAACTTGTTAATGTACGTATCATGGTTGATGGAACATTAATGGATCCAAGTCTATGGATCAATCATGGCCCTAAGAAGGGAAGGATAAAATGAAAACTTAACCATGGAGTAATAGTGGCAAAAACCGTAAATAATGGGTAAATTGAAAAAACCCATGGGAGATGATCATGGACTTAGGGACTTCAAGTAATAACCTTGTGTGTGATTAATAAAGCCTAGGGTGACTGATTTTTGGACTCATGTAATTAAGATAATCAATGGTTAAAAACAGGGACTGACTATTAATATGTAATAAGGTACCGGACATCGCAAGCGGTGCGGGATCGGCGACCGGATCTGTAGACGGAAAACGTAAAGAGACGCTAGTCGGTATTCGGTAGGATTCCTACCTTTTTGTAAGCCATGGATTAAGTATTATGTAATGGTTTTTCCTTTGATTTATTTTGGTCATGGATTAAGTATTATGTGATGGCTTTCCTTTGATTTATTTTGGTCATGGATTAAGTATTATGTGATGGTTTTCCTTTGATTTAATTTGGTAATCATGTAATGGTTTTAAGATGGGTTTTATGACTACGATCATATATATTACATGGCATATGGCATCTACATCTCATGCATGGCATGGGAGGGATATGGTATGGGAAGGATGAAATGAAACCGGAGTCCATGCTCCGTCGGGGCGACCCGAGAAGCAAACATGGAGATATCTTGATGTATTTCATCCATCAAGAGGGATATTATGAGATATAAACGGAGTTCATGCTCCGTTGGGGCGACCGAGAAGCGAGCATAGGGACACCTTGACGAGGCTTTGCCGTCAAGGGGGATGATATGTAATTGTTTACACCTTGACGAGGTTTTGCAGTCAATGGGGATGATTTGTGATTGTTTATATCTTGACGAGGTTTTTCCGTCAAGGGGGATATGGCAGCATGATGGTATGGACGATGGGTGGGATTCATGACATAGGACACCCATTGCATGACATTGCACCAAATTGCATGGTTTTGGACATGATATTATTCATATGTTTTCTTATCACTAATCCACGTGTTAGCCCTACTCGGAGTCCTACTGGGCGCATGGTCTAACGCCCTACTTCTACCCTAGCTGATGACGCAGGAGAAGGTGGAAATGAAGGACAAGACGGGAGCCAAGCTTAGGAGCTTAGGAAAGCGAGCGGCTTAGTTTACTTAGTTTATTTTGGAAAAATGTAATTTGAGTAGCTTAGCTTGTCGGAATGTAATAAATTAGATTACTTGCTATGTTTTGAGATTTTATTTTGGATATTATTATTTTGAGGTAATGTAGTGATTTAAATGATGTGATCTTCCTTTCTATCTAAGAAATTGTAGGATAGTCTTCATTATAATTTCCGCACTTAGTTTAATATTCCGCAAGCTTACTTCTATGTGTGAACCATTCTCCGTGGACTCCATTCCACGTACATGTAGGGTTGGCCAGTTAAAGGCCGGGCTTTAGAAGCTCGGACTTAACTCGCGTCGGGATGTCCGCGCCCTTTGTCACTCTTTACTTCAAAAAAAAAAAATAGACTCTGATTTCGGTGAAAAGGGGCGGGCATTACATATATAGAGAAGACAGCCTTCAGGACACGGTATGGCTTATATGAGTATGTGGTCATGCCATTTGGACTTACTAATGCACCGGCTGTGTTCATGGACCTGATGAATAGGATATTCCGTCCTTACTTGGATCAGTTTGTGATTGTATTCATTGATGATATTCTGATCTATTCCAAGAGTTTGGAGGAACATGTTGAGCACTTGCGGATAATCTTGGACACCTTGAGGAAGAACTAGTTATAGGCCAAAGCCAGCAAGTGTGAGTTCTGACTATCTGAGGTCAACTTCTTGGGGCACATTATATCGGAGGAAGGTATAGCCGTGGACCCGGCTAAAGTAGCGGCAGTAAAGGAGTGGAAACCGCCGACGAATGTGACCGAGATCCGCAGTTTTCTGGGATTGGGTGGTTACTACAGGAAATTCATTGTGGACTTCTCCAAGATTGCAGCTCCACTTACCCGACTCACTCAGAAAGGAGTCAAATTTGAGTGGTCAGATCTGTGCAATCGGTGATTTGAGGAGCTAAAGGAGAGGCTTACAACCGCTCCTATTCTGATCTTGCCGGAAAGAGGCAGACATTATGAGGTGTACTGTGATGCCTCAGGTGAGGGACTGGGGTGTACACTTAGTCAAGGTAATCGTGCGGTGGCGTATGGATCAAGACAGTTGAAAATTCATGAGTGCCACTACTCCACGCATGATCTGGAGCTAGCAGCAGTGGTCTTTGCTCTCAAAAGCTGGAGACACTACCTTTATGGTGAGCAGTTTGAGGTGTTCTCAGATCACAAGTGCCTGAAGTATTTATTCGATTAGAAGGAACTCAACATGAGACAGCGCCGATGGTGGAAAACCTGGCGGATTATGAATTCGCACTTCGGTATCATCCGGGCAAGGCGAACAAGGTGGCGGATGCGACAGTAGCCAGTTTGATCAGGACGGAGTGGGAGGTATTGAATACCATCAGAGAGTTTAAACTCTACCTCAACAACCATGGGACTATATATAATCTGATCATACGATCCAACATGGTCTCCGAGATTGAATGGGAGCAACGGACAGATCCAGAGGTGGAGGAGATATGGACTAAGATGTCTACTGGTGAGGTTGTACCGGAGTGGGAATTACGACCAGGACAAGGTCTTGTGTTCCGAGGCAGGACATATGTGCCTAAGAGCTGCAGAAGAGACTTGTTGATTGAAGCACACCAAACCAAGCTCTCTATCCATCCGGGCAGTACCAAGATGTATCATGTTCTTAAGAGGCACTATTAGTGGCGTGGGCTCAAGAAAGATGTGGCAGAGTTTGTTTCTCGTTGCCTAACTTGTCAGCAAGTTAAGGTGGAACATCAGAAACCACCGGGTTTGCTTGCACCCTTGCCAGTGCCATAGTGGAAGTGGGAGTACATATCCATGGACTTCGTAACAGGATTGCCAAGGTCATCAAAGGGCAACGATGCAATATGGGTCGTGGTGGACCGGTTGACGAAGTCTGCACATTTCCTTCCTATCAAGATGACAAATTCGTTGGAGACATTGGGCTGACGGTACATCCGGGATATCATCAGACTACATGGTATTCCCGGACCATTGTGTCCGACCGTGATGGCCGATTCACCGGCAGAGTATGGCAGGACATGCAGTCAGCTTTGGGGACTGATATATTGACTAGCACAGCATTTCACCCACAGACTGATGGACAGTCAGAAAGGACGATACAGACTCTGGAGGATATGTTGAGAGCCTGTATGCTAGATTTCAAGGGTGGATGGGAGGATCACTTGCCACTGGTGGAGTTCTCCTACAATAACAGTTACCAGGCAAGCCTTCAGATGGCCCCATTTGAGGCCTTGTATGGTAGGCCGTGTAGATCACCAGTGTGCTGGACAGAGGCTGGTGAGCCTGCACTCATTGGACCGGAGTTGGTTACAGAGACTACGACGCAGATCAAGTTAATACGGCAACATCTACTCACTGCACAGAGCCGTCAGAAGAGCTATGCCGACAAGAGGAGAAGGTTCCTCGAGTTTGAAGTGGGAGACTTAGTATTCTTGAAAGTCTCACCACGAAAGGGACACATGAGGTTTGGGAAGAAGAGAAAATTGTCGCCTAGATTTGTGGGGCTGTTTCTAATCCTGAAGAGGGTGGGGGGGGGGGGGGGGGGGGGGGGTAGCTTATTAGTTGGCGCTCCCTCCACAGCTATTCTACATGATGTATTTCATGTGTCCATGCTGAGGAAGTACAACCCTGATCCTTCACATGTCCTGAATGTACAAGACGTCGATGTGCAGAGCGACGTGACGTATGTGGAGAAGCCGATCAGAGTGATCAGGAGAGAACAAAGAGTGCTGCGGAACAGCGCTATTCAGTTGGTGAAGGTGGTATGGGAGCGACATGGCAATGAGGAAGCCACCTGGGAACTTGAATTCGAAATGAGAGCCGCTCATCCGGATCTCTTTGTATGAGTTGTTTGAACCCCTACTTCGCTCGAATTTTCGGGACGAAAGTTTCAAAAGAGGATTGTATTGCAATGGCCCGGTATTTGTAAGTCAATATATAGGTGGATATTATTTATTTTAATGTTGGAAATTGGAAATTTGATGGAGTAAATGGTGATGGATCAAAATATGGACAAAGACCCAAGCATGGTCCAATGGACCATGGGTTGGATGAAATTCATTTGATTGGTCAATAAGGATTAATTGGGTCAAGAATGGTCAAATTGGGTCAAATACCTATTTAATTGGGAAAACATCCCAATTTAATTGGGCCATGGGTCCAATGGTGATCCAATAAGAGGAATGGATTGAATTGGAAATTAAATCATCTAAGTTAATATTAATTGGACTTAGGTGACATGGCCCTAATGGGGCCCACCTCCACCTCACCCAAATGAGGTGGCGTGTGGACCAAGGATTGGTGGGGCCGGCCACCATGGTTGACTTGGTCAACCATGGGTGGATTTCATGGAAAAAATTTAATGGAATTAAATTTAATGGGAATTAATTAACCTAAGTAATGATCCAATTAACTAATTAATTAATCGAATCAAATGGTAGTCAAATGGTCAAAATTGGAAGACCAAAACCACTCTAAGAAACACAAACCACTTAAAGAAACACAAATTTAAACCATGGGCTAAGGATAGTGGTTTTATCCCAACTACCACCACTAATACACATTAATCTATGTGTGGTAGGTGGAGGAATTAATTACTCAACCAAAAATGAGATATGTTTTTCTCTCCTCTCTTCATTTCACTCTCATTTCTCTCTCTCTCTTTCTTACTCTCTCAAAAACATCCCTCACCCAAGGAAAAGAAAAGAAGAAAACTTAGAAGAGAAGAAAAGAGAAGGAAGTGCAAGCATAAGTCTATCACTTAAGACCTTGGGTAGTTCTTCCTATCATCGCTCTCTCTCTCTCTCTCTAACACACCCATGATGGCCGAACCCAAACTTGGAGGTTTTTCATCTTGATCAAGCATTCTAGCCGATCAATCCAAGAGCAGAAGAAGAGAAAGGGTTAAGGAAATCAAGAGGAGAAAGAAAAGCTGGAGGAGTCGTCGGATTGTAAGTAATTCTTAAACAAGAGATTAGATTTTTTTTATGGTTTAAAAAAATGGAATCCATTTCTTGGATGGGTTGGTGGCCAAAGTGTTATAGGCCTTGGATTTAAATCCATCCAAAAGATGAAGTGAGAAATGGACGAATGGGAAGGAGAGATTAAGAAAAAAATGAATGGAGGTATAAAGGACATTATGTGTTAATTAAGCATGGAGATATGAAAATTTTGGAAAGAACCATGGACCATAGGGTTTGGCCATAAGGTGATTTGGGATTTTAATGGGGTTTTTTAGTTTAAAATCATGGAAGGATGATTTATGATGGTTAGGGTTTTTAATGATTAAATGAAGTAATTTTAAAGGAGTTTTAAATAAGAAAAATCATGGGTAATGAACCCTATGATGATGTGATGATGGTCTTAAATGAGTTTTAAAGAATGGGAACTATGGAGTAATATCTTAATGATTTAGAGGCATAAAAAAAAGGGGTCAAATGATTGTAAATTTTAAAGGGGTTTTAAATGAAAAAAAAAAATCATGGGAGATGTAAATGATTTTAATGGCCTCAAAAGTGGTGGATGAAGGTGAATGTTTTTATGTCTTAAACATCACCTATGAATGATGAATCAAGTATTTTGGAACCATGAAGAATGAATGGAATAGGGCTAAGTTAATGGACTCAATTATGGGGAAGAATGATAGTTTTAATGCATGATGTAAACCCCCTCATGGGAGGACCTATGGTGGAGCAAAAATGATGTAAATGGACCCAAGAAAAATGGAGAAAAAGACATCATGGGTTCGGCCATGGTGTATGGCCGAACCCATGACCCAATTGTAGATCATTTTTGGTCTAAGATTAAATGTGTATGTGTATGCTTAAATGAATGGAGATTAGGTTAATTAAATGGCTAAATTCTAATGATATTATGTCATGGTTAATGCGACATCAATGGACCCATACTTATGGATCAATTATGGACCAAAATATACATGGACAAGTGAATGATTAATCATGGAAGGAGTAGTGGCAAAATCGTAAATAATGGCCAAGATGAAGAATCTCATGGAAATTAATCATGGACTTAGGGTTTTAAAGATGACCTTATATGTGATTAATAAAGCTTAAGGTGGTTGGTTTTTAGACTCGTGTGATTAAATTGTTTAATGGACTAAACGGGACCCACAACCCTAGTTAGTGAGGTTCGGCCATGGTGTATGGCCGAACCCCGCTATGGAATGATTATGAGCTTAGAAATGGTTAAAACATGAACTAATTGATAATGTATAATAAGGTACCGGACATCGCAATCAGTACGAGATCGGCGACCGAATTTATCCGACGGAAACGTAAGAAGACATTAGTCGGTATTCGGTAGGATTCCAACCTTGTTGTAAACCATGGACTATGTGTGTATGGATGTTTATTGAATTATTTTGGTAATCCTATGTTATGTTTATGATGGATTTTAATGATATGGATTATATGTTAAGATTATGAATTATATTTAAGGATAAGAATTATGTGATTTGGCTATTGATTATATTTTAATGCTATGAATTATATATTAAGGATATGAGTTATATATATTATATAGCATAATGCACTTACATCTCATGCATGGCATGGGCGGGAAAGTAAAGGAACCAGAGTCCATGCTCCGTCGGGGCGACCGAGAAGCAAACATGGGGATAGCTGATATGCTATAACCGGAGTTCATGCTCCTTCGGGGCGACCGAGAAGAAAACATGAGGATAGCTTGATATGCTATAACCGGAGTCCATGCTCCGTCGGGGCGACCGAGAAGCAAACATGGGGATATCATGATGGTATGGATGATGGGTGGAACTCATGACATAGACACTCATGGCATAGCATTCATTGTTATGGTTTTGATTATATTATTATTTTCTATGTGCTTGTTATCACTAATCCATGTGTTAGCCCTACTTGGAGTCCTACTGGGCGCGTTGTCTAACACCCTACTTCTACCCTAGCTGATGACGCAGAGACGGCGGAAACGGTGGACGCGACGAGAGCCAAGCTTAGGAGCTTGGGAAAGCGAGCTAGATAGTTTATTTATGTTTTATTTTGAAAAATGTAATTTTGAGTAACTTAGCTCGTCGGACTGTAATAATTTAGATTACTTGCTATGGTTTGCATTTATTTTGGACATTATGACTTGAAGTATTTTAGTAAATTAATTGATATATCTTCCTGCTATCTTAAATCGGTAGGATAGACTCTATTATAATGTTCCGCATTAAATTATATTCCGCGAGCTTACGTCTACGTGTGAACCATTCTCGTGGACTTCGTTCCACACACGCGTAGGGTTGGCCAGTTAAGAGTTGGGCTTTAAAAGGTCGGAACTTAACTCGCGTTGTGACGTCCCGCACCTTTGTCACTTTTATTTTCAAAAAAAAAAAAAAAAGACCCTGATGTCGGTGAAAAGGGGCGGGCGTTACACCCTAAACCCTAAACCCTAAAACCCTAAAACCCTAAAACCCTAAAACCCTAAACCCTAAATCCTAAACCCTAAACCCTAAGCCCTAAAACCCTAAAACCCTAAAACCCAAAACCTCTAAACCCTAAACCCCTAAAACCCTAAACCTTAAAACCCTAAACACTAAACCCTAAAACACCAAACCCCTAAAACCCTAGAACCTTAAAAACCCTAAAACCCTAAACACTAAACGCAGAAACCCTAAAACAATAAACCGTAAATCCCTAAACCCTAAAATCCTAAAACAAAACTCCAAAACCCTAAAACCCTCATCCAAAAACCCTAAACCCCAAAAAACCCAAAACCCTAAAAACATAAAACCCTAAACCTAAACCCCTAAACCCAAAACCTAAAACCAAAAACCCTAAAACCCTAAAAAGCTAAACCCTAAACCCTAAAACCCTAAACCGTAAACCCTACAACCCCAAACCCTAAAATCCTAAACCCTAAAACCCTAAAACCCTAAACCCTAAACCTAAAACCAAAAAACCCTAAAACCCTAAACGTTAAACAACAAACCTCTAAAACCCTAAAACCCTAAACCCTTAAAACCCAAAAACCCTAAACCCTAAAAACCTAAACCCTTAAAACCCTAAAACCCTAAACCAAAACCCTAAAAGCGTAAGCCCTAAAACCCTAAAACCTAAACCGTAAACCGTAAAATCCTAACACCCTAAAACCGTAAATCCTAAAACCCTAAACCTCTAAAAACCCAAAACCCTAAAATCAAATCCCTAAACCCTAAAACTCTAAAACGCTAAACCCTAAACCCTAAAACCCTAAACCCTAAACCCTAAACCCTAAACAAACGTAACTAAACCACCGAAACCCTAAAACCCAAATCCACCTTAAAATCCTAAAACCCTAAAAATAAATCTAAAACCTAAACCCTAAACCCAAAACAAACCCCTAAACCCTAAAACCCTAAAACCTAACCCTAAAACCTAAAAAACCCTAAACCCTAAACCTAAAACCCTAAAACCCTAAACCCTAACCCCTAAACCTAAAACCCCTAAAAACCCTAAAAAAACCTAAACCCTAAACCCTAAACCAAAATCCTAAAACCCTAAAACCCCTAAACCTAACCTAAACCGTAAAACCCTAAACGTAAACCCTAAAACCCTAAAACCCTTAAAACCTAAACCCTAAACCCCTAACCCTCAAACCCTAAAACCTAAACATAAAGCCCTAAACCTAAACCTTAAAAACCCTAAATCCCTAGAACCCTAAACCCTAAATCGTAAAACAACAAACCCCTAAAACCCTAAAACCCTAACCCTAAACCCTAAACCCCTAAAACCCTAAAACCCTAAACCCTAAACCCTAAGCCATAAACCCTAAACCGTAAACCGTTAAACCTAAACCCTAAAACCTACACCCTAAACCTAAACCCTAAAACCCTAAAACCTTAAACTGTAAAACCTAAACCCTAAACCCTAAACCCTAACCCTAAACCCTAAAACCCTAAAGCCTAAAACCGAAACCCTAAAACCAAACCCTAAACCCTAAAACCCTTAACCTGAAAATACTAAAACCCTAAAAAACCCTAAACCCTAAACCCTAAACCCTAAACCCTAAAACCCTAAACCCTAAACCATAAACCGCTAAAACCCCTAAACCCTAAACCCTAAAAGCCCTAAACCCTAAAACCCTAAACCCCTAAAACCCTAAAACCCTAAACCCTAAACCTAAACCCTAAACCCTAAAGCCCTAAAACCGTAAACCCTAAAACTTAAACCCTAAACCCTAAACCCTAAACCCTAAACCTAAAACCCTTAAAACCCTAAAACCATAAACCGTAAAACCTAAACCCTAAACCCTAACCCCTTAACCCCCCCCCTAAACTCTAAATCATAAAATCTAAAACCTGAACCCTAAAACCTAAAACACTAAAACCCTGAAACCTAAACCCTAAACCCTAAAACCCTAAACCCTAAATCCAAAACTCTAAAACCTAAACCCAAAACCCAAAACCCTAAAACACTAAAACCCTAAAACGTATTGCCATTTCGCCCTCTGAAAACCTCCCTATATGCCCCCTGCTTCCCCTAAAAAATCCTCCCTTTGTGCTCTTTCTAAGACTAAAAAGGTATTGTTAAAAATTATAAAGTTTGCTCAAAACAATGAATGCATTTCAATATTTAGTTAGACGGCGGAGAGTTTAATGTGTGGCAGCTAAGGACCTTTGGGGTAGGTTTATAGGGTTGTTTGACTTTTGATCTTTTTGTCCTTTAGATAACGGGGAAGTATGGCTTGGTTCACATGTTCGGCGGCCATTCTTTGGTCCCTTTAAAAGGAAAGGAACACTAAGATTTTTTAAAATAAAGATAGTGGGTTGAAGGAGCTGGTTGAAAGCACTTGGTGAAGGCTTTTTACTAGGTTCTCCGTGAGTAGGGTCTTTAGAGGAGTTGCTAGTGGATTTTTCATCTATCCTGGATGAGTGTTTGAGAAAATTTCTTGCAAAGAACGTCACTCAGTGAAAGCTTCGTCTCCTCCTCAGGAGGAAGTCTTCAAGTTTAATGTTGATGGAGTGATTTGCCAAGCTAACTAGTATAGAGGGTGTGGTTCATAATTTTCTAAGGGAGATGACATTTTATTTCTCTAAACCTATTGGTATTAGATATTCAAATGACATTGAATTGCTAGGGATCAGGGCGCTCTTACTGTGGGGGTGACACAAGGTTGGTAAGATAATTATTCAAGGGATTCGGTGAATGCAATCAGATGTGCTACGAGAATTATATTGATCGCTGGATGTGGTTTCAAACTGTAAGGAGGTCTGCTAACAAGGTTGCCAACTTTCTTGCTAAGTTGGGAATGGATAAGATTGAAGCCATTGTAGACCCTTTTTTTTTTATATTTGTCTTTTCTTAAAAGTGGTTTTCTCGTGGATGTCCTTGTATTGTTTTGGGGAACTATGGGTATAAGCTTCTTATACCTTTAGATTTTGTCTTTGTACTCTTTTCGTCATTAATTAAATTGCTATGTTTCCAAAAAAATAATTAGATTACAAAATTAGAAATGTGTGATAACATTGCCAGCATGCAAAAGCAATATTAAACTGAGACTAGAATGATTCATGAAAAAATCCAATCTAGAGACATGTCCAACATTTAAAAAGAAATCCATTAATATAATAAAGAAGAAATATAAACTACTAAAACATATTGCACACATGTCTGAAAAGACAACACGTTGCAAAACCTTGGCTATCCTTGAGTCCTCAACACTTTATCTAAAATATTGACTAGCCATCTTGCCACAACTTAACAATAGGCTGGAAAATGGAATACTTTTGATACATCCCGTTACTTTTCTTTCTTTTGAGAATTACACATTCCATTACTTTTCCAGGTTTACTTTTTCAACATAACTAGTATACGATGATTTTGAGTATGCGCATGTTCAAGATATTTAAAATATCAATATTTTTCAAATTTCAAAATTATTTGCAAGTTCCACAATAAGGATTTTCATGAAATGCTATGAACTTTTGAAGGCCCTACCATGATGCCAACAGTAGTTAGCTAAATGCTTTATATCAACTAGTATGTAATGGGATCTATGACATAATAATGTGTAATGGTGGCTGGTATCAATTAAAACACCTGGTTCCATAATCTTATCATTTATTTATTTATTTATTGACATGGTAACAAAGAATTTATTAAAAGGCAGGAAGTATGCATAAAAAAAATCATATATTGATATTTACGCTAAACCCAAAACCCTAAAACCCTAAAACCCTAACCCTAAACCCTAAATCCAAAACTCCTAAAACCCTACCCTAAACCCTAAAACCCCTACACCCTAAAATCCTAAACCCCTAAAACCCTAAAACCCTAAAACCCAAAACCCTAAACCCTAAGCCCTAAACCCTAAAGCCCTAAAACCGTAAACCCTAAAACCTAAACCCTAAACCCTAAACCCTAAACCCCTAAAACCCAAAAACCGTAAAACCTAAATCCAAAACCCTAAACCCTAACCCTTAAACCCCTAAAACCCAAAACTCTAAACCGTAAACCCTGAAACCTAAATCCTGAAACCTAAACTCCAAACCCTAAACCGTAAAACCCTAAACCCTAAAACACTAAAACCCTAAACCCCTAAACCCTAAAACCTTTAAACCTTAAACCCTAAAGCCCTAAAACCCTACACCCTAAATCCAAAACCCTAACCCCTAAAAACCTAGACCCTAAACCCCTAAAACCCTAAACCCTAAAACCCAAAAACCCAAAAAGCTTAAACCCAAAAACCCTAAACCCTAAACCTAAACCCCTAAAACCCTAAACCCTAGACCCTAAAACCCAAAAACCCAAAAAGCTTAAACCCAAAAACCTTAAACCCCTAAAACCCTAAACCCTAAAACGATAAAATCCTAAAGCCCTAAACCATAAACCTAAACCCTAAACCCTAAAACTCTAATGCCCTAAAACCCTAAACCCCTAAAACCCTAAAAACTAAACCCTAAGTCCCTAAATCCCTACCCTAACCCATAAACCCTAAAGCCTAAATGTAACGCCTCGCCCTTTTTCACTCGCTTTCCATTCCGAAAATCAGAGTTTTTTTTTTTTTATAAACGAAGAGTGATAGAGAGAGGCACGTCACGACGCGAGCTCAGTCCGAACTTCTAAAGTCCGACCCTTAACTAGCGTATCCTATGTGTGCATGGACTAAGTCCATGAAAACAGTTCAGACATAACATTATCAACATGCGGAATAACATCATAATTGCGGAATCATAACAAGCGGAATAATAATAGAACCAAGTTCTATTCCATTAAGATAGCAAAGTACATTAGGTCCTTAATCATAATTATCCAATAAAACATCCAACCATAGTAAATTCAACTAAGTTATTACAATCCAAATTCTAGATACTCAAATTACAAACCCACGAGTATCTTAAACAAAATATAAACTATAATCCTCCAAGCTCCTATGCCTGGCCCGTTTCGCGTTCTTCGTGCCCCTCGTTTCCTATATCATCCACTAGGGTAGAAGTAGGGCGTTAAAACAACGCGCCCATTAAGTATTCCAAGTAAGGCTAACACATTGGTTAGTACAAAAAATCCAGATATAATATATATCAAATCCAGTTATAATAAATCATACCATACTTATAAAGCATCGTATCCAAAACAGTGTATGATAATAGAGATTCAATCATACCGATAAAAATCAGAAACCCAGCATGATAATAAAGATCATAATCATGCCGATTAAATGCCATGCCATGCTATCATATGCAATGAGTCCCACCTATCACAAACACATAGTAACCTCTTGATGGAAAGCTCCTCATCAAGGTATCCCCCACGATTGTTTTACGGGCGCCCCGACGGAGTGTGGATCTCCGGTTACATTTCATACATAATATCCTCTTGATGGAAAGCTCCTCATCAAGGTATCCCCTCACGAGTGTTTTACGGATGCCCCGACGGAGTGTGGGTCTCCGGTTACCGTTCATCCCTCCCATGCCATGCATGAGATGCAAATGTCCACATGCTATGCATTTATACAAATCATAGCATTTAAAAGCTTATATTTGAAACATATACAATACATGCTATTTTATCATATAAATATAGCATTTAAAACTCACATTTTGAAACATATCCTTTGCAATATAAATTCATCAAATCAAGATAAAAACAATGTACATAAACCCATGGTTTCAAAGAGGTGGAATCCTACCAAAGACCGCTAACGTGTCCTTGCATCTTTCGTCCGGTAACCGCTCACGATCGTAAACACCTTGTGAGGTCCCATTACTTTATAATATAAAATCAATCAAAACTAAGTCCCACTTGATTTACTATTTTAAGTCGATAAACCAATCCCCATGGGTTCGGCCGTACACCATGGCCGAACCCATGGCCTACCATTTTTCACATTTATTTATCAAATTGCCATTGGTCTAATCTTTAGTTAATATTTCATTTTAATATGCCAAACATAGTCCCTATGTCCACCAAACAATTCCCATGGGGTTCGGCCATACAGCATGGCCGAACCCATGGTCCATTAATTCACTTAATTACAATAATGTCATTATACCACTTTTATTCATTAAGCTAATGATAAACAAGTTAATCATCTAAATACATCAACCTTATGCTCAGCAAACATTCCCATAGGGTTCGGCCATACACCATGGCCGAAACCATGGTTCATTGATTTCACTTAATTACCAAAATGCCATCCACGGCTATTATTCCATTATTCTCACCCTTCATCCCTTGGTTTGGTAAACCATTCATTACATTATACAAAGACTAATAATTAACCCACTAATCAAACTTCATGGGGTTCGGCCATACACCATGGCCGAACCCATGATCTTTCATTTTCAGCCGATATTACCAAATTGCCACTACCTCATGTTTAAGTCCAAACCGATCCATAACCCATGATGTCTAAGTTCCAATTATATCCCTTTCCATATTTGAATCCATAAATCAAGGTTCTTTCCTTTTTGATCCAAAAATCCATATTTAGAAACTTTCTAATCTAATCTCCACCTTCCATATGTAATCAATTAACATACATTACAATACCAATCCAACTCCATGGGGTTCGGCCATACACCATGGCCGAGTCCTATGGTTCATAATCCTCTTTCTAAAAATTATTCATCCAATAAAATTTCCTTAATAAATTAAATCCATAAAAGACCTCATGGGGTTCAGCCAAACATCATGGCCAAACCCATGATCCTCCATTTTATCATGTATTTACAAAATTGCCATCCTTTGCATGATCTAACCACATGAGTATAATTCCATTAATTTATGGGGTTCGGCCATGCCCCTTGGCCGAACCCATGGTTTAAGGTTCTTCACCAACCATCTTCCATTTAAATCTTTTTAAAAATAATATAATTATTCCATAGTTTTCATTTAATCCCTTCAAAATATTGATAGTCCTTCCATGGTTTCCAACCAATAACCATGTCTTTCCATTAAATTTAATAACATGATCATCTCCCAATTCTCTTCCATACACCATGGCCGAACCCTATGGTTCATTTCTTAAACAGAAATATCAAAACCACTTACCGGTTCAGCGACTCCTCCGGTTCTCCTTCGCTCCGATTGGTTCTTCCGATCCTTTTCTTCCTTAGCCTTTTCCTCTTGCTTCTTCTTGATCTTGCACCTTTGCTGGCTGCCTTTCCTTCTCTTTGTTCTTTTGATAATGTCGTGAGCCCTTGTTGTTTTGCTGCCCCTCTTCTATAAAAATTCCACACGATCCTATCTTATTAAGATAGCAATTGCTAATTCTCCTTTGCTTTGCTCGGCTGCCCTTTCTTTTCTTAATTTATGAATGCCGTGCGCCCCTTATGTAATACTCCCAATCGGTCTCTCTTGTTGAGATAGCAAGTCACGATTCCATGCTTAGCAATTGCCGTGAGTCACCAAAACAATAATTGTTATCCTTGTTGTAGGCGCATTCACCACTATAGCAATAATATCTCCCCAATTATAGCCAATCACCGGCCATTGTAAATCCAATACATCTAGGCGTGTTGCTCATCTTAGAAAGTGCTAAGATGGTAATTGCCATGCGCCCTTCCTTGTGTCTTTTATGGTTTTCAATTGGTCTTAATTTAGAAGGTGCCATGCGCCCCTTCTTCCTTTCTTTTATTAAACCTCCCCTTGGTCCTATCTTAGAAGTTGCCGACCCTTTAATTTAGCCATTTCCTTAATGCCATTCTTAATCAAGGGAAATACCCCTTTTTAAAATGATCTTATTCGCAATAACATGGATATACAAATCTCACATTCGGGCAAACTATATCCCATACACGGCCATAATAATCCTATCTTAGATATCTTCTTGGATATGCAAATCCAATATTTTGCCATGCACAATCTTTCTCTAATTTATATAGTATTGCATTACTAATTAAATCCAGCCCCATTTAATCTATTTGAAACCATTTACCAAAACCGTTGGGTCTTAATTGGGCAAAGACCCAACATTTTACCCATCTAAGAACCATATCTAAAATTCATAAATTAAATGGTAATTTCCGTAAATATTTATAACTTGAAAATCTAGGGTTTTATAATATAACCCTTTTTTTTTAAATTTTCGTCCCAAAAATCGAGTGAATTAGGGTTCCAAACATTTACATAAATAACTCAGGATGAGCTGTCCTCATTTTCGACTTGAGTTCCCATGTGGCTTCCTCAATGCCATGTCGATCCCATACCACCTTGTCAAACTGGATCGTTCGGTTCCGTAATACCCTTTGTTCTGTGTCCACTACTCGGACAGGCTTTTCGACGTATGTCACGTCGCTTTGGACATCTATGTCTTGTATATTCGGTACATGAGAGAATTAGGATTGTACTTCCTCAACATCGATATATGGAACACATCGTGCAAAGATGCCAACTGTGATGGGAGTGCCAATTGATAAGCCACGTCCCCCATCCTTCTTATGATTGTAAACGGTCCCACATATCTTGGCGATAGTTTCCCTTTCTTTCCAAATCTCATGTGTCTCTTTCGTGACGAGACTTTCAAAAATACCATGTCCCCCACTTCAAATTCAAGGAACCTCCTCCTTTTGTTAGCATAGCTCTTCTGACGACTGTGCGCAGTCAATAGATGTTGCCGTATCAACTGTATCTGTGTTGTAGTCTCTACAACCAACTCAGGTCCAATCAGTACAGGCTCACCGGCTCTGTCCAACACACTGGTGACCTACAAGGTCTACCATATAAAGCCTCAAATGGAGCCATCTGGAAACTAGCCTGGTAACTGTTGTTGTATGAGAATTCTACCAACGGCAAGTGATCCTCCCATCCACCTTTGAAATCTAGCATACATGCTCTCAACATATCCTCCAGTGTCTGTATTGTCCTCTCAGATTGCCCATTCGTCTGTAGATGGAATGTTGTGCTTGTCAGTAGGTCTATTCCCATGGCCGCCTGCATGCTCTGCCATACTTTGCCGGTGAATCGACCATCTCTGTCGGACACAATAGTCCGAGGAATACCATGCAATCTTATGATATCCCTGATATACCGCCGACCCAAAGTCTCAGATGAGTCTGTCATCTTAATGGGAATGAAATGTACAGACTTGGTCAATCGGTCTACCACGACCCATATCGCATCGTTGCCCTTTGATGACCTTGGCAACCCTGTCACAAAATCCATGGAGATGTGCTCCCATTTCCATTCCGGCACTGGTAAGGGTTTGAGTAACCCTGGTGGCTTCTGATGTTTCTTCTTAACCTGCTGACACGTTAAGCAATGAGCCACAAATTCTGCCACATCCTTCTTGAATCTGTGCCACCAGTAATGTCTCTTCAGGTCGTGATACATCTTGGTTCTGTCCAGATGAATAGAGAGTTTGGTCTGATGTGCCTCAATCAGTAATTCTCTTCTGCAGTTCTTTGGTACATATATCTTTCCTCGGAATACAAGACCTTGTCTTGGTCGTAACTCCCATTCCGGTAGGACCTCGCCAATAAACATCTTGGCCCATATCTCCTCCATTTCCGGATCTATCCATTGTTCCTGTTCAATCTTGTCAAGTACCACTTAGTTACATCAAAGTCACTCATATCAACCTATGAGTTTCATTCTTGCAGAATTTACTCTGTCTCATGTTATCTCTTTTTCTCGTGAACCCACTTGCGATCTTATGTAGATCAATATATTCTATATCACTTTACCTGCTACAAAGATATTTTCCATACGTACTCGTTCATTCGTCTACTCTCTGTGTGAGGTAGCCTGCCAATATGAGCCTATGCTCAAGCTTTTGCTTATTCTGTTTTAACTAGGTTTCTAGCGTCACTCTCCTGGAACTCCATCGGCTAACTATAGAGTCAGGTGATCAGTCTCACTCGGCAGTCGCCTATAGCTTCCCATTCGAGTTTCACTAGACTCTTAACTTTTCCCTTAAATACATCTCCAAAAGTAGTATATCTTCATTTGCACATAAGTCACCATGTGACTAACACCTTCTGTTCAAAACTTCTATGATACCAAGTATCTCTCTATACTAACTTTCCTGTGATACAAGTTGTAATACGACTAACACCTTTTTCTTATAACGTGGGATGTAAATCGAAACATGTCCCAAATCATTAGATCTATATGTCATAGAGACCAACAGGTTTATCATACTATCTACTTGTCTACCATGGTACCGATACCTGACATTAATCCAAACCACCACGGGAATCACCATCTGCGGTTATACACATCCATCCCTGATACCACTCTATCAGTGAGTGTAACACCCCGGATTTTCAATTTATTATTTGGTATGAAAATTATCCATTTAATTTGTGAAAATGAGTTATAGATCTTAAATTTGGTAAAGAGTTGGGTCATTGGCCCAATTAGGACCCAACGGTTTTGGAATTGTTTTCAATAAAAATTAAATGGAGTTGAATTTAATTTGGTATTGCAATATTATATAAATAAGGAAGGAGATAATATTGCATGGTCGTGTATAGAGAGATTCATATCTATGATAGGCGCATGGGATCTTTAAAAAAAAAGGGTATGCATATTATCTTAAATTAAATAAAGAAGTGTCTAAATTAAAAGATTGCTTAGGCTATGATTAGTGATATGCGCATAGCACATTCTAAATATGGGAAGCCAAGGTAGGCAAGTCCCAATTAAATAGACAAGGGGCACACGGCCTAAGGGGGTTGGCTATCTTAAGCACTTTCTAATTATGGGACCAAGGGAAGATTATAAAAGGAGAGGAAGACAAGGGCACACGGTTTTACACCCTTCATAGCCGAATTTTATTTCTCTCTCTCTCCCTCTCTCAAGTTCTCATTCACGGGAAGAGTAAGGGGAAGAAGAAGGCAACCAGCAAGAGGTGTTCTTGGTTTGGAAAAATTAAGAAGAAAGGAGAAGAATTGGAAGAGCAAGAAATCAAACGGAAACAGTTAGTATTTTATTTAATAAATTTGTTTTGAAATAAAAGAACCATAGGGTTTGTCCATAGAGTTTGGCTGAATCCCATGGAAGAAGATTGGGTGATGGTTGATGATTTTAATGGAATGATGAACCATAGGGTTCGGCCATGGTGCATGGCCGAACCCCATGGAAAGACTATGGTAATGTAGTTAAAGTTTGAAAGATGGAAACCATGGAAAGACATGGTTTGATTTATGGGTTCAAAACCATGAGGAATATTAGGTATTTTAATGGTATATGAAGATGAAAATCATAGGTGTGAATTCATGATTTTAAAAGGTTTAATTGGATGCATGGTTGATGGTTTTTGGATACATGGAATTTTAATTTGGAAACCTTCTAAAAATAGAAGGAGGAGATTAAAATGGGAAGGTTTCTATTTATGGAAGGAGGTTGATAAATTTAGAAAGTTTCTAAATATAGATCTTCTAAATAGGGACTTGTTAAATATGGATTTGTTAACAATGGAAGTTGATGAAAATGGGAGTTAGACATCATGGGTTCGGCCAAGTGTATGGCCGAACCCCATGAACCAAATGTTATGGTTTGTATGTCATGGTTTATGGATCATGTATGGACTTAATAAGGTGAATGGATTAATGAAGAGACATAAACATCAGGTAGTGGCAATTTGGTAATATTGGCTGAAAAAATGGAAGATCATGGGTTCAGCCATGGTGTATGGCCGAACCCCATGAACTTGGATTATTGGGTTAATTATTAGTCTAAGTACATTCTGAATGAGAATAATGGGTAATGTAAGCCATGGATGGCAAAGTTGTGAATATGTGGAAATATTGGACATAGGGTTCGGCCATGGTGTACGGCCGAACCCCATGAATTATTTATGGGACTATGTGTTTGGATTAAAAGAATTATGTATGGATTATTTTGGAACCTAAGCAAGGAAAATGGCTATGGTTATGAACAATGGCATTATTGTAATTAACTAAAGATTAGACCATGGGTTCGGCCATGGTGTATGGTCGAACCCCATGGGGTTTTGTTTTATGGACTTGGAACATTGAAAATCAAGTGGGACTTGGTTATGATTAATTGTTATATTATAAGGTAACGGGACCTCACAAGGTGTTTACGATCGTGAGCGGTTACCGGTCGAAAGACGCAAGGACACGTAACGGTCTTTGGTAGGATTCCACCTCTTTGAAACCATGGGGTTTTTGTACATTTGTTTTATCTTATTTTTGATGAAATTATATTTCAAAGGATATGCTTTCTATGGAATTTTGAATGCTATGTTTAATTGAATAAATAGCATGTGTTGATTATGTTTCAAAAGGTGATTTAAAATGCTATGTTTAGGTTATAAAATAGGATGTGTTCATTGGCATCTCATGCATGGCATGGGGTGAAGGTTTTGTAACCGGAGGGTCACACTCCGTCGGGGTGTTCGAAAAACCTATGTGGGGTACCTTGATGTGTTTTTCCATCAGGAAGAATCCGGAGGGTCCACACTCCGTCGGGGTGTCCGAAAGACCTATGTGGTGGGTACTTTTATGTACATGTGATGGTGGGACTCATTGCATTTGTCATCATTGCATGGCATGGATTTATATGGTTTTTGACATTACGATATTATCATATATGTTTTGTACTGACCATGTGTTAGCCGTAACTGGAATACCTACTGGGCGCGTTGTTCTAACGCCCTACTTCTACCCTAGTTGATGATACAGGAAAACAGGGGAACGATGAATGCAAGGAGGGCCAGGCATAGGAGCTTAGATGATTTATTTTATATGTTTTTAATAAAGTTACTTATGGACATGTATTTGAGTAACTAGTTTCCGGGAATGTAATAACTTAGATGGTCGGATGTTTATTTTGATGATTATGACGTTTTAATAATGATTAAGGACTTAATGTACTTTGCTATTTGAATGAAATAGAACTTGGTTCTATATGATTCCGCCATTTTGATGTTAATATTCCGCATGTTTATATTGCTATGTGTGAACCATTTTTGTGGACTTAGTCCATGCACATATAGGGTTGGCCAATTAAGGGTTGGACTTTGGAAGTTCGGACTTAGCTCGCGTCGTGACGTCCCGCGCTCTATCACTCTTCGTTTATAAAAAAAATAGACTTTGATTTTACTGAAAGAAGCTAGTGAAAAAGGGCGAGGCGTTACAGTTGGTATCAGAGCGAACCCAAAACATTGAATCTTTCGAAGTAAATTAATCCGGTCTCGTGCATTAATTTACTTCGTTAGAGTCAGACGGATGATAGCAAAGGAAGTACACTCAAAATTACAGGATTATCAAACATAGCAACATAGGATGTATTTCCCCAGAAACAAAGCAAAAAATCAAGAGTGCTTATTAGGAAATTTTCCCAAAGTAGGAAATACAAATTTTTATGATGGAAACTAAGTCATGATATATTTTTTTAAATGGCTTAGGGAAAGATGGCTCCAATGGGAAGGCCAAGGAGATATACCCGACAAAACCCAAGTGGGGGTAAAGATGAGGTAGAACATCCTTGAAATGAGGAGGAGCAACCATCTCATCATGAGAAGGAACGACAATCTCACCGTGAGGAAGAACAACCATCCCTACAAGAGGAGGAAGCAAGTAGCGTGAACATACTGGTGGTGCCTCCTGAATTGCAAAATTTGGTTCAAGCGGTGGTCACTTCGGTGCTTCAACAACACCTTGAATGAGAATGGAACCACCAAGGAAAACAATGACAGGAGCATGGTCAGGGACTTCCAGCAACAATGCCCTCCTTACTTCAAGGGGAGAGAAGGGGCTGTCGGAGCGGAAAACTGGCTGAAGAAGATTTCACAGACTCTGACTTTGTTGAATATTATGAGTCATGCTCACAAGATTTTACTGGCCACATCACAGTTGATTGATGATGCTGGTAAATGGTGGGAGGTGATTAGAGAAGTGGCGAACACTTATTCCGGAAGGGGAGAGGACTGCAATGACTTGGGAGCAGTTCTCAGCTACCTTCCTGGAACATTATTTTCCTGAGGAGGAGAAGGAGCGCCAGACACAGGCTTTTCTATCTTTGGTACAGGGTACCATGACGGTGGCAGAGTACCACCAGGAGTTTCTCACTTTATCAGTATATGCATTTTATATGGTGGATACTGAGTATCGAAGGGCACGCAAGTTTGAGCGAGGCCTTCGGCCTATCATAAGGGCCAAGGTAACTATATATTCAAGGCAGCCACATTGGCAGAGGTGGTCAGCAGGGCCACTTTAGCAGAACAGGAGATGATGGCTGAGTTGACGCGTTTTGACAATCGCCGAGCTCAGAGTGGGACGGGTACATTCCAACCCAACAAGAGGTTCCGACCGAACTCTAGCAGACCCTCACCATCCACTGGGTCAACAGGGGGCTTTCGTCCCAATCATCCCTCCCCATCTGCATTAGTCACTCAGGCTCCTAGAAGTGTGGGCAACTGCTTTCATTGTGATTAGCCTGGCCGTTTTAAGAGGGAATGTCCACAACTCAACAAATCCTCATATTCCAGAGGTTCATCTCGTCCACTAGTTAGGCCAGCTAATTCACGTGGAGGCAGGACATTTAATCAGGCGGGACGACCGCCTACAGGACGGGTATTTACCTTAGCACCTCCAGCAGCAGAGGATCATTTTGTGATTCAAAGTATGGCAGTAGTCAGTAGTTCCTACGCCTTTGCATTATTTGATTCTGGAGCATCCCACTCTTTCATATCTGCTACATTTATAACTGCTACTGGTACATTGGTACATAAACTGTCCACATCACTCACCATTGTATCCCCCATCAGAGACACACCATTGGGACTTATATGCACAGCAGTGAATACTAAACTTACTGGACTCAGATTTGAGTTCAATTCTTTGGTACTCGATATGTCAGAATATGATATTATTTTCGGCATGGATTGGTTAGCTAGCTTTAAGGCCAACATTGATTGTTATCGTCTCAGGGTGACATTTTGGTCGCCCGAGGGAAAATAATGTGTGGTACGTGCTGATAAACAAAGCAGATTGCATGAAGGGTTGAATCATCTGGTATTGAATATTATCAGAAATCAACAAGGCACCGGTGGTTGAATTTCCAGAAATAGTAAGGGACTATGCAGACATCTTTCCAAAGGAATTCCCTGGTTTGCCTCCCATAAGGGAGATCAATCTTGAAATCAAGTTGTACCCTGGCACTGCACCAGTGTCATTCACACATTACCGGATGGCAACAGCAGAAATGTACAAATTAAAGAAGCAGATTGATGAACTGCTCAGACTGGGGTGCATTCGGAACAGTACATCGGCTTGGGGAGCTCCGATTTTATTTGTAAAGAAGAAGGATGGTTCACTCCGTATGTGTGTGGATTACCAAAAACTGAACCAGCTGACGATCAGAAACAAGTACCCTCTACCCAGGATCGATGATATATTTGATCAACTTAAAGGTTCCAATCATTTCTCTAAGATTGACCTGATGTCCGGATATCACCAAATCCGGGTTAGGGAGGAGGACATAGAAAAAAACAGCCGTCAGAACGCGATATGGACTATATGAGTTTGTAGTCATGCCGTTTGGACTCACCAATGCACCGGCTGTGTTCATGGACCTTATGAACAGGATTTTCCGTTCTTACTTGGACCAATTTGTCGTTGTGTTTATTGATGATATTTTGATTTACTCTAAAACTCAGGAAGAACATGCTGAGCACCTGAGAATAGTTCTGGACACTTTGAGGAAGAACAAACTATATGCTAAAGCCAGTAAATATGAATTTTGGCTATCTGAGGTCAACCTTTTGGGACATGTTATATCAGAAGAAGGTATAGCCGTGGACCCGGCTAAGGTAGCGGCAGTAAGAGATTGGAAAGCACCAAAGAATGTAACCGAGATCCGTAGCTTTTTGGGATTGGTTGGTTATTAAAGGAAATTTACCATGGACTTCTCAAAAATTGCATCTCCACTTACTCGACTCACTCAGAAAGGAGTCAAATATGAGTGGTCAAATCTGTGCAATCAGAGGTTTGAAGAGCTGAAGAAGAGACTTACCACTGCTCCTATCCTAATTTTGCCGGAAAGAGGCAAGTGTTATGAGGTACAATGCAATGCTTCAGGAGAGGGACTGGGGTGTACACTCAGTCAAAATAATCGTATGGTGGTATACGGATCAAGACAGTTGAAAATACATGAACGTCTCTACGCACGATCTGGAACTCCGCAGTGGTTTTCGCTCTCAAAAGCTGGAGACATTATCTTTATGGCGAGAAATTTGAAGTGTTTTCAGATCATAAGAGCTTGAAGTACTTGTTGATCAGAAAGAGCTCAACTTGAGGCAGCACAGATGGATGAAATATCTGGGATTATGAGTTCGCACTTCGTTATGGCAAGGCGAACAAGGTGGCAGATGCCCTCAGCCATTTATCACATGCATCAGTGGCATGTTTGATCAGGACAGAATGGGAGATACTAAGGTATTCGAGAGTTTAAAACTTTACCTCAATAACCATGGGACTATGTACAATTTGATCATACGGTCTAACATGGTTACCAAGATTGAACAGGAACAGCGAACAGACCTTGAGGTGGAGGAGATTTGGGCCAAGATGTCTACTGGTGAAGTCATACCAGAATGGGAGTTACGACCAGGACAGGGTCTTGTATTCCGGAAGGATTTATGTACCTAAGAGCTGCAGAAAAGAGTTACTGGTTGAGGCACATCAGACCAAACTCTTTATTCATCCTGGTAGTACCAAGATGTATCACGACCTGAAGAGACATTATTGGTGGCACGGACTCAAAAGAGATGTGGCAGAATTTGTGGCTCATTGCTTAACTTGTCAGCAGGTTAAGACGGAACATCAGAAGCCACCAGGATTACTCAAACCCTTGCCAGTGCCGGAATGGAAATGGGAGCACATTTCCATGGATTTTGTAACAGGGCTGCCAAGGTCATCAAAGGACAACGATGCGATATGGGTCGTGGTAGACCGACTGACCAAGTCAGTACATTTCATTCCTATTAAGATGACAGACTCATCTGAGACTTTGGGTCGGCGGTATATTAAGGATATCATCAGATTGCATGGTATACCTCGGACTATTGTGTCTGACAGAGATGCTCAATTCACAGGTAGAGTATGGCAGAGCATGCAATCGGCCATGGAACAAATCTACTGATTAGTACGGCATTTCATCCACAGATTGATGGACAGTCTTAGAGGACAATACAGACACTGGAGGATATACTGAGAGCATGTATGCTAGATTTCAAGGGTGGATGGGAGGATCACTTGTCGTTGGTAGAATTCTCATACAACAATAGTTACCAGGCAAGTCTCCAAATGGTACCATTTGAGGCATTATATGGTAGACCATGTAGGTCACCAGTGTGCTGGACAGAGGCCGGTGAGCCTGCACTGATTGAACCTGAGTTAGTTGCAGAGACTACAGCGCAGATACAGTTGATACGGCAGCACCTATTGACTGCGTAGAGTCGTCAGAAGAGTTATGCTGACAAGAGGAGGAGGTTCCTTGAATTTGAAGTGGGAGACATGGTGTTCTTGAAAGTCTCGCCACGAAAGGGACACATGAGATTTGGAAAGAAGGGGAAATTGTCGCTAAGATATGTGGGACCGTTTTCAATCATAAGAAGGATGGGGGACATGGCTTATCAATTGGCACTCTCATCATAGTTGGCATCTTTACACGATGTGTTTCATATATCGATGTTGAGGAAGTATAATCCTGATCCTTCTCACGTGCTGAACGTACAAGACATAGAGGTCCAGAGCGACGTGACATACGTCGAGAAGCCTGTCCGAGTGGTGGATACAGAACAAAGGGTATTACGGAACCAAGCGATCCAGTTTGTCAAGGTAGTATGGGATCGACATGGCATTGAGGAAGCCACATGAGAACTCGAATCAGCAATGAGGAAAGCTCATCCTAAGTTATTTGTTTAAATGTTTGAAACCCTACTTCACTCGATTTTTGGGACGAAAATTTTAAAAAGAGGGTTGTATTGTAACACCCCGGATTTTCAATTTATTATTTGGTATGAAAATTATCCATTTAATTTGTGAAAATGAGTTATGGATCTTAAATTTAGTAAAGAGTTGGGTCATTGGCCCAATTAGGACCCAACGGTTTTGGAATTGTTTTCAATAAAAATTAAATGGAGTTGAATTTAATTTGGTATTGCAATATTATATAAATAAGGAAGGAGATAATATTGCATGGCCGTGTATAGAGAGATTCATATCTATGATAGGCGCATGGGATCTTTTAAAAAAAAAGGGTATGCATATTATCTTAAATTAAATAAAGAGGTGTCTAAATTAAAAGATTTCTTAGGCTATGATTAGTGATATGCGCATAGCACATTCTAAATATGGGAAGCCAAGGTCGGCAAGCCCCAATTAAATAGACAAGGGGCGCACGGCCTAAGGGGGATGGCTATCTTAAGCACTTTCTAATTATGGGACCAAGGGAAGATTATAAAAGGAGAGGAGGACAAGGGCACACGGTTTTACACCCTTCATAGCCGAATTTTATTTCTCTCTCTCTCCCTCTCTCAAGTTCTCATTCAAGGCAAGAGTAAGGGGAAGAAGAAGGCAACCAACAAGAGGTGTTCTTCGTTTGGAAAAATTAAGAAGAAAGGAGAAGAATTGGAAGAGCAAGAAATCAAACGGAAACGGTTAGTATTTTATTTGATAAATTTGTTTTGAAATAAAAGAACCATAGGGTTCGGCCATAGTGTTTGGCGGAACCCCACGGAAGAAGATTGGGTGATGGTTGATGATTTTAATGGAATGATGAACCATAGGGTTCGACCATGGTGCATGGCCGAGCCCCATGGAAAGACTATGGTAATGTAGTTAAAGTTTGAAAGATGGAAACCATGGAAAGACATGGTTTGATTTATGGGTTCAAAACCATGAGGAATATTAGGTATTTTAATGGTATATGAAGATGAAAATCATAGGTGTGGATTCATGATTTTAAAAGGTTTAATTGGACGCATGGTTGATGGTTTTTGGATGCATGGAATTTTAATTTGGAAACCTTTTAAAAATAGAAGGAGGAGATTAAAATGGGAAGGTTTCTATTTATGGAAGGAGGTTGATAAATTTAGAAAGTTTCTAAATATAGATCTTCTAAATAGGGACTTGTTAAATATGGATTTGTTAACAATGGAAGTTGATGAAAATGGGAGTTAGACATCATGGGTTCGGCCACACATGGCCGAACCCCATGAACCAAATGTTATGGTTTATGGATCATGTATGGACTTAATAAGGTGAATGGATTAATGAAGAGACATAAACATAATGTAGTGGCAATTTCGTAATATTGGCTGAAAAAATGGAAGATCATGAGTTCTGCGATGGTGTATTGCCGAACCCATGAACTTGGATTATTGGGTTAATTATTAGTCTAAGTACATTGTGAATGAGAATAATGGGTAATGTAAGCCATGGATGGCAAAGTTGTGAATATGTGGAAATATTGGACATAGGGTTCGGCCATGGTGTATGGCCGAACCCCATGAATTATTTATGGGACTATGTGTTTGGATTAAAAGAATTATGTATGGATTATTTTGGAACCTAAGCAAGGAAAATGGCTACGGTTATGAACAATGGCATTATTGTAATTAACTAAAGATTAGACCACCATGGCCGAACCCCATGGGGTTTTGTTTTATGGACTTGGAATATTGAAAATCAAGTGGGACTTGGTTATGATTAATTGTTATATTATAAGGTAACGGGACCTCACAAGGTGTTTACGATCGGAAGAAAGACTCAAGGACACGTAACGGTCTTTGGTAGGATTCCACCTCTTTGAAACCATGGGTTTTTGTACATTTGTTTATCTTATTTTTTGATGAAATTATATTTCAAAGGATATGTTTTATATGGAATTTTAAATGCTATGTTTAATTGAATAAATAGCATGTGTTGATTATGTTTCAAAAGGTGATTTAAAATGCTATGTTTAGGTTATAAAATAACATGTGTTCATTGACATCTCATGCATGGCATGGGGTGAAGGTTTTGTAACCGGAGGGTCCACACTCCGTCGGGGCATTCGAAAAACCTATGTGGGGTACCTTGATGTGCTTTTCCATCAGTGAAAGCTTCGTCTCCTCCTCAGGAGGAAGTCTTCAAGTTTAATGTTGATGGAGTGATTTGCCAAGCCAACTAGTATAGAGGGTGTGGTTGATAATTTTCTAAGGGAGATGACATTTTATTTCTCTAAACCTATTGGTATTAGATATTCAAATGACATTGAATTGCTAGGGATCAGGAGCGCTCTTATTGTGGGGATGACACAAGGTCGGTGAGATAATTATTCAAGGGGATTCGGTGAATGCAATCAGATATGCTACGAGAATTATATTCTTCATTGGATGTGGTTTTCAAACATGTAAGGAGGTCTGCTAACAAGGTTGCCAACTTTCTTGCTAAGTTGGGAATGGATAAGATTGAAGCTATTGTTGACCCTTTTTCTTTTATATTTGTCTTTTCTTAAAAGTGGTTTTCTCTTGTTTTTGTATTGTTTTGGGGAACTATGGGTATAAGCTTCTACAACCTTTAAGATTTTGTCTTTGTACTCTTTTAGTCATTAATTAAAGTTGCTATTGTTTCCAAAAAAATTAATTAGATTACAAAATTAGAAATGTGTGATAACATTGCCAGCATGCAAAAGCAATATTAAACTGAGACTAGAATGATTCATGAAAAATCCAATCTAGACATGTCCAACATTTTAAAAAAAATCCATTAATATAATAAAGAAGAAATATAAACTACTAAAACATGTTGCACACGTGTCTGAAAAGACAACACGTTGCAAAACCTTGGCTATCCTTGAGTCCTCAACCCTTTATCTAAAATATTGACTAGCCATCTTGCCACAACTTAACAATAGGCTCGAAATTGGAATACTTTTGAATACATCATGTTACTTTTCTTTTCTTTTTTGAGAATCACACATTCCTTTACTTTTCCAGGTTTACTTTTTCAATATAACTAGTATACGATGATTTTGAGTATGCGCATGTTCAAGATATTTAAAATATCAAATATTTTCAAATTTCAAAATTAGTTGCAAGTTCCACAACAAGGATTTTCATGAAATGCTATGAACTTTTGAAGGCCCTACCATGATGCCAACAGTAGTTAGCTAAATGCTTTATATCAACTAGTATGTAATGGGATCTATGACATAATAATGTGTAATGGTGGCTGGTATCAATTAAAACACCTGGTTCCATAATCTTGTCATTTATTTATTTATTTATTGACATGGTAACAAAGAATTTTATTAAAAGGCAGGAAGTATGCATAAAAAAATCATATATTGATATTTAGGCTAAACCCTAAATCCTAAAACCCTAAAACCCTAAACCCTAAATCCTAAACCTCTAAAACCCTACCCTAAACCTTAAAACCCCTAAACCCCAAAATCCTAAACCCCTAAAATCCTAAAACCCAAAACCCTAAACCCTAAGCCCTAAACCCTAAAGCCCTAAAACCGTAAACCCTAAAACCTAAACCCTAAACCCTAAACCTAAACCCTAAACTCTTAAAACCCAAAAACCGTAAAACCTAAATCCAAAACCCTAAACCCTAACCCCTAAACCCTAAAAACCCTAAAACCCAAAACTCTAGATCGTAAAACCCTGAAACCTAAACCCTAAACCTAAACTCCAAACCCTAAACCGTAAAACCCTAAACCCTAAATCACTAAACCCTAAACCCCTAAACCCCTAAACCCTAAAACCTTTAAACCTTAAACCCTAAATCCCTAAACCCCTAAAACCTTACACCCTAAATCCAAAACCCTAAACCCCTAAAACCCTAAACCCTAAACCCTAAATCCTAAACCCCTAAAACCCTAAACCCTAAACCCTAAAACCCAAAAACCCAAAAAGCTTAAACCCAAAGACCCTAAACCCTAAACCCCTAAAACCCTAAACCCTAAAACCCAAAAACCCAAAAAGCTTAAACCCAAAAACCCTAGACCCTAAAACGGTAAAATCCTAAAGCCCTAAACCATAAAACCTAAACCCTAAACCCTAAAACTCTAATGCCCTCAAACCCTAAACCCCTAAAACCCTAAAACCCTAAAAACTAAACCCTAAGTCCCGAAATCCCTATCCTAACCCATAAACCCTAAACCCTAAATGTAACGCCCCGCCCATTTTCACTCGCTTTCCCTTCCAAAAATCAGAGTCTATTTTTTTTTTTTATAAACGAAGAGTGATAGAGAGCGGGACGTCACGACGAGAGCTAAGTCCGACCCTTAACTGGCCAACCCTATGTGTGCATGGACTAAGTCCATGAAAACAGTTCACACATGACATTATCAACATGAGGAATAACATCATAACTGTGGAATCATAACAAGCAGAATAATAATAGAACCAAGTTCTATTCCATTCAGATAGCAAAGTACGTCAAGTCCTTAATCATAATTATCATATCATAATTATCCAATAAAACATCCAACCATAGTAAATTCAACTAAGTTATTACAATCCAAATTCTAGATACTCAAATTACAAGCCCATGAGTATCTTAAACAAAATATAAACTATAATCCTCCAAGCTCCTATGCCTAGCCCGTTTCGCGTTCTTCGTTCCCCTCGTTTCCTGTATCATCCACTAGGGTAGAAGTAGGGCGTTAGAACAACGCGCCCAGTAAGTATTCCAAGTAAGGCTAACACATGAGTTAGTACCAAAATCCAGATATAATATATATCAAATCCAGTTATAATAAATCATACCATACTTATAAAGCATCGTATCCAAAACAGTGTATGATAATAGATCCAATCATACCGATAAAAACCAGAAACCTTGCATGATAAATAAGATCATAATCATCCGATTCAATGCCATGCCATGCTATCATATGCAATGAGTCCCACCCATCACAAACACATAGTAACCTCTTGATGGAAAGCTCCTCATCAAGGTATCCCCCACGATTGTTACAGGCGCCCAGATGGAGTGTGGATCTCCGGTTACATTTCATACATAATATCCTCTTGATGGAAAGCTCCTCATCAAGGTATCCCCCCACGAGTGTTTTACGGACGCCCCGACGGAGTGGGTCTCCGGTTACCGTTCATCCCTCCCATGCCATGCATGAGATGCAAATGTCCACATGCTAGCATTTATACAAATCATAGTATTTAAAAGCTTATATTTGAAACATATACAATACATGCTATTTTATCATATAAATATAGCATTTAAAACTCACATTTTGAAACATATCCTTTGCAATATAAATTCATCAAATCAAGATAAAAACAATGTACATAAACCCATGGTTTCAAAGAGGTGGAATCCTACCAAAGACCGCTAACGTGTCCTTGCATCTTTCGTCCGGTAACCGCTCACGATCGTAAACACCTTGTGAGGTCCCATTACTTTATAATATAAAATCAATCAAAACTAAGTCCCACTTGATTTACAATATTTTAAGTCGATAAACCTATCCCCATGGGGTTCGGCCGTACACCATGGCCGAACCCATGGCCTACCATTTTTCACATTTATTTATCAAATTGCCATTGGTCTAATCTTTAGTTAATATTTCATTTTAATATGCCAAACATAGTCCCTATGTCCACCAAACAATTCCCATGGGGTTCGGCCATGATGGTCCATTAATTCACTTAATTACAATAATGTCATTATACCACTTTTATTCATTAAGCTAATGATAAACAAGTTAATCATCTAAGATACATCAACCTTATGCTCAGCAAACATTCCCATAGGGTTCGGCCATACAGCATGGACGAAACCATAGTTCATTGATTTCACTTAATTACCAAAATGCCATCCACGGCTATTATTCCATTATTCTCACCCTTCATCCCTTGGTTTGGTAAACCATTCATTTACATTATACAAAGACTAATAATTAACCCACTAATCAAACTTCATGGGGTTCGGCCATACACCATGGCCGAACCCATGATCTTTCATTTTCAGCCGATATTACCAAATTGCCACTACCTCATGTTTAAGTCCAAACCGATCCATAACCCATGATGTCTAAGTTCCAATTATATCCCTTTCCATATTTGAATCCATAAATCAAGATTCTTTCCTTTTTGATCCAAAAATCCATATTTAGAAACTTTCTAATCTAATCTCCATCTTCCATATGTAATCAATTAACATACATTAAAATACCAATCCAACTCCATGGGGTT
The DNA here is from genome assembly GCA_022113865.1 of Chimonanthus praecox. Taxonomy (NCBI): domain Eukaryota; kingdom Viridiplantae; phylum Streptophyta; class Magnoliopsida; order Laurales; family Calycanthaceae; genus Chimonanthus; species Chimonanthus praecox. Next base: position 32,089,751 of record CM039088.1, on the reverse strand, counting down.
CGGCCATACACCATGGCCGAGTCCTATGGTTCATAATCCTCTTTCTAAAAATTATTCATCCAATAAAATTTCCTTAATAAATTAAATCCATAAAAGACCTCATGGGGTTCAGCCAAACATCATGGCCAAACCCATGATCCTCCATTTTATCATGTATTTACAAAATTGCCATCCTTTGCATGATCTAACCACATGAGTATAATTCCATAATTATTTATGGGGTTCGGCCATGCCCCTTGGCCGAACCCATGGTTTAAGGTTCTTCACCAACCATCTTCCATTTAAATCTTTTTAAAAATAATATAATTATTCCATAGTTTTCATTTAATCCCTTCAAAACATTGATAGTCCTTCCATGGTTTCCAACCAATAACCATGTCTTTCCATTAAATTTAATAACATGATCATCTCCCAATTCTCTTCCATGGGGTTCGGCCATACACCATGGCCGAACCCTATGGTTCCTTTCTTAAACAGAAATATCAAAACCACTTACCGGTTCAGCGACTCCTCCGGTTCTCCTTCGCTCCGATTGGTTCTTCCGATCCTTTTCTTCCTTAGCCTTTTCCTCTTGCTTCTTCTTGATCTTGCACCTTTGCTGGCTGCCTTTCCTTCTCTTTGTTCTTTTGATAATGTCGTGAGCCCTTGTTGTTTTGCTGCCCCTCTTTTATAAAAATTCCACACGATCCTATCTTATTAAGATAGCAATTGCTAATTCTCCTTTGCTTTGCTCGGCTGCCCTTTCTTTTCTTAATTTATGAATGCCGTGCGCCCCTTATGTAATACTCCCAATCGGTCTCTCTTGTTGAGATAGCATGTCACGATTCCATGCTTAGCAATTGCCGTGAGTCACCAAAACAATAATTGTTATCCTTGTTGTAGGCGCATTCACCACTATAGCAATAATATCTCCCCAATTATAGCCAATCACCGGCCATTGTAAATCCAATACATCTAGGCGTGTTGCTCATCTTAGAAAGTGCTAAGATGGTAATTGCCATGCGCCCTTCCTTGTGTCTTTTATGGTTTTCAATTGGTCCTAATTTAGAAGGTGCCATGCGCCCCTTCTTCCTTTCTTTTATTAAACCTCCCCTTGGTCCTATCTTAGAAGTTGCCGACCCTTTAATTTAGCCATTGCCTTAATGCCATTCTTAATAAAGGGAAATACCCCTTTTTAAAATGATCTTATGCGCAATAATATGGATATACAAATCTCACATTCGGCCAAACTATATCCCATACACGTCCATAATAATCCTATCTTAGATATCTTCTTGGATATGCAAATCCAATATTTTGCCATGCACAATCTTTCTCTAATTTATATAGTATTGCATTACTAATTAAATCCAGCCCCATTTAATTTATTTGAAACCATTTACCAAAACCGTTGGGTCTTAATTGGGCAAAGACCCAACATTTTACCCATCTAAGATCCATATCTAAAATTCTTAAATTAAATGGTAATTTCCGTAAATATTTATAACTTTAAAATCCAGGGTGTTACACTAAAACCCTAAAACCCTACACCCTAAATCCAAACCCCTAAACCCCTAAAACCCTAAACCCTAAACCCTAAACCCTAAAACGGAAAAATCCTAAAGCCCTAAACCACTAAACCTAAACCCTAAACCCTAAAACTCTATTGCCCTAAAAACTAAACCCTAAATCCCTAAATCGCTACCCTAACCCATAAACCCTAAACCCTAAAACCCTAAAACCTAAGCACTAAACCCTAAACCCTAAACCCTAAACCCTAAAACTCTAAATCCTAAACCCTGAACCCTAAACCCCTAAAACCGTAAACTCTAAACCCTAAAACCCAAAAACCCAAAAACCTTAAACCCAAATCCCTAAAACTGTAAAACCCTAAACCCTAAAATGGTAAAATCATAAAGCCCTAAACCCTAAAACCTAAACCCTAAACCCTAAAACCCTAAACCCCTAAAACCCTAAACCCTGAAAACTAAACCCTAAATCCCTAAAACCCTACCCTAAATCCTAAAACCCTAAAACCCTAAAACCCTAACCCCTAAACCTCAAACCCTAAACCCCAAAACCCTAAAATTGTAAAACCCTAAACCCTAAACTTTAAAACCCTAAAACCTAAATTCAAAACCCTAAACGCTAAACCCTAAACCCCTAAAACCCAAAAACCCTAAAACCCTAAAACCCTAAACCCCAAAAACCCTAAAACCCTAAAACCCTCAACCCTAAATCCCTAAAACCCTACCCTAAACCCTAAAACCCTAAAACCCTAAACCCTAAACCCCAAACCCTAAACCCCAAAACCCTAAAATCGTAAAACCCTAAACCCTAACCCCTAAACTGTAAACTCTAAAACCCTTACACCGTAAACTTTAAAACCCTAAAACCTAAATTCGAAACCCTAAACCCCTAAAACCCAAAAACCCTAAAATCCTAAAACACTAAAACCCTAAACCCTAAAACCGTAAACCCTAAAACCATAAACCCTAAAACCCTAAAATCCTAAACCCTAAAATCCTAAACCCTAAACCCTAAAACCCTAAACCCCTAAAACCTTAAAACCCTAAAACCCTAAACCGTAAAACCCTAAAACCCTAAAGCCCTAAACCACAAAACCTAAACCCCTAACCCTAAATCCTAAACCCTAAAACCCTAAAAGCCTAAATCCAAAAAACCCTAAAATCCTAAACCCCTAAAACTCCTAAAACCCTAAACCCTAAAACCCTAAAACCTAAAAGCCTCAACCCCTAAAATCCTAAAACCCTAAACCCTAAAACCATAAAATCCTAAAGCCCTAAACCTTGAAACCTAAACCCTAAACCGTAAACGCTAAACCCTAAACCCCTAAACCCATAAAACCCTAAAACCCCCAAAACCCTTGTAACGCCCTGCCCATGGTCCATTAATTCACTTAATTACCTTCCTTGCCATTATTCCTATCCACTTATGTTTGGGTTCCAATAATTGATCATTCATAAAACTCATCATAAAACCCCAAGTTTACCAATTATTTCTTCATGGGGTTCGGCCATACGCCATGGCTGAACCTATGGTCCATTAATTCTACATAATTACCATATTGCCATCCAAGGCTATAATTCCATTAATCTCACCCTTAATCCCTTGGTTTGGTGAACCATTCATTAAAATTATACAAAGACCCAAACATAGCCCATTAACAAGTTCATGGGGTTCGGCCATGGTGGATGTTTCTTTTCCAACTTTTCTTTTAAATGGTTCACCAACTTAGGTCCATAAACATAAGTCTATACTTGCATCCTCCCTTCATTTAAAATACACATAAACATAATAGATCCATAATTGGTTCATGGGGTTCGGCCTAGCACCATGGCCGAACCCTATGATGTCTAACTTCCAATTATCTACATTACATCCATTATTAGAAACTTTCTAAATTAGTAATCATCTTCCATACTTGAATCCATAAATCAAGGTTCCTTCCATAATTAGAAACTTTCCAATTTTAGCAATTCTATTGTTGAATCCATAATCCAAGGTTCTTTCCTTTTTGATCCAAAAATCCATATTTAGAAACTTTCTAATTTAATCTCCACCTTCCATTTTAATCAATTAACATACATTAAAAATACCAATACACCTCCATGGGGTTCGGCCATACACTATGGCCGAACCCTATGGTTCATAATGTTCTCTTTTAAATGAAATCAAAACATCATAACCCCTCCAAGGTTTTCATGATCTTATTGCATCTAAAACCATCAAAACTTATATCCATTTAAAATATGTCATAAATAACCTTTCCCATCATTTTCCATGTTTTAAGTACATGAACATAATTCCATAAATATTTATGGGGTTCGGCCATGCTCCATGGCCGAACCCATGGTCTAGGATCTTCACCAAAAGCATCCTTTAATTAACCATAACCATTCCCTCAATTTTCTTTTATGGGGTTCGGCCATACACCATGGCCGAACCCTATGGTTCTTTTCTTTTAATAAAAAACTATCAAATTACTTATTGGTTTTGCGACTCCTCCGGTTTTCCTTTGGTTGTTCTTGCTCTTCCAATCTTCTTTTCTTCCTTAGCCTCCTTGATTCTTCTCAAAGCTGAGAACACCTCTTGCTAGAGCACACCAGCGTCAATCCTTCTGGATGGTTGTGTATGTGTTGTGCGCCCCATCTTCCTCTCTTTATAAAACCTCCATTTAATCCTAATTTGGAAGGTGTCATGCGCCATTTGTCTTTCTTTTATTAAACTCCCAATCAATCCTATCTTAGAAGGTGCCATGCGCCCCTTGTTGCCTCTTTTATAAACTTCAATGTTTATCCTAACTTAAAAGGTGCCATGCGCCCCATGTTTAGCCCTTGCCTTAGTGTCGTTTTTAACTAGGAAAGGGACTCCTTTCCATGATACACTTAGCGCATAAACATGGATATGCCTATCTTCATTCACGGCAAAGCAATTTCCTTATTTGGATTAGTCATCTTCTTTATTTAATAATTCCCTTTTTAAAGATATTCTAGCATATCAATGTGGATATGAAAATCCCACATACATCTCATACGCATATCCTTTTTAATTCAACCCCATTTAAATCTTATTGAAACCATTTCCAAAACCGTTGGGTCTTAATTGGGCAATGACCCAACACTTTACGCATATAAGATCCATATCTGATAATTCAGAAATTAAATAGGTAATTTTCATATATATTAATAAATTGAAAATTCGAGGTGTTATATTTTAGATATTATTTCTATTTTTCGAAATACTTCTACTTTTGGAAATTTCAGTTTTAGACTATTATTTAAAATTAGCAGTTTCAATTTTTAGAAACTACAATTTTAAAAGGTTACCTAATTTTAAAACTTTCTTTTTAAAATAGTAGAAATTCTAGAATTTATATAGACTTGGAAGTCTTACTAAATTTTAAAAGTTATTGAATTGAGAAATTTATATTTTTAGAAATTTTATAATTTTAGATATTATTTTTATTTTTTGAAATAGTGCTATTTTTGGAAATTTCTATTTTAGGATACTATTTAAAATTGGCAATTTCTATTTAAAAACTAAAATTTTAGAAGGTTACCGAATTTTAAAAGTTTCATTTTAAAATATTTGAAATTCTAGAATTATATAGATTTGGAAGTCTTACTAAATTTAGAAACTTGTTGAATTGAGAAATTTCTATTTTTATAAATTTTATAAGTTTAGATATTATTTCTAATTTTTGAAATACTCCTACTTTTAAAATTTCTATTTTTGGCAGCTATTAAAATTTGGGAGTTTCTATTTTTAGAGACTACAATTTTAGAGCGTTACCTAATTTTAAAAGTTTTTTTTAAATAGTAGAAATTCTAGAATTTATATAGATTTGGAAGTCTTACTCAATGTAGAACTTGTTGAATTGATAAATTTCTATTTTTATAAATTTTATAATTTTAGATATTATTTCTATTTTTCGAAATACTGCTACTTTTGGAAATTTTAGTTTTAGGCTATTATTTAAAATTGACAGTTTCAATTTTTAGAAACTACAATTTTAGAAGGTTACCTAATTTTAAAACTTTCCTTTTAAAATAGTAAAATTCTAGAATTTATATAGACTTGCAAGTCTTACTAAATTTTAAAAGTTATTGAATTGAGAAATTTATATTTTTAGAAATTTTATAATTTTAGATATTATTTTTATTTTTTGAAATAGTGCTATTTTTGGAAATTTCTATTTTAGGATACTATTTAAAATTGACAGTTTCTATTTTAAAAACTAAAATTTTAGAAGGTTACCTAATTTTAAAAGTTTCTTTTTAAGATATTTGAAATTCTAGAATTATATAGATTTGGAAGTCTTACTAAATTTAGGAACTTGTTGAATTGAGAAATTTCTATTTTTATAAATTTTATAATTGTAGATATTATTTCTAATTTTCGAAATACTTCTACTTTTGGAAATTTCTATTTTTGGCAGCTATTGAAATTGGGAGTTTCTATTTTTAGAAACTACAATTTTAGAACGTTACCTAATTTTAAAACTGTTTTTTTTAATTGTAGAAATTCTAGAATTTATATAGATTTGGAAGTCTTACTCAATGTAGAACTTGTTGAATTGACAAATTTCTATTTTTATAAATTTTATAATTTTAGATATTATTCCTATTTTTCAAAATACTTATACTTTCAGATATTTCAGTTTTAGGCTATTATTTAAAATTGGTAGTTTCAATTTTTAGAAACTACAATTTTAAAAGGTTACCTAATTTTAAAACTTTCCTTTTAAAATAGAAAAAATTCTAGAATTTATATAGACTTGGAAGTCTTACTAAATTTTAAAAGTTATTGAATTGAGAAATTTCTATTTTTATAAATTTTATAATTGTAGATATTATTTCTAATTTTCGAAATACTTCTACTTTTGGAAATTTCTATTTTTGGCAGCTATTGAAATTGGGAGTTTCTATTTTGAGAAACTACAATTTTAGAACGTTACCTAATTTTAAAACTGTTTTTTTTAATTGTAGAAATTCTAGAATTTATATAGATTTGGAAGTCTTACTCAATGTAGAACTTGTTGAATTGACAAATTTCTATTTTTATAAATTTTATAATTTTAGATATTATTTTTATTTTTTGAAATAGTGCTATTTTTGGAAATTTCTATTTTAGGATACTATTTAAAATTGGCAGTTTCTATTTAAAAACTAAAATTTTAGAAGGTTACCGAATTTTAAAAGTTTCATTTTAAAATATTTGAAATTCTAGAATTATATAGTTTTGGAAGTCTTACTAAATTTAGAAACATGTTGAATTGAGAAATTTTTTGTTTTTATAAATTTTATAATTTTATATATTATTTCTAACTTTCGAAATACTTCTACTTTTGTAAATTTCTATTTTTAGCAGCTATTAAAAATTGGGACTTTCTATTTTTAGAAACTACAATTTAGAACGTTACCTAATTTTAAAAGTGTTTTTTTAATTGTAGAAATTCTAGAATTTATATAGATTTGGAAGTCTTACTCAATGTAGAACTTGTTGAATTGACAAATTTCTATTTTTATAAATTTTATAATTTTAGATATTATTCCTATTTTTCAAAATACTTATACTTTCAGATGTTTCAGTTTTAGGCTATTATTTAAAATTGGTAGTTTCAATTTTTAGAAACTACAATTTTAAAAGGTTACCTAATTTTAAAACTTTCCTTTTAAAATAGAAGAAATTCTAGAATTTATATAGACTTGCCAGTCTTACTAAATTTTAAAAGTTATTGAATTGAGAAATTTATATTTTTAGAAATTTTATAATTTTAGATATTATTTTTATTTTTTGAAATAGTGCTATTTTTGGAAATTTCTATTTTAGGATACTATTTAAAATTGACAGTTTCTATTTTAAAAACTAAAATTTTAGAAGGTTACCTAATTTTAAAAGTTTCTTTTTAAGATATTTGAAATTCTAGAATTATATAGATTTGGAAGTCTTACTAAATTTAGGAACTTGTTGAATTGAGAAATTTCTATTTTTATAAATTTTATAATTGTAGATATTATTTCTAATTTTCGAAATACTTCTACTTTTGGAAATTTCTATTTTTGGCAGCTATTGAAATTGGGAGTTTCTATTTTTAGAAACTACAATTTTAGAACGTTACCTAATTTTAAAACTGTTTTTTTTAATTGTAGAAATTCTAGAATTTATATAGATTTGGAAGTCTTACTCAATGTAGAACTTGTTGAATTGACAAATTTCTATTTTTATAAATTTTATAATTTTAGATATTATTCCTATTTTTCAAAATACTTATACTTTCAGATATTTCAGTTTTAGGCTATTATTTAAAATTGGTAGTTTCAATTTTTAGAAACTACAATTTTAAAAGGTTACCTAATTTTAAAACTTTCCTTTTAAAATAGAAGAAATTCTAGAATTTATATAGACTTGGAAGTCTTACTAAATTTTAAAAGTTATTGAATTGAGAAATTTATATTTTTAGAAATTTTATAATTTTAGATATTATTTTTATTTTTTGAAATAGTGTTATTTTTGAAAATTTCTATTTTAGGATATTATTTAAAATTGGCAGTTTCTATTTTAAAAACTAAAATTTTTGAAGGTTACCTAATTTTAAAAGTTTCTTTTTAAAATATTTGAAATTATAGAATTATATAGATTTGGAAGTCTTACTAAATTTAGAAACTTGTTGAATTGAGAAATTTCCATTTTTATAAATTTTATAATTTTTGATATTATTTTTAATTTTTGAAATACTTCTACTTTTGGAAATTTCTATTTTTGGCGGCTATTAAAAATTGGGAGATTCTATTTTTAGAAACTACAATTTTAGAACGTTACCTAATTTTAAAAGTTTTTTTTTTAATTGTAGAAATTTTAGAATTTATATAGATTTGGAAGTCTTACTCAATGTAGAATTTGTTGAATTGAGAAAATTTCTATTTTTATAAATTTTATAATTTTAGATATTATTTCTATTTTTTAAAATACTTTTACTTTTGGAAATTTCAGTTTTAGGCTATTATTTAAAATGGCAGTTTCAATTTTTAGAAACTACAATTTTAAAAGGTTATCTAATTTTAAAACTTTCTTTTTAAAATAGAAGAAATTCTAGAATTTATACAAACTTGGAAGTCTTACTAAATTTTAAAAGTTATTGAATTGAGAAATTTATATTTTTAGAAATTTTATAATTTTAGATATTATTTTTATTTTTCGAAATAGTGATTTTTTTGGAAATTTCTATTTTAAGATACTATTTAAAATTGGCAGTTTCTATTTTAAAAACTAAAATTTTAGAAGGTTAACTAATTTTTAAAGTTTCTTTTTAAAATATTTGAAATTCTAGAATTATATAGTTTTGGAAGTCTTACTAAATTTAGAAACATGTTGAATTGAGAAATTTTTTGTTTTTATAAATTTTATAATTTTATATATTATTTCTAACTTTCGAAATACTTCTACTTTTGTAAATTTCTATTTTTAGCAGCTATTAAAAATTGGGACTTTCTATTTTTAGAAACTACAATTTTAGAACGTTACCTAATTTTAAAAGTGTTTTTTTTAATTGTAGAAATTCTAGAATTTATATAGATTTGGAAGTCTTACTCAATGTAGAACTTGTTGAATTGACAAATTTCTATTTTTATAAATTTTATAATTTTAGATATTATTCCTATTTTTCAAAATACTTATACTTTCAGATGTTTCAGTTTTAGGCTATTATTTAAAATTGGTAGTTTCAATTTTTAGAAACTACAATTTTAAAAGGTTACCTAATTTTAAAACTTTCCTTTTAAAATAGAAGAAATTCTAGAATTTATATAGACTTGGAAGTCTTACTAAATTTTAAAAGTTATTGAATTGAGAAATTTATATTTTTAGAAATTTTATAATTTTAGATATTATTTTTATTTTTCGAAATAGTGTTATTTTTGAAAATTTCTAGTTTAGGATATTATTTAAAATTGGCAGTTTCTATTTTAAAAACTAAAATTTTAGAAGGTTACCTAATTTTAAAAGTTTCTTTTTAAGATATTTGAAATTCTAGAATTATATAGATTTGGAAGTCTTACTAAATTTAGGAACTTGTTGAATTGAGAAATTTCTATTTTTATAAATTTTATAATTGTAGATATTATTTCTAATTTTCGAAATACTTCTACTTTTGGAAATTTCTATTTTTGGCAGCTATTGAAAATTGGGAGTTTCTATTTTTAGAAACTACAATTTTAGAACGTTACCTAATTTTAAAAGTTTTTTTTTAAATAGTAGAAATACTAGAATTTATATAGATTTGGAAGTCTTACTCAATGTAGAACTTGTTGAATTGACAAATTTCTATTTTTATAAATTTTATAATTTTAGATATTATTCCTATTTTTCAAAATACTTATACTTTCAGATATTTCGGTTTTAGGCTATTATTTAAAATTGCCAGTTTTAATTTTTAGAAACTACAATTTTAAAATGTTACCTAATTTTAAAACTTTCTTTTTAAAATAGTAGAAATTCTAGAATTTATATAGGCTTGGAAGTTTTACTAAATTTTAAAAGTTATTCAATTGAGAAATTTATATTTTCAGAAATTTTTTTAATTTTAGTTATTATTTTCATTTTTTGAAATAGTGTTCTTTCTGGAAATTTCTATTTTAGGATACTATTTAAAATTGGCAGTTTCTATTTTAAAGACTAAAACTTTAAAAGGTTACCTAATTTTAAAAGTTTCTTTTTAAAATATTTGAAATTCTAGAATTATATAGTTTTGCAAGTCTTACTAAATTTAGAAACTTGTTGAATTGAGAAATTTTTATTTTTATAAATTTAATAATTTATATATTATTTCTAATTTTTGAAATACTTCTACTTTTGGGAATTTCTACTTTTGGCAGCTATTAAAAATTGGGAGTTTCTATTTTTAGAAACTACAATTTTAGAGCGTTACATAATTTAATTTTTTTTTTTTAAATAGTAGAAATTCTAGAATTTATATAGATTTGGAAGTCTTACTCAATGTAGAACTTGTTAATTCAGAAATTTTGATTTTTATAAATTTTATAATTTTAGATATTATTTTATTTTTCGAAATACTTCTACCTTTAGAAATTTCAGTTTTAGGCTATTATTTAAAATTGACAGTTTCAATTTTTAGAAACTACAATTTTAAAAGGTTACCTAATTTTAAAAATTTCCTTTTAAAAAAGTAGACATTTTAGAATTTATATAGACTTGGAAGTCTTACTAATTTTAAAAGGTATTAAATTGAGAAATTTATATTTTTAGAAATTTTATAATTTTAGATATTATTTTTATTTTTTGATATAGTGCTATTTTTGGAAATTTCTATTTTTGGATACTATTTAAAATTGACAGTTTCTATTTTAAAAACTAAAATTTTAGAAGGTTACCTAATTTTAAAATTTTCTTTTTAAAATATTTGAAATTCTAGAATTATATAGATTTGGAAGTCTTACTAAATTTAGAAACTTGTTGAATTGAGAAATTTCTATTTTTATAAATTTTATTATTTTAGATATTATTTCTAATTTTTGAAATACTTTTACTTTTAGAAATTTCTATTTTTGGCGGCTATTAAAAATTGGGAGTTTCTATTTTTAGAAACTACAATTTTAGAACGTTACCTAATTTTAAAAGTTTTTTTTAAATAGTAGAAATTCTAGAATTTATATAGATTTGGAAGTCTTACTCAATGTAGAACTTGTTGAATTGAGAAATTTCTATATTTATAAATTTTATAATTTTAGATATTATTTCTATTTTTTGAAATACTTCTACTTTTGGAAATTTCAGTTTTAGGCTATTATTTAAAATTGGCAGTTTCAATTTTTAGAAACTACAATTTTTGAAGGTTACCTAATTTTAAAACTTTCTTTTTAAAATAGTAGAAATTCTAGAATTTATATAGACTTGCATGTCTTACTAAATTTTAAAAGTTACTGAATTGAGAAATTTATATTTTTAGAAATTTTATAATTTTTGATATTATTTTTTGATATTTTTTTTTTTTTTGTTTTTTTTGGAATTTCTATTTTAGGATACTATTTAAAATTGACAGTTTCTATTTTCAAAACTAAAATTTTAGAAGGTTACCTAATTTTAAAAGTTTCATTTTAAAGTATTTGAAATTCTAGAATTATATAGATTTGGAAGTCTTACTAAATTTAGAAAGTTGTTGAATTGAGAAATTTTTTATTTTTATAAATTTTATAATTTTAGATATTATTTCTAATTTTTGAAATGCTTCTACTTTTTGAAATTTCTATTTTTGGCAGCTATTAAAAATTGGGACTTTCTATTTTTAGAAACTACAATTTTAGAGCGTTACCTAATTTTAAAAGTTTTTTTTTAAATAGTAGAAATTCTAAAATTTATATAGATTTGGAAGTCTTACTCAATGTAGAACTTGTTGAATTGATAAATTTTATAATTTAGATATTATTTCTATTTTTCGAAATACTTCTACTTTTGGAAATTTTAGTTTTAGGCTATTATTTAAAATTGGCAGTTTCAATTTTTAGAAACTACAATTTTAAAAGGTTACCTAATTTTAAAACTTTCTTTTTAAAATAGTAGAAATTCTAGAATTTATATAGACTTGCAAGTCTTACTAAATTTTAAAAGTTATTGAATTGAGAAATTTATATTTTTAGAAATGTTATAATTTTAGATATTATTTTTATTTTTTGAAATAATGCTATTTTTGGAAATTTCTATTTTAGGATACTATTCAAAATTGACAGTTTCTATTTTAAAAACTAAAATTTTAGAAGGTTACCTAATTATAAAAGTTTCATTTTAAAATATTTGAAATTCTAGAATTATATTGATTTGGAAGTCTTACTAAATTTAGAAACTTGTTGAATTGAGAAATTTTTTATTTTTATAAATTATATAATTTTAGATATTGTTTCTAATTTTTGAAATACTTCTACTTTTGGAAATTTCTATTTTTGGCGGCTATTGAAAATTGGGAGTTTCTATTTTTAGAAACTACAATTTTAGAACGTTACCTAATTTTAAAAGTTTTTTTTAAATAGTAGAAATTCTAGAATTTATATAGATTTGGAAGTCTTACTCAATGTAGAACTTGTTGAATTGAGAAATTTCTATTTTTATAAATTTTATAATTTTAGATATTATTTCTATTTTTTGAAATACTTCTGCTTTTGGAAATTTCAGTTTTAGGCTTTTATTTAAAATTGGGAGTTTCAATTTTTAGAAACTACAATTTTAAAAGGTTACCTGATTTTAAAGCGTTCTTTTTAAAATAGTAGAAATTCTAGAATTTATATAGACTTGCAAGTCTTACTAAATTTTAAAAGTTATTGAATTGAGAAATTTATATTTTTAGAAATTTTATAATTTTAGATATTATTTTTATTTTTTGAAATAGTGCTATTTTTGGAAATTTCTATTTTAGGATACTATTTGCAATGTTCCTCCATATTTGGAAACTTCTCAATTTAATTTCCACCTTCCATAATTAGAAAGATTCTAATTTAGTAACCAATACTACTCCATTTAAAATAAATCATTATCCTTTCCATGGAATTCATCCTTCAAAATCCCAATTATAATCAACACAACTCCATTCAAACTCTTTAAAATCCTATAATTATTCCATTGTTTTCATCTCATAAAATAACCAACAACCTTCTGTGGGGTTCGGCCCTTCATCATGGCTGAACCCTATGGTTTATCAATTCCTCTTAAACCATTTAAACTCATGTAAATTTAACATACTCCTATAGTCTTCATCATTAAAAATCCATACATTCAACCAAGGTCCTTCCATGGTTTCTATCAAACAGTCCATTAAAAACAACATAATTTTCCATTCCCTTTCTTCCATGGGGTTCGGCCATACATCATGGCTGAACCCTATGGTTCCATACTTCTTCTAGAACATCATTTAAACCCTTTTTAAAACCATATAATTATTCCATCGTTTTCATTTAATCCCTTCAAAAATTATAAACCACTAACATTAACCTCCCATTTAAAATTAACCAATAATCTTCCATGGGGTTCGGCCATGCACTATGGCCGAACCCTATGGTTCTTTCTTTCCATTAAAACCTCATCATTCATCCCTCAATCTTCTTCCATGGGGTTCGGCCATACACCATGGCCGAACCCTATGGTTATTTTCCTTTAAACAAGAATTATAAAATCACTTACCGGTTCCGCAACTCCTCCGGTTTTCCGTCGGTTGCCTTCTCTTCCTTTGTATGTGAATGACGTGTGCCTCTCCTTCTCTCCTTTTATTCCACTCGATTCTATCTTATTAAGATAGCAAGACCCTTAAGTTTTGCCCTTCTTAATGCCGTGTATCCCTTGCCAAATCACCATTGCCGTGTGCACTCTTTCCTTGTGTTGCCTTTCTTTTAAAACTCCAATCAGTCCTATCTTAGAAGGTACTAAGATACAATAGCCGTGTGCACTTGTTGTGGTTCTTTCTTTTATAAAAACCTCCACTTAATCCCATATTTAGAAGGTGCCATGCGCCCCTCCTTGTTGCCTCTTTTAATTGATCCTATGCGCATATCTCATTCCTAAATAGAAAGTGCCATGATCTCTTTAAACTTAGCCATTGCCGTGTACCCCTTGCTTGAGTCTTAATTGGAAGTTGCCGACCTTGGGCTTCCCACTTTAGAGAGTCCTAAATATAGCTCTTATCAAGGGAAATAATCCATTTAATTTGTGAATATTAGCTATGGACTTTAAATTGGGTAATGAGTTGGGTCATTGGCCCAATTAGGACCCAACGGTTTTGGAAAGGGTTCCAATAAAATTTAAATGGGTTGAATTATTTTAGTAATGCATTATGTCCAAAATTAAATAAAAGATTATGCATGGCCGAATATTGGATTTGCATATCTAGGTGATACGCATGGATCATTTAAAAAGGGTAGTACACGGCATTAGGCATTAGCTAAGCTATAGGGTCTTGGTACCTTCTAAGTTAGCATAAAATGGAAGAGGCAATATAACGCCCCGCCCTTTCCGAGATTCAAAGTTTATTTTTTTTTTAAATAATAAAATAATAGCACCGGAAGAGGGCGGACGACGTCACGACGCGAGGTAAGTCCGGACTACCCAAGTCCGACCCTTAACTGGCCACCCATGTGTGCATGGGCTAAACCATTAATAACAATCCACACATGGAACTAATCAAGTCATGCGGAATTATACTAGACAAATTGTGGAATTAAACTGAATAAATAGCAAGTACAAGTCTCCCATTAAAACTGTTTAAACTAAGCATCCAATATCAAACCATAACAAAGTTACTAGTTATTACATGTCCATAAAATGTAATTCAAATAACTGTAAAATAGAAATTCCATTTAACATTCAAGCGCTTAAGCTTGGCTCCCCTCCTGGTCCTCGACCTTCTCTTTCCCTTTTCCTTTTCCTGCATTATCCTCTAAGGATAGAATTAGGGCGTTAGATCAACGCGCCCAGTAGGTTTTCCGATCAAGGCTACCACATGGTTAATATATAGAGCATGCATATATCATAGTACATGATCATCAATAAAACATCTGAAAACAATGCTATGTATGTAAGTGCATATGCAATGAGTCCCACCCATCACAAGTATACATAGCTATCACTTGACGGGATTCTCACGTCTAGGTAATCCAGAGTACTCCTCATTTCCTCCAGATAGGATTCTCATATCAAGGTAATCCAGAGTACTCCTCATTTCCTCTGGATAGAACTCTCATGTCAAGTTATTTCACAGTGTAATCCATAGTACTCCTCATTTCCTATGGATAGTGGTTACAAGTAGGTAGGAAACCTACTGAAACTTCGCTTAAGTGTCTGTTCCTTTTTAAGCTTCACCCGATCACGACTCGCACGCTGTTCAACTTCAGTTTCCTTGTTTATACAACAGCAAGTTAATACTTAATCTTCTTGATTTCTAATAAAGTTTAGATCCCATAAACCATCTTGTGGGGTTCTGCCATATCCATGGCCGAACCTCACCAACTTAGGATTTAATCTCCCTTTTCATTTGATCAACCCTTAAACACTTTACCCTTCAAACATATCTTGGTAGGGTTCGGCCATACAACATGGCCGAACCATACCACTTTGATTTTGGACCCCTCTTTTCAAGTTCTTTGATCAATCCTTTCATATTACACTTTGACTTGTATTTACGGTTTTGCCATTGACCTAACCATTTTTAATCTTGCTTAGAAAAACAAGATCCATAAAAACCACCTTAGTAGGGTTCGGCCATACTACTTGGCCGAACCTCACCATTTGATTTGGTCCTTCATTCACCATCTCCAATTATATTATAACTTAGCCTAAGTCCACCAAATGATCATTGATGGGGTTCGGCCATACTACATGGCCGAACCTCATCCTATGGATTTTTATCCCATATTCCATCATCTACCATGATTGGTTATTTACTTACACTAAGTCCATAGATAATCATATCATCATCCATAATTTTCAACCATAATCTTATCCTAATTAATCGATAAAAACAGTCCACTAAATTCCATAACCAAGAAACCTTACATCCATATAAAATGGTCCATGGGGTTCGGCCATGTATGGTTCTCTTGGTTCAATACTTCCCATGCTTATTCATGGTTTTGACATGCTAATTTAACCATAATCAATATATGGTTCCGCCATACATTGGCCGACCCAATATATATACACTTTATCTCCATTTTTAAACACCTTAACCCTTCCACAACTTGTATGGTTTTTATCTTTCAAAACCATTAAAATCACCATAAGCTTGGCAACTCCTTTCATGGGGTTCGGCCATCCCAATGGCCGAACCCTATGGCCTATGTTGTGAACCTCTTTAACACATAATTTGAGTCTCATTAAAACACATAAAATCTTTATAATTTTGCATGGTTTTTAGCCTTCAAAAATCATCAAAATACCCAAATAATTTCATGGGGTTTGGCCATCCAAAGTGGCCGAATCCAATGATACATTTTTACCATTTTAAACAACCTTTATCCAAGGTTTAATTCCTTGAAGCATGCGGCCATTCCATGGCCCAAAACATGCTCCCTTTTCACCAATTTAATTAAACCAAATTCCATGGAGTACTTACCAATTTCCTTTGCCTTTCCTCTTGCCTTTGATCTTTGCTTCCTTCCCACTTGCTTCCTTCTTTCTTCCTTAGTCTCTAATCGAATATGTGCTTGATCAATGATGAAAACACCAATAGTTGGTTCGGCCAAGGAGGTGTGTTCTTGAGAGAGGGAGAGAGAGATGAATTCTATGGTTTCATGGAGTGACAATCGGCCAAATGAATGGTGTATTCCTTTTGTTAAACAACCCCATATTATCTCATTACTCCTCATCAATCCTTGATCAAACCAAGGAGACATTTGGTGCCAACCAAGGTACCCCTTGGCACTCCCAACGTTGGAGCCTTGGGTTTCCACATGAGATGGAAACCCTCTCAATTCCCATGAGATTTTTATTGGTTTTCATGCATTAACCTTTAATTCCAACCCACCAACGTGTGGGACTTGTTTTCTTGGTGATGTTTGAGACCAAGGCAACTCCTCACATTCCATTTGACTCACTTGAACTCAAGGCCCCTTTGATTTCCAACTCAACTCATCCAACTCACTACACTTAATGCCATTCATTTAATGTACTTGAGTCAACTCATTTCTTAATTCAAATCCAACTCATTTCAGTCCCAACTCAACCTGATTTGACTCATATTTAAGCTCAATTGAGGGTCCACACGGTCAAACATAGTCCACATGGTCAACACGACCCATTGGGTCCTCATTTAGCCCATGGATCCAATTTGACGCCATGACCCAATTATGGGTTGTTTTAGCCATTTGCATGTGATTTTCATATGTGCCTCAAGCCTACCCATTTATCCTCCATTTAGTTTCCAATCATTTCAGCTTAACCCCATTAAATTTGGGTTCACCCAATGGTCAAACAAGTCCATTATGACCCATTGGGTCCCAATTGGGTCCTTTGACCCAATTAACCCCATTGACCCAATTTGATGTTCATTACCCATTCATGATAAATTGACCCTTATAATATGTTCATATGGTCTTAATTTGAACAATGGGTCCCACCATTTTCTCATTTACAATCACATTTATTAAATTCACCAATCCAGTAGCATTTTCGTAAATATTCATATTATTGAGAAATTGGGGTGTTACAATATAACCTTCTTTTTAATATTTTCGTCCCGAAAATCGAACGAAGCCGGGTTCCAAAATATATTACATAAACAATTCGGGGTGAGCTGTTCTCATCTCCAATTCGAGTTCCCATGTGGCTTTTTCAACACCATGTCGGTCCCATACCACTTTTACGAACTGAATCACCCTATTTCACAACACCCTTTGCTTAGTCTCCACTATTTTGACCGGCTTCTCGACGTACGTCACGTTGCTTTGCACTTCTATATCTTGGACATTCAATACATGGGACGGATCGGGATTATACTTCCTTAGCATTGACACATGAAACACATCGTGTAACGCTGCCAATTGTGAAGGAAGTGCTATCTGATAAGTTACATCCCCCACTCTTCTTATGATGGGAAACGGTCCCACAAATCTTGGTGACAGTTTCCCCTTCTTTCCAAACCTCATGTGTCCTTTTCGTGGCGAGACCTTTAAGAATACCATGTCTCCCACTTCAAATTCTAGAAACCTTCTTCTTTTATCAACGTAACTCTTTTGCCAACTCTGTGCAGTCAATAAATGTTGACGTATCAACTGAATTTGTGCTGTGGTCTCTGCAACCAGCTCAAGTCCAATCAGTACAGGCTCACCAGCCTCTGTCCAGCTCACTGGTAACCTACACGGTCTACCATATAAAGCCTCGAATAGGGCCATCTGAAGGCTTGCCTGATAGCTATTATTATACGAGAATTCTACCAGTGGCAAGTGGTCCTCCCATCCACCCTTGAAATCTAACATGCATGCTCTCAGCATGTCTTCCAAGGTTTGTATCGTCCTTTCTGATTGTCCATCACTCTGTGGATGGAATGCGGTGTTAGTCAGTAGATCTGTCCCCATAGCTGACTGCATACTTTGCCACACTCTGTCGGCAAATCGGCTATCCCTGTCAGATACTATAGTTCGGGGAATGCCATGTAGCCAAATGATTTCTTTGATATACCGCCGACCCAACGTCTCAGATGAATCCGTCATCTTGATAGGGATAAAATGCGCAGACTTGGTCAGTCGGTCTACCACGACCCATATAGCATCATTGCCCTTTGAGGATCTCGGCAACCCTGTCACAAAGTCCATGGAAATGTGTTCCCATTTCCATTCTGGCACTGATAAGGGTTTAAGTAACCCTGGTGGCTTCTGATGTTCCATCTTAACTTGCTGACAAGTTAAACAGTGCGCCACAAATTCCGCCACATCTCTTTTGAGTTCGTGCCACCAATAATGTCTCTTCAGGTCGTGATACATTTTGGTGCTGCCGGGATGAATGGAGAGCTTGGATTGATGTGCCTCAATCAATAGCTCTTTCCTACAGTTCTTTGGTACATATACTCTTCCTTGGAATAAAAAGACCCTGTCCTGGTCGTAATTTCCATTCTGGTACTACTATGCCCGTAGACATCTTAGCCCATATCTCTTCCACTTCCGGATCTGCTCGTTGTTCTTTTTCAATTTTGGTGACCATATTGGACCGTATGATTAAATTATACATACTCCCATGATTGTTGATATACAGATTGAACTCTCGAATGGTGTTCAACATCTCCCATTCCGTTCTGATCAAACATGCCACGGATGCATGTAATATGCGGCTGAGGGCATCCGCCACCTTGTTTACCTTGCCTGGATGATATCGAAACGCGAATTCATAATCCGCCAGATACTCCATCCATCTACGTTGCCTCAGGTTGAGCTCCTTCTGATCAAATAAGTATTTCAAACTCTTATGATCAGAAAATACCTCAAATTTCTCGCCGTAGAGATAATATCTCCAACTTTTGAGAGCGAAGACCACTGCAGCTAGCTCCAGATCATGTGTGGGATAAAGACGTTCGTGTATTTTTAACTGTCTTGAACCATATGTGTGATTTTCATATGTGCCTCAAGCCTACCCATTTATGCTCCATTTAGTTTCCAATCATTTCAGCTTAACCCCATTAAATTTGGGCTCACCCAATGGTCAAACAAGTCCATTATGACCCATTGGGTCCCAATTGGGTCCTTTGACCCAATTAACCCCATTGACCCAATTTGATGTTCATTACCCATTCATGATAAATTGACCGTTATAATATGTTCATATGGTCTTAATTTGAACAATGGGTCCCACCATTTTCTCATTTACAATCACATTTATTAAATTCACCAATCCAGTGGCATTTTCGTAAATATTCATATTATTGAGAAATGGGATGTTACAATTTTCCGAAAATCAGAGTCTAAAAATTTCTTTTTAAAGAAACAAGAATGAACAAGAGAGGGGGGCGTTACGACGCGAGCTAAGTCTGGACTACCCAAGTCCGACCCTTAACTGGCCAAACCATGTGTGCATGGACTAAACCATGATAAACAATACACACACGGAACTAAACAAGTCATACGGAATAAACATAACTGATTGCGGAATAATACCTACTTGTAACCACTATTATGATTGGTTTTATCATGATTTTGATGAGATATGTTGTTATTGCTATTATGTTTCAATTGGTTTTTGAATGATGAGATTTACATTTACAAATGATATATAATTCATTGACATCTCATGCATGGCATGGGGTTATGACTTTGGAAAACCGGAGCCCTATCCATAGAAAATGAGGAGTACTATCGATTACACTATGAAATAACTTGACATGAGAGTTCTATCCAGAGGAAATGAGGAGTACTCTGGATTACCTTGACATGAGAATCCTATCCGGAGGAAATGAGGAGTACTCTGGATCACCTTGATGTGAGAATCCCTTCAAGTGATAGCTATGTATACTTGTGATGGGTGGGACTCATTGCATATGCACTCACATACATAGCATTGCTTTCAGATGTTTTATTGATGATCATGTACTATGATATATGCATGCTCTATATATTAACCATGTGGTAGCCTTGATCGGAAAACCTACTGGGCGCGTTGATCTAACGCCCTAATTCTATCCTTAGAGGATAATGTAGGAAAAGGAAAAGGGAAAGAGAAGGTCGAGGACCAGGAGGGGAGCCAAGCTTAAGCGCTTGAATGATAAATGGAATTTTTATTTTACAGTTATTTGAATTACATTTTATGGACATGTAATAACTAGTAACTTTGTTATGGTTTGTTTATGGTTTGATATTGGATGCTTAGTTTAAACAGTTTTAATGGGAGACTTGTACTTGCTATTTATTCAGTTTAGTTCCACAATTTGTCTAGTATAATTCCACATGACTTGATTACTTCCATGTGTAGATTGTTATTCATGGTTTAGTCCATGCACACATGGGTGGCCAGTTAAGGGTCGAACTTGGGTAGTCCGGACTTAGCTCGCGTCGTGACGTCGTCCGCCCTCTTCCAGTGTTATTATTTTATTATTTTAAAAAAAAAATTAGACTCTGAATCTTGGAAAGGGCAGGGCGTTACAGGCAACAAGGGGAATTATTTATCTTAGCACCTTCTAATATTGGATATTGCCGTGTGGAGTTTATTAAAAGGGAAACACAAGGGCACACGACATAGGGGATTGGCTATCTTAAGCACCTTCTAAGTTGGGTTTAATTGTAAATAATAAAAGGAGAGAAGGACAAGGGCGCACGGATTGCACATCTCTCTCTCTCCCTTTCTCAAGTTCTCATTCACGGCAAGAACAAGGAGAAGGAGAAGGCAACCAGCAAGAGGTGTTCTTGGTTTGGAAAAATTAAGAAGAAAGGAGAAGGACTGGAAGAGCAATAATCAATCGGAACCGGTTAGTATTTTTATTTGATAAATTTGTTTTGAAATAAAAGAACCATAGGGTTCGGCCATGGTGTTTGGCCGAACCCCATGGAAGAAGAATAGGAGATGATTGGAGTATTAATTAACGGCATGAGGAACCATAGGGTTCGGCCATGGTGTATGGCCGAACCCATGGAAGAACTTTGATGATTCTTTTTAATGGAAGAACATGGTTTATTAATGATGGTTTGAATGATAAAAACCATGGAAAGAATACCAAGTTTTGAAGGGATGCATGTATTGTTTAATAATTTAGAGGAAGATTTATGAACCATAGCGTTCGGCTATGGGTATGGCCGAACCCTGTGGAGTGGTGTTAGTATTATCATTGAATTTTAATGGGAGTAAATAATGGAGGATCAAGGAGTAAATAATGGTCAAGATCATGAACCATAGGGGTCGGCCATGGTATATGGCCGAACCCCATGGAGTTGGTTATTAATTTAGAAAATAAATGGAAAGGGTTAGATTTGTTTCTATGGGTGAGGTTCGGCCATGGTGTATGGCCGAACCCCACTAAAGTTTATTTATGGAAGTTTGTTTATTTAGAAAGTTTCTAAAAATAGAAGGAGGAGATTAAAATGGGAAAGTTTCTATTTTTGGAAGGTGAAGATTAAATTAGAAAGTTTTAATTAGGAACTTTCTAATTATGGAATTTTAATTTGGAAGCTTTAAAATTATGGAAAGAACTTGGAGTTAGGGATCCAAGAATAGGAATTGATAAATTTAGAAAGTTTCTATTTAGGGACTTTCTAAGTATGGAAGTTGGATATGGAATTTAGAAAGTTTCTAAATATGGACCTTCTAATTATGGACTTGTTAATTATGGGTTTGCCAATAATGGAAGTTGATAAAAATGGAAATTTAGATATCATAGGGTTCGGCCATGGTGCTTGGTCGAACCCCATGAACCAATTTTATGGGTTTAGGTTTATGTGTTAATGAATGGAAAGTTGGAAATAATTAGGCCAATGGCAATTTTGTAAATAGGGTATAGAATGAAGGACCATGGGTTCGGCCATGGTGTATGGCCGAACCACATGGGGAATATTTGATGGATCATGTTGGGACTAAGGAATCGATTATGGAATTAATATGGGGAATGATTTATGATTTTTTAATGTTTGAAAGGATCGGATTATTGGATATGTAAGCCATGGATGGCAAAGTTGTAAATATATGGAAATATTGGACATAGGGTTCGACCATGGTGTATGGCCGAACCCCATGAATTATTTATTGGACTATGTGTTTGGATTAAAGAAGTATCTATGGATTATTTTGGAACCTAAGCAAGGAAAATGGCTATGGTTATGTACAATGGCATTATTGTAATTAACTGAATTAATGGACCATGGGTTCGGCCATGGTGCATGGCCGAACCCCATGGGGTTTTGTTTATGGACTTAGAACATTAAAAATCAAGTGGGACTTGGTTATGATTAATTATTATATTATAAGGTAACGGGACCTCACAAGGTGTTTACGATCGTGAGCGGTTACCAGACAAAAGACGCAAGGACACGCAGCGGTCTTTGGCAGGATTCCACCTCTTTGAAACCATGGGTTTATGTACATTGTGCTTATCTTATTTTTGATGAAATTATGCTACAAAGGATATGTTTCAAATTGAATTTTAAATGCTATGTTTATTTGTATAAATAGCATGTGTTGGATATGTTTCAAAAGGTGATTTTAAATGCTATGTTTATGTTATAAAATAGCATGTGTTTCATTGGCATCTCATGCATGACATGGGGTGAAGGATTTGTAACCGGAGGGTCCACACTCCGTCAGGGCGTTCGAAAAACCTATGTGGGGTACCTTGATGTGCTTTTCCATCAGGAAGAAATCGGAGGGTCCACACTCCGTCGGGGCGTCCGAAAGACCTATGTGGTGGGTAATTTTATGTACTTGTAATGGGTGGGACTCATTGCATTTGTCATCATTGCATGGCATGGTTTTATATGGTTTTGGATATTATATTATAATATATGTTTTGTACTAACCATGTGTGAGCCGTAACTGAAACACCTACTGGGCACGTTGTTCTAACGCCCTACTTCTACCCTAGTTGATGATAGAGGAAACAAGGGGAACGATGAGCGCAAGGAGGGTCAGGCATAGGAGATTGGATGATTTATTTTATATGTTTTGAATAAAGTTACTTATGGACATGTATTTGAGTAACTAGTTTTCGGGATTGTAATAACTTAGATGGTTGGATGTTAATTTTGATAATTATGATATCTGAATGATGATTAAGGAGTTGAAGTACTTTGCTATATGAATAGAATAGAACTTGGTTCTATTAAAATTCCGCATGTCATAATTTTTATTCCGCAAGTTGATATTGTTATGTGTGATCCATTTTCGTGGACTTAGTCCATGCACACATAGGGTTGGTTAGTTAAGGATCGGACTTTGGAAGTTCGGACTTAGCTCTCATCGTGGCGTCCCGCTCTTGCTCACTCTGTTATTTTTTAAAAAAAAAATAGACTCTGATTTACGGGAAGAAACGAGTGAAAAAGGACGGGGCGTTACAAGATTTGAAAGTCTTACTAAATTTAGAAAGTTATTGAATTGAGAAATTTATATTTTCAGAAACTTTATAATTTTAGATATTATTTTTATTTTTTGAAATACTGCTATTTTTTTAAATTTATATTTTAGGCTACCATTTAAAAGTGGCAGTTTCTATTTTAAAAACTAAAATTTTAGAAGGTTACATAATTTAAAAAGTTTCTTTTTCAAATATTTGAAATTATAAAATTATATAGATTAGGAAATCTTACTAAATTTAGAAACTTGTTGAATTGAGAAATTTCTATTTTTAGAAATTTTATAATTTTAGTTATTATTTCTATTTTTCGAAATACTTCTAGTTTTAGAAATTTCTATTTTAGGCTATTATTTAAAATTGGCAGTTTCTATTTTTAGGAAATACAATTTTAGAAGGTTACCTAATTTTAAAACTTTCTTTTTAAAATTGCAGAAATTCTAGAATTTGTATAGATTTAGAAATATTACTAAATTTAGAAACTTATTGAATTGTGGAATTTATATTTTTAGAAATTTTAAAAATATAGATATTATTTCTATTGTTTGAAATACTGCTACTTTTGGAAATTTCTATTTTAGCCTGCTATTAAAAATTGGAAGTTTCTATTTTTAGAAACTATAATTTTAAAAGGTTTCCTAATTTTAAAAGTTTTTTATTAAAATAGTAGAAATTCTGAAATTTATGTAGATTAGGAAGTCGTACTAAATTTAGAAACTTGTTGAGTTAAGAAATTTCTATTTTTAGAAATTTTATAAATTTAGATATTTTTTCTAATTTTCAAAATACTGCTATTTTTGGAAATTTCAATTTTAGGCTATTATTTAAAATTGATAGTTTCTATTGTTAAAAACTAAAATTTTAGAAGGTTATCTAATTTTAAAAGTTTAAAATTTTATAAATTTAGATATTATTTCTAATTTTCAAAATACAGCTACTTTTGGAAATTTACAACCTTTAATTTTAGAAGATAACCTAAATTTAAAAGTTTATTTTTAAAATAGTTGAAATTCTAGAATTATATAGATTTGGAAGTCTTACCAAATTTAGAAACCTGATTAATTGAGAAATTTCTTTTTTTTAGAAATTTTATAATTTTATATATTATTACTATTTTTTAAAATACTGCTACTTTTGGAAAGTTCTATTTTAGGCTATTACTTAAAATTGACAGTTTCTATTTTAAGAAACTCCAATTTTAGAGGGTTACCTAATTTTAAAACTTTGTTTTTAAAATAGTTGAAATTCCAAAATTTATAAAGATTTGGAAGTCTTGATAAATTTAGAAACTAGTTGAATTGAGAAATTTATAAATACTGCTACTTTTGGAAAGTTCTATTGTAGGCTATTACTTAAAATTGACAGTTTCTATTTTAAGCAAACTCCAATTTTAGAAGGCTACCTAATTTAAAAACTTTGTATTTAAAATAGTTGAAATTCCAAAATTTATAAAGATTTGGAAGTCTTACTAAATTTAGAAACTTGTTGAATTGAGAAATTTATATTTTTAGAAATTCTATAATTTTATATATTATTACTATTTTTTGAAATACTGCTACTTTTGGAAATTTCTATTTTAGGTTATTACTTAAAATTGACAATTTCTATTTTTATAAACTCCAATTTTAGAAGGTTACCTAATTTTAAAACTTTGTTTTTAAAATAGCTGAAATTCCAAAATTTAAAAAGATTTTGAAGTTTAACAAAATTAAGAAACTTGTTGAATTGAGAAATTTATATTTTTAGAAATTTTATAATTTTATATATTATTACTATTTTTTGAAATATTGCAACTTTTGGAAATTTCTATTTTAGGCTATTACTTAAAATTGACAGTTTCTATTTTTAGAAACTCCAATTTTAGAAGGTTACCTAATTTTAAAACTTTGATTTTAGAATATTTGAAATTCTAAAATTTATAAATATTTGGAAGTCTTACTAAATTTGGAAACTTTTGAATTCAGTAATTTATATTTTTATAAGTTTTAAATTTTTAGATATTTTTCTACTTTTCGAAATACTGCTAGTTTTGGAAATTTTTATATTAGGAAACTAATTAAAATTGGAAGTTTCTATTTTTAGAAATTATAATCTTAAAAAATTACCTAAATTTAAAAGTTTCTTTTAAAAATAGTAGAAATTCTAGAATTTGTATTGATTTGGAAGTCTTACTAAATTTAGAAACTTGTTACGTTGAGAAATTTCTATTTTTAGAAATTTTATAATTGTAGATATTATTTCTATTGTTCGAAATACTTCTACTTTTTGAAATTTCTATTTTAGGCAAATATTTAAAATTGGTAGTTTCTATTTTTAGAAATTATAATTTGAGAAGGTTACCTAATTTTAAAATTTTCTTTTTAAAATAGTTGAAATTCTAGAACTATATACATTTGAGAAAGTACAATCCTGATCCTTCTCATGTACTGAACATGCAAGACATAGAGATCCAAAACGACGTGACATATGTCGAGAAGCATGTCCGAGTGGTGGACACAGAACAAAGGGTATTACAAACCGAGTGATCCAGTTTGTCAAAGTGGTATGGGATCGACATGGCATTGAGGAAGCCACACGGGAACTCGAGTCGAAAATGAGAAAAGCTCATCCTGAGCTATTTATGTAAATATTTGAAACCCTACTTCACTAGATTTTCGGGACGAAATTTTTAAAAAGAGGGTTGTATTGTAACACCCCGGATTTTTGAGTTATTAATAAATATGAAAATTACCCATTTAATTTGTGAATTATTAGATATGGATCTTATATGGGTAAAGTGTTGGGTCATTGCCCAATTAAGACCCAACGGTTTTGGAAATGGTTTCTGTAATACCCCAGATTTTCAAGTTATAAATATTTACAGAAATTACCCATTTAATTTATGAATTTTAGATATGGATCTTAGATGGGTAAAATGTTCGGTTTTTGCCCAATTAAGACCCAACAGTTTTGGTAAATGGTTTCAAATAAATTAAATGGGGCTAGATTTAATTAGTAATACAATACTATATAAATTAGAGAAAGATTGTGCATGGCCGAATATTGGATTTGCATATCCAAGAAGATGTCTAAAAATTAAATAAGGATTACATTGGCCGTGTATGTGGGATTTTCATATCCACATTGATATGTTAGAATATCTTGAGAAGATATCTAAAATTAAATAAAGAAGATGTCTAGAGATAAATATAGATGGCTTGGTCGCATGAGAGATATGCATATCTATGTGATGCGCATAGATCATTTAAAAAGGGGGCTTTCTTGATTAAAAACGGCATAAGGGAATTATTATCTTAGCACCTTTTAAATTGGGATCAATGAGAGATTAATTAAGGCAACAAAGGAGCGCACGACAATTGCCATCTTAGCACTTTCTAAGATGAGCAACACGCCTAGATGTATTGGATTTACAATGGGCGGTGATTGGCTATAATTGGGGAGATATTCTTGCTATAGTGGTGAATGCGCCTACAACAAGGATAGCAATTATTGTCTTGGTGACTCACGGCAATTGCTAAGCATGGAATCGTGACTTGCTATCTCAGCAAGATAGACCGACTGGAAGTAGTATAAGCAAGGCAGCAAGGGACTCACGGCATTGTCTAAACATATGATCGAGTGCGAGGTTTTATAAAAGAGAGGAAGCATAACAAGGGCGCACGGCACCCATAACATCAGGTCTCATTCTCGGCTTTCATAATACACAAAAGAAGAAGAGGGCAACCAGCAAGAGGTGTTCTCAGTTTTGTGAAAGATCAAGGAGGCTAAGGAAAGAAGAAGATTGGGTATGGCCGAACCCCATGGAAGAAAAAATTAAGGGATGATTATGGTTAAGTTTAATGGAAAGAATGGACCATAGGGTTCGGCCATGGTGCATGGCCGAACCCCATGGAAAGACATGGTTAATGTATGGATTTTTTTAATGAGGAAAACCATGGGAGTTGGTTAATAAATTTATATGGTTTTAATGGATTTTTTGGTGATTTTTAATGGAAGGTTATTGGTTATATTTTAAGGGATGAAAACCATGGAAAGACATGGTTTAAATTATGGGTTTTTGGGTTGGAAACAATGGAAGGACTTTGGTGAATTTTTATGGAAGTTTGAATGATTAAATCTTAGATATGTGATTTAAAAAGGAATTAATGGACCATACAATTCGGCCAAGTTGTATGGTCGAACCCCATGGGAGTTTGTTGATAATGTTATATGATTTTTGGAGGGGTGAAAACCATGAAGGACATTAGTTATTTTAATGGAATTGAAAGATGAAAATCATAGATGTAGGTTTATGATTTTAAAGGGTTTAAATGGAAAAAATATAGATGGAAGTTCATGGCTTAATAATTGTCTTTATGAGTGAGGTTCGGCCATGGTGTATGGCCGAACCCCACTAGGGTTTATTTTAAGAATGATGGAGATTAAATTAGTAAGTTTCTAATTATGGAAGGATGGATGCTAAATTTGGAATCTTTCTAATTATGGAAGGATGGATGATAAATTTGGAAACTTTCTAATTATGGAAGGAACCTTGAATTATGGATTCAAGAATGGAATTGCTAAATTTGGAAAGTTTCTATAATTGGGAAATAATGCATCTATAGGGTTCGGCCAAGGTGTATGGCCGAACCCCATGAACCAACTAAGGGATCATATGGGTTTTATGGATCGGTTTTGGACATAAACATAATATGATTAAATGAATGAAAGGACCTATGTTTGGAATCTAAACATAAGTTGTTGAAGGCAATGGCAAAGTTGTAAATGCATGCCAAAATGGAGGATCATGGGTTCGGCCATGGTGTATGGCCGAACCCCATGAGGTTTCTTTTATAGACTTGATTGGTTAAGGAATTTATATAGGGTCTAGTTATGATAGATTTAAATGAATGGAGGTAATGGCAATTTTGTAAATATCGCCTAAAATTGAAAGATCATAGGTTCCTAAAATTGAAAGATCATGGGTTCGGCCATAACCATGGCCGAACCCCATGAACTTGTTAATGGGCCAATTGTGGGCCTTTGTATAATTTAAATGAATGGTTTACCAAACCAAGGGATGAGGGGTTTTATTTTATGAATTATGAACCAATCATGAAATTATGTAATGGATCAATTTTGGACCTAAATCTAAGGTGATAAAGGAAATGGCAGGAAGGTAAATAAGTGAATAAATGAACCATGAACCGGCCATGGTGTGTGGCCGAACCCCATGGGGAAGGTTTGCTGGACTTAGATGTTTTTGGATCTATGTTTTGAATCTAAACATGAATGAATATATGATGGTGATTAACCATGGAGGGAATAATGACATTATTGTAAATATGGTCAAAAAATGAAAGACCATGGGTTCGTACATGGTGTATGGCCGAACCCCATGGGGATTGTTTTGATGGACATAGGGTTACGTATGTTGGATTAAATGAATGAAATGTTAACTAAAGATTAGCCCAATGGCAAAGTTGTAATAAAGGGTAAAAGTGAGGAATCATGGGTTCGGCCATAACCATGGCCGAGTTATGGCCGAACCCCATGAGGATTGTGTTTATGGACTTAAACAATATTGTAAATAAATGGGACATGGTTTTGATTGATTGATATATTATAAGGTAACGGGACCTCACAAGGTGTGTACGATCGTGAGCGGTTACCGGACGAAAGACGCAAGGACACGTTAGCGGTCTTTGATAGGATTCCACCTCTTTGAAACCATGGGTTTATGTACATTGTTTTTATCTATTTGATGAATTTATATTGAAAATGATATGTTTCAAATGTGAGGTTTTAATGCTCTGTTTATTATATAAAATAACATGTTTTTCATTGGGAAAAAGATGTGTTTCAAATGTGATGTTTTAATGCTATGTTTATTTTATAAAATAGAATGTGTTTCATTGGCATCTCATGCATGGCATGGGGTGAAAGATATGTAACTGGAGGGGCCACATTCCGTCGGGGCGTCCGAAAAACCTATGTGGGATACCTTGATGGTGAGAATCCCATCAAGAAGAAACCGGAGGGGCCACACTCCGTCTAGGCGTCCGAAAGACCTATGTGGGGATACCTTGATGAGGAGCTTTCTATGAAGAGGATACTATGTATGAAATGTAACCGGAGATCCACACTCTGTCGGGGCATCCGTAAAACAATCGTGGGGGATACCTTGATGAAGAGTTTTCCATCAAGAGGTTACTATGTGTTTGTGATGGGTGGGACTCATTGCATATGATAGCATGGCATGGCATTGAATCAGTATGATTACGATCTTTATAATCATGCAAGGTTTCTGGTTTTTATCTGTATGATTGGATCTCTATTATCATACATTGTTTTCGATAAGATGCTTTATAAGTATGGTATGATTTATTATAACTGGATTTGATATATATTATATCTGGATTTTTGGTACTAACCTATGTGTTAGCCTTACTTGGAATACCTACTGGGCGCGTTGTTCTAACGCCCTACTTCTACCCTAGTGGATGATACAGGAAACGAGGGGAACGATGAACGCGAAACGGGCCAGGCATAGGAGCTTGGATGATTAGTTTATATTTTGATTAAGTTACTTATGGACTTGTACTTGAGTAACTAGACTTCGGACAAGTAATAATTTAGATGGTTGGATGTTCATTGGATAATTATGATATTTTAATTATGGATAAAGACTTGGCGTACTTTGCTATCTGAAATAGAATAAAACTGGGTTCTATTATAATTCCGCATGTTATGTTTTTAATTCTGCATGTTATGTTTTTTATTCCGCATGTTGATATTGTTATGTGTGAATCATTTCCATGGACTTAGTCCATACATACATAGGGTTGGCCAGTTAAGAGTCGGACTTTGGAAGTTCGGACTTAACTCGCGTCGTGTCGTCCCGCTCTCTATCACTCTTCGTTTATAAAAAAATAGACTCTGATTTTCGGAAGGGAAAGCGAGTGAAAAAGGGCGGGGCGTTACAATCCTAAACCCCAAAATATAAATATCAAAACTCTAATCTTGGAAATATAACTCAATCTAGAAACTTTCTTAAAATGGAAAACAAATTCAAAATATAGAAATAACTTCTAAAATTAGAAATTGACAATTTTGGACTCCAATTTGCATGGAAAATCTATTTAAAAATAGAAATAATATCTACAATTAAGAAAATTCTAAAAATAGAAATTTCTTAGTGCCACAAGTTTCTAAATTTAGTAACACTTCCAAATCTATATAAATTCTAAAATTTCTGCTATTTTAAAATGAAACTTTTAAACTTATGAAAAGTTCTAAAATTGTAGTTTCAAAAAATCGAAACTGCCAATTTTAAATAGTCGCTCGAACTAAAAATTTCCAAAAGTATAAGTATTTCGAAAAATAGAAATAATATCTAAAATTATAAAATTTTTAAAAATAGAAATTTCACAATTCAACTAGTTTCTAAATTTAGTAAGACTTACAAATCTATATAAATTCTAGAATTTCTAATATTTTGAAAAAAAAACTTTGAAATTTAGGTAACTTTCCAAGATTAAAATTTCTAAAAATAGAAACTACCAATTTTAAATAGTTGCCTAAAATAGAAATTTCCAAAAGTAGCAATATTTCAAAAAATAGAAATAATATCTAAAATTATATAATTTCTAAAAATATAAATTTCTCAATTCAACAAGTTTCTAAATTTAGTGGGACTTCCAAATCTATCTAAAATCTAGAATTTCTACAATTTTGAAATTAAACTTTCAAATTTAGTTAATTTTCTAAGATTATAATTTCTAAAATTGAAACTGTCAATTTTAAATAGTAAGCTAAAATAGAAGTTTCCAAAAGTAACAGTATTTCGAAAAATTGAAATAATATCTAAAATTATAAAATTTCTAAAAATAAAAATTTATAAATTCAACAAGTTTCTAAATTTAGTTAGAATTCCAAATCTATATAAATTCTAGAATTTAACTATTTTAAAACGAAACTTTTAAACTTAGATAACCTTCTAAAATTATTTTTTCTAAAAATAGAAACTGCCAATTTTAAATAATAGCCTAAAATAGGATTTTCCAAAAGTAGTAATATTTCAAAAAATAAAAATAATACCTAAAATTATAAATTTCTAGAGCTAGAATATTCTTAATTCAACAAGGTTCTAAATTTAGTAAGCCTTCCAAGTCTATATAAATTTTAGAATTTTAACTATTTAAAAAAGAAACTTTTTAAATTAGGTAACCTTCTGAAATTATAATTTCTAAAAATAGAAACTGTTAATTTTAGATGGTTGCCTAAAATCGAATTTTCCAAAAGTAGCAGTATTTCTAAAGCCACAAAATTTAAAAACATATATTTTTTTTTCTATGACAACTGCTCCTAAAACTTGTTGTGCTACTAAAGATATGGTGTTTTAAATTTATATTTATAATCAGATGAACTATTCATAGTATAGCTTCAGGAGTTCGAGTTCGAACCACACGGAACAAAGCAAAACATTTGCAATTTATTTTGGTATAAGTCATTACAATCTCATGGAAATAAATCTAAATATAAAAATCAAAAGTCTAATCTTAGAAATATAACTCAATGTAGAAATTTTCTAAAAATGGAAAACAAATTTAAAAAATAGAAATAACATCTAAAATTAGAAATTGACATTTTTGGAGTCCAATTTACATGAAAAATGCAATTAGAAATAGAAATAATATCTACAATTAAAAAATTCTAAAAATATGAATTTGTAAATGCCACAAGTTTTTAAATTTATTAAGACTTCCAAATATGTATAAATTCTAAAATTTCTACTATTTTAAAACGAAACTTTTTAACTTAGGTAACCTTTTAAAATTATTGTTTCTAAAAATAGAAACATCCAATTTTAAATAATAGCCTAAAATAGGAATTTCCAAAATTAGTAATATTTCAAAAAATAAAAATAATGCCTAAAATTATAAATTTCTAAATCTAGAATATTCTCAATTCCAAAAGTTTCTAAATTTAGTAAGTCTTCCAAATCTATGTAAATTCTAGAATTTTGATTGTTTTGAAAAAAATCTTTTAAATTTAGGC
The DNA here is from genome assembly GCA_022113865.1 of Chimonanthus praecox. Taxonomy (NCBI): domain Eukaryota; kingdom Viridiplantae; phylum Streptophyta; class Magnoliopsida; order Laurales; family Calycanthaceae; genus Chimonanthus; species Chimonanthus praecox. The sequence goes on along the minus strand of CM039088.1, from coordinate 32,056,681 downwards.
AACTTTCTCATATTAAAATTTCTAAACATAGAAACTGCCAATTTTAAATCGTTACCTAAAATTGAAATTTCCAAAAGTAACAGTATTTTTCAAAAACCAAAATTTAAAAACAAATATTTATTTTCTCTCCTACAACGGTGCCTAAAACTTGTTGTGCCACTAAAGATATGGTGTTTTAAATTTATCTTTGCAATCAGACGAACCATTAATAGTATAGCTTCCAGAGTGCGAGTTCCAACACTCAAAACAAAGCAAAATATATGCAATTGAGATATTGTTGTATAAGCCATTACAATATCATGGAAATAAATCTAAATATAAAAATTAAAACTCTAATCTTTGAAATATAACTCAATGTAGAAACTTTCTTAAAATGGAAAACAAATTCAAAATATAGAAATAATATCTAAAATTAGAAATTGGTAATTTTTTACTCCAATTTGCATGAAAAATCTATTTAAAAATGGAAATAAAATCTACAACTAAGAAAATTCTAAAAATATAAATTTCTTAATGTCATAAGTTTCTAAATTTAGTAACACTTCCAAATCTATATAAATTCTAAAATTTATGCTATTTTAAAAAGAAACTTTTAAACTTATGTAAAGTTTTAAAATAGTAGTTTCAAAAAATCGAAACTGTCAATTTTAAATAATAGCTTAAACTAGAAATTTCCAAAACTAGCAGTATTTCGAACAACAGAAATAATATCTAAAATTATAAAATTTCTAAAAATATAAAATTTCTCAATTCATCTAGTTTATAAATTTAGTAAGATTTCCAAATCTATATAAATTCTAGAATTTCTACTATTTTTAAAATAAAATTTTAAATTTAGGTAACTTTCCAAGATTATAGTTTCTAAAAATAGAAATTACCAATTTTAAATAGTTGCCTAAAATAGAAATTTCTAAAAGTAGCAGTATCTCGAAAAATGGAAGTAATATGTAAAATTATAAAATTTCTAAATTCAACAAGTTTCTAAATTTACTAAGACTTCGAAATCTACATGAAATCTAGAAATTCTACTATTTTGAAAAAAAACATTTAAATTTTGATAACATTCTAAGATTATAATTTTTAAAAATAGAAACTGTCAATTTTAAATAATAGCCTAAAATAGAAATTTCTAAAAGTAGCAGTATTTCAAAAAATAGAAATAATATTTAAAATTATAAAATTTCTAAAAGTAAAAATTTATAAATTCAACAAGTTTCTAAATTTAGTAAGAATTCCAATTCTATATAAATTCTAAAATTTCTACTATTTAAAATCGAAACTTTTAAACTTAAGTAACCTTTCAAAATTATAGCTTCTAAAAATTGAAAGTGTCAATTTTAAACAATAGCCTAAGATAAAAATTTCCAAAAGTAGCAGTATTTCGAAAACTAGAAATAATATCTAAAATTATAAAATTTCTAAAAAAATAAAAATTCTCATTTAAACAGGTTTTTAAATTTAGTAAGACTTCCAAATGTATATAAATTCTAGAATTTCAAATATTTTAAAAAGAAACTTTTAAAATTAGGCAACCTTCTATAATTATAATTTCTAAAAATAGAAACAGTCAAGTTTAAATAGTTGCCTAAAATCGAAATTTCCAAAAGTAGCAGTATTTCTAAAGACACAAAATTTAAAAACATATATTTGTTTTTTCTCTCACAACGTCTCCTAAAACTTGTTGTGCCACTAAAGATATGGTGTTTTAAATTTATATTTATAATCAGATAAACTATTAATAGTATAGCTTCAGGAGTCCGAGTTCGAACCACTCGGAACAAAGCAAAATATATGTAATTTACATATGTAACATCTAAAATTAGAAATTGACATTTTTGGAGTCCAATTTGCATGAAAAATGCAATTAGAAATAGAAATAATAGCTACAATTAAAAAATAAAAATAATGCCTAAAATTATAAATTTCTAAATCTAGAATATTCTCAATTCAAAAAGTTTCTAAATTTAGTAAGTCTTCCAAATCTATGTAAATTCTAGAATTTTAACTGTTTTGAAAAAAATCTTTTAAATTTAGGCAACTTTCACATATTAAAATTTCTAAACATAGAAACTGCCAATTTTAAATTGTTACCTAAAATTGAAATTTCCAAAAGTAACAGTATTTTTCAAAACACAAAATTTAAAAACAAATATTTATTTTCTCTCCTACAACGGTGCCTAAAACTTGTTGTGCCACTAAAGATATGGTGTTTTAAATTTATCTTTGCAATCGGACGAACCATTAATAGTATAGCTTCCAGAGTGCGAGTTCCAAAACACTCGGAACAAAGCAAAATATATGCAATTGAGTTATTGTGGTATAAGTCATTATAATATCATGGAAATAAATCTAAATATAGAAATCAAAACTCTAATCTTGGAAATATAACTCAATGTAGAATCTTTCTTAAAATGGAAAAAAAATTAAAAAAATAGAAATAACATCTAAAATTAAAAATTGACAATTTTGAAGTCCAATTTTCATGGAAAATCTATTTAAAAATGGAAACAATTCTACAATTAAGGAAATTCTAAAAATATAAATTTCTTAATGCCACAAGTTTCTAAATTTAGTAATACTCCCAAATTTATATAAATTCTAAAATTTCTACTATTTTAAAAAGAAACTTTTAAACTTATGAAAAGTTCTAAAATTGTAGTTTCAAAAAATCGAAATTGCCAATTTTAAATAGTAGCTCAAGCTAGAAATTTCCAAAAGTAGCAGTATTTTGAACAATAGAAATAATATCTAAAATTATAAAATTTCTAAAAATAGAAATTTCTCAATTTAACTAGTTTCTAAATTTAGTAAGACTTCCAAATCTATATAAATTCTAGAATTTCTAATATTTTGAAAAGAAACTTTGAAATTTAGGTAACTTTATAAGATTATAATTTCTAAAAATAGAAACTGCCAATTTTAAATAGTTGCCTAAAACAGAAATTTCCAAAAGTAGCAGTATTTTGAAAAATAGAAATAATATCTAAAATTATAAAATTTCTAAAAATATAAATTTCTCAATTCAACAAGTTTCTAAATTTAGTAGGACTTCCAAATCTATATAAAATCTAGAATTTCTATAATTTTGAAAAGAAACTTTAAAATTTAGGTAATTTTTTAAGATTATAATTTCTAAAAATTGAAACTGTTAATTTTAAATAGAAGCCTAAAATATAAATTTCCAATAGTAGCAGTATTTCAAAAAATAGAAATAATATCTAAAATTATAAAATTTCTAAAAATAAAAATTTATAAATTGAACAAGTTTCTAAATTTAGTAAGAATTCCAAATTTATATAAATTCTAGAATTTTTACTATTTAAAAACAAAACTTTTAAACTTAGGTAACCTTCTAAAATTATAGTTTCTAAAAATAGAAACTGCCAATTTTAAATAATAGCCTAAAATAGAAATTTCCAAAAGTAACGATATTTTGAAAAATAGAAATAATATCAAAAATTATAAAATTTCTAAAAATATAAATTTCTCAATTCAACAAGTTTCTAAATATAGTAAGACTTCCAAATCTATATAAATTCTATAATTTTTACTACTTTGAAAATAAACTTTTAAATTTAAGTAACGTTCTAAGATTATAATTTCTAAAAACAGAAACTGCCAATTTTAAATAGTAGCCTAAAATAAAAAATTTCAAAGTAGCAGTATTTCGAAAACTAGAAATAATATCTAAAATTATTAATTTTATAAAAAAATAAAATTTCTCAATTCAACAAGTTTCTAAATTTAGTAAGACTTCCAAATCTATATAAATTCTAGAATTTCAAAAATTTTAAAAAGAAACTTTTAAAATTAGGCAACCTTATGAAATTATAATTTCTAAAAATAGAAACTATCAATTTTAAATTGTTGCCTAAAATCAAAATTTCCAAAAGTAGCAGTATTTCTAAAGCCACAAAATTTAAAAACATATATTTGTTTTTTCTCAGACAACGTCTCCTAAAACTTGTTGTGCCACTAAAGATATGGTGTTTTAAATTTATTTTTTTAATCAGATGAACTATTAATAGTATATCCTCAAGAGTCCGTGTTCGAACCACTCGGAACAAAGCAAAATATATGCAATTTATTTTGGTATAAGTCATTAAAATATCATGAAAATAAATCTAATTATTGAAATCAAAACTCTGATCTTATAAATATAACTCACTGTAAAAACTTTTTAAAAATGGAAAGCGAATTAAAAAAATAGAAATAACATCTAAAATTAGAAATTGACATTTTTGGAGTCCAATTTGCATGGAAATCCAATTAGAAATAGAAATAATATCTACAATAATAAAATTCTAAAAGTATAAATTTGTAAATGCACAAGTTTCTAAATTTAGTAAGACTTCCAAATCTATATAAATTCTAGAATTTCTACTATTTTAAAACGAAACTTTTAAACTTAGGTAACCTTCTAAAATTAAAGTTTCTAAAAATAGTAACTGCCAATTTAAATAATAGCCTAAAATAGGAATTTCCAAAAATAGCAATATTTGGAAAAATAAAAAAATACCTAAAATTATAAATTTCTAAAGCTAGAATATTCTCAATTCAACAAGTTTCTAAATTTATTTAGTCTTCAAAATCTATATAAATTCTAAAATTTCTACTATTTTGAAAATAATCTTTTAAATTTAGGCAACTTTCTCATATTATAATTTCTAAAAATAGAAACTGCCAATTTTAAATAGTTGCTTACAATTGAAATTTCTAAAATTAACAGTATTTCTCAAAACACAAAATTTAAAAACAAATATTTGTTTTCTCTCCGACAATGGTGCCTAAAACTAGTTGTGCCACTAAAGATATGGTGTCTTAAATTTATCTTTGCAATCAGATGAACCATTAATAGTATAGCTTCCGGAGTGCGAGTTCCAACACTCAAAACAAAGAACATATATGCAATTGAGATATTGTTGTATAAGCCATTACAATATCATGGAAATAAATCTAAATATAAAAATCAAAACTCTAATCTTGGAAATATATGTAACACCCCAGGTTTTCAAGTTATTAATATATATGAAAATTACCCATTTAATTTGTGAATTATTAGATATGGATCTTATATGGGTAAAGTGTTGGGTCATGGCCCAATTGGGACCCAACGGATTATGGAAATGGTTTCAATAAATTAAATGGGACTTAAATAAATTAGTAATGCATTATATCTAAAATTAAATAAAAGATTATACATGGCCGAATATTGGATTGGCACATCCAAGAAGATGTGTAAAAATTAAATAAAGATTACATTGGCCGTGTATAGGGATTTCCATATCTATGTGATGCGCATAGAATATTTTTAAAAAGGGTCTTTCCTTGATTAAGAATGGCACTAAGGGAATTGCTAAGAGGGGCGCATGGCACCTTCTAATCAAGAGAGACAAAGGAGCACACGGCAATGGCTATTTCAAACAAGATTGGCCGAGTAGAGGTTTTATAGAAGGGGCGCATAGCACCTTCTAAGTTGGGACCAAGGGGAGGTTTTTATTAAAGAAAGAGGGAAGGGGCGCACGGCACATACCTACACACCATAGCCAAATTCTCTCTCTCTCTCAAATCTCATTCTCGACATTAACAAGAAGAAGAGAGGGCAACCAGCAAGTGTGCAAGAAAGAGAAGGACTGGAAGAGCAAGAACAAGCGAAGAGAACCGGAGGAGTCGCGGAACCGGTAAGTGGTTTTGATATTTTTGTTTAAGATAAGGAACCATAGGGTTCGGCCATGGTGTATGGCCGAACCCCATGGAAGAGAATTGGTAGATGAAAGTAGTAAATTTAATGGAAAGAATGGACCATAGGGTTCGGCCAGAAAGACATGGGTTAGGTTATGGATTTTTAATGATGAAAACCATGGAATAATTATGTATGTTTTAAAAGGATTTAAATGGTTTAAGAAGAAGTTGATGAACCATAGGGTTCGGCCATGATGAAGGGCCGAACCCCATGGAAGGACTTCGGTAATTTTAATAGAAGTTGGAGGATCAAAATCATAGAGTTATGGTTTTAATTTTAGAAAGGATCTAAGGATGGTTATTAAATTAGAAACTTTCTAATTATGGAAGGAACCTTGATCTATGGATTCAAGTATGGAAGTTGATGAAAATGGAAAGTTAGACATCATAGGGTTCGGCCATGGTGCTTGGCCGAACCCCATGAACCAATGTTATGGATCGGTTTTGGACATAAACCTAAGATAATGGCAAAGTTGTAAATACATGCTAAAATGGAAGGTTAGCCATGAATGGCAATATTGTAAATTAAATGGAAATAAGGGACCATGTGTTCGGCCATGGTGTATGGCCGAACCCCATGAACTATGTGTTGGATTATGTGTTTGGATTAAAGAACTATGTATGGATTATTTTGGAACATAAGCAAGGTAAATGGCTATGGATATGTATAATGGCAATATGGTAATTAAGTGAAATCAATGGACCATGGGTTTGGCCATGGTGTATGGCCGAACCCCATGGAGAATGTTTGTTGGACTTAGGGTTTATGTATGTGGGATTAAATAAAAGGGAAGTGATTAAAAGTTTAACTTAGGGGTTATTGATTAATAAACCAAAGAAAGAAATTAAAACAAAAGGGGTGAGGTTCGGCCATGGTGTACGGCCGAACCCCATAAGTTTGGTTTATGGACTTGGACATTGTTGTAAATCAAGTGGGACTTGGTTTTAATTGATTGTTATATTATAAGGTAACGGGACCTCACAAGGTGTGTATGATCGTAAGCGGTTACCGGACGAAAGACGCAAGGACACGTTAGCGGTCTTTGGTAGGAGTCCACCTCTTTGAAACCATGGGTTGAATGTACAATGTTTTATCTTATTTTGATGAATTTATATTGCAAAGGATAGGTTTCAAAATGTGAATTTTAAATGCTATGTTTATATGATAAAATAGCATGTGTTGGATATGTTTCAAAATGTGATTTTTAATGCCATATTTATATGATAAAATAGCATGTGTTTCATTGGCATCTCATGCATGGCACGGGGTGAAGGATTTGTAACCGGAGGGGCCACACTCCGTCGAGGCGTCCGAAAAACCTATGTGGGATACCTTGATGTGCTTTTCCATCGGGAAGAAACCGGTGGGTCCACACTCCGTCGGCGCGTCCGAAAGACCTATGTGGGGTTACTTTTATGTACATGTGATGGGTGAGACTCATTGCATTTGTCATCATTGCGTGGCATGCTTTATATGGTTTTTGACATTATGATATTATTATATATGTTGTGTACTAACCATGTGTTAACCCTAATTAGAATACCTACTGGAAGCGTTGTTCTAACGCCCTACTTCTACCCTAGTGGATGATACAAGAAACAAGGAGAATGATGAACGCGAATTGGGCCAGGCATAGGAGTTTGGATGATTTAGTTTATATTTTGAATAAAGTTACTTATGGACATGTATTTGAGTAACTAGATTTCGGACATGTAATAACTTAGATGAATTTGCTATGGTTGGATCTTTTATTTGGATAATTATGATATTTTAATTATGGATAAAAGACTTGACGTACTTTGCTATCTGAAATGGAATAGAAATGGGTTCTATTATGATTCCGCATGTTCTGATTATAATGTTATGATGTTATTCCGCATGTTGATATTGTTATGTGTGAACTGTTTTCATGGACTTAGTCCATGCACACATAGGGTTGGCCACTTAAGGGTCGGACTTTGGAAGTTCGGACTTAGCTCACGTCGTGACGTCCCGTCTCTATCACTCTTTGTTTATAAAAAAAAATAAAAATAGACTCTGATTTTCGAAAGAGAAAGCGAGTGAAAAAGGGCGGGGCGTTACACCACATCACTCACCGTTGTATCCCCCGTCGGAGACACATTGGGGCTTATATGCACAGCAGTGAATACTGAACTCGCTGGACTCAGATTTGAGTTCAACTATTTGGTACTCGATATGACAGAGTACGATATTATTTTCGGCTGGACTGGTTGGCTAGCTTTCAAGCCAACATTGATTGCTATCGCCGCAGGGTAACATTTTGGTCACCCGAGGGAAAACAACATGTGGTGCGTACTGACAAACAAAGCAGACTGCATGAAGGGTTGAATCACCTGGCATTGAACAGTATCAGAATCAACAAGGAACCGGTGGCTGAACTTCCGGAAATAGTAAAAGATTATGCGGATGTATTCCCAACAGAACTCCCCAGCTTGCCTCCCATGAGGGAGATCAATTTTGAAATCAAGCTGTACCCTGGCACTGCACCAGTGTCATTACAACATTACCGGATGGTACCAGTGGAGATGTCCGAGTTAAGGAAGCAGATTGATGAACTGCTTAGACTGGGGTGCATTCAGAACAGTACATCAGCTTGGAGAGCTCCGATTTTATTTGTGAAAAAAAAGGATGGTTCACTCCGTATGTGTGTGGATTATTGAAAACTGAATCAGCTAACAATCAGAAACAAGTACCCTCTATCCAGGATCGATGATTTATTTGATCAACTTAGAGGTTCCAGTTATTTCTCTAAGAATGACCTGATGTCCAGATACCATCAAATCCAGGTTAGGTAGGAGGACATAGAAAAGACAACCTTCAGAACGCGGTATGGATTATTTGAGTTTGTAGTCATGCCATTTGGACTCACCAATGCACCGGCTGTGTTCATGGATCTTTTGAAAAGGATTTTCCGTCCTTACTTGGACCAATTTGTCATTGTATTTATTGATGACATTTCGATATATTCCAAAACTCAGGAAGAACATACTGAGCATCTAAGGATAGTTTTGGACACTTTGAGGAAGAACCAGTTATATGCTAAAGCCAGCAAATGTGAATTCTGGCTACCCAAGGTTAACTTCTTGGGACATGTCATATCAGCAGAAGGTATATCTGTGGACCCAACTAAAGTGGCGGCAGTGGGAGAATGGAAAGCGCCAAAGAATGTAACCGAGATCCGTAGCTTCTTGGGATTGGCTGATTATTACAGGAAGTTTATCATGGACTTCTCCAAGATTGCATCTCCACTGACTCGACTCACTCAGAAATGAGTCAAATTTGATTGGTCAGATGTTTGCAACCGAAGATTTGAAACGCTGAAAAAGAGACTTACAAGGGCTCCTATTTTGATTTTGCCAGAAAGAGGCAAGGGTTATGAAGTACAATGCGACGCTTCAGGAGAAGGACTCGGGTGTGTCCTCAGTCAAACTCATCGTGTGGTGGCTTATGGTTCAAGACAACTGAAAATACATGAACGCCTCTATCCTACTCACGATCTTGAACTAGCCGCAATGGTCTTCGCTCTCAAAAGCTGGAGACATTATTTATATGGCGAGAAATTTGAAGTGTTTTCAGATCATAAGAGCTCAACCTGAGGCAGCGCAGATGGATGAAATATTTGGCAGATTATGACTTCGCACTTCGTTATCACCCTGGCAAGGCGAACAAGGTGGCGGATGCTCTCAGCTGCATATCACATGCATCAGTGGCATGTTTGATCAGGACAGAATGGGATATGCTGAATACCATAAGAGAGTTCAATTTATTTATCAACAACCATGGGAGTATGTACAATTTGATCATATGGTCCAACATGGTTACCAAGATTGAACAGGAACAGAGGACAGACCCGGGAGTGGAAGAGATATGGGCCAAGATGTCTACTGATGAAGTCATACCGGAATGGGAATTAAGACCAGGACAGGGTCTTGTATTCCAAGGAAGGGTATATGTACCAAAGAGCTGCAGAAAAGAGTTACTGGTTGAGGTACATCAGACCAAACTCTCTATTCATCCAGGCAGCACCAAGATGTATCACGACCTGAAGAGACATTACTGGTGGCACGGACTAAAAAGGGATGTGGCAGAATTTGTGGCTCATTGCTTAACGTGTCAGCAGGTTAAGACGGAACATCAGAAGCCACCAGGGTTACTCAAACCCTTACCAGTGCCGGAATGGAAATGGGAGCACATCTCCATGGATTTTTTAACAGGGTTGCCAAAGTCATCAAAGGGCAATGATGCGATATGGGTCGTGCTAGACCGACTGACTAAGTCTGCACATTTCATTCCTATCAGGATGACAGACTCATCTGAGAATTTAGGTCGGCGGTATATCAGGGATATCATCAGATTACATAGTATTCTTCGGACTTTTGTATCCGACAGAGATGGTCGATTCACAGGCAGAGTATGGCAGAGCATGCAGGTGGCCATGGGAACATACTTATTGACTAGTACAGCAGCATTCCATCCACAAACTGATGGGCAGTCTGAGAGAACAATACAGACATTGGAGGATATGCTGAGAGCATATATCCTAGATTTCAAGGGATGGGAGGATCACTTTCCGTTGGTAGAATTCTCATACAACAACAGTTACCATGCCAGCCTCCAGATGGCTCCATTTGAGGCTTTATATGGTAGACCTTGTAGGTCACCAGTGTGTTGGACAAAGGCCGGTGAGCCTGTAGTGATTGGACCTGAATTGGTTGCAGAGACTACAGCGCAGATATAGCTGATACGGCAACACCTATTGACTGCGCAAAGTCGTCAGAAGAGCTATGCTGAAAAGATGAGGAGGTTCCTTGAATTTGAAGTGGGGGATATGGTATTCTTGAAAGTCTCGCCACGAAAGGGACACATGAGATTTGGAAAGAAGGGGAAACTATCACCAAGATATGTGGGACCGTTTTCAATCATAAGAAGGATGAGGGACTTGGCTTATCAATTGGCACTCCCATCACGGTTGACATCTTTACACGATGTGTTCCATATATCGATGTTGAGGAAGTACAATCCTGATCCCTCTCATATGCTGAACATATAAGATATAGAGGTACAAAGCGACGTGACATACGTCAAAAAGCCTGTCCGAGTGGTGGACACAGAACAAAGGGTATTACGGAACCGAGCGATCCAGTTTGTCAAGGTGGTATGGGATTGACATGGCATTGAGGAAGCCACATGGTGGGAACTCGAGTCGGAAATGAGAAAAGCTCATCCTGAGCTATTTATGTAATGTTTGAAACCCTATTTCACTCGATTTTCGGGACGAAAATTTTAAAAAGAGGGTTGTATTGTAACACCCCAGATTTTCAAGTTATTAATATATATGAAAATTACCCATTTAATTTGTGAATAATTAGATATGGATCTTATATGGGTAAAGTGTTGGGTCATGGCCCAATTGGGACCCAACGAATTATGGAAATGGTTTCAATAAATTAAATGGGGCTTAAATAAATTAGTAACGCATTATGTCTAAAATTAAATAAAATATTATACATGGCCGAATATTGGATTGGCACATCCAAGAAGATGTGTAAAAATTAAATAAAGATTACATTGGCCGTGTATAGGGATTTCCATATCTATGTGATGCGCATAGAATATTTTTAAAGAGGGTCTCTCCTTGATTAAGAATGGCACTAAGGGAATTGCTAAGAGGGGCGCATGGCACCTTCTAACTTAAGACACAAAGGGGCGCATGGCACCTTCTAATCAAGAGAGACAAAGGAGCACACGGCAATGGCTATTTCAAACAAGATTGGCCGAGTAGAGGTTTTATAGAAGGGGCGCATAGCACCTTCTAAGTTGGGACCAAGGGGAGGTTTTTATAAAAGAAAGAGGGAAGGGGCGCACGGCACATACCTACACACCATAGCCGAATTCTCTCTCTCTCTCAATTCTCATTGTCGGCATTAACAAGAAGAAGAGAGGGCAGCCAGCAAGTGTGCAAGAAAGAGAAGGATTGGAAGAGCAAGAACAAGCGAAGAGAACCGGAAGAGTCGCGGAACCGGTAAGTGGTTTTGATATTTTTGTTTAAGATAAGGAACCATAGGGTTCGGCCATGGTGTATGGCCGAAACCCCATGGAAGGGAATTGGTAGTTGAAAGTAGTAAATTTAATAGAAAGAATGGACCATAGGGTTCGGCCAGAAAGACATGGGTTAGGTTATGGATTTTTAATGATGAAAACCATGGAATAATTATGTATGTTTTAAAAATATTTAAATGGTTTAAGAAGAAGTTGATGAACCATAGGGTTCGGCCATGATGAAGGGCCGAACCCCATGGAAGGACTTTGGTAATTTCAATGGAAGTTGGAGGATCAAAATCATAGAGTTGTGGTTTTAATTTTAGAAAGGATCTAAGGATGGTTATTAAATTAGAAACTTTCTAATTATGGAAGGAACCTTGATCTATGGATTCAAGTACGGAAGTTGATGAAAATGGAAAGTTAGACATCATAGTGTTCGGCCATGGTGCTTGGCCGAACCCCATGAACCAATGTTATGGATCGGTTTTGGACATAAACCTAAGATAATGGCAAAGTTGTAAATACATGCTAAAATGGAAGGTCAGCCATGAATGGTAATATTGTAAATTAAATGGAAATAAGGGACCATGGGTTCGGCCATGGTGTATGGCTGAACTCTCATGAATGGCATGGGGTGAAGGATTTGTAACTAGAGGGGTCACACTCCGTCGGGGCGTCCGAAAAACCTATGTGGGATACCTTGATGTGTTTTTCCATCAGGAAGAAATCGGAGGGTCCACACTCCGTCGGGGCGTCCGAAAGAATTATGTGGGGGTACTTTTATGTACATGTGATGGGTGGGACTCATTGCATTTGTCATCATTGCATGGCATGGTTTATATGGTTTTTGACATTATGATATTATTATATATGTTGTGTACTAACCATGTGTTAGCCCTAATTGGAATACTTACTGGGCGCGTTGTTCTAACGCCCTACTTCTACCCTAGTGGATGATAAAGGAAATAAGGAGAAGGATGAACGCGAAACGGGCCAGGCATAGGAGCTTGGATGATTTAGTTTATATTTTGAATAAAGTTACTTATGGACATGTATTTGAGTAACTAGATTTCGGGCATATAATAACTTAGATGAATTTGCTATGGTTGGATCTTTTATTTGGATAATTATGATATTTTAATTATGGATAAAAGACTTCACATACTTTGCTATCTGAAATGGAATAGGACTGGGTTCTATTATGATTCCGCATGTTATGATTATAATTCCGCAGTTATGATGTTATTCTGCATGTTGATATTGTTATGTGTGAACCATTTTCATGTACTTAGTCCATGCACACATAGGGTTGGCCAGTTAAAGATCGGACTTTAGAAGTTCGGACTTAGCTCGCGTCGTGACGTCCAGCTCTCTATCACTCTTCGTTTATAAAAAAAAAAAATATACTCTGATTTTCGGAAGAGAAAGCGAGTGAAAAAGGGCGGGACGTTACAATATAACTCAATGTAAAAACTTTCTTAAAATGGAAAACAAATTCAAAATATAGAAATAACATCTAAAATTAGAAATTGACGAGTCCAATTTGCATGGAAAATCTATTTAAAATTAGAAATAATCTGTACAATTAAGAAAATTCTAAAAATATAAATTTCTTAGTGCCACAAGTGTAACACCCTGAATTTTCAAGTTATTAAAATATATGAAAATTACCCATTTAATTTGTGAATTATTAGATATGGATCTTATATAGGTAAAGTGTTGGGTCATTGCCCAATTAAGACCCAACGGTTTTGGAAATGGTTTCAATAAAATTTAAATGGGGTTGAATTAAAAAGATATGCGCATGAGATGTATGTGGGATTTTCATATCCACATTGATATGCTAGAATATCTTAAGAAGATATCTAAAATTAAATAAATATTGCATGGCCGAATTTTAGATATCCATATCCAAGATTATGTGCTAGAATATTTTTAAAAAGGGGATTGCTAAATTAAAAGATGCTTAGGCCATATATAGGGATTTCCATATCCAAGGTTATGCGCATGAGATCATTTAAAAAGGGGTTTTTCCTTGATTAAAAATGGCAATAGGGCAAGTGCTAAATGGGAAGGTCGGCAACTTCCAATTAAGACTCAAGAAAGCGGCGCACAACAATTGCTATCTTAGCATTGGCCGATTGGAATTTTATTAAAGAAAGAGGGAAGGGAAGCGCATAAGGAAGAAGGGTCGGCACCTTCTAAGATAGGATTAATTGGAAGTAATAAAAGGAGAGACATAGAGGGCGCATGGCTTACACACATAAGGCTGAATTTTCTCTCTCTCTCGCTCAAGTCTCATTCACGACAAGAACAAAGAGAAGGAGAAGGCAGCCAGCCGAGTGAAAAGACCAAGGAAGAGAAGGATTGGAAGAGCAAGAACAACCGAGGGAAAATCGGAGGAGTCGCGGAACCGATAAGTAGTTTTGATATGTTTGTTTAAGATAAGGAACCATAGGGTTCGGCCATGGTGTATGGCCGAACCCCATGGAAGGAAATTGGATGACCATAGTATTTAATTTAATGGAAAGAATGGACCATAGGGTTCGTCCATGCACGGCCGAACCCCATGGAAAGACATGGGTTAGGTTATGGATTTTTAATGATGAAAACTATGGAATAATTATGTATGCTTTAAAAGGATTTAAATGGTTTAAGAAGAAGTTGATGAACCATAGGGTTCGGCCATGATGAAGGGCCGAACCCCATGGAAGGATTTTGGTAATTTTAATGGAAGTTTGGAGGATCAAAATCAAAAAGTTATGGTTTTAATTTTAGAAAGGTTTTAATGAATGATTTTTGGTGAAGATCCTAGACCATGGGTTCGGCCATGAAGTATGGCCGAACCCCATAAATATTTATGGAATTATGTTCATGTACTTAGAACATGGAAAAAAAATATAGATGGACTTATTTTGGTGATTGATTAAATGGAGATCTTGGAGATGATGACAAAGTTGTAAATACATGTCAAATTGAAAGATCATGGGTTCGGCCATGGTGTATGACCGAACCTCATGAGGTCTTTTTATAGACTTAAATTATTAAGGAGATTTTATTAGATGAACGATTTTAAAAAGAGGATTATGGACCATAGGGTTTGGCCATGGTGTATGGCCGAACCCCATGGAGGTGTATTGCTATTTTTAATGAATGTTAATTGATTAAAATGGAGGGTGGTTATTAAATTAGAAAGTTTCTAATTATGGAAGGTGGATTTTAATTTAGAAAGGATCTAAAGATAGAAGAATGGAAGAATGGATATTAAAATTAGAAAGTTTCTAATTATGGACTATTGATGAAAATGGAAAGTTAGACATCATAGGGTTCGGCCATGGTGCTTGGCCGAACCCCATGAATCAATTTTATGGATCATGTATGGACTTAATATGGTGATTGGATTAATGGAGAGACAATGATTGAGGTAATGGCAATTTTGTAATTATCGCCAAAAATTGAAAGATCATGGGTTCGGCCATACACCATGGCCGAACCCCATGGAGAATGTTTGTTGAACTTAAGGTTTGATGTATCTTAGATGATTAATTGGTTTATCATTAAATTAATGAATAAAAGTGGTATGAATAACATGTGTTGGATATGTTTCAAAATGTGAATTTTAAATGCTATGTTTATATGATAAAATAACATATGTTTCATTGGCATCTCATGCATGGCATGAGATGAAGGATTTGTAACCGGAGGGGCCACACTCCGTCGGGGCGTCGGAAAAACCTACGTGGGATACCTTGATGTGCTTTTCCATCAGGAAGAAATCGGAGGGTCCACACTCCGTCGGGGCATCCGAAAGACCTATGTGGGGTACTTTTATGTACATGTGATGGGTGGGACTCATTGCATTTGTCATCATTGCATGGCATGGTTTATATGGTTTTTGACATTATGATATTATTATATATGTTGTGTACTAACCATGTGTTAGCCCTAATTGGAATACCTAATGGGCGCGTTGTTCTAACGCCCTACTTCTACTCTAGTGGATGATACAGGAAACAAGGAGAAGGATGAACGCGAAACGGGCCAGGCATAGGAGCTTGGATGATTATTTATATTTTAATAAAGTTACTTATGGACATGTATTTGAGTAACTAGTTTCCAGGCTTTTAATAACTTAGATGAATTTGCTATGGTTGGATGTTTTATTGGATAATTATGTTATGATTAATTATAATTAAAGACTTGACATACTTTGCTATCTGAAATAGAATAGAATTGGGTTCTATTATGATTCCGCATGTTATGATTTTATTCCGCAAGTCTATATTGTTATGTGTGAACCATTTTCATGGACTTAGTCCATGCACACATAGGGTTGGCCAGTTAAGGGTCGGACTTTAGAAGTTCGGACTTAGCTCGCGTCGTGACGTCCCGCTCTCTATCACTCTTGTTTATAAAAAAAAAAAATAGACTCTCATTTTCGGAAAGGGAAAGCGAGTGAAAAAGGGTGGGGCATTACAACAAGTTTCTAAATTTAGTAACACTTCCAAATCTATATAAATTCTAAAATTTCTGCTATTTTAAAAAGAAACTTTTAAACTTATGAAAAGTTTTAAAATTGTAGTTTCAAAAAATCGAAACTGCCAATTTTAAATAGTAGCTCAAACTAGAAATTTCCAAAAGTAACAATATTTCGAAAAATAGAAATAATATCTAAAATTATAAAATTTCTAAAAATAGAAATTTCTCAATTCAACTAGTTTCTAAATTTAGTAAGACTTCCAAATCTATATAAATTCTAGAATTTCTAATATTTTGAAAAGAAACTTTGAAATTTAGGTAATTTTTTAAGATTATAATTTCTAAAAATAGAAACTGCCAAATTTAAATAGTTGAATAAAACAGAAATTTCTAAAAGTAGCAGTATTTTGGAAAATAGAAATAATATCTAAAATTATAAAATTTCTAAAAATATAAATTTCTCAATTCATCAAGTTTCTAAATTTAGTAAGACTTCCAAATCTATATAAAATCTAGAATTTCTACTATTTTGAAAAGAAACTTTTAAATTTATGTAACTTTCTAAGATTATAATTACTAAAAATAGAAAATGTCAATTTTAAATAGTAGCCTAAAATAGAAATTTCCAAAAGTAACAGTATTTCGAAAAATAGAAAAAATAACTAAAATTATAAAAATTGTAAAAATAAAAATTTCTAAATTCAATAAGTTTCTAAATTTAGTAAGAATTCCAAATCTATATAAATTCTAGAATTTCTACTATTTTAAAACGAAACTTTTAAACTTAGGTAACCTTCTAAAATTATAGTTTCTAAAAATAGAAACTGTCAATTTTAAATAATAGCCTAAAATAGAAATTTTCAAAAGTAACAATATTTCAAAAAATAAAAATAATACCTAAATTATAAATTTCTAGAGCTAGAATATTCTCAATTCAATAAGTTTCTAAATTTATTAAGTCTTCCAAGTCTATATAAATTCTAGAATTTCAACTATTTTAAAAAGAAACCTTTTAAATTAGGCAACCTTCTGAAATTATAATTTCTAAAAATAGAAACTATCAATTTTAGATAGTTGCCTAAAATCGAAATTTACAAAAGTAGCAGTACTTCTTAAGCCATAAAATTTTAAAACATATATTTGTTTTTTCTATGACAATGGCTCCTAAAACTTGTTGTGCCACTAAAGATATGGTGTTTTAAATTTATATTTATAATCAGATGAACTATTCATAGTATAGCTTCAGGAGTTCGAGTTCGAACCACACGGAACAAAGCAAAATATTTGCAATTGATTTTGGTATAAGTCATTACAATCTCATGGAAATAAATCTAAATATAGAAATTAAAACTCTAATCTTAGAAATATAACTCAATGTAAAAAATTTCTAAAAATGGAAAACAAATAAAAAAAATAGAAATAACATCTAAAATTAGAAATTGACATTTTTGGAGTCCAATTTGCATGAAAAATGCAAATAGAAATAGAAATAATATCCACAATTAAAAAAATTCTAAAAATATGAATTTGTAAATGCCACAAGTTTCTAAATTTATTAAGACTTCCAAATCTGTATAAATTCTAAAATTTCTAATATTTTAAAATGAAACTTTTTAACTTAGGTAACCTTCTAAAATTATTTTTTGTAAAAATAGAAACTGCCAATTTTAAATAATAGCCTAAAATAGGAATTTCCAAAATTAGCAATATTTCAAAAAATAAAAATAATGCCTAAAATTATAAATTTCTAAATCTAGAATATTCTCAATTCAACAAGTTTCTAAATTTAGTAATTCTTCCAAATCTATATAAATTCTAAAATTTCTACTATTTTGAAAAGAATTAACCTATTCAGGAAATTCTTTATATGAGTGGAACTTAGATGGATTAACAGAATATCAAATTGTCCAAATGGTTCACAGGATGTTAATATACTGTAATGCCTGTGAAATCAGAGGAAATACTCCAAGAAACATTTTCCTCATGATAACCACCTCTTTCAATGGAATATTAAGAGTGGTGGAATTATGGATTATCTGGAGCCCAAAGACTTGAAATAGAAAATGCTGTCAAAATGGATCAATTTGGAAGAATCCTTTACAGAGACAAAACCACAGGAAACTTAGTAGATCCAAATATTAAGCTTGAAGAAGGTACTAGCCAAATCCCTGATAATTGGGAAACTCAATCTGATTGTGTTAGTGTCTTACTTCTATGCATCATCAATGAATTCACTGGAGGGATTGCTCTAATTAAGGAGAAAAATAGACAGCAATTACATCGCTTGAGATGTAGAAATTTAGGATAGTTTCGTTGGTATAGAGATGTATTCTTATCAAAAGTCTACCAACTAAATGATTGTAATTCTGATATATGGAAAGAAAGATTTATTTCAGGATTACCACCCTTATTTGCTGAACAGGTGCGTAATTCCTTGAGAGAAGAAATGCATGGTACTATTAATTACAGTTTGCTAACGTTCGGAGGAATTATATAAAAAATTAACAAAGTTGGCATGACTCTTTGTACTGATTTGAAGATCAGTAAACAAGCTGAAAAAATGAGAAAATATTATGGAGATAAAGAATTAGGAGATTTTTGTTTCCAGTTTGGTTTAGATCAAACACCTGAATCAAAGAGAAAACCCTCGCGTTCTAGATTTACTACGGATAGAAGAAACAAGATGGTTAGAAAGTATAAACCCGGAAGATATAAAAAACAGAGAAAATCTATTGAACTCATCCCATTCAAAAGAAAATCTAGGAAATATTTCAAAAAGAAATACATAAAAGAAAATGTTCCAACTTGTTATACTTGTGGAAAAAAGGGTCATTATTCAAGTAAATGTTTTAAAAAAGAAAATCCCTCTAAAAAGAAACTTAGAAAAATCAATACCAAAAATGATGAGGAAAATACTGAAAAGGAACAATCTGATTCAAGTTCCTCAGAAGAAGAAGAAGAATATGAATCTGTTACATCAACTGACATTGAAAAAAATAATCCTCAGGTTCAGCTCATCAAACAATTCCAATCATGTACATGTCATTCAGATGATGAAGAATCTGATGGAGAATGGTCGATACCATCTGATGAAGATCTTGGTATCCACATTCGTGTCCTCACTGCCCCTCAAAAATTACTTCTAGAAATGGTTGATAACATACCCGATCCAGAGAAAAAAGTTCAATTTTTAAATCAAATTTCAAAATTGGAGGGAGGAGAAGAATGAAAATTGAAATTTCCAAAAGTAGCAGTATTTCGAAAAATGAAAATAATATCTAAAATTATAAAATTTCTAAAAATAAAAATGTCTAAATTTAACAAGTTTCTAAATTTAGTAAGAATTCCAAATCTATATAAATTCTAGAATTTTTACTATTTTAAAAAGTAACCTTTTAAAATTATAATTTCTTAAAATAGAAACTGCCAATTTTAACTAATAGCCTAAAATAGGAATTTCCAAAAGTAGCAATATTCGAAAAATAGAAATAATATCTAAAATTATAAAATTTCTAAAAATATAAATTTCTCAATTCAACAAGTTTCTAAATTTAGTAAGACTTCCAAATCAGTTTGTCCGGTTTCTCCAATTTGTCCAGATGGTCCAGTTCGTCAAGTTCTTCATGTTTGTCCGTTATGTCCAACTTGTCGAATTCATCTAGTTGGTCCAATTCGTACAGTTTGTCCAGTTTGTCAAGTTCGTCCAATTTGTCCAGTTGGTCCAGTTTTTTGAGTTTGTCCAATTCGTTTAGTTTGTTATGTTTCTCCAGTTCGTCTAGTTTGTCAAGTTCTTCCAGTTTGTCCAGTTCGTCCAGTTTGTTCAGGTCGTCCAAATTTTCCAATTTGTTCAGTTTGTCCTGTTAGTCCATTTTTTCCATCTTTCCCACTATGTCTCCTTCGTCCAGTTCTTCCTGTTTGCCCATTATGTCTAATTCATGCAATTCCTCTAGTTGGTCCAATTCGTCCAGTTTGTCCACTTTGTTTAGTTTGTCCAAGTCGTCAAGTTTGTCAAGTTCTTCCAATTTGTCTAGTTGGTCCAGTTTTTCGAGTTCGTCCAATTCGTTTAGTTTGTTATGTTCATCCAGTTCGTCCAGTTCGTCCAGATTTTCCAATTCATTCAATTTGTCCAGTTTGTCCAGTTTTTCGAGCTCGCCCAGTATGTCTCCTTCGTCAAGTTGGTCCAGTTCTTCCTGTTCGTCCATTATGTCCAAATCATGCAATTCCTCTAGTTGGTCCAATTCGTGCAGTTTGTCCAATTTGTTTAGTTTGTCCAGTTCGTCAAGTTTGTTCAGTTCGTCCAATTTGTCTAGTTGGTCCAGCTTTTCGAGTTCGTCTAGTTTGTTTAGTTTGATATGATCATCTAGTTTGTCCAATTCGTCCAGTTCGTTGGTATAAAGATGTATTCTTATCAAAAGTCTACCAACTAAATCTATAATGATAAGAATCATCTCAAATCTTCAAATCTTCTTTTTCATCTCAAATCTTCAAATCTTCTTTTTCATTAATTCTTTTGCTTTATCAGAATTTTTACGAAATAATTCGGCTAACCGAGATTCCTTTTCGACTTCTTTTTCTTTTCCTTTGTCTTTTGCTGAAGAATACCAAAACTTTCCACCACGAAGATAATCTGTAACTGAGCCATCGGGATTAACATGAGAGTCAGGGTCCCATCGAGGATGGAGATCTTCAAGGGGCACAACTTCATCATCAAGATTTTCTTCTGGATCATGATTACTATCCCAAACATGATCACCAACTTTTTTCTTTGGGAGATATTCTTCTAAAATTTGCTTGATCTTTTCTTCAAAATTGACGGAGTCAACAGACATTTCCATTGGCTCAGGAGACTTTTCTCGAGCAATTTCTTTAGCTATCTTTTTGGTCAAGAGATCAGCCATGACCATTTCATTCTCAAAAGGCTTTTCTTCAAGAAGAGGAATTTCTTCTTTAACAAGAAGAGAGATTTGATTCAGGATTCTCTCATAAGTATCATTTTCAATTTTTGGCCACCATTTTTGGTAAAAAGTCTGGTACAAAGATGGAAGATCGAAAAAATTCTTTTTTACTTCAAACTTCAACTGGAAAATGTATGGAATATGGAACTTTGCAAAGAAGCGAAGAACATTAAATGCTTCATAGGGAACTTTTTCTTCTACTTCACAGAACTTAATAAATAAATAACAAAAATTATCAGGAAATATTTTCTGAGAAGCACCAAAATATGACCACCAAGTGAAGAGAAACCAGGATGGGAAATTACAATGAATGGGAGTGACATCAGGACTTTCTTTCTTTGAATCTGATGAACCAGGAATGATTATACTTGCGATTTTGCCACATCAAAGCAAATTTCCAGGCATCAATATAGTCCCAATAATTAAAGAACTCAGGCGAATTGTATAATTGGACTGATTTTGTCATGTACAAGGGACCATCCCAATCTTCCTCAGTAAGGATTTTGAGAATAGTGAACTTTGAGTAAGTGATGATACCATTTGCATTCTTATTGTGGAAGATGAGGACACTTTTCGTCTGATGTAAAATATTGAGATATCAATCTCTGGTTTTCCTTTTATTAGGGGAATAATAATGAAGCCCCTTGCCAAAGAGAAAATAAACATTATCTTCTACAGATCTTTCTTCCATAAGACAATCTGAAGTAACAAGAATTCTATTACCGGTGTAAAGATATAATTATGATTGACTTGGGTCTTTTGTTGGAGTAAAACCCTTTTGGCTTTCTTCTTGATCTGCCAATTTCTCTTGCCCTTCTTTCTGCATGAACGGGGAAGAGTTACTTGCCATTTTGTCATCCCTGAAGAAATTCTCCAGTAAGAAAGTCAGGGAGAGAGTTAGAATTTCCATTTATAAATTCAATCTTAAATTCAAAAACTGATAAAATGGCTTGCCATCTAGCAAATATTTGCTTAGAGACAAGATTTTTGACATATTTTTCTAGAATTTCTTTTGCTGCTTTAGCATCCACTCTAATGAGAAATTCTTTATTCAATAAATCATGTTGGAATTTCGTCACACAAATAATTATGGCAAGAACTTCTTTTTTGATGGTTGAATATTTCTTTTGTGCTTCATTCCATAATCCAGAATTAAATCTTATTAATTTTTCTTTTGAATCTTTTTGTTGTAAAAGGATTCCACCATATCCGACATCAGAGGCATCAGTTTGAACTATTTTGAAAGCTTCTGGGTCAAATAAACATCTACAAGGAAGATTTTTGACTCTTTCCTTAATCTTTTTTACTGCATTAGTGTGATGGATAGACCACTCCTTAGGATTTTTCTTTAATCTTTCCTGGAGAAGTTTTCCATCTTTTGCCAAATCTTGATAGAAAAGATCAACATAATTTAGACATCAAAGAAATCTTTGTAGCATATTTTTATCCTTAATTTCATCTGAAAATTTATCAGCAAATTGAATAACTCTATTAGTTGGAGTTATTTTTCTGTCTTGGATCTCAAATCCTAAGAACCTGATTTTTTGCTGAAAGAGATTCATTTTTCTTTTAGATAAAGCCAATCCATTTTCTTTTATGACTCTTTTGAAAATAGTCAAATGTTTCCAATGTTGTATCACAGATTCTGAGAAGATAAGAATATCATCAATGTAAACAATGGCAAATTGGGTGTAAGACGAGAAGATATTATTCATAATATTTTGAAATTCAGACGGAGCATTTTTCAATCCGAAAGGCATAACATTCCATTCATAATGCCCCATTAGAACAGTGAATGCAGTTTTATATTTATCCTCTTCTTTTATCTGAATCTGCCAAAATCCTGATTTTAAATCAAATTTTGAGAATATTTTGGCATTGTTTAATCTGTTTAGCAAATCCTGAGTATTAGGCAAAGGATACCTAATATATTGAAGAACTTTGTTTAATGGTTTATAATTGATTACCAATCTTGGAACTCCTCTTTCGATTTCAGCGGCCTTTTCAACATAAAATGCCGTACAGCTCCAAGGGGATTTGCTTTTTCTAATTAATCCTTTCTTCAAAAGATCATTGATTTCTTCTTGGCAAAGCTTTAAATGAGCAGCATCCATTTGGGTTTAGTACGAATATCTTTTTCATTAAAATCTTTTACATATGGTAATCCTACTATGTGTCTTTTTCTATTCCAAAAGGCTGATGGCAATTCAGAACATCATTCTTCTTCAATCTGTTTGGTGAATTCTTCTAATTTTGTTTTAAATTCTTTTTTCTCTAATTCTTTTGTTATTTGGGCAATTTTGATTTTATTCTTTAGTCCATTTATGTAATTTTCTCTTGTGGCGATGACTTGATTTATCCTTTGGATTTTCGTTTCACAAAGATCATCTATTAAATCAAGATTTACTTCAATCCCTTTGATATTTGTAGAAATTCCTTTTATTGTTACAGAAAAGGGTTGGATTTGAAGAATAAATGGAGATCCAAGGACTAAATCATTAACAATATCTTCTGAAATAATAAAGAGTGAAGTAACACAGACTCCTTTCATGCAAACAAGAACATTTGAGATTTTTCTCTCTATGGAAATGGTCGTTCCATTAGCAGTAGAAACAAACTGTTTTGATTCACTTGTAAATTCAATAGGAACCATTCCAAGTCTGATAACATTTAAGTCTGCACCAGTGTCAATTATGGCATTAACAATCTTCTCAAAGTTTTTAATTTTTATCTTTACTTGAACTCTCCACTGTTGGTAAATACATTTTGTAGGAATTACACCACTAGAGATTTTGCTAATTTCTCCTTTAATTCTTTGGACAAATTTTTTTCATCATATTTTTCAATAGCAACATCATTTTCTAACCAAGTTAACCTTTCTTCCAGCTCATTTTGTTGTTTGGTTAACTCTATTCTTAATTCACGGAGTTCACTCTTTTGATCATTCAATTCTCTTTGTAAGTCTGAGAGAGTTAAGGGTTTATTTATAGTATGAATTTTTTCTGCTCTATTCATAATGTCAATCATGGAATAGGTTGGTGTGTGAAATGTTTCTTTCTCTTTTATCATTTTTGGATAATATGGTGCTTTATCACTATTTTCATTTTCTTCAAAGGAAATTTTTGGTTGTGAACTTTCTCCTTCTTCTCCTCCCCCCAATTTTGAAATTTGATTCAAAAATTGAATTTTTTTTCTCTGGATTGGGTATGTTATCAACCATTTCTAGAAGCAATTTTTGAGGGGCAATGAGGACACGAATGTGGATACCAAGATCTTCATCAGATGGTATCAACCATTCTCCATCAGATTCTTCATCATCTGAATGACATGTACATGATTGGAATTGTTTGATAAGCTGAACCTGAGGACTATTTTCTTCAATGTCAGTTGATGAAACAGATTCATATTCTTCTTCTTCTTCTGAGGAACTTGAATCAGATTGTTCCTTTTCATTATTTTCCTCATCATTTTTTGTATTGATTTTTCTAAGTTTCTTTTTAAAGGGATTTTCTTTTTTAAAGCATTTACTTGAATAATGACCCTTTTTTCCACAAGTATAACAAGTTGGAACATTTTCTTTTATTTATTTCTTTTTGAAATATTTCCTAGATTTTCTTTTGAATGGGATGAGTTCATTAGATTTTCTCTGTTTTTTATATCTTCCGGGTTTATACTTTCTAACCATCTTGTTTCTTCTATCTGGAGTAAATCTAGAACGCGAGGGTTTTGTCTTTGATTCAGGTGTTTGATCTAAACCTCCTAATTCTTTATCTCCAGAATATTTTCTCATTTTTTAGGCTTGTTTACTGATCTTCAAATCAGTACAAAGAGTCATACCAACTTTGTTAATTCTTTGTATAATTCCTCCTAACGTCAGCAAACTGTAATTAATAGTACCATGCATTTCTTCTCTCAAGGAATTACACACCTTTTCAGCAAATAAGGGTGGTAATCTTGAAATAAATCTTTCTTTCCAAATATCAGAATTATAATCATTTAGTTGGTACACTTTTGATAAGAATACATCTCTATACCAACGAAATTCTCCTAAATTTCTACATCTCAAGCGATGTAATTGCTGTCTATTTTTCTCCTTAATTAGAGCAATCCCTCTAGTGAATTCATGGAGGATGCATAGAAGTAGGACACTAACACAATCAGATTGGGTTTCCCAATTATCAGGGATTTGGCTAGTACCTGCTTCAAGCTTAATATTTGGATCTACTAAGTTTCCTGTGGTTTTGTCTCTGTAAAGGATTCTTCCAAATTCATCCATTTTGACAGCATTTTCTATTTCAAGTCTTTGGGCTCCAGATAATCCATAATTCCACCATCCTCTTAATATTCCATTGAAAGAGGTGGTTATCATGAGGAAAATGTTTCTTGGAGTATTTCCTCTGACTTCACAGGCATTACAGTATATTAACATACTGTGAACCATTTGGACAATTTGATATTCTGTTAATCCATCTAAGTTCCACTCATATAAAGAATTTCTTGAATAGGTTAATTCTGAGGTGTACGTGTATGGAGCCTCTTCGAGTTGTAGATCAACAGGGGTTGGTCTAGGATAATAATTCTGTCTCTGGCAATTTTACCTGGGGATTCCATTTCTTTAGACGATTTATTAATAAATTCTCTGAAGCATAGACTCTTAGGATGCTGAATCCTTTTCCTCCCATATTGATGCTTTCCATCTTATTGGATAATTCGTTTTGCATTTCGTCTGTCATCATGAATGGTCCTTCTTGCAAAATAATCCCTTTAGGTAATTGTCTGGGAACATAAACTGCATTGGCAGAGCTTTCTTCTAATTTTTCTTCTTTATCTTTATTGAATTCGGGTTTTGATTTGATTGTTCTTTCTATTCGATCTGTTTGTTCTCCAATGGTTAATAGACATAGATTGGTGTAATTATTTTGTTCAACTATATCTCCAATACCTATACCTATGTCTCTAGCATTTGGGTCTGGTTTTGTTTCATAAATAGATGCATCTTTTACAGGCATGGCATAATTCTTGGTTTCTATATTAGGGACAGAAATATCAAGTTTCTTCCAAGGTGGGTAAGATTTTTGAACTTCTTTTCCTTCAGTGTCTTTCCAAGTTCTTGTTGTTCTTCCTATAACTCTTATTTGTTTTGAGCTTTGAGTTTCATCTTCTTTGATTTTCCCTTTTCTAAAATATTCCATGAACCAATCAAAGAAAGGTATATTCCATTTTCTAAAATATTCCACTTTATTTGTTTCTAAAAACTTTTTGATCCATTTCTTCCTTTTCACTACTCCTTTGGTCATCATCTATTTCTTCTTATTTAAAACTTTTTCTTCCTTCCGTGTAACCGGCGAAACTTCTCCTAGCTTTTTCCATTTTTCTCCTAAATTGATTTCAAAATTATAATTTGGTAATTTGACTATGCTTTGTAAATCATCTGTTATTTCATTTACTCTTGGGGTGACATCTTCTATTTGCCAATTTCCTGGGAGAACAACTTCTTCCCAACTGATGACTTTTGGGATAAACACATTATTGTTAAAGTTTGTTTCCATGAGAACTGTAGTTTTTTCTTTATCAACCTTATCTCTATAGGCTATCGTGGGAAAGACAGAGATCATAGATTTGTAGAACACACGATAAACTATAGCAAAAGGTTTACTTCTTGGACTCATCTTTAATCCTTTACTTTGAAATCCAATAGTTGCACAATCAAGAACATCATCATCATGGGCATCAATTGTGATATTAGGAAAACAGCTAAAATAAACAGGTCCATGACAAAGACTTGATTCGATCATAGCATAAAGAGAATCATCAAACTCATCATGTCTTTGATCTCGCACATAAGCACACACTAAAAATTTTAATCCTAATCGAAACAGAGGTTTGATTCCTACTTGAATTAATCCTATGTGCAGGTAGTTGTATTTGGTTCTGATTTGTTCAATAATTCTTCTATCAAGAACTTTAATTGTTTGTCTTCCTCCAGAGAGGGAAACAGTTTTTTCAACAGCTTTAATGTGATAATCATTTTGTTCTTCAAATGTGCCATTGCTATATATTTCTTTTACAGGCAAGGCTGGCAACTTCCAGTTGGATATTGCTTGGTCAAAATTTTCATATATTATTTCTTTTGAACTTTTTATTTTTTCTGAATTTTCTTTTTCTAAGCTATTACGGGAAAAACTAGTCAAAGCAGACTGGTTGGATGAAGAAGACGAATAAGATCTATTAGAAGGATGCTGAAATGATTGAAACCAATTCTTAAAAAGTTTTGTTTTTCCTTTAGAATTTTCCATCTTTGTAGCTCGTAAGAAACAGAAAGAGTTCTGTCAACGATTTACATCCCTTGATGCTTGATCACGGCCAAAAGCGGGACTTACAACGCGACCACACTCTTAAGAAGATAAACGAGGCACAGAAGTGGAGAATAAGAAGGAAAATAAAAACTCTAAAGAGAATTGGATAGATCAACTTGGCTAAAAAGCTTCAGATCCTTAATAATAGATTTAATTCATCTAAATCCCTTTCTTTTTTCTTATTACAGAAATAATCCTCGCCATCATGAGTTTGAAAGAAGAAGGATTGTTTTAATGCGTTCTTATGCTGTCTTCCAACTAGATAAATTCTGAACTAAATCAAAACTACAAGCTATGGCCTTTTGAGATGCCTCGTCGTTCTATTAGGAGAGAAGAATTATTGCGTGATCTAAGATAACGTGAAAACCAGCTTAGAAGATTAGAAAATGCTATCAAACAAATTGATGAAAATATAACTGCAGGAGGATATCTTGTTATCCTTGTTCATACCATTAGAAGATCTATGCTAGTACGCTTGTGTAATCAGATAAGAGATATTGTAATAGACTGAATGAAAAATTAGAATTATTATCTCGTATTGGAATCAGAGCCAGTGGAATCATCTCTTTTTGGTGGGGGTATATGCCTGAGAAGAAAAGTTAGAGTGTGAAGAAAAGTTGTCTAAAGGTGCCTTCATTGCTTAGAAGAAAAGTGTGAGTGTGAGTGTGAGTGTGAGCTTGAAGTTTGAGTGTGCTAGAGTTTGAAGTCCTGTACAATCTTCTGTAAGTAATTAAGTTTTTGATTTTGATATTATATGCTTGTTGTTATCTAATCATGCTGTTTCTTTTACAATATGTCTATCTGTCTTGCTTTGCTTAAGAAGTATTATGATGATGTTCGAAGACTAAGAAAAATAGAGCGAGCCATTCAGATCATAAGAAGACATTTGCAAACTTGTCCTCATAAGAATAATCCACAACATTATCAACATGAAATAAGAAGGATTCTCTTGCTTCGAGCCTATGCCATAATACAATTAGAAGTTTTCAGGATTAAATCTAAATTACAAGCTATGGCCTTCTGAGATGCCTCCTCGTTCTATTAGGAGAGAAGAATTATTGCGTAGTCTAAGACGACGAGAAAACCAACTTATAAGATTAGAGAATACTATCAGACAAATTGATGAAAATATAGCTGCAGGAGGATATTTTGTTAAATCTATTATCCAAGATTTGAAGCTTTTTAGCTAAGTTGATCTATCTAATTCTCTTTAGAGTTTTTATTTTCCTTCTTATTCTCCACTTCTGTGCCTTGTTTATCGTCTTAAGAGTGTGGTCGCGTTGTAAGTCCCGCTTCTGGCCGTGATCAGGCATCAAGGGCTGTAAATCGTTGACAAAACTCTTTCTGTTTCTTACGAGCTACAAAAGATGGAAAATTCTAAGGGAAAAATAAAACTTTTTAAGAATTGGTTTAAATCATTTCAGCATCCTTCTAATAGATCTTATTCGTCTTCTTCATCCTACCAGTCTGCTTTGACTAGTTTTCCCCGTAATAGCTTAGAAAAAGAAAATTCAGAAAAAATAAAAAATTCAAAAGAAATGATATATGAAAATTTTGACCAAGCAATATCCAACTAGAAGTTGTCAGCCTTGCCTGTAACAGAAATATATAGTAATGGCACATTTGAAGAACAAAATGATTACCTCATAAAAACTGTTGAAAAAACTGTTTCTCTCTAGAGGAAAACAGACAATTAAAGTTCTTGATAAAAGAATTATTGAACAAATCAGAACCAAATACAACTACCTGCACATAGGATTAATTCAGGTAGGAATCAAACCACTGGTTCGATTAGGATTAAATGTTTCAGTGTGCGCTTATGTGCGAGATCAGAGACATGATGAGTTTGATGATTCTCTTTATGCTATGATCGAATCAAGTCTCTGTCATGGACCTATTTATTTTAAATACTTTCCTAATATCACAATTGATGCTCATGATGATGATGTTCTTGATTGTCCAGCCATTGGATTTCAAAGTAAAGGATTAAAGATGAGTCCAAGAAGTAAACCTTTTGCTATAGTTTATCGTGTGTTCTACAAATCTATGATCTTTGTCTTTCCCATGATAGCCTATAGAGATAAGGTTGATAAAGAAAAAACTACAGTTCTCATGGAAACAAACTTTAACAATAATGTGTTTATCCCAAAAGTCATCAGTTGGGAAGAAGTTGTTCTCCCAGGAAATTGGCAAATAGAAGATGTCACCCCCAAGAGTAAATGAAATAACAGATGATTTACAAAGTATAGTCAAATTACCAAATGGAAATGTTGAAATCAATTTTAGGAAAAAAATGGAAAAAGCTAGGAGAAGTTTCGCGGGTTACACGGAAGGAAGAAAAAGTTTTAAATTAAAAGATATAGATGATGACCAAAGGAGTAGTGAAAAGGAAGAAATTGATCAAAAAGTTTTTAAAAACAAAGAAAGTGGAATCGAACACCCTGTGTATAAAAGAACTTCGTCACAAAAAACTTACAACCCAAGTGAAAGTGATTTTCTCCAAGGAGTCATAAGAATCGTTAGCATTCAAAAGCCAGAAGAAATACCTGTCAAAAAATTTGAAATTGATAAACCATATCTTAGAGAAAATTTGAAAAATCATCCTTTAAAAGATTGGTTCTTTAAAAGCCTTAACACAGAAGAAAATGAAAAGATGAGAGAATTATGGTATTTCCAAATGGAGGAAGAAGAAAGAAATATACCTTTCTTTGATTGGTTCATGGAATATTTTAGAAAAGGGAAAATCAAAGAAGAAGAAACTCAAAGCTCAAAACAAATAAGAGTTATAGGAAGAACAACAAGAACTTGGTAAGACACTGAAGGAAAAAAAGTTCAAAAATCTCACCCACCTTGGAAGAAACTTGATATTTCTGTCCCTAATACAGAAACCAAGAATTATGCCATGCTTGTAAAAAATACATCTATTTATGAATCAAAACCAGATCCAAATGCTAGAGACATAAGTATAGGTATTGGAGAAATAATTGAACAAAACAATTACACCAATCTATGTCTATTAACCATTGGAGAATAAACAGATCGAATAGAAAGAACAATCGAATCAAAACCCGAATTTAAAGAAGAAAAATTAGAAGAAAGCTCTGCCAATGCCGTATATGTTCCCAGACAATTACCCAAAGGGATTATTTTGCAAGAAGGACCATTCATGATGACACAGGAAATGCAAAAAGAATTATCCAATAGGATGGAAAGCCTCAATATGGGAGGAAAATGATTCAGCATCCTAAGAGTCTTTGCTTCAGAGAATTTATTAATAAATTGTCTAAAGAAATGGAATCCCCAGGTAAAATTGCCAGAGACAAAGAACTATTATCCTAGACCAACCCCTGTTGATCTACAACTCGAAGAGGCTCCATACACGTACACCTCAGAATTAACCTATTCAGGAAATTTTTTATATGAGTGGAACTTAGATGGATTAACAAAATATCAAATTGTCCAAATGGTTCACAGTATGTTAATATACTGTAATGCCTGTGAAGTCAGAGGAAATACTCCAAGAAACATTTTCCTCATGATAACACCTCTTTCAATGGAATATTAAGAGGATGGTGGAATTATGGATTATCTGGAGCCCAAAGACTTGAAATAGAAAATGCTGTCAAAATGGATGAATTTGGAAGAATCCTTTACAGAGACAAAACCACAGGAAACTTAGTAGATCCAAATATTAAGCTTGAAGCAGGTACTAGCCAAATCCCTGATAATTGAGAAACCCAATCTGATTGTGTTAGTGTCCTACTTCTATGCATCCTCAATGAATTCACTAGAGGGATTGCTCTAATTAAGGAGAAAAATAGACAGCAATTACATCGCTTGAGATGTAGAAATTTAGTAGAATTTCCTTGGTATAGAGATGTATTCTTGTCAAAAGTCTACCAACTAAATGATTATAATTCTGATATTTGGAAAGAAAGATTTATTTCAAGATTACCACCCTTATTTGCTGAAAAGGTGTGTAATTCCTTGAGAGAAGAAATGCATGGTACTATTAATTACAGTTTGCTGACGTTCGGAGGAATTATACAAGGAATTAATAAAGTTGGCATGACTCTTTGTACTGATTTGAAGATCAGTAAACAAGCTGAAAGAATGAGAAAATATTCTGGAGATAAAGAATTAGGAGATTTTTGTTTCCAGTTTGGTTTAGATCACACCTGAATCAAAGAGAAAACCCTCGCGTTCTAGATTTACTTCGGATAGAAGAAACAAGATGGGTAGAAAGTATAAACCTGGAAGATATAAAAAACAGAGAAAATTTGATGAGCTCATCCCATTCAAAAGAAAATCTAGGAAATATTTAAAAAAGAAATACATAAAAGAAAATGTTCCAACTTGTTATACTTGTGGAAAAAAGGGTCATTATTCAAGTAAATACTTTAAAAAAGAAAATCCCTCTAAAAAGAAACTTAGAAAAATCAATAACAAAAATGATGAGGAAAATACTGAAAAGGAACAATCTGATTCAAGTTCCTCAGAAGAAGAAGAAGAATATGAATCTGTTTCATCATCTGACATTGAAGAAAATAGTCCTCAGGTTCAGCTTATCAAACAATTCCAATCATGTACATGTCATTCAGATGATAAAGAATCTGATGGAGAATGGTCGATACCATCTGATGAAGATCTTGGTATCCACATTCGTGTCCTCACTGCCCTTCAAAAATTACTTTTAAAAATGGTTGATAACATACCCGATCCAGAGAAAAAAGTTCAATTTTTAAATCAAATTTCAAAATTGGGGGGGAGGAGAAGAATGAAAATTGAAATTTCTAAAAGTAGCAGTATTTCAAAAAATGAAAATAATATCTAAAATTATAAAATTTCTAAAAATAAAAATGTCTAAATTCAACAAGTTTCTAAATTTAGTAAGAATTCCAAATCTATATAAATTCTAGAATTTTTACTATTTTAAAACGAAACTTTTAAACTTAGGTAACTTTCTAAAATTATAATTTCTTAAAATAGAAACTGCCAATTTTAAATAATAGCCTAAAATAGGAATTTCCAAAAGTAGCAATATTTGAAAAATAGAAATAATATCTAAAATTATAAAATTTCTAAAAATATAAATTTCTCAATTCAACAAGTTTCTAAATTTAGTAAGACTTCCAAATCAGTTCGTCCGGTTTCTCCAATTCGTCCAGATGGTCCAGTTCGTCAAGTTCTTCATGTTTGTCCGTTATGTCCAACTTGTCGAATTCATCTAGTTGGTCCAATTCGTGCAGTTTGTCCAGATTCTCAAGTTTGTCCAGTTTGTCTAGTTCGTCCAATTTGTCCAGTTGGTCCAGTTTTTTGAGTTTGTCCAGCTCATTTAGTTTGTTATGTTTCTCCAGTTCGTCTAGTTTGTCCAGTTCTTTCAGTTTGTCCAGTTCGTCCAGTTTGTTCAGGTCGTCCAGATTTTCCAATTTGTTCAGTTTGTCCTGTTTGTCCATTTTTTTCATCTTGCCCACTATGTCTCCTTCGTCCAGTTCGTTCAGTTCGTCCAGTTCGTCCAGTTCTTCCTATTTGCCCATTATGTCTAATTCATGCAATTCCTCTAGTTGGTCCAATTCGTCCAGTTTGTCCACTTCGTTTAGTTTGTCCAAGTCGTCAAGTTTGTCAAGTTCCTCCAATTTGCCTAGTTGGTCCAGTTTTTTGAGTTTGTCCAGTTCGTTTACTTTGTTATGTTCATCCAGTTTGTCCAGTTCGTCCCGATTTTCCAATTCATTCAATTTGTCCAGTTTGTCCAGTTTTTCGAGCTCGCCCAGTATGTCTCGTCAGTCAAATTGGTCCAGTTCGTCCTGTACGTCCATTATGTCCAATTCGTCCAATTCCTTTAGTTGGTCCAATTCGTCCAGTTTGTCCAATTTGTTCAGTTTGTCCTGTTTGTCCATTTTTCTAGCTCGCCCAGTATGTCTCCTTCGTTTAGTTGGTCCAGTTCTTCCTGTTCGTCCATTATGTCCAAATCATGCAATTCCTCTAGTTGGTCCAATTCGTGTAGTTTGTCCAATTTGTTTATTTTGTCCAGTTCGTCAAGTTTGTTCAGTTCGTCCAATTTGTCTAGTTGGTCTAACTTTTCGAGTTCGTCTAGTTTGTTTAGTTTGATATGATCATCCAGTTTATCCAGTTCGTCCAGTTCGTCCAAAATTTTCAATTCATTCAGTTTGTCCTGTTTCTCCATTTTTTCCAGCTCGCCCAGTATGTCTCCTTTGTCCAGTTGGTCCAGTTCTTCCTGTTCATCCATTTTGTCCAATGCATGCAATTCCTTTAGTTGGTCCAATTCGTGCAGTTTGTCCAGTTCGTCTAGTTTGTTATGTTCATCTAGTTTGTCTAGTTCGTCCAGATTTTCCAATTTGTTCAATTTGTCCCGTTTGTCCAGTTTTCAAGCCGCCCAGTATGTCTCGTTAGTCAAATTGGTCCAGTTGGTCCTGTACGTCCATTATGTCCAATTCGTCCAATTCCTCTAGTTAGTCCAA
This sequence comes from Chimonanthus praecox, assembly GCA_022113865.1. Taxonomy (NCBI): domain Eukaryota; kingdom Viridiplantae; phylum Streptophyta; class Magnoliopsida; order Laurales; family Calycanthaceae; genus Chimonanthus; species Chimonanthus praecox. The sequence goes on along the minus strand of CM039088.1, from coordinate 32,022,606 downwards.
TTTGTCCAGTTTGTCCAATTTGTTTAGTTTGTCCAATTTGTCCAGTACGTCCAATTTGTCTGGTTGGTCAAGTTCATCCAAGTTCTCGAATTCGTCCGGCTGGTCTAGTTCGTCCAGTTCTTCCTGTTCGTCCAATATGTCCAGTTTTTCTAGCTCAGTTTATCCATTGTGCCCTTGCTCCATCTTTATAAGGAGCTCTGTGTTTTCATTTTAGATCATCGACATTTGAAATCAAAATATAGAAGCAACAATCAACAGGATCTCATCTTGTCTGATGTCATATCTTCTTTTTCATCAAATCTTTAGCTTTTGCAGAGTTCATGCGGACTAATTCAGCCAACCGCGACTCCATTTCCTTTTCTTTTCCTTTGTCCTTGGCAGATGAATACCAGTACTTTCCACCACGAATATATTCAGTAACTGATCCGTCGGGATTAACATGAGAATCAGGGTCCCATCGAGGATGGAGATTCTCTAGGGGCACAACATCATCATCAAGATTTTCATCTGGATCATGATTAGAATCCCAATCATGAAGAGTGTCTTTCTTCTTTGGAAGATATTCTTCTAGGATTTGCTTGATCTTTTCTTCAAAATTAACAGACTCAACAGAGACGTCCATTGGCTCGAGAGATTTTTGTCGAGCAATTTCTTTAGCAATCTTTTTGGCTAATAGATCAGCCATGACCCCATTTCATTCTCATGAGGTTTTTCTTCTGGAAGAGAATCATTTAATTTTTCAGGGGGAGAGATTTGATTCAGAATTCTCTCACACGTGTCATTTTCAATTTTAGGCCACCATTTTTGGTACATAGTTTGAGAAAGTCAAGTGTGACCATATAAATCTTTTTTCACCTCAAATTTCCGTTGGAGAATGTAAGGAATATGGAACTTCGTAAAGAAACGAAGAACATTAATCATATCGCATGAGACCTTTTCTTCAACTTGGCCAAATTTAATAAGTAGATAATGAAAATTATCAGGAAGGATTTTCTGGGAAGCACCAAAATGAGACCACCAAGTGAAAAGAAACCAAGATGGGAAATTGCGGTGAATAGGTGTGACATCAGGACTTTCTTCTTTGAACCTAATGAACCAAGAATGATTATACTGACGGTTTTGCCACATCAAAGCAATCTTCCAGGCATCAATATGATCCCAATAATTGAAAAATTCAGTCGAATTATAAAGTTGGACTGATCTTGTCATGTAAAGAGGACCATCCCAATCTTCCTCAGTGAGGATTTTAAGAATAGTGAACTTTGAATAGGTGATGATATCATTTGCATTTTTGTTGTGGAAGATGAGGACACTTTTCGTCTGATGTAAAATATTGAGATACCATTCACGGGTTTTTCTCTTGTCTGGGGAATAATAATGCAGTCCCTTTCCAAAGAGAAAATATACATTATCTTCAATAGATCTTTCTTCCATAAGACAATCTGAAGTAACAAGAATTCTGTTGCTAGTGTAAAGATATAATTCTGATTGACTTGGGTCTTTTGTTGGAGTAAAACCCTTTTGTATTTCTTTTTGTTTTGCCAATTTCTCCTTTCCTTTCTTCTAGATGAATGGAGAAGAACTACTTGCCATTTTGTCTTCCCTGAAGAAATTCTCTAGTAAGAAAATCAGGGAGAGAATTAGAATTTCCATTGATAAATTCAATCTTGAACTCAAAGACAGATATAATGGCTTGCCATCTGGCAAATATTTGTTTTGAAACAAGATTTTTCACATCCTTTTCTAGAATTTCTTTTGCAGCCTTGGTGTCTACTCTGATAAGAAATTCTTTGTTTAATAAATCATGTTGGAATTTTGTTACAAAGAGAACAATGGCAAGAACTTCCTTTTTGATGGTTGAATATTTCTTTTGGGCTTCATTTCAAAGACCAGAATTGAATCTTATTAATTCTTCTTTTGAATCTTTTTGCTGTAAAAGAATTCCTCCGTAACCAATGTTAGAAGCATCAATTTGGACTATCTTGAAAGCTTCTGGGTCAGATAAGCATCTGCAAGGGAGATTTTTAATTCTTTCTTTAATTCTTCTTACAGCATTAGTATGATTAGAAGTCCATTCTTTAGGATTTTTCTTTAATCTATCTTGTAGGAGTTTTCTATCTTTTGCCAAGTCTTGATAGAAAAAAGCTACATAATTTAGACTTCCAAGAAACCTTTGTAACATATTTTTGTCTTTAATTTCACCAGGAAACTTGTCAGCAAATTGGATTACTCTGTCAGTTGGGGTGATTTTCCTATCTTGAATCTCAAATCCTAAGAACCTGATTTTTTGCTAAAATAACTTCATTTTTCTTTTAGATAAAACTAAACCATTTTCTTTTATAATTCTTTTGAATATATTCAAATGTTTCCAATGTTGATCAATTGATTCAGAAAAGATTAGAATATCATCAATATAAACAATGGTGAATTGAGTATATGATGAAAAGATATTATTCATAATATTTTGAAATTCAGATGGGGCATTTTTTATTTCACTCTTTAGTCCATTTACATAGTTTTCTTTGGTGGCTATGATCTTTTGGATTTTTGTTTCACAAGGATCATCTATGAAATCAAGATTTACATCTATGTCTTTGATATTTGTAGAGATTCCCTTAGTGTTTACTGAAAAAGTTGGATTAAAAGGATAAATGGGGATCCAAAGAGTACAACATTAACAACATCTTCTGAAATAATAAAGGGTGAAGTAACACAGACTCCTTGGAAGCAGACATGGAGGAAGTTTTCTTTCTATGGAAATACTTATTCCATTAGCAGCAGTTACAAATTGTTTTGACTCACTTGTAAATTCAATAGGAACAATTCCCAATCTAATGACATTTAAATCTGCTCCAGTGTCAATAATGGCATTAACAATTTTCTCAAAATTTTTTATTTTTATTTTCACCTGGACTCTCCACTGTTGATAGATGCATTTCATAGGGATTACTCCAGTAGAGACTCTGCTAATTTCTCTTTTAATACTTTGGACAAATTTTTCTTCATTGTATTATCTAAAAGCACCATCATTTTCTAGTAAGGTGACTCATTCATCAAGCTCATTTTGCCTTTTGGTTAATTCTAATCTTAACTCTCTGATCTCTCTTTTTTGGTCATTTAATTCTCTTTGTAGATCTCCAAGAGTTAATGGTTTGTTTATAGTATGGATTTTTCAGCTCTATCCATGAGGTCTATTAAGGAATAAGTTGGCGTATGAAATGTTTCTTTTGTCTTTTTTGGGTAATTTGGAGATTCATCATTTTTGGGTTGTGAACTCTCTCCTTCTTCTTCCCCTCCCAATTTTGAAATTTGATTTAAAAATTAAATTTTTTTCTCTGGATCAGGGATATTATCAATCATTTCAAGGAGTAATTTTTGAGGGGCAGTTAGGACATGAATATGTATACCAAGATCCTCATCAGAGGGTAATGAACATTCTCCCTCAGTACCATCATCATCAGAATTACATGTACATGCTTGGAATTGTTTGATGAGTTGAAGATTAGGAATATTTTCTTCAAAACTGGATTCATCAGTTGAGGAACCAGATTCATAATCTTCTTGGGAACTTAATTCCAGATTCTTTTTTATTAGAAATTTCTTCATCATCTTCTTTAGTAATCCTTTCAAGTTTCTTTTTAGGATATTTTTCCTTTTTGAAACATTTGTTTGAATAATGACCCTTTTTTCCACAAGTATAGCAAGCTCCAGTTGGGTTTTCTCTTTTAGGATATTTTTTAGATTTTCTTTTGAATAAAGGAGTATCATAATTTTTCTTTGAGAATTGACTCTTGGATCTGCTATATTTGTATTTCTTCATCATTTTATTTCTTCTTTCAGGGATAAACCTAGAACGCGAAGGTTTTCTTTTTGAGTCTGGTGTTTGGTCCAAACCAAATTGGAAGCAGAAATCTCCTAATTCTCTGTCTCCAGCGTATTTTCTCATTTTTTCCGCTTGTTTACTGATCTTTAAGTCAGTACAGAGCGCAATGCCGACCTTATTAATCGTTTGTATAATTCCTCCGAATGTCAGCATGCTGTAATTAATAGTACCATGCATTTATTCTCTCAAGGAGTTGCACACCTTTTTAGTGAATAAGGGTGGTAATCCTGAAATGGACCTTTCTTTCCAAATATCAGAATTACAATCATTTAATTGGTATACTTTTGATAAAAATATGTCTTTATACCAACGAAATTCTCCTAGGGTTCTACATCTTAGACGATGTAATTGCTGTCGATTTTTCTCCTTAATTAGAACAATTCCTCCAGTGAATTCATTGAGGATGCATAAAAGTAGGACATTGACACAATCAGATTGTGTTTCATAATTTTCATGGATTTGACTAGTGCCTGCTTCTAGTTTGATATTGGGATCGACTAAGTTTCTTGTGGTCTTATCTCTGTATATAATTCTTCCATATTCGTCTATTTTAACAGTATTTTCAATTTCAAGTCTTTGGGCTCCAGATAATCCATAATTCCACCATCCTCTTAATATTCCATTGAAAGAGGTAGTTATCATGAGAAAGATATTTCTTGGAGTATTTCCCCTGACATCACAAGCATTAGAATATATTAGCTTACTATGGACCATTTGGATTATTTGATATTCGGTTAATCCATCTAAATTCCATTCATATAAGGAATTTCCCGAATATGATAGGTCCTGAGTATACGTATATGGGGCTTCTTCAAGTTGTAGATCTACAGGAGTTGGTCTGGAATAATAATTCTTTGTTGTAGGCAGTTCAGCTTGAGGGTTCCATTTCTGTAAGCGGTTTATTAGCAAGTTTTCTGACACAGAGACTCTGAGGATGCTAAATCCTTTTCCCCCAACATTGAGACTTTCCATTCTAGTAGTTAATTCTTTTTGCATTTCATCTGTCATTTTAAATGGTCCTTCTTGCAAAGTAATTCCTGGTGACAATTTTCTAGGAACATATATCGCATTTGTAGGGATTTCTTCTGAACTTTCTTCTTTTCCTTTATTAAATTCAGGTTTTGCTTTAATTGTTCTTTCTATCCTATCCGTTTGTTCTCCAATGGTCAATAAGGATAGATTGGCATAATTATTTTGTTCAATTATATCTCCAAGGCTCCTTGCTATATCAATAGCATTTATCTCAGATTTTGATTCAAATTTAGATCCATCTTTGATAGGCATAGCAAAATTCTTGGTTTCTTTTGAGGCAGAAATATCAAGCTTCTTCCATGGTGGGTGAGATCTTTGAATCTCCTTTCCTTCAACGTCTTTCCATGTCCTAGACGTTTTTCCTATAACTCTTATTTGTTTTGGGCTTTGGGTTTCTTCTTCTTTCTTCCTCTTCCATTTGGTAATACCATAGTTCTCTCATTTTTTCTTTTTCTTCTAAATTAAATTTCTTGAAAAACCAATCCTTTAAAGGGTGTTTTTTCATATTTTCTCTTAAATATGGCTTATCAATTTTAAATTTTTTGACAGGTTCTTCCTCTGGCTTTTGGATACTTACCATTCTTATGACTCCATGGAGGAAATCATTCTCACTAGGGTTGTAGGTTCTTTCTGACGAGATTCTTTTATACACAGGGTGTTCAATTCCACTTTCTTTATTTCTAAAAACCTTTTGATCCATTTCTTCTTTCTCACTACTTTTTTTTATCATCATCAACTTCTTCTAATTTAAAACTTTTTCTTCCTTCAGTGTAGCTAGCAAAACTTCTCCTGGCTCGTTCCATCTTTCTTCTAAAATTAACCTCAACATTTCCATTTGGTAATTTGACTATGCTTTGTAAATCATCTGTTATTTTATTTACTCTTGGGGTGACGTCTTCTATTTGCCAATTTCCCAGGAGAACAACTTCTTCCCAGCTGATAACTTTTGGGATGAACACATTGTTATTAAAGTTTGTTTCCATGAAGACTGTGGTTTTTCCTTTGTCAACCTTGTCTCTATAGGCTATCATGGGAAAGATAGAGATCATGGATTTGTAAAACACACGATAAACTATAGCGAAAGGTTTATTTCTTGGATTCATCTTTAAACCTTTACTTTGGAATCCAATAGTTGCACAGTCAAGAAAATCGTCATCATGAGCATCTACTGTGATATTTGGGAAACTGTTAAAATAAACAAGTCATGGCAGAGACTTGATTCAATCATGGCATACAGAGAATCATCAAACTTATCATGTCTATGATCTCGCACATAAGCACATACAGAAACATTTAATCCTAATCGAAACAATGGTTTGATTCCTACCTGAATAAATCCTATGTGTAGGTAGTTGTATTTGGTTCTGATTTGTTCAATAATTTTTCTTTCAAGGATTTTGATTGTTTGTTTTCCTCTAGAGAGGGAAACAGTTTTCTCAACAGTTTTAATGTGATAATCATTTTGTTCTTCAAATGTGCCATTGCTATATATTTCTGTTATAGGCAAGGTTGGCATCTTCCTGCTGGATATGACTTGGTCAAAGTTTTCATACACTTTTCTTCAAAAGTTTTTATTTTTTCTGGATTTTCTTTAGCTATACTGGGATGAAGAAAGCTGGACAAAGCATATTGGTAAGATGAGGAAGATGAAGTAGACCTATTAGAAGGATACTGAAATGACTTAAACCAATTCTTAAAAAGTTTTGTTTTTCCCTTAGAATTTTCCATTTGAGTGGCTCGTTAAAAGCAGAAAAAGTTCTGTCAACGATTTACAGCCCTTAATGCCTGATCACGGCCAGAAGTGGGACTTACAACGCGACCACACTTTTTGAAAAATAAACGAGGCACAAAAGTGGAAAATAAGAAGGAAAATAAAAGCTCTAAAGAGAATTGGATAAATCAACTATGTTAAAAAAACTTCAGATCCTAGATAATAGATTTAATTCATCTTGCTATTAAAAGGTCTTGGCAAAGATTTAAACCCGAGATAATAATTCTAATTCTTCATTCAAAAGGTTACAATATTCTCTTACACAATTACACAAGGATACTAATGTAGATCTCCTAATAGTATGTATGCGGATAACAAGATATCTCCTTGCAGCTATATTTTCGTCTATTTGTCGGATAGCATTTTCTAATCTTCTAAGCTGATTTTCACGACGTCTGAGATCACGCAATAATTCTTCTCTCCTAACAGAACAGGGAGGCATCTCAGAATGCTATCGCTTGTAATTTTGATTCTGTCCTGAATACTTCTAATTGGAACACAGCATAGGGTTGAATCAAAATTATTCTTCGCCTTACATATTGTTGATGTCGTGGGTTATTTCTATGAGTGTATGTTTGCAGGTGTCGTCATATGTTTTCAAGAAGAATTTCTATTTTTCTCAATGTTTGAACATCATCATAATACTTCTTAAGCAAAGCAAGGCGATTAGACATATTATAAAAAGAAACCACATGATTAGATAATAACAATCTTATATTGACAAACTCATAAAAGCTTTATTACTTACAGACATCTTACAATACTTCAAGCTTAAGAAGCTCCTACTCTTCACACCTTGATTTTCTGATTCAAGTCTAAGCTCTAATACTCTATAGGCTTACAAGCTCACACTTACAGCTTCTATATTTTGATTTCAAATGTCGATGATCTAAAATGAAAACACAGAGCTCCTTATAAAGATGGAGCAAGGACACAAGGGATAAACTCTCTTCCGACCAAGAGAGAACAACACACATAAAAAAGGACTTTTTGTAGACACAACCTTCCAAACCAACTTTACAAAAAGAGATTCCCCACTTGGGGACACAGTAAAAAGATACAATAAGTGAAGCATCTTTTGACCAATGGGATGCACACTAAGAACAACATTATCTTCTTTTGATAATTCTAAGACATCTGGCAGCATACCCCCACCAAAAGAGCAACACCATCTTTTTTGGCTTGATAATAGAGGTGTCTTTTGACTGGATGGGAGACCAAAGACAATTTGTCCTATACATCCATTATATCCAATTCAACCAATTCCTCTAGTTGCTCCAATTCGTCCAGTTTGTCCAATTTGTTTAGTTTGTCTAGTACGTCCAATTTGTCCAGTTGGTCTAGTTGGTCCGATTTCTCCAATTCGTCCAGCTGATCCAGTTCGTCAAGTTCTTCCTGTTTGTCCATTATGTCCAGCTCGGCCAATTCGTCTAGTTGGTCCAATTCGTCCAGTTTGTTTAGTTTGTCAAGTTTATCCAGTTTGTTCAGTTCGGCCAATTTGTCTAGTTGGTACAGTTGGTCCAGTTTTTCGAGTTCCTCCAGTTCGTTTAGTTTGTTATGTTCCTCCAGTTCGTCTAGTTTGTCCAATTCATCCAGCTTGTCCAGTTCTTCCAGTTTGTCCAGTTCATCCAGTTTGTTCGGGTCGTCTAGATTTTCCAGTTCGTTCAGTTTTTCCTGTTTGTCCATTTTTCCCATCTCGTCCACTATGGCACTTTCGTCCAGTTGGTCCAGTTCTTCCTGTTCGTCCATTATGTCCAATTCATGAAATTCCTATAGTTGGCCCAATTCGTCCAGTTTGTCAATTTGTTTCGTTTATCCAAGTCTTCAAGTTTGTCCAGTTTCTCCAATTTGCCCAGTTGGTCCAATTCGTCCAGTTTGTCCAATTTGTTTAGTTTGTCCAGTTTGTCCAGTACGTCCAATTTGTCCAATTGGTCCTGTTTTTTTGGTTTCTCCAATTCGTCCAGCTGGACAAGTTCGTCAAGTTCTAATTCTAATTCTTCATTTAGTCTATTACAATATTCTCTTACTTGATTACACAAGTGTACTAACATAGATCGTCTAATAGCTTGAACACGGATAACAAGATATCCTCCTACAGCTATATTTTCATCAATTTGTCTGATAGCATTTTCTAATGTTCTAAGCTGATTTTCACGTCTTCTTAGATCACGCAATAAAATGTAGCGTCTAGTGCGTGTCCCATTTTGAAGAAAGATGCCTCCAATTATTGTACTTTTACTGTTCTCCCTAGTGAAGAATTTTTTTTTGTATAAGTTGGTTTGTTGGTTTGCATCGGTAAAATTCTTTCTTACCTCTTTTTACTGTTGGTTTGATTCATGTCCTCTCTTGCTCAGAAGAGAGTTTGTCCATTGTACCCTTGCTCCAATCTATATAAGGAGCCATCTGCTTTCATTGAAACAACACAACTAATCAGATTTGAATTTAAAAGCTTGAAGAGTCAGAGCTCAATAGTACTAGAGCTTGCCCAGTGTCCTGTAAATAGTTTGTAAGTAATGCATAAGTTTTTATAAGATTATTATCTTCATATGCTAATTATGTTTAGAACATGTCAATTCATTTATCATTGCTAAGAAAGTGTAATGCTGATGTCCGAATTCTGAAAAGAATTGAAAAAAATCTAGAAATTATCCGAAGGCATTTGCAAATATGTACAAACAGACATAATCCTCAACATCAACAATATGAACATCGAAGGATTATTCTAATTCCAGCCTATGCTGTTTTTCATTTAGAAATTTTCAGAACTGAATCAAAATTACAAATGTTGGCTATCTAATATGCCTCCTCGTCATGCTGTACGAAGAGAATAATTATTGCATATCCTAAGACGCAGAGAAAATCAGTTAAGAAGATTAGAGAATGAACTTCGACAAATTGATGAAAATATAGCTGAATGACGTTTTATTGTTATTCGTCTTTTAATTCTGCGAAGATCTGGGATAATATGCATGTGTAATCGTATAAGAGAGTATTGTATCCGTCTCCATGATGAATTAGAATTATTATCCCGAGTATGATATCATGCCAACAAGAAGGATAGAATTAGTAAGATTTATCCATCATTGTGAAGCCACTTTAAGAAATTTGGAAACAGCTATTAATCAAGCGAATGATGTTTTGAATGTGGTAGATATTCCTGCTATCCGACAACAACATAAAATACTCTTAGCCTTATATGATGCTGTTAAATAACACTGCCTCTGTTTGAAAAATGAATTAAATCTATTATCAAGGATCTAAAGTTTTTTAACCTTGTTGATCTATCCAATTCTCTTTAGAGTTTTAAGTCCTCCTTTTGTGTTCCTCCTATTTTGTATTTTGTGTGGTCGGCAAAGAGTGTGATCGCGTAGCAAGTCCCGCTTCAGGCCATAGTCAGGCTTACAGGGCAGTAAATCATTGACGGTGCTCTTTTTGTCCCACTCATCCTACAAATTATGGAAAAACCTAAAGGAAAAACAAAACTTTTTAAGAATTGGTTTAAATCATTTCAGAATCCCTCTAATAGATCTACTTCATCCTCTTCATCTTATCAGTCTGCCATGTCTAGTTTTCCTCAATCTAGTTTAGCTAAAGATTATGAAAACCTAGAAAAAACAAAAAATTCAAAAGAAATGGTGTATGAAAGTTTTGATCAAGCAATTTCCAACTGGAAAATGCCAGCTTTACCCATAACATAAATATACAGTAATGGGACTTTCGAAGAATAAAATGATTATCACATCAAAACTGTAGAAAAAATTGTTTTTCTTTCTGGAGGAAAACAGATGATAAAGAGTCCTTGAAAGAAGAATTGTTGAACAAATATAATCCAAATACAACTACCTGCACATAGGATTGATACAGTTGACCTACGTGATGATGATGTCTTGGACAGTGCGACTTTAGGATTCCAAAGTAAAGGATTAAAAATGAGTCCTAAGAGTAAACCATTTGCCATTATTTATTGTGTCTTCTACAAATCCATGATATCTGTCTTTCCCATGATTGCTTACAGAGATAAAGTTGAAAAGGAAAAGACCACTGTACTTTGGGAAACAAATTTTAACAACAATGTTTTTATTTCAAAAGTTATTAGTTGCGAAGATGTTATTTTACCAGGAATGGCAAATAGAAGTTGTTACTCCCAGAGAAAAAGAAATCACAGATGATTTACAAAGTATTGTCAAACTACCCAATGGAAATGTTGAAATCAACTTTAGAAAAAAAAAAATGGATAGAGCTAGAAAAAGTTTTGCCAGCTATACTAAGGGTAGAAGAAGTTTTAAGCTTGAAAAAATTGATGATGACCAAAAGAGTAGTGAAAAGGAAGAAATGGAACAAAAGATTTTTAGAAACAAGGAAAGTGGTATTGAACACCCAGTGTATAAAAGAACATCAGAAAAAACTTATACTCCTAGTGAAAGTGATTTCCTTCAAGGTGCCATAAGAATAATTAGAGTTCCAAAGTCTGAGGTAAATCCAGTTCAAAATTTTGAGATTGATAAACCATACCTAAGGAAAAACCTAAAAGAACATCCCTTAAATGATTGGTTTTTCAAAACATTCAACTCAGAAGAAAAAAGATAAAATGAGAGAACTTTGGTATCACCAAATGGAAGATGAAGAAAGAAATATACCTTTCTTTGATTGGTTCATGGAGTATTCAAAAAAGGAAAAATTAAAAAAGAGTCTCAAAATCCAAAACAAATTCAAGTCATAGGAAGAACAACTAGAACTTGGAAAGACTCTGATGGAAAGGAAGTCCATAAAGACCATCGTCCTTGGAAAAAACTTGACTTTCTACTATTAAGGCAGAAACTAAGAATTATGCCTGCCCTGTCAAAGATAGTATTGTGTTTGAAAAAAAGAGTGAGATAAATGCCCAAGATATAGGCCATAGCCTTGGTAATGTGATTGAACAGAATAATTACACCAATCTATGCCTTTTAACTATTGGAGAACAAACTGATAGGATTGAAAGAACAATCAAATTAAGTCCTGTCCTTAGTCCTACATCTCTGAAAAAATATACAGAAGAATATGCAGAAGAAACCCCTGCGAATCCTGTCTATATCCCAAGACAATTACCTTCAGGTATTATCCTACAAGAAGGACCATTTAAGATGTCGAAAGCAATGCAAAAAGAATTAACTTCCAGAATGGAAAGCCTCAATGTAGGAGGAAAAGATTAAGTATCTTAAGAGTTTCAGCCTCTGAGAACATGTTGATAAACTGATTAAAAAAGTGGAACCCTCAAGCTGAATTACCAGTAACCAAGAATTATTACCCTAGAACAACTCCTGTTGATCTACAAATAGAAGAAGCCCCCTATACATACCAAATGGATATAACCTATTCTAGAAATTCTTTGTATGAATGGAATCTTGATGGATTAACAGAATATCAAATTATCCAAACGGTTCATAGTATGATGATATATGCTAATGCCTGTGAAGTCAGAGGAAACACTCCAAAAAATATTTTCCTCATGATAACCACCTCATTTAATGGTGTCTTAAGAGGATGGTGGCATTATGGTTTAACAGGAGCCCAAAGAACTGAGATAGAAAATGCTGTTAAAATGGATGAATTAGGAAGAATTATATACAAAGACAACCACGGGAAGTTTTGTTGATCCCTCCATTAAATTTGAAATTGGTACCAGTCAGACTCCAGAAAATTATGAAACACAACCTGATTGTATCAGTGTTTTACTCTTGTGTATCCTAAATGAATTTACAGGAGGAATTGGATTAATCAAGGAGAAAAATAGACAAAAACTACATCGTTTAAGGTGTACAGATTTAGGTGAATTCCACTGGTATAAAATGTTTTCTTATCAAAGTTAACCAGTTGAATGATTGCAATTCTGAGATTTGAAAAAAAGGTTTTTCTCAAGTTTACCAACCTTATTTGCTGAAAAAGTGCGGAATGCTCTAAGAGAAGAAATGCATGGTACTATAGATTATAAACCCTTGACCTTTGGAGGAATTATCCAGAGAATTAAGAAAGTTGGTATTAACCTTTGTACAGACCTCAAAATCAGTAGACAAGTTGAAAAGGCAAGAAAATATTTAGGAAACAAAGAATTAGGAGATTTTTGTTTTTAATTTGGCCTTGATCAAACAGCTGAATCCGAAAGAAAGCCGTCTCGTTCAAGATTTAGTCCAAATAGGAGAAATAAAACATTGAAGAAATACAAATATAAAGGCAATAAATATAGGAGAAAATTCAGAGAAAAACCCCGTGAAACTTTCATATTTAAAAGAAAACCCAAAGGCTACCCTAGCCGAAAGAAAACAAGAGAAAAAGAACCCACTTGTTACTCATGTGGTCAAAAGGGTCATTATTCAAACAAATGTCCCCAAAAAGGAAAATCCTCTAAGAAGAAGGTTGGAAAAATTACCTATGAAGATCCAGAAAAGAACTTTTAGAAGAAGAAGAAGTAGATGAATATTATCCCAATCAACATGGTGAAGAAGAAAATGAATACAATTCCCTTACATCAGATGACAATTCTAGTAAGGAAAATAACATTCCTCATATTCAACTCATCAAACAATTTCATGCTTGTTCTTGTAATTCTGATAAAAATGATTCAAATGATGGATGGTCATTACCATCTGACGATGATATTGGTTTTGGTATCCACATTCGTGTCCTCACTACCCCTCTCAAAAGTTGCTCTTTGAAATGGTTGATAATATTCCTAACCCGGAGGAAAAAGTTCAATTTTTAAATCAAATTTCAAAATTAGGGGAGGAAGAAGCAGAAAGTTCAAAACCACCACAAAGAAATGTTGAAATTCTAAGTAAAAATGATTGGTTAGAAAGCGAAGGTGCTATTGAGAAATATGATGAAGAAAAATTTGTTCAAAGAATTAAAGGAGAAATCAACAGAGTCTCCACTGATGTCATTCCAACAAAATGTGTCTTCCAACAGTGGAGAATCCAGGTGAAAATCAAAATTAAAAATTATGAGAAAATAGTGAATGCTGTCATCGATACTGGTGCCGATCTAAACATTATTAGATTAGGCGTGGTTCCGATGGAAACCACAAAAGAATCAAAACAGTTCATATCAGCTGCCAATGGAACCAGTATTACTATTGAAAGAAAAATTCCCAATGTCCATATCTGCTTCAAAGGTGTTTGTATTACTTCACCCTTTATTGTCTCTGCTGATATTGTTGACGAAGTAATTCTTGGATCCCCTTTATTTCTTCTAATCAAACCATTCTCAGTAGATACTAAGGGAATCTCTACAAGAATCAGAGGTTTGGATATTAATCTTGATTGCATTGATGATCCTTGTGAAATAAAAATCCAGAAGATAAACCAAATCATTGCTACTAGAGAAAGTTACATGAAAGATTTGAAAAATGAAATCAAATGTGTCCAGATTAGCAAAGATTTGAATAAAAAGAATTCAAAGAAAAATTGGAGAATTTTACAAAACAGCTTGAAGACAAATGCTGTTCTGATTTACCATTTGCGTTTTGGAATAAAAAAAGGCACATCGTAAGTTTACCATATATTAACGGATTTGATGAAAAGGACATCCCAACAAAAGCCTGTCCATCTCAGATGGATGCAAATCATTTAAACCTTTGTAAAGAAGAAATCACCGAGTTACTAAAGAAAAAGTTAACAGAAAAAGTAAATCCCCTTGGAGCTGTACAACATTTTATGTCGAAAAAGCTGCTGAGATAGAAAGAGGAGTCCCAAGTTTAGTAATCAATTATAAGCCTTTAAACAAGGTTTTACAACAAGCTGCTGAGATATCAGGTATCCTTTACCTAATACCCAAGACTTGTTAAATAGGCTAAACAATGCCAAAATATTCTCAAAGTTTGATTTAAAATCAAGATTTTGGTAAATCCAAATTAAGGAAGATGATAGGTACAAGATTGCTTTCACCGTACCTATGGGACATGTCATTTGGATTAAAAAATGCCCCTTCTGAATTTCAAAACATCATAAATTCTCATCATATAGCCAGTTTGCGATTGTATACATTGATGATATTCTAATTTTTTCCGAATCTGTTGCCCAACACTGGAAATATTTGGGTATATTTAAGAGAATCATAAAAGAAAATGGTCTGGTTTTATCCAAAAGAAAAATGAGTTTATTCCAACAGAAAATCAGATTTCTTGGTTTTGAAATTCAAAATGGAAAAATAACTCCTACTAATAGAGTTATATAGTTTACTGACAAATTCCCAGACGAAATCATGGATAAAAATATGTTGCAAACATTTCTTGGATGCCTAAATTATGTCGTTTTTTTCTATTAAGATTTGGCAAACGATAGGAAACTTCTCCAAGAAAGACTAAAGAAAAGTCCTAAATATTGGACTGAGAACCATACTAAAGTTGTTCAAAAGATCAAAGAAAGAGTAAAAAATCTCCCTTGTAGATGCTTATCTGATCCTGAAGCTTTTAAAGTAGTCCAAACTGATGCTTCAGATCTTGGATATGGCGGAATCCTTTTACAACGTAGAAATGATTCAGAAGATGAATTGGTTCGATTCAATTCTGGATTATGGAATGATGCCCAGAAGAAATATTCCACAATCACAAAGAAAGTTCTTGCTATAGTTCTTTGTGTAACTAAATTCCAACATGATCTGTTAAACAAAGAATTTCTTATAAGAGTTGATGCCAAAGCGGCAAAAGAAATTCTAGAAAAGGATGTCAAAATTCTTGTCTCCAAACAGATATTTGCCAGATGGCAAACTATTTTATCTGTATTTGAATTCAAAATTGAATTTATCAATGGAAGTACTAATTCTCTCCTTGATTTTCTTATTAGAGAATTCCTTCAGGGAAGACACAATGGCAAGTAGGAACTTCCCCACTCAATCAAAAGAAAGGGAAGGAGAAAATGGCATCCCAAGAAGAAAGCCAAAAGGTTTTTACACCAACCAAAGATTCTAGCTAGTCAGAATTATATCTTTACACTGGTTACAGAGTATTTGTTACATCAGACTGTCTTATGGAAGAAAGGTATGTAGAAGATAATGTGCATTTCCTCTTTGGAAAAGGTCTTCATTATTATTCTCCTAATAAGAAGAAAACTAGAGAATGGTATCTTAATATTTTGCACCAGACGAAAAGTGTCCTCATTTTCCACAACAAAAACCAGAATGGTACCATCACTTATTCGAAATTTACCATTCTTAAAATCCTTACTGAAGAAGATTGGGATGGTCCCTTATATATGACTCGTTCAGTTCAGCTTTATAATTCCACTGATCATTTCAATTATTGGGATTATATTGATGCATGAAAATTTGCTTTAATGTGGCAAAATCGCCAATATAGTCATTCTTGATTCATCAGGTTTAAAGAAGAAAGTCCTGATGTTGTTCCTATTCACCACAATTTCCCTTCATGGTTCTTATTTGGCTGGGGGACCCATTTTGGTGCTTCTCAGAAAATTCTTCCTGATAATTTCCATTACCTATTTATTAAAATTTGCGAGGTTGAAGAAAAGGTTCCTTGTGAAGTTTTTAATGCTATTCGCTTCTTTGCAAAATTCCATCTCTCTTATATTCTCCAATGGAAATTTGAAGTTAAGAAAGATTCATATGGTCTTCCATCTCTCTACCAGACTACTTACCAAAAATGGTGGCCAAAAATTGAGAATGATAAGTATGAGAGAATCTTGAATCAAATCTCTCCTCCTGAAAAAATTCATATGCCAATTCCAGATGAAAAGGCCCACGAGAATGTAATGCTCATGACTGATCTATTGGCCAAGAAAATTGCTAAAGAAATTGCTTGCAAAAGATCTCCTGAGCCCATTGATGTTTCTGTTGAATCTGTTAATTTTGAAGAAAAGATTAAACAAATTTTAGAAGAATATCTTCCTAAGAAGAAAGAGGGTTTGCATGATTGGGACAGTAATCATGACCCTGATGAAAAAATTGATGACGAAGATGTGTCTCTTGAAAAGCTTAATCCTCGTTGGGATCCTGATTCTCGTGTGAATCCTGATGGTTCTGTCATTGAATTTCTCAGAGGTGGAAAATTTTGGTATACTTCTCCTTCAACTAAAGATGATAAAGAAAAAGAATCTATGCTTGCTGAGCTGTTCTGCTTAAATTCTGCAAAGGCCAAAGAATTAATGAAAAAAAGATGTAATGGAGATCTTGTCGACGAATTGGTCAGAGCCAGCCACTACATCTCCTTTTTGTAGGGGGAAGGAACGATGAATTATTAAATTAGTGCCACGTGTCATCTAGAATAAAAGGTAGCATCTAGTGCGTGTCCCACTTTGAATAAAGACGTCTCACTATGAATATCTAGAAAAAGAAGTTATAGAAGAAGAAGAAGAAGAAGAAGCAGATGAATATTATCCCAGTCAACATGATGAAGAAGAAAATGAATACAATTCCCTTACATCAGATGACAATTCTAGTCAGGAAAATGGTCTAGTTCATCCTGTTCATCCATTATGTCCAATTAGTCCAATTAGTCCAATTCCTCTACTTGGTCCAATTCGTCCAGATTGTCCAATTTGTTTAGTTTGTCCATTTCGTCAAGTTTGTCCAATTTGTCCAGTACGTCCAATTTGTCCAGTACGTCCAGTTCATCCAATTTCTCAAATTCGCCCGGTTGGTCTAGTTCGTCCAGTTCTTCCGGTTTGTCAATTATCTCCGAGTCTTCCAATTCATCTAGTTCGTCAAATTCGTCTAGTTTGTTCAGTTCGTCAAGTTTGTCCAGTTTGTCCAGTTCTTCAAATTTGTCCAGTTGTTGGTAAAGGTGGTCCAATCCAGTTTTTCGAGTTCGTCCAGTTCGTTTAGTTTGTTATGTTCGTCCAGTTCGTGCAGTTCGTCTAGTCTGTCCAGTTCGTCCAGATTTTCCAATTCATTCAGTTTGTCCTGTTTGTCCATTTTTTCCAGCTTGCTCAGTATGTCTCCTTCGTCCAGTTGGTCCAGTCTGTTCGTCCATTATGTCCAATTCATGCAATTCCTCTAGTTGGTCTAATTCGTGCAGTTTGTCCAATTTATTTAGTTTGTCCAGTTCGTCCCAATTTGTCTAGTTGGTCCAGCTTTTCGAGTTCGTCTAGTTCGTTTAGTTTGTTATGATCATCCAGTTTGTTCAGTCATCCAGTGTGTCCAGTGCATCCAGATTTTCCAATTAGTTCAATTTGTCTTGTTTATCCAGTTTTTCTAGCTCGTCCAGAACTTCTCGTTAGTGAAGTTGGTCTGCTTCTTCCTGTACATTCATTACGTCCGATTCGTCCAATTCCTCTAGTTGGTCCAATTCGTCCAGTTTGTCCAATTTGTTTAGTTTGTCCAGTTTGTCCAGTACGTCCAATTTGTCCAGTTGGTCCAGTTCGTCCAGTTTCTCCAATTCGTCCAGCTGGTCCAGTTCGTCAAGTTCTTCCTATTTGTCCGTTATGTCCAATTCGTCCAATTCATCTAGTTGGTCCAATTCGTCCTGTTTGTCCAGTTGACCAATTTGTCCAGTTGGTCCAGTTTTTCGAGTTTGTCCAGTTTGTTTAGTTTGTTATGTTCGTCCAGTTCGTGTAGTTCATCTACTCTATCTAGTTCGTCGAGATTTTCCAATTCATTCAGTTTCTCCAATTTGTCCAGGACGAATTGGACAAACTAGACGAATTGGACATACTAGAGGAATTGCATGAATTGGACATAATGGATGAACAGGAAGAACTGGACCAACTGGACGAAGTAGACATACTGAACAAGCTGGAAAAAATGGACAAATAGGACAAACTGAATGAATTGGAAAATCTAGACAAACTGGACAGATTAGTCGAACTGGACGAACATAACAAACTAAACGAACTGGACAAACTCGAAAAACTGGACTGGACCACCTGTACCAACTGGACAAATTTGAAGAACTGGACAAACTGAACAAACTGGACAAATTAGATGAATTAGATGAATTGGACGACTCGGACATAATAGACGAACAGGAAGAACTGGACGAACTGGACCAACTCGACGAATTTCAGAAATTGGACGAACTCGACCAACTGGACAAATTGGACGTACTGGACAAACTGGACAAACTTGACGAACTGGACAAACTAAACAAATTGGACAATCTGGACAAATTGGACCAAGTAGAGGAATTGGACTAATTGGACATAATGGACGAACAGGACTAATTGGACCAACTTGACAAATGAGACATACTGGACGAGCTCGAGAAACTGGAGAAACAACACAAATTGAATGAATTGGAGAAACTGGACGAACTTGACAAACCGGACGAACTGGAGAAACTGGATGAACTGGACAAACTTGACGAACTGGACAAACTGAACAAACTGGACAAACTGGACGAATTGGACCAACTAGATGAATTGGACGATTTCGACATAATGGACGAACAGGAAGAACTGGACCAGCTGGACGAATTGGAGAAACTGGATGAACTGGACTAACTGGACAAATTGGCCGTACTGGACAAACTGGAGAAACTAAACAAATTGGACCAACTGAACGAAGGAGACATATTGGGCGAGCTGGAAAAAATTAACAAACAGGAGAAACTGAACAAATTGGAAAATCTGGACGACATGGACAAACTGGACAGACTGGACGAAGTAGACAAACTGGACAAACTAGATGAACTGGTCAAACTGGAGTAACATAACAAACGAAACAAACTGGACGACCTCGAAAAACTGGACCAACTGGACAAATTGGTCAACCTGGACAAACTGGACGAATTGGACCAACTAGATGAATTGGACGAGTTGGACATAACGGACAAATAGGAAGAACTTGACGAACTGGACCAGCTGGACGAATTGGAGAAACCGGAGGAACTGGACCTACTGGACAAATTGGACGTACTGGAGAAACTAAGCAAATTGGACAAGCTGGACGAATTGGACCAACTAGAGGAATTGGACGAATCGGACATAATGAATGTACAGGACGAACTGGACCAACTTCACTAACGAGATTCTGGGCGAGCTCGAAAAACTAGACAAACAGAACAAATTGAACGAATTGGAAAATCTGGATGCACTGGACACACTGGATGAACTGAACAAACTGGATGATCATAACAAACTAAACGAATTAGACGAACTCGAAAAGCTGGACCAACTTACAAATTGGACGAACCAGACAAACTTGACGAACTGGACAAACTAAACAAATTGGACAAACTGCACGAATTTGACCAACTAGAGGAATTGCATTCTAAAACCCAAAAACCCATAAACCCTTAACCCTAAACTCTAATCCATAAAACCTTACCCTAAACCCTAAACCCTAAAGCCTAATTCCAAAACCCGAAACCGTAAGACCCGAAAACCCTAAAAACAAAACCCTAAAACCCTATACCCTAAAACCCTAAACCCTAAACCCTAAACCCTAGACCCTAAAGCCAAAACCCTAGACCCTAAAACGCTAAAACCAAAACCCTAAAATGCTAAACCCTTAAAACCCTAAACCATAACACCCAAACCAAAACCCTAAAGCCAAAACCCAAAAACGCTAAAACGTAAACCCTAAAACCCTAAACCCCTAAAACCCTAAACCATAAAACCCTAAACCCTAAACCCTAAAGGCAAAACCCTAAACCCTAAAATGCTAAAACCTAAACCCTAAAAAACCCTAAACCCTAAAATGCTAAAACCTAAATCCTAAAACCCTAATCCCTAAACCCTAAACCCAAAACCCAAAACCCATAAAACCCTAAAACCCTAAACCAAAAACCCAAACCCTAAACCCTAAACCCTAAACCCTAAACCCAAAACCCTAAATCCTAAAACCCTAAAACCCTAAATCCTAAACCCCAAAACACTAAACCCCTAAAACCCTAAACCCTAAAAAACTAAAACACTAAAACCCTAAATCCTAAACACTAAAACCTTAAACCCCTAAAACCCTAAACCTTAAAACCCTAAACCCTAAAACCTAAAACCCAAAAACCCTAAACCCTAAACACTAAAACCCTAAAACCCTAAAGCCTAAACCCGAAAACCCTAAAGCCTAATAACTAAAGCCCTAAATCCTAACACCCTAAACCCTAAACCGTAAAACCCAAAAACCTTAAAACCCTAAAACCTAAACCCTAAACTCTAAAACCTAAAAACCCACAAACCCTTAACCCTAAACTCTAATCCCTAAAACCTTACCCTAAACCCTAAACCCTAAAGCCTAAACCCAAAACCCGAACCCTAAAACCCGAAGACCCTAAAACCAAAACCGTACACCCCGAAACCCTAAACCCTACAGCCAAAACCTAAGCCCTAAAATGCTAAAACCAAAACCCTAAAACGCTAAACCCCTAAAACCCTAAACCATAAAACCTAAACCCAAAACCCTAAAGCCAAAACTCAAAGACGCTAAAAACCTAAACCCTAAAACCCTAAACCCTAAAACCCTAAACCATAAAACCCGAAATCCTAAACCCTAAAGCCAAAAACCTTAACCCTAAAATGCTAAAACCTAAACCCTAAAACTCTAAACTCTTAAAACCCTAAACCCCTAAAACCCTAAACCATAAAAACCAAAAACCCTTAAGCCTAAACCCTAAAACGTTTAACCCCTAAAACCTAAACCCTAAACCCTAAACCCATTAAAACCCTTAACCATAAAACCCTAAAACCCTAAAGCCTAAACCTAAAACGTTAAACCCCTAAAACCATAAACCCTAAACCCTAAAAACTAGAACCCAAAAACCCAAAGACCCAAAGACCCCAAACACTAAACACTAAACCCTAAACCCTCAACCCTAAAACCCTAAAACCCTAAAACCTTAAACCCAAAACCCTAAACCCTAAAACAATAAAACCAAAACCCTAAAACCCTAAACCCCTAAAACCCTAAACCCTAAAACCCTAAAGCCTAAACCCTAAAACCTTAAACCCCTAAAACCCTAAACCCAAAAACCCTAAAACCCTAAACCCTAAAACCCCAAAGCCAAAAATCCTAAAACCCTAAACTCTAAAACCCTAAAACTCTAAACCCAAAGCTCTAAACCCTAAAACCTAAACCTAAACCCTAATCAATAAACCCTAAACCCTAAAACCCTAAAGCCTAAACCCTAAAACCTTAAACCCCTACAAGCCTAAACCCTAAAACCCTAAAACCTTAAACCCTAAACCCTAAAACCCTATCCTAAACCCTAAAACCCCAAACCCTAAACCCTAAACTCTACAACCATAAAACCCTATGAACCTAAACCCAAAACCCTAAATCCTAAACCCTAAACCCCTAAAACCCAAATACCATAAAACCCTAAACCCTAAACCCTAACTGTAATGACCCGTCTCGCTACGGGCACGTTAAAACTGATACGAACTCCTAAAACCGATCAAATACAATCTCGAATTTACTTTTTGTTTTTAAATGGGAGACATCGCTCCCACAACTCACACTAACCACAGCAATCCGCCAAAAAACCAAAAAAAAAACCATACTCATCGGTCAGAATTACAAATTATGGCATCAACCCATTATTACATTCATCCGGCTCAGTGAAAAGTACATATATCTCAAATACATTAACAGGTCCTCAAGTACAAAATGAAACCAAGACAAGTACAAAGCTACAACTCCACGCCCAACGTTCGACTGAGGGTCCCACCTGCCCTTCCTCTATGAAGTACTTGTGAGGCAAGGGGTGAGCTCTACATGCCCAGTGAGGGTAACACAAGCACCATATGTCACCAAGCATACATGACATATAATCACATGAACACAACAACGTCTAAGATGTCTACATGCATGACCATACAAACGTATGCCCTACACCTAGCACAGGGCCCACGTCAGCCGGGTCTCTAGAACATCCTCTAACCAATGCAATGCAACTCCCTTATGTACCCAACCGCGACAGTCCACCCATCCACGGGTACTCAGACTGATTCTCAGTCGAATCGGGGTCTCTAGTCCTCGACTAGACCTATGACCCTCTCACGACAACCCGCACGCATACCACGACCAACCCAAGAGTCGGACTCACTAGAGTCCCAATCTGATTGCCACACGGGAGTAACCACTTCACCAGTCTTCAACGAACTGGCAACCGGACTCATCTATGGTTTCATCAACCAAGTACCAGAGTCTCGATAGTCAAACCTATAATCTCGGACCCCATATGCTGGTCTCCACACGACTGGTGTATCCACCTCTCATAGAATTCTATAGGTCTTCCACCGAGTGAGCCGGCCGAACTCACTCATTAGGCGCCAATAAATTCCTGGTGAGTCAACACACACAACACAAGTATCAACAATGGACCCCAAAGTCAACTGTGGGTAAACACAGTATCACATCCCACCACAGGCTGTCCCCACCATATAGGTGTCCTAGCCTGGAATATCTCTTTATATCATCCCTCGACCAAAGAGCGGGCGAGCACATCTTCAGCCTATTGGACCATTCGGGGATCACAACAATATCAGCGGGAGCTGTCCCTCACCGCATCGTCCCTCTACCTAGGCGAGCACCTCCTTAGCCTACTCAGTCATCAAGGGACCACAAACTAAACAAGCGGGAGCTGTCCCTCACCGCATCGTCCCTCGACCTAGGCGAGCACCTCCTCAGCCTACTCGGTCATCTAGGGACGACAAACTATACCAGCGGGAGCTGTCCCTCATCGCATCGCCCCTCGACCTAGGCGAGCACTTCCTCAGCCTACTCGGCCATCTAGGGACCACAAACTATACCAGCGGGAGCTGTCCCTCACCGCATCGTCCCTCGACCTAGGCGAACACCTCCTCAGCCTACTCGGTCATCTAGGGACCACAAACTATACCAGCAGGAGCTGTCCCTCACCGCATCGTCCCTCGACCTAGGCGAGCACCTCCTCAGCCTACTCGCTCATCTAGGGACCACAAACTATACCAGCGGGAGCTATCCCTCACCACATCGTCCCTCGACCTAGGCGAGCACCTCCTCAGCCTACTCGGTCAGCTAGAGACCACAAACTATACCAGCGGGAGCCGTCCCTCACCGTATCGTCCCTCGACGAATGACCAGGCGAGCACCTCCTCAGCCTACTCGGTCATTCGAGGATCACAAGTCAATATCCCACCCTCTGGCCTCCACGCGGACAAGCCACTCAACCCATTAGACCACTGGAGACGTCTCATCTGCCACGTACTCGAGTAGCGTAACAACCAGGTCCTCCAAGTCTGCCTAGGGCAACCAACGCCCAACCCAATGGCTTCCCTGAAGATTCCATAACTGCCTCACCACTGGTCCCGACCGAGACTCCGAGGCACCTCATCCTCTAACCAAGACAACGCCTCACCCACAAGCGTGTCTGAAGACCACCAACGGTAGGCCTAACAGCTCAACCCCTACGAGGGGGAACACCTTTGTCATCTATTGATCCACAACCAAACTACGTTTTCTAGTGTGGTTTCTCATAACCTCTCAACCCTAACCACCCGCAAGCTAGGGGGGAGTCTCTAAATCCTGATGTTGCCTAGTACACATGCCCCCGCCGACATTCCATTTACACTAGTTACATGCATACAAAATTATCTCTATGCATGCCGTCAATATGACATATCGCAACATAATTAAGTATATACATCATCATTTATCACATGCTACACATTAACATTCAGATATGGTATCAATTATGGCATGTTCCATACGAGCATAAAAAGTGGTATCATCTACTATCTACTGCACGCAATTCTAAAGCATGTTGATTAAACTATTAATCACATACATGGCAAGTTATCACACGTCAACCAATCATGTTATCATACCATCAACAAATCATGACATCCGATAAACTATTCATAGGTGCTCCATGAGCAATGGGTACAAATACACCCGAATGAGACCCCCGCCACATAACGATATCAACAGTTCCCTTGCCGAGTGGCTTATAGTACCAGGGGACCCCATTCGCCGCATTTTGTACTCACACATCTGATAGAGTAGTAATATGCATAGATGTATGCTAAAAGCGGTGATAAGTTCCCTCACCGTGTGTGCGTTTTGAAATCAACTTCGAGAAACCGGGTCCACTGGGTTGAAGGGGGCTTGATCTGATAAAAGAAATACAAAGATTAGCGAATGGGTTAAAACGGGCTAAAACGACCTAAAACAAGTTTGGGCCACAAACGGGCCCCAAAATGGGCCGAACATAGCCCAAAACTGAAAACCAGATCCAAAACTAGGTCGGGTTTGGGATTGGGCCTAAAACTGAAAACTGGATCTAAAATGGGTTGGATCTGAAAACTGGGCTTTAAGATGGGCCGGGCCCAGAGCTGGACCGAACTGGGCCGGGCCTGAAATCAGACCGGGCCTGACTAGCCGAGTTAGGTCTGGGCCGAACCTGATTGGGCAGGCTCTACCCAAAACTGAACTCGGCCGAGTCGACTCGGTGACTCGACCGACTCTGGTCAGCAACCCATTGGAAAACCTGGAAACTGAGGGAAATAGGGGGAAAAAGAAGGAAAAGCAGGGAAAACAGAGAAAAGGAGAAGATAGAAAAAGGGAGAGGTACCTGAGACCGGACTTCCGACGGCCGGCAAGAAGTTGGGATCCGGCAGATCTGACAAAACTGAGGCTGCTCTGGCAAGAAGGAGGGAGGGCGGCGGCGGAGAATCGGGGTTAGGGGTTGGGCCGAGAGACAGAGAGAAGAGGAGGTCGAGAGAGAAGGGAAGGGCGGCGGCGCCTAGGGGGAAATGGAAGATTAGGGTTTACCGAGAGAGGGAAGAGAAAAGGAATTAGAGAGAGGAAGGAGATCGGAAGGGATGAGAGAGAAGGCGGCGGTGATTAGGGTTTGATGAAGGGAAGAAGAAGAGAAGAAGAAGAGAAGAAGGGGAAAAGGGCTGCGGCACTGTAGCTGCGGCTACAGTGCTGCGGAAATGGGATTAGGGTTTTGGGGCTCTAGGGTTTTAGCTTGGGTTTTTTTTTTTTCTACAAATTAAAATTTTCAAATTTCAAAAATATTTTAGAAGCCCGAAGAAATCAAATGACAAATGTCGGGGGAAAACGTGTGATTTTCAAACTTTTAATTATGACAGAAAATTCAATAATTCAAAATTACCAAATTGCCCTCTGAGTCTTCGAACTCAAAATCGGATAAATCAAGACCCAACACGGGGCCCACACTCTCCCCACCGCTACCAAGACCCCAAAACTCCGAAATATCGGGTCGGGTCATTACAACACTACCCCTTTTAAGGAGTTTCGTCCTCGAAATTCACCTTAAGCTCAAATCTCCTAAGAAAAATCTAAGTAAAAACTACCTCAGCACGACTGAAACTCACCCTCAAACCAACTTCCTCACCACAAAAGATGATGCCACAACACGTGATCCACTGAAACAACCCTGCCACTAATCACCATGAACAACCGAACAACTTGGATAATAGTATGCACCACTATCGAAACCAATGACTTTCACCTGACCAATTTCATCAGCTCAAAAGCCCTTCTAACCATACATGGTTCCCCAGAATTGCATCAAGATCTTCACCCAACATGGGGGATTCTATTTGACCGGTCACAAGGTACCTCGCACAGAACTACCAAAATACCAATCTGTCGATGCTGTCTTACTCGAGCTCTATCAAGAACCAGTAACCCTCCTAACTCATCTCATAACTCAGGCGCAAAACATAAGACATTTCCTCTGAAATCCGCATGGTCTGTCCTGACAGGCTGTCTATCCACAAATAGTCTGCCAAGCTAAAACACAACTGAGCATACAATTCTCTCTGTAACACTGCCTGATCTGATAGGTAGAACTTAAATCTCGATCTGACACTGTCGTCTCGACATCTCGCATAGACTAACCCTCTGCTCAACGTAAATCGGTCCAAAAGCTTCAAGAAGTCAGTCAATCCTCACCCTAAGGAGATGGGTGAGCTTTGCTAATCTATCAACCACCACCCACACCACTAACCCATGAAGAAGAAGGAGTCAAAGTGTTTTCACACAGCACCGTTCAAGCCGAGCTACCACCAACCTGCTCTGGAGAGTCAAGTCGTCATCAGGTCTCGCAGCCTAGATGTTTTGTCCACCATCACACATCACAAAATTCCATAATCTGACTGTCTCTGCACTTGAACACTGATTCTCCTAGGCTCTGCCACTTAACACTAGCTGAACCACCTCGTTGCATAAACTGGCCGCCATAGCCTCCTCACCTGATCAACAATCACTTCATAAACTTCATTCATCACGTCCGCTTCATGCTCAATCCTTCCTGAACAAACAAGTGCTTAAAACCACAGCGATGGGGGATACTCAGAATCTCTCTCAACAATGGATATCTCCAACCCGAGCACATCACTATCAACGTCCATCCCGAGCTATTTGTGAAAAGTTAGACTCATCAATATCAAGTCGTTTCGAATCAGAAGCTACCAATTAACCATCCTATATCAGCACACAACCATTATCATCCCTGGAAACATCACAATGAGCTGCACGTCCACGGCTTTTTCTCTACCTCCAATACGATCATCACTATAATGGTCGTCTGCCTCCACTTAAGAAAAAATTCGCCTCACTACCATTGCACCAAGAGCTAACCGTTCTCTCTGTCCAAATCTAATTGTAAGCACGGTCACCTGGAGTAATCTGAATAAACTGCCAGATACAACCTCGACCCCATCCTGACAAACCCATCGCGCTACCTGTCGAAACCACATTACCAGACAGCTACGTCTATGGGGTCAAGACTCGCACCTGACAAGATCTCGAGTGGAAACACCTTCTCAAGAAGCAACATGGGTCCCTTCAGCTGTCCCGACTAGTCGCCAATTCCCATGAGGAAAAACCTCACTCTATTCTGAAACTCTGCTCAATCGTCGACCACTAGCACAAAATCTCAGCAAGTCACTGTTCTTCTT
Organism: Chimonanthus praecox; assembly: GCA_022113865.1. Taxonomy (NCBI): domain Eukaryota; kingdom Viridiplantae; phylum Streptophyta; class Magnoliopsida; order Laurales; family Calycanthaceae; genus Chimonanthus; species Chimonanthus praecox. Next base: position 31,995,083 of record CM039088.1, on the reverse strand, counting down.
GGCCAACAAAGTCGGTGCGTCCCAGACGAAATACATGGACGAACGGGTCCCACCGACTCTGGCCCACAAATCAAGCCTCTAAGTCCAACACCCCTGGCTGAAGGAAAATCCATGCCTCAACCAAACACCTCCAACTGTCATCAATCATAGTGTGCTATCTGGAAACAGGCGCAATATCTGCCACTTACCCCAACGAAGACAAGACAAACAAGGTGTCTCCACCACATATACTCCCAAACTCAAACCACGACAAAGCTCAAAGTCATCGAGCGAGTCACGTATCTGAATCAGGTCAAGTCTCAGACCAAAAACCAAGGGGTACTATTGCATCACTCGCATCATTAGAATGTATCAACCCATGCGGGGTGTTGCTGCCACACTCAGATTACTGCACTGAAGTCATACTCTGGCCAAATACTCTGACTTCCCGCTAGTAAGTTATTTCGGGTCCTCAGCATACACACATTGATAGTGGAGATAAACAATCTACTCACCAACACTTGGTTCTTCAAAGTCTCTATCAAAGGTCGGGGAATCTTTAAGGTCTCTGGGTTACTATCTTCGGTACGATTTCCCTTACTTTATCAAGTGCTCAATCTCACCACGAGTCAATCCACATAACGAAAGTCTGACCAGGCTCAATACTAGACAAGAACCCAAAGCAAAAAATACATTTCTAGAACTCAAGCTCCAGGGCCCACCCTATCATACTTACCACAACAACTTAGGGAAGTCCAAACACCACCGTGGAAACAAGTTTCATCTACCCTATCATACAGGGGATGAACTTAATCTTTGGTCATCATCCCACACATCTCTGACCCATGCACAGTCCGAGAGTTGAACCGTGCTCTGATACCAACTGTAACGACCCGTCCCGCTACAGACACGTTAAAACTGATACGAACTCCTAAAACCGATCAAATACAATCTCAGATTTACTTTTTCTTTTTAAATGGGAGACATCGCTCCCGCAACTCACACTAACAACAGCAATCCGCCAAAAAACAAAAAAAAAAATCGTAAGCATCGGTCAGAATTACAAATTATGGCATCAACCCATTATTACACTTGGCTCAGTGAAATGTACATATATCTCAAATACATTAACAGGTCCTCAAGTACAAAATGAAACCAAGACAAGTACAAAGCTGCAACTCCACGCCCAATGTTCGACTGAGGGTTCCGCCTGCCCTTCCTCTATGAAGTACCTGTGAGGCAAGGGGTGAGCTCTACATGCCCAGTGAGGGTAACACACGCACCATATGTCACCAAACATACACGACATATAATAACATGAACAGAACAATGTCTAAGATGTCTACATGCATGACCATACAAACGTATGCCCTACCCCTAGCATAGGGCCCACGTCAGTCGATCTCTAGAACATCCTCTAACCAATGCAATGCAACTCCCTTATGTACCCAACCGCGACAGTCCACCCATCCACGGGTACGCAGACTGATTCTTAGTCGGATCGGGGTCTCTAGTCCTCGACTAGACCTATGACCCTCTCACGACAACCCGCACGTATACCATGACCAACCCAAGAGTCGGACTCACTAGAGTCCCAAACTGATTGCCACACGGGAGTAACCACTTCACCAGTCTTCAACGAACTGCCAACCGGACTCATCTATGGTTTCATCAACCAAGTACCAGAGTCTCGATAGTCAAACCTATAATCTCGGACCCCATACGCTAGTCTCTACACGACTGGTGTATCCACCTCTCACAGAATTCTATAGGTCTTCTACCGAGTGAGCCGACCGAACTCACTCGTTAGGCGCCCATAAATTCCTGGTGAGTCAACACACACAACACAAGTATCAACAATGGACCCCAAAGTCAACTGCGGGTAAACACACTATCACATCCCACCACAGGCTGTCCCCACCATACAGGTGTCTTAGCCTGGAATATCTCTTCATATCATCCCTCGACCAAAGAGCGGGCGAGCCCATCCTCAGCCTACTGGACCATCCGGGGATCACAACAATACCAGCGGGAGCTGTCCCTCATCGCATCGTCCCTCGACCTAGGCGAACACCTCCTCAGCATACTCAGTCATCTAGGGAACACAAACTAAACCAGCGGGAGCTGTCCCTCACCGCATCGTCCCTCGACCTAGGCGAGCACCTCCTCAGCCTACTCGGTCATCTAGGACCACAACTATACCAGCGGGAGTCTCTCACCGCATCATCCCTCGACCTAGGCAAGCACCTCCTCAGCCTACTCGGTCATCTAGGGACCACAAACTATACCAGCGGGAGTTGTCCCTCGACCTAGGCGAGCACCTCCTCAGCCTACTCGGTCATCTAGGGACCACAAACTATACCAGCGGGAGCTGTCCCTCACCGCATCGTCCCTCGACCAATGACCAGGCAAGCACCTCCTCAGCCTACTCGGTCATTCGATCACAAGTCAATATCCCACCCTCTTGCCTCCACGCGGCGAACCACTCAACCATTAGACCACTAGGGACGTCTCATCTGCCACGTACTCGAGTAGCGTAACAACCAGGTCCTCCAAGTCTGCCTAGGGCAACCAACGCCCAACCCAATGGCTTCCTTGAAGATTCCATAACTGCCTCACAACTGGTCCCGACCGAGACTCCGAGGCACCTCATCCTCTAACCAGGACAACGCACACCCACAAGCGTGTTGAAGACCACCAACGGTAGGCCTAAAGTTCAACCCCTACTAGGGGGAACACCTCTGTCATCTATTGATCCACAACCAAACTAACGTTTTTCTAGTGTGGTTTCTCATAAACCTCTCAACCCTAACCACCCGCAAGCTAGGGGGAGTCTCTAAATCCTGATGTTGCCTAGTACACATGCCCCCACCGACATTCCATTTACACTAGTTACATGCATAGAAAATTATCTCTATGCATGCCGTCAATATGACATATCGCAACATAATTAATGTATACATCATCATCATCACATGCTACACATTAACATTCAGATATGGTATCAATCATGGCATGTTCCATACGAGCATAAAAAAGTGGTATCATCTACTATCTACTGCAACGCAATTCTAAAGCATGTTATTAAACAATTAATCACATACATGGCAAGTTATCACACGTCAACCAATCATGTTATCATACCATCAACAAATCATGACATCCGATAAACTATTCATAGTGCTCCATGAGCAATGGGTACAAATACACCCGAATGAGACCCCCGCCACATAACGATATCAACAGTTCCTTTGCCGAGTGGCTTAATAATACCAGGGACCCCATTCGCCGCATTTTGTACTAACATCTGATTATAATATGTATAGATGTATGCTAAAAGCGGTGATAAGTTCCCTCACTGTGTGCGTTTTGAAATCAATTTCGAGAAACCGGGGTCCACTGGGTTGAAGGGGCTCGATCTGATAAAAGAAATACAAAGATTAGCGAACGGGTTAAACGGCTAAAACGACCTAAAACAAGTTTGGCCACAAACGGGCCCCAAAAATGGCCGAACATGGCCCAAAACTGAAAACCAGATCCAAAACTAGGTCGGGTTTGGGATTGGGCCTAAAACTGAAAACTGGATCTAAAAAAATGGGTTGGTTCTGAAAACTGGGCTTTAAGATGGACCGAGCCCAGAGCTGGACCGAACTGGGCCAAGCCTGAAATCGGATCGGGCCTGACTAGCCGACTTAGGTCTGGGCCGAGTCGAGCTGGGCCGAACCTGATTGGGTTGGCTCTGCCCAAAACTGAACTCGGCCGAGTCGACTCGGTGACTCGACGATCGGCTCAGTAACCCATTGGAAAACCTGGAAACTGAGGGAAATAGGGGGAAAAAAGGAAAAGCAGGGAAAACAGAGAAAGGAGAAGATAGAAAAAGGGAGAGGTACCTGAGACCGACTTCTGACGGCAAGCAAGAAGCTGGATCCGGCAGATCTGACAAAAACTGAGGCCGCTCGGGAAAAGGAGGGAGAGCGGCAGCGGAGAATCGGGGTTAGGGGTTTGGGCCGAGAGACAGAGAGAAGAGGAGGTCGAGAGAGAAGGGAAGGGCGGCGGCTCCTAGGGAAATGGAAGATTAGGGTTTACCGAGAGAGGGAAGAGAAAAGGAATTAGAGAGAGAAGGTGATCGGAAGGGAAGAGAGTGAAGGCGGCGGTGATTAGGGTTTGATGAAGGGAAGAAGAAAGAAGAAGGGAAAAGGGCTGCGGCACTGTAGCTGCGGCTATAGTGCTGCGGAAATGGGATTAGTGTTTTGGGCTCTAGGGTTTTAGCTTGGGTTTTTTTTTTTCTACAAATTAAAATTTTCAAATTTCAAAAATATTTTAAAAGCCCGAAAAAAGAAATGACAAACGTCGGGGGAAAACGTGTGATTTTCAAACTTTTAATTATGATAGAAAATTCAATAAATTCAAAAATACCAAATTGCCTCTGAGTCTCCGAACTCAAAATCGGACAAATCAGGACCCAACACGGGGCCCACACTCTCCCCACCGCTACCAAGACCCCAAAACTCCGAAATATCGGTCGGGTCATTACACTAAACCCTAAACCCTAAACAGTAAAACCTTAAAACCCTAAAGCCTAAACCTGAAACCCTAAAGCCTAATAACTAAGCCCAAAATCCTAACACCCTAAACCCTAAACTGTAAAACCCAAAACCCTAAAACCCTAAAACCTAAACCTTAAACTCTAAAAACCCAAAAACCCACAAACCCTCAACGCTAAACTCTAATCCCTAAAACCTTACCCTAAACCCTAAACCCTAAACCCTAAAGCCTAAACCCAAAACCCGAAACCTTAAAACCCGAAAACCCTAAAACCAAAACCCTATACCTTGAAACCCTAAAACCCTAAACCCTAAACCCTAAACCCTAAAGCCAAAACCCTAAGCCCTAAAATGCTAAAACCAAAACCCTAAAACGCTAAACCCCTATAACCCTAAACCATAAAACCCTAAACCCTAAACCCTAAAGCCAAAACCCTAAACCCTAAAACGATAAAACCTAAACCCTAAATTCCTAAACCCCGAAAACCCAAAACCATAAAACCCGAAACCCTAAACCCTAAAGCCTAAAGCCAAAACCCTAAACCCTAAAATGCTAAAACTTAAACCAAAAAACCCTAAACTCTTAAAACCCTAAACCCCAAAAACCCTATACCATAAAACCCTAAAACCCTTAAGCCTAAACCCTAAAATGTTAAACCCCTAAAACCTAAACCCTAAAACCCTAAACCCATTAAAACCCTAAACCATAAAACCCTAAAACCCTAAAACCCTAAAGCCTAAAGCCTAAATCCTAAAACCCTAAACCCTAAAACCCCAAACCCTAAAACCCTAAAACCCTAAACCCTAAAACCTAGAACCCAAAAACACAAAGACCCCAAACACTAAACGCTAAACCCTAAACCCTCAACCCTAAACCCCTAAAACCCTAAACCCTAAACCCTAATCCTAAACCCTAAACCCTAAACCCTAAACCCAAAACCCTAAACCCTAAAACAATAAAACCTAAACCTTAAAACCCAAAACCCCTAAAACCCTAAACCCTAAAACCCTAAAACCCTAAAGTCTAAACCCTAAAACCTTAAACCCCAAAAACCCTAAATCCGAAAACCCTAAAACCCTAAAGCCTAAACCCTAAAACCTTAAACCCCAAAAACCCTAAATCCGAAAACCCTAAAACCTTAAACCCCAAAAACCCTAAATCCGAAAACCCTAAAACCCTAAACCCCAAAAACCCCAAAGTCAAAAACCCTAAAACCCTAAACCCTAAACTCTAAAACCCTAAAACCCTAAACCCAAAATTCTAAACACTATAACCTAAACCCGAAACCCTAAAACCCTAAAGCCTAAACCCTAAAACCTTAAACCCCTACAAGCCTAAACCATAAAACCCTAAAACCTTAAACCCTAAACCCTAGAACCCTACCCTCAACCCTAAAACCCTATACCCTAGGCCCTAAACTCTAAAACCATAAAACCCTAAGAACCTAAACCCGAAACCCTAAACCCTAAACCCTAAATCCTAAACCCTAAACCCTAAACCCCTAAAACCCAAAAACCCTAAAACCCTAAACCCTAAACCCTAAAACCTAATCCAAAAACCCAAAAACCCTAAACCCTAAACTCTAAACCCTAAAACCTAAATCCTAAACCCTAAGCCCTAAAACCCTAAACCCTAAAACCCTAAAACCCTAAACACTTAAAGCTTAAAACCCTGAAACTCTAAAATCCTAAAACCCTAAACCCTAAACCCAAAACCCAAAACCGTAAACCATAAAATCCTAAATCCAAAAACCCTAAAAGCTTAAACCCCAAAACCTTTAAAGCCCTAAAACCATAAACCCTAAAACCTTTAAACCCATAAAATCCTAAACCCAAAAACCCTTAAACCCTAAAACCCTAAACACGAAAACACTACCCTAAAACATAGTACCCAAAAACCCTAAACCCTAAACCATAAATTCTAAAACCGTAAAGCCCTAAGACCCTAAACCCTAAGCCCTAAAACTCTAAGCCCTAAAACCCTAAACACTAAAACCTTAAAACCCTGAAACCCTAAAATCCTAAAACCCTAAAACCCTAAACCGTAAACCATAAAATCCTAAACCCAAAAATCCTAAAACCTTAAAACCCTAAGCCCTAAAATCCTTTAAACACCTAAAACCCAAAACCCTAAAACCTTTGAACCCGTAAAACCCCAAACCCAAAAACCCTTAAACCCAAAAGCCCTAAACACAAAAACCCTACCTTAAAACCTAAAACCCAAAAACCCTAAACCTTAAACCCTAAACTCTAAAACCCTAAAACCCTAAGATCCTATACCCTAAAACCTAAAACCTAACCCTAAACCAAAACCTAAACCCAAAATCATAAAACCCTAAAACCTAAACTCTAATACCCTAAACCCCTAAAATCCTAAACCTAAAATCCTAAAGCCTAAACCCAAAAACCCTAAAGCCTAAACCCTAAAACACTAAACCCTAAACCCAAAACCCTAAACCCAAAAACCCCAAACCCTAAAGCCTAAACCCTACACCCAAAACCCTAAAAGCCTAAAGCTTAACCCTAAAACCTTAAACCTCTAAAACCTTAAACCCTAAAACCATAAAACCTTAAAACCTTAAACCGTAAACCCCAAAACCCTACCCTAAACCAAAAAACCCAAAACCCTAAAACCGTAAACCCTAAACCCTAAACCCTAAAACTATAAAACCCTAAACCCTCGAACCCTAAACCCTAAACCCTAAACTTTAAAACCATAAAACCCTAAAACTCTAAAACCTAAACCCTAAACCCTAAACCCTAAATCCAAAGCCTAAACCCTAAACCCTAAACCCAAAACCCTAAACTCTAAACCCTAAACCCCAAACCCAAAACCATAAAACCCTAAACCCTAAACTGTAAACCCTAAAACCCTAAACACTAAAACCTTAAAACCCTGAAACCCTAAAATCCTAAAACCCTAAAACCCTAAACCCTAAACCGTAAACCATAAAATCCTAAACGTAAAAACCCTAAAACCTACCCTAAACCCTAAAACCCTAAACCCTAAATCCTTTCAACACCTAAAACCCAAAACCCTAAAACCTAAAACCCTAAACCCTAAAACCCTAAACCCTAAATCCTTTCAACACCTAAAACCCAAAACCCTAAAACCTTTAAACCCCTAGAACCCTAAACCCAAAAACCCTTAAACCCTAAAACCCAAAACACTAAAACCCTAAACACTAAAACCTAAACTCAAAAACCCTAAAACCCTAAGACCCTAAACCCTAAAACATTAAACCTAACCCAAAACCCAAACCCTAAACCCAAAATCCTAAAGCCCTAAAACCTAAACCCTAAAACCCTAAACCCCTAAAATCCAAAACCCTAAAGCCTAAACCCAAAAACCCTAAAACCTAAACCCTAAAACACTAAACCCTAAACACTAAATCCTAAACCCAAAAACCCTAAAGCCTAAAGCCTAAACCCTACTCTCAAAACCCTAAAAGCCTAAACCTTAAACCCTAAAACTTTAAACCCCTAAAACATTAAACCATAAAACCTTAAAACCTTAAACCCTAAACCCTAAAACCCTACCCTAAACCATAAAACCCAAAAACCCTAAAACTGTAAAACCTAAGCCCTAAACTCTAAAACCCTAAAACTATAAAACCCTACACCCTCGAACCCTAAACCCTAAATCCTAAACTTTAAGACCTTAACACCCTAAAACCCTAAACCCTAAACTCTAAACGCTAAACCCCAAACCCGAAACCATAAAACCCTAAAACCCTAAACCCTAAACTGTAAACCCCTAAAACCCTAAAACCCGAAAACCCTAAACCCTAAAAGCTAAACCCAAAACCCTAAACACTAAAACCCTAAACCCTAAACCCTAAACACTAAAACCCTAAACCCTAAACACTAAAACCCTAAAACCCTAAAGCCTAAACCCTAAAACCCTAAACCCTAAACCCTAAACTCTATAATCCAAAAACCCTTAAACCCTAAACCCTAAACTCTAGTCCCTATAACCTTACCCTAAACCCTAAAACCTAAACCCTAAACCCAAAACCCGAAAGGGCTCGGCCCAGCAAGATACAGTCCGCTTTGGGTCCACACGCGCACACACGTGCACACGAGCGAGCCCGCACGGCTTTTGGATTGGACCCGACCCAAGTCCGGGTCCAAAACGCATCTTGCTGGTTTGAGGGAGCAAGGCTACTTATAAACCCCGTCTCAAACTCCTCAACTTCCGATGTGGGACTTTCTACAACTCCCACCCACTAATTGGGCTGTCGGATCCAACCGGCCCACTCTACAGGCCCGTCCGACAGGGCCCAGTTTCACTTGGATCAGACTGTCTAGGGCCTGGCCTCTGGCTCATGGGTCAGGATATCACAAACCCAAAATCGAAAAACCCTAAAACCTAAACCCTAAGACCTTAAACCCCTAAAACCCTTAAACCCCTAAAACCCTAAACCATAAAACCCTACTGTAAAACCAAAAACACAAAACCCTAAAACCCTAAACCCTAAATCCTAAACCCTAAACCCTAAACCCGAAACCCTAAACCCTAAACCCTAAACCCTAAACCCTAAACCCATAAAACTCAAAAACACTAAAACCCTAAACCCCTAAAAACCTAAATCCTTAAAATCCTAAAACTGTAACACCCGCCCCTTTTCACCGAAAATCAGAGTCTATTTTTTTTTTTTTAAAGTGACAAAGGGCGCCGACGTGACGACCCGAGTTAAGTCCAAGCTTCTAAAGCCCGGCCCTTAACTGGCCAACCCTACGTGTGCGTGGAACGAAGTCCACGAGGAACAGTTCACACGTATAAGTAAGCTTGCGGAATGTTACATAAAACGCAGAATGATAATAGAGGCTAACCTATAAATTTTAGATAGCAGGGAAGATTACATTCATCTAACTAATAAAACATCTCAACATCACCGTAGCCAAAACAAAACCAGAATATAACAAGTAATTATACAGTCCGACAAGCTAAACTATACAAATACACATTTCCCAAGATAAACTTAAATAAAGGAAATAGTCCGCCTTCCCAAGCTCCTAAGCTTGGCTCCCGTCTCGTTCTTCGTTTTCGGCATCTCCTGTGTCATCAGCTAGGGTAGAAGTAGGGCGTTAGACCACGCGCCCAGTAGGACTCCAAGTAGGGCTAGCACATGGATTAGTGATAACAAGCAATACAGATAATAATATAATGAAACGCCACATAATGGATGTCATGCCATGGGTGTCTGTGTTATGAATCCCACCCATCATCCTTACTATCCCGATACCATATCCCCCTTGACGGCACAACACTCATCAAGGTAACATCAACACAAGTATCCCCCTTGAAGGCCAAGCACTCATCAAGGTAATATCAACACAAGTATCCCCCTTGACGGCAAAGCACTCATCAAGGTAGCATCAACATAAGTATCCCCTTGACGGCCAAGCACTCATCAAGGTAACATCAACACAAGTATCCCCCTTGACGGCAAAGCACTCATCAAAGTAACATCAACATAAGTATCCTCCTGTCATATCCCTCCCATGCCATGCATGAGATGTAGATGCCATATGCCATGTAATATACGTAAATCATAGTCATAAAATCCATCTTAAAACAATCCCATGATTATCAAAATAAATCAATGGAAACCCATCACATAATACCAAAATCCAAAACCCATCTTAAAAACAACCACATGATTACCAAAATAAATTAGAGGAAAACATCACATGATATTAAATCCAAAACCCATCTTAAAATAAACCATATAATTTCCAAACTAATTCAAAGAAACCATCACTCAATCCATGGCTTACAAAAAGGTAGGAATCCTACCAAATACCGACTAGCGTTCTTTCTTTCGTTTCCGCCCGATAGACCCGGTCGCCGATCCGCATACCGCTTGCGATGTCCGGTACCTTATTACATATTAACCATTAGTCCATGTTTTAACCATTTCTAAGCCCATAAATCATATCTTAGTGGGTTTCTTCACTTTAGCCAATATTTACCATTTTTGCCACTACTCCTTTGCATGATTAATTACTCATTCATTCATGCCTACTGAAGCCCATAATTGATCATTAATTCAATCCCTTAATGACCCATTTAATCATGACATAACATCATTAAAATTAGCCCTTTAATTCACCTAATCCTTATTCATTTAAACCCATCCAAAACCCCATACTTAACCCTTTAAATGGTTCATACAATGGGTCATGGTTTCAAAATATCCAATTCATCAAATCTTCCCATGGGGTTTACCTCATGCATTTAAACCACATTGAGTCCATTATCCATTCATACCCTTTGGAGGCCATAAACATCATTCACCCTCCAATTTAACACATCAAAATGCTCACAATTGGGCCATGGGTTCGGCCATACACCATGGCCGAACCCACGGTGTCCTTTTCCCATTTTTCTTGGGTCCATTGTTACACATTTGAATTTATCACAAGTCCCTCCATGAAGGGGTTTAATTCACACACTTAAACCCTCATCTTTTACTACATTGAGGTCCATTACAAATATCAACACTAGGTTCATTTTGGTACATTCCAAAACCACCAACATTAAATATATTTTGGGTCCATCAACTTAGCTACATTCCCAATTTGTTTTCCATGGTTCCAAAATACTTAGTCCATCCCAATTTCCCATTATTTTCTTAGGCCTATTTATCACATTTGCACCCATCACAAGCCCTTCCATGAAGGGTTTAATTTATACACTTAACTCATCATTCTTAATCACATTCAAGTCCATAAACCTAGCCATATTCCCATTACAACTAATAACATTGGGTCCCTTTTGGCCTATCAACACCACCCACATTTCCCATATATTTTTCCATAATTCATAACCATTAGTCCACCATTGGATCACCATAGGTTCATGGTCCAATCTTCATTCATTCATTTCTTTTAAGGCCACAAAATTATTCATATCTCCCATCAATTCCTCATTTACAATCCCTTAAAAAAATTACCAACATTTGATCATTAAACACTTAAAACCCTAAACCATTCTTTTTGAGGTCATTAAAATTATCTTCCATCTCCTATGATTCTCTCCTTTAAAACCTCTTTACAAAATTCACCACATTCAATTATTTACAACCCTAGAAATTATAAACATTCTCCATGCTTCCATTTTTTAATTAATTTAAATTACACAATGTCCTCCATTCCTTAAAACCCTAAGAAAATCACACATTAGCTTCCAATTCCACATAATTCCATGCTTAATAACTTAATTACATTACATTCCTTAATCCATTTATTTTTCCTTAAACTAACCCTAATTTACCCATTAGGGTTTTGTCCACTTTCCATCCTTCAAATTGATGGATTTAAGATCCATGGCATAAAATCATTTGGCCACCATTAAATTTACAAAATGAATCCCAAATCTTAAACCCTAAAAATCTAAAATTTCTTGTTTAAGAAAATACTTACAATCTGACGCCTCCTCCGACTTTTGCTATTCCCGTCGGCTTCCTTAGCCTCCTTTCTCCTCCCTCTCCTTGTTTGATCGGCTAGGATGCTTGATCAATGGTGACAACCTCCAATCTTAGGATCGGCCATAATAGGTTTGAATTGAGAGAGGGAAAGGAGATGATGAGAAGAAGATGGTAGATCTTGACCTTAGAATGGTGGACCATGCTTGCACCTCTTCTCTTCTTTCTTCTCTTCTCCTCTTCCTTTCTTAATTTTCTTCTTCTTTTTCCTTAGAGATGAGGGACGGTGGTGGAGAGAACAAGAGAGGAAAAGGGTGAAAGAGCACCGATGGAAAAGGTGAGGATGGGATAAGATGTTGCTTATGTCACACTTTATCATAGCTTTCCCACCAACCCTGAGATATTTATCATGCTTTTTCTTTTCTTTTTTGACCCACTACCTTAGCCAACGTTTTCTTTTTCATGTTTTGCAATGGTAGTTTTGGTCTCCCCTCTTTGACCACCTTTTTTATTAACTTAATTAATTACTTAATTAATTAAACCATTACTTAGGTTAATTTAATTCCATTAAATTTCTTCCATGAAATCCACCCATGGTTGACCAACTCAACCATGGTGGTCGGCCCCACCAAACCTTGGGTTCACACGCCACCTCACTTGGTGAGGTGGAGGTGGGTCCCATTGGACCATGTTACCTTGGTCAACTTCAAATTGACTTAGGTGAATTGAACCCATTCAATTCATTCCAATTGGATCACCATTGGGCCCATGGCCCAATTACATTTTCATCTAACCCATTTACGCTAAAGCTTACATCATCTTAATCCATTGGGTCCCAAATGGGTATTGGGCCCAATTTGACCATCCTTAGCCCAATTGACCATCATTGACCACTTAAATGATTTTAAATCCAATCCATAATCCATTGGGCCCGAGTTGGGCCTTTGTCCAAGTTTTGGTCCATTTACCATTTATTCCATCAAATTTCCCATTTCCACTATTAAAATAAATAATAACCACATATTTATTGATTTAAAAATTTCGGGCCATTACAAAAACCCTAAAACCCTAAACCCTAAAACCCTAAAATCCCAAAGCCCTAAACCATAAAACCTAAACCCTAAACCCTAAACCCTAAAACCCTAAAACCCTAAAACCCTAAACCCCTAAAACCCGAAACCCTAAAACCCTAAAAACTAAACCCTAAACCCCTAAAACCCTTCACCAAACGCAAAAACCCTAAAACCCCAAATCCTTAAACCCTAAACCCTACAACCCTATAAGCCCCGAACCCTAAACCCTAAACCCTAAACCCTAAACCCTAAACCCTAAAACCCTAAACCCTAAACCCTAAATCCTAAACCCTAAATCCTAAACCCTATACCCTAAATCCGAAATCCTAAACACTTAGCCCTAAACCCATAAAACCCTAAAACCCTAAACCCTAACCCTAAACCAAAACCCGAAACCGAAAACCCCCCTAAAACGCTAAAACCCTAAACCCAAAAACCATAAAATCCTAAAACCTTAAACCCATAAAACCCTAAACCCTAAAACTATAAAACCCTGAAACCCTAAACCCTAACCCTAAACCAAAACCCGAAACCGAAAACCCCCCTAAAACCATAAAACCCTAAACCCTAAACCCTAAATCCTAAACCCTATACCCTAAATCCGAAACCCTAAACACTTAACCCTGAACCCGTAAAACCCTAAAACCCTAAACCCTAACCCTAAACCAAAACCCGAAACCGAAAACCCCCCTAAAACGTAAAAACAATAAAACCCTAAAACCCTAAACCCTAAAACTATAAAACCTTGAAACCCTAAAACCCTAAAACCCTAATGCTTGAACCTTAAAACCTTTAATCCAAAAGCCCAAAAACCCTAAACCCTAAACTCTAAAACCCCAAAGCCCTAGAACCGTAAATCCTAAATCCTAAACCCTAAAACCTAAACCCTAAACCCTAAAACGTAAACCCTAAACTCTGAACCCCTAAATCCCTCAAACTGTAAAACCCTGAAACGCTAAATCCAAAAACCCTAAAACCTTAAACCCTAAACCCTAAAATCCTAAACCCTAAAACCCTAAACCCTAAAACCTAAACCTTAAAATCCTCAACCCCTAAAACCAAAATCCTAAAATCCTAAAGCCCTAAAACCCAAAATTCCTAAAAGCCTAAACCCTAAAACCCTAAACCCTTAACCCTAAACCGTAAAACCCTAAACCCTAAAATCCTAAAACCTTAAACCCTAAACCCTAAAACACTACACCCGTAAAACCCTAAACCTTAAAACCCTAAAACCCTAATCCCTAAAGCCCTAAACCTTAAAACCCTCAATCCCAAAAAACCCAAAATCCTAAAACCCTAAGCCCTAAAACCTAAACCTTAAAACCCTCAATCCCAAAAACCCAAAATCCTAAAGCCCTATAACACAAAATTCCTAAAACCCTAAACCCTAAACCCTAAATCCTAAACCCTAAAACCCTAAAACCCTAAAACCCAAAAACTGTAAAACCCCAAACCCTAAAACGTAAAGCCGAAACCTTAAACCCTAAACCCTAAACCCCTAAAACCCAAAAACCCTAATCACATAAAACCCTAAAACCCTAAAATCCTAAAACCCTAAAACCCTAAACCCCTAAAGCCCTAAACCCTAAAACCCTAAAATCCTAAAGCCCTGAACCATAAAACCTAAACCCTAAACACTAAATCCTAAACCCAAAAACCCTAGAACCCTAAAACCCTAAACCCTAAAACCCTAAAAACTAGACCCTAAACCCCTAAAACCCTACCCTAAACCCTAAAAACCTACCCTAAACCCTAAACCCTAAAACCCTAAACCCTAAAACCCTAAACCCTAAAATCCTAAAACTCCAAAATCCTAAACCAAAACCCAAAACCCAAAAAGCCTAAAACCCTAACACCCAACCCTAAAACCTCCGACCCAAAAACCCTAAAACACTTAACCCAAAACACTAAACCCTAAACCCTGTACCCTAAACCCTAAACCCTCAACCTTAAACCCCTAAAACCCTAAAATTGTGAACCCTAAACCCAAAACCCAAAACCCTAAAACCTTAAACCCCTAAAACCCTAAAACTTAAAACCCTACCCTAAAACCTAAAACCAAAAAACCCTAAAACCCAAAACCCTACACCCTAAACCATATACCGTGTACCCTAAACCCTAAACCCTAACCCTCAACCCTAAACCCCTAAAACCCTAAAACCATAAACCCTCAACCCTGAACCCTAAAACCAAACACTACACCCCTAAACCCTAAACCCAGAAACTCTAAAACACTAACACCCTATAACCCTAAACCCCGAAACCCTATCCTAAAACCTCAAACCCAAAAACCCTTATACCCTAAACCCTAAACCCTAAACCCTAACCCTTAAACCCTAAACCCTAAACCTAAACCCTAAACCCAAAACCCTAAACCCTAAATCCTAAACCCTAAACCCCTAAAACCCTAAAACCCTAGAACCCTAAACCCTAAAACCTAAATCCGAAACCCTAAACCATAAACTGTAAACCCCTAAAACCCAAAAAACTTACAACCGTAAACCCCTAAAACCCCGAAACCCTAAAATCCTAAAGCCCTAAAACCCCAAAACCTTAAGCCCTAAAACCCTAAATCCTAAAACCCTAAAACCATAAACCCTAAACCCTAAATCCTAAAACCCTAAGACCCTAAAATCCTAAACTCTAAATCCTAAACCCTTAACCCTAAAACCATAAATCATAAACCCTAAACCATAAACCATAAACCTTAAACCATTAACACTAAGTCCTAAACCCTATACCCAAAATCCTAAACCCTAAACCCTAATACCCTAATACCCTAAACCCAAACACTAAACCCTAAACCGTAAACCTACAACCCTAGAACTCAAAACCCTAATACCCTAAAACCTTAAAACCCTAAACCCTCAAACCATAAAACCCTAAAACCCTAATGCCTAAACTTTAAAACCTAAAACCTAAAAACCCTAAAACCTAAACCTTGAAGTCTAAAACCCAAAAACCCTAAAACAAAAAACCTAAACCCTGAACCCTAAAACCCTAAACCCTAAAACCTAAAACTCTAAGCCCTAAACCCTAAAACCTAAACCCTAAAATCCTAAAGCCCTAAACCCTAAAATCCGAAAATCCTAAACCCTAAAGCCTAAAATCCCTAAACCCCAAACCCCAAACCCCAAACCCTGAAACCCTAAACCCTAAACCCTAAACCCTAAACCCTAAACCCTAAAACCCTAAAACCCTGAAACCCTAAACCCTAAACCCAAAACCCTAAAACCCAAAACCCTAAACCCTAAACCCTAAACCCTAAATCCTAAACCGTATACCCTAAATCAGAAACCCTAAACACTTAGCCCTAAACCCGCAAAACCCAAAAACCCTAAACCCTAAACCCTAGCCCTAAACCCTAAACTCGAAACCGAAAACCCCCCTAAAACGCTAAAACCCTAAAACCCTAAGCTCAAAAAACCCTAAACCCTAAAACAATAAAACCCTAAAACCCTAAATCCCTAAAACCCTAAACACTAAAACTATTAAATCCTGAAACCCTAAAACCATAATGCCAAAACCTTAAAACCTTTAAACGAAAAACCCTAAAACCCTAAACCCCAAACCCTAAACTCTAAAACCCCAAAACCCTAGAACCGTAAATCCTAAACTCTAAACGCTAAAACCTAAACCCTAAACTTTGAACCCCTAAATCCATGAAACTCTAAAACCCTAAAACCCTAAAGTCCAAAAACCCTAAAACCTTAAACCCTAAACCCAAAAATCCTAAACTCTAAAACCCTAAAACCCTAAACCCTAAAACCTAAACCTTAAAACCCTCAACCCCTAAAACCAAAATCCTAAAATCCTAAAGGCCTAAAATCCAAAATTCCTAAAACCCTAAACCCTAAACCCTAAACCCTTAACCCTAAACCGTAAAACCCTAAACCCTAAAACGCTAAAATCCTAAAACCCTAAACACTAAACCCTAAAACACTAAACCCCTAAAACCCTACCCCCTAAAACCCTAAAACCCTAATCCCTAAAGCCCTAAAACCCTAAAACCCTAAAATCCTAAATCCTAAAACCTAAACCTTAAAACCCTCAACCCCTAAAACCCAAAATCCTAAATCCTAAAGCCCTATAACCCAAAATTCCTAAAACCCTAAACCCTAAACCCTAAATCCTAAACCCTAAAACCCAAAAACCCTAAAACCCTAAAACGTAAAGCTGAAACCCTAAACACTAAATCGTAAACCCCTAAAACCCAAAAACCCTAAACACCTAAAATTCTAAAACCCTGAAATCCTAAAACCCTAAAACCCAAAAACCCTAAAACCCTAAACCCTAAACCCTAAACCCTTAAAACCCTACCCTTAACCCTAAAACCCTAAAACCCTAAACCAAAACCCAAACCTTAAAAACCTAGCACCCTAAAACCCTAAACCCTAAAACCCTACCCTAAAACCTCAAACCCTAAACCCTAAAACACTCAACCCGAAACCCTCAACCTTAAACCCCTAAAACCCTAAAACTGTAAACCCAAAACCCTAAAACTTTAAACCCCTAAAACCCTAAAACCTAAAACCTAAAACCCTACCCTAAAACCTAAAACCTAAAACCCTACCCTAAAACCTAAAACCCAAAAACCCAAAAACCCAACACCCTAAACCCTAGACCCCACACCCTAAACCCTATACCTGTAATGGCCTAGAAATTGTAAATCAATATATAGGTGGATATTATTTATTTTAATGGTGAAAATTTGGAAATTTGATGGAATAAATGGTGAATGGATCAAAATATGGACAAAGGTCCAAGTATGGCCCAATGGACCGTGGGTTGGCTTTAAATTCATTTAAAGGGTCAACGATGGTCAATTGGGCCCAGGATGGTCAAATTGGGCCCAATACCCATTTGAGACCCAATGGATCAAGATGGTGTAAGCTCTAAGGTAAATGGGTCGGAGGTGAGTGTGATTGGGCCATGGGCCCAATGGTGATCCAAGTAGTTGAAATGGATTTAATTAAATCACCTAAGTTGGAATTTATTTAAAACCTAGGTGACATGGCCAAATGGGACCCACCTCCACCTCACCAAGTGGGGTGGCGTGTTGACCAAGGATTGATGGGACCGGCCACCATGGTTGAATTGGTCAACCATGGGTGTATGCATGAAGGGAATTTAAGTAAATGGAATTAAGTTAAATGGAATTAATTAACCTAATGATCTAATTAAATAATTAATTAAGCTAATCAAATGGGGTGGTCAAAGGGGTCAAAGTTGGAAGACCAAACCACCCATTGCAAGGTATCGAAAACGTTGGCTAGTGGTAGTTGGGTCATAAAGCATGATAAAAATCTATGTGGTTGGTGGGGAGAATTTATGGTTGAGTATAAAGTAAGTAACCTTGGGATAAAATGGATTTTCATCTTATCCAATCCTCATTTTTCACTCTCTCCATCTCTCCCACTTTCTCATTGCCGTCCCACACCCAAGGGAGAAGAAGAAGAAAGCTAAGGAGAAAAAAAGAAGAAGAGAAGAAAGAAGTGAAATTTTGGTCCACCACTCTAAGATCAAGGGCTACCATCTTCCTTCTCATCATCTCCCCCTCTCCCTCTCCCAAACCTAACCCTACCTTAGCCGATCCAAGCCTTGATGTTTTTCATTGGGTCAAGCACATCTTGACCGACCAAAGATCAAGAAGAAGGAGAGAGGCTAAGGAAATCAAGAGGAGAAAGAAAAGCTGGAGGAGACGTCGGATTGTAAGTAAATCCTAAATAAGAGATTTGGATTTTTAGGGTTTAAGATTTGGGATCCATTCTTCTTAGATTTGATGGTGGCCAAATGATCATAGGCCTTGGATCTCAAATCCATCCAATGGAAGGATGAAAATGGACAAAACCCTAATGGGTAAATTAGGGTTAAGGAAAAATAAAATAAAAGGATTACAATATTATGTAATTAAATGGATTAAGCATGGAAGTATGGGTTTTTGAGCGATTGATGGACCATAGGATTCGGCCATGTAGTATGGCCGAACCCCATGGTAAGTGATGTATGATTTTTATTTTAAAGAATGGAAGACAATGAGGGTGGCTAATGATTTTAGGGTTTTAAATGAATAAATGTGAGTGATTTTTAAAGGGGTTTAAATGAGGAAATTCATGGGGTATGTGAATGATTTTTTGTGCCTCAAGAGGCATAGAAAATGATGGACCATGAACCATGGGTTCGGCCATGGTGTATGGCCGAACCCTATGGTGATCAAATGATGGATTTAATGGGTATGAATTATGGAAAAATAAGTGGGGAATGTTGGTGGTTTTGATGGACAAAAATGATCTTAATGTGGATAGTTATAATGGGCTCCAATGTAGTTGAGGATGATGGCTTTAAGTGTATGAATTAAACCCCTTCATGGAAGGGCTTATGAGGGATTCAAATGTGTAACAATGGACCCAAGAAAAATGGAGAAAGAGGCATCATGGGTTCGGCCATGGTGCATGGCCGAACCCATGACCCAATTGTAGATCGTTTTGGCCTAAGGTTAATGTGTTTGTATATGATTAAATTAATGGAGTTTAGGTTAAATTAAGTGGCTAATTTTAATGGTTTTAAGATATGGGTGATGGGTCATTAATGGACCCAAATCTATGAATCAATTTTGGACAAAGAAATGTATATGGTTAAGTGAATGTCTAAACATGTGAGAGGTAGTGGCAAAATCGTAATTAATGACCCATTTTGTGAACCATTTAAAGGGTTAAGTATGGGGTTTTGTATGGGTTTAAATGAATAAGGATTAGGTTAATTAAAGGGCTAATTTTTATGATCATATGACATGGTTGAGTAGGTGAATGACCATAGAAGGAATAGTGGCAAAAATGGTAAATATTGGCCAAAATGAAGAACCCCACTAAGATATGATGTTTGGGCTTAGTAAAAGGTTAAAAACATGGACTAATTATTAATGTATAATAAGGTACTGGACATCGCAAACGGTGCGAGATCGACGACCGGGTCTATCGGACGGAAACGAAAGAAAGAACGCTAGTTGGTATTCGGTAGGATTCCTACCTTTTTGTAAGCCGTGGATTACGTGTTATATGATGGTTTCCTTGATTTATTTTGGATAATTATATGATTTATTTTATGATGGATTTTAAGGCTATGAATTATGTGTTACGGCTATGATTTAAACTTTATATGGCATATTATATTTACAATGATTTAAATACTATATAGCATATCGTAATTACATCTCATGCATGGCATGGGCGGGAAAATAAAAGAACCGGAGTCCATGCTCCGTCGGGGCGACCGAGAAACAGACATGGGGATAGCTTTATATGCTATAAAGTCCATGCCCGTCGGGGCGACCGAGAAACAGACAAGGGGATAGCTTTATATGCTATAACTGGAGTCCATGCTCCGTCGGGGCGACCGAGAAGCAAACATGGGGATACCTTAAAGAGGCCTTGCCGTCAAGGGGGATATGACATCATGATGGTATGGCTGATGGGACATGAGACACCCATGGCATTGCATTCATTTTATGGTTTCTGTTTTATTTCTATCTGTATGTTTGTTATCACTAATCCATGTGTTAGCCCTACTCGGAGTCCTACTGGGCGTGTTGTCTATCGCCCTACTTCTACCCTAACTGATGACGCAGGAGATGACGGACACGAAGGACTAGACGGGAGCCAAGCGTAGGAGCTTGGGGAAGCGGGCTACTTAGTTTATTTAAATTTATTTTGGAATATGTAATTGAGTAGCTTAGCTCGTCGGATTGTAATATTTAGATTTACTTACTATGGCTTGGACTTTATTTTGGACGTTATGACTTTGAAGTATTTTAGTAATTAAATGAATGTATCTTCCCTGCTATTTGAAAATTGGTAGGATTTCGCGAGCTTACTTTCTACGCGTGAACCGTCTTCGTAGACTTCGTTCACGCACGCGCAGAGTTGGCCAGTTAAGGGCCTGGCTTTAGAAGCTCGGACTTAATTCGCGTCGTGACGTCCGCGCCATTTGTCACTCTTTATTATATATAAAAAAAAAATTAGACTCTAATTTCGGTGAAAAAGGGGCGGGCGTTACAATACGCTATACCCTAAAAACTAAACCCTAACCCTCAACCCTAAACGCCTAAAACCCTAAAACCCTAAACCCTAAACCCTAAAACCTAACACTACACCCTAAACCCTAAACCCTAAAACTCTAAAACCATAATAACCTATAACCCTAAACCCTGAAACCCTATCCTAAAACCTCAAACCCTAAACCCTAAACCCTAAGCCGTAAATCCTAAACCCTAGACCCCTAAAACCCTAAAACCCTAAAACCCTAAAACCCTAAAACCTAAACCCGAAACCGTAAACCATAAACCGTAAATCCCTAAAACCCAAAAACCTTAAAACCCTAAACCCTAAACCCTAAAACCTAACAATACACCCTAAACCCTAAGCCCTAAAACTCTAAAACCCTAACACCCTATAACCCTAAACCCTGAAACCCTATCCTAAAACCTCAAACCCAAAAACCCTGAAACCCTAAACCCTAAACCCTAATCCCTAAACCCTAAACCCTAAACCCTAAACCCTAAATCCTAAACCCTAGACCCCTAAAATGTAAGGTCTCGGAATTTTGGAATTAATATAAATGTGAATATTATTTATTTTAATGATGGAAATTAGAAAATTGGTGGAGTAAATGGTAAATGGGCCAAAATTGGATAAAGGCCCAAGTGTGGCCCAATAGACTATGGTTTTTTAAATTTATTTAAATGGGTCAAGAATGGTCAAATGGGGTCAAATACCCATTTGGGACCCAATGGGTCAAGATGGTTATGCTCTAAGGTAAATGGGCTAGATGGAAATGTAATTGGGCCATGGGCCCAATGGTGATCCATTTAGAGTGGGCTTATTGAAATTTAATCACCCTAAGTAATTTGGAATTAAACAATGGTGGTGTGGTTGGGACCCACCTCCACCTCATCAAGTGAGATGGCGTGTGGGCCAATGATTGGTGGGGCCGGCCACCATGGTTGACTTGGTCAACCATGGGTGGAATAATGGGAATTAGGTTAAATAAAAATGAATTAACCAAAGTTAATTACCAAATTAATTAAATACTTAAATTAATAAGTTAGTGGCTAAATGGGGTTAGATTGGTCAAATGGAGACCAAGCTACCCCACCTCAAAATGTTAAAAGCGTTGGGCTTGGGTGGTGGTTTGGATAACCACCACCATAAAGCAAATAAAATATCTTAAGGTTGGTGGGATCATTAAATTAAAGTGAAAAATGGAGAAAAGTCTTATTGGTTATCTCATTCTCATCTTTTCTTCACAAACTCCATCCCTCCCATTCTCCATTGCCGTCCCATGCTCTAAGGAAGGAGAGGAAGAGAGTTAAGGAGAAGAGAAGAGAAGGAGAGAAGAAAGAAGTGGAAATTGGAGGGAAATCACTCTAAGGTTAGGGTTTAACATCTCTCCTCTCATGATTTTTCCCTCTCTCTCTCACACAAACCCTACCATGGCTGATTCTAGGGTTGGGTATTGCCACCATTAATCAAGAGTCTTGACCTATCAAAGATCAAGAGGAGAGAGGAGGCTAAGGAACCGACGGGAGCGGCGGAAATCGGAGGAGACGTCGGATAGTGAGTATTTCTTAAATAAAAGAATTTTGGATTGTAGGGTTTAAGAAATGGAAATTATTTTTGTGAAATTAATGGTGGATAGGTGATTTTATACTATGGAATTTAGATGCATTAAATGGAAGGGTGGAAGATGGAGAAACCCTAAATGGGTGAATTAGGGTTAGGGTAAGAAATTGGAGAAATATATTGTGTGCATTGTGTGATTGATTAAATTGAACATGGGGTACTTGGAAATAAATGGAAAGCAATGTGGGTTCTTGATTAATGAATGCATGGGAGTAATGTTTAAATGGTTGTGATGAAAAATGCAATGGAATGGTGATTTAAAATGCATGATGTAAACCTCTCATGGGAAGACTTGTGATATATCTAAAATGTGTCAAAAGATCCAAGCAAAATGGGGAACAAGACATCATGGGTTCGGCCATGGTATGTGCCGAACCCATGACCCATTTTGTAGGTCATTGTATGAGCTAAGGTTGGTTCCATGTTTGTGATCAGATGATGGAAAATTTGATCAAATTAGGTGGCTGATTTTGTTTCATGTTGGGTCATGGTTAGTGAATCTTTAATGGATTTAAGTTATGGATAAATTTAGACTTAAAATATAGATGGATGGGTGAATGATTAAACATGGAAGAGAGAATGGCAAAGTGGTAATTATTAGCCACATTGAAGAACGGCGAGTTCGGCCATGGTACATGGCCGAACCCATGTGTGTTGGACATGAAAATGGGTGCATAAAGATGACCTTGTGAATGATTAAACTAAGCTTGGGGTTGATGCATTTTAGTCTCACAAATGAGAATGCTAAGGGGCTAAAATTTGGAAATATGATGTGTTTAAATCAATAGAAATGAGGCTAAGTTAAGGGTTGATTTTTTAATGATCTTGTAACATGGTTAGGGATCATTAATGGACCTAGGTTGTGGATCAATTTTGGGCTTAAATAGGCATGAATGAATGAGTAATTGGTTATGTAAAGGGGTAGTGGCACAAATGATAATTATTGGCTAAAATGAAGAAACCACTAAAATATGATTTATGGGCTTGGAAATGGGACAATATGGACTAATTTGGTAATTTAATAAGGTGTCGGATAGCGCGAGCGGTACGCGAGTCGGTAGCCGGATTGTCGGACGAATACGGAAAAAGGACGTGAATCGGTAATATTCCTACCTATTTGTAAGCCATGGATGTGTGATGGTATTTTTGTCATATTTTATTGATTTTAGTATTTATCTTATGATGGGCTTTTACAATTATGGATGCTATGTTTAAGATGGATTTTATTTAATGGCTATGAACTATGATTAAGGTTATGCATTATAAATTAAGGCTCCGTCGGGGCGACCGAGAACAGGCATGGGGACACCTTGACGAGGCTTTGCCGTCAAGGGGGATATTTTGCGGTTGGACATGTCTTGACGAGGTGTTTCCGTCAAGAGGGATATGACAGTATATGGCAGGAATGATGGGTGGGATTCATAATATAGACACCCAGGGCATGGCATACATCAAATATTTTCACTATACGTAGTTTATCAATTTTCATTGGGTTATTATCAGTATGCTGTTATTACTAATCCATGTGCTAGCCCTACTCGGAGTCCTACTGGGCGTGTTGTTCTAACGCTCTACTTCTACCCTAGCTGACAATGCAGGAGATGGGGGACCGGAAGGGCGAGACGGAAGCCAAGCTTAGGAGCTTGG
This sequence comes from Chimonanthus praecox, assembly GCA_022113865.1. Taxonomy (NCBI): domain Eukaryota; kingdom Viridiplantae; phylum Streptophyta; class Magnoliopsida; order Laurales; family Calycanthaceae; genus Chimonanthus; species Chimonanthus praecox. The sequence continues at coordinate 31,970,730 of CM039088.1, read as the reverse complement.
GAAGGCGGACTAGTTATTTTGTTTAAGTTGAATTATTTTCATTTTGGAAATGTGTAATTGTATAATTTAGCTTGTTGGAAATGTAATAACTTAGATGGCTTGCTATGTTGTATATTTTATTTTGGACGGTGCAGTCTAGTAGCATTTTAGTAATTAAATGGATCTTACTTCCCTGCTATCTGAAAAACTGGTAGGATAGTTCTATGATCATCCGCATTTATTTTTATGTTCCGTGAGCTTACTTTCTGCGCGTGAACCGTACTCGTGGACTTAGTTCCACGCACACGTAGGGTTGGCCAGTTAAGGGCTGGGCTTTAGAAGCTCGGAACTTAACTCACGTCGTGATGTCTGCACCCTTTATCACTTTTATTTAAAAAAAAAAAATTTACTCTGATTTTACGGTGAAAAGGGGCGGGCGTTACATAAAACCCTAAAACCCTAAACCCTAAAACCTAAACCCGAAACCCTAAACCATAAACTGTAAACCCCTAAAACCCAAAAACCTTAAAACCCTAAACCCCAAACACCCCGAAACCCTAAAATCCTAAAACCCTAAAACACTAAAACCCTAAAACCCTAAACCCTTAACCCTAAAACCCTAAATCCTAAACTCTAAACCCTAAACCCTAAACCATTAACACTAAGTCCTAAACCCTATACCCTAAATCCTAAACCCTAAACCTAATACCCTAAACCATAAACCCTCATACCCTAAACCCTAACCCTAAACCCTAAACCCTAAACCTACAACCCTAAAACTCAAAACCCTAAAACCCTCAACCCCTAATACCCTAAACCCTCAAACCATAAAACCCTAATACCCTAAAACCTTAAAATCCTAAACCCTCAAACAATAAAACCCTAAAACCCTAATGCCTAAACCTTAAAACCTAAAACCCAAAAACCCTAAAACCCTAAATGCTAAACCCTGATGTCTAAAACCCTAAAACCCAAAAACCTAAACCCTAAACCCTAAAACCTAAGACCCTAAACTCTGAACCCCTAAGACCCTAAACCCTAAAATCCTAAAGCCCTAAACCCTAAAATCCGAAAATCCTAAACCCTAAACCCTAAAATCCTTAAAACCCTAAACCCTAAAAACCTGAAACCCTAAACTGTAAACCCTAAACCCTAAAACCTAAACCCTAAATCCTAAACCCTATAGCCTAAATCTGAAACCCTAAACACTTAGCCATAAACCAGTAAAACCCTAAAATCCTAAACCCTGAACCCTAACCCTAAACCCAAAACCCGAAACCGAAAACCCCCCTAAAATGCAAAAACCCTAAAACATTAAAACCCTAAACTCAAAAATACCCTAAACCCAAAAACCCTAATCCCAAAAACCTAAACCTTAAACCCTAAAACCTAAAACCCTAAACCCTAAAACCCTAAAAACTAAACCCTGAACCCAAAATCCAGAATCATAAAACCTAAACCCTAAACCCTAAACCCAAAACCGTGAACCCTAAAACCTAAACCCTAAAACCCTAAACCCCTAAAACCCTAAACCCTAAAACTCTCAAATCCTAGAACCCCAAAGCCTAAACCCTTAAACCAAAAACCCCTAAAACTCTAAACCCTAAACTCTAAAACCATAAAATCCTAAACACTAAGACCCTACCCAAAAACCTAAACCCTAAACTCTATACCCTAACCTCTAAATCCTAAAACCCTAAAACGCAAAAACACTAAAACCCTAAACGCTAAACCCTGATGTCTAAAACCCTAAAACCCAAAAACCCTAAACCCAAAAACCTAAACCCTAAACCCTAAAACCTAAGACCCTAAACCCTGAACCCCTAAAACCCTAAACCCTAAAATCCTAAAGCCCTAAACCCTAAAATCCAAAAATCCTAAACCCTAAACCCTAAAATCCATAAAACCCCAAACCCTAAACCCTAAACCCTAAAACCTTGAAACCCTAAACCCTAAAACCTTGAAACCCTAAACCCTAAACCCTAAACCCTAAAACCTAAAACCCTAAACCCTAAACCCTAAATCCTAAACCTTATACCCTAAATCCGAAACCCTAAACACTTAGCCCTAAACCAGTAAAGCCCTAAAACCCTAAACCCTAAACCCTAAACCCTAAATCCTAAACCATATACCCTATATCCGAAACCCTAAACACTTAGCCCCAAACCAGTAAAACCCTAAAATCCTAAACCCTAAACCCTAACCCTAAACCCAAAACCCGAAACCGAAAACCCCCATAAAACGCTAAAACCCTAAAACCCTAAACTCAAAAAAACCCTAAACCCAAAAACCCTAAACCCAAAAACCCTAAACCCAAAAACCTAAACCTTAAACCCTAAAACCTAAAACCCTAAACCCTGAACCTCTAAAACCCTAAACCCTAAAATCCTAAAGCCTTAAACCCTAAAATCCGAAAATCCTAAACCCTAAACCCTAAAATCCTTAAAGGCCCAAACGCTAAAACCTAAAACCCTAAACCCTAAACCCTAAAGCCCTAAAACCTTAAAATGCTAAACCCTGAAACAATAAAACCCTAAAACCCTAATGCTTAAACATTAAAACCTAAAACCCAAAAACCCTAAACAACTAAAACCATAAACCCCTAAAACCCTAAAACCTTAAAACCCTAAAACCCTAAACCCTAAACCCCTAAAATCCTAACGCCCTGAACCACTAAACCGAAACCCTAAACCCTAAACCCTAAAACCTTAAAAACTAAACCCTAAACCCTAAACCCAAAACCCAGAACCGTAAAACCTAAACCCTAAACCCTAAACCCAAAACCCTGAACCCTAAAACCTAAACCCTAAAACCCTAAACCCTAAACTCTCAAATCCTAGAACCCTAAAGCCTAAACCCTTAAACCAAAAACCCCTAAAACTCTAAACGCTAAAACTCTAAAACCATAAAACCCTAAACACTAAGACCCTACCTGAAAACCTAAACCCTAAACTCTATACCCTAACCTCTAAACCCTAAAACCCTAAATCCTAAAACCCAAAAACCCTAAACCCTAAATCGTAAACCCTTACCCCTAAACCGTAAAACCCTAAATCCTAAAACCCTGAAACCCTAAACCCCAGACCCTAAAACCTTCAAATCCTAAACCCTAAATCCCAAACCCCTAAAACACTACAACCCTAAACCATAAAACCTAAACCCGAAACCCTAAACCCTAAACACTAAACCCTAAAACCCTAAAACCCTAAAACCCTACCCTAAAACCCTACCCTAAAACATAAAATCCAAAAGCCTAAAACACGAAAACCCTAAACCCTAAAGCCTAAAAACCCTAACCCTAAACCCAAAACCCTAAACCCCTAAAACCCTAAACCCTAAAACAATAAAATCCTAATGCGCTGAACCACAAAACTTAAACCCTAAACAGCGAACCCTAAATCCTAAAACCCTAAAAACTAAACCCTAAAACCCTAAAAACTAAACTAAACCCTAAACCCTAAACCCCAAATCATTAACCCAAAATCCTTAACCCTATACCCTAAATCCTAAACCCTAAACACTCAACCCTAAACCCCTAAAACCCTAAAATCCTAACCCCTAAACCCTAAACTCGACACCCAAAACCCCCTACAACGCTAAAATCCTAAAACCCTAAAACACTAAAACCCTAAACCCTAAACCCCTGAAACCTAAAACCCTAAACCCCTAAAACATTAAAACCATAAAACTTTAAAACCCTAAAACCCTAATGCTCGAAACCCTAAAACCCTAAACCATAAATCAAAAACTCTAAAACCCTAAAACCCTAAAACCGTAAATCCTAAACCCTAAACCCTAAAACCTAAACCCTAAACTCTGAACGCCTAAAACCCTAAAACCCTCTAAACCCTAAAAACCAAAACCCTAAATCCTTAAATCCTAAACCCTAAAACCTAAAACCCTAAACCCTACACCCTAAACCCCTAAAACCCGAAACCCCTAAAACCCAAAACCCTAAAATCCTAAAGCCCCAAAACCCTAAATTCCTAAAACCCTAAAGCCCTAAAACCCTAAATTCCTAAAACCCTAAACCCCTAAACCCCTAAAACCCTAAAGCCTAAAGCCTAATCCCTAACCCTAAACCCGAAACCCAAAACCCAAAACTCAAAATCCAAAACCCTAAAACTAAGCCACAAAACCCTAAACCCCTAAAACCCTTAAACCCCCTAAAACCTTTTAACGCCAAAAACCCTAAAGCCTAAAAGCCAAAAACCCTAAACCTAAAACCGTACCCTAAAACCGAAAATCCAAAACCCAAAAACCTAAAACTCTAAAGCCCTGAACACTAAACCCTAAACCCTAAACCCTAAACTCTAAACTCGACACCCAAAACCCCCTACAACGATAAAACCCTAAAACCCTAAAACACTAAAACCCTAAATCCTAAACCCCTAAAACCCTAAACCCTAAACCCTAAACTCGACACCCAAAACCCCCTACAACGCTAAAATCCTAAAACCCTAAAACACTAAAACCCTAAACCCTAAACCCCTGAAACCTAAAACCCTAAACCCCTAAAACATTAAAACCATAAAACCCTAAAAGCCTAAACCATAAATCAAAAACTCTAAAACCCTAAAACCCTAAAACCCTAAAACCGTAAATCCTAAACCCTAAACCCTAAAACCTAAACCCAAAACCCTAAACCCCTAAAGCCCTTAAACCCCTAAAACCCTAAAATCCTAAAATCCTAAAACCCTAAAACCTAAACCCTAAAACAATAAAATCCCAAAGCGATGAACCACAAAACTTAAACCCTAAACACTAAACCCTAAATCCTAAAACCCTAAAACCCAAAAACCCTAAACCCTAAACCCTAAAACCCTAAAAACTAAACCCTAAACCGTAAACCCTAAATCATTAACCCAAAATCCTAAACTCTATACCCTAAATCCTAAACCCTAAACACTCAACCCTAAACCCCTAAAACCCTAACCCTAAAACCCTAAACCCAAAACCCTGAACCCTAAAACCCTAAACCCTAAACCCCAAATCATTAACCCAAAATCCTTAACCCTATACCCTAAATCCTAAACCCTAAACACTCAACCCTAAACCCCTAAAACCCTAAAATTCTAACCCCTAAACCCTAAACCCTAAACTCGACACCCAAAACCCCCTACAACGCTAAAATCCTAAAACCCTAAAACACTAAAACCCTAAACCCTAAACCCCTGAAACCTAAAACCCTAAACCCCTAAAACATTAAAACTATAAAACTTTAAAACCCTAAAACCCTAATGCCTAAACCTTAAAACTTAAAACTCGAAAACCCTAACACCCTAAACCATAAATCAAAAACTCTAAAACCCTAAAACCCTAAAGCCGTAAATCCTAAACCCTAAACCCTGAACGCCTAAAACCCTAAAACCCTCTAAACCCTAAAAACCAAAACCCTAAATCCTTAAATCCTAAACCCTAAAACCTAAAACCCTAAACCCTACACCCTAAACCCCTAAAACCCTAAACCCCTAAAACCCAAAACCCTAAAATCCTAAAGCCCCAAAACCCTAAATTCCTAAAGCCCCAAAACCCTAAAACCCCTAAACCCCTAAACCCTAAACCCTAAAACCCTAAAAACTAAACCCTAAACCCTAAACCCAAAACCATGAACCCTAAAACCCTAAAAACTAAACCCTAAACCCTAAACCCAAAACCATGAACCCTAAAACCCTAAACCCAAAACCATGAACCCTAAAACCCTAAACCCTAAACCCTAAATCATTAACCCAAAATCCTAAACCCTATACCCTAAATCCTAAACCCTAAACACTCAACCCTAAACCCCTAAAACCCTAAACCCTAAAACCCTAAACCCAAAACCCTGAACCCTAAAACCCTAAACCCTAAACCCCAAATCATTAACCCAAAATCCTAAACCCTATATCCTAAATCCTAAACCCTAAACACACAACCCTAAACCCCTAAAACCCTAAAATCCTAACCCCTAAACCCTAAACCCTAAACCCTAAACTCGACACCCAAAACCCCCTACAACTCTAAAATCCTAAAACCCTAAAACACTAAAACCCTAAACCCTAAACCCCTGAAACCTAAAACCCTAAACCCCTAAAACATTAAAACCATAAAACTTTAAAACCCTAAAACCCTAATGCCTAAACCTTAAAACTTAAAACTCGAAAACCCTAAAACCCTAAACCATAAATCAAAAACTCTAAAACCCTAAAACCCTAAAATCGTAAATCCTAAACCCTAAACCCTAAAACCTAAACCCTAAACCCTGAACGCCTAAAACCCTAAAACCCTCTAAACCGTAAAAACCAAAACCCTAAATCCTTAAATCCTAAACCCTAAAACCTAAAACCCTAAACCCCTAAAACCCTAAACCCCTAAAACCCAAAACCCTAAAATCCTAAAGCCCCAAAACCCTAAATTCCTAAAACCCTAAAGCCCTAAAACCCTAAATTCCTAAAACCCTAAACCCCTAAACCCCTAAAACCCTAAAACCCTAAAGCCTAAAGGCTAACCCCTAACCCTAAACCCGAAACCCAAAACCCTAAACTCAAAATCCAAAACCCTAAAACCCTAAAACTAAGCCACAAAAAACTAAACCCCTAAAACCCTTAAACCCCCTAAAACCCTTTAACCCCAAAAACCCTAAACCCTAAAAGCCAAAAACCCTAAACCTAAAACCGTACCCTAAAACCGAAAACCGAAAACCCAAAAACCTAAAACTCTAAAGCCCTGAACACTAAACCCTAAACACTAAACCCTAAACCCTAAACTCGACACCCAAAACCCCCTACAACAATAAAACCCTAAAACACTAAAACCCTAAACCCTAAACCCCTAAACCCTAAACCCTAACGCCTAAACCTTAAAACTTAAAACCCGAAAACCCTAAAACCCTAAACCATAAACCCTAAAACCCTAAACTCCTAAAACCCTAAAACCCTAAACCATAAAATCGTAAATCCTAAACGCTAAACCCTAAAACCCTAAACCATAAATCAAAAACTCTAAAACCCTAAAATCGTAAATCCTAAACCCTAAACACTAAAACCTAAACCCTAACCCTGAACGCCTAAAAACCCAAAACCCTCTAAACCTATAATCCTAAAAAACCCTAAAAACCAAAACCCTAAACCCTTAAATCCTAAACCCGAAAACCCTAAAACCCTAAACCCAAAACCCTTAAACCTAAACCTACACCCTAAGACCCATAAACCCTAACCCCTAAAAACCCAAACCCTAAAATCCTAAAGCCCTAAAACCCTAAATTCCTAAAACTCTAAACCCCTAAAACCCTAAAACCCTAAAGCCTAAAGCCTAGTCCCGAACCCTAAACCCGAAACCCTAAACCCTAAAACTCAAAACCCAAAACCCTAAAACCCTAAAACCTAAACCCGAAAACCCTAAACCCCTAAAACCCTTAAACCCCCTAAAACCCTTAAACCCCAAAAACACTAAACCTAAAAGCCCAAAACCCTAAACCTAAAACCCTACCCAAAACCCAAAAACCCAAAACTCTAACACTAAACGCTAAACCCTAAACCCTAAACCCAACCAAAACCCTAAACCCCCAAAACCATTAAACCCTTAAAACCCTAAAACCCTAAAACCCCAAAAGCATAAAATCTAAAACCCAAACCCTAAAACCCAAAACCCTGAACCCTCAAAACCTAAACCCCTAAAACCTAAACCCTAAACCCAAAAACCCTAAACCCTAAAACTCTAAAACCCTAAAACAGTAAAGCCTAAACCCTAAAACCTTAAACCCTTAAAAGCCGAATCCCTAACACCCTAAAACCCTAAAGCCTAAAGCCTAATCCCTAACCCTAAACCCTAAACCCTAAAACCAAAACCCAAAACCCTAAACCCAAAACCCAAAACCCTAAAACCTAAACCCTAAACCCAAAACCCAAAACCCTAAAACCTAAACCCTAAAACCCTAAACCCCTAAAACCCTTAAACCCCTGAAACCCTAAACCCTAAAACCCTAAAACCCTAAAAGCTAAAATCCTACCGTAAAACCTAAAACCAAAAAACCTAAAACCTTAAACCCTAAATCCTAAATCCTCAACCCTAAACTCAAAAACACTAAAACCCTAACCCTAAAACCTAAACCCCGAAACCCTAAACCCTAAACCTCTAAAACCCAAAAGTCCAAAAACCCTAAACGCCTAAAATACTAAAGCCCTAAAACACTAAACCCTAAAACCTTAAAGCATAAAAACTAAACCCTAAACCCTAAACACTTAACCCTAAAAACCCTAACCCTAAAACCCTAAACCCTAACCCTAAACCCTAAACCCTAAAACCCTAAACCCGTAAAACCCTAAACCCCTAAAACCCTAAAACCCTAAAACCCTTAAAACTAAACCCTAAACCCCTAAAACCCTACACTAAGCCCTAAAACCTTAAAACCATAAACCCTAAAACCCTTAAAACTAAACCCTAAACCCCTAAAACCCTACACTAAGCCCTAAAACCCAACAACCTCAAACCCTAAATCCTAAAACCATAAAACCCTAAGCCCTAAACCCTAAACGCTAAAACCCTAAAACCCTAAACCCTGAACCCAAAACCCTAATCCCTAAATCCTAAACCCTATACCCTCAATCCGAAATCCTAAACACTCAACCCTAAACCCGTAAAACCCTAAAGCCTAAACCCGAAACTTAAAACCCCCCTAAAACGTTACAACCCTAAACCCTTAAAACCCTAAACCCTAAACCCTAAACCCTAAAACCAGAAATCCCTAAAACCCTAAACCCTTAAAACCCAAAACCCAAAAACCATAAAACCCTAAAACGCTAAAACCCCAATGCTTAAACCATAAAGCATAAAATCCAAAAACCCTAAAAACCTTAAACCCTAAACCCAAAACTCTAAAACCCTAAAACCGTAAAATCGTAAAACCGTAAATCCTAAACCCTAAACCCTTAAACCTAAACCCAAAACCCAAAAACCAAAACCCTAAACTGTGAACCCCTAAAACCCTGAAACCCTAAAATCCTAAAACCCTAAAACCCTAAACCCTAAACCCTAAAATCCTAAAACCCTAAAACGTTAATCCCTAAAACATAAAATCCTAAACTCTAAAACCCTAAAACCCTAAAACCCTAAACACTAAATCCTAAACCTTAAAACCCTAAACCCTAAAGCCCTAAAAACCTAAAATCCTAAAACCCGAAACCCTAAACCCTAAAGCCAAAACCCTAAAACCCAAAAACCCTAAACCCTAAACCCTAAACTAACCGTAAAACCCTAAACCCTAAAACCCTAAAATCCAAAAACCCAAACCCTAAAACCCTAAAAACCATTAAACCCCAACCCCTCAATCCCTAAAACCCTAAACCCGTAAAACCTTAAAACCCTAAAAACCCTAAACCCTTAAGCCAAAAACCCAAAAATGCTAAACCCTAAAACAATAAACCCTAAACCCTAAAACCCTAAAACCCTAAACCCTAAATCCTAAAGCCTAAACCGTTAAACCCCTAAAACCTTAAAACCCTAAAACCCAAAACCTTAAACCCTTAATCCAAAAACCCTAAAACCCTATAACCCTAAACTCCTAAAACCCTAAACCCTCAACCCTAAAACCCTACCCTAAACCCTAAAACTCTAAAAACCCTAAAACCCTTAGCCCTAAACCCCAAAACCCTAAAACCCTAAGCCTTAAACCATAAACCGTAAACCTCTAAAACCCTAAAACCCTAAACTCTAAAGCCAAAAATCTTAAAACCCTTAGCCCTAAACCCTAACACCCCAAAACCCTAAAACCCTAAATCCTAAACCGTAAACCGTAAACCCCTAAAACCCTAAAATCCTAAACCCTAAAAGCCAAAACATAAATCCCTATAACCAAAACCCTAAAACCCTAGCCTAAAAATCTAAACCCAAAACCCTAAACCCTAAAAATCTAAACCCTAAATCGTAAACCATAAAAACCCTAAAGCCATAGAATCCTAAAACCGTAAACCCTAAACCCTAAGACCCTAAACCCTATACTGTAAAGCCCTATACCCCAAACCCTGAAACCCTATACCCCTAAAACCCTAAACCTAAAAACCCAAAAACCATAAACCTTAAAGCCTTAACCCTAAAATCCTAAAACCCTGAAGCCTAACCCTAAATACTAAACCCTAAACCCTAAAACCTAAACCTTTAACCCTAAACTCTAAACCCTAAACCCTAAACCCTGAACCCTAAAACAGTAAAAACCTAAACCCCTAAAACCCTTAAACCCTAAAATCCTAAACCCAAAACCCTAAACCCTGAAACCAAAAACCCTAAAACCCTAAACCCTAAAACCTAAAAGCCTATAACTGTAAAACCCTAAACCCTAAAACCTAAAACTCTAAAACCCTAAGACCCTAAACCCTAAACCCAAAGACCCTACCCTAAAATATAAACCCAAAACCCTAAACCCTAAAACCTAAACCCTAAACCGTAAATCATAAAACCCTAAAACCATAAAACCCTAAGACCTTAAACCCTAAACCCTAAACCCTAAACCCTAACCCTAAAAGCCCAATGCCCTAAACCCTGAAACCCTATACCCTAAAAACCCTAAACCTGAAAACCCAAAAGCCCTAAAATCTTAACGCCTAAACCCTGAATCCTAAAACTCTAACCCTTAAAAACCTAAAAACCCTAAAACCCTAAAAAACTAAACCCTAAATCCTAAACCCTAAACCCCTAAACCCTAAAACCCTAAAATTCTAAACCCTAAACCCTAAACCATAAACCCCTAAAACCCTAAAACCCTAATACCCTAAACCCTAAACCTAAAACACTAACCTAAACCCTAAATCCTAAACCCTAAACCCTAAACCATAAATACATAAACCCGAAATCCTAAACCCCACACCCTAACACCGAACCCCTAAAACTCTAAAACCTAAAACCCTAAATCCTGAAGCCAAAAACCATAAAACCCTCAACCATAAACTAAGACCCTGAACCCTAAACCTCTAAAACCCAAAAACCCTAAAATCCGAAAACCCTAAAACCCTAAAGCCTAAAACCCTAAACCCTAAAACACTAAAATTCTAAAGCCCTAAAGCATAAAACCTAAACCCTAAATCCTAAACCCTAAACCTTAAAACCCCAAAACCTTAAACCCTAAATCCTAAACACCAAAACCCTAAAACCCTAAGCCCTCAACCCTAAACCATAAAACCTAAAACCCTAAACCCTAAACCCTAACACTAAACCATTAATCCTAAATCCTAAACTCTAAACCCTAAATCTGAAACCCTAAACACTCAACACTAAACTCGTAAAACCCTACACCCTAAACCCTAAACCCTAAACCCTAAACCCTAAACCCTAAACCTAAGCCCTAAACCCGAAACCCAAAACCCCCCAAAAACGTTAAAACCCTAAAACCCAAAACCCCTAAAACCCTAAAACCCTAAAACCATAAAGCCCAAAACCCTAATGCCTAACCTTAAAACCTTAAACCCATAAAACCCAAATCCCTAAAACTCTAAACCCTAAAACCCTAAACCCTAAAAAGTAACCCTAAACCCCTAAAAACCTACCCTAAATCCTAAAACCCTAAAACCCTAAAACCCAAAATCCTAAACCCTAAACCCAAAACCCTAAAACCCTAAAACCCTAAACCCTAAACCCTAAACCCTAAAACCCTAAACCCTAAGCCCTAAACCCTTAACCCTCAATCATAAAGCCTATACCCTAAACCCTAAACCCTCAACCCTCAACCCCAAAAACCCTAAAACCCTAAAACCCCAAAACCCTAAAATCCTTAAACCTAAAACACAAAACCCTAAACCCTAAAATCCTAAACTCTAAAAGCCTAAAACCCTAAAACCCTATACCCAAAACCCTAAACCTTAAAACCCATAACCCCTAAAACCCTAAACCCTAAAATCCTAAAGCCCTAAATTCTTAAAATTCTAAAACCCTAAACCCTAAACCCTAAAGCCTAAACCCTAATACCTTAAAACCCAAAAACCCTAAACCCTAAACCCTAAACGCACCATAAAATCCTAAACCCAAAAACCCTAAAATCCTAAAACTCGAAACCCTAAACCCTAAACCCCTAAAACCCTAAGCCTTAAAACATTGAAATTCCAATCCCTCAAGCCCTAAAATCCTAAAACCCTAAACCCTAAACCCCTAAAACCGTAAAACTCTAAAACCCTAAACCCTAAACCCTAAACCCTAAACCCAGACGCCAAAAACCCTAAAACCCTTAACCCTAAAACCCTAAAACCCTACACCCTAAACCCTAAACCCTAAACCCTAAAACGTTAAACCCCTAAAACCCTAAAATCCTAAACCTTAAAACCTAAAGCCAAAAACCCCAAAACCCTATAACCCTAAACCCCTAAACCCTAAACCCTCAACCCTAAAACCTAACCCTTGTAATGGCCCGGAATTTGTAAATCAATATATATGTGGTTATTATTTATTTTAAATGGTGGAAATTGGAAATTTAATGGAATAGATGGTAAATGGATCAAAGTATGGACAAAGGCCCAAGTATGGCCCAATGGACTGTGAATTGGATTTTAATTTGTTTAAAGGGTCAATGATTGTCAATTAGGCCGAGGATGGTCAAATTGGGCCCAATGCACAGCCGGGACCCAATGGGTCAAAATGATTTAAGCTCTAAGGTAAATGGGTAAGAGGAAAATGTAATTGGGCCATGGGCCCAATGGTGGTCCAATTAGTTAGAATGGATTAAATTAAATCACCTAAGTTAGTGATGAGTTGACCAAGGTGACATGGTCCAATGGGACCCACCTCCACCTCACCAAGTGAGGTGGCGTGTGGACCAAGGATTGGTGGGGCCGGCCACCATGGTTGAATTGGTCAACCATGGGTGGAAAAATGGAATTAGGTTAAGTGGAAATCAATTAACCTAAGGTAATTATCTAATTAATTAAATGATTAAATTATTCAAATGAGGGTCAAAGGTGGTCAAATGGTCAAATGGAGGACCAAAAGCCATCTTATCTTTAAAGACACCAAACGTTGGCTTGGTGGTTATCCCAACCACCACCATAAAGCATGGAAAATCTTATGGTAGGTGGAGGAATTAATTACTTAACCAATGAGATAAGCCTTATTTTTTCCCCATTTCTTATTCCATTCTCATTTTACTCTTTCCATCTTTCACTCTCCCTCATTGCCGTCCTACACCTAAGGAGAAGAAAGAAGAAGAGAAACCATGGAGGAAAGAAGAGAAGAAAGCTAAGAAGAGAAGAAAAATTCAAAGCAAAGGCCCACCACTCCAAGATCAAAGTTTGCGATCTTCTTTCTCACCATCTCCTCCTCTCCCTCTCTCAAGCACACCCCATCTTGGCCGACCCAAACTGTGGTGTTTTCACATTGATCAAGCATGTCTTAGCCGATCAAACAAGGAGAAGAAGATGGATAAAGGCCAAGGAAATCAAGAGGGGAAAGAAAAATCGGAGGAGTCGTCGGATTGTAAGTAATTCCTAAACAAGAGATTTGGATTTTTAGGGTTTAAGATTTGGGGTCCATTTTTATTAGATTAATAGTGGCCAAAACATTATGGGCCTTGGATCTCAAATCCATTCGATGGAAGGATGAAAAAAAAATGGAAAAAGTGGATAAATTAGGTTAAGGAAAAATAAATACATTAAGGACATTATGTAATGAAATTTATTTAAGCATGAAATGTGTGTGATTTTTGGAAGGAATTATGGTGAGTAATTAAGTAAGCTTAAAAGGGGTTTTTAAGATCAAAACCATGGAAGGGAGATTTATGATTTTAAGATGTTAATGAATAAATGTTAGTGAAGTTAAACAGTTTTAATGAGGAAAAATTATGGAGGATATCAATGATTGTTAATGGCCTCAAAAGTGGTGGAAAGAATGAACCATGAACCAAACCATACTATGCTTATGAATTTATGAAAATATTCTATTTAGTTTGCATGATGATTCCCTATGATGTTGCTAAATTATGAATTATTAATCGTTGCAATGAGTTTATATATTGCTTTGATAATTGATTGTATGCAATGAATAGTCATTGAGGAACAAGGATGTGTTATAGACTATGTATATGATGATGATTGATGAAGTGCTGTGAGTTGTGAATATGTAGTATGCATGAAGAGGCCGTGATATGCCAATGCGTTTGGTTGGAAACCTAGGTGGGCTGATGAATAATTCCAAAGTTTAGGAATTTGTGGATAGTCATGGATGGCCTTCGAATGTGTTGGGATGACTTGCTTTGGGTGAGTAGGATTGTCATTTCTAGTAAATGGGGTAGGGTAACCTAATCATAATTATGTTGAATCACTAGATTATATTAATGTGTTATTTCTTATGTTATCTCATGTTATTGTTTGATGAGAATGGAGATGAAAGATCTTGTTACACATGAGTTATGTTATTCGATGATTGTGTGTTTCAATTCTACGTGACCTGATAATGAAGGCATATGAACCCGTATGATGTTGTAGCCATTGATAACGTGGGCATGTAGGGTGGAAGTTGGTAATTGGTGAAATTTGTAATACTTGTGAATATTTTTAGTGGTGAATGGGTATTATTTGACATAACCTAAGTAAGCTTAGATGTACCACTATTTTTAGGAATCTATGAATATGTGTTGAATAATCCAGAGGGGTAGGAAATTAGTATCTATATGATTTGAATGCATGATGGAAACCACCTCAAGGAAGGACTTATGATGGAGCTAAATAATGTATATGGACCCAAGTAAAAATGGGATTATATATGTGGTTAGATGAATGGAAAATTAGGCTAAGTTAAGGACTAATTTGTTAATGTACGTATCATGGTTGATGGAACATTAATGGATCCAAGTCTATGGATCAATCATGGGCCTAAGAAGGGAAGGATAAAATGAAAACTTAACCATGGAGTAATAGTGGCAAAATCGTAAATAATGGCTAAATTGAAAAAACCCCATGGGAGATGATCATGGACTTAGGGACTTCAAGTAATAACCTTGTGTGTGATTAATAAAGCCTAGGGTGACTGATTTTTGGACTCATGTAATTAAGATAATCAATGGTTAAACACAGGGACTGACTATTAATATGTAATAAGGTACCGGACATCGCAAGCGGTGCGCGATCGGCGACAGGATCTGTAGACGGAAACATAAAGAGACGCTAGTCGGTATTCGGTAGGATTCCTACCTTTTTATAAGCCATGGATTAAGTATTATGTGATGGTTTTTCCTTTGATTTATTTTGGTCATGGATTAAGTATTATGTGATGGCTTTCCTTTGATTTATTTTGGTCATGGATTAAGTATTATGTGATGGTTTTCCTTTGATTTATTTTGGTAATCATGTAATGGTTTTAAGATGGGTTTTATGACTATGATCATATATTACATGGCATATGGCATCTACATCTCATGCATGACGTGGGAGGGATATAGTATGGGAAGGATGAAATGAAACCGGAGTCCATGCTCCGTTGGGGCGACCGAGAAGCAAGCATGGGGATATCTTGATGTGTTTCATCCATCAAGAGGGATATTATGAGATATAACCAGAGTCCATTCTCCGTCGGGGCGACCGAGAAACAAGCATGGGGACACCTTGACAAGGCTTTGTCGTCAAGGGGGATGATATGTAATTGTTTACACCTTGACGAGGTTTTGCCGTCAAGGGGGTGATTTGTGATTGTTTATATCTTGACGAGGTTTTTCCGTCAAGGGGGATATGGCAGCATGATGGTATGGACGATGGGTGGGATTCATGACATAGGACACCCATTGCATGACATTGCACCAAATTGCATGGTTTTGGACATGATATTATTCATATGTTTTGTTATCACTAATCCATGTGTTAGCCCTACTCGGAGTCCTACTGGGCGCGTGGTCTAACGCCCTACTTCTACCCTAGCTGATGACGCAAGAGAAGGTGGAAATGAAGGATAAGACGGGAGCCAAGCTTAGGAGCGTGGGAAAGCAAACGGCTTAGTTTACTTAGTTTATTTTGGAAAAATGTAATTTGAGTAGCTTAGCTTGTCGGAATGTAATAAATTAGATTACTTGCTATGTTTTGGGATTTTATTTTGGACATTATTATTTTGAGGTAATGTAGTGATTTAAATGATGTGATATTCCCTGCTATCTAAGAAATTGTAGGATAATCTTCATTATAATTTTCGCACTTAGTTTAATATTCCGCAAGCTTACTTCTACGTGTGAACCATTCTCCGTGGACTCCGTTCCATGTACACGTAGGGTTGACCAGTTAAGGGCCGGGCTTTAGAAGCTCGGACTTAAATCGCGTCGTGACATCCGCTCCCTTTATCACTCTTTACTTCAAAAAAAAAAAATAGACTCTGATCTAGGTGAAAAGGGGCGGGCGTTACAACCCTAAACCCTAAAACCCTAAAACACTAAACCCTAAGTCCTAAACCTAAAACCCTAAAACCCCAAAACCCTAAAACCCTAAACCGTGAAACGTAAACAGTAAACCCCTAAAACCCGAAAACACTAAACCCTAAAGCCAAAAATCCTAAAACCCTATAACCCTATAACCTGAAACGCCTAAACCCTAAATCGAAAAACCCTAAAACATAACCCTAAAACTCTAAAACCCACCCAAAACCCTAAAACCCTACCCTAAAATCTAAACCCTAAACCCTAAAACCCTAAAACCCTAAAACTTTAAACCCTAAACCATAAACCCTAAACCCTAAACTCTAAAACCCCAAACCCTAAAACCCTAAACCTAAAACCCCAAACCCTAAAACCATAAAAGCCTAAAACCCTAAACCCTAAATCCTTAACCCTAAAACCCTAAAATCCATAAACAATAAATCCTAAACCCTAAACCATTAACCATAAACCGTGAAACCCTAAACCCTAAATCCTAAACCCTAAACCCTAAAACCCTAAAACCCTAAACCCTAAAACCTAAAGCCTAAAACCTAAACCCCTAAAATCCTACCCTAAATCCTAAAAGCCTAAGACCCTAAAACCCTAAACCCTAAACCCTAAACCCTAAACCCTAACCCTAAAACCCTAAACCCTAAACCCTAAACCCTAAACCCTAAGCCCCAAACCCTTAACCCTAAATCATAAATCCTATAACTAACCCTAAACCCTAAACCCCAAAAACCCTAAAACCCCGAAACCGTAAAATCCTTTAACCCTAAAACGCAATACCCTAAACCCTAAAATCCTAAACTCTAAAAGCGTAAAACCCTAAGACCCTAAACCATAAACCATAAAGCCCTAAACCGTAAACCATAAAACCCTAAGACCCTAAACCTAGACCCTAAGACCCTAAACCCTAAACCCTAAACCCTAACCCTAAAAGCCCTATGCCCTAAACCTGAACCCTATACCCCTGAAACCCTAAACCCGAAAACCCAAAAACCCTAAACCTTAAAGCCTAAACTCTGAAATCCTAAAACTCTAACCCCTAAAATCCTAAACCCTAAAATCCTAAAACACTAAACCCTAAATCCTAAACCCTAAACCCCTAAAATCATAAAATGCTAAAATTCTAAACCCTAAACCCTAAACCCTAAACCCTAAACCCTAAACCCTAAACCCTAAACCCTAAAACCCTAAACCCTAAACCCTAAAACCCTAACCTAAACCCTAAACCCTAAACCCTAAACCCTAAACCATAAAGCTCGAAACCCGAAACCCTAAACCCCAAACCCTAAACACTGAACCACTAAAACCCAAAATCCTGAAGCCAAAAAAACCATAAAAGCCTAAACCATAAACTAAGACCCTGAACCCTAAACCTCTAAAATCCAAAAACCCAAAAACCCTAAACCTCTAAAACTCTAAAACCCTAGACCCTAACCCTAAACCCAAAGACCCTACCAAAAAATATAAACCCGAAACCCTAAACCCTAAAATCTAAACCCTAAACCATAAACCATAAAACCCTAAACCATAAAACCCTAAAACCCTAAACCTAAACCCTAAGACCCTAACCCTAAACCCTAAACCTAAACCCTAACCCTAAAAGCCCAATGCCCTAAACCCTGAAACCCTATACCCCTAAAACCCTAAACCTGAAAACCCAAAAACCATAAACCTTAAAGCCTAAACCCTGAAATCCTAAACTCTAACCCTTAAAACCCTAAAACACTAAACCCTAAATCCTAAACCCTAACCCCTAAAACCCTGAAACGCTAAAATTCTAAACCCTAAAACCCTAAACCCTAAACCCTAAATCCTAAAACCTAAACCCTAAACCCGAAACCCTAAACCAAACCATAAACACTGAACCCCTAAACCCTAAATCCTGAAAGCCAAAAAACCATAAAACACAAAACCATAACTAAGACCCTGAACCCTAAACCTCTAAACCCAAAAAACCCAAAAACCCTAAACACCTAAAATCCTAAAACCCAAAAACCCTAAAGCCTAAAAACCCTAAACCCTAAAACCGTAAAACCCCAAAGCCCTAAAGCATAAAACCTAAACCCTAAATCATAAACCCTAAATCCTAAAACCTAAAACCCTAAAACCCTATAGACTTAACCCTAAACCCCAAACCCAAAACTAACCCTAAAACCCCAAAACCTTAAAACCTAAATCCAAAACCCCAAAAACCCAAAACCCTAACCCTAAACCCTAAACCTAAAACCCTAACCCCAAACCCTAAACTCTAAACCATTAATCCTAAATCCTAAACCCTAAACGCTAAATCTTAAACCCTAAACACTCAACACTAAACCGTAAAACCCTAAACCCTAACCTAACTCTAAGCCCTAAACCCAAAACCCAAAACCCCCCAAAAACGCTAAAACCCTTAAACCCAAAAACCCTAAAACCATAAAACCCTAAAACCCTAATGCCTAAACCATAAAACCCTAAAATACAAAACCCAAAACCCCTACAACTCTAAACCTAAAATCCTAAAACCCTAAAAAGTAACCCTAAACCCCTAAAATACTACCTTAATCCCTAAAACCCTTAAACCCTAAAAGCCTAAATCCTAGCCCTAAACCCTAAACCCTAAAACCTAAAACTCTAAAACCCTAAACCCTAAACCATACACCAAAACCCTAAACACTAAGCCCTAAACCCTTAACCTAAATCTAAAGCCATACCCTAAACACTAAACCCTAAACCCTCAACCCTAACCCCAAAAACCCTAAAACCCTAAAGCCCGAACCTAAAATCCTTAAACCTAAAAACGCAAAACCCTAAACCCTAAAATCCTAAACTCTAAAAGCCTAAAACCCTAAAACCCTATACCCAAACCCTAAACCTTAAAACCCTTAACCCCTAAAACCCTAAACCCTAAAATCCTAAAGCCCTAAAATCTTAAATTCTAAAACCCTAAACCCTACCCTAAAACCTAAACCCTAAACCCACCGTAAATCCTAAACCTAAAACTCTAAAATCCTAAAACCCTAAAACCCTAAAACCCTAAAACCATAAGCCCTAAAACACTGAAATCCCAATCCCTTAATCCTAAAATCCTAAACCCTAAACCCTAAACCCCTAAAACCGTAAAACTCTAAAACTCTAAACATAAACCCTAAACCCTAAACCCTGAAGCCAAAAACCCTAAAGCCCTTAACCCTAAAACACTAAAGCCCTAAACCCTAAAAGTCTAAAACCCACCCTAAACTTAAAACCCTACCCTAAAATCAAACCCAAACCTAAACCCTAAAATCTAAACCCTAAACCCTAAAACCCTAAAACCCAAAAATGTTAAACCCTATACCATAAATCCTAAAACCCTAAACCCTAACACATGAACCCCAAAACCCTAAAACCCTAAAACCCCAAACCCTATAACCATAAAAGCCTCAAACCCCAAACCCTAAATCCTTAACCCTAAAACCCTAAAATCCAAAAACAATAAACCCTAAACCCTAAACCTTTAACCATAAACCGTGAAACCCTAAAACCCTAAAACCTAAAACCTAAACCCCTAAATCCTAAACCCTAAACCCTAAAACCCTAAAAATCTAAAACCCTAAACCCTAAAACCTAAACCCTAAACCTAAAACCCTAAACCCCTAAAATCCTACCCTAAACCCTAAAGCCTAAGACCCTAAAACCCTAAACCCTAAACCCTAAACCCTAAACACTGAACCACTAAAACCCAAAATCCTGAAGCCAAAAAGCATAAAACCCTAAACCATAAACTAAGACCCTGAACCCTAAACCTCTAAAACCGAAAAACCCTAAACCTCTAAACTCTAAAACCCTAAGACCCTAAACCTAAACCCAAAGACCCTACCCTAAAATATAAACCCAAAACCCTAACCCTAAAATCTAACCCTAAACCGTAAACCATAAAACCCTAAAACCATAAACCTAAACCCTAAGACCCTAAACCCTAAACCCTAAACCCTAAACCCTAAACCCTAAATCATAAACCCTCAAACCTAAACCCTAAACCCTAAACCCTCAACCCTAAACACCAAAAACCCTAAAACGCTGAAACCCTAAAATCCATTAACCCTAAAGCGCAATACCCTAAACCCTAAAATCCTAGACTCTAAAAGCCTAAAAGCCTAAAACCCTAAACCATAAATCATAAAGCCCTAAACCGTAAACCCTAAAACCCTAAAACTATAAAACCCTAAAACCCTAAACCTAGACCCTAAGACCCTAAACCCTAAACCCTAAACCCTAACCCTAAAAGCCCTATACCCTAAACCTGAACACTATACCCCTGAAACCCTAAACCTGAAAACCCAAAAATCCTAAACCTTAAAGCCTAAACTCTGAAATCCTAAAACTCTAACCCCTAAAACCATAAACCCTAAAACCCTAAAACACTAAACTCTAAATCCTAACCCTAAACCCTTAAACTATAAAATGCTAAAATTATAACCCTAAACCCCTAAAACCCTAAAACCCTAAATCCTAAATCCTAAACCATAAAGCCCTAAACCCGAAACCCTACACCCCAAATCCTAAACACTGAACCACTAAAACCCTAAATCCTGAAGCCAAAAACCATAAAACCCTAAACCATAAAACCCTAAACCATAAACTAAGCCCTGAACCCTAAACCTCTAAAACCCAAAAACCCAAAAACCCTAAACCTCTAAAACTCTAAAACCCTAAGACCCTAAACCCTAAACCCAAAGACCCTACCCTAAAATATAAACCCAAAACCCAAACCCTAAAATCTAAACCCTAAACCGAAAATCCTAAAACCCTAAAACCATAAACCTAAACCCTAAACCCTAAACCCTAACCCAAAAAGCCCAATGCCCTAAACCCTGAAACCCTATACCCCTAAAACCCTAAACCTGAAAACCCAAAAACCCTAAACCAAGCGTAAACCCAGAAATCCTAAAACTCTAACCCTTAAAACCCTAAACCCTAAACCCTAAACCCCTAAAACACTAAACCCTAAATCCTAAACCCTAAACCCCTAAAGCCCTGAAACGTTAAAATTCTAAACCCTAAACTAACACCCTAAAACCCTAAACCTTAAAACCCTAACCTAAACCCTAAATCCTAAACCCTAAACCCTAAACCATAAAGCCCTAAACCCGAAACCCTAAAACCCAAACCATAAACACTTAACCCCTAAAACCCTAAATCCTGAAGCCAAAAACCATAAAACCCAAAACCATAAACTAAGACCCTGAACCCTAAACTTCTAAAACCCAAAAACCCTAAACCCCTAAAAGCCTAAAAGCCTAAAAGCCTGAAACCCTAAAACCCAAAAGCCTAAAACCCTAAAGCCTAAAACCCTAAACCCTAAAACCCTAATCCTAAAGCCCTAAAGCATAAAACCTAAACCCTAAATCACAAACTCTAAACCCTAAAACCCTAAAACCCTAAACCTAAAAACCCTATAGACTTAACCCTAAACCCCCAAAACCCTAAACTAAACCCTAAAAACCCAAAACCTTAAACCCTAAATCTTAAACCCCAAAACCCTAAAAACCTAAGCCCCAAACCCTAAACCCTAAAACCAAAAACCCTAAATCCTAAACCCTAAACCCTAAACCATAAAGCCCTAAACCCAAAACCCTAAACCCCAAACCATAAACACTGAACCCCTAAAGCCCTAAATCCTGAAGCCAAAAACCATAAAACCCTAAACCATAAACTAAGACCCTGAACCCTAAACTTCTAAAACCCAAAAACCCCAAAAACCCTAAACCCCTAAAAGCCTAAAAGCCTAAAATCCTAAAACCCTAAACCCTAAAGCCTAAAACCCTAAAGCCTAAAACCCTAATCCTAAAGCCCTAAAGCGTAAAATCTAAACCCTAAATCATAAACTCTAAACCCTAAAACCCTAAACTTAAAACCCTATAGACTTAACCTTAAACCCCCAAAACCCTAAACTAAACCCTAAAACCCCAAAACCTTAAACCCTAAATCCTAAACCCCAAAACTCTAAAACCCTAAGCCCCAAACCCTAAAACCTAAAACCAAAAACCCTAAATCCTAAACCCTAAACCCTAAACCATAAAGCCCTAAACTCGAAACCCTAAACCCCAAACCATAAACACTGAACCCCTAAAACCCTAAATCCTGAAGCCAAAAACCATAAAACCCTAAACCATAATCTAAGACCCTGAACCCTAAACTTCTGAAACCCAAAAACCCAAAAACCCTAAACCCCTAAAAGCCTAAAAGCCTAAAATCCTAAAACCCTAAACCCTAAAGCCTAAAATCCTGAACCCTAAAACCCTAATCCTAAAGCCCTAAAGCGTAAAATCTAAACCCTAAATCATAAACTCTAAACCCTAAAACCCTATAGACTTAACCTTAAACCCCCAAAACCCTAAACTAAACCCTAAAACCCCAAAACCTTAAACCCTAAATCCGAAACCCCAAAACTCTAAAACCCTAAGCCCCAAACCCTAAAACCTAAAACCAAAAACCCTAAATCCTAAACCCTAAACCCTAAACCATAAAGCACTAAACCCGAAACCCTAAACTCCAAACCATAAATACTGAACCCCTAAAACCCTAAATCCTGAAGCCAAAAACCATAAAACCCTAAACCATAAACTAAGACCCTGAATCCTAAACTTCTAAAACACAAAAACCCAAAAACCCTAAACCCCTAAAAGCCTAAAAGCCTAAAATCCTAAGACCCTAAACCCTATAGCCTAAAACCCTGAACCCTAAAACCCTAATCCTAAAGCCCTAAAGCGTAAAATCTAAACCCTAAATCATAAACTCTAAACCCTAAAACCCTAAACCTAAAACCCTATAGACTTAACCTTAAACCCCCAAAACCCTAAACTAAACCCTAAAACCCCAAAACCTTAAACCCTAAATCCGAAACCCCAAAACTCTAAAACCCTAAGCCCAACCTAAACCCTAAAACCAAAAACCCTAAATCCTAAACCCTAAACCCTAAACCATAAAGCCCTAAACTCGAAACCCTAAACCCCAAACCATAAACACTGAACCCCTAAAACCCTAAATCCTGAAGCCAAAAACCATAAAACCCTAAACCATAAACTAAGACCCTGAATCCTAAACTTCTAAAACCCAAAAACCCAAAAACCCTAAACCCCTAAAAGCCTAAAAGCCTAAAATCCTAAAACCCTAAACCCTAAAGCATAAAACCCTGAACCCTAAAACACTAATCCTAAAGCCCTAAAGCGTAAAATCTAAACCCTAAATCATAAACTCTAAACCCTAAAACCCTAAGCCTAAAACCCTATAGACTTAACCTTAAACCCACAAAACCCTAAACTAAACCCTAAAACCCCAAAACCTTAAACCCTAAATCCTAAACCCCAAAACTCTAAAACCCTAAGCCCCAAACCCTAAACCCTAAAACCAAAAACCCTAAATCCTAAACCCTAAACCCTAAACCATAAAGCCCTAAACCCGAAACCCTAAACCCCAAACCATAAACACTGAACCCCTAAAACCCTAAATCCTGAAGCCAAAAATCATAAAACCCTAAACCATAAACTAAGACCTTGAACCCTAAACTTCTAAAACCCAAAAACCCAAAAACCCTAAACCCCTAAAAGCCTAAAAGCCTAAAAGCATAAAATCCTAAAACCCTAAACCCTATAGCCTAAAACCCTGAACCCTAAAACCCTAATCCTAAAGCCCTAAAGCGTAAAATCTAAACCCTAAATCATAAACTCTAAACCCTAAAACCCTAAACCTAAAACCCTATAGAGTTAACCTTAAACCCCCAAAACCCTAAACTAAACCGTAAAACCCCAAAACCTTAAACCCTAAATCCTAAACCCCAAAACTCTAAAACCCTAAGCCCCAAACCCTAAACCCTAAAACCAAAAACCCTAAATCCTAAACCCTAAACCCTAAACCATAAAGCCCTAAACTCGAAACCCTAAACCCCAAACCATAAACACTGAACCCCTAAAACCCTAAATCCTGAAGCCAAAAACCATAAAACCCTAAACCATAAACTAAGACCCTGAACCCTAAACTTCTAAAACCCAAAAACCCAAAAACCCTAAACCCCTAAAAGCCTAAAAGCCTAAAATCCTAAAACCCTAAAACCCTAAAGCCTAAAACCCTAAACCCTAAAACCCTAATCCTAAAGCCCTAAAGCATAAATCCTAAACCCTAAATCATAAACTCTAAACCTAAAACCCTAAAAACCTAAACCTAAAACCCTTTAGACTTAACCTAAACCCCCAAAACCCTAAACTAAACCCCAAAACCCCAAAACCTTAAACCCTAAATCCTAAACCCCAAAACCCTAAAACCCTAAGCCCTAAACCCTAAACCCTAAAACCAAAAACCCTAAACCCTAAACCCTAAACTCTAAACCATTAATCCTAAACCCTAAACCCTAAACCCTAAACCCTAAATCTTAAACCCTAAACACTCAACACTAAACCCGTAAAACCCTAAAACCCTAAACCCTAAACTCTAAACCCTAACCCTAATCCCTAAACCCGAAACCCAAAACCCCCTAAAACGCTAAAACCCCTAAACCCAAAAACCCAAAAACCCTATACCCTAAAACCATAAAACCCTAAAACCCTAATGCCTAAACCTTAAAACCCTAAAACTATAAAACCCAAAACCCCTAAAACTCTAAACCCTAAAACCCTAAAAGCCTAAACCCTAAACCCTAAACCCTAAACCCTAAAATGCTAAAACCCTAAAACCCTAAACCCTAAACCAAAAACCCCAAAACCCTAAACACTAAGCCCTAAACCCTTAACCTAAATCATAAACCCAATACCCTAAACTCTAAACCCTAAATCCTCAACCCTACACCCCACAAACCCTACAACCCTATAGCCCCAAAACCCTAAAACGTAAAACCCTAAAATCCTAAACTCTAACAGCCTAAAACCCTAAAACCCTATACCCAAAACCCTAAACCTTAAAACCCTTAACCCCTAAAACCCTAAACCCTAAAATCCTAAAGCCTAAAACTAAAATTCTAAACCCTAAACCCTAAACCCTAAACCCATCGTAAAATCCTAAACCCTAAAACCCTAAAATCCTCAAACCCTAAACCCTAAACCCCTAAAACCCTAAGCCCTAATACACTGAAATCCCAATCCCTCAATCCCTCAATCCCTAAAACCCTAAAACCCTAAACCCTAAACCCTAAACCCCTAAAACCGTCAAACTCTAAAACCCTAAACCCTAAACCCTAAAGCCAAAAACCGTAAAACACTTCACCCTAAACCCTAAACCCTTAATCGTTAAATCACTACAACCCTAAAACCCTAAAATCATAAACCTAAAAACCTAAACCAAAAACCCTATAACCCTAAACCCCTAAACCCCTAAACCCTAAACCCTAAAACCCTGCCCTAAACCCTAAAACCCCAAACCCTAAGCCCTAAACCCTAAAACCCCAAAACCCTAAAACCCTAAACCCTGAACCGTAAACTGTAAACCCCTAAAACCCTAAACCCTAAACCATAGACCCCAAACCCTAAACCCTAAACACTAAGCCCTAAACCCTTAACCTAATCATAA
This sequence comes from Chimonanthus praecox, assembly GCA_022113865.1. NCBI lineage: Eukaryota > Viridiplantae > Streptophyta > Magnoliopsida > Laurales > Calycanthaceae > Chimonanthus > Chimonanthus praecox. Next base: position 31,944,881 of record CM039088.1, on the reverse strand, counting down.
AGCCTATACCCTAAAACCTAAACCCTAAACCCTCAACCCTAGACCCCAAAAACCCTAAAACCCTAAAGCCCCGAAACCCTAAAATCCTTAAACCCTAAAATGCAAAACCCTAAACCCTAAAATCCTAAACTCTAAAGGCCTAAAACCCTAAAACCCTATACCCAAAACCCTAAACCTTCAAACCCTTAACCCCTAAAACCCTAAACCCTAAAATCCTAAAGCCCTAAAATCTTAAAATTCTAAAACCCTAAACCCTAAAACCTTAAAACCCAAAAATCCTAAACCCTAAACCCTAAACCCACCGTAAAATCCTAAACCCTAAAATCCTAAAGCCCTAAAATCTTAAAATTCTAAAACCCTAAACCCTAAAACCTTAAAACCCAAAAATCCTAAACCCTAAACCCTAAACCCACCGTAAAATCCTAAACCCTAAAACCCTAAAATCCGAAAACCCGAAACCCTAAACCCAAAACCCCTAAAACCCTAAGCCCTAAAACACTGAATCCCAATCCCTCAATCCCTAAAATCCTAAAACCCTAAACCCTAAACCCCTAAAACCGTAAAATCTAAAACTCTAAACTATAAACCCTAAACCCTAAACCCTGAAGCCAAAATCCCAAAAACCCTAAACCCTAAACCCTAAACCCTAAACCCTAAACCCTAAACCCTAAACTGTTAAACCCATAAAACCCTAAAATCCTAAACCTTAAAACTAAAGCCAAAAACACTAAAACCCTATAACCCTAAACCCCTAAAACCCTAAACCCTCAACCCTAAAACCCAACCCTAAACCCTAAAACCCTGAAACACTAAACCCTAAGCCTAAACCCTAAAACCCCAAAACCCTAAAACCCTGAACCCTAAACCCTGAACCATAAACTGTAATCTCCTAAAACCCTAAACCCTAAAGCCAAAAATCCAAAAACCTAAAACCTCAAACGCCTAAACCCTAAACCCAAAAACCCTAAAACCTAAACCCTAAAACTCTAAAACCCACCCTAAACCCTAAAACCATCCCCTAAAATCTAAACCCAAAACCCTAAACCCTAAAATCTAAACCCTAAACCCTAAAACCCAAAAACCCTACAACCTTAAACCCTAAACCATAAACCCTAAACCCTAAACCAAGAATCCCAGACCCTAAAACCCTAAAACCCTAAAACCCCAAAGCCTAAAACCCTAAACCCTAAACCCTAAACCCAAAACCTTAAACCCTAAATCCTAAACCCTAAAACCCTAAAACCCAAAAGCCCAAAAACAATAAACCCTAAACCCTAAACCGTTAACCATAAACCGTGAAACCCTAAACCCTAAATCCTAAACCCTAAACCTTAAAACCCTAAACCCTAAAACCTAAACCCTTAAAAGCCTAAAAGCCTAAAAGCCTAAACCCTAAACCCTAAAACCCTAAACCCTAAACCCTAAACTAAAACCCTAAACCCAAAACCCTAAGCCCTAAACCCTTAACCCTAAATCATAAAGCCTATAACCTAAACCCTAAACCCTAAACCCTCAACCCTAAACCCCAAAAACCCTAAAACCCTAAAACCCCGAAACCCTAAATCCTTTAACCCTAAAACGCAATACCCTAAACCCTAAAATCCTAAACTCTAAAAGTCTAAAACCCTAAAACCCTAAATCCTAAACCCTAATCTTAAAACCCTTAACCCCTAAATCCCTAAGCCCTAAAATCCTAAAGCCTTAAAATCTTAAAATCCTAAAACCCTAAACCCTAAACCCTAAAACCTAAACCCTAAACCCACCGTAAAATCCTAAACCCTAACCCAAAAATCCTAAAACCCTAAACCCTAAACCCCTAAAACCCTAAGCCCTAAAACACTGAAATCCCAGTCCCCCAATCCCTAAAACCCTAAAACCCTAAACCCTGAACCCTAAACCCTAAACCCCTAAAACCGTCAAACTCTAAAACCCTAAACCCTAAACCCTGAAGCCAAAAACCCTAAAACCCTTAACCCTAAACCCTAAACCCTTAATCGTTAAACCACTAAAACCCTAAATCCCTAAAATCATAAACCTAAAAACCTAAAGCCGAAAACCCTAAAACGCTATAACCCTAAACCCCTAAAACCATAAACCCTTAACCCTAAAACCCTGCCCTAAACCCTAAAACCCTAATACCCCAAACCCTAAAACCCTAATACCCCAAACCCTAAGCCCTAAACCCTAAAACCCCAAAACCCTAAAACCCTAAACCCTGAACCGAAAACTGTAAACCCCTAATGTAACGCCCGCCCCTTTTCACTAAAATCAAAGGGCGCGGGACGTCACGACGCGAGTTAAGTCTGAGCTTCTAAAGCCTGGCCCTTAACTGGTCAACCCTACGTGTGCGTGGAACTAAGTCCACGAAGGACGGTTCACACGTAGAAGTAAGCTTGCGGAAAGTAAACATTAAAGCGGGGGTTATAATAGAATCTATCTTACCAGTTTTAGATAGCAGGGAAGATACACCATTAATTACTAGAATACCTAAAATTATCACAAACAAAGGTAAAGTCCAAACCATAGCAAGAAATCTAAAATTATTACATGCCGACAAGCTAAGCTACTTAAATTACATTTCCAAAATAAAACTTAAATAAACTAAGTAGCCGCTTTTCCAAGCTCCTAAGCTTGGCTCCCGTCGCGTCCACCGTTTCCGCCGTCTCCTGCATCATCAGCTAGGGTAGAAGTAGGGCGTTAGACAACGCGCCCAGTAGGACTCCGAGTAGGGCTAACACATGGATTAGTGATAAAGCACATAGAAAATAATAATATAATCAAAACATAACAATGAATGCTATGCCATAGGTGTCTATGTCATGAGTCCCACCCATCATCCATACAATCATGATATCCCCATGTTTGCTTCTCGGTCGCCCGACGGAGCATGGACTCGGTTATAGCATATCAAGCTATCCCCATGTTTGCTTCTCGGTCGCCCCGACGGAGCATGGACTCCGGTTATAGCATACCAGCTATCCCTATGTTTGCTTCTCGGTCGCCCCGACGGAGCATGAACTCCGGTTCCTTTATTTTCCCACCCATGCCATGCATGAGATGTAAGTGCATTATGCTATGTAATATATATAAACTCATATCCTTAATATAATTCATAGCATTAAAATACAATCCATAGCCAAATCACATAATTCTTTATCCTTAAAATATAATTCATAATCTTAACATATAATCCATATCATTAAAATCCATCATAAACATAACATAGGATTACCAAAATAATTCAATAAACATCCATACACACAGTCCATGGTTTAGAACAAGGTTGGAATCCTACCAATTACTGACTAGCGTCCTTTTTACGTTTCCATTCCCGAATCCGGTCGCCGATCGCGCACCGATTACGATGTCCGATACCTTATTACATACAAATAATTAGTCCATGTTTTAACTATAACACCTGCCCCTTTTCACCGAAAATCAGACTCTAATATTTTTTTTTTTTTTGAATGAAGAGTGACAAAGGGCGCGGGCGTCATGACTCGAGTTAAGTTCGAGCTTCTAAAGCCCGGCCCTTAACTGGCCAACCCTACGTGTGCGTAGAATAAAGTCCACGAAGAACGCTTCACACGTAGACGTAAGTTCAAGGAATATTACACTGAGTTCGGAAAATTACAATAAAGCCTATCTTACCAATTTTTAGATAGCAGGGAAGATAACATTCATAATATTACCAAAATATCACCACATCTCAATGTTCAAAATAGAAACCAGAATATAGCAAGTAATCTAAAATATTACATTTCCAACAAGCTAGGGTACTCAAATACATTTCCTAAAATAAACTTAAATAAAGTAAATAGTCTGCCTCCCCGAGCTCCTAAGCTTGGCTCCCGTCTCGTCCTTCTACTCCGGCATTTCCTGCGTCATCAGTTAGGGTAGAAGTAGGGCGTTAGACCACGCGCCCAGTAGGACTCCGAGTAGGGCTAGCACATGGATTAGTGATAACAAGCATACCGATAATAATATAGTGAAAACTAGTAGACAATCATATAATGAAATTATCAAGTGAATTCCATGCCATGGGTATCTGTGTTATGAATCCCACCCATCCTCTACTATCATGATGCCATATCCCCTTGACGGAAAAACCTCATCAAGATATAACCAATCACAATGTATCCCCCTTGACGGCAAGGCCTCGTCAAGGTGTCCCCATGCTTGCTTCTCCGTCGCCCCGACGAAGCATGGACTCCGGTTATAGCCTATCAGGCTATCCCCATTCCTGTTCTCGGTCGCCCCGACGGAGCCTGGACTCCGGTTCCTTTTATTTTCCGCCATGTCATGCATTAGATGTAGATGCATTATGCTATGTAATGTATATAATCCAGAGTCATAATATAGAATTCATAACTTGGCATATAATTCATAATCTTGGTTTTAGGTTAGGGTTTGTGGGTTTAGAGTTTTATGGTTTTAGGGTTTAGGATTTAAGGTTTTAGGGTTTTAGCCTTTAAGGTTTTTGGGGTTTAAGCTTTAGGGTTTCAGGGTTTTGGGGTTTAGGGTTTTAGGGTTTTCGGAATAGGGTTTAGGGTTTTAGTGGTTTAGTGTTTTAGGGTTTAGGATTTATGGTTTTTAGGTTTAGGGTTTTGGATTTAGGGTTTAGGGTTTTGGATTTAGGGTTTAGGGCTTAGGGGTTTAAGGTTAGGGTTTAGCGTTTGAGGGTTTAGGGTTTTAGTGTTTTAGGGGTTTAGGGTTGAGGGTTTAAGGTTTAGTTTAGGGTTTTGGATCTTAAGGTTTTAGGGTTTTAGGGTATTTGGGCTTAGGGTTTTAGGGGTTTAAGGTTTTAGAGTTTAGGTTTTTGGGTTTTGGGGTTTTAGCGTTTTATGATTTAAGGTTTTAGGGGTTTAGAGTTTTAGGGTTTCGGTTTATGGGTTTTAGGGTTTAGGGTTTAGGGTTTAGGGTTTAGGGTTTAGGATTTTATGGTTTTAGGGTTTAGGGTTTAGGGTTTAGGGTTTTAGGGTTTTGGGTTTTAGGGTATAGGGATTTAGGGTTTACGTTTTTGGGTTTTAGTGTTTTAGGGTTTTGGGTTTTGGGTTTAGGGTTTAGGGATTGGGGTTAGGGTAAGGTTCTAGGGATTAGAGTTTAGGGTTTAGGGTTGAAGGGTTTTTCGGTTTTAGAGTTTAGGGTTTAGGGTTTTATGGTTTTTGGGTTTGAAGATTTAGGGTTTAGGGTTTTAGGGTTTAAGATTTAGGGTTTTAGGGGTTTTAGGGTTTTAGGGTTTAGGATTTTAGGGGTTTAGGGTTTTAAGGTTTTGGTTTTAGGATTTAGGGTTTTAGGGTTTTAGGGTCTTGGGTTTTATGGTTCTAGAGTTTAGGGTTTTGGGTTTAGGGTTTTAGGGTTTAGGGTAGGGTTTTAGGGTCTAGGGTTTAGGGTAGGGTTTTAGGTTTTAGGGTTTAAGGCGTTTAGGGGTTTAAGGTTTTAGGGTTTAGGCTTTTCGGTTATAGGGTTTAGGGTCTAAGGTTTAGGGTTAAGCGTTTAGATTTTAGGGTTTAGGGTTTAGTGTTTTAGGGTTTTAGATTCTAGGTTTATGGTTTAGGGTTTTTAGGGTTTTTGGGTTTTAGGTATTAGGGTTGGGTTTTAGGGTTTAGTTTTTAGGGTTAGGGTTTAGGGTTATAGGGGTTTAGGGTTTTAGGGTTTAGGTTTTATGGTTTTAGAGTTTATGGTTTTGGGTTTAGGGTTTTTAGGGGTTTCGGGTTGAAGGTTTAGGGTTTTGTTTTTAGGGTTTAGGGTTTAGGGTTTTATGGTTTTTTTTAGGGTTTTTTATTCTAGGTTTAGGGTTTAGGGTTTTTAGGGTTTTTTTGGGTTTTAGGTACTGGGGTAGGGTTTTAGACTTAGGGTTTAAGGTTTTTGTGGTTTAGGGTTTTTTGGGTTTAGGGTTTTGGGTTTAGGGTTTTGGGTTTAGGGTAGGGTTTTGTTGATTAGGGTTTAAGGTTTTAGGTTTAGGGTCTAGGCTTTTAGGGGTTTAAGGTTTTACGGTTTAGGCTTTAGGGTTTTAGGGTTTTAGGGTTCAGGGCTTAGGGTTTAGGGTTTTGGTTTAGGTTTTAGGATTTAGGGTTTAGGGTTCTAGGGTTTTAGGGTTTTAGAGTCCAGGTTTAGGGTTTAGGGTTTTACGGCTTTTGGGTTTTAGGTATCAGGGTAGGGTTTTAGGGTTTAGTGTTTTAGGTTTAGGGTTTAGGGTTTTAGTGGTTTAGGGTTTTAGGGTTTAGGTTTTATGGTTTTAGGGTTTAGGGTTTTGGGTTTAGGGATTAGGGTTTAGGGTTTAGGGTTAAGGATTTAGGGTTAAGGATTTAGGGTTTAGGGCTTTAGGTTTAAGGGTAGGGTTTTAGGGTTTAGTGTTTTAGGGTTAGGGTTTAGGGTTTTAGTGGTTTAGGATTTTAGGGTTTAGGTTTTATGGTTTTAGAGTTTAGGGTTTTGGGTTTAGGGTTTAGGGTTTAGGGTTTAGGGTTAGGGTTTAGGTTTTAGGGTTTTAGGGGTTTAGGTTTTACGTTTTTGCTTTTAGGGTTTTTGGGTTTTAGGGTTTTAGATTCTAGGTTTAGGGTTTAGGGTTTTAGGGTTTTTGGGTTTTAGGTATTCGTGTAGGGTTTTAGGGTTTAGGGTTTTAGGTTTAGCGTTTTAGTGGTTTAGGGTTTTAGGGTTTAGGTTTTATGGTTTTAGAGTTTAGGGTATTGGGTTTAGGGTATAGGGTTTAGGGTTTAACGTTAGGGTTTAGGGTTTTAGGGGTTTCGGGTTGAGGGTTTAGGGTTTTGTTTTTAGAGTTTGGGGTTTAGGGTTTTTAGGGTTTTAGGGTTTTTTATTCTAGGTTTAGGGTTTTAGGGTTTTAGAGTTTTTGAGTTTTAGGTATTGGAGAAGGGTTTTAGTGTTTAGGGTTTTAGACTTAGGGTTTAGGGTTTTTGTGGTTTAGGGTTTTAGGGTTTTTTGGGTTTAGGGTTTTGGCTTTAGGGTTTTAGCGTTTAGAGTAGGGTTTTAGAGATTAAGGTTTAAGGTTTTAGGTTTTTGGATTTAGGCTTTTAGGGCTTTAAGGTTTTAGGGTTTAGGCTTTAGGGTTTTAGGTCTTTAGCTTTTAGGGTTTAGGATTTAGGGTTTAGGGTTTAGGGTTTTAGTGTTTTAGGGTTTAGAGACCAGGTTTAGGGTTTAGAAGTTTAGGGCTTTTGGGTTTTAGGTATTCGGGTAGGGTTTTAGGGTTTAGTGTTTTAGGGTTTAGGGTTTTAGTGGTTTTTGGTTTTAAGGTTTAGGTTTTATGGTTTTATAGTTTAGGGTTTTGGGTTTAGGGTTTAGGGTTTAGGTTTTAGTGTTAGGGTTTAGGGTTTAGGGTTTCAGGGGTTTAGGGTTTAGGGTTTTAGTGGCTTAGGGTTTTGGTTTTTTGGTTTTTAGCTTTAGGGTTTTGGATTTAGGGTTTAGGGGTTTAAGGTTAGTTTAGCGTTGAGGGTTTAGGTTTTTAGTGTTTTAGGGGTTTAGGGTTGAGGGTTTAAGGTTTAGTTTTTAGGGTTTTGGATCTTAGGATTTTAGGGTTTTAGGGTATTTGGGCTTAGGGTTTTAGGGGTTTAAGGTTTTAGAGTTTAGGCTTTTGGGTTTTGGGGTTTTAGTGTTTTATGATTTAAGGTTTTGGGGGTTTAGAGTTTTAGGGTTTAGGTTTATGGGTTTTAGGGTTTAGGGTTTAGGGTTTAGGATTTTATGGTTTTAGGGTTTAGGGTTTAGGGTTTTGGGTTTTAGGGTATAGGGATTTAGGGTTTACGTTTTTCGGTTTTAGCGTTTTAAGGTTTTGGGTTTTTGGGTTTAGGGTTTAGGGATTGGGGTTTAGGGTAAGGTTCTAGGGATTAGAGTTTAGGGTTTAGGGTTGAACGGTTTTTCGGTTTTAGAGTTTAGGGTTTAGGGTTTTATGGTTTTTGGGTTTGAAGATTTAGGGTTTAGGGTTTTAGGTTTTTAGGGTTTAAAGCTTTAGGGTTTTAGGGTTTAGGCTTTAGGGTTTTAGGGTTTAGGATTTTAGGGGTTTAGTGTTTTAAGATTTTGGTTTTAGGATTTTAGGGTTTAGGGTTTTAGGGTCTTAGGGTTTTATGGTTCTAGAGTTTAGGGTTTTGGGTTTAGGGTTTTGGGTTTAGGGTTTTAGGGTTTAGGGTAGGGTTTTAGGGTCTAGGGTTTAGGGTAGGGTTTTAGGTTTTAGGTTTTAAGGCTTTTAGGGGTTTAAGGTTTTAGGGTTTAGGCTTTTCGGTTATAGGGTTTTAGGGTCTAGGGTTTAGGGTTTAGGGTTTTAAGGTTTCAGAGTCTAGGTTTAAGGTTTAGGGTTTTAGGGTTTTTGGGTTTTAGGTATTAGGGTTGGGTTTTAGGGTTTAGTTTTTAGGGTTAGGGTTTAGGGTTATAGGGGTTTATGGTTTTGGGGTTTAGGTTTTTTGGTTTTAGAGTTTAGGGTTTTGGGTTTAGGGGTTTCGGGTTGAGGGTTTAGGGTTTTGTTTTTAGGGTTTTAGGGTTTAGGGTTTTATGGTTTTAGGGTTTTTTATTTTAGGTTTAGGGTTTAGGGTTTTAGGGTTTTAGGTATTGGGGTAGGGTTTTAGACTTAGGGTATAGGGTTTTTGTGGTTTAGGGTTTTCGGGTTTAGGGTTTTGGATTTAGGGTTTTAGGGTTTAGGGTAGGGTTTTGTTGATTAGGGTTTAAGGTTTTAGGTTTTAGGGTCTAGGCTTTTAGCGGTTTAAAGTTTTACGGTTTAGGCTTTAGGGTTTTAGGGTTTTAGGGTTCAGGGTTTAGGGTTTAGGGTTTAGGTTTAGGTTTTAGGATTTAGGGTTTAGGGTTTTAGGGTTTTAGAGTCCAGGTTTAGGGTTTAGGGTTTTAGGGCTTTTGGGTTTTAGGTATTAGGGTAGGGTTTTAGGGTTTAGTGTTTTAGGGTTAGGGTTTAGGGTTTTAGTGGTTTAGGATTTTAGGGTTTAGGTTTTATGGTTTTAGAGTTTAGGGTTTTTGGTTAGGGTTTAGGGTTTAGTGTTTAGGGTTAGGGTTTAGGGTTTAGGGTTTAGGGTTTAGGGTTTAGGGTTTTAGGGTTAAGGGTTTTGTGTTTTAGTATTTTAGGGTTGTAGTGTTTAGGGTTTTAGTGTTTTTGGGTTTTAGGGTTTAGGGTAGGGTTTTAGGTTTTAGGGTATAAGGTTTTAGGGTTTTAGGCTTTAAGGTTTTAGAGGTTTAAGGTTTTAGGGTTTAAGCTTTAGGGTTTTAGGGTTAAGGGTTTTGTGTTTTAGTGTTTTAGGGTTGTAGACTTTATTATTTTGGGTTCAGGGTTTAGGGATTAAGGTTTAGGGTTTTAGGGTTTTTGGGTTTTAGGGTTTAGGGTTTTAGGGTCTTTGGGTTTTAAAGTTTAGGGTTTAGGGTTTTAGGATTTATGGTTTAGGTTTTAGGGTTTAAGGGTTTAGGCTTGAAGGTTTTAGGGTTTAGGCTTTAGGGTTTTTGGGTTTAGGGTTTTAGGGGTTTAGGATTTTAGGGTTTTAGCTTTTAGGGTTTAGGTTTAGTGTTTAGGGTCTAGCGCTTTAGGGTTTTTGGGTTTAGGAATTTCGGTTTAGGGTTTAGGGTTTTGGGTTTTAGGGTTTTTGAGTTTTTCCTTTGGGGTTTAGAGTTTTAGGGTTTTAGAGTTTTTGGGTTTAGGGTTTTAGGGGATTTTAGGGGTTTAGGTTTTAGGGTTTAGGGCTTAGTGTTTAGGGTTTGGGGTGTAGGATTTAGCTTATAGGGTTTAGGGTTTAGGGTTTAGTGTTTAGGGTTTAGTGTTTAGGGCTTAGGGTCTTGGATTTACCTTATAGGGTTTAGGGTTTTAGGGTTTCAGGGGTTTTAGGGGTTTAGGGGTTTAAGGTCCTAGGGGTTTCGGGTTTTAGGGTTTTAGAGTTTTAGGGACTAGGGTTTAAGGTTTTACAGTTTTAGGCTTTAAGGTTTTTGGGGTTTAAGCTTTAGGATTTTAGGCTTTTAGGGTTTTTTGGTTTTAAGGGTTTTAGGGTTTCAGGGTTTAGGATTTAAGGTTTTAGGGTTTTAGGCTTTAAGATTTTTGGGGTTTAACCTTTACGGTTTTAGGGTTTTAGAATTTTAGAATTTAGGGTTTAGGGTGGGGTTTTATTGTTTAAGGCTTGGGGTTTTAGGGTGTAGGCTTTAGGGGTTTTTGGCTTTAGGGTTTTATGGTTTTAGGGTTTTTTGTTTTTGGGGGTAGGGTTTAGGGTTTTAGGGCTTAGGGTTTAGGGTTTAGGGTTTAGGGTTTAAGGTTTAGGGTTTTAGGGTTTTTGGGTTTGTGGGATTTACGGTTTAGGGTGTAGGGTTTACTGTTTAGGCTTAGGGTTTTAGGGTTTAGGCTTTAGGGTTTTAGGATTTTGGTTTTAGGGTTTTAGGGCTTTAGGGTTTAGGGTTTAGGGTTTTCGGTTTTGGGTTTAGGGTTTAGGGTTTAGGCTTTTGTTTTAGGGTTTAGGGTTTTAGCGGTTCAAGATTTAGGGTTTTATGGTTTTAGTGTTTTAGGGGTTTAAGGTTGAGGTTTTAAGGTTTAGTTTTTAGGGTTTTGGATCTTAGGGTTTTAGGGTTTAGGGTTTTAGGGTTTTAGGGTATTTGGGCTTAGGGTTTTAGGGGTTGAAGGTTTTAGAGTTTAGGCTTTGGGTTTTAGGGTTTAGTGTTTTATGGTTTAAGGTTTTAGGGTTTTAGAGTTTAGAGTTTAGGTTTATGGATTTTTAGGGTTTAGGGTTTTTTTAGGATTTAGGATTTTATGGTTTAGGGTTTTGGCTTTTGGGGGTTTTAGGGTTTAGGGGTTTAAGGTTTTAGAGTTTAGGCTTTTGGGTTTTAGGGCTTTAGTGTTTTATGGTTTAAGGTTTTACGGGTTTTTGGGTTTAAAGTTTAGGGATTGGGGTTTATGGTAAGGTTTTAGGGATTAGAGTTTAGGGTTTAAGATTTAAGGGTTTTTCGGTTTTAGAGTTTAGGGTTTAGGGTTTTATAGTTTTTGGGTTTTAAGATTTAGGGTTTAGGGTTTTAGGGTTTAAGCTTTAGGCTTTTAGGGTTTAGGCTTTAGGGTTTTAGGGTTGAGGGTTTAGGATTTTAGGGGTTTAGGGTTTTAGGGTTTATGGTTTTTTAGGTTTAGGGTTAGGGTTTTTGGGGTTTAAGGTTTTAGGGTTTAGGCTTTTGGGTTTTAGGGTTTTAGTGTTTTATATTTAGGGTTTTAGGGGTTTAAAGTTTTAGGGTTTAGGTTTATTGGTTTTAGGGTTTAGGGTGTTGGGTTTAGGATTTAGGGTTTATGGTTTTAGGGCTTTAGGGTATAGGTTTTAGGGCTTACGTTTTTGGGTTTTGGGTGGGTTTAGGGTTTAGGGTTTTGGGTTTAGGGTAAGGTCTTAGGGATTAGAGTTTAGGGTTTAGGGTTTAAGGGTTTTTCGGTTTTAGAGTTTAAGGTTTAGTGTTTAGGGTTTTGATGGTTTTTGGGTTTTAAGGCTTAGGGTTTTTGGTTTTAAGGCTTAGGGTTTTAGGGTTTAGGCTTTAGGGTTTTAGGTTTAGCCTTTGGGTTTGAGGTTTTTAGGGTTTAGGATTTTAGGGGTTTAGGGTGTTATGGTTTAGGTTTTAGGGGTTTAGGGTTTAGGGTTTTAGGGTCTTAGGGTTTTATGTTTTTAGAGTTTAGGTTTTTGGGTTTAGGGTAGGGTTTTAGTTTTTAGGGTTTAAAGTTTTAGGTTTTAGGCTTTAGGCTTTTAGGGGTTTAAGGTTTTAGGGTTTAGGCTTTTGGGTTTTGGGGTTTTAGGGTTTAGGATTTAGGGTTCTGGGTTTAGCATTTAGGTTTTAGGTTTTAGGGTTTAGGGTTTTAGGGTTTTAGAGTCTAGGTTTAGGGTTTAGGGTTTTAGGGTTTTTTGGTTTTAAGTATTATGGTAGGGTTTTAGGGTTAGGGTTTAGCGTTTTAGGGTTTTGGTTTTATGATTTTAGAGTTTAGGGTTTTGGGTTTAGGGTATAGGGTTTAGGGTTTAGGGTTAGGGTTTAGGGTTTTAGGGCTTAGGGGTATAGAGTTGAGGGTTTAGGGTTTTGTTTTTAGGGTTTAGGGTTTTGGGTTTAGGCTTGTAGGGTTTTAAGGTTTTAGGGGTTTATGGGTTAGGGTTTGGGGTTTAGGGTTTAGGGTTTAGGGTTTAGGTTTTTAGGGTTTAGGGTTTAGGTTTTAGGTTTTAGGGTTTCAGGGATTAGTGTTTAGGGTTTAGGGTTTTAGGGTTTTAGGGTTTAGCCTCTAAGGTTTTGGGGTTTTGGCTTTAGGGTTTTAGTGTTTTAGGGTTTAGGGTTTTGGGGTTTTTGGATTTTTGGGTTTAGGTTTTAGGGTTTTAGGGTTTAGGGATTAGGGTTTAGGGTTTTAGGGATATAGGGTTTTAGAGTTTAGGGTTTAGGGTTTAGGGTTTTAGGGTAGGGTTTTTGGATTTAGCATTTTATGGTTTTAGGGTTTAGGATTTAAGGTTTTAGGGTTTTAGACTTTTAGGTTTTTGGAATTTAAGCTTTAGGGTTTTAGGGTTTAGGGTTGAAGGGTTTTAGGGATGGGGTTTAGGGTTTTAGTGGCTTAGGGTTTTAGGGTTTTAGTGGTTTAGGGTTTTAGGGTTTAGGTTTTATGGTTTTTGGGTTTAGGGTTTTGGATTTAGGGTTTAGGGTTTAGGGTTTATGGTTTTAGGGTTTAGGGTATAGGTTTTAGGGTTTACGTTTTTGGGTTTTAGCGTTTTTGGGTTTTGGGTGGGTTCGGGGTTTAGGATTTGGGGTTTAGGGTAAGGTCTTAGGGATTAGAGTTTAGGGTTTAGGTTTAAGGGTTTTTCGGTTTTAGAGTTTAGGGTTTAGGGTTTAGGGTTTTAGGGTTTTAAGGCTTAGGGTTTTAGGGTTTAGGCTTTAGGGTTTTAGGGTTTTTGGATTTTAAGGCTTAGGGTTTTAGGGTTTAGGTTAAGGGTTTTAGGTTTAGGCTCTAAGGTTTTGGGGTTCGTTAGGGTTTTTAGTGTTTTAGGGGGTTTAGGGTTTTAGGGTTTTAGGGTTTTTTGGATTAGGGTTTAGGGTTTTAGGGTTTAGGGATTAGGGTTTAGGGTCTAGGGTTTAAGGTTTTATGGTTTTTGGGTTTTAAGTCTTAGGGTTTTAGGGTTTAGGCTTTAGGGTTTTAGGTTTAGGCTTTTGGGTTTGAGGATTTTAGGTTTTAGGATTTTAGGGGTTAGGGTTTAGGATTTAGGGTTTATAGTTTTAGGTTTTAGGCCTCAGGCTTTTAGGGGTTTAATATTTTACGGTTTAGGCCTCTGGGTTTTAGGGTTTAGGATTTAGGGTTCAAGGTTTAGCGTTTAGGTTTTAGGGTTTAGGGTTTAGGGTTTTAGGGTTTTAGGGTTTTAGAGTCTAGGTTTAGGGTTTGGGGTTTTAGTGTTTTTGGGTTTTAGCTATTAGGTAGGGTTTTAGGGTTAGGGATTAGGGTGTTAGTGGTTTAGGGTTTTAGGGTTTAGGTTTTATGGTTTTAGAGTTTAGGGCCTTGGGTTTAGGGTTTAGGGTAAGGGTTTAGGGTTTTAGGGTTTAGGGGTATAGAGTTGAGGGTTTAGGGTTTTGTTTTTAAGGTTTAGGGTTTTGTTTTTAGGGTTTAGGGTTTAGGGTTTAGGGTTTTAGGGTATTAGGGGTTTAGGGGTTAGGGTTAGGGGTTTAGGGTTTAGGGTTTAGGGTTTAGTGTTTAGGTTTTAGGGTTTAGGGTTTGGGTTTTAGGGTTTTTGGGTTTTACGGTTTAGGTTTTTGGGTTTTACGGTTTAGGGTTTAGGATTTTACGATTTTGCTTTTAGGGTTTAGGGTTTAGGCACTAAGGTTTTGGGATTTCGGCATTAGGGTTTCAGTGTTTTAGGGTTAGGTTTTTAGGGTTTAGGGATTGGGGTTTAGGGTTTTAGGGATATAGGGTTTTAGAGTTTAGGGTTTAGGGTTTAGGGCTTTAGGGTTTTTGGGTTTTAGGTTTTTGGGTTTAGCGTTTTATGGTTTTAGGGTTTTAGACTTTAAGGTTTTTGGGGTTTAAACTTTAAGGTTTTAGGGTTTTAGGGTTTAGGATTGAAGGGTTTTAGGGTTTTAGGGATAGGGTTTAGGGTTTTAGTGGTTTAGGGTTTTTGGGTTTAGGTTTTATGGTTTTTGGGTTTAGGGTTTTGGGTTTAGGGTTTAGAGTTTAGGTGTTTAAGGTTAGGGTTTAGCGTTTAGGGTTTAGTGTTTTAGTGTTTTAGGGGTTTACGGTTGAGGGTTTACGGTTTAGTTTTTACGGTTTTGGATCTTAGGGTTTTAGCGTTTAGGGTTTTAGGGTATTTGGGCTTAGGGTTTTAAGGGTTTAAGGTTTTAGAGTTTAGGCTTTTGGGTTTTAGGGTTTTAGTGTTTTATGGTGTAAGGTTTAGTGGTTTAGAGTTTTAGGGTTTAGGGTTTAGGGTTTAGGGTTTAGGATTTTATGGTTTTAGGGTTTTAGGGTTTTAGGGTTTAGGGTTTTAGGGTATAGGGATTTAGGATTTACGCTTTAGGGTTTTAGCGTTTTAGGGTTTTGGGTTTAGGGTTTAGGGTAAGGTTTTAGGGATTAGAGTTTAGGGTTTAGGGTTTAAGGTTTTTTCGGTGTTAGAGTTTAGGGTTTACGGTTTTATGGTTTTTGGGTTTGAAGATTTAGGGTTTTAGGGTTTAAGCTTTAGGGTTTTAGGGTTTAGGCTTTAGGGTTTTAGGGTTTAGGATTTTAGCGGTTTTTTAAGGTTTAGGTTTTAGGATTTTAGGGTTTAGGGTTTTAGGGTCATAGGGTTTTATGCTTCTAGAGTTTAGGGTTTTGGGTTTAGGGTTTTAGGGTCTAGGGTTTAGGGCAGGGTTTTAGGTTTTTGGGTGTAGGCTTTTGGGGGTTTAAGATTTTAGGGTTTAGGCTTTTGGGGGTTTAAGATTTTAGGGTTTAGGCTTTTGGGCTTTAGGGTTTTAGGGTCTAGGGTTTAGGGTTTAGGGTTTAGGGTTTAGCGTTTAGGTTTTAGGGTTTAGGGTTTAGAGTTTAGGGTTTTAGGGTTTTAGGGTTCTAGAGTCTAGGTTTAGGGTTTAGGGTTTTAGGGTTTTAGGGTTCTAGAGTCTAGGGGGTTTAGGGTTTTAGCGTTTTTGGGTTTTAGGTATTAGGGTAGGGGTTTAGGGTTTAGTGTTTTAGGGTTAGGGTTTTGGGTTTTAGGGGTTTAGGGTTTTATGGTTTTGGTTTTATGGTTTTAGAGTTTTGGGTTTTGGGTTTAGGCTATAGGGTTTAGGGTTTAGGGTTAGGGTTTAGGGTTTTAGGGGTTTTGGGTTGAGGGTTTAGGGTTTTATTTTTAGGGTTTAGGGTTTAGGGTTTTAGGTTTTTTATTCTAGGTTTAGGGTTTAGGGTTTTAGGGTTTTTGGGCTTTAGGTATTAGGGTAGGGTTTTAAGGTTTAGGGTTTTAGAGTTAGGGTTTAGGTTTTATGGTTTTAGAGTTTAGGGTTTTGGGTTTAGGGTTTTAGGGTTTTAGGGTTTAGGGTAGGGTTTTAGGGATTAGGGTTTAAGTTTTAGGTTTTAGGGTTTAGGCTTAGGTGTTTAAGGTTTTAGGGTTTAGGCTTTAGGGTTTTAGGGTTTAGGGTTTAGGGTTTCAGGGTTTTAGAGTCCAGGTTTATGATTTAGGGTTTTAGGGTTTAGGGTTTAGGGTTTCAGGGTTTTAGAGTCCAGGTTTATGATTTAGGGTTTTAGGGCTTTTGGGTTTTAGGTATTAGGGTAGGGTTTTAGGGTTAGGTTTAGGGTTTTAGTGGTTTAGGGTTTTAGGTTTAGGTTTTATGGTTTTAGAGTTTAGGGTTTTGGGTTTAGGGTTTAGGGGTTAGGATTTAGGGTTAGGGTTTAGGGTTTTTGGTTTAAGGGTTTAGTGTTTTAGGGTTAGAGTTTAGGGTTTTAGTGGTTTAGGGTTTTAGGGTTTAGGTTTTATGGTTTTAGAGTTTAGAGTTTTGGGTTTAGGGTTTAGGGTTAGGGTTTAGGTTTTAGGGTTTCAGAGGTTTAGGGTTTAGGGTTTTGCTTTTAGGGTTTTAGGTTTTTAGATTCTAGGTTTAGGGTTTAGGGTTTTAGGGTTTTGGGTTTTAGGTATTCGGGTAGGGTTTTAGGGTTTTGGGTAGGGTTTTAGGGTTTGGGTTTAGGGTTTTAGGGATTAGGTTTTATGGTTTTAGTTTAGGGTTTTGGGTTTTGGGTTTAGGGTTTAGGGTTTGGGGTTTAGGGGTAGGGTTTAGGGTGTAGGGTTTTAGGGTTTTAGGGGTCTAGTGTTGAGGGTTCAGGTTTTAGTATTTAGGGTTTTTGGGTTTTAGGTTTTAGGGTTTGGGGTTTTAGGGTTTTCGGGGTTTAAGGTTTTAGGGTTTTATAGTTTTGCGTTTTAGGGGTTTAGAGTTTTTTGGTGTTTTAGGGTTTAGGGTTTTGGGTTTAGGGTTTAGGGTTTTAGTGGTTTAGGGTTTATGGTTTTTGGGTATAGGGTTTTGGATTTGGGGTTTAGGGTTTAGGGTTTAGGGGTTTAAGGTTAGGGTTTAGGGTTTGGGGTTTAGGGTTTTAGGGGTTTAGTGGTTTAGGGTTGAGGGTTTAAGGTTTAGTTTTCAGGGTTTAGGGTCTTAGGGTTTTCGGGTTTTAGGTTTTAGGGTTTAGGGTTTTAGGGTTTTAGGATTTTAGGGTTTTAAGATTTTAGTGTTTAGGGTTTAGGGTTATGGTGTTTTAGGGATTTAGGGGTTTAGGGTTTAGCGTTTAGGGTTTAGGTTTTAGGGTTTAAGGTTTTAGGGTTTAGGGTTTAGGCTTTTAGGGGTTTAAGGTTTTAGGGTTTAGGCTTTAGGGTTTTAGGGTTTTAGGCTTTAGGGTTTAGGATTTTAGGGTTTTAGGGTTTTAGGGTTTTAGAGTCTAGGGTTTAGGGTTTGGGGTTTTAGGGTTTTTGGGTTTTAGGTTTTAGGGTAGGATTTTAGGGTTTGGGGTTTTTGAGTTTTAGGGTTTTAGGGTTGGTGCTTACGGTTTTTGTGGTTTAGGGTTTAGGGTTTATGGTTTTTGGGTATAGGGTTTTGGATTTGGGTCTAGGGGGTTTAGGGTTTAGGGTTTAGGGTTTAGGGTTTAGGGGTTTAGGGTTTTAGGGTTTTAGGGGTTTAGGGTTGAGGGTTTAAGGTTTAGTTTTTAGGGTTTAGGGTCTTAGGGTTTTTGGGTTTTAGGTTTTAGGGTTTAGGGTTTAGGGTTTTAGGGTTTTAGGGTTTTTGGGCTTAGCATTTTAGTGGTTTAATGTTTTCAGGTTTAGGTAAGATTTTAGGATTTTCGTGTTTTATGGTTTAGGGTTTTGGGGTTTGGATTTTAGGATTTAAGGCTTTTGGGTTTTAGGTTTAGGGTACGGTTTTAGGGTTTAGGGTTTAGGGTTTCACGGTTTTAGAGTTTTAGGGTTTAGGGTTTTAGGGGTTTAGCGTTTTAGGGTTTCTGGGTTTTAAGGTTTCAGAATTTTAGGGTTTAGGGTTTAGGGTCTTAGGGTTTTAGGATTTTAGGGTTTCGGGGTTTTAGGGTTTTTGGGTTTTAGGTGTTTAGTGTTTAGGGTTTTGGGTTAGGTTTTTTTTGGGTTTTTGGGTTTAGGGAAGCGTTTTAGGGCTTAGGGTTTAGGGTTTTAGGGTTTTATGTGGGTTTTAGGTTTTTGGGTAGGGTTTTGGGGTTTAGGGTTTTAGGGTTTAGGGTTTTTAGGGTTTAGGGTTTTAGGGGTTAACGTTTTAGGGTTTAGGGTTTTGGGTTTAGGCTTCTAGTATTTAGAGTTTTAGGGTTTTAAGTTTAGGGTTTAGGGGTTTAGGGTTTTAGGATTTTGGGTTTAGGGTTTAGGGTTTAGGGTTTAGGGCTTAGGGTTTAGTGTTTTGGGTTTAGGGTTTTATGGTTTTAGGATTTTAGGGTTTCATGGTTTTAGCTTTTTTTGATTTTAGGAGTTTAGTGTTTAGGGTTTGGGGTTTAGGGTTTTTGATTTTTGGGTTTTTGGGTTTTGGGTTCTGGGGTTTAGGGTTTTTGGGTTTTTGGATTTTTGGTTTTAGGGTAGAGTTTAGGGTTTTAGGGTTTTAGGGTTTTTAGGGTTTTAGGGTTTTATGGTTTAGGGTTTTAGGGGTATAGTGTTTTAGGGTTTTTAGGATTTTAGGGTTTCAGGGTTTTAAGGTTTAAGGGTTTTTGGGGTTTACGGTTTTGGGTTTTAGGGTTGAGGTGAGGGTTTAGGGTTTAGGGTTAGGGTTTAGGGTTTTAAGGTCTTATGGGTTTAGGGGTTTAGGGTTTTGGGTTTAGCTTTTAGGGTTTAAGGTTTTCGGGTTTTAGGGTTTTACAGTTTAGGATTTAGGGTTTAGGGTTTTAGGGTTTCGGGCTTAGGGTTTAGGGTCTAGGGTTTAGGTTTTAGGGTTTTAATGTTTTAGGATTTTAGAGTTTAGGGTTTAGGGTTTAGGGTTTGAGGGTTTAGGGTTTTAGGGTTTTAGGTTTTAGGGTTTCGGGTTGAGAGTGAGGGTTTAGGGTTTAGGGTTTTAAGGTCTTTTGGGTTTAGGGTTTTGGGTTTAGTTTTTGGGTTTAGGTTTTCGGGTTTTAGGGTTTTACAGTTTAGGATTTAGGGTTTAGGGTTTTAGGGTTTCGGGCTTAGGGTTTAGGGTTAGTGTTTAGGTTTTAGGGTTTATGTTTTAGGATTTAGAGTTTAGGGTTTAGGATTTAGGGTTTGAGGGTTTAGGGTTTTAGGGTTTTAGGTTTTAGGGTTTTAGAGTTTAGGGTTTAGGGTTTATGGTTTTAGGACTTTTGGGTTTTTGGGTTTAGGGTAGGGTTTAGGGTTTAGGGTTTAAGGTTTTAAGCTTTTAGGGTTTAAGGTTTTAGGGGTTTAAGATTAAGGGTTTAAGATTTAGGGTTTTATGGTTTTAGGGTTTTGGGTCTAGGGTTTAGGGTTTTTGGATTTTAGGGTTTTAGAGTTTAGGGTTTTAGGGTTTAGGCTTTAGGATTTTAGGGTTTAGGTTTTTGCATTTTAGGGTTTTAGGTTTTAGGATTTTAGGGGTTTAGGGTTTTAGGATTTAGGGTTTAGGGTTTTAGGATTTAGCGTTTAGGGTTTAGGGTTTTAGTGTTGAGGGTTTTGGCTTAGTTTAGAGTTTAGTGTTTAGGGTTTAGGCTTAGGTTTTTGGGTTTAGGGTTTTAGAGTTTAGGGTTTAGGGTTTGGGGTTTTGGGTTTTAGGTTTTATGGTAGGGTTTTTGGGTTTAGGATTTTAGGGTTTTTGGGTTTAGGGTTTTAGGGGTTTAAGGGTTTAGGGTTTTGGGCTTAGGGTTTAGGGTTTTAGGGTTTTTGGGTTTTTGGGTTTAGGATTTTATGGTTTACAGTTTAGGATTTAGGGTTTGGGGTTTAGGATTTTAGGATTTTATGGTTTCAGGGTTTGAAGGTTTTAGAGTTTAGGGTTTTAGGGTTTTAGGGTTTTAGGGTTTAGGGTTTAGGGTTTTAGGGTTTAGGATTTAGGGTTTAGGGTTTCCGGTTTTAGGGATTTAGGAATTTAGGGTTTTTGGGTTTTTGGGTTCTAGGAGTTTAGGGTTTAGGATTTTGAGTTTATGATTTAGGGTTTAGGGTTTAGGTTTTAGGGTTTAGGGTTTAGAGCTCAGGGTCTTAGCGTTTTATGGTTTTAGATTTAGGGTTTAGGGTTTAGGGTTCTAGGGTTTAGTGTAGGGTTTTACGGTTTCGTGTTTGAGGTTTTAGGGTTTAGGGTTTAGGGTTTAGGGTTTTGTTTTAGGGCTTAGTGTTTAGGTATTGTGTTTTAGGGTTTTAGTGTTTTGGATTTACGGTTTTAGGATTTTCAGTTTTAAGGTCGGGTTTAGGGTTTAGGGTTTTGGGGCTTTAGTGTTTTAGGGTTTTAGGGTTTAGAGTTTTAGGGGTTTATGTTTTTAAGGTTTAGGGTTTAGGGTTTTAGGGGGTTTAGGGTTTACGATTTAGGCTTAGGTTTTAGGGTTTAGGGTTTAGGTTTTAGGGTTTTAGGGGTTTACAGTTTAGGATTTCGGGTTTATCGTTTGAGTGTGGTAGGGTTTTAGGGTTTAAGGTTTTAGGGTTTAGGGTTTAGGGTTTAGCTTTTAGGAATTAGGGTTTTCGGGTTTTAGGGGGTTACAGTTTAAGATTTAGGGTTTTGGGTTTTAAGATTTTTGGAATTTAGGCTTTTGGGTTTAAAACTTTTGATTTTATTGTTTTGGGTTTAGGGTTTTAGGGTTTAGTGATTAGGGTTTAGGGTTTAGGGTTTAGGTATGGTTTAGGATTTTATGGTTTTAGGGTTTTAGGTTTTTTGGGTTTAGGGTTTAGGGTTTAGGGTTTTAGGGTTTAGGGTTTAGGGTTTAGGGTTTAGGATTTAGGGTTTAGGGTTTAGGTTTTAGGGTTTTGGGTTTAGGGTTTCAGGGATTAGGGTTTTTGGGTTTTTGGTTTTTACGGTTTAGGGTTTTTGGGTTTTACGGTTTAGGGTTTAGGATTTTAGGATTTAGGGTTTAGGGTTTTTCGTTTTAGGGTTTAGGCTTTAAGGTTTTGGGGTTTCGGCTTTAGGGCTTTAGGGTTTAGGGTTTTAGGGTTTAGAGTGTTAGGGTTTAGGGTTTAAGGTTTTAGGGATATAGGGTTTTAGGATTTTTGGGTTTTAGGTTTTAGGTTTTAGGGTAGGGTTTTTGGGTTTACGGTTTTAGGGTTTTAGGGTTTAGGGTTTTAGGGTTTTAGGGTTTAGGGTTTTAGGGTTTTAGGGTTTAGGTTTAGGGTTTTAGGTTTTAGGGTTTTAGACTTTAAGGTTTTTGGGGTTTAAGCTTTACAATTTTAGGGTTTAGGGTTTAGGGTTTGGGTTTTAGGGTTTTAGGGTTTAGGGTTTACGGTTTAGGGTTTTAGGGATATAGGGTTTTAGAGTTTAGGGTTTAGGGTTTAGGGTTTTAGGGTTTTAGGGTTTTAAGGTTTAGGGTTTAAGGTTTTAGGGTTTTAGACTTTAAGGTTTCTGGGGTTTAAGCTTTAAGATTTTAGGGTTTTAGGGTTTAGGGTTTAGGGTTAGGGTTTAGGGTTTAGGGTTTAGGGTTTTAGGGTTTTTGGTTTTTGGATTTTAGGGTTTAGAGTTTAAGGTTTTAGGGTTTTAGGCTTTAAGCTTTTCGGGTTTAAGCTTTAGGGTTTTAGGATTTTAGGGTTATAGGGTTTAGGGTTTAGGGTTTTAGGGTTTTAGTGGTTTAAATGTTAGGGTTTAGGGTTTAGGGTTTGGGTTTTGGGTTTAAGTTTTAGTGTTTAGGGTTTAGGGTTTCGGGTTTGGGGGTTAGAGTTTCGTGTTTAGGGTTAGTGTTTAAGGTTTTTGGGTTTTAGGCTTTACGGTTTTAGGGTTTAGCTTTAAGGTTTTAGGTTTTAATGTTTAGGGGTTTTAGGGTTTTAATGTTTAGGGTTTTGGTGGTTTTGGGTTTAGGGTTTAGTGTAGGGTTTTAGGTTTTAGGGTCTAAGGTTTTAGAAGTTTAAGGTTTTAGGGTTTAAGCTTTGGGGTTTTAGGGTTAAGGTTTTGTGTTTTAGTGTTTTAGGGTTTTTAGGGTTTATTATTTGGGTTCAGGGTTTAGGGATTTAGGTTTTAGGGTTTTTTAGGGCTTTTGGGTTTTAAAGTTTAAGGTTTAGGGTTTTAGGATTTAAGGTTTAGGTTTTAGGGTTTATTATTTTGGGTTAGGGTTTAGGGATTTAGGTTTAGGGTTTTAGGGCTTTTGGGTTTTAAAGTTTAAGGTTTAGGGTTTTAGGATTTAGGTTTAGGTTTTAGGGTTTTAGAGTTTTAGGCTTTAAGATTTTAGGGTTTCGGCTATAGGGTTTTAGGGTTTAGGGTTTTAGGAGTTTAGGATTTTAGGGTTTTAGTTTTTGGTTTTAGATTTAGTGTTTAGGGTTTTTGGGTTTAGGACTTTCGGTTTAGGGTTTGGTTTTTGGGTTTTTGGGTTTTAGGTTTAGGGTTTAAGGTTTAGGGTTTTAGGGTTTTGGGTTTTTCGGTTTTTACTTTGGGGTTTAGAGTTTTTAGGGTTTAGTTTAGGGTTTTAGGGTTTTAGGGTTAGGGTTTTAGGAGTTTAGGGTTTAGGGTTTAGGGTTTAGGGTAGGATTTAGTTATAGGTTTAGGGTTTAGGGTTTAAGGTTTAGAGTTTAGGGTTAGGGTCTAGGATTTACTTTTAGGGTTTAGGGTTTTAGAGTTTCAGGGGTTTTAGGGGTTTAGGGGTTTAAGGTTAGGGTTTGGGTTTTAGGGTTTTTTTTAGTTTTAGGGTTTTTGGGTTTTAGGATTTTAGGATTTTAGGGTTTAGGGTTTTTTGGTTTTAGGGTTTAGAGTTTAAGGTTTTTGGTTTTAAGGGTTTTAGGGTTTCTGGGTTTAGTATTTAAGGTTTTTGGGGTTTAAGCTTTACGGTTTTAGGGTTTTAGGATTTTATAGTTTGGGGTTTAGGGTAGGGTTTTATTGTTGAAGGCTTGGGGTTTTAGGGTGTAGGCTTTAGGGTTTTTGGATTTAGGGTTTTAGGGTTTTTGGTTTTTGGGGGCAGGGTTTAGGGTTTTTGGGTTTTAGGGCTTAGGGTTTAGGGTTTAGGGTTTAGGGTTTTTGGGTTTTTGGGATTTACGGTTTAGGGTGTAGGGTTTTCTGTTTAGGCTTAGGGTTTTAGGGTTTAGGCTTTAGGGTTTTAGGGTTTTAGGGTTTAGGGTTTTCGATTTTGGGTTTTGGGTTTAGGGTTTAGTGTTTAGGGTTTAGGCTTTTGTTTTAGGGTTTAAGGTTTTAGCGGTTTAAGATTTTGGGTTTTAGGGTTTAGGGTTTTGGGTTTTGGGTTTAAGGTTTAGGGTTTAGGCTTAGGTTTAAGGGTTTTGGGTTTAGGGTTTAGGGTTTTCGGGTTTTAGGGTTTTAGGGGTTTACAGTTTAGGATTTAGGGTTTAGGGTTTGAGTGTGTTAGGGTTTTAGGGTTTAGGGTTTAGCTTTTAGGAAATAGGGTTTTCAGGTTATAGGGGTTTACAGTTTAGGATTTAGGGTTTCGGGTTTTAGGATTTTTGGGATTTAGGCTTTTGTGTTTAAGATTTTTGGATTTTATTGTTTAAGGTTTAGGGTTTTAGGGTTTAGTGTTTAGGGTTTAGGGTTTGGGGTTTTAGTGTTTTAGGGTTTTAAGGGTTTAAGGGTTAGGGGTTAGGGTTTAAGGTTTAGGGTTTAGGATTTAGGTTTTAGGGTTTAGGGTTTCAGGGATTAGGGTTTTTGGGTTTTACGATTTAGGGTTTAGGATTTTAGGATTTAGCTTTTAGGGTTTAGGGTTTAGGTTTTAAGGTTTTGGGGTTTCGACTTTAGGGTTTTAGTGTTTTAGGGTTTTAGGGTTTTATGGTTTAGGGTTTAGGGTTTTAGGGATATAGAGAGTTTAGGGTTTAGGGTTTAGGGTTTAGGGTTTTTGGGTTTTTGGGTTTTAGGTATTAGGGTAGGGTTTTTGGGTTTAGGGTTCAAGGTTTTAGGATTTTAGCATTTAAGGTTTTTGGGTTTTAAGCTTGAGGGTTTTAGGGTTTTAGGGTTTTAGGGATAGGGTTTAGGGTCTTAGAGGTTTAGGGTTTTAGGGTTTAGGTTTTATGGTTTTTGGGTTTAGGGTTTTAGATTTAGGGTTTAGGGTTTGTTTAGGGGTTTAAGTTTAGGGTTTAGGGTTTAGGGTTTTAGGGGTTTAGGGTTGAGGGTTTAAGGTTTAGTTTTTAGGGTTTAGGGCCTTAGGGTTTTAGGGTTTTGGTTTTGGGGTTTTTGGGTTTTTGGGCTTAGGATTTTAGGGGTTTAATGTTTTAGGGTTTAGGCTTTTGGGTTTTAGGGTTTTAGTGTTTTATATTTAGGGTTTTAGGGGTTTAGAGTTTTAGGGTTTAGGTTTATTGGTTTTAGGGCTTAGGGTTTAGGGTTCAGGGTTTATGGTTTTAGGGCTTTAGGGTATAGGTTTTAGGGTTTACGTATTAGGGTTTTAGCGTTTTTGGGTTTTGGGTGGGTTTAGGGTTTAGGGTTTGGGGTTTAGGGTAAGGTCTTAGGGATTAGACTTTAGGGTTTAGGGTTTTAGGGTTTTTCGGTTTTAGAGTTTAGGGTTTTATGGTTTTTGGGTTTTAGGGCTTAGGGTTTTAGGATTAGGCTTTAGGGTTTTAGGGCATTTAGGTTTTAGAATTTTAGGGGTTTAGGGTTTTACGGTTTAGGTTTTAGGGTTTTAGGGTTTAGGGTTTTAGGGTCTTAGGGTTTTATGGTTTTAGAGTTTAGGGTTTTGGGTTTAGGGTAGGGTTCAGGGTTTAGGGTTTAAGGTTTTAGGTTTTAGGTCTTAGGCTTTTAGGCTTTTAGGGGTCTAAGGTTTTAGGGTTTAGGCTTTTCGATTTTAGGGTTTTAGGGTTTAGGATTTAGGGTTCTCAGTTTGGCGTTTAGGTTTTATGGTTTAGGGTTTAGGGTTTTAGGGTTTTAGGGTTTTAGGGTCTAGGTTTAGGGTTTAGGGTTTTAGGATTTTTGGATTTTAGGTATTAGGGTAGGGTTTTAGGATTAGGGTTTAGGGTTTTGGTGGTTTAGGGTTTTGGTTTTATGGTTTTAGAGTTTAGGGTTTTGGGATACGGTTTAGGGGTAGGGTTTAGGATTTTAGGGTTTAGGGGTATAGAGTTGAGGGTTTTGGGTTTTTTTTTTAGGGTTTAGGGTTTTAGAGTTTTAGGGTTTTAAGGGTTTAGGGGTTAGGGTTTGCGGTTTAGGGTTTAGGGTTTAGGTTTTAGGGTTTAAGGTTTAGGGTTTTAGGGATTAGGGTTTTAGGGTTTTTGGGTTTTACGGTTTAGGTTTTTGGGTTTTACGGTTTAGGGTTTAGGATTTTAGGATTTAGCTTTTAGGGTTTAGGGTTTAGGCTCTAAGGTTTTGGGGTTTCGGCTTAAGGGTTTTAGTGTTTTAAGGTTTCGGGTTTTTGGGTTTTTGGGTTTAGGTTTTAGGGTTTTAGGGTTTAGGGTTTTAGGGATATTGGGTTTTGGAGTTTAGGGTTTAGGGTTTTAGGGTTTTTGGGTTTTTGGTTTTAGGTTAGGGTTTGTGGGTTTAGAGTTTTATGGTTTTAGAGTTTAGGATTTAAGGTTTTAGGGTTTTAGACTTTAAGGTTTTTGGGGTTTAAGCTTTAGGGTTTTAGGGTTTTGGGGTTTAGGGTTTTAGGGTGTAGGATTTATGGTTTTTAGGTTTAGGGTTTTGGATTTAGGGTTTAGGGTTTTGGATTTAGGGTTTAGGGCTTAGGGGTTTAAGGTTAGGGTTTAGCGTTTGAGGGTTTAGGGTTTTAGTGTTTTAGGGGTTTAGGGTTGAGGGTTTAAGGTTTAGTTTTTAGGGTTTTGGATCTTAGGGTTTTAGGGTATTTGGGCTTAGGGTTTTAGGGGTTTAAGGTTTTAGAGTTTAGGTTTTTGGGTTTTGGGGTTTTAGTGTTTTATGATTTAAGGTTTTAGGGGTTTAGAGTTTTAGGGTTTAGGTTTATGGGTTTTAGGGTTTAGGGTTTAGGGTTTAGGATTTTATGGTTTTAGGACTTTAGGGTTTAGGGTATAGGGATTTAGGGTTTACATTTTTGGGTTTTAGCGTTTTAGGGTTTTGGGTTTTGGGTTTAGGGTTTAGGGTTTAGGGTTTAGGGATTGGGGTTTAGGTAAGGTTTAGGGATTAGAGTTTAGGGTTTTAGGGTTGAAGGGTTTTTCGATTTTAGAGTTTAGGGTTTTATGGTTTTTGGGTTTGAAGATTTAGGGTTTAGGGTTTTAGGGTTTAAGCTTTAGGGTTTTAGGGGTTTTAGGGTTGGGTTTAGGATTTTAGGGGTTTAGGGTTTTAAGGTTTTGGTTTTAGGATTTAGGGTTTAGGGTTTTAGGGTCTTAGGGTTTTATGGTTCTAGAGTTTAGGGTTTTGGGTTTAGGGTTTTAGGGTTTAGGGTAGGGTTTTAGGGTCTAGGGTTTAGGGTAGGGTTTTAGGTTTTAGGGTTTAAGGCTTTTAGGGGTTTAAGGTTTTAGGGTTTAGGCTTTTCGGTTATAGGGTTTTAGGGTCTAAGGTTTAGGGTTAAGCGTTTAGATTTTAGGGTTTAGGGTTTAGTGTTTTAGGGTTTCAGAGTCTAGGTTTATGGTTTAGGGTTTTAGGGTTTTTGGGTTTTAGGTATTAGGGTTGGGTTTTTTGGGTTTAGTTTTTAGGGTTAGGGTTTAGGTTAGGGGTTTAGGGTTTTAGGGTTTAGGTTTTTTGGTTTTAGAGTTTATGGTTTTGGGTTTAGGGTTTAAGGGGTTTCGGGTTGAAGGTTTAGGGTTTTGTTTTTAGGGTTTAGGGTTTAAGGTTTTTATGGTTTTAGGGTTTTTTATTCTCGGTTTAGGGTTTAGGGTTTAGGGTTTTAGGGTTTTAGGTACTGGGGTAGGGTTTTAGACTTAGGGTTTAAGGTTTTTGTGGTTTAGGGTTTTCGGGTTTAGGGTTTTGGGTTTAGGGTTTTAGGGTTTTGGGTAGGGTTTTGTTGATTAGAGTTTAAGGTTTTAGGTTTAGGGTCTAGGCTTTTGGGGTTTAAGGTTTTACGGTTTAAGCTTTAGGGTTTTAGGGTTTTAGGGTTCAGGGCTTAGGGTTTAGTGTTTTGGTTTAGGTTTTAGGATTTAGGGTTTAGGGTTCTAGGGTTTTAGGGTTTTAGAGTCCAGGTTTAGGGTTTAGGGTTTTACGGCTTTTGGGTTTCAGGTATCAGGGTAGGGTTTTAGGGTTTAGTGTTTTAGGGTTAGGGTTTAGGGTTTTAGTGGTTTAGGGTTTTAGGGTTTAGGTTTTATGGTGTTAGGGTTTAGGGTTTTGGGTTTAGGGTTAAGGGTTTAGGGTTAGGGTTTAGGGTTTAGGGTTTAGGGTTTAGGGTTAAGGATTTAGCGTTTAGGGCTTTAGGTTTAAGGGTAGGGTTTTAGGGTTTAGTGTTTTAGGGTTAGGGTTTAGGGTTTTAGTGGTTTAGGATCTTAGGGTTTAGGTTTTATGGTTTTAGCGTTTAGGGTTTTGGGTTTAGGGTTTAGGGTTTAGGGTTAGGGTTTAGGTTTTAGGGTTTCAGGGGTTTAGGGTTTACGTTTTTGCTTTTAGGGTTTAGGGTTTTTGGGTTTTAGGGTTTTAGATTCTAGGTTTAGGGTTTAGGGTTTTAGGGTTTTTGGGTTTTAGGTATTCGTGTAGGGTTTTAGGGTTTAGGGTTTTAGGGTTAGGGTTTTAGGGTTTAGGGTTTTTAGGGTTTAGGTTTTAGGTTTTAGAGTTTAGGGTTTTGGGGTTTAGGGTATAGGGTTTAGGGTTTAACGTTAGGTTTAGGGTTTTAGGGGTTTGGGTTGAGGGTTTAGGGTTTTGTTTTTAGGGTTTGGGGTTTGGGTTTTTAGGGTTTTAGGGTTTTTGATTTAGGTTAGGTTTTAGGGTTTTAGGTTTTAGGGTTTTAGTTTTTCGGTTTTAGGTTTGGGAAGGGTTTTAGTGTTTAGGGTTTTTTAGGGTTTAGGGTTTTGTGGTTTAGGGTTTAGGGTTTGGGTTTTGGGTTTAGAGTTTTAGGGTTTAGAGGGTTTTAGGGATTAGGTTTAGGTTTTGGTTTTTGGATTTAGGTTTTAGGCTTTAAGGTTTTAGGGTTTAGGCTTTAGGGTTTTAGGTTTTAGCTTTTAGGGTTTTGGATTTAGGGTTTAGGGTTTAGGGTTTTAGTGTTTTAGGGTTTAGAGGGTTTAGGGTTTAGTTTTAGGGCTTTTGGGTTTTAGGTATTCAGGTAGGGTTTTAGGGTTTAGTGTTTTAGGGTTTGGGGTTTTAGGGTTTTTGGTTTTAAGGTTTAGGTTTTTGGTTTTAGAGTTTAGGGTTTTGGGTTTAGGGTTTAGGGTTTAGGTTTTAGTGTTTGGGTTTAGGTTTTAGGGTTTAGGGTTTAGGTTTAGGGTTTTAGTGGCTTAGGGTTTTAGGGTTTTTTTTTTTTGGTTTTAGCTTTAGGGTTTTGGATTTAGGGTTTAGGGTTTAAGGTTAGGTTTAGTTGAGGGTTTAGGTTTTTAGTGTTTTAGGGTTTAGGGTTAGGGTTTAGGTTTAGTTTTTAGGCTTTTGGATTTAGGGTTTTAGGGTATTTATTTAGGGTTTTAGGGTTTAAGGTTTTAGATTTTAGGCTTTTGGGTTTTGGGGTTTTAGTTTTATGATTTAGGTTTTAGGGGTTTAGGTTTTAGGGTTTAGGTTTATGGGTTTTAGGGTTTAGGGTTTAGGGTTTTAGGATTTAGGTTTTAGGGTTTAGGGTTTTAGGGTTTTAGGGTTTAGGGTTTTGGGTTTTAGGGTATAGGGTTTAGGGTTTAGTTTTTGGGTTTAGGTTTTAGGGTTTTGGGTTTTGGGTTTAGGGTTTTTGGGATTGGTTTAGGTAAGGTTTAGGGATTAGAGTTTAGGGTTTAGGGTTAGGGGTTTTTCGGTTTTAGAGTTTAGGGTTTAGGGTTTGGTTTTATGGTTTTTGGGTTTAGATTTAGGGTTTAGGGTTTTAGGGTTTAGGTTTTAGGGGTTTAGTGTTTTAGATTTTGGTTTTAGGATTTAGGGTTTAGGGTTTTAGGGTTTAGGGTTTAAGGTTTAGAGTTTAGGGTTTTGGGTTTAGGGTTTTAGGGTTTAGGGTAGGGTTTTAGGGTCTAGGGTTTAGGGTAGGGTTTTAGGTTTTAGGTTTTAGGCTTTTAGGGGTTTAAGGTTTTAGGGTTTAGGATTTTTGGTTATAGGGTTTAGGGTCTAGGTTTAGGGTTTAGGTTTTAGGGTTTGGGTTTAGGGTTTTAGGGTTTCAGAGTCTAGGTTTAAGGTTTAGGGTTTTAGGGTTTTTGGGTTTTAGGTATTAGGGTTGGGTTTTAGGGTTTAGTTTTTAGGGTTAGGGTTTAGGGTTATAGGGGTTTATGGTTTTGGGGTTTAAGTTTTTTGGTTTTAGAGTTTAGGGTTTTGGGTTTAGGGTTTTAGGGGTTGAGGGTTGAGGGTTTAGGGTTTTAATGGTTTTAGGGTTTTTTATTTTAGGTTTAGGGTTTAGGGTTTTAGGGTTTTAGGAATTGGGGTAGGGTTTTAGACTTAGGGTTTAGGGTTTTTGTGGTTTAGGGTTTTAGGGTTTAGGGTTTTGGTTTAGGATTTTAGGGTTTAGGGTAGGGTTTTGTTGTTTAGGGTTTAAGGTTTTAGGTTTTAGGGTCTAGGCTTTTAGGGGTTTAAGATTTTACGGTTTAGGCTTTAGGGTTTTAGGGTTTTAGGGTTCAGGGTTTAGGGTTTAGGGTTTAGGTTTAGGTTTAGGATTTAGGGTTTAGGGTTTTAGGGTTTTAGAGTCCAGGTTTAGGGTTTAGGGTTTTAGGGTTCTGGGTTTTAGGTTTTTAGGGTTTTAGGGTTTAGTGTTTTAGGGTTAGGGTTTAGGGTTTTAGTGGTTTTAGGATTTTAGGATTTAGGTTTATGGTTTTAGAGTTTAGGGTTTTTGGTTAGGGTTTAGGGTTTTAGTGTTTAGGGTTAGGGTTTAGGGTTTTAGGGTTTTGGGTTAGGGTTTAGGGTTTAGGGTTAGGGATTTAGGGTTTAGGGTTTTAGGTTCAAGGGTAGGGTTTTAGGGTTTAGTGTTTTAGGGTTAGGGTTTAGGGTTTTAGTGGTTTTGGATTTTAGGGTTTAGGTTTTATGGTTTTAGGGATTAGGGTTTATGGTTTAGGGTTTAGGGTTTAGGGTTTAGGGTTAGGGTTAGGTTTTTGGGTTTCAGGGGTTTAGGGTTTAAGGTTTTGCTTTTAGGGTTTCGGGTTTAGGGTTTTTGGGTTTTAGGGTTTTAGATTCTAGGTTTAGGGTTTAGGGTTTTAGGGTTTTTGGGTTTTAGGTATTCGGATAGGGTTTTAGGTTTAGGGTTTAGGGTTTAGGGTTTAGGGTTTAGGGTTTAGGGTTTAGGTTTTAGGGTTTTAGGGTTTTAGAGTCTAGGTTTAGGGTTTAGGGTTTTAGGGCTTTTGGGTTTTTGGTATTAGGGTAGTGTCTTAGGGTTTAGTGTTTTAGGGATAGGGTTTTGGGTTTTAGTGGTTTAGGCTTTTAGGGGTTTAAGGTTTTAGGGTTTAGGCTTTAGGGTTTTAAGGTTTTTGGATTTAGGGTTTAGGCTTTAGGGTTTTAAGGTTTTAGGGTTTTAGAGTCCAGGTTTAGGGTTTTAGGGTTTTGGGTTTTAGGCATTAGGGTAGTGTTTTAGGGTTTAGTGTTTTAGGGTTAGGGTTTAGGGTTTTAGTGGTTTAGGGTTTTAGGTTTTAGTTTTATGGTTTTAGAGTTTAGGGTTTTGGGTTTAGGGTTAGGGTTTAGGTTTAGGGTTGGGGTTTAGGGTTTTAGGGTTTAGGGGTTAGGGTTTAGGGTTTAGGGTTAAGGATTTAGGGTTTAGGGTTTTAGGTTTAGGGTAGGGTTTTAGGGTTTAGTGTTTTAGGGTTAGGGTTTAGGGTTTTAGTGGTTTAGGGTTTTAGGGTTAGGTTTATGGTTTTAGAGTTTTCGGTTTTGGGTTTAGGGTTTAGGGTTTAGGTTTATGGTTTTAGAGTTTAGGTTTTGGGTTTAGGGTTTAGGGTTTAGGTTTTAGGTTTTCAAAGATTTAGGGTTTAGGGTTTTGCTTTTAGGGTTTAGGGTTTTTGGGTTTAAGGGTTTTAGATTCTAGGTTTAGGGTTTAGGGTTTTTGCTCTTTTGGTATTTGGGTAGGGTTTTAGGGTTTAGGGTTTTAGTGGTTTAGGGTTTAGGTTTTATAGTTTTAGAATTTAGGGTTTGGGTTTAGGGTTTTAGGGTTTAGGGTTTAGGGTTAGGGTATAGGGTTTTAGGGTTATAGGGGTTTCGGGTTGAGGGTTTTGCTTTTAGGGGTTAGGGTTTAGGGTTTTTGGGTTTTACTGTTTTTGATTCTAGGTTTAAGGTTTAGGGTTTTAGGGTTTTTGGGTTTTAGGTATTCGGGTAGGGTTTTATGGTTTAGGGTTTTAGGCTTTGGGTTTTAGTGGTTTAGGGTTGTAGGGTTTAGGTTTTATGGTTTTAGAGTTTAGGGTTTTGGGTTTAGGGTATAGGGTTTACGGTTTAGTGTTAGGGTTTAGGATTTTAGGGTTTTAGGGGTTGCGGGTTGTGGGTTTGGGGTTTTGCTTTTAGGGTTTAGGGTTTACGGTTTTTAGGGTTTTAGGGATTTTGATTTAAGGTTTAGGGTTTGGGTTTTAGGGTTTTTGTTTTTTAGGTATTGGGGTAGGGTTCTAGGGTTTAAGGTTTTTGTGGTTTAGGGATTTAGGGTTTAGGGTTTTAGGTTTAGGGTTTTAGTTTTTAGGGTAGGGTTTTAGGGATTAGGGTTTATGGTTTAGGGTTTAGGGTTTAGGGTTTAGGGTTTAGGGTTAGGGTTCAGGTTTTTGGGTTTCAGGGGTTTAGGGTTTAAGGTTTTGCTTTTAGGGTTTCGGGTTTAGGGTTTTTGGGTTTTAGGGTTTTAGATTCTAGGTTTAGGGTTTAGGGTTTTAGGGTTTTTGGGTTTTAGGTATTCGGATAGGGTTTTAGGGTTTAGGGTTTTAGGTTTAGGGTTTTAGTGGTTTTGGGTTTAGGTTTTAGGTTTTAGTTTAGGGTTTTAGGGATAGGGTTTAGGGTTTAGCGTTAGGGTTTAGGATTTTAGGGTTTTAGGGGTTTCGGGTTGAGGGTTTAGGGTTTCATTTTTAGGGGTTTCGGGTTGAGGGTTTAGGGTTTCATTTTTAGGGTTTAGGGTTTAGGGTTTTTAGGGTTTTAGGGTTTTTGATTCTAGGTTTAGGGTTTTAGGGTTTTAGAGTTTTTCGGTTTTAGGTATTGGGGAAGGGATTTAGTGTTTAGGGTTTTAGACTTAGGGTTTAGGGTTTTTGTGGTTTAGGGTCTTAGGGTTTAGGGTTTTGGGTTTAGGGTTTTAGGGTTTAAAGTAGGGTTTGAGGGATTAGGGTTTAAGGTTTTAGGTTTTTGGATTTTGGCTTTTAGGGATTTAAGGTTTTAAGGTTTAGGCTTTAGGGTTTTAGGTCTTTAGCTTTTAGGGTTTAGGAATTAGGGTTTTAGTGTTTTAGGGTTTAGAGACCAGGTTTAGGGTTTAGAATTTTAGGGCTTTTGGGTTTTGTTTATTCGGGTAGGGTTTTAGGGTTTAGTGTTTTAGGGTTAGGGTTTAGGGTTTTAGTGGTTTAGGGTTTTAAGGTTTAGGTTTTATGGTTTAGAGTTTAGGGTTTTGGGTTTAGGGTTTAGGGCTTAGGGTTTAGGGTTTCATGTTAGGGTTTAGGTTTTAGGGTTTCAGGGGTTTAGGGTTTAGGGTTTAGGGTTTTGCTTTTAGGGTTTAGGGTTTAGGGTTTTTGGGTTTTAGGATTTTAGATTCTAGGTTTAGGGTTTATGGTTTTAGGGTTTTTGTGTTTTTGGTATTCGGGTAGTGTTTTAGGGTTTAGGGTTTTAGGTTTAGGGTTTTAGTGGTTTAGGGTTTTAGGGTTTATGTTTTATGATTTTAGTATTTAGGGTTTTAGGTTTTGGGTGTAGGGTTTAGGGTTTAGGGTTAGGGTTTAGGGTTTAGGGTTATAGGGGTTTCGGGTTGAGGGTTTTGCTTTTAGGGTTAGGGTTTAGGGTTTTTTGGTTTTAGGGTTTTAGATTCTTGGTTTAGGGTTTAGGGTTTTAGGCTTAGGGTTTTAGTGGTTTAGGGTTGTAGGGTTTAGGTTTTATGGTTTTAGAGTTTAGGGTTTTGGGTTTAGGGTATAGGGTTTACGGTTTAGTGTTAGGGTTTAGGATTTTAGGGTTTTAGGGGTTGCGGGTTGGGGTTTTGGGTTTTGCTTTTAGGGTTTAGGGTTTAGGGTTTTTAGGGTTTTAGGGATTTTGATTTAAGGTTTAGGGTTTGGGTTTTAGGGTTTTTGTTTTTAGGTATTGGGTAGGGTTTAGGGTTTGGTTTTGGTGGTTTAGGGATTTAGGGTTTAGGGTTTTAGGTTTAGGGTTTTAGTTTTAGGGTAGGGTTTTTAGGGATTAGGGTTTATGGTTTAGGTTTTAGGGTTTAGGCTTTTAGGGGTTTAAGGTTTTAGGGTTTAGGCTTTAGGATTTTAGGGTTTAGGGTTTAGGGTTTAGGGTTTAGGGTTTAGGTTTTAGGGTTTTAGAGTCTAGGTTTAGGGTTTAGGGTTTTAGGGCTTTTGGGTTTTTGGTATTAGGGTAGTGTCTTAGGGTTTAGTGTTTTAGGGATAGGGTTTTGGGTTTTAGTGGTTTAGGCTTTTAGGGGTTTAAGGTTTTAGGGTTTAGGCTTTAGGGTTTTAAGGTTTTTGGATTTAGGGTTTAGGCTTTAGGGTTTTAAGGTTTTAGGGTTTTAGAGTCCAGGTTTAGGGTTTTAGGGATTTTGGGTTTTAGGCATTAGGGTAGTGTTTTAGGGTTTAGTGTTTTAGGGCTAGGGTTTAGGGTTTTAGTGGTTTAGGGTTTTAGGATTTAGATTTTATGGTTTTAGAGTTTAGGGTTTTGGGTTTAGGGTTAGGGTTTAGGGTTTAGGGTTGGGGTTTAGGGTTTAGGGTTTAGGGGTTAGGGTTAAGGGTTTAGGGTTAAGGATTTAGGGTTTAGGGTTTTAGGTTTAAGGGTAGGGTTTTAGGGTTTAGTGTTTTAGGGTTAGGGTTTAGGGTTTTAGTGGTTTAGGGTTTTAGGGTTTAGGTTTTATGGTTTTAGAGTTTTCGGTTTTGGGTTTAGGGTTTAGGGTTTAGGTTTTATGGTTTTAGAGTTTACGGTTTTGGGTTTAGGGTTTAGGGTTTAGGTTTTAGGTTTTCAAAGATTTAGGGTTTAGGGTTTTGCTTTTAGGGTTTAGGGTTTAGGGTTTAGGGTTTTTGGGTTTAAGGGTTTTAGATTCTAGGTTTAGGGTTTAGGGTTTTTGGGTTTTTGCTCTTTTGGTATTTGGGTAGGGTTTTAGGGTTTAGGGTTTTAGGTTTAGGGTTTTACTGGTTTAGGGTTTAGGTTTTATAGTTTTAGAATTTAGGGTTTGGGTTTAGGGTATAGGGTTTAGGGTTTAGGGTTAGGGTATAGGGTTTTAGGGTTATAGGGGTTTCGGGTTGAGGGTTTTGCTTTTAGGGGTTAGGGTTTAGGGTTTTTGGGTTTTACTGTTTTTGATTCTAGGTTTAAGGTTTAGGGTTTTAGGGTTTTTGGGTTTTAGGTATTCGGGTAGGGTTTTATGGTTTAGGGTTTTAGGCTTTGGGTTTTAGTGGTTTAGGGTTGTAGGGTTTAGGTTTTATGGTTTTAGAGTTTAGGGTTTTGGGTTTAGGGTATAGGGTTTACGGTTTAGTGTAAGGGTTTAGGGTTTTAGGGGTTGCGGGTTGAGGGTTTAGGGTTTTGTTTTTAGGGTTTAGGGTTTAGGGTTTTAGGGTTTAGGGTTTTTAGGGTTTTAGGGTTTTTGATTCTAGGTTTAGGGTTTTACGGTTTTAGAGTTTTTCGGTTTTAGGTATTGGGGAAGGGATTTAGTGTTTTGGGTTTTAGACTTAGGGTTTAGGGTTTTTGTGGTTTAGGGTCTTAGGGTTTAGGGTTTTGGGTTTAGGGTTTTAGGGTTTAAAGTAGGGTTTGAGGGATTAGGGTTTAAGGTTTTAGGTTTTTGGATTTTGGCTTTTAGGGATTTAAGGTTTTAAGGTTTAGGCTTTAGGGTTTTAAGTCTTTAGCTTTTAGGGTTTAGGTATTAGGGTTTTAGTGTTTTAGGGTTTAGAGACCAGGTTTAGGGTTTAGAATTTTTGGGCTTTTGGGTTTTGTTTATTCGGGTAGGGTTTTAGGGTTTAGTGTTTTAGGGTTAGGGTTTAGGGTTTTAGTGGTTTAGGGTTTTAAGGTTTAGGTTTTATGGTTTAGAGTTTAGGGTTTTGGGTTTAGGGTTTAGGGCTTAGGGTTTAGGGTTTTATGTTAGGGTTTAGGTTTTAGGGTTTCAGGAGTTTAGGGTTTAGGGTTTAGGGTTTTGCTTTTAGGGTTTAGGGTTTAGGGTTTTTGGGTTTTAGGATTTTAGATTCTAGGTTTAGGGTTTATGGTTTTAGGTTTTTGTGTTTTTGGTATTCGGGTAGTGTTTTAGGGTTTAGGGTTTTAGGTTTAGGGTTTTAGTGGTTTAGGGTTTTAGGGTTTATGTTTTATGGTTTTAGAATTTAGGGTTTTAGGTTTTGGGTATAGGGTTTAGGGTTTAGGGTTAGGGTTTAGGGTTTAGGGTTATAGGGGTTTCGGGTTGAGGGTTTTGCTTTTAGGGTTAGGGTTTAGGGTTTTTTGGTTTTAGGGTTTTAGATTCTTGGTTTAGGGTTTAGGGTTTTAGGCTTAGGGTTTTAGTGGTTTAGGGTTGTAGGGTTTAGGTTTTATGGTTTTAGAGTTTAGGGTTTTGGGTTTAGGGTATAGGGTTTACGGTTTAGTGTTAGGGTTTAGGATTTTAGGGTTTTAGGGGTTGCGGGTTGTGGGTTTGGGGTTTTGCTTTTAGGGTTTAGGGTTTAGGGTTTTTAGGGTTTTAGGGATTTTGATTTAAGGTTTAGGGTTTGGGTTTTAGGGTTTTTGTGTTTTAGGTATTGGGGTAGGGTTCTAGGGTTTAAGGTTTTTGTGGTTTAGGGATTTAGGGTTTAGGGTTTTAGGTTTAGGGTTTTAGTTTTTAGGGTAGGGCTTTAGGGATTAGGGTTTATGGTTTAGGTTTTAGGGTTTAGGCTTTTAGGGGTTTAAGGTTTTAGGGTTTAGGCTTTAGGATTTTAGGGTTTAGGGTTTAGGGTTTAGGGTTTAGGGTTTAGGTTTAGGGTTTTAGAGTCTAGGTTTAGGGTTTAGGGTTTTAGGGCTTTTGGGTTTTTGGTATTAGGGTAGTGTCTTAGGGTTTAGTGTTTTAGGGATAGGGTTTTGGGTTTTAGTGGTTTAGGCTTTTAGGGGTTTAAGGTTTTAGGGTTTAGGCTTTAGGGTTTTAAGGTTTTTGGATTTAGGGTTTAGGCTTTAGGGTTTTAAGGTTTTAGGGTTTTAGAGTCCAGGTTTAGGGTTTTAGGGCTTTTGGGTTTTAGGCATTAGGGTAGTGTTTTAGGGTTTAGTGTTTTAGGGCTAGGGTTTAGGGTTTTAGTGGTTTAGGGTTTTAGGATTTAGATTTTATGGTTTTAGAGTTTAGGGTTTTGGGTTTAGGGTTAGGGTTTAGGGTTTAGGGTTGGGGTTTAGGGTTTAGGGTTTAGGGGTTAGGGTTAAGGGTTTAGGGTTAAGGATTTAGGGTTTAGGGTTTTAGGTTTAAGGGTAGGGTTTTAGGGTTTAGTGTTTTAGGGTTAGGGTTTAGGGTTTTAGTGGTTTAGGGTTTTAGGGTTTAGGTTTTATGGTTTTAGAGTTTTCGGTTTTGGGTTTAGGGTTTAGGGTTTAGGTTTTATGGTTTTAGAGTTTACGGTTTTGGGTTTAGGGTTTAGGGTTTAGGTTTTAGGTTTTCAAAGATTTAGGGTTTAGGGTTTTGCTTTTAGGGTTTAGGGTTTAGGGTTTAGGGTTTTTGGGTTTAAGGGTTTTAGATTCTAGGTTTAGGGTTTAGGGTTTTTGGGTTTGTTTTGGTTTTGGGTAGGGTTTTAGGGTTTTAGGGTTTTAGGTTTAGGGTTTTAGGTTTAGGGTTTAGGTTTTAGTTTTTTTAGGGTTTGGGTTTAGGGTTAGGGTTTAGGGTTTAGGGTTAGGGTTTTAGGGTTTTAGGGTTTAGGGGTTTCGGGTTGAGGGTTTTGCTTTTAGGGGTTAGGGTTTAGGGTTTTTGGGTTTTACTGTTTTTGATTCTAGGTTTAAGGTTTAGGGTTTTAGGGTTTTTGGGTTTTAGGTATTCGGGTAGGGTTTTATGGTTTAGGGTTTTAGGCTTTGGGTTTTAGTGGTTTAGGGTTGTAGGGTTTAGGTTTTATGGTTTTAGAGTTTAGGGTTTTGGGTTTAGGGTATAGGGTTTACGGTTTAGTGTAAGGGTTTAGGGTTTTAGGGGTTGCGGGTTGAGGGTTTAGGGTTTTGTTTTTAGGGTTTAGGGTTTAGGGTTTTAGGGATTTTGACTTAAGGTTTTAGGGTTAGGGTTTTTGTTTTTTAGGTATTGGGGTAGGGTTCTAGGGTTTAGGGTTTTGTGGTTTTGGGATTTGGGGTTTAGGGTTTTGGGTTTTAGTTTTTAGGGTAGGGTTTTAGGGATTAGGGTTTATGGTTTTAGATTTTAGGGTTTAGGCTTTTAGGGGTTTAAGGTTTTAGGGTTTAGGGTTTAGGGTTTTAGGGTTTTAGGGTTTTAGTGTCTAGGTTTAGGGTTTAGGGTTTTAGGTATTAGGGTAGTGTTTTAGGGTTTAGTGTTTTAGGGCTAGGGTTTTGGGTTTTAGTGGTTTAGGCTTGTAGGGGTTTAAGGTTTTAGGGTTTAGGCTTTAGGGTTTTAAGGTTTTTGGGTTTAGGGTTTAGGGTTTAGGTTTAGGGTTTTAGGGTTTTAGGGTTTTAGAGTCCAGGTTTAGGGTTTTAGGGCTTTTGGGTTTGAGGTATTAGGGTAGTGTTTTAGGGTTTAGTGTTTTAGGGCTAGGGTTTAGGGTTTTAGTGGTTTAGGGTTTTAGGCTTTAGATTTTATGGTTTTAGAGTTTAGGTTTTTGGGCTTAGGGTTAGGGTTTAGGGTTTAGGGTTGGGGTTTAGGGTTTAGGGTTTAGGGGTTAGGGGTTAGGGTTTAGGGTTAAGGATTTAGGGTTTAGGGTTTTTTGTTTAAGGGTAGGGTTTTAGGGTTTAGTGTTTTAGGGTTAGGGTTTAGGGTTTTAGTGGTTTAGGGTTTTAGGGCTTAGGTTTTATGGTTTTATAGTTTACGGTTTTGGGTTTAGGGTTTAGGGTTTAGGTTTTAGGTTTTCAGGGGTTTAGGGTTTAGGGTTTTGCTTTTAGGGTTTGGGGTTTAGGGTTTAGGGTTTTTGGGTTTTAGGGTTTTAGATTCTTGGTTTAGGGTTTAGGGTTTTAGGGTTTTTGTGTTTTAGGTATTCGGGTAGAGATTTAGGGTTTAGGGTTTTAGGTTTAGGGTTTTAGTGGTTTAGGGTTTTAGGGTTTAGGTTTTATGGTTTTAGAGTTTAGGGTTTTGGGTTTCGGGTTTAGGGTTTTACAGTATAGGTTTTAGGGTTTGGGTTTAGGGTCTTAGATTTTTGGGCTTAGGTTTTAGGGTTTAGGGTTAGGGTTTAGGGTTTTACTATTTTAGGGGTTTTGGGTTGAGGGTTTAGTGTTTATTCTTTAGTGTTTAGGGTTTTTGGGTTTTAGGTTTAGGGTTTTGTGATTTGGGGTTTTAGGGTTTTAGGGTTTAGGGTTTTAGGGGTTTAACTTTTTAGGGTTTAGGCTTTAGGGTTTTAGGGTTTTATGGTTTAGGGTTTTAGGGTTTTAGCGTTTAGGTTTTAGCGTTTTAGGGTTAAGGGTTTTGGGTTTAGAGTTTAGGGTTTAGGGTTTAGGGTTTTAGTTGTTTAGGGTTTTGGATTTGGGGTTTAGGGTTTAGGGTTTAGGGGTTTAAGGTTAGGGTTTTGGGTTTTAGGGTTTTAGGGTTTAGGGTTGAGGGTTTAAGGTTTAGTTTTCAGGGTTTAAGGTCTTAGGGTTTTTGGGTTTAGGTTTTAGGTTTTAGGGTTTAGGGTTTTAGGATTTTAGGATTTTAGGGTTTTAAGGTTTTAGTGTTTAGGGCTTAGGGTTATAGTGTTTTAGGGATTTAGGGTTTTAGGGTTTCGATTTTTAGGGTTTAGGGTTTAGCGTTTAGGGTTTAGGTTTTAGGGTTTATGGTTTTAGGTTTTAGGGTTTAGGCTTTTAGCGTTTAAGGTTTTAGGGTTTAGGCTTTAGGATTTTAGGGTTTTAGTGTTTAGGGTTTAGGATTTAAGGGTTTTAGTGTTTTAGAGTCTAGGGTTTTAGGGTTTGGGTTTAGGGTTTTAGTGGTTTAGGGTTTCAGGGTTTAGGTTTTTGGGTATAGGGTTTTGGATTGGGGGTTTAGGGTTTTAAGGTTAGGGTTTAGGGTTTAGGGTTTAGAGTTAAGGATTTAGGGTTTAGGGTTTTAGGTTTAAGGGTAGGACTTTAGGGTTTAGTGTTTTTGGGTTAGGGTTTAGGGTTATAGTGGTTTAGGGTTTTAGGGTTTAGGTTTTATGGTTTTAGAGTTTACGGTTTTGGGTTTAGGGTTTAGGGTTTATGTTTTAGGTTTTTAGGGATTTAGGGTTTAGGGTTTTGCTTTTAGGGTTTAGGGTTTAGGGTTTAGGGTTTTTGGGTTTTAGGGTTTTAGATTCTAGGTTTAGGGTTTAGTGTTTTAGGGTTTTTTGTGTTTTAGGTATTCGAGTAGGGTTTTGGGGTTTAGGATTTTAGGGTTTAGGGTTTTAGGGTTTTAACGTTCTAGGGTTTAGGGTTTAGGGTTTCGGGTTTACGGTTATGGGTTAGGGTTTAGGGTTTTAGTATGTAGAGTTTTAGGGGTTTAGGGTTTAGGGCTTAGGGGTTTAGGGTTTTAGGATTTTGGGTTTAGGGTTTAGGATTTAGGGTTTAGGGTTTAGGGGTTAGGGCTTAGTGTTTTGGGTTTAGGGTTTTATGGTTTTAGGATTTTTGGGTTTTTGGGTTTTAGGAGTTTAGTGTTTAGGGTTTGGGGTTTAGGATTTTTGGGTTTTTGGATTTTTGGTTTTTGGGTAGGGTTTTAGGGTTTAGGGTTCAGGATTTTTGGGTTTTAGGGTTTAGGGTTTTTCGTTTTTTGCGTTTTCGGTTTTAGGGTAGGGTTTTACGGTTTTACGGTTTTAGGGGTTTAGGGTTTTGAGTTTAGGGTTTACAGTGAGGGTTTAGGTTTTAGGGTTTACGGTTTTAAGGTCTTATGGGTTTAGGGGTTTAGGGTTTTGGGTTTAGCTTTTAGGGTTTGGGGTTTTCGAGTTTTAGGGTTTTACGGTTTTACAGTGTAGGATTTTGGGTTTAGGGTTTTTGGGTTTCGGGCTTAGGGTTTAGGGTCCAGGGATTAGGGTTTAGGGTTTTAGTGTTTTAGGATTTTAGAGTTTAGGGTTTAGGGTTTAGGGTTTGAGGGTTTAGAGTTCTAGGTTTTAAGGTTTTAGAGTTTAGGGTTTACGGTTTACGGTTTTAGGACTTTTGGGTTTTTGGATTTAGGGTTTAGGGTTTAAGATTTTAAGCTTTTAGGGTTTTAGGGTTTAAGGTTTTAGGGGATTAAGATTTAAGGGTTTAAGCTTTAGGGTTTTATGGTTTTAGGGTTTTGGGTCTAGGGTTTAGGGTTTAGGGTTTTTGGGTTTTAGGGTTTTAGAGTTTAGGGTTTTAGGGTTTAGGCTTTAGGGTTTTAGGGTTTAGGCTTTAGGGTTTTAGGGTTTAGGCTTTTGGGTTTTAGGGTTTAGGATTTTAGGGGTTTAGGGTTTTAGGGTTTAGGGTGTTAGGATTTAGGGTTTAGGGTTTAGGGTGTTAGGATTTAGGGTTTAGGGTTTAGGGTTTAGGCTTAGGTTTTAGGGTTTAGGGTTTAGGGTTTTAGAGTTTAGGGTTTAGGGTTTGGGGTTTTGGGTTTTAGGTTTTATGGTAGGGTTTTTGGCTTTAGGGTTTTAGGGTTTTTGGCTTTAGGGTTTTAGGGGCTTAAGGGTTTTAGGGTTTAGGCGTTTGGGCTTAGGGTTTAGGGTTTTTGGGTTTTTGGGTTTAGGATTTTATGGTTTACAGTTTAGGATTTAGGGTTTAGGGTTTAGGATTTTAGGGTTTCAAGGTTTTAAGGTTTTAGAGTTCAGGGTTTTAGGGTTTTAGGTTTTAGGGTTTAGAGTCTAAGGTTTAGGGTTCAGGGTTTCGGGATTTAGGGATTTAGGATTTTAGGGTTTTTGGGTTCTAGGGGTTTAGGGTTTAGGATTTTGGGTTAATGATTTAGGGTTTAGGGTTTAGGTTTTAGGGTTTAGGGTTTAGAGCTTAGGGTCTTGGGGTTTTATTGTTTTAGGGTTTAGGGTTTAGGTTTTAGGGTTTAGGGTTTAGAGCTTAGGGTCTTGGGGTTTTATTATTTTAGGGTTTAGGGTTTAGGTTTTAGGGTTTAGGGTTAGGGTTTAGGATTTTAGGATTTTGGATTTATGGTTTTAGGGTTAGGTTTTAACGTCGGGTTTTAGGGTTTAGGGTTTTGGAGTTTTAGTGTTTTAGGGTTTAGGGTTTTAGGGTTTAGGGTTTTAGGGGTTTAAGTTTTTAAGGTTTAGGGTTTAGGATTTTAAGATTTTAGAGTTTAGGGTTTAGGGTTTTAGGGTTTTTGGATTTTAGGTTTTAGGTAGGGTTTTAGGGTTAGGGTTTTAGGGTTTAGGGTTTTAGGGGTTTACGGTTTTAGGGTTTTAGGGTTTTAGGGTTTAGGGTTTTAGCGGTTTAGAGTTTTAGGGTTTTAGGGTTTAGCATTTTGGGTTTAGGGTTTAGGGTTTTACTGTTTTAGGGGTTTAGGGGTTTAGAGTTTTAGGGTTTTAGGGTTTAGCGTTTTGGGTTTAGGGTTTAGAGTTTTACTGTTTTAGGGGTTTAGGGTTGAGGGTTTAGTGTTTAGCGTTTAGTGTTTAGGGTTTTTGGGTTTTTGTTTTAGGGTTTAGGGTTTTAGGGTTTTTGGATTTAGGGTTTTAGGGGTTTAACGTTTTAGGGTTTAGGCTTTAGGATTTTAGGGTTTTATGTTTTAGCGTTTTAGGGGTTTAGGGTTTTAGAGTTGAGGCTTTAGCGTTTTAGGGTTTAGGGTTTATGGTTTAGGGTTTAGGGTTTTGATGTTTTAGGGTATAGGATGTTAGGGTTTAGGTTGTAGGGTTTTCGGGTTTTAGGGTTTCGGGTTTTGGGTTTAGGGTTTAGCGTTTACGGTTATGGGTTAGGGTTTAGGGTTTTAGTATTTAGAGTTTTAGGGTTTAGGGTTTAGGGCTTAGGGGTTTAGGGTTTTAGGATTTTGGGTTTAGGGTTTAGGGTTTAATGCTTAGGGCTTAGTGTTTTGGGTTTAGGGTTTTATGGTTTTAGGATTTTAGGATTTTTAGGTTTTAGGATTTAGTGTTTAGGGTTTGGGGTTTAGGGTTTTTGGGTTTTAGGTTTTAGGGTTTAGGGTTCTGGATTTTTGGGTTTTAGGGTTTAGGGTTTTTCGTTTTTTGCGTTTTCGATTTTAGGGTAGGGTTTTACGGTTTTACGGTTTTAGGGTATAGCGTTTTAGGGTTTTTGGGATTTTATGTTTTCAGGGTATTAAGGTTTAAGGGTTTTAGGGGTTTAGGGTTTTGAGTTTAGGGTTTAGAGTGAGGGTTTAGGGTTTAGGGTTTTAAGGTCTTATGGGTTT
Source organism: Chimonanthus praecox (assembly GCA_022113865.1). Lineage (NCBI taxonomy): Eukaryota > Viridiplantae > Streptophyta > Magnoliopsida > Laurales > Calycanthaceae > Chimonanthus > Chimonanthus praecox. Next base: position 31,902,922 of record CM039088.1, on the reverse strand, counting down.
AGGGGTTTACGGTTTTGGGTTTAGCTTTTAGGGTTTAGGGTTTTCGAGTTTTAGGGTTTTACAGTTTTGGATTTAGGGTTTAGGGTTTTGGGTTTCGGGCTTATGGTTTAGGGTCCAGGGATTAGGGTTTAGGGTTTTAGTGTTTTAGGGTTTTAGAGTTTATGGTTTAGGGTTTAGGGTTTGAGGGTTTAGGGTTGAGGGTTTAGAGTTTTAGGTTTTAGTATTTAGAGTTTAGGGTTTACGGTTTGCGGTTTTAGGACATTTGGGTTTTTGGGTTTTGGGTAGGGTTTAGGGTTTAGGGTTTAAGATTTTAAGCTTTTAGGGTTTTAGGGTTTAAGGTTTTAGGGGATTAAGATTTAAGGGTTTAAGCTTTAGGATTTTGGGTTTAGGGTTTAGGATTTAGGGTTTAGGGTTTAGGGCTTAGGGCTTAGTGTTTTTGGTTTAGGGTTTTATGGTTTTAGGATTTTTGGGTTTTTGGGTTTTAGGAGTTTAGTGTTTAGGGTTTGGGTTTAGGATTTTTGGGTTTTTGGATTTTAGGTTTTTGGGTAGGGTTTTAGGGTTTAGGGTTCAGGATTTTTGGGTTTTAGGGTTCAAGATTTTTCGTTTTTTGCGTTTTCGATTTTAGGGTAGGGTTTTACGGTTTTACGGTTTTAGGGTATTACGTTTTAGGGTTTTTGGGATTTTAGGGTTTCAGGGTGTTAAGGTTTAAGGGTTTTAGGGGTTTAGGGTTTTGAGTTTAGGGTTTAGAGTGAGGGTTTAGGGTTTAGGGTTTAGGGTTTAGGGTTTTAAGGTCTTATGGGTTTAGGGGTTTAGGGTTTTGGGTTTAGCTTTTAGGGTTTAGGGTTTTCGAGTTTTAGGGTTTTACAGTGTAGGATTTTGGGTTTAGGGTTTTTGGGTTTCGGGCTTAGGGTTTAGGGTCCAGGGATTAGGGTTTAGGGTTTTAGTGTTTTAGGATTTTAGAGTTTAGGGTTTAGGGTTTAGGGTTTGAGGGTTTAGAGTTCTATGTTTTAAGGTTTTAGAGTTTAGGGTTTACGGTTTACGGTTTTAGGACTTTTGGGTTTTTGGGTTTAGGGTTTAGGGTTTAAGATTTTAAGCTTTTAGGGTTTTAGGGTTTAAGGTTTTAGAGGATTAAGATTTAAAGGTTTAAGCTTTAGGGTTTTATGGTTTTAGGGTTTTGGGTCTAGGGTTTAGGGTTTAGGGTTTTTGGGTTTTAGGGTTTTAGAGTTTAGGGTTTTAGGGTTTAGGCTTTTGGGTTTTAGGGTTTTAGGGTTTTGGATTTTAGGGGTTTAGGGTTTTTGGGTTTAGGGTTTAGGGTGTTAGGATTTAGGGTTTAGGGTTTTAGGGTTTAGGGTGTTAGGATTTAGGGTTTAGGGTTTAGGGTTTAGGCTTAGGTTTTAGGGTTTAGGGTTTAGGGTTTTAGAGTTTAGGGTTTAGGGTTTGGGGTTTTGGGTTTTAGGTTTTATGGTAGGGTTTTTGGCTTTAGGGTTTTAGGGTTTTTGGCTTTAGGGTTTTAGGGGCTTAAGGATTTTAGGGTTTAGGCGTTTGGGCTTAGGGTTTAGGGTTTTTGGGTTTTTGGGTTTTTGGGTTTAGGATTTTATGGTTTACAGTTTAGGATTTAGGGTTTAGGGTTTAGGATTTTAGGATTTTAGGGTTTCAAGGTTTTAAGGTTTTAGAATTCAGGGTTTTAGGGTTTTAGGTTTTAGGGTTTAGAGTCTAAGGTTTAGGGTTCAGGGTTTCGGGATTTAGGGATTTAGGATTTTAGGGTTTTTGGGTTCTAGGGGTTTAGGGTTTAGGATTTTGGGTTAATGATTTAGGGTTTAGGGTTTAGGTTTTAGGGTTTAGGGTTTAGAGCTTAGGGTCTTGGGGTTTTATTGTTTTAGAGTTTAGGGTTTAGGGTTAGGGTTTAGGATTTTAGGATTTTGGATTTATGGTTTTAGGGTTAGGTTTTAACGTCGGGTTTTAGGGTTTAGGGTTTTGGAGTTTTAGTGTTTTAGGGTTTAGGGTTTTAGGGTTTAGGGTGTTAGGGTTTAGGGTTTTAGGGGTTTAAGTTTTTAAGGTTTAGGGTTTAGGATTTTAGGATTTTAGAGTTTAGGGTTTAGGGTTTTAGGGTTTTTGGATTTTAGGTTTTAGGTAGGGTTTTAGGGTTAGGGTTTTAGGGATTTAGAGTTTTAGGGTTTAGGGTTTTAGGGGTTTACGGTTTTAGGGTTTAGGCTTTAGGGTTTAGGGTTTTAGGGTTTTAGGGTTTAGGGTTTTAGCGCTTTAGAGTTTTAGGGTTTAGCATTTTGGGTTTAGGGTTTAGGGTTTTACTGTTTTAGGGGTTTAGGGGTTTAGAGTTTTAGGGTTTAGGGTTTTAGCGTTTTGGGTTTAGGGTTTAGGGTTTTACTGTTTTAGGGGTTGAGGGTTGAGGGTTTAGTGTTTAGCGTTTAGTGTTTAGGGTTTTTGGGTTTTTGTTTTAGGGTTTTAGGGTTTAGGGTTTTTGGATTTAGGGTTTAAGGGGTTTAACATTTTAGGGTTTAGGCTTTAGGATTTTAGGCTTTTATGTTTTAGCGTTTTAGGGGTTAGGGTTTTAGAGTTGAGGCTTTAGCGTTTTAGGGTTTAGGGTTTTGAGTTTAGGATTTATGGTTTAGGATTTATGGTTTTGATGTTTTAGGGTATAGGATGTTAGGGTTTAGGTTGTAGGGTTCTCGGGTTTTAGGGTTTCGGGTTTTGGGTTTAGGGTTTAGCGTTTACGGTTATGGGTTAGGGTTTAGGGTTTTAGTATTTAGAGTTTTAGGGGTTTAGGATTTAGGACTTAGGGGTTTAGGGTTTTAGGATTTTGGGTTTAGGGTTTAGGGTTTAATGCTTAGGGCTTAGTGTTTTGGGTTTAGGGTTTTATGGTTTTAGGATTTTAGGGTTTTTAGGTTTTAGGATTTAGGGTTTAGGGTTTGGGGTTTAGGGTTTTTGGGTTTTAGGTTTTAGGGTTTAGGGTTCTGGATTTTTGGGTTTTAGGGTTTTAAAATTTAAGGTTTAGGGTTTTTCGTTTTTTACGTTTTCGATTTTAGGGTAGGGTTTTACGGTTTTACGGTTTTAGGGTATAGCGTTTTAGGGTTTTTGGGATTTTATGTTTTCAGGTATTAAGGTTAAGGGTTTTAGGGTTTAGGGTTTTGAGTTTAGGGTTTAGAGTGAGGGTTTAGGGTTTAGGGTTTTAAGGTCTTATGGGTTTAGGGGTTTACGGTTTTGGGTTTAGCTTTTAGGGTTTAGGGTTTTCGAGTTTTAGGGTTTTACAGTTTTGGATTTAGGGTTTAGGGTTTTTGGGTTTCGGGCTTAGGGTTTAGGGTCCAGGGATTAGGGTTTAGGATTTTAGTGTTTTAGGGTTTTAGAGTTTATGGTTTAGGGTTTAGGGTTTGAGGGTTTAGGGTTGAGGGTTTAGAGTTTTAGGTTTTAGGGTATTAGAGTTTAGGGTTTACGGTTTGCGGTTTTAGGACTTTTGGGTTTTTGGTTTTTGGGTAGGGTTTAGGGTTTAGGGTTTAAGATTTTAAGCTTTTAGGGTTTTAGGGTTTAAGGTTTTAGGGGATTAAGATTTAAGGGTTTAAGCTTTAGGGTTTTATGGTTTTAGGGTTTTGGGTCTAGGGTTTAGGGTTTAGGGTTTTTGGGTTTTAGGGTTTTAGAGTTTTAGAGTTTAGGGTTTTAGGGTTTAGGCTTTAGGGTTTTAGGGTTTAGGCTTTTGGGTTTTAGGGTTTTAGGGTTTAGGATTTTAGGGGTTTAGGGTTTTAGGATTTAGGGTTTAGGGTGTTAGTTTTTAGGGTTTAGGGTTTAGGCTGAGGTTTTAGGGTTTAGGGTTTGGGGTTTTAGAGTTTAGGGTTTAGGATTTGGGGTTTTGAGTTTTACGTTTTTTGGTAGGGTTTTTGGCTTCAGGGTTTTAGGGTTTAGAGTTTTAGGGGCTTAGGGTTTAGGGTTTTAGGGTTTTTGGATTTTTGGGTTTAGGATTTTATGGTTTACTGTTTAGGATTTAGGGTTTAGGGTTTAGAATTTTAGGATTTTAGGGTTTCAAGGTTTTAAGGTTTTAGAGTTCAGGGTTTTAGGGTTTTAGGGTTTAGGGTTTAGAGTCTAGGGTTTAGGGTTTAGGATTTCGGGATTTAGGATTTTAAGGTTTTAGGGTTTTAGGGTTTTTGGGTTCTAGGGGTTTAGGGTTTAGGATTTTGAGTTTATGATTTAGGGTTTAGGGTTTAGGTTTTAGGGTTTAGGGTTTAGAGCTTAGGGTCTTAGGGTTTTATGGTTTTAGGGTTTAGGGTTTACGTTTTAGGGTTTAGGGTTTAGGGTTTAGGATTTTAGGATTTTGGATTTATGGTTTTAGGGTTTTAGGTTTTAACGTCGGGTTTTAGGGTTTTAGATTTTAACATCGGGTGTTAGGGTTTAGGGTTTTGGGGTTTTAGTGTTTTAGGGTTTAGGGTTTTAGGGTTTTAGGGTTTAGGGTTTTAGGGTTTTAGAGTTTAGGGTTTAGGGTTTTAGGGTTTTTGGATTTTAGGTTTTAGGGTAGGGTTTTAGGGTTAGGGTTTTAGGGTTTTAGGGTTTTAGGGTTTTAGGGTTTAGGGTTTTAGGGGTTTACGATTTTAGGGTTTAGGCTTTAGAGTTAGGGTTTTAGGGTTTTAGGGGTTTAGAGTTTTAGGGTTTTAGGGTTTGGCGTTTTGGGTTTAGGGTTTAGGGTTTTACTGTTTTAGGGGTTTAGGGTTGAGGGTTTAGCGTTTAGTGTTTAGTGTTTAGGGTTTTTGGGATTTTGTTTTAGGGTTTTAGGGTTTAGGGTTTTCGGGGTTTAACGTTTTAGGGTTTAGGCTTTAGGATTTTAGGCTTTTATGTTTTAGCGTTTTAGGGGTTTAGGGTTTTAGAGTTGTGGCTTTAGCGTTTTAGGGTTTAGGGTTTTGGGTATAGGGTTTAGGGTTTTTGTGTTTTAGGGTATAGGATGTTAGGGTTTAGGTTTTAGGGTTTCGAGTTTTGGGTTTAGGGTTTAGGGAAAGGTTTTAGGGATTAGAGTTTCGGGTTTAGGGTTTATGGGTTTTTGGGTTATAGAGTTTAGGGTTTAGGGTTTTTGGTATTTACGGTTTAGGGTTTAGGGTTTTAGGCTTTAGGCTTTAGGGTTGTAGGGTTTTAGTGTTTAGGATTTAGGGTTGTAGGGTTTTAGTGTTTAGGGTTTAGGGTTTAGGGTTTTAGGGTTTAGGGTTTTAGGCGTTTAGAGTTTTAGGGTTTTAGGGTTTAGCATTTTGGGTTTAGGGTTTAGGGTTTTACTGTTTTAGGGGTTTAGGGTTGAGGGCTTAGCGTTTAGCGTTTAGTGTTTAGGGTTTTTGGGATTTTGTTTTAGGGTTTTAGGGTTTTAGGGTTTTAGGATTTAGGGTTTTCGGGGTTTAACGTTTTGCGGTTTAGGCTTTAGGATTTTAGGGTTTTATGTTTTAGCGTTTTAGGGGTTTTAGGGTTTTAGAGTTGTGGCTTTAGCGTTTTAGGGTTTAGGGTTTTGGCTTTAGGGTTTAGGGTTTTGGTGTTTTAGGGTATAGGATGTTAGGGTTTAGGTTTTAGGGTTTTCGGGTTTTGGGTTTAGGGAAAGGTTTTAGAGATTAGAGTTTCGGGTTTAGGGTTTATGGGTTTTTGGGTTATAGAGTTTAGGGTTTAGGGTTTTAGGGTTTTTGGTATTTACGGTTTAGGATTTAGGGTTTTAGGCTTTAGGCTTTAGGGTTGTAGGGTTTTAGTGTTTAGGGTTTAGGGTTGTAGGGTTTTAGTGTTTAGGGTTTAGGGTCTAGGGTTTAGGTTTTAGGGTTTAGGGTTTTAGGGTTTAGGGTTTAGGGTTTAGGGTTTTAGGGTTTTAGAGTTTAGGGTTTAGGGTTTAGGGTTTTAGGGTTTTTGGATTTTAGGGTAGGGTTTTATGGTATAGGGTTTAGGTGTTTAAGGTTTTAGTGTTTAGGATTTAGGGTTTTAGTGTTTTAGGGTTTTAGTGTTTTAGGGTTTAAGGTTTTAGGGGTATATAGGGTTTTAGGGTTTAGGGTTTTGGGTTTAGGGTTCAGGGTTAGGGTTAGGGTTTTGGGTAACCCCAAAGCCCGAAACCCTGAACCCTAAACCCTAAACCCAAAACCAAAAACCCTAAAACGCTAAAACCTAAATCCTAAACCATAAAACCCTAAAACCGTAAAACGTTAGACCCCTAAAACCCTAAAACCTAAACCTAAAACCCAAAAACCCTAAACACTAAATGCTAAACCCTAAACCCTCAACCCTAAACCCCTAAAACAGTAAAACCCTAAACCCTAATCCTCAACCCTAAACCGTAAACCCAAACCCTAAACCCTAAAACCCTAAACCCCTAAAACCCTAAACCCTAAAACCCTAAACCCTAAAGCCTAAACCCTAAAGTCGTAAACCCCTGAAACCCTAAACCCTAAAACCCTACCCTAAAACCTAAAATCCAAAAACCATAAAACCTTAAACCCTAAACTCTAAAACCCCAAAAATCCTAAACCCTAAACCTTAAAAACTTAAACCCCTAAAACCCTAAACCCTAAAACCCAAAATCTCTAAAACCCTAAACCCTAAACACTATATATTCTAAACCCTAAACCCTAAAACCATAAACCCAAAAACCCAAAAACCCTAAACTCTAAAACCTTAAAACCCTGAAACCCTAAAATTCTAAACCCTAAATCCTAAATCGTAAACCATAAAATCCTAAACCCAAAAACCCTAAAACCCTAAACCCTACAGCATAAACCCTAAAACCCTTAAACCCCTGAAACCCTAAAATCCTAAAATCCTATACCCTAAACCCTAAATCCTAAACCGTAAACCATAAAATCCTAAACCCAAAAACCCAAAAACCCTAAAACCCTAAACCCTAAACCCTAAAACACTAAACCCTAAACACTAACCCTAAGCCTAAACCCTAAACACTAAATCATAAACACTAAACCCTAAACCCTGAACCCAAAATCCTAAAACCCTAAAACCTAAACGCTAAAACCCTAAACCCCTAAAATCCTAAACCCTAGAACCCTAAAACCCTAAAAAGTAAAAACCCTAAAGCCTAAACCCTAAAACCCTAATCCCTAAAACATAAAAAACCAAAAACCCTAAACTCTAAACCCTAAACCCTAAACTATAAAGCCCAAAAACCCAAAAACCCTAAACCCTAGAGCCTAAAGCCTAGACCCAAAATCCTAAAACCCTAAAACCTTAAACCCTAAAACCCTAAAACCTTAAAACCTTAAACCCTAAACCATAAACCCTAACCTAAGCCCAAAAACCCAAAAATCCTAAAACCGTAAACCCTAGACCCTAAACTCTATAACCCTAAAACCTTAAAACCCTAACACACTAAAACCCTAAACTCTATAACCCTAAAACCTTAAAACCCTAAAACACTAAACCCTAAAACCCTAAACCCTAAACCCTAAACTCTAAAATCCTAAAACACTAAAACCCTAGACCCTAAACCCTAAACCCGAAACCCTAAACCCTAAATCCTAAATTTTAAACCCCTAAAACCCTAAAACACGAAAACCCTAAACCCTAAAAGCTAAACATAAAATCCTAAACCCCTAAAACCCTAAAACCCTAAACCCTAAACCCTAAACCCTAAACCCTAACTCTAAACCCTAAACCCTAAACCCAAAACCCTAAACCCCTAAAACCCTAAAACCCTAAAATCCCTAACACGCTTACCCCTAAAATCCTAAACCCTAAAACCCTACCCTAAAACCTAAAACGCAAAAAATCAAAAAACCTAAACCCTAAACTGTATATCCCTAAAACCCTAAAGCCCTAAACCCTACACCATAAAACCTTAACCCTAAAACCGAAAGCCTAAAAGCACAAAAACCCAAAACCCCAAACCCTAAACACTAAACTCCTAAAACCCAAAAACCCTAAAACCCTGAAACCCTAAAATTCTAAAACTCTAAAACCCTAAACCCAAAATCGTAAAACCCTAAACCCTAAACCCAAAATCCTAAAACCCTAAACCCCTAAAACCCTAAACCTTAATCCATAACCCTAAACCCTAAACCCTAAACCCTAAAACGTTAAACCCCTAAAACCCGAAACCCTAAAACCCTAAACCCTAAAACCCTACCCTAAAACCTAAAACCCAAATAAAACCCTAAAACCTAAAACCCTAAACCCTAAACCCTAAAACCCTAAACCCTAGACCCTAAACACTAAACCCCTAAAACCCAAAAACCCTAAAACCCTAAAACCCTAAAATCCTAAAACCCTAAAACCTAAACCCTAAACCCTAAATCCCTAAAACCCTAACACCTTAAAACCCTAACACCTTAAAACCCTAAAACCCTAACCTAAAACCTAAACCTAAACCCCTAAAACCCTTAACCCTAAAACCCTAAAACCGAAAACCCTAAACCCTAAACCAACCAAAACCTAAAACCATAACCCAAAACCCTAATCCTAACCAAAACCTAAACCCTAACCCTAACCCAAAACCCTAAACCCTAAACCCTAAACTAAACCGCTAAAACCCTAAACCATAAAACACTAAAACAATAAATATTAAACCCTAAATCATTAAACCCCTAAAACCCTAAGCCCAAAAACCCTAAAACCCTAAAACCCTAACCCTAAAACCTAAAACCCAAAAACCCAAAGACCCTAAACCTAAAAACTAAACCTACCCTCAACCCTAAACCCCTAAAATCCTAAAAACCCTAAAACCCTAACCCTAAAACCTAAAACCCAAAAACCCAAAGACCCTAAACCCTAAAAACTAAACCTACCCTCAACCCTAAACCCCTAAAATCCTAAACCCCTAAAATCCTAAAGCCCTAAACCCTAAACCCCAAATCCAAAACCCTAAACCCAAAAATCATAAAACCTAAACCCTGAAACCCTAAACAACTAAAACCCTAAACCCTAACCCTAAAACCCTAAAACTCTAAAACCCTAAACCCTAAAATCCTACCCTAAAACCTAAAACCCAAAAATCCTAAAACCCTAAACCCTAAACCCTAAACCCTAAAACCCTAAACCCTAAACCCTAAAACCCTAAAACGCTAAAGCCAAAACCCCAAACCTTAAACCCCTAAAAGCCTAAACCCTAAAACCTAAATCCATAAACCCTAAAACCTAAACCCTAAATGCTAAACCCTAAACCCTAAAAACCTAAACCCTAAAACACTAAAACCCTAAAACCCTAAACCCGAAACACTAAAACCTTAACACCCTAAAATCCCAAAATCCTATAACCCAAAGCCCTCAACTCTAAAGCATAAAATCCTAAACCCAACCCTAAAACCCTAAAACCCTAAACCCTAAGCACCTTAAACCCCTAAAACCCTAAACCCTAAGCGTTTTAAACCCCTAAAACCCTAAAGCCAAAAATCCTAAAACCATAAAACCCTAAACCCGAAACACTAAAACCTTAAAACCCTAAAATCCCAAAATCCTAAAACCCAAAGCCCTCAACTCTAAAGCATAAAATCCTAAACCCAACCCTAAAACCCTAAAACCCTAAACCCTAAGCACCTTAAACCCCTAAAACCCTAAACCCTAAGCGTTTTAAACCCCTAAAACCCTAAAGCCAAAAATCCTAAAACCATAAAACCCTAAACCCGAAACACTAAAACCTTAAAACCCTAAAATCCCAAAATCCTAAAACCCAAAGCCCTCAACTCTAAAGCATAAAATCCTAAACCCAACCCTAAAACCCTAAAACCCTAAACCCTAAGCACCTTAAACCCCTAAAACCCTAAACCCTAAGCGTTTTAAACCCCTAAAACCCTAAACCCAAAAATCCTAAAACCATAAAACCCTAAACCCTAAACCCTAAACCCTGAAGCGTAAACCCTAAACCCAAAATCCTAAACCGTAAATGTAATGGCCCAGAATTTGTAAATCAATATATAGGTGAATATTAATTATTTTAATGGTGGAAATTGGAAAATTAATGGAGTAAATGGTGAATGGATCAAAATATGGACAAAGGCCCAAGTATGGCCCAATGGACCATGGATTGGATTTAAAATCATTTAAATGGTCAATGGTAGTCAATTGGGCCAAGGATGGTCAAATTGGGTCAAATACCCATTTGGGACCCAATGGGTCAAATAATGTAAGCTCTAAGGTAAATGGGTAAGGGTGAATTTAATTGGGCCATGGGCCCAATGGTGATCCAATAAGAGGAATGGATTTAATTAAATTTAAATTACCTAAGTTGGTGATGAATTGACCAAGGTGACATGGCCGATTGGGACCCACCTCCACCTCACCAAGTGAGGTGGCGTGTAGACCAAGAATTGGTGGGGCCGGCCACCATGGTTGACTTGGTCAACCATGGGCGGATTTCATGGAGGAAATTTAATGGAATTAAATTAAGTGGGAATTAATTAGCTTAACCTAATGATCAAATTAATTAAGTTAATTAAGCTAATCAAGTGATGGTCAAAAGGTCAAAGTTGGAATATCAAAACCACCCAAAGAAACACAAACCACCTAAACAAACACAAAATAAACCATGTGCTTAAAGGTGGTGGTTTTATCCCAACCACCACCATTAAACACATTAAACTATGTGTGGTAGGTGGGAGTAATTAATATTGGAATTAATTAACCAAATGAGATAACTCTCATCTCATTCTCCAACGCCTCTTCCATTTCACACGTTCTCTCCCTTTTGCTCTCTCCACCACCGTCCTACACTAAGAGAAAAGAAGAAGAATGAAAAACTAAGAAGAGAGAAAAGAGAGGAGAAGTGTAAGTATAAGCCTCCATCTCAAGATCAAAACTTGAGACCTTCCCTCCCCATCTCCCTCTCTCTCTCTCTCTCAAATCTAACCTTACGTTAGCCAAACCCAAACCTTGGAGACTCCATCTTGATCAAGCATCTTGACTCAAAGATCAAGGAGAAGAAGAGAGGAAAGGGCTAAGGAAATCAAGAGGAGAAAGAAAAGTCGGAGGAGCCGTCGGATTGTAAGTATTTCTTAAACAAGAGGTTACATTTTTTTAAAGATTTAAAAAGAGATCATGAAATCCATTTTTTTTCTTGGATTGGATGATGGCCAAAAATATCATGGGCCTTGGATCTAAGATCCATCCAAAGATGAAGTGAGAAATGGATAAAATGGGAGAGATAGATTAAGAAAAAATAAATGGATATTAAGGACACTATATATTTAGATTTAATTAAACATGGAAGTATGATTTTGAAGAAATGGAAACCATGGAATATGATTAATGGTTTTAAAGATTTTGAATATTTAAATGTTAGTGATTTTGTAAAGGGGTTTTAAATGAGAGAATCATGGGAGATGAAAATGATTTTAATGGCCTCAAAAAGAATGGTAGATGGGGATGAACCCTATGGTGGTGTAATGATGGTTGTAAATGGGTTTAAAAGGATGAAAAATATGGAGTAGGTGTTATTAAATTGGAGGCTTAAAAGGATCAAATGGTTTAATTTTAAAGGGATCTTAGTGAAGAAAAGTATGGTAGGTGATTAAATGATTTTTAATGGGGTTTTTAGTGAATGGAAACCATGGAATATGATTCATGATTTTTAAGATTTTAAATGATTAAATGTAAGTAATTTTTAAAGGGGTTTTTATGATGAAATTCATGGAAGAGGTAAATGGTTTGTATGGCCTTGAAAGGCATAGATGGGAATGAAACATGAACCATGGGTTCGGCCATGGTGTATGGCCGAACCCTAGGGTGTTGTGTTGTAAATTTAAATGGATTTTAAAGTATGGTATGTAATGTTTTAAAGGGGTTGATTTTAATGATGCTAAGACATGAGTGGTAAGCCATTAAGGGATCTAAGATGTGAATGATGTTTATGGCCTCAAAAGGCATGAATGGATAATGGACTCAATGTGGTTTAAATGCATGATGTAAACCCCATGGGAAGATTTGATGAATTGGGTATTTGGAACCATGAAATGAATAGAGAACATGGTTAAGTTAATGAAATTAATGTGGTTAAAATGCATAATGTGAATCCCCTCATGGGAGGGTTTGTAGTAGATTCAAAATGTGCCAAAGGATTCAAGGAAAATGGGGAACAAGACATCATGGGTTCGGCCATGGTGTGTGGCCGAACCCATGACCCACCCGTAGGTCATTCTATGGGCTAAAATTAGAACTATGTATGTGATTAAAATTAATGGAAATGAGGCTAAGTTAAGGGCCGATTTTTTATAATCTTGTAACATGGTTAATGGTCATTAATGGATCTAAGTGAATGGATCAATTATGAACTTGGACTTAGACATTTTTATGATGACCTTAGGAGTGTTCTATGAAACCTAAGGTGGCTGAATTTTAAACTCACAAATTAAAAATAATGAATGGATTAAATGGGACCCACAAACCTAGTTAGTGAGGTTCGGCCATGGTGTATGGCCGAACCCCAGTAAGGTATTTATGGCTTAAAACTGGTTAAAAACATGGACTGATTATTCGTATATAATAAGGTATCGGATATCGCAAGCGGTACGCGTATCGGTGATCGGATTATCGGACGAAAACGAAAAAGGACGCTAGTCGGTATTCGGTAGGATTCCTACCTTTTTGTAAGCCGTGGATTATGTGTATGTGATGGTTTCCTTGATTAATTTTGATAATTATATGATTTATTTTAAGATGGATTTTAATGCTATGGATTATATTTTAATGCTATGAATTATGAATTAAGAATATGAATTATATATATTACATAGCATAATGCACTTGCATCTCATGCATGGCATGTGCGGGAAAATAAAAGAACTGGAGTCCATGCTCCGTCGGGGCAACTGAGAAGCAAACATGGGGATAGCCTGAGGTGCTATAACCGGAGTCCATGCTCCGTCGGGGCGACCGAGAAGCAAACATGGGGACATCTTGATGAGGCCTTGCCGTCAAGGGGGATATGACATTGTATGATGGTATGGATGATGGGTGGGACACATGACATACGCACCCATGGCATGTCATTCATTTTATGGGTTTTATTATATTGTTATCTGTATGCTTGTTATCACTAATCCATGTGCTAGCCCTACTCGGAGTCCTACTAGGCGCGTTGTCTAACGCCCTACTTCTACCCCAGCTGATGACGCAGGAGACGGCGGAAACGGTGGGACGGGACGGGAGCCAAGCTTAGGAGCTTGGAAAAGCGGCTACTTAGTTTATTTAAGTTTTATTTTGGAAATTGTAATTTAAGTAGCTTAGCTTGTCGGCATGTAATAATTTTAGATTTTTTTGCTATGGTTTGGATTTTATGTTGGACATTATGATTATGAGATATTTAGTAATTTAATGATGTATCTTCCCTTCTATCTAAAACTATTAAGATAAATTCTATTATAACCCCCGCATATTTAGTTTAATTCTCCGCAAGCTTACTAATACGTGTGAACCGTTCTTCGTGGACTTAGTCCCACGCACACGTAGGGTTGGCCAGTTAAGGGCCGGGCTTTAAAAGCTCGGGCTTAACTCGCATCGTGACGTCTGCGCCCTTTGTCACTTTTATTTCAAAAAAAAAAAATAGACTCTGATTTCGGTGAAAAGGGGCGGGCATTAAAGTAAAACTCTAAACCCCTAAAATCCTAAAGCCTAAAACTTTAAAACCCTAAGGCCTAAACCCTAAAACCCTAAAGCCTAAACCGTAAAACCCAAAAACCCTAAAACCCAAAATCCTAAACCCTAAACTCTACAACGGAAAAACCCTTAAACCCTAAACCCTAAACTCTAATCCCTAAAACCTTACCCTAAACCCCAAACCCTAAACACTAAACCCATAACCCGAAACCCTAAAACACTAAAACCCTAAAGCGTAAACCCTAAAACCTTAAAACCCTAAACCCCAAACCCAAAACCCTAAACCCTAAAACCAAAAACCTTAAATCCCCTAAATCCCTAAACCATAAAACCCTAAAGCCTAAAGCCTAAAACCTTAAACCCCTAAAACCCTAAGACCTAAAACCCTAAAACCCTAAATCCTAAACCCTAAAACCTAAAACCCAAAAACCCTAAGACCCTAAACTGTAAAAACTAAACCCTAAACCTTCAACCCTAAACCCCTAAAACCCTAAATGTAATGGCCCGAAATTTGTAAATCGATATATATGTGGTTATTATTTATTTTAAATGGTGGAATTGGAAATTTAATGGAATAGATGGTAAATGGATCAAAGTATGGACAAAGGCCCCAAGTATGGTCCAATGGACTGTGAATTGGATTTTAATTCGTTTAAAGGGTCAATGATGGTCAATTAGGCCGAGGATGGTCAAATTGGGCCCAATGCACATCCGGGACCCAATGGGTCAAAATGATTTAAGCTCTAAGATAAATGGGTAAGAGGAAAATGTAATTGGGCCATGGGTCCAATGGTGGTCCAATTAGTTAGAATGGATTAAATTAAATCACCTAAGTTAGTGATGAGTTGACCAAGGTGACATGGTCCAATGGGACCCACCTCCACCTCACCAAGTGAGGTGGCGTGTGGACCAAGGATTGGTGGGGCTTGCCACCATGGTTGAATTGGTCAACCATGGGTGGAAAAATGGAATTAGGTTAAGTGGAAATTAATTAACCTAAGGTAATTATCTAATTAATTAAATGATTAAATTATTCAAATGAGGGTCAAAGGTGGTCAAATGGTCAAAATGGAGGACCAAAAGCCATCTTATCTTTAAAGACACCAAAACGTTGGCTTGGTGGTGGTTATCCCAACCACCACCATAAAGCATGGAAAATATCTTATGGTAGGTGGAGGAATTAATTACTTAACCAATGAGATAAGCCTTATTTTTTCCCCATTTCTTATTCCATTCTCATTTTACTCTTTCCATCTTTCACTCTCCCTCATTGCCGTCCTACACCTAAGGAGAAGAAAGAAGAAGAGAAACCATGGAGGAAAGAAGAAAAGAAAGCTAAGAAGAGAAGAAAAATTCAAAGCAAAGGCCCACCACTCCAAGATCAAAGTTTGGGATCTTCTTTCTCACCATCTCCTCCTCTCCCTCTCTCAAGTACACCCCATCTTGGCCGACCCAAGCTGTGGTGTTTTCACATTGATCAAGCATGTCTTAGCCGATCAAACAAGGAGAAGAAGAAGGAGAAAGGCCAAGGAAATCGAGAGGGAAAAGAAAAACCAGAGGAGACGTCGGATTGTAAGTAATTCCTAAACAAGAGATTTGGATTTTTAGGGTTTAAGATTTGGGATCCATTTTTATTAGATTAATAGTGGCCAAAACATTATGGGCCTTGGATCTCAAATCCATTCCATGGAAGGATGAAAAAAAAATGGAAAAAGTGGATAAATTAGGTTAAGGAAAAATAAATACATTAAGGACATTATGTAATGAAATTTATTTAAGCATGAAATGTGTGTGATTTTTGGAAGGAATTATGGTGAGTAATTAAGTAAGCTTAAATGGGGTTTTTAAGATCAAACCATGGAAGGGGATTTATGATTTTAAGATGTTAATGAATAAATGTTAGTGAAGTTAAAGAGTTTTAATGAGGAAAAATTATGGAGGATATCAATGATTGTTAATGGCCTCAAAAGTGGTGGAAAAGAATGAACCATGAACCAAACCATACTATGCTTATGAATTTATGAAAATATTCTATTTAGTGTTTGCATGATGATTCCCTATGATGTTGCTAAATTATGAATTATCAATCGTTGCAATGAGTTATATGATATTGCTTCGATAATTGATTGTATGCAATGAATAGTCATTGAGGAACAAGGATGTGTTATAGACTATGTATATGATGATGAGTTGATAAAGTGTTGTGAGTTGTGAATATGTAGTATACATGAAGAGGCCGTGATATGCCAATGCGTTTAGTTGGAAACCTAGGTGGGGCTGATAAATAATTCCAAAGTTTAGGAATTTGTGGATAGTCATGGATGGCCTTCGAATGTGTTGGGATGACTTGCTTTGGGTGAGTAGGATTGTTATTTCTAAATCTCTAGGTGTATGTTGGAAATGGGGTAGGGTAACCTAATCATAATTATTTTGAATCGCTAGATTATATTAATGCGTTATTTCTTATGTTATCTCATGTTATTGTTTGATGAGAATGGAGATGAAAGATCTTGTTACACATGAGTTATGTTATTCGATGATTGTGTGTGATTTCAATTCTACGTGACCTGATAATGAAGGCATATGAACCCGTATGATGTTGTAGCCATTGATAACGTGGGCATGTAGGGTGGAAGTTGGTAATTGGTGAAATTTGTAATACTTGTGAATATTTTTAGTGGTGAATATGTATTATTTGACATAACCTAAGTAAGCTTAGATGTACCACTATTTTTAGGAATCTATGAATATGTGTTGAATAATCCAGAGGGGTAGGAAATTAGTATCTATATGATTTGAATGCATGATGGAAACCACCTCAAGGAAGGACTTATGGTGGAGCTAAATAATGTATATGGACCTAAGTAAAAATGGGATTATATGTGGTTAGATGAATGGAATTAGGCTAAGTTAAGGACTAATTTGTTAATGTACGTATCATGGTTGATGGAATATTAATGGATCCAAGTTATGGATCAATCATGGGCCTAAGAACGGAAGGATAAAATGAAAACTTAACCATGGAGTAATAGTGGCAAAACCGTAAATAATGGCTAAATTGAAAAAACCCCATGGGAGATGATCATGGACTTAGGGACTTCAAGTAATAACCTTGTGTGTGATTAATAAAGCCTAGGGTGACTGATTTTTGGACTCATGTAATTAAGATAATCAATGGTTAAAAATAGGGACTGACTATTAATATGTAATAAGGTACCGGACATCGCAAGCGGTGCACGATCGGGGACCGGATCTGTAGACGGAAAACGTAAAGAGATGCTAGTCGGTATTCGGTAGGATTCCTACCTTTTTGTAAGCCATGGATTAAGTATTATGTGATGGTTTTTCCTTTGATTTATTTTGGTCATGGATTAAGTATTATGTGATGTCTTTCCTTTGATTTATTTTGGTCATGGATTAAGTATTATGTGATGGTTTTCCTTTGATTTATTTTGGTAATCATGTAATGATTTTAAGATGGGTTTTATGACTATGATCATATATATTACATGGCATATGACATCTACATCTCATGCATGACATATGAGGGATATGGTATGGGAAGGATGAAATGAAACCGGAGTCCATGCTCCGTTGGGGCGACCGAGAAGCAAGTATGGGGATATCTTGATTTGTTTCATCCATCAAAAGGGATATTATGAGATATAACCGGAGTCCATGCTCCGTCGGGGTGACCGAGAAGCAAGCATGGGGACACCTTGACGAGGCTTTGCCGTCAAGGGGGATGATATGTAATTGTTTACACCTTGACGAGGTTTTGCCGTCAAGGGGGATGATTTGTGATTGTTTATATCTTGACGAGGTTTTTCTGTCAAGGGGGAAATGGCAGCATGATGGTATGGACGATGAGTGGGATTCATGACATAGGACACCCATTGCATGACATTGCACCAAATTGCATGGTTTTGGATATGATATTATTCATATGTTTTGTTATCACTAATCCATGTGTTAGCCCTACTCAGAGTCCTACTGGGCGCGTGGTCTAACGCCCTACTTCTACCCTAGCTGATGACGCAGGAGAAGGTGGAAATGAAGGACAAGACGGGAGCCAAGCTTAGGAGCTTGGGAAAGCGAGCGGCTTAGTTTACTTAGTTTATTTTGGAAAAATGTAATTTGAGTAGCTTAGCTTGTCGGAATGTAATAAATTAGATTACTTGCTATGTTTTGGGATTTTATTTTGGACATTATTATTTTGAGGTAATGTAGTGATTTAAATGATGTGATCTTCCCTGCTATCTAAGAAATTGTAGGATAGTCTTCATTATAATTTCCGCACTTAGTTTAATATTCCGCAAGCTTACTTCTACGTGTGAACCATTCTCCGTGGACTCCGTTCCACGCACACGTAGGGTTGGCCAGTTAAGGGCCGGGCTTTAGAAGCTTGGACTTAACTCGCGTCGTGAAGTCCGCGCCCTTTGTCACTCTTTACTTAAAATAAAAAAAATAGACACTGATTTCGGTGAAAAAGGGATGGCGTTACACTAAAACCCTAAACCCTAAACCCTAAACCCTAAACCCTAAGCCTTAAACCCTAAATCTTAACCCTAAACCCTAAACCCTAAACTTACACAAAAAATCCTAAACCCAAAAACCCTAAAACCCTAAAACCTAAACCATAAAGCCTAAACCCAAAAACCCTAAGCCCTAAAACTCTTAAACCCCTAAAACCCTAAACCCAAAAACCCTAAAACCCTAAACCCAAAAACGCTAAACCCAAAAGCCCTACCCTAAAACCTAAAACCCAAAAACCCTAAACCCTAAACTGTAAAACCCTAAAACCCTAAGACCCTAAACCCAATCCCTAAAACCTAAACCGTAAAACCCTAAACCCGTAAAATCCTAAACCCTAAAGCCTAAAGCCTAAACCCTAAAGCCCTAAAGCCTAAACCCTAAAACCCAAAGACCGTAAAGCCAAAAACCCTAAACCCTAAATCGTAAAACCCAAAAACCCTCAATCCTAAAGCGTAAAGTCTAAAATCGAAAAACCCTAAAACCCTAAACCCTAAACTCTAATCCCTAAAACCTTACCCTAAACCCCAAACCCGAAACCCTAATACACTAGAACCCTAAAAAGTAAACCCTAAAACCCTATACCCTAAAACCCTAAACGCCAAACCCTAAACCCTAAACCCAAAACCCTAAACCCTAAAACCCTAAAATCTAAACCCTAAAACTCAAAATCCCTAAAACCCTAAACCATAAAACCCTAAAGCCTAAACCCCAAAACCTTAAATCCCTAAAACCCTATGCCCTAAAACCCTGAAATCCTAAAACCTAAAACCCTAAAACCCTAAACCCTAAAACTTAAAACCCAAAAATCCTAAGACCCTAAACCATAAAAACGAAACCCTAAACCCTCAACCCTAAACCCCTAAAACCCTAAAACCCTAAACCCTAAACCCCAAACCCTAACCCTAAACCCCAAACCCTAAACCCTAAACGCTAAACCCTAAACCCTAAACGTTAAACAATAAAATCCTAAGCCCAAAAACCCTAAAACCCTAAAACCTTATACTCTAAACCCTAAAGCCTAAACCCTAAAACCCTAAACCTAAAAACTCTTAAACCATTAAAACCCTAAACCCAAAAACCCTACCCTAAAACCTAAAAGCTAGAAACCCTAAGCCCTAAACCCTAAACTCTAAGACCCTAAAACCCTAAGACCTTAAACCCAAACCCTAAAACCTAAACCGTAAAACCCTAAACCCCTAAAATCTCAAACCCTAAAACCCTAAAACTCAAAAGCCTAAACCCTAAAACCCAAAAGCCTAAACCCTAAAACATTAAAGCCTAAAACCCTAAACCATAAACCGTAAAACCCAAAAACCCAAAAACTCTATACCCTAAACCCTAAACCCTAAACCCTAAACTTTAAAACCGAAAAACCCTTAAACCCTAAAACCCTAAACCCTAAACCCAAAATCCTAAACCCTAAAACCTAAACCCCTAAAACCCTAAAGCCTAAACCCTAAAACCCTAAGCCCAAAAACCCTAAAACTCTAAAACCCTAAACCAAACCTAAAACCCAAAAAACCTAAAACTCTAAAACCCTAAACCCTAAACTTTAAAACCGAAAAACTCTTAAACCCTAAAACCCTAAACCCTAAACCCAAAATCCTAAACCCTAAAACCCTAAAACCTAAACCCCTAAAACCCTAAAACCCTAAAGCCTAAACCCTAAAACCCTAAGCCCAAAAACCCTAAAACTCTAAAACCCTAAACCAAACCTAAAACCCAAAAACCCTAAAACTCTAAAACCCTAAACCAAACCTAAAACCCAAAAACCCTAAGACCATAAACCCTAAACCCCTAAAACCCTTAACCCGACACCCTAAACCAAAACCCTAAACCCTAAACCCTAAACCCAAAACCCTAAACTCTAAAACCATAAAACCTAAACCCTAAAATCCTAATACCACTAAAACCCTAAACCTTAACCCTAAAACCCTACTCTAATACCTAAAACCAAAAAACCATAAAACCCCAAAGCCTAAACCTAGACTCTAAAACCCTAAAACCCAAAGCCCCAAACCCTAACCCTAAAACCTAAACCCTAAATCCTAAACCCTAACCCTAAACCCTAAACCCTAAAGCCAAAACCCACAACCCTAAACTCTAAAACCATAAAACCTAAACCCTAAAACCCTAAACCACTAAAACCCTAAACCCTAACCCTAAAACACTAAACCCTAAAACACTAAACCCTAAAACCCTACCCTAAACCCTAAAACCTAAACGCTAAACCCTGAACCCTAAAATCCAAAACTCTAAACCCTTAACCTAGAATCTAAAACCCTAAACCCTAAAACCTAAACGCTAAACCCTGAACCCTAAAATCCTAAACTCTAAACCCTTAACCTAGAATCTAAAACCCTAAATCCTAAACACTAAACCCTGAAACCTAAAACCCTAAACTCTAAGCCCTAAACCTATAATCTAAAACCCTAAACCCTAAACCAAAAACCCTAAAGCCTAAACCCTAAAACGTTAAACCCCTAAAACACTAAACCCTAAACCCTAAACCTAAAACCCAAAACCCTAAACACTAAAAGCTAAACCCTAAACCCTCATCCCTAAACCCCTAAAACAGCAAAACCCTAAACCCTAACGCTAAAGCCTAAACCCTAAACCGAAAACCCGAAACCCTAAAACAATAAAACCTAAACCCCCAAAACCCTAAACCCCTAAAACCCTAAACCCTAAAACCCTAAAACCCTAAAACCCTAAACCCTAAAATCGTAAACCCCTAAACCCCTAAACCCTAAAACCCTAAAACCCTAAACCCTAAAACCCAACCCTAAACCCTAAAACCCTAAACCCTAAACCCTAAAACCCTAAAACCCTAAAACCCTAAACCCTAAAACCCTAAAACCCTGAACCCTAAACCCTAAATTCTAAAACCCAAAAACACTAAAACCCTAAACCCTAAACCTTAAAAACACTAAAACCCTAAAACCCTAAATCCTAAGACGCTACCCTTTAACCTAAAATCCAAAAACCCTAAAACCCTATACCTTAAAACCCTAAAACCCAAACCCTAAACGCTAAACCCTAAAACCTAAACCCTAAACCCTAAATCCTAAAACATTAAAACCCTAAAGCCTAAACCCTAAAACCTTAAACCCTTAAGGCCTAAACCCTAAAACCCTAAACTGTAAAACCTTACCCTAAACCCTAAACCCTAAACCCAAACTCTAAAACCATAAAACCCTAAGGCCCTAAGCCCTAAACCCTAAACCCTAAAACCTAAACCCTAAATCCTAACTCATAAACCCTAAATCCTAAATCCTAAAACCCTAAACCCTAAACCCTAAATCCTAGACTCTAAACCCTAAACCCTAAAACCCGAAACCATAAAAGCCTAAAACCGTAAAACCCTAAAACCTTAAAACCCTGAAACCCTAAAATCCGAAAATCCTAAACCCTAAACCCTAAAGCCTAAACCCTAAAACCCTAAAACCCCTAAAACCCTAAGCTAAAAAATCCTAAAACCCTAAACCCAAAAACCCTACCCTAAAACCAAAAACCCAAAACCCTAAACCCTAAACCCTAAACTCTAAAATCCTAAAACCGTAAAACTCTAAACCCTAAACCCTAAACCCTAAACCCAAAACCCTAAAACCGTAAAACCCTTAAACCTTAAAACCTTGACACCCTAAAATCCTAAAAACTCTAAAACACTATACCCCTAAAACCCTAAACCCTAAACCCTAAACCCAAAACCCTAAACCCGTAAAACCCTTAAACCTTAAAACCTTGACACCCTAAAATCCTAAAAACTCTAAAACACTATACCCCTAAAACCCTAAACCCTAAAACTCTAAAACCGTAAAACCAAAAAACCAAAACCCTAAAACCCTACCCCAAAACCCTACCCTAAAACCTAAAACGCAAAAACCCAAAAAACCCTAAACCCTAAAACTTAAATCCTAAAACCCTACCCTAAAACCCCAAACCCAAAACACCAAAAATACAAAACCTCAAACCCTAAACACTAAACTCCTAAACCCTAAACCCTAAACTCTAATCCCTAAAACCTTACCCTAAACCAAAAACCCTAAACCCTAAACCAAAAACCCCAAACCCTAAAACACTAAAACCCTAAAACGTAAACCCTAAAACCCTATACCCTAAAACCCCAAACCCCAAACCCCAAACCCCAAACCCTAAACCCTAAACCCAAAACCCTAAAACGTAACCCTAAAACCCTAAAACCCTAAACCCCAAACCCTAAACCCTAAACCCAAAACCCTAAACCCTAAAACCTAAACCCTAAAACTCTAAACCCCTAAAACCCTAAACCATAAAACCCAAAAAACCTAAAGCCTAAACCCAAAAATCTTAAACCCGCAAAACCCTATGCCCTAAAACCCTAAAACCCTAAACCCTGAAACCTAAAACCTTAAGACCTTAAACTGTAAAAACTAAACCCTAAACCCACAACCCTAAACCCCTAAAACCCTAAGCCCTAAACCCTAAACCCTAACCCTAAATCCTAAACCTAAATGCTAAACCCTAAACCCTAAACCATAAAATCCTAAACCCAAAAACCCTAAAACGCTTAAATCCCTAAAACCCTAAACCCAAAAACCCTAAAACCCTAAACCCTAAAACCCACAGACCCTAAACCGAAACCCTAAAACCTAAATCGTAAAACCCTAAACCCCTAAATTCCTAAACCCTAAAACCCTATAGCCTAAACCCTCAAACCCTAAAGCCTAAACCCCTAAACCCCAAACCGTAAAACCCAAAAATCCAAAAACTCTAAACCCTAAACCCTAAACTCTAAAATCGAAAAACCCTTAAACCCTAAACACTAATCCCTCAAAGCTTACCCTAAACCCCGAACCCTAAACCCTAAACCCAAAACCCGAAACCATAAAACAATAAAACCCTAAAACGTAAACCCTAAAATCCAATACCCTAAGACCCTAAAACCTAAACCCTTAACCCAAAACTCTAAAACCTGAACCATAAAACACTAAAACCCTAAAGCCTAAACCCTAAAACCTTAAACCCCTAAAACCGTAAAATTGCAAAACCCTAAACCCTAAAATCTAAAACCCAAAAACCCTAAGACCATAAACCCTAAAAACTCCAAAACCCTAAACCCTAAAATCTAAAACCCAAAAACCCTAAGATAAACCCTAAAAACTAAACCCTAAACCCTCAACACTAAACCCTAAACCCTAAACCCGAAACCCTAAACCCCTAAATCACTAAAACCGTAAACCCTAAAACCCAAACCCTGAACCCTAAACCCTAACCCTTAAACCCCTAAAACCCTTAAAACCTTAAACTCTAAACCCTAAACCCTAAAACCTAAACCCTAAACCCTAAAACCTTAAACCCCTAAAACCGTAAAATTGCAAAACCCTAAACCCTAAAATCTAAAACCCAAAAACCCTAAGACCATAAACCCTAAAAACTCCAAAACCCTAAACCCTAAAATCTAAAACCCAAAAACCCTAAGACCATAAACCCTAAAAACTAAACCCTAAACCCTCAACACTAAACCCTAAACCCTAAACCCGAAACCCTAAACCCCTAAATCACTAAAACCGTAAACCCTAAAACCCAAACCCTGAACCCTAAACCCTAACCCTTAAACCCCTAAAACCCTTAAAACCTTAAACTCTAAACCCTAAACCCTAAAACCTAAACCCTAAACCCTAAAACCCAAACCCTAAAACACTAAAACCCAAAAACCCTAAACCCTAAACCCTAACCCCTAAAACCCTAAAACCCTAAAACCCTAAACCCTAAACCCTAAACCCTAAACCCTAAAACACTAAAACCCTAAAACCTAAACCAAAAACCCTAAAACCATAAAACCCTAAAACCTAAACCCTAAACCCTAAACCCCTAAAACCCTACCCCAAACCCTAAAACCCAAAAACGCTAAACCCTAAAACCCTAAACCCTAAACTCTAAAACCCTAAAACACTACACCCTAAACCATAAAACCTTAAAACCCCAAAACCAATAAACCCTTGAACCCTAAAACCCTAAACCCAAAAACCCTAAAACCCCAAAACCCTAAACCCTAAAACAACAAACCCTTGAACCCTAAAACTCTAAACCCAAAAACCCCAAAACCCTAAACCCTAAACCCTAAACCCCTAAAACCCTAAACCCTAAACGCTACACCCTAAGCCCTAAACCTTAAAACCATAAAACCGTAAAACCAAAAACCTTCCCTATACCCTAAACCCTAACCCCTAAACCCCTAAAACTCTAAACTCTCAACCCAAAACTCTAAACCCTAAACCCTAAACCCTAAAACCTAAACCCTAAACCATAAAATCCAAAACCGAAAAGCACTAAACCCCTAAAACCCTAAAACCTTAAACCATAAACCCAAAACCCTAAACACCTAAAACCCTACCCTAAACCCTAAAACCCTAAAACTCTAAACCATAAACCCAAAACCCTAAACACCTAAAACCCTACCCTAAAACCCTAAAACCCTAAACCCTAAAAGCCTAAACCCCTAAAACCCTAAACCCTAAACCCCTAAGACCCTAAAACCCTAAACCTTAAAACCCTAAACTCTAAACCCTAAAACACCAAACCCCTAAAACCCTAAAACCTTAAAAACCCTACAACCCTAAACCCTAAACCCTAAAACACCAAACCCCTAAAACCCTAAAACCTTAAAAGCCCTAAAACCCTAAACACTAAATGCACAAACCCTAAAACCCTAAACCCTAAACCGTAAATCCCTAAACCCTACCCTAAAACAAGACCCCAAAACCCTAAAACCCTAAACACTAAACCCTAAACCCAAAAACAACAAACCCCTAAAACCCTAAGACTCTAAACCATAAAACCCTAAACCCTAAAACAACAAACCCCAAAAACCATAAAACTCTAAACCCTAAAACCCACCCCAAAACTCTAAACCCGAAACCATAAACCCTAAAACCCAAAAACCCTAAACCCTAAAACCCTAAACCCTAAACTTTAAACCGTAAAACACTAAACCCTCAACGCTAAAATCCGAAACCAAAAACCCAAAAACCCTACACCCTCAACCCCTAAAAACCCTACCCAAAACCCCCAAAACCCTACCCTAAAACACTAAAACCCTAAAACCCTAAATCGTAAACCTTATACCGTAAAACCCTAAAACCCTAAAACCCCAAAACCCTAAACCCTAAACCCTAAACCCCTAAAACCATAAACCCTAAACCCCTAAAACCATAAAATCCTAAATCCTAAACCTTAAACTGTAAAACACTAAAAGCCTAAAACCCTAAACCCTAAAACGCTAAGCCCTAAACCCTAAACCCTAAACCCTCAACCCAAAACCCTAAACCCTAAAACCCTGAAACCCTAAACCCTAAACCCTAAACCTTAAAACCCTAAAACCCAAAAACCCTAAACCCTAAAACAACAAACCCCTAAAACCCTAAAACCCTAAACCCTAAAACAACAAACCCCTAAAACACTAAAACCCTAAACCCTAAAACAACAAACCCCTAAAACCCTAAACCATAAACCCCTAAACCCTAAAATCCTAAAGCCCAAAAACCCTAAACCCTAAACCCTAGGCCCAAAACCCTAAAACCTAAACCCTAAACTCTAAACCCTAAACTCCTAAAATCCTAAAACCGAAAAACCTAAACCCTAAACCCTAAACCCTAAAACCCTAAACTCTAAACCCTAAACCCTAAAACCTAAACCCAAAACCCTAAAACCCTAAAAATCCTAAAACCCTAAAATGCTAAACCCTAAACTCTAAACCATAAACCCTCAAACCCTAAACTCCTAAGACCCTAAACCCCTAAAACTCTAAAACCCTAAGCCCTAAACGAATAAAACCCTAAAGCCCGAAACCTTAAACCGTAAACCCTAAAACCTAAACCCTCTAACCTAAACCCAAAAACCTAAACCCTAAAACCCTAAACCTAAAACACTAAAACCCTAAAACCTAAACCATAAACCCTAAAACACGAAAACCCTAAACCCTCTGCCCTAAAACCTAAACCCAAAACCCATAAAACCCTAAACCGAAACCCTAAAGCCCAAACCCTAAACCCTAAACCCTAAAACCCTAAAACCCTAAACACTAAACCCTAAAACCTAAAACCTAAACCCTAAACCCTAAAACCCTAACCTCTAAAACACTAAAACCCTAAAACCTAAACCTTAAACCTTAAAACCCTAAACCCTAAACCCTAACCCCTAAATGAATAAAACCCTAAAACCCTAAACCTTAAACGGTAAACCCCAAAAAATAAACTCTCTAACCTAAACCCAAAACCCTAAACCCTAAACCTAAAACCCTAAAACCCTAAAACCTAAACCATAAACCCTAAAATCCTAAAACCCAAAACCCTCTGCCCTAAACCTCAAACCCTAAAACCCTAAAACCCTCAACCCTAAACCTTAAACGAATAAAACCATAAAATCCTAAACCTTAAACCCTAAACCCTAAAACCTAAACCCTCAAACCCAAAACAAAAACCCTAAACCTAAAACACTAAAACCCTAAAACCTAAACCATAAACCCTAAAACCCTAAAACCCTAAACCCTCGGCCCTAAACTCCAAAACCCAAAAACCGTAAACCCTAAAACCTAAACCCTAATCCCTAAACCCTAAACCCTAAACCCCTAAAACCGTAAAACCTAAAACCCAAACCCTAAAACCTAAACCCTAATCCCTAAACCCCTAAAAGTCTAAAACCCTTAACTCTAAACCCTAAACCCTAAACCCTAAACCCTAAAACCTAAACACTAAACCCTAAACCTTAAAACCCTAACCCCTAAAACACTAAACCCCAAAACCTAAACCCTAAACCCTAAAACCCTAAAAACCTAAATCCTAAACCTAAAACCCTAAACTTTAAGAACCTAAATTCCAAACCTAAAACCGTAAAACCCTAAAAGCCTAAAGCCCTAAACCCTCCCTAAAACCCTAAAACCCAAAACCCCCTAAACCCTAAAACCCTAAACCCCTAAAACCAGAAACCCAAAACCTTAAATCCCTAAAACCCTAAACCCTAAACCCTAAACCCCTAAATCTGAAAACCCTAAACCCCTAAAACCCTAAACCCTAAACCCTAAGCCCTAAACCCTAAAACCGTACACCCTAAAACCTAAACCCTAAACCCTGAACCCTAAACTCCTAAAACCCTAAAAGCATAAAGCGTAACACCTAAACCCTAAACCCCAAACCCTAACCCCTAAACCCCTAAAACCCTAAAACCCTAAACCCTAAAACTTAAACCCTAAAACCTACACCCTAAACCCTAAATCCTAAAACCCTAAACTCTAAACCCTAAACCCTAAAATCTAAATCCTAAATCCTAAACCCTAAAACCCTAAACCCTAAAACACTAAAATCCTAAAACTTAAAACCTAAACCCTAAAACCGTAAAACCTTAAACCCTAAACACTAAACCCTAAACCCCTAAAACCCTACACTAAACCCTAAAACCCCTAAGTCCTAAAACCCTAAACCCCTAAAACCCTAAAACCCTAAACCCAAAACCCTAAGCACTAAACCCCAAAACCGTAAAACCGTAAACCCTAAAACCTAAAGCCTAATCCCTAAACCCTAAACCCTAAATGCCTAAAACCCTAAAACCGTAAACCGTAAAACTAAAACCCTAAACCCTAAACCATAACCCCCAAACACCTAAAATCCTAAACCCTAAACTCTAAACCCTAAACCATAAAACCTAAACCCTAAAACCTACACCCTAAACCCTAAACCCTAAATCCCTAAACCCAAAACCCTAAACCCTAAAACCCTAAAAGCGTAACACCTAAACCCTAACCCCTAAACCCCTAAAACCCTAAAATCCTAAACTCTAAACCCTAAACCCTAAAACTTAAACCCTAAAACCTACACCCTAAACCCTAAAACCCTAAACTCTAAACCCTAAACCCTAACACCAAAACCCTAAAATCTAAATCCTAAAGCCCGAACCCTAAAACCCTAAACCCTAAAACACTAAAACCCTAAAACCTAAAACCTAAACCCTAAAACCGTAAAACCTTAAACCCTAAACACTAAACCCTAAACCCCTAAAACCCTACACTAAACCCTAAAACCCTAAGCCCTAAAACCCTAAACCCCTAAAACCCTAAAACCCTAAACCCAAAACCCTAAGCACTAAACCCCAAAACCGTAAAACTGTAAACCCTAAAACCTAAACCCTAATCCCTAAACCCTAAACCTCAAAACCCCTAACACCCTAAAAACCCTCTAAAAACCCTAAAAACTAAAACCCTAAACCCTAAACCATAACCCCTAAACACCTAAAACCCTAAACCCTTAAAACCCTAAACCCTAAACCCTAAGCCATAAACCCTAAAACCGTACACCCTAAAACCTAAACCCTAAACCCTGAACCCTAAACTCCTAAAACCCTAAAAGCATAAAGCGTAACACCTAAACCCTAAACCCCAAACCCTAACCCCTAAACCCCTAAAACCCTAAAACCCTAAACCCTAAAACTTAAACCCTAAAACCTACACCCTAAACCCTAAACTCTAAACCCTAAACCCTAAAATCTAAATCCTAAACCCTAAACCCTAAAACCCTAAACCCTAAAACACTAAAACCCTAAAACTTAAAACCTAAACCCTAAAACCGTAAAACCTTAAACCCTAAACACTAAACCCTAAACCCCTAAAACCCTACACTAAACCCTAAAACCCCTAAGTCCTAAAACCCTAAACCCCTAAAACCCTAAAACCCTAAACCCAAAACCCTAAGCACTAAACCCCAAAACCGTAAAACCGTAAACCCTAAAACCTAAAGCCTAATCCCTAAACCCTAAACCCTAAATGCCTAAAACCCTAAAACCGTAAACCGTAAAACTAAAACCCTAAACCCTAAACCAAACCCCACCCTAAACCCTAAACTCTAAACCCTAAACCATAAAACCTAAACCCTAAAACCTACACCCTAAACCCTAAACCCAAAACCCTAAACCCTAAAACCCTAAAAGCGTAACACCTAAACCCTAACCCCTAAACCCCTAAAACCCTAAAATCCTAAACTCTAAACCCTAAACCCTAAAACTTAAACCCTAAAACCTACACCCTAAACCCTAAACTCTAAACCCTAAACCCTAACACCAAAACCCTAAAATCTAAATCCTAAACCTCGAACCCTAAAACCCTAAACCCTAAAACACTAAAACCCTAAAACCTAAAACCTAAACCCTAAAACCGTAAAACCTTAAACCCTAAACACTAAACCCTAAACCCCTAAAACCCTACACTAAACCCTAAAACCCTAAGCCCTAAACCCTAAACCCCTAAAACCCTAAAACCCTAAACCCAAAACCCTAAGCACTAAACCCCAAAACCGTAAAACTGTAAACCCTAAAACCTAAACCCTAATCCCTAAACCCTAAACCCTAAAACCGTAAACCATAAAACTAAAACCCTAAACCCTAAACCATAACCCCTAAACACCTAAAACCCTAAAACCCTAAACTCTAAACCCTAAACCCTAAAACTTAAACCCTAAAACCTACACCCTAAACCCTAAACCCTAAAACCCTAAACCCTAAACCCTAAACCCTAAAACCCTAAACTCTAAACCCTAAACCCTAAACCCTAACACCAAAACCCTAAAATCTAAATCCTAAACCGCGAACCCTAAAACCCTAAACCCTAAAATAGTAAAACCCTAAAACATAAAACCTAAACCCTAAAACCGTAGAACCTTAAACCCTAAACACTAAACCCTAAACCCTAAAACCCTACACTAAACCCTAAAACCCCTAAGCCCTAAAACCCTAAAACCCTAAACCCAAAACCCTAAGCACTAAACCCCAAAACCGTAAAACCGTAAACCCTAAAACCTAAACCCTAATCCCTAAACCCTAAACCCTAAATGCCTAAAACCCTAAAACGTTAAACCGTAAAACTAAAACCCTAAACCCTAAACCATAACCCCTAAACACCTAAAACCCTAAAACCCTAAACTCTAAACCCTAAACCATAAAACCTAAACCCAAAACCCTAAACCCTGAAACCCTAAAGATAAAACACTAAAACCCTAAAACCTAAACCATAAACCCTAATACCCAAAAACCCTAAACCCTCTGCCCTAAACCCCAAAACCCTAAAACCGCAAACCTTAAAACCTAAACCCTAATCCCAAAACCCTAAACCCCTAAAACCGCAAAACCGTAAACCCTAAAACCCAAACGCTAAACCCTAAACCCTAACCACTAAACTCCTAAAACCCTGAACCCAAAACCCTAAAACCTAAACCCTAAAACCCTAACCCCTTAAACACTAAAACCCTAAAACCTAAACCCTAAACCCTAAAACCCTAAAACCCTAAACGCTAAACCCTAACCCCTAAACGAATAAAACCCTAAAAATCTAAATTCTAAACCCTAAAACCTAAAACCTAAACCCTAACACCTAAACCCAAAAACCATAAACCCTAAAACACTAAAACCCAAAAACCTAAACCAGAAACCCTAAAACCCTGAAACCCTAAAACCTAAACCCAAAACCCTAAACCCCTAAAACTCTAAATCCTAAAACACTAAAACCCTAAAACCTAAACCAGAAACCCTAAAACCCTGAAACCCTATAACCTAAACCCAAAACCCTAAACCCCTAAAACTCTAAATCCTAAAACACTAAAACCCTAAAACCTAAACCAGAAACCCTAAAACCCTAAAACCTAAACCCAAAACCCTAAAACCCTAAAACCCTAAACCCCTAAGACCCTAAAACCGTAAACCCCTAAAACCCTAAAAAGCTAAACCCTAAACCCTAAACCCCTATAACCTTAAACCCTGAAACCCTAAAAGCCTAAAACCGTAAACCCTAAACCTTAAAACCCTAAAACTCTAAAACCTTAAACCCTAAAACCTAAACCGTAAACCCTTAAAACCCTAAAACCCTAAACCCAAAACACTAAGCCCTACACCCTAAAACCAAAAAAACCGTAAACCCTAAAACCTAAACCCAAATCCCTAAACTATAAACCCTAAACCCATAGAATCGTAAACCCTAAAACCTACCCTAAACCTAAACCTAACTCCTAAACCCCTAAAACCCTAAAGTCTAAATTGAAAACCCTAAACCCTAAACCCTAAGCCCTAAAACACTAAAACCATAAAACCTAAACCCTAAACCCTAACCCCAAACCCTAAACCCTAAAACCCTAAACCATAAAACCTAAACCCTAAACCCTAAACCCTAAAACCCTAAACCCTAAACCCTAAGTCCTAAACCCTAAACCCTAAACCCCTAAAACCCTACCCTAAACCCTAAACCCTAAACCCTAAAATCCCAAAATCCTAAACCCTAAACACTAAACCATAAACCCCAAAACCCTAAAACCGTAAACCTTAAAACCTAAACCCTATACCCCAAAACCCTAAAACCGAAAAACTTAAACTCTAAACCCTAAACCCTAAACCCAAACCCCTAAACCCCTAAAACCTTAAAACCCTAAACTCTAACCCTAAACCCTAAGCCGTAAACCTAAACCCCAAACCCTAAAACCTAAAACCTAAACCCTAACTCCAAAACCCTTAAACCCTAAACAGTAAAACACTAAAACCCTAAGACCTAAACCAGAAACCCTAAAACCCTAAAACCTAAACCCAAACCCTAACCCCTAAAACCCTAAACCCTAAGACCCTAAAACCCTAAACCCCTAAAACCCTAAAACGCTAAACCCTAAACTCTAAAAGTCTAAACCCTAAACCCTAAAGCCCTAAACGCTAAAACCCTGAACCCTGAAACCCTAAAACCCTAAACCCTAAACCTTAAAACACTAAAACCCTAAACCCTAAACCCCCTAAAACCCTACACCCTAAACCCTAAGCCCTAAACCCTAAAACCTGAAAACCATAAAACAGTAAACCCTAAAACCAAAACCCTATTCCCTAAACCCTAAACCCTAAACCCTAACTCCTAAACCCCTAAAATCCTAAAGTCTAAACCGAAAACCTAAACCCTAAACCCTCAAACCTAAACCCTAAACCCCTAAAACCCTGAGCGCTAAAAAAACCATAAAACCTAAACCCTAAACCCTAAAACCCAAAAACCCTAAAACCCTAAACCCTAAACCCCTAAAACCCTCAACCCTAAACCCTAAACCAAAAAACCCCAAAACCCTAAACACAGACCACTAAGCCCTAAACCCCAAAACCCTAAAACCCTAATCCCTAAACCCTAAACCCTAAACCCCAAGAACCCTAAAACCGAAAAACTTAAAAGCCAAACCCTAAACCCTAAACCCTAACCCCTAAACCCCTAAAACCCTAAAACCCTAAACCCTAAACCCTAAACCCTAAACCTTAAAACCTAAACCCTAAACCCTAAACCCTAAACCTTAAAACCTAAACCCTAAACCCTAAACCCTAAAACCCTAACCCCTAAAAGACTAAAGCCCTAAAACCTAAACCCTATACCCTAAAATAATAAAACCCAAAAACCCTAACGGTAAACTCTAAACCGTAAAACCGAAAACCTAAACCCTAACTCCTGAAACCTAAAACCCTAAACCCTAAAACACTAAAACCCTAACACCTAAACCAGAAACCCTAAAAACCTAAAACCCTAAACCCTAAACCCAAAACCCTAAACCCCTAAAACCCTAAACCTCTAAGACCTTAAAACCCTAAACCCCTAAAACCCTAAAATGCTAAACCCTAGCTCTAAAACCCTAAACCCTAAACCCCTAAAACCCTAAACCCTAAGACCCTAAAACCCTAAAGCCTTAAACCCTAAACTTAAAACCCTAAAACCCTAAATCCTAAACCCCAAACACTTGAAACCCTAAAACCCTAAACCCTAAACCCTAAACCCTAAGCCCTAAACCCTAAAACCATAAAACCAAAAACCGTAAACCCTAAGACCAAACCCTAATCCCTAAACCCCAAACCCTAAACCCTAAACCCTAAAACCGTAAACCCTAAAACCTACCCTAAACCCTAAACCCTAACCCCTAAAACCCTAAAGTGTAAACCCAAAACCCTAAACCCTAAACCCTCAAACCTAAACCCTAAACCCTAAACCTTAAAACGCTAAGCCCTAAAACCATAAAACCTAAGCCCTAAACCCTAAAACCCTAAAACCCTAACACCCTAAATCCTAAACCCTAAAACCCTAAAACCCGACCCTAAACCCTAAACCCATAAAACCCTAAACCCTAAACGCTTAACCCTAAAACCCTAAAACACTAAACCCTAAGCCCTAAACCCCTAAAACACTAAAACCCTAAACCCTAAATCCTAAACCCTAAAACCCTAAAACCCGACCCTAAACCCTAAACCCATAAAACCCTAAACCCTAAACGCTTAACCCTAAAACCCTAAAACACTAAACCCTAAGCCCTAAACCCCTAAAACACTAAAACCCTAAATCTTAAAACCCTAAACCTTAAAACCCTAAACCCTAAACCCTAAAAGACCAAACCCCTAAAACCCTAGAACCTTAAAAACCATAAAACCCTAAATACTAAACGCACAAACCCTAAAACCCTAAACCATAAATCCCTAAACCCTAAAACCCTAAAACAAAACCCCAAAACCCTAAAACCCTCAACCCAAAAATCCTAAAGCCCAAAAAACCCAAAACCC
The DNA here is from genome assembly GCA_022113865.1 of Chimonanthus praecox. NCBI lineage: Eukaryota > Viridiplantae > Streptophyta > Magnoliopsida > Laurales > Calycanthaceae > Chimonanthus > Chimonanthus praecox. Next base: position 31,869,268 of record CM039088.1, on the reverse strand, counting down.
TAAAAACATAAAACCCTAAAACCCTAAACCTAAACCCCTAAACCCAAAAACCCTAAAACCCAAAAACCCCAAAACCCTAAACTGTAAACCCTAAACCCCTAAAACCCTAAAACCCTAAACCCTAAACCCTAAGCCCTAAAACCTAAACCCTAAAACCGTAAACCCTAAAACCTAAACCCTAAACCCTAAACCCCTAAAACCGTAAACCCTAAACCCTACCCTAAACCCTAAACCCTAAACCCTAACCCCTAAAACCCTAAAACGCTAAGTTCTTAACCCAAAACCCAAAACCCACAGACCTAAACCCTAAACCCAAAAACCCTAAACCCTAAAACACTAAAACCATAAAACCTAAACCTAAAACCTAAAACACTAAAACCATGAAACCTAAACCCTAAACCCTAAACTGCAAACCCTAAACCCCTAAAACCCTACCCTAAACCCTAAAACCCTAAAACCCTAAACCCTAAACCCTTAGCCCTAAAACCCTAAAACCCTAAACCCCTAGACCCTAAACCCTAAACCCTTAAAACCCTAAAACCCTAAACCTTAAAACCCTAAACCCTAAACCCTAAACCCTAAACCCTAAAACACCAAACCCCTAAAACCCTAGATCCTTAAAAACCCTACAACCTTAAACACTAAACGCACAAACCCTAAAACACTAAACCGTAAATCCCAAAACCCTAATACCCTAAAACAAAACCCCAAAACCCTAAAACCCTAAAACCCTTATCCCAAAAACCCTAAACCCCAAAAAACCCAAAACCTAAAAACATAAAACCCTAAAACCGTCATCCCAAAAACCCTAAACCCCAAAAAACCCAAAACCTAAACACATAAAACCCTAAAACCCTAAACCTAAACCCCTAAACCCAAAACCATAAAGCCCAAAAACACTAAAATCCTAAAACACAAAACCCTAAACTGTAAACCCTAAAACCCCAAACCCTTAAAACCCCAAATGCCTAAAACCCTAAAACCCTAAACCATAAAACCAAAAAACCCTAAAACCCTAAACCCTAAAACCACAAACCCCTAAAACCCTGAAACCCTTAACCTCTAAAACCCAAAAACCCTAAAACCTAAAACCCTAAACCCCTAAAACCCAAAAACCCTAAAACCTAAAACCCTAAACCCCTAAAACCCAAAAACCCTAAACCTTAAAGCCCCAAACCCTTAAACTCCTAAAACCCTAAAACCCTAAACCCTAAAAGCGTAAGCCCTAAAACCCTAAAACCGTAAACCGTAAAACCCTAAAACCATAAACCCTGAAAACCCTAAACCTCTAAAAACCCAAAACCCTAAAACAATAAAACACTAAAACCATAAATCCCTAAAATCTAAACCCTAAAACCCTAGAACCCTAAAACCCTAAACCCTAAACCCTAAACCCCTAAACCCTAAACCCCTAAACCGTAAACCCTAAAACCTTAAACCTCTAAAACCCTAAACCCTAAAACAACAAATCCCAAAAACCCTAAAACCCTAAACCCAAAAACCCTAAAATCCTAAACCCCAAAACCCTGAACCCCTAAAACCCTAAACCCTAAACCCTAAAACCCTAAAACCCTAAACCCTAAACCCTGCCCTAAACACTAAAACCGTACCCTCTACCCTAAACACTAAAACCGTAAACCCTAAAACCTAAACCCTAAACCCGAAGCTCTAAACCCCTAAAACCCTAAAACCGTAAACCCTAAAACCCAAACCCTAAACCCTAAACCCTAACCCCTAAACCCCTAAAACCCTAAAACCCCAAACCCTAAACCCTAAAACCTAATAAACCATAAAATCCAAACCCTAAAACCCTAAACCCTAAACCCTAAAACCTAATAAACCCTAAAATCCAAACCCTAAAACACTAAAACCCTAAAACGTAAACCCTAAAACCCTAAACCCTAAACTCTAACCCCAAAACCACTAAAACCTTAAAACCCTAAACTCTAAACCCTAAGCCGTAAAACCTAAACCCTAAAACCTTAAAACCCTAAACTCTAAACCCTAAGCCATAAAACCTAAACCAAAAAATCCAAAAACCCTAAAATCCTAAAACCCTAAACCCAAAAACCCTTAAACCCTAAAACTCTAAACTCTAAACCCTAAACCCTAAATCCTAAAATCTAAACCCTAAAACCCTAAACCCTAAAACACTAAAACCCTAAAACCTAAACCAGAAGCCCTAAAACCATAAAAAACTCAAAAACCCCAAAAACACTAAAACCCTAAAACCTAAACCCTAAACCCCTAAAACCCAAAAATGCTAAACCAAAAAACCCTAAACCCTAAACCCTAAAACCCTAAACCTTAAAACCAAAAAATCCTAAAACCCTAAAATCCTACACCCTAAACCTTAAAATGCTAAAACCCTAAAACCCTAAACCCTAAAACAAGAAACCCCTGAATCCTAAAACCCTAAGCCCAAAAACCCTAAAACCCTAAAAGCCCCAAAATCCTAAACCCTAAACCCTAAATCCTAAACCCCTAAAACCCTAAAATCCTAAAACCCTAAACCCTAAACCCTAAACCCTAAACCCTAAACCCTAAAACCCTAAAACCGTAAAACCAAAAACCTTCCCTAAACCCTAAACCCTAAACCCTAACCCCTAAACCCCTAAAACCCTAAAACCCTAAATCTAAACCCAAAACCCTAAAACCCTAAACCCTAAACCATAAAACACTAAACCGTAAAACACTAAAACCCTAAAACCTAAACCCTAAAACCCTAAAACCCTAAACCCTAAACCCAAAACCCTAAACCCCTAAAACCCTACCCTAAACCCTAAAATCCTAAACCCTAAAACACTAAAACCCCAAAACCCTAAACCCTAAAGCCTAAACCCCTAAAACCCTAAACCTTAAAACCCTAAACCCTAAACCCTAAACCCTCAAACCGTAAAATCCTAAACCTTAAAACCCTAAACCCTAAACCCTAAAACACCAAACCCCTAAAACCCTAGAACCTTAAAACCCTAAAACCCTAAACCCTAAGCGTACAAACCCTAAAACCCTACCCCTAAAACCCAAAACAAGACCCCAAAACCCTAAAACCCTAAAACTCTAAAACCCTAAACACTAAACCCTAAACCCTAAAACAACAAACCCCTAAAACCCTAAGACTCTAGAGCATAAAACCCTAAAACCCTAAACCTTAAAACAATAAACCCCAAAACCATAAAACTCTAAACCCTAAAACCCACCATAAAAACCCTAAACCCGAAACCATAAACCCTAAACCGATGAAACCCTAAATCCCTAAAACCCTAAACCCTAAATCCCTCAAACCTTACCCTAAAACCCTAAAACCCTAAAACCCTAAAACTCTAAACCCTAAACCTTAAACCATAAAACCCTAAACCCTCAACCCCTAAAACCCTACCCTAAACCCCTAAAACCCTACCCTAAAATACTAAAACCCTAAATACCTGAATCGTAAGCCTTATACCGTAAAACCCTAAAACCCTAAAACCGTAAAACCCTAAACCCTAAACCCCTAAAACCCTAAAACCATAAACCTAAACCCCTAAAACCATAAATCCTAAACCTTAAACGGTAAAACCCTAAAAGACTAAAACCCTAAACCCTAAAAATCCTAAAACCCTAAAACACTAAGCCCTAAACCTTAAACCATAAACCCTCAAACCCTAAACCCCTAAAACCCTAAACCCTAAAACCCTGAGACCCTAAACCCTGAACCTTAAAACCCTAGAACCCTAAACTCTAAAACCCTAAACTCTAAACCCTAAGCCCTAAACCATAAAACCATAAACACTAAAACCTAAACCCTAAACCCTAAACTCCTAAAACCCTAAAACCGTAAACCGTAAAACCTAAACCCTAAACCCTAAACCCTAACCCCTAAGCCCCTAAAACCCTAAAACCCTAAACTCTAAACCCGAAACCCTAAAACCTAAACCCAAAACCCTAAAACCCTAAAACCCTAAAAATCCTAAAACCCTAAAAAGCTAAACCCTAAACCCTAAACCCTAAACCCTAAACCCTCAAACCCTAAACCACTAAAACCCTAAACCCCTAAAACCCTAACCCCTAAACGAATAAAACCCTAAAACTCTAAACCGTAAACCCACAAACCTAAACCCTAAAACCCTAAACCCTAAAACACTAAAACCATAAAACCTAAACCCTAAACCCTAAAACACTAAAACCATAAAACCTAAACCCTAAACCCTAAAACCCTAAAACCCTAAAACCCTAAACCCTAAGCCCTAAATCCCTAAAACCCTAAACCCTAAACCCTTAAAACCATAAAACCCTAAACCACAAAACCCAAAACCCTAAAACACCAAACACTAAACCCCTAAAACCAAAAACCCTGAAACCCCAAACACCCAAAACCCTAAACTGTAAACCCTAAACCCCTAAAACCCTAAAACCCTAAACCCTAAACCCTAAACCCTAAGCCCTAAACCCTAAAACCCTAAAACCGTAAACCCTAAAACCTAAACCGTAAACCCTAAAACCTAAACCCTAATCCCTAAACCCTAAACCCTAAACCCACAAAACTACACCCTATGTAATGGCCCGGAATTTGTAAGTCAATATATAGGTGGATATTATTTATTTTAATGTTGGAAATTGGAAATTTGATAGAGTAAATGGTGAATGGATCAAAATATGGACAAAGGCCCAAGCATGGTCCAATGGACCATGGGTTGGATGAAATTCATTTTATTGGTCAATAAGGATTAATTGGGTCAAGAATGGTCAAATTGGGTCAAATACCCATTTGGGACCCAATGGGTCAGGATAGTTAAGCTCTAAGGTAAATGGATAGGAGGGAATTTAATTGGGCCATGGGCCCAATGGTGATCCAATAAGAGGAATGGATTGAATTGGAAATTAAATCATCTAAGTTAATATTAATTGGACTTAGGTGACATGGCCGAATGGGGCCCACCTCCACCTCACCCAAATGAGGTGGCGTGTGGACCAAGGATTTGTGGGGCCGGCCACTATGGTTGATCAAGTCAACCATGGGTGGATTTCATGGAAGAAATTTAATGGAATTAAATTTAATGGGAATTAATTAACCTAAGTAATGATCCAATTAACTAATTAATAATCTAATCAAATGGTAGTCAAATGGTCAAAATTGGAAGACCAAAACCACTCTAAGAAACACAAACCACTTAAAGAAACACAAATTTAAACCATGGGCTAAGGATAGTGGTTTTATCCCAACTACCACCACTAATACACATTAATCTATGTGTGGTAGGTGGAGGAATTAATTACTCAACCAAAAATGAGATAGGTTTTTCTCTCCTCTCTTCATTTCACTCTCATGTCTCTCTCTCTCTTTCTTACTCTCTCAAAATCGTCCCTCACCCAAGGAAAAGAAAAGAAGAAAACTTAGAAGAGAAGAAAAGAGAAGGAAGTTCAAGCATAAGTCTATCACTCAAGACCTTGGGTAGTTCTTCCTATCATCTCTCTTCCTCTCTCTCTCTCTCTCTCTCTCTAAAACACCCCATGATGGCCAAACCCAAGCTTGGAGGTTTTTCATCTTGATCAAGCATTCTAACCGACCAATCCAAGAGAAGAAGAAGAGAAAGGGCTAAGGAAATCAAGAGGAGAAAGAAAAGCCGGAGGAGTCGTCGGATTGTAAGTAATTCTTAAACAAGTGATTAGATTTTTTTTATGGTTTAAAAAAATGGAATCCATTTCTTGGATGGGTTGGTGGCCAAAGTGTTATAGGCCTTGGATTTAAATCCATCCAAAAGATGAAGTGAGAAATGGACGAATGGGAAGGAGAGATTAAGAAAAAAATGAATGGAGGTATAAAGGACATTATGTGTTAATTAAGCATGGAGATATGAAAATTTTGGAAAGAACCATGGACCATAGGGTTTGGCCATGTAGTATGGCCGAACCCCATGGAAGGTGATTTGGGATTTTAATGGGGTTTTTTAGTTTAAAATCATCTGGGTTTTTAATGATTAAATGAAGTAATTTTAAAGGAGTTTTAAATAAGAAAAATCATGGGATATGTAAATGATTTTTATGGCCTCAAAAGGCATGAATGGATAATGAACCCTATGATGATGTGATGATGGTCTTAAATGAGTTTTAAAGAATGGGAACTATGGAGTAATATCTTAATGATTTAGAGGCTTAAAAAAAAAGGGGTCAAATGATTGTAAATTTTAAAGGGGTTTTAAATGAAAAAAAAATTCATGGGAGATGTAAATGATTTTAATGGCCTCAAAAGTGGTGGATGAAGGTGAATGTTTTTATGTCTTAAATATCACCTATGAATGATGAATCAAGTATTTTGGAACCATAAAGAATGAATGGAATAGGGCTAAGTTAATGGACTCAATTATGGTGAAGAATGATAGTTTTAATGCATGATGTAAACCCCCTCATGGGAGGACCTATGGTGGAGCAAAAATGATGTAAATGGACCCAAGAAAAATGGAGAAAAAGACATCATGGGTTCGGCCATGGTGTATGGCCGAACCCATGACCCAATTGTAGATCATTTTTGGTCTAAGATTAAATGTGTATGTCAGACTGTTCAAAATGACAGAGTCTATTGAGGAGATTGAAAAAGCCGTGTTCTCATTTTCGAGGGAAATAAGCCCTATCTTGCTATGTTTGATAAATCTACCTAAAAATGAATTTTTCTTCCCTTGCTATCATTCCTTTTCGTCGAACATTGTTCTCAGAGTGAATACTTCAGTTTTAGTCAATCGAAGTAAATTAACCCGGCCCCCGTGCAGGGAACTCCGAAGAGTCGGTCAGTTGGGATTCTTAGCTCCCAGTGAGACATGCAACCGTCTTAATCTTACTTCAAGAGATTCATTCTTCCGATTTCGCTTTGATACCAACTGTAACGCCCGCCCCTTTTCAACGAAAATCAGAGTCAATTTTTTTTTTTTTTTGAAGTAAAGAGTGACAAAGGGCGCGGACGTCACGACGCGAGTTAAGTCCGAGCTTTTAAAGCCCGACCCTTAACTGGCCAACCCTACGTGTGGGTGGAACGGAGTCCACGGAGAATGGTTCACACGTAGAATTAAGCTTGCGGAATATTAAACTAAGTGCGGAAATTATAATGAAGACTATCCTACAATTTCTTAGATAGCAGGGAAGATCACATCATTTAAATCACTACATTACCTCAAAATAATAATGTCCAAAATAAAATCCCAAAACATAGTAAGTAATCTAATTTATTACATTCCGACAAGCTAAGCTACTCAAATTACATTTTTCCAAAATAAACTATGTAAACTAAGTCGCTCGCTTTCCCAAGCTCCTAAGCTTGGCTCCCGTCTTGTCCTTCATTTCCACCTTCTCCTGCGTCATCAGCTAGGGTAAAAGTAGGGCGTTAGACCACACGCCCAGTAGGACTCCGAGTAGGCTAACACATGGATTAGTGATAAGAAAACATATGAATAATATCATGTCCAAAACCATGCAATTTGGTGCAATGTCATGCAATGGGTGTCCTATGTCATGAATCCCACCCATCGTCCATACCATCATACTGTCATATCCCCCTTGACGGAAAAACCTCGTCAAGATATAAACAATCACAAATCATCCCCCTTGACGGCAAAACCTCGTCAAGGTGTAAACAATTACATATCATCCCCCTTGACGCAAAGCCTCGTCAAGGTGTCCCCATGCTTGCTTCTCGGTCGCCCCGACGGAGCATGGACTCTGGTTATATCTCATAATATCCCTCTTGATGGTTGAAACACATCAAGATATATCCCTATGCTTGCTTCTCGGTCGCCCCGACGGAGCATGGATTCCGGTTTCATTTCGTCCTTCCCATACCATATCCCTCCCATGTCATGCATGAGATATAGATGCGATATGCCATGTAATATATATGATCATAGTCATAAAACCCATCTTAAAATCATTACATGATTACCAAAATAAATCAAAGGAAAACCATCACATAATACTTAATCCATGACCAAAATAAATCAAAGGAAAGCCATCACATAATACTTAATCCATGACCAAAATAAATCAAAGGAAAAACCATCACATAATACTTAATCCATGGCTTACAAAAAGGTAGGAATCCTACCGAATACCGACTAGCGTTTCTTTACGTTTTCCGTCTACAGATCCGGTTGCCGAACCGCTTGCGATGTCCGGTACCTTATTACATATTAATAGTCAGTCCCTGTTTTTAACCATTGATTATCTTAATTACATGAGTCCAAAAATCAGTCACCCTAGGCTTTATTAATCACACACAAGGTTATTACTTGAAGTCCCTAAGTCCATGATCATCTCCCATGGGGTTTTTTCAATTTAGCCATTATTTACGGTTTTGCCACTATTACTCCATGGTTAAGTTTTCATTTTATCCTTCCCTTCTTAGGGCCATGATTGATCCATAGACTTGGATCCATTAATGTTCCATCAACCATGATACGTACATTAACAAGTTAGTCCTTAACTTAGCCTAATTTTCCATTCATCTAACCACATATATAATCCCATTTTTACTTGGGTCCATATACATTATTTAGCTCCACCATAAGTCCTTCCTTGAGGTGGTTTCCATCATGCATTCAAATCATATAGATACTAATTTCCTACCCCTCTGGATTTTCAACACAGATTCATAGATTCCTAAAAATAGTGGTACATCTAAGCTTTTACTTAGGTTATGTCAAATAATACCCATTCACCACTAAAAATATTCACAAGTATTACAAATTTCACCAATTACCAACTTCCACCCTACATGCCCACGTTATCAATGGCTACAACATCATACGAGTTCATATGCCTTCATTATCAGGTCACGTAGAATTGAAATCACACACAATCATCGAATAACATAACTCATGTGTAACAAGATCTTTCATCTCCATTCTCATCAAACAATAACATGAGATAACATAAGAAATAACGCATTAATATAATCTAGCGATTCAACATAATTATGATTAGGTTACCCTATCCCATTTACAACATACACCTAGAGATTTAGAAATAATAATCCTACTCACCCAAAGCAAGTCATCCCAACACATTCGAAGGCCATCCATGACTATCCACAAATTCCTAAACTTTGGAATTATTCATCAGCCCCACCTAGGTTTCCAACCAAACGCATTGGCATATCACGGCCTCTTCATGCATACTACATATTCACAACTCACAGCACTTTATCAACTCATCATCATATACATAATCTATAACACATCCTTGTTCCTCAATGACTATTCATTGCATACAATCAATTATCAAACAATATCATATAACTCATTGCAACGATTGATAATTCATAATTTAGCAACATCATAGGGAATCATCATGCAAATACTAAATAGAATATTTTCATAAATTCATAAGCATAGTATGGTTTGGTTCATGGTTCATTCTTTTCCACCACTTTTGAGGCCATTAAAAATCATTGATATCCTCCAAAAATTTTCCTCATTAAAACTCTTTAACTTCACTAACATTTATTCATTAACATCTTAAAATCATAAATTCCCCTTCCATGGTTTTGATCTTAAAAACCCCATTTAAGCTTACTTAATTACTCACCATAATTCCTTCCAAAAATCACACACATTTCATGCTTAAATAAATTTCATTACATAATGTCCTTAATGTATTTATTTTTCCTTAACCTAATTTATCCACTTTTTCCATTTTTTTTTCATCCTTCCATGGAATGGATTTGAGATCCAAGGCCCATAATGTTTTGGCCACTATTAATCTAATAAAAATGGACCCCAAATCTTAAACTCTAAAAATCCAAATCTCTTGTTTAGGAATTACTTACAATCCGACGTCTCCTCCGGTTTTTCTTTCCCCTCTCGATTTCCTTGGTCTTTCTCCTTCTTCTTCTCTTTGCTTGATCGGCTAAGACATGCTTGATCAATGTGAAAACACCACAGCTTGGGTCGGCCAAGATGGGGTGTGCTTGAGAGAGGGAGAGGAGGAGATGGTGAGAAAGAAGATCCCAAACTTTGATCTTGGAGTGGTGGGCCTTTGCTTTGAATTTTTCTTCTCTTCTTAGCTTTCTTTTCTTCTTTCCTCCATGGTTTCTCTTCTTCTTTCTTCTCCTTAGGTGTAGGATGGCAATGAGGGAGAGTGAAAGATGGAAAGAGTAAAATGAGAATGGAATAAGAAATGGGGAAAAAATAAGGCTTATCTCATTGGTTAAGCAATTAATTCCTCCACCTACCATAAGATATTTTCCATGCTTTATGGTGGTGGTTGGGATAACCACCACCAAGCCAACGTTTTGGTGTCTTTAAAGATAAGATGGCTTTTGGTCCTCCATTTGACCATTTGACCACCTTTTACCCTCATTTGAATAATTTAATCATTTAATTAATTAGATAATTACCTTAGCTTAATTAATTTTCACTTAACCTAATTCCATTTTTCCACCCATGGTTGACCAATTCAACCATGGTGGCCGGCCCCACCAATCCTTGGTCCACATGCCACCTCACCAACTTAGGTGATTTAATTTAATCCATTCTAACTAATTGGACCACCATTGGGCCCATGGCCCAATTACATTTTCCTCTTACCCATTTACCTTAGAGCTTAAATCATTTTGACCCATTGGGTCCCGGATGTGCATTGGGCCCAATCTGACTATCCTCGGCCTAATTGACCATCATTGACTCTTTAAACGAATTAAAATCCAATTCACAGTCCATTGGGCCATACTTGGGCCTTTGTCAATACTTTGATCCATTTACCATCTATTCCATTAAATTTCCAATTTCCACCATTTAAAATAAATAATAACCACATATATATCGATTTACAAATTCCAGGCCATTACAATATCCTCCTCCCTAACCCGAATCTGATGGTACCCAGACATCAGATCAATCTTGGAGAAGTGAGAGGAACCCCTAAGTTGATCAAACAGATCGTCAATCCTGGGTAAAGGGTTCTTGTTCCTGACAGTCAGCTGGTTTTACTTCCTATAGTCCACACACATCCGAAGGGTACCATCCTTCTTCTTCACAAATAACACTGGGGCTCCCCATGCGGATGTGCTGTTCCTAATAAAACCCAGTTTGAGCAGTTCATTAATCTGCTTCTTCAACTCGGTCATCTCAGCTGGTGCCATCCTGTAATGGGGCAATGATACAGGAGTAGCACCGGTATACAATTTGATCTCAAAGTCTATCTCTCTCTTGGGTGGCAAACCAGGGAGCTCTGTTGGGAATACCTCGGCATAATCTACCACTACCGCCGGAAGTCTAGCTACTGGTGCCCTATCTAACCTGAGGCTGTTCAAGACAAGGTGGTTCAACTCTTCCTCTAGTCTCCTAGGGATGCCTTGTCTGTCAGCGTATACCACGTACCGCTTTCCCTCGGATGACCAAAATATCACCCTACGAAGATGGCAATCGATATGAGCTTGAAATGTAGCCAACCAGTCCATGCCAAATATAACGTCGTACTCAGCCATATCAAATACCAAATAGTTGAATTCGAATCCGAAACCAGCGAGTTCAGTGTTTAATGTCGTGCATATGAGTCCCAAAGATGTGTCTCCGACGGGGGATACAATGGTAAGTGATGTGGATAGGTTTTGTACTAATGTGCCCGTAGCAGATATGAATGCAGCAAATATAAATGAATGGGAAGCTCCAGAATCAAATAATGCAACAACATAGGAACTACCAATCATGGCCATACCTTGAATCACCGAGCGATCCACCGCTACTGGAGAAGGTATGGTAAAAAGCCATCCAGATCCTGTAGGGTTTGGCGCCCGCCCCGCCTGATTGTACGTCCTGCCTCCTCGTGACTGAGCTGGCCTAGCTGGAGGGCGGAAGGAACCCCAGAAGTGAGAGGGTTTGCTGATCTGTGGACACTCCCTCTTGAAGTGGCCCTGTTGGCCACACTGATAACATGTGTTCCACCCCGTGGGACCTGAGTGACTGATGCTAATGGGGAGGGCTGATTGGGGCGAAAACCCCCTATAGATCCAGTGGAGGGTGAGGGTCTGCTGAAGTTCGGGCGGAACTTCTTGTTGGGCTGAAATGTACCCCTCCCACTCTATCCTCGGCGGTTGTCAAACCGCACTATCTCATTCAACTCTCGCTCCGCTATAGTGGCCTTGCTGACCACCCCTGCCAGTGTAGGTTCCTTGAAGATGGTCACCCTAGTCCTAATGCTCGGCCGAAGGCCCTCTCAAACTTACGAGCCCTCCTGTGCTCTTGTATCCACCATATAAAATGCATATACGGATAGCCTAAGGAATTCTCTGTGATATTCTGCCACCGTCATATTGCCTTGTACCAATGATAGGAAGGCTTGAGTCTGGCTCTCTCTTTCCTCCTCCGGAAAATACTACTCTAGAAAGGTGGTTGAGAGCCATTCCCACGTCATGGTAATCCTTTCCCCTTCCGGCACCAGTGCTTCCTGCTTTTCTACAACTTCCCACCAATTACCGGCATCCTCGATCAGTTGAGATGTAGCCAGTAAGATCCTATCAGCAGGACTGGAAATCTAAAGCAGATTCAAGATCTGAGTGATCTTTTTCAACCAATGCTCTGCTCCGACAGCCCCTTCTTTTCCCCTGAAGTAGGGAGGGCGCTGTTGCTGGAAATCTCTAACCATATTCCGTTTGTTGGAGCCGCTGGTGGTCGCATCCCCATTCAAGTGCTGTTGAAGGATAGAGGTGACCACTGCTTGAACCAATTCTTTCAACTCGGGAGGCACAATCGGCAGGTTCACACTATTCTGTCCCTCCTCCTGATGTGGTGGTTGTACTCCCTCTTGATGCGGTGGCTGTAGCTCCTCTTGATGCGGTGGTGGCACCTCTTCCTCTACCCGTGGGTTTTGTCGGGTTTTTCTCTTCCGAGGCATTCTCCTAAATCATTGAAAAACATTTATTGACTTAGTTCCTTCATAAACTTGGCGTGTCTCATATTTTTACCAAACGAACATACTTAGTTTTTTGGGGGGAATAATTTCCTAAGTATCAAGCACGCGTTCTCATTTTGGGGGGAAATTACCAAATATGCATACTTTGTTTTGGGGGAAAAATTTCTAAGTACCATGTATTTCTTTTCAACTTGGGGAAAATTTCCTAAGTATCAAGTATTTTTCTTTCAATTCGGGGGGGGGGGGGGAGCAATTGCCAAATAAGCATACTTGGTTTGAGGGAAAACTTTCTAAGTATCAAATGTTCCTTTTTATTGCGGGGAAATCGGGGAGATTTTCCTATTTTACTACGTTTGATAAATTCATCATTTATAATGATTGTCCTTCCCTTGCTATCATTCTTTTTCGTCGAATGTTGTTCTCAGATTGAATACTTCAGTTTGAGTTGATCGAAGTAAATTAACCCGGCCCCCGTGCAGCGGACTCCGAAGAGTCGGTCAGTTGGGATTCTTATTCGTCAGTGAGACGTGAAACCGTCTTAATCTTAATTCGAGAGATTCATTCTTCTAAATTCGCTCTGATACCAACTGTAACGCCCGCCCCTTTTCACCGAAATCAGGGCCTATTTTTTTTTTTTTTGAAAATAAAAGTCACAAAGGCGCGGGACATCACGACACGAGTTAAGTTCCGAGCTTCTAAAGCCCGGCCCTTAACTGGCCAACCCTACTCGCGTGTGGAACGAAGTCCACGAGAACGGTTCACACGTAAAGGTAAGCTCGCGGAATATAATTTAATACGGAACATTATAATAGAGTCTATCCTACCGGTTTTAGATAGCAGGGAAGATACATCAATTAATTTACTAAAATACTTCAAGTCATAATGTCCAAAATAAATGCAAACCATAGCAAGTAATCTAAATTATTACAGTCCGACGAGCTAAGTTACTCAAAATTACATTTTTCAAAATAAAACATAAATAAACTATCTAGCTCACTTTCCCAAGCTCCTAAGCTTGGCTCTCGTCGCGTCCACCGTTTCCGCCGTCTCTGCGTCATCAGCTAGGGTAGAAGTAGGGCGTTAGACAACGTGCCCAGTAGGACTCCGAGTAGGGCTAACACATGGATTAGGGATAACAAGCACATAGAAAATAATAATATAATCAAAACCATAACAATGAATGCTATGCCATGAGTGTCTATGTCATGAGTCCCACCCATCATCCATACCATCATGATATCCCCATGTTTGCTTCTCGGTCGCCCCGACGGAGCATAGACTCCGGTTATAGCATATCAGCTATCCCCATGTTTGCTTCTCAGTCGCCCCGATGGAGCATAGACTCCGATTCCTTTATTTTCCCGCCCATGCCATGCATGAGATGTAAGTGCATTATGTTATGTAATATATATAACTCATATCCTTAATATATAAGTTATTTAATTATAATCCATATTAAAAATAATTTTTCTTATCCTTAAAATATAATTCATAATCTTAACATATAATCCATATCATTAAAATCCATCACAAACAGAACATAGGATTACCAAAATAATTCAATAAACATCCATACACACATAGTCCATGGTTTACAACAAGGTTGGAATCCTACCGAATACCGACTAATGTCCTCTTATGTTTCTTTCCGATAAATCTGGTCGCCGATCGCACACCGATTGCGATGTCTGGTACCTTATTATACATTATCAATTAGTTCATGTTTTAACCATTTCTAAGCTCATAATCATTCCTTAGCGGGGTTCGGCCATACACCATGGTCGAACCTCACTAACTAGGGTTGTGGGTCCCATTTAGTCCATTAAACAATTTAATCACACGAGTCTAAAAACCAGCCACCTTAGGCTTTATTAATCACATATAAGGTCATCTTTAAAACCCTAAGTCCATGAATGACCATAGGAATCGGCATTCACCTAGATCAGCCTTTCCTCCTGAAACACCAGACATGAAGTCCTCGACTTAATGGACTGGGTCACATGTCGATGTCGTGCCCTAACAGTTCCTTTGTGTTTGAGGATGATGCAGGGTCTTTTACGAAAGACTAGGCTGGGGAGTAGCAAGGAAGGTCATTCAAAGAGGGTTATCTTGTAAGGGTGGGGTAAATACCTTCCGCCCTCACAAGAGATACAGACCCCATTTTTGGAGATCTTCAGCCTCTACTGGAAGTTCCTGTTTCCAGTGTGGTCAACAGGGGCATTTCAAGAGAGAAGGCCCACAGAACGATAAATCTTTGCACTTCAGGGGTTTTCGCCGTCGTCCAGCTCGACCAGCTCAGTCACGACCTAGAGCACATGACCCGATAGGAAGGGTACCTACTCCGATAGAATCGGGACAACTGAATACTACGATTTCCCCTCTATCGACAATGGATCATTCCGTATTTCAAGGTGTGGCAGTAGTTTGTAGTTCATATGCTTATGCGATCTTTAATTTGGGAGCATTCCACTCTCTTATACCTACAGCCTTCTCGTATGTTATTAGCACTTTAGTACAACAAATGTCCACTACACTTACAATATCATTCCCTGTTGGTAGACAAGGACGACCATTGGTGGGTATGTCGATTCCTTGATAGATACAGTTGGGTTCCATAAGTTGACACGCGAGTCTTATAGTAGCCGACGCATGGGTCATATGTTAGACCTGTTAGCCCTATGATAGACAGAGTAGTCCTACGAAGGTATTAGTATGCCCATGAATGGATTATACCCATAGGACGGTTATATTCATGGATGTTTATTAGCCATGGATGTGTATAACAATGGATGAGGGTTCCCATGGTGGTTTGGATTGATGTAGGGTATTGGTATCGTAGAAGTTATGAGCAAAAGGGTTAGTCACATAGTGACTTGTGTGCAAATGAAGAGGTGCTAAGTTTTGGAGATGTATTTAATGGGAAAGATAAGAGTCTAGTGAAACTCGAATGGGAAACAATGGGCTACTGCCGAGTTAGTCTAGCTAGCTGACTCTTTAGTTAGCCGATAGAGTTCTAGGAGAGTGCAGCTAGAAACCTAGTTGAAATGGAATCAGCAAAGGACTTGAGCATAGGCTCGTACTGGTAGGCTACCTCACACAGAGAGTAGACGAAAGAACGTATTGAATGAGTACGCATGGGAAATGTCTTGGTAGCAGATAAAGTGAAATAGAGTACATTAATCTACATAAGATCGCAAATGGGTTTGTGAGAAAAAGAGATAACATGAGACAGAGTAAATTCTGCAAGAATGAAACTCATAGGTTGTTATGAGTGATGTGATGTAATTAAGAGGTACTTGACACGATTGAACGGGAACAGCAAATAGACCCAGAAAATGGAGGAGATATGGACCAAAATATCTACAGGTGAGGTTGTACCGGAATGGGAATTACGACCGGGACAAGGTCTTTTATTCCGAGGTAGGACATATGTGCCTGAGAGTTGCAGAGGAAAATTATTGGTTGAGGCACACCAAACCAAGCTATCTATCCATCCGGACAGCACCAAGATGTACCAGGATCTTAAGAGGCACTATTGGTGGCGTGGACTCAAGAAAGATGTATCGGAGTTTGTGGCCCGTTGCCTAACTTGTCAGCAGGTGCGGAACATCAGAAGCCACCGGGTTTACCCAAACCCTTACTAGCGCCGGAGTGGAAATGGGAGCATATAGCCATGGACTTTGTAACAGGGCTGCCAAGGTTATCAAGGGGCAATGATGCAATATGGGTCGTGGTGGATCGGTTGACCAAGTCTGCGCATTTCCTTCCTGTCAAGACGATAGATTCATCTGAGACCTTGAGTCGACAGTACATCCTAGATATTATCAAACTACATGGTGTACCCCGGACTATTGCTTCCGACAGAGATGGTCGATTCACTAGCAGAGTATGGCAGAGCATGCAGTTGGCTATGGGAACCGACGTGTTGACCAGCACAGCATTCCACCCACAGACTGATGGACAATCGGAGAGGACAATACAGATATTGGAAGATATGCTGAAAGCATGTATGCTGGACTTCAAGGGTGGATGGGAGGATCATTTGCCACTGGTGGAGTTCTCCTACAATAACAGTTACGAGGCAAGCCTCCAGATGGCTCCGTTTGAGGCCTTATATGATAGGCCGTATAGATCGCCAGTGTGTTGGACAGACGCCGGTGAACCGGCGCTGATTGGACCAGAGTTGGTTACGGAAACTACAGTGCAGATCAAAGTGATACGCCAACACCTACTCACTGCGCAGAGCCGTTAGAAGAGTTACGCCGACAAGAGGAGAAGGTTCCTCGAGTTTGAGGTGGGAGACTTGGTGTTTTTGAAAGTCTCACCACGGAAGGGATACATGAGATCGGAAAAAAGGGGAAGTTGTCACCTAGGTTTGTGGGGCCGTTCCCAATCCTGAAGAGGGTGGGGGAGGTGGCTTATCAGTTAGCACTTCCTCCACAATTATCATCTTTACATGATGTATTCCATGTGTCCATGTTAAGGAAGTACAACCCCGATCCTTCTCATGTGTTGAATGTTCAAGACATCGATGTACAAAGCGATATGACATATGTGGAGAAGCCGGTCGGAGTGATCGGGAGTGAACAAAGGGTGCTGCGGAACCGCGCCATTCAGTTCGTCAAGGTGGTATGGGAACGACATGGCAATGAAGAAACCACCTAGGAACTTGAGTCAGAGGTGAGAGCCGCTCATCCGGAGCTCTTTGTATGAGATGTTTTGAACCTCTACTTCGCTCGAATTTTCGGGACGAAAATTTCAAAAGAGGATTGTATTGTAATGGCCCGGAATTTGTAAATCGATATATATATGGTTATTATTTATTTTCAATGGTGGAAATTGGAAATTTAATGGAATAGAAGGTAAATGGATCAAAGTATGGACAAAGGCCCAAGTATGGCCCAATGGACTGTGAATTGGATTTTAATTCGTTTAAAGGGTCAATGATGGTCAATTAGGCTGAGGATGGTCAAATTGGGCCCAATGAACATCCGGGACCCAATGGGTCAAAATGATTTAAGCTCTAAGGTAAATGGGAAAGAGGAAAATGTAATTGGGCCTTGGGCCCAATGGTGGTCCAATTAGTTAGAATGGATTAAATTAAATCACCTAAGTTAGTGATGAGTTGACCAAGGTGACATGGTCCAATGGGACCCACCTCCACCTCACCAAGTGAGGTGGCGTGTGGACCAAGGATTGGTGGGGCCAGCCACCATGGTTGAATTGGTCAACCATGGGTGGAAAAATGGAATTAGGTTAAGTGGAAATTAATTAACCTAAGGTAATTATCTAATTAATTAAATGATTAAATTATTCAAATGAGGGTAAAAGGTGGTCAAATGGTCAAATGGAGGACCAAAAGCCATCTTATCTTTAAAGACACCAAAACGTTGGCTTGGTGGTGATTATCCCAACCACCACCATAAAGCATGGAAAATATCTTATGGTAGGTGGAGGAATTACTTACTTAACCAATGAGATAAGCCTTATTTTTTCTCCATTTCTTATTCCATTCTCATTTTATTCTTTCCATCTTTCACTCTCCCTCATTGCCGTCCTACACCTAAGAAGAAGAAAGAAGAAGAGAAACCATGGAAGAAAGAAGAAAAGAAAGCTAAGAAGAGAAGAAAAATTCAAAGCAAAGGCCCACCACTCCAAGATCAAAGTTTGGGATCTTCTTTCTCACCATCTCCTCCTCTCCCTCTCTCAAGTACACCCCATCTTGGCTGACCCAAGCTGTGGTGTTTTCACATTGATAAAGCATGTCTTAGCCGATCAAACAAGGAGAAGAAGAAGGAGAAGCCAAGGAAATCGAGAGGGGGAAGAAAAACCGGAGGAGACGTCGGATTGTAAGTAATTCCTAAACAAGAGATTTGGATTTTTAGGGTTTAAGATTTGGGGTCCATTTTTATTAGATTAATAGTGGCCAAAACATTATGGGCCTTGGATCTCAAATCCATTCCATGGAAGGATGACAAAAAAATGGAAAAAGTGGATAAATTAGGTTAAAGAAAAATAAATACATTAAGGACATTATGTAATGAAATTTATTTAAGCATGAAATGTGTGTGATTTTTGGAAGGATTTATGGTGAGTAATTAAGTAAGCTTAAATGGGGTTTTTAAGATCAAAACCATGGAAAGGGGATTTATGATTTTAAGATGTTAATGAATAAATGTTAGTGAAGTTAAAGAGTTTTAATGAGGAAAAATTATGGAGGATATCAATGATTGTTAATGGGTCAAAAGTGGTGGAAAAGAATGAACCATGAACCAAACCATACTATGCTTATGAATTTATGAAAATATTCTATTTAATGTTTGCATGATGATTCCCTATGATGTTGCTAAATTATGAATTATCAATCGTTGCAATGAGTTATATGATATTGCTTTGATAATTGATTGTATGCAATGAATAGTCATTGAGGAACAAGGATGTGTTATAGACTATGTATTGATGATGAGTTGATAAAGTGCTGTGAGTTGTGAATATGTAGTATGCATGAAGAGGCCGTGATATGCCAATGCGTTTGGTTGGAAACCTAGGTGGGGCTGATGAATAATTCCAAAGTTTAGGAATTTGTGGATAGTCATGGATGGCCTTCGAATGTGTTGGGATGACTTGCTTTGGGTGAGTAGGATTGTTATTTCTAAATCTCTAGGTGTATGTTGTAAATGGGATAGGGTAACCTAATCATAATTATGTTGAATCGCTAGATTATGTTAATGCGTTATTTCTTATGTTATCTTATGTTATTGTTTGATGAGAATGGAGATGAAAGATCTTGTTACACATGAGTTATGTTATTCGATGATTGTGTGTGATTTCAATTCTACGTGACCTGATAATGAAGGAATATGAACCCATATGATGTTGTAGCCATTGATAACGTGGGCATGTAGGGTGGAAGTTGTTAATTGGTGAAATTTGTAATACTTGTGAATATTTTTAGTGGTGAATGGGTATTATTTGACATAACCTAAGTAAGCTTAGATGTACCACTATTTTTAGGAATCTATGAATATGTGTTGAAAATCCAGAGGGGTAGGAAATTAGTACCTATATGATTTGAATGCATGATGGAAACCACCTCAAGGAAGGACTTATGGTGGAGCTAAATAATGTATATGGACCCAAGTAAAAATGGGATTATATATGTGGTTAGATGAATGGAAAATTAGGCTAAGTTAAGGACTAACTTGTTAATGTACGTATCATGGTTGATGGAACATTAATGGATCCAAGTCTATGGATCAATCATGGCCCTAAGAAGGGAAGGATAAAATGAAAACTTAACCATGGAGTAATAGTGGCAAACCGTAAATAATGGCTAAATTGAAAAAACCCCATGGGAGATGATCATGGACTTAGGGACTTCAAGTAATAACCTTGTGTGTGATCAATAAAGCCTAGGGTGACTGATTTTTGGACTCATGTAATTAAGATAATCAATGGTTAAAAACAGGGACTGACTATTAATATGTAATAAGGTACCGGACATCGCAAGCGGTGCGGGATCGGCGACCGGATCTGTAGACGGAAAACGTAAAGAGACGCTAGTCGGTATTCGGTAGGATTCCTACCTTTTTGTAAGCCATGGATTAAGTATTATGTAATGGTTTTTCCTTTGATTTATTTTGGTCATGGATTAAGTATTATGTGATGGCTTTCCTTTGATTTATTTTGGTCATGGATTAAGTATTATGTGATGGTTTTCCTTTGATTTATTTTGGTAATCATGTAATGGTTTTAAGATGGGTTTTATGACTATGATCATACATTACATGGCATATGGCATCTACATCTCATGCATGACGTGGGAGGGATATGGTATGGGAAGGATGAAATGAAACCGGAGTCCATGCTCCGTCGGGGCGACCGAGAAGCAAACATGGGGATATCTTGATGTGTTTCATCCATCAAGAGGGATATTATGAGATATAACCGGAGTCCATGCTCCGTCGGGGCGACCGAGAAGCGAGCATGGGGACACCTTGACGAGGCTTTGCCGTCAAGGGGGATGATATGTAATTGTTTACACCTTGACGAGGTTTTGCAGTCAATGGGGATGATTTGTGATTGTTTATATCTTGACGAGGTTTTTCCGTCAAGGGGGATATGGCAGCATGAAGGTATGGACGATGGGTGGGATTCATGACATAGGACACCCATTGCATGACTTTGCACCAAATTGCATGGTTTTGGACATGATATTATTCATATGTTTTCTTATCACTAATCCACGTGTTAGCCCTACTCGGAGTCCTACTGGGCGCATGGTCTAACGCCCTACTTCTACCCTAGCTGATGACGCAGGAGAAGGTGGAAATGAAGGACAAGACGGGAGCCAAGCTTAGGAGCTTAGGAAAGCGAGCGGCTTAGTTTACTTAGTTTATTTTGGAAAAATGTAATTTGAGTAGCTTAGCTTGTCAGAATGTAATAAATTAGATTACTTGCTATGTTTTCGAATTTTATTTTGGATATTATTATTTTGAGGTAATGTAGTGATTTAAATGATGTGATCTTCCTTTCTATCTAAGAAATTGTAGGATAGTCTTCATTATAATTTCCGCACTTAGTTTAATATTCTGCAAGCTTACTTCTATGTGTGAACCATTCTCCGTGGACTCCGTTCCACGCACATGTAGGGTTGGCCAGTTAAAGGCCGGGCTTTAGAAGCTCGGACTTAACTCTCGTCGTGACGTCCGCGCCCTTTGTCACTCTTTACTTCAAAAAAAAAAAATAGACTCTGATTTCGGTGAAAAGGGGCGGGCATTACATATATAGAGAAGACAGCCTTCAGGACACGGTATGGCTTATATGAGTATGTGGTCATGCCATTTGGACTTACTAATGCACCGGCTGTGTTTATGGACCTGATGAATAGGATATTCCGTCCTTACTTGGATCAGTTTGTGATTGTATTCATTGATGATATTCTGATCTATTCCAAGAGTTTGGAGGAACATGCTGAGCACTTGCGGATAATCTTGGACACCTTGAGGAAGAACTAGTTATAGGCCAAAGCCAGCAAGTGTGAGTTCTGGTTATCTGAGGTCAACTTCTTGGGGCACATTATATCGGAGGAAGGTATAGCCGTGGACCCGGCTAAAGTAGCGGCAGTAAAGGAGTGGAAACCGCCGACGAATGTGACCGAGATCCGGAGTTTTCTGGGATTGGGTGGTTACTACAGGAAATTCATTATGGACTTCTCCAAGATTGCAGCTCCACTTACCCGACTCACTCAGAAAGGAGTCAAATTTGAGTGGTCAGATCTGTGCAATCGGAGATTTGAGGAGCTAAAGGAGAGGCTTACAACCGCTCATATTCTGATCTTGCCGGAAAGAGGCAGACATTATGAGGTGTACTGTGATGCCTCAGGTGAGGGACTGGGGTGTACACTTAGTCAAGGTAATCGTGCGGTGGCGTATGGATCAAGACAGTTGAAAATTCATGAGTGCCACTACTCCACGCATGATCTGGAGCTAGCAGCAGTGGTCTTCGCTCTCAAAAGCTGGAGACACTACCTTTATGGTGAGCAGTTTGAGGTGTTCTCAGATCACAAGTGCCTGAAGTATTTATTCGATTAGAAGGAACTCAACATGAGACAGCGCCGATGGTGGAAAACCTGGCGGATTATGAATTCGCACTTCGGTATCATCCGAGCAAGGCGAACAAGGTGGCGGATGCGACAGTAGCCAGTTTGATCAGGACGGAGTGGGAGGTATTGAATACCATCAGAGAGTTTAAACTCTACCTCAACAACCATGGGACTATATATAATCTGATCATACGATCCAACATGGTCTCCGAGATTGAATGGGAGCAACGGACAGATCCAGAGGTGGAGGAGATATGGACTAAGATGTCTACTGGTGAGGTTGTCCCGGAGTGGGAATTACGACCAGGACAAGGTCTTGTGTTCCGAGGCAGGACATATGTGCCTAAGAGCTGCAGAAGAGACTTGTTGATTGAAGCACACCAAGCCAAGCTCTCTATCCATCCGGGCAGTACCAAGATGTATCATGATCTTAAGAGGCACTATTAGTGGCGTGGGCTCAAGAAAGATGTGGCAGAGTTTGTTTCTCGTTGCCTAACTTGTCAGCAAGTTAAGGTGGAACATCAGAAACCACCGGGTTTGCTTGCACCCTTGCCAGTGCCATAGTGGAAGTGGGAGTACATATCCATGGACTTCGTAACAGGATTGCCAAGGTCATCAAAGGGCAACGATGCAATATGGGTCGTGGTGGACCGGTTGACGAAGTCTGCACATTTCCTTCCTATCAAGATGACAAATTCGTTGGAGACATTGGGCTGACGGTACATCCGGGATATCATCAGACTACATGGTATTCCCCGGACCATTGTGTCCGACCGTGATGGCCGATTCACCGGCAGAGTATGGCAGGGCATGCAGTCAGCTTTGGGGACTGATATATTGACTAGCACAGCATTTCACCCACAGACTGATGGACAGTCAGAAAGGACGATACAGACTCTGGAGGATATGTTGAGAGCCTGTATGCTAGATTTCAAGGGTGGATGGGAGGATCACTTGCCACTGGTGGAGTTCTCCTACAATAACAGTTACCAGGCAAGCCTTCAGATGGCCCCATTTGAGGCCTTGTATGGTAGGCCGTGTAGATCACCAGTGTGCTGGACAGAGGCTGGTGAGCCTGCACTCATTGGACCGGAGTTGGTTACAGAGACTACGACGCAGATCAAGTTAATACGGCAACATCTACTCACTGCACAGAGCCGTCAGAAGAGCTATGCCGACAAGAGGAGAAGGTTCCTCGAGTTTGAGGTGGGAGACTTAGTATTCTTGAAAGTCTCACCACGAAAGGGACACATGAGGTTTGGGAAGAAGGGAAAATTGTCGCCTAGATTTGTGGGGCTGTTTCTAATCCTGAAGAGGGTGGGGGGTAACTTATCAGTTGGCGCTCCCTCCACAGCTATTCTACATGATGTATTTCATGTGTCCATGCTGAGGAAGTACAACCCTGATCCTTCAC
Source organism: Chimonanthus praecox (assembly GCA_022113865.1). Classification (NCBI taxonomy): domain Eukaryota; kingdom Viridiplantae; phylum Streptophyta; class Magnoliopsida; order Laurales; family Calycanthaceae; genus Chimonanthus; species Chimonanthus praecox. The sequence continues at coordinate 31,845,377 of CM039088.1, read as the reverse complement.
ATGTCCTGAATGTACAAGACGTCGATATGCAGAGCGACGTGACGTATGTGGAGAAGCCGATCAGAGTGATCAGGAGAGAACAAAGAGTGCTGCGGAACAGCGCTATTCAGTTGGTGAAGGGGGTATGGGAGCGACATGGCAATGAGGAAGCCACCTGGGAACTTGAATTCGAAATGAGAGCCGCTCATCCGGATCTCTTTGTATGAGTTGTTTGAACCCCTACTTCGCTCGAATTTTCGGGACGAAAGTTTCAAAAGAGGATTGTATTGCAATGGCCCGGTATTTGTAAGTCAATATATAGGTGGATATTATTTATTTTAATGTTGGAAATTGGAAATTTGATGGAGTAAATGGTGATGGATCAAAATATGGACAAAGACCCAAGCATGGTCCAATGGACCATGTGTTGGATGAAATTCATTTGATTGGTCAATAAGGATTAATTGGGTCAAGAATGGTCAAATTGGGTCAAATACCCATTTGGGACCCAATGGGTCAAGATAGTTAAGCTCTAAGGTAAATGGATAGGAGGGAATTTAATTGGGCCATGGGCCCAATGGTGATCCAATAAGAGGAATGGATTGAATTGGAAATTAAATCATCTAAGTTAATATTAATTGGACTTAGGTGACATAGCCCTAATGGGGCCCACCTCCACCTCACCCAAATGAGGTGGCGTGTGGACCAAGGATTGGTGGGGCCGGCCACCATGGTTGACTTGGTCAACCATGGGTGGATTTCATGGAAGAAATTTAATGGAATTAAATTTAATGGGAATTAATTAACCTAAGTAATGATCCAATTAACTAATTAATTAATCGAATCAAATGGTAGTCAAATGGTCAAAATTGGAAGACCAAAACCACTCTAAGAAACACAAACCACTTAAAGAAACACAAATTTAAACCATGGGCTAAGGATAGTGGTTTTATCCCAACTACCACCACTAATACACATTAATCTATGTGTGGTAGGTGGAGGAATTAATTACTCAACCAAAAATGAGATATGTTTTTCTCTCCTCTCTTCATTTCACTCTCATTTCTCTCTCTCTCTTTCTTACTCTCTCAAAAACATCCCTCACCCAAGGAAAAGAAAAAGAAGAAAACTTAGAAGAGAAGAAAAGAGAAGGAAGTGCAAGCATAAGTCTATCACTCAAGACCTTGGGTAGTTCTTCCTATCATCTCTCTCTCTCTCTCTCTAACACACCCATGATGGCCGAACCCAAACTTGGAGGTTTTTCATCTTGATCAAGCATTCTAGCCGACCAATCCAAGAGAAGAAGAAGAGAAAGGGTTAAGGAAATCAAGAGGAGAAAGAAAAGCTGGAGGAGTCGTCGGATTGTAAGTAATTCTTAAACAAGAGATTAGATTTTTTTTATGGTTTAAAAAAATGGAATCCATTTCTTGGATGGGTTGGTGGCCAAAGTGTTATAGGCGTTGGATTTAAATCCATCCAAAAGATGAAGTGAGAAATGGACGAATGGGAAGGAGAGATTAAGAAAAAAATGAATGGAGGTATAAAGGACATTATGTGTTAATTAAGCATGGAGATATGAAAATTTTGGAAAGAACCATGGACCATAGGGTTTGGCCATAAGGTGATTTGGGATTTTAATGGGGTTTTTTAGTTTAAAATCATGGAAGGATGATTTATGATGGTTAGGGTTTTTAATGATTAAATGAAGTAATTTTAAAGGAGTTTTAAATAAGAAAAATCATGGGTAATGAACCCTATGATGATGTGATGATGGTCTTAAATGAGTTTTAAAGAATGGGAACTATGGAGTAATATCTTAATGATTTAGAGGCATAAAAAAAAAGGGGTCAAATGATTGTAAATTTTAAAGGGGTTTTAAATGAAAAAAAAAATCATGGGAGATGTAAATGATTTTAATGGCCTCAAAAGTGGTGGATGAAGGTGAATGTTTTTTGTCTTAAACATCACCTATGAATGATGAATCAAGTATTTTGGAACCATGAAGAATGAATGGAATAGGGCTAAGTTAATGGACTCAATTATGGGGAAGAATGATAGTTTTAATGCATGATGTAAACCCCCTCATGGGAGGACCTATGGTGGAGCAAAAATGATGTAAATGGACCCAAGAAAAATGGAGAAAAAGACATCATGGGTTCGGCCATGGTGTATGGCCGAACCCATGACCCAATTGTAGATCATTTTTGGTCTAAGATTAAATGTGTATGTGTATGCTTAAATGAATGGAGATTAGGTTAATTAAATGGCTAAATTCTAATGATATTATGTCATGGTTAATGAGACATCAATGGACCCATACTTATGGATCAATTATGGACCAAAATATACATGGACAAGTGAATAATTAATCATGGAAGGAGTAGTGGCAAAATCGTAAATAATGGCCAAGATGAAGAATCTCATGGAAATTAATCATGGACTTAGGGTTTTAAAGATGACCTTATATGTGATTAATAAAGCTTAAGGTGGCTGGTTTTTAGACTCGTGTGATTAAATTGTTTAATGGACTAAACGGGACCCACAACCCTAGTTAGTGAGGTTCGGCCATGGTGTATGGCCGAACCCCGCTAAGGAATGATTATGAGCTTAGAAATGGTTAAAATGAACTAATTGATAATGTATAATAAGGTACCGGACATCGCAATCAGTGCAAGATCGGCGACCGAATTTATCCGACGGAAACGTAAGAAGACATTAGTCGGTATTCGGTAGGATTCCAACCTTGTTGTAAACCATGGACTATGTGTGTATGGATGTTTATTGAATTATTTTGGTAATCCTATGTTATGTTTATGATGGATTTTAATGATATGGATTATATGTTAAGATTATGAATTATATTTAAGGATAAGAATTATGTGATTTGGCTATTGATTATATTTTAATGCTATGAATTATATATTAAGGATATGAGTTATATATATTATATAGCATAATGCACTTACATCTCATGCATGGCATGGGCGGGAAAATAAAGGAACCAGAGTCCATGCTCCGTCGGGGCGACCGAGAAGCAAACATGGGGATAGCTGATATGCTATAACCGGAGTTCATGCTCCGTCGGGGCGACCGAGAAGCAAACATGAGGATAGCTTGATATGCTATAACCGGAGTCCATGCTCCGTCGGGGCGACCGAGAAGCAAACATGGGGATATCATGATGGTATGGATGATGGGTGGGACTCATGACATAGACACTCATGGCATAGCATTCATTGTTATGGTTTTGATTATATTATTATTTTCTATGTGCTTGTTATCACTAATCCATGTGTTAGCCCTACTCGGAGTCCTACTGGGCGCGTTGTCTAACGCCCTACTTCTACCCTAGCTGATGACGCAGAGACGGCGGAAACGGTGGACGCGACGAGAGCCAAGCTTAGGAGCTTGGGAAAGCGAGCTAGATAGTTTATTTATGTTTTATTTTGAAAAATGTAATTTTGAGTAACTTAGCTCGTCGGACTGTAATAATTTAGATTACTTGCTATGGTTTGCATTTATTTTGGACATTATGACTTGAAGTATTTTAGTAAATTAATTGATATATCTTCCTGCTATCTTAAATCGGTAGGATAGACTCTATTATAATGTTCCGCATTAAATTATATTCCGCGAGCTTACGTCTACGTGTGAACCATTCTCGTGGACTTCGTTCCACACACGCGTAGGGTTGGCCAGTTAAGAGCTGGGCTTTAAAAGGTCGGAACTTAACTCGCGTTGTGACGTCCCGCGCCTTTGTCACTTTTATTTTCAAAAAAAAATAAAAAAGACCCTGATTTCTGTGAAAAGGGGCGGGCGTTACACCCTAAACCCTAAATCCTAAACCCCTAAACCCCTAAAACCCTAAAACCCTAAACCCTAAATCCTAAACCCTAAAATCCTAAAACCCTAAACCCTAAGCCCTAAAACCCTAAAACCCTAAAACCCAAAACCTCTAAACCCTAAACTCCTAAAACCCTAAACCTTAAAACCCTAAACACTAAACCCTAAAACACCAAACCCCTAAAACCCTAGAACCTTAAAAACCCTAAAACCCTAAACACTAAACGCAGAAACCCTAAAACACTAAACCGTAAATCCCTAAACCCTAAAATCCTAAAACAAAACTCCAAAACCCTAAAACCCTCATCCAAAAACCCTAAACCCCAAAAAACCCAAAACCCTAAAAACATAAAACCCTAAACCTAAACCCCTAAACCCAAAACCTAAAACCCAAAAACCCTAAAACCCTAAAAAGCTAAACCCTAAACCCTAAAACCCTAAACCGTAAACCCTACAACCCCAAACCCCTAAAATCCTAAACCTTAAAACCCTAAAACCCTAAACCCTAAACCCTAAAACCAAAAAACCCTAAAACCCTAAACGTTAAAACAACAAACCTCTAAAACCCTAAAACCCTAAACCCTTAAAACCCAAAAACCCTAAACCCTAAAAACCTAAACCCTTAAACCCCTAAAACCCTAAACCCCAAACCCTAAAAGCGTAAGCCCTAAAACCCTAAAACCCTAAAACCGTAAACCGTAAAATCCTAACACCCTAAAACCGTAAATCCTAAAACCCTAAACCTCTAAAAACCCAAAACCCTAAAATCATAAATCCCTAAACCCTAAAACTCTAAAACACTAAACCCTAAACCCTAAAACCCTAAACCCTAAACCCTAAACCCCTAAACAGTAAACCCTAAACCCCGAAAACCCTAAAACCCTAATCCCTGAACCTTAAAACCCTAAAACCCTAAAAGCATAAATCCTAAAACCCTAAACCCTAAAACAACAAACCCCTAAAACCCTAAAACCCTAAAGCCTAAAACCCTAAAACCCCAAAACCCTAAACCGTAAACCCTATACCGTAAACCCTAAACCTTAAACCCTTAAAACCCTAAACCCTAAACCCTAAACCCCTCAAACCCTAAAACCCTAAAACCTTAAAGCCCTAAACCCTAAACCTTAAAACCCTAAATCCCTAGAACCCTAAACCCTAAATCGTAAAACAACAAACCCCTAAAACCCTAAAACCCTAACCCCTAAACCCTAAACCCCTAAAACCCTAAAACCCTAAACCCTAAACCCTAAGCCCTAAACCCTAAAACCGTAAACCGTTAAACCTAAACCCTAAACCCTACACCCTAAACCCTAAACCCCTAAAACCCTAAAACCTTAAACTGTAAAACCTAAACCCTAAACCCTAAACCCTAACCCCTAAACCCCTAAAACCCTAAACCCTAAAACCGAAACCCTAAAACCTAAACCCTAAAACCCTTAACCTGAAAATACTAAAACCCTAAAAACCTAAACCCTAAACCCTAAACCCTAAACCCTAAAACCCTAAACCCTAAACCCTAAACCGCTAAAACCCCTAAACCCTAAACCCTAAAAGCCCTAAACCCTAAAACCCTAAACCCCTAAAACCCTAAACCCTAAACCCTAAACCCTAAACCCTAAAGCCCTAAAACCGTAAACCCTAAAACCTAAACCCTAAACCCTAAACCCTAAACCCTAAACCTAAAACCCTTAAAACCCTAAAACCATAAACCGTAAAACCTAAACCCTAAACCCTAACCCCTAACCCCTAAACCCCTAAACTCTAAATCATAAAATCTAAAACCTGAACCCTAAAACCTAAACCCTAAAACCTAAAACAAACCTAAACCTAAACCCTAAAACCCTAAACCCTAAACCCAAAACTCTAAAACCTAAACCCAAAACCCAAAACCCTAAAACACTAAAACCCTAAAACGTATCAATTGCCATTTCGCCCTCTGAAAACCTCCCTATATGCCCCCTGCTTCCCCTAAAAAATCCTCCCTTTGTGCTCTTTCTAAGACTAAAAAGGTATTGTTAAAAATTATAAAGTTTGCTCAAAACAATGAATGCATTTCAATATTTAGTTAGACGACGGCGGAGAGTTTAATGTGTGGCAGCTAAGGACCTTTGGGGTAGGTTTATAGGGTTGTTTGACTTTTGATCTTTTTGTCCTTTTAGATAACGGGGAAGTATGGCTTGGTTCACATGTTCGGCGGCCATTCTTTGGTCCCTTTAAAAGGAAAGGAACACTAAGATTTTTTAAAATAAAGATAGTGGGTTGAAGGAGCTGGTTGAAAGCACTTGGTGAAGGCTTTTTACTAGGTTCTCCGTGAGTAGGGTCTTTAGAGGAGTGTTGCTAGTGGATTTTCATCTATCCTGGATGAGTGTTTGAGAAATTCTTGCAAAGAACGTCACTCAGTGAAAGCTTCGTCTCCTCCTCAGGAGGAAGTCTTCAAGTTTAATGTTGATGGAGTGATTTGCCAAGCTAACTAGTATAGAGGGTGTGGTTCATAATTTTCTAAGGGAGATGACATTTTATTTCTCTAAACCTATTGGTATTAGATATTCAAATGACATTGAATTGCTAGGGATCAGGAGCGCTCTTACTGTGGGGGTGACACAAGGTTGGTAAGATAATTATTCAAGGGGATTCGGTGAATGCAATCAGATGTGCTACGAGAATTATATTGATCGCTGGATGTGGTTTTCAAACATGTAAGGAGGTCTGCTAACAAGGTTGCCAACTTTCTTGCTAAGTTGGGAATGGATAAGATTGAAGCCATTGTAGACCCTTTTTCTTTTATATTTGTCTTTTCTTAAAAGTGGTTTTCTCGTGGATGTCCTTGTATTGTTTTGGGGAACTATGGGTATAAGCTTCTTATACCTTTAAGATTTTGTCTTTGTACTCTTTTCGTCATTAATTAAAATTGCTATTGTTTCCAAAAAAAATAATTAGATTACAAAATTAGAAATGTGTGATAACATTGCCAGCATGCAAAAGCAATATTAAACTGAGACTAGAATGATTCATGAAAAATCCAATCTAGAGACATGTCCAACATTTAAAAAGAAATCCATTAATATAATAAAGAAGAAATATAAACTACTAAAACATGTTACACACGTGTCTGAAAAGACAACACGTTGCAAAACCTTGGCTATCCTTGAGTCCTCAACACTTTATCTAAAATATTGACTAGCCATCTTGCCACAACTTAACAATAGGCTGGAAAATGGAATACTTTTGATACATCCCGTTACTTTTCTTTTCTTTTTTGAGAATTACACATTCCATTACTTTTCCAGGTTTATTTTTTCAACATAACTAGTATACGATGATTTTGAGTATGCGCATGTTCAAGATATTTAAAATATCAAATATTTTTCAAATTTCAAAATTATTTGCAAGTTCCACAATAAGGATTTTCATGAAATGCTATGAACTTTTGAAGGCCCTACCATGATGCCAACAGTAGTTAGCTAAATGCTTTATATCAACTAGTATGTAATGGGATCTATGACATAATAATGTGTAATGGTGGCTGGTATCAATTAAAACACCTGGTTCCATAATCTTATCATTTATTTATTTATTTATTGACATGGTAACAAAGAATTTTATTAAAAGGCAGGAAGTATGCATAAAAAAAATCATATATTGATATTTACGCTAAACCCAAAACCCTAAAACCCTAACCCTAAACCCTAAATCCAAAACCCCTAAAACCCTACCTTAAACCCTAAAACCCCTACACCCTAAAATCCTAAACCCCTAAAACCCTAAAACCCAAAACCCTAAACCCTAAGCCCTAAACCCTAAAGCCCTAAAACCGTAAACCTTAAAACCTAAACCCTAAACCCTAAACCCTAAACCCTAAACCCCTAAAACCCAAAAACCGTAAAACCTAAATCCAAAACCCTAAACCCTAACCCCTAAAACCCAAAACTCTAAACCGTAAACCCTGAAACCTAAATCCTGAAACCTAAACTCCAAACCCTAAACCGTAAAACCCTAAACCCTAAAACACTAAAACCCTAAACCCCTAAACCCTAAAACCTTTAAACCTTAAACCCTAAAGCCCTAAAACCCTACACCCTAAATCCAAAACCCTAAACCCCTAAAAACCTAGACCCTAAACCCCTAAAACCCTAAACCCTAAAACACAAAAACCCAAAAAGCTTAAACCCAAAAACCCTAAACCCTAAACCTAAACCCCTAAAACCCTAAACCCTAGACCCTAAAACCCAAAAACCCAAAAAGCTTAAACCCAAAAACCTTAAACCCCTAAAACCCTAAACCCTAAAACGATAAAATCCTAAAGCCCTAAACCATAAACCTAAACCCTAAACCCTAAACCCTAAAACTCTAATGCCCTAAAACCCTAAACCCCTAAAACCCTAAAAACTAAACCCTAAGTCCCTAAATCCCTACCCTAACCCATAAACCCTAAAGCCTAAATGTAACGCCTCGCCCTTTTTCACTCGCTTTCCATTCCGAAAATCAGAGTTTTTTTTTTTTATAAACGAAGAGTGATAGAGAGAGGCACGTCACGACGCGAGCTCAGTCCGAACTTCTAAAGTCCGACCCTTAACTAGCGTATCCTATGTGTGCATGGACTAAGTCCATGAAAACAGTTCAGACATAACATTATCAACATGCGGAATAACATCATAATTGTGGAATCATAACAAGCGGAATAATAATAGAACCAAGTTCTATTCCATTAAGATAGCAAAGTACATTAGGTCCTTAATCATAATTATCCAATAAAACATCCAACCATAGTAAATTCAACTAAGTTATTACAATCCAAATTCTAGATACTCAAATTACAAACCCACGAGTATCTTAAACAAAATATAAACTATAATCCTCCAAGCTCCTATGCCTGGCCCGTTTCGCGTTCTTCGTGCCCCTCGTTTCCTGTATCATCCACTAGGGTAGAAGTAGGGCGTTAGAACAACGCGCCCATTAAGCATTCCAAGTAAGGCTAACACATTGGTTAGTACAAAAAATCCAGATATAATATATATCAAATCCAGTTATAATAAATCATACCATACTTATAAAGCATCGTATCCAAAACAGTGTATGATAATAGAGATTCAATCATACCGATAAAAATCAGAAACCCAGCATGATAATAAAGATCATAATCATGCCGATTAAATGCCATGCCATGCTATCATATGCAATGAGTCCCACCTATCACAAACACATAGTAACCTCTTGATGGAAAGCTCCTCATCAAGGTATCCCCACGATTGTTTACGGGCGCCCCGACGGAGTGTGGATCTCCGGTTACATTTCACATAATATCCTCTTGATGGAAAGCTCCTCATCAAGGTATCCCCTCACGAGTGTTTTACGGATGCCCCGACGGAGTGTGGGTCTCCGGTTACCGTTCATCCCTCCCATGCCATGCATGAGATGCAAATGTCCACATGCTATGCATTTATACAAATCATAGCATTTAAAAGCTTATATTTGAAACATATACAATACATGCTATTTTATCATATAAATATAGCATTTAAAACTCACATTTTGAAACATATCCTTTGCAATATAAATTCATCAAATCAAGATAAAAACAATGTACATAAACCCATGGTTTCAAAGAGGTGGAATCCTACCAAAGACCGCTAACGTGTCCTTGCATCTTTCGTCCGGTAACCGCTCACGATCGTAAACACCTTGTGAGGTCCCATTACTTTATAATATAAAATCAATCAAAACTAAGTCCCACTTGATTTACAATATTTTAAGTCGATAAACCAATCCCCATGGGGTTCGGCCGTACACCATGGCCGAACCCATGGCCTACCATTTTTCACATTTATTTATCAAATTGCCATTGGTCTAATCTTTAGTTAATATTTCATTTTAATATGCCAAACATAGTCCCTATGTCCACCAAACAATTCCCATGGGGTTCGGCCATACAGCATGGCCGAACCCATGGTCCATTAATTCACTTAATTACAATAATGTCATTATACCACTTTTATTCATTAAGCTAATGATAAACAAGTTAATCATCTAAGATACATCAACCTTATGCTCAGCAAACATTCCCATAGGGTTCGGCCATACACCATGGCCGAAACCATGGTTCATTGATTTCACTTAATTACCAAAATGCCATCCACGGCTATTATTCCATTATTCTCACCCTTCATCCCTTGGTTTGGTAAACCATTCATCTACATTATACAAAGACTAATAATTAACCCACTAATCAAACTTCATGGGGTTCGGCCATACACCATGGCCGAACCCATGATCTTTCATTTTCAGCCGATATTACCAAATTGCCACTACCTCATGTTTAAGTCCAAACCGATCCATAACCCATGATGTCTAAGTTCCAATTATATCCCTTTCCATATTTGAATCCATAAATCAAGGTTCTTTCCTTTTTGATCCAAAAATCCATATTTAGAAACTTTCTAATCTAATCTCCACCTTCCATATGTAATCAATTAACATACATTACAATACCAATCCAACTCCATGGGGTTCGGCCATACACCATGGCCGAGTCCTATGGTTCATAATCCTCTTTCTAAAAATTATTCATCCAATAAAATTTCCTTAATAAATTAAATCCATAAAAGACCTCATGGGGTTCAGCCAAAACATCATGGCCAAACCCATGATCCTCCATTTTATCATGTATTTACAAAATTGCCATCCTTTGCATGATCTAACCACATGAGTATAATTCCATAATTATTTATGGGGTTCGGCCATGCCCCTTGGCCGAACCCATGGTTTAAGGTTCTTCACCAACCATCTTCCATTTAAATCTTTTTAAAAAATAATATAATTATTCCATAGTTTTCATTTAATCCCTTCAAAATATTGATAGTCCTTCCATGGTTTCCAACCAATAACCATGTCTTTCCATTAAATTTAATAACATGATCATCTCCCAATTCTCTTCCATACACCATGGCCGAACCCTATGGTTCATTTCTTAAACAGAAATATCAAAACCACTTACCGGTTCAGCGACTCCTCCGGTTCTCCTTCGCTCCGATTGGTTCTTCCGATCCTTTTCTTCCTTAGCCTTTTCCTCTTGCTTCTTCTTGATCTTGCACCTTTGCTGGCTGCCTTTCCTTCTCTTTGTTCTTTTGATAATGTCGTGAGCCCTTGTTGTTTTGCTGCCCCTCTTCTAAAAATTCCACACGATCCTATCTTATTAAGATAGCAATTGCTAATTCTCCTTTGCTTTGCTCGGCTGCCCTTTCTTTTCTTAATTTATGAATGCCGTGCGCCCCTTATGTAATACTCCCAATCGGTCTCTCTTGTTGAGATAGCAAGTCACGATTCCATGCTTAGCAATTGCCGTGAGTCACCAAAACAATAATTGTTATCCTTGTTGTAGGCGCATTCACCACTATAGCAATAATATCTCCCCAATTATAGCCAATCACCGGCCATTGTAAATCCAATACATCTAGGCGTGTTGCTCATCTTAGAAAGTGCTAAGATGGTAATTGCCATGCGCCCTTCCTTGTGTCTTTTATGGTTTTCAATTGGTCTTAATTTAGAAGGTGCCATGCGCCCTTCTTCCTTTCTTTTATTAAACCTCCCCTTGGTCCTATCTTAGAAGTTGCCGACCCTTTAATTTAGCCATTTCCTTAATGCCATTCTTAATCAAGGGAAATACCCCTTTTTAAAATGATCTTATTCGCAATAACATGGATATACAAATCTCACATTCGGCTAAACTATATCCCATACACGGCCATAATAATCCTATCTTAGATATCTTCTTGGATATGCAAATCCAATATTTTGCCATGCACAATCTTTCTCTAATTTATATAGTATTGCATTACTAATTAAATCCAGCCCCATTTAATCTATTTGAAACCATTTACCAAAACCGTTGGGTCTTAATTGGGCAAAGACCCAACATTTTACCCATCTAAGAACCATATCTAAAATTCATAAATTAAATGGTAATTTCCGTAAATATTTATAACTTGAAAATCTAGGGTTTTACAATATAACCCTTTTTTTTTTAATTTTCGTCCCAAAAATCGAGTGAAGTAGGGTTCCAAACATTTACATAAATAACTCAGGATGAGCTGTCCTCATTTTCGACTTGAGTTCCCATGTGGCTTCCTCAATGCCATGTCGATCCCATACCACCTTGTCAAACTGGATCGCTCGGTTCCGTAATACCCTTTGTTCTGTATCCACCACTCGGACAGGCTTTTCGACGTATGTCACGTCGCTTTGGACATCTATGTCTTGTATATTCGGTACATGAGAGAATTAGGATTGTACTTCCTCAACATCGATATATGGAACACATCGTGCAAAGATGCCAACTGTGATGGGAGTGCCAATTGATAAGCCACGTCCCCATCCTTCTTATGATTGTAAACGGTCCCACATATCTTGGCGATAGTTTCCCTTTCTTTCCAAATCTCATGTGTCTCTTTCGTGGCGAGACTTTCAAAAATACCATGTCCCCCACTTCAAATTCAAGGAACCTCCTCCTTTTGTTAGCATAGCTCTTCGACGACTTTGCGCAGTCAATAGATGTTGCCATATCAACTGTATCTGTGTTGTAGTCTCTACAACCAACTCAGGTCCAATCAGTACAGGCTCACCGGCTCTGTCCAACACACTGGTGACCTACAAGGTCTACCATATAAAGCCTCAAATGGAGCCATCTGGAAACTAGCCTGGTAACTGTTGTTGTATGAGAATTCTACCAACGGCAAGTGATCCTCCCATCCACCTTTGAAATCTAGCATACATGCTCTCAACATATCCTCCAGTGTCTGTATTGTCCTCTCAGACTGCCCATTAGTCTGTGGATGGAATGTTGTGCTTGTCAGTAGGTCTATTCCCATGGCCGCCTGCATGCTCTGCCATACTTTGCCGGTGAATCGACCATCTCTGTCGGACACAATAGTCCGAGGAATACCATGCAATCTTATGATATCCCTGATATACCGCCGACCCAAAGTCTCAGATGAGTCTGTCATCTTAATGGGAATGAAATGTACAGACTTGGTCAATCGGTCTACCACGACCCATATCGCATCGTTGCCCTTTGATGACCTTGGTAACCCTGTCACAAAATCCATGGAGATGTGCTCCCATTTCCATTCCGGCACTGGTAAGGGTTTGAGTAACCCTGGTGGCTTCTGATGTTTCTTCTTAACCTGCTGACACGTTAAGCAATGAGCCACAAATTCTGCCACATCCTTCTTGAATCCGTGCCACCAGTAATGTCTCTTCAGGTCGTGATACATCTTGGTTCTGTCCAGATGAATAGAGAGTTTGGTCTGATGTGCCTCAATCAGTAATTCTCTTCTGCAGTTCTTTGGTACATATATCCTTCCTCGGAATACAAGACCTTGTCTTGGTCGTAACTCCCATTCCGGTAGGACCTCGCCAATAAACATCTTGGCCCATATCTCCTCCATTTCCGGATCTATCCATTGTTCCTGTTCAATCTTGTCAAGTACCACTTAGTTACATCAAAGTCACTCATATCAACCTATGAGTTTCATTCTTGCAGAATTTACTCTGTCTCATGTTATCTCTTTTTCTCGTGAACCCACTTGCGATCTTTTGTAGATCAATATATTCTATATCACTTTACCTGCTACAAAGATATTTTCCATACGTACTCGTTCATTCGTCTACTCTCTGTGTGAGGTAGCCTGCCAATATGAGCCTATGCTCAAGCTTTTGCTTATTCTGTTTTAACTAGGTTTCTAGCTTCACTCTCCTGGAACTCCATCGGCTAACTATAGAGTCAGGTGATCAGTCTCACTCGGCAGTCGCCTATAGCTTCCCATTCGAGTTTCACTAGACTCTTAACTTTTCTCTTAAATACATCTCCAAAAGTAGTATATCTTCATTTGCACATAAGTCACCATGTGACTAACACCTTCTGTTCAAAACTTCTATGATACCGAGTATCTCTCTATACTAACTTTCCTGTGATACAAGTTGTAATACGACTAACACCTTTTTCTTATAACGTGGGATGTAAATCGAAACATGTCCCAAATCATTAGATCTATATGTCATCTATGAGACCAACAGGTTCATCATACTATCTACTTGTCTACCATGGTACCGATACTTGACATTAATCCAAACCACCACGGGAATCACCATCTGCGGTTATACACATCCATCCCTGATACCACTCTATCAGTGAGTGTAACACCCCGGATTTTCAATTTATTATTTGGTATGAAAATTATCCATTTAATTTGTGAAAATGAGTTATAGATCTTAAATTTGGTAAAGAGTTGGGTCATTGGCCCAATTAGGACCCAACGGTTTTGGAATTGTTTTCAATAAAAATTAAATGGAGTTGAATTTAATTTGGTATTGCAATATTATATAAATAAGGAAGGAGATAATATTGCATGGTCGTGTATAGAGAGATTCATATCTATGATAGGCGCATGGGATCTTTAAAAAAAAAGGGTATGCATATTATCTTAAATTAAATAAAGAAGTGTCTAAATTAAAAGATTGCTTAGGCTATGATTAGTGATATGCGCATAGCACATTCTAAATATGGGAAGCCAAGGTCGGCAAGCCCCAATTAAATAGACAAGGGGCGCACGGCCTAAGGGGGATGGCTATCTTAAGCACTTTCTAATTATGGGACCAAGGGAAGATTATAAAAGGAGAGGAAGACAAGGGCACACGGTTTTATACCCTTCATAGCCGAATTTTATTTCTCTCTCTCTCCCTCTCTCAAGTTCTCATTCACGGCAAGAGTAAGGGGAAGAAGAAGGCAACCAGCAAGAGGTGTTCTTGGTTTGGAAAAATTAAGAAGAAAGGAGAAGAATTGGAAGAGCAAGAAATCAAACGGAAACAGTTAGTATTTTATTTAATAAATTTGTTTTGAAATAAAAGAACCATAGGGTTTGTCCATAGAGTTTGGCTGAACCCCATGGAAGAAAATTGGGTGATGGTTGATGATTTTAATGGAATGATGAACCATAGGGTTCGGCCATGGTGCATGGCCGAACCCCATGGAAAGACTATGGTAATGTAGTTAAAGTTTGAAAGATGGAAACCATGGAAAGACATGGTTTGATTTATGGGTTCAAAACCATGAGGAATATTAGGTATTTTAATGGTATATGAAGATGAAAATCATAGGTGTGAATTCATGATTTTAAAAGGTTTAATTGGATGCATGGTTGATGGTTTTTGGATACATGGAATTTTAATTTGGAAACCTTCTAAAAATAGAAGGAGGAGATTAAAATGGGAAGGTTTCTATTTATGGAAGGAGGTTGATAAATTTAGAAAGTTTCTAAATATAGATCTTCTAAATAGGGACTTGTTAAATATGGATTTGTTAACAATGGAAGTTGATGAAAATGGGAGTTAGACATCATGGGTTCGGCCAAGTGTATGGCCGAACCCCATGAACCAAATGTTATGGTTTGTATGTCATGGTTTATGGATCATGTATGGACTTAATAAGGTGAATGGATTAATGAAGAGACATAAACATCAGGTAGTGGCAATTTGGTAATATTGGCTGAAAAAATGGAAGATCATGGGTTCAGCCATGGTGTATGGCCGAACCCCATGAACTTGGATTATTGGGTTAATTATTAGTCTAAGTACATTCTGAATGAGAATAATGGGTAATGTAAGCCATGGATGGCAAAGTTGTGAATATGTGGAAATATTGGACATAGGGTTCGGCCATGGTGTACGGCCAAACCCCATGAATTATTTATGGGACTATGTGTTTGGATTAAAAGAATTATGTATGGATTATTTTGGAACCTAAGCAAGGAAAATGGCTATGGTTATGAACAATGACATTATTGTAATTAACTAAAGATTAGACCATGGGTTCGGCCATGGTGTATGGTCGAACCCCATGGGGTTTTGTTTTATGGACTTGGAACATTGAAAATCAAGTGGGACTTGGTTATGATTAATTGTTATATTATAAGGTAACGGGACCTCACAAGGTGTTTACGATCGTGAGCGATTACTGGTCGAAAGACGCAAGGACACGTAACGGTCTTTGGTAGGATTCCACCTCTTTGAAACCATGGGTTTTTGTACATTTGTTTTATCTTATTTTTTATGAAATTATATTTCAAAGGATATGCTTTCTATGGAATTTTGAATGCTATGTTTAATTGAATAAATAGCATGTGTTGATTATGTTTCAAAAGGTGATTTAAAATGCTATGTTTAGGTTATAAAATAGGATGTGTTCATTGGCATCTCATGCATGGCATGGGGTGAAGGTTTTGTAACCGGAGGGTCACACTCCGTCGGGGTGTTCGAAAAACCTATGTGGGGTACCTTGATGTGCTTTTCCATCAGGAAGAATCCGGAGGGTCCACACTCCGTCGGGGTGTCCGAAAGACCTATGTGGTGGGTACTTTTATGTACATGTGATGGTGGGACTCATTGCATTTGTCATCATTGCATGGCATGGATTTATATGGTTTTTGACATTACGATATTATCATATATTTTTGTACTGACCATGTGTTAGCCGTAACTGGAATACCTACTGGGCGCGTTGTTCTAACGCCCTACTTCTACCCTAGTTGATGATACAGGAAAACAGGGGAACGATGAATGCAAGGAGGGCCAGGCATAGGAGCTTAGATGATTTATTTTATATGTTTTTAATAAAGTTACTTATGGACATGTATTTGAGTAACTAGTTTCCGGGAATGTAATAACTTAGATGGTCGGATGTTTATTTTGATGATTATGACGTTTTAATAATGATTAAGGACTTAATGTACTTTGCTATTTGAATGAAATAGAACTTGGATCTATATGATTCCGCCATTTTGATGTTAATATTCCGCATGTTTATATTGCTATGTGTGAACCATTTTCATGGACTTAGTCCATGCACACATAGGGTTGGCCAATTAAGGGTTGGACTTTGGAAGTTCGGACTTAGCTCGCGTAGTGACGTCCCGCGCTCTATCACTCTTCGTTTATAAAAAAAATAGACTTTGATTTTACTGAAAGAAGCTAGTGAAAAAGGGCGAGGCATTACAGTTGGTATCAGAGCGAACCCAAAACATTGAATCTTTCGGAATAAATTAATCAGGTCTCGTGCATTAATTTACTTCGTTAGAGTCAGACGGATGATAGCAAAGGAAGTACAGTCAAAATAACCGGATTATCAAACATAGCAACATAGGATGTATTTCCCCAGAAACAAAGCAAAAAATCAAGAGTGCTTATTAGGAAATTTTCCCAAAGTAGGAAATACAAATTTTTATGATGGAAACTAAGTCATGATATATTTTTTTAAATGGCTTAGGGAAAGATGGCTCCAATGGGAAGGCCAAGGAGATATACTCGACAAAACCCAAGTGGGGGTAAAGATGAGGTAGAACATCCTCGAAATGAGGAGGAGCAACCATCTCATCATGAGAAGGAACGACAATCTCACCGTGAGGAAGAACAACCATCCCTCCACGAGGAGGAAGCAAGTAGCGTGAACATACTGGTGGTGCCTCCTGAATTGCAAAATTTGGTTCAAGCGGTGGTCACTTCGGTGCTTCAACAACACCTTGAATGAGAATGGAACCACCAAGGAAAACAATGACAGGAGCATGGTCAGGGACTTCCAGCAACAATGCCCTCCTTACTTCAAGGGGAGAGAAGGGGCTGTCGGAGCGGAAAACTGGCTGAAGAAGATTTCACAGACTCTGACTTTGTTGAATATTATGAGTCATGCTCACAAGATTTTACTGGCCACATCACAGTTGATTGATGATGCTGGTAAATGGTGGGAGGTGATTAGAGAAGCGGCGAACACTTATTCCGGAAGGGGAGAGGACTGCAATGACTTGGGAGCAGTTCTCAGCTACCTTCCTGGAACATTATTTTCCTAAGGAGGAGAAGGAGCGCCAGACACAGGCTTTTCTATCTTTGGTACAGGGTACCATGACGGTGGCAGAGTACCACCAGGAGTTTCTCACTTTATCAGTATATGCATTTTATATGGTGGATACTGAGTATCGAAGGGCACGCAAGTTTGAGCGAGGCCTTCGGCCTATCATAAGGGCCAAGGTAACTATATTCAAGGCAGCCACATTGGCAGAGGTGGTCAGCAGGGCCACTTTAGCAGAACATGAGATGGCTGAGTTGACGCGTTTTGACAATCGCCGAGCTCAGAGTGGGAGGGGTACATTCCAACCCAACAAGAGGTTCCGACCGAACTCTAGCAGACCCTCACCATCCACTGGGTCAACAGGGGGCTTTCGTCCCAATCATCCCTCCCCATCTGCATTAGTCACTCAGGCTCCTAGAAATGTGGGCAACTGCTTTCATTGTGATTAGCCTGGCCATTTTAAGAGGGAATGTCCACAACTCAACAAATCCTCATATTCCAGAGGTTCATCTCGTCCACTAGTTAGGCCAGCTAATTCACGTGGAGGCAGGACATTTAATCAGGCGGGACGACCGCCTACAGGACGGGTATTTACCTTAGCACCTCCAGCAGCAGAGGATCATTTTGTGATTCAAAGTATGGCAGTAGTCAGTAGTTCCTACGCCTTTGCATTATTTGATTCTGGAGCATCCCACTCTTTCATATCTGCTACATTTATAACTGCTACTGGTACATTGGTACATAAACTGTCCACATCACTCACCATTGTATCCCCCATCAGAGACACATCATTGGGACTTATATGCACAGCAGTGAATACTAAACTTACTGGACTCAGATTTGAGTTCAATTCTTTGGTACTCGATATGTCAGAATATGATATTATTTTCGACATGGATTGGTTAGCTAGCTTTAAGGCCAACATTGATTGTTATCGTCGCAGGGTGACATTTTGGTCGCCCGAGGGAAAATAATGTGTGGTACGTGCTGATAAACAAAGCAGATTGCATGAAGGGTTGAATCATCTGGTATTGAATATTATCAGAAATCAACAAGGCACCGGTGGTTGAACTTCCAGAAATAGTAAGGGACTATGCAGACATCTTTCCAAAGGAATTCCCTGGTTTGCCTCCCATAAGGGAGATCAATCTTGAAATCAAGCTGTACCCTGGCACTGCACTAGTGTCATTCACACATTACCGGATGGCACCAGCAGAAATGTACAAATTAAAGAAGCAGATTGATGAACTGCTCAGACTGGGGTGCATTCGGAACAGTACATCGGCTTGGGGAGCTCCGATTTTATTTGTAAAGAAGAAGGATGGTTCACTCCGTATGTGTGTGGATTACCGAAAACTGAACCAGCTGACGGTCAGAAACAAGTACCCTCTACCCAGGATCGATGATATATTTGATCAACTTAAAGGTTCCAATCATTTCTCTAAGATTGACCTGATGTCCGGATATCACCAAATCCGGGTTAGGGAGGAGGACAGAGAAAAAAACAGCCTTCAGAACGCGATATGGACTATATGAGTCTGTAGTCATGCCGTTTGGACTCACCAATGCACCGGCTGTGTTCATGGATCTTATGAACAGGATTTTCCGTTCTTACTTGGACCAATTTGTCGTTGTGTTTATTGATGATATTTTGATTTACTCTAAAACTCAGGAAGAACATGCTGAGCACCTGAGAATAGTTCTGGACACTTTGAGGAAGAACAAACTATATGCTAAAGCCAGTAAATATGAATTTTGGCTATCTGAGGTCAACCTTTTGGGACATGTTATATCAGAAGAAGGTATAGCCGTGGACCCGGCTAAGGTAGCGGCAGTAAGAGATTGGAAAGCACCAAAGAATGTAACCGAGATCCGTAGCTTTTTGGGATTGGTTGGTTATTAAAGGAAATTTACCATGGACTTCTCAAAAATTGCATCTCCACTTACTCGACTCACTCAGAAAGGAGTCAAATATGAGTGGTCAAATCTGTGCAATCAGAGGTTTGAAGAGCTGAAGAAGAGACTTACCACTGCTCCTATCCTAATTTTGCCGGAAAGAGGCAAGTGTTATGGGGTACAATGCAATGCTTCAGGAGAGGGACTGGGGTGTACACTCAGTCAAAATAATCGTATGGTGGCATACGGATCAAGACAGTTGAAAATACATGAACGTCTCTATCCTACGCACGATCTGGAACTAGCCGCAGTGGTTTTCGCTCTCAAAAGCTGGAGACATTATCTTTATGGCGAGAAATTTGAAGTGTTTTCAGATCATAAGAGCTTGAAGTACTTGTTGATCAGAAAAAGCTCAACTTGAGGCAGCACAGATGGATGAAATATCTGGCGGATTATGAGTTCGCACTTCGTTATCATCCTGGCAAGGCGAACAAGGTGGCAGATGCCCTCAGCCATTTATCACATGCATCAGTGGCATGTTTGATCAGGACAGAATGGGAGATACTAAGGTATTCGAGAGTTTAAACTTTACCTCAATAACCATGGGACTATGTACAATTTGATCATACGGTCTAACATGGTTACCAAGATTGAACAGGAACAGCGAACAGACCTTGAGGTGGAGGAGATTTGGGCCAAGATGTCTACTGGTGAAGTCATACCAGAATGGGAGTTACGACCAGGACAGGGTCTTGTATTCCGAGGAAGGATTTATGTACCTAAGAGCTGCAGAAAAGAGTTACTGGTTGAGGCACATCAGACCAAACTCTTTATTCATCCTGGTAGTACCAAGATGTATCACGACCTGAAGAGACATTATTGGTGGCACGGACTCAAAAGAGATGTGGCAGAATTTGTGGCTCATTGCTTAACTTGTCAGCAGGTTAAAACGGAACATCAGAAGCCACCAGGATTACTCAAACCCTTGCCAGTGCCGGAATGGAAATGGGAGCACATTTCCATGGATTTTGTAACAGGGCTGCCAAGGTCATCAAAGGACAACGATGCGATATGGGTCGTGGTAGACCGACTGACCAAGTCAGCACATTTCATTCCTATTAAGATGACAGACTCATCTGAGACTTTGGGTCGGCGGTATATTAAGGATATCATCAGATTGCATGGTATACCTCGGACTATTGTGTCTGACAAAGATGCTCAATTCACAGGTAGAGTATGGCAGAGCATGCAATCGGCCATGGAACAAATCTACTGATTAGTACGGCATTTCATCCACAGACTGATGGACAGTCTTAGAGGACAATACAGACACTGGAGGATATGCTGAGAGCATGTATGCTAGATTTCAAGGGTGGATGGGAGGATCACTTGTCGTTGGTAGAATTCTCATACAACAATAGTTACCAGGCAAGTCTCCAAATGGTACCATTTGAGGCATTATATGGTAGACCATGTAGGTCACCAATGTGCTGGACAGAGGCCGGTGAGCCTGCACTGATTGGACCTGAGTTAGTTGCAGAGACTACAGCGCAGATACAGTTGATACGGCAGCACCTATTGACTGCGCAGAGAGAAGAGTTATGCTGACAAGAGGAGGAGGTTCCTTGAATTTGAAGTGGGAGACATGGTGTTCTTGAAAGTCTCGCCACGAAAGGGACACATGAGATTTGGAAAGAAGGGGAAATTGTCGCCAAGATATGTGGGACCGTTTTCAATCATAAGAAGGATGGGGGACATGGCTTATCAATTGGCACTCTCATCATAGTTGGCATCTTTACACGATGTGTTTCATATATCGATGTTGAGGAAGTATAATCCTGATCCTTCTCACGTGCTGAAAGTACAAGACATAGAGGTCCAGAGCGACGTGACATACGTCGAGAAGCCTGTCCGAGTGGTGGACATAGAACAAAGGGTATTACGGAACCAAGCGATCCAGTTTGTCAAGGTAGTATGGGATCGACATGGCATTGAGGAAGCCACATGAGAACTCGAATCAGCAATGAGGAAAGCTCATCCTGAGTTATTTGTTTAAATGTTTGAAACCCTACTTCACTCTATTTTTGGGACGAAAATTTTAAAAAGAGGGTTGTATTGTAACACCCCGGATTTTCAATTTATTATTTGGTATGAAAATTATCCATTTAATTTGTGAAAATGAGTTATGGATCTTAAATTTAGTAAAGAGTTGGGTCATTGGCCCAATTAGGACCCAACGGTTTTGGAATTGTTTTCAATAAAAATTAAATGGAGTTGAATTTAATTTGGTATTGCAATATTATATAAATAAGGAAGGAGATAATATTGCATGGCCGTGTATAGAGAGATTCATATCTATGATAGGCGCATGGGATCTTTTAAAAAAAAAGGGTATGCATATTATCTTAAATTAAATAAAGAGGTGTCTAAATTAAAAGATTTCTTAGGCTATGATTAGTGATATGCGCATAGCACATTCTAAATATGGGAAGCCAAGGTCGGCAAGCCCCAATTAAATAGACAAGGGGCGCACGGCCTAAGGGGGATGGCTATCTTAAGCACTTTCTAATTATGGGACCAAGGGAAGATTATAAAAGGAGAGGAGGACAAGGGCACACGGTTTTACACCCTTCATAGCCGAATTTTATTTCTCTCTCTCTCCCTCTCTCAAGTTCTCATTCAAGGCAAGAGTAAGGGGAAGAAGAAGGCAACCAACAAGAGGTGTTCTTCGTTTGGAAAAATTAAGAAGAAAGGAGAAGAATTGGAAGAGCAAGAAATCAAACGGAAACGGTTAGTATTTTATTTGATAAATTTGTTTTGAAATAAAAGAACCATAGGGTTCGGCCATAGTGTTTGACTGAACCCCACGGAAGAAGATTGGGTGATGGTTGATGATTTTAGTGGAATGATGAACCATAGGGTTCGGCCATGGTGCCTGGCCGAGCCCCATGGAAAGACTATGGTAATGTAGTTAAAGTTTGAAAGATGGAAACCATGGAAAGACATGGTTTGATTTATGGGTTCAAAACCATGAGGAATATTAGGTATTTTAATGGTATATGAGATGAAAATCATAGGTGTGGATTCATGATTTTAAAAGGTTTAATTGGACGCATGGTTGATGGTTTTTGGATACATGGAATTTTAATTTGGAAACCTTTTAAAAATAGAAGGAGGAGATTAAAATGGGAAGGTTTCTATTTATGGAAGGAGGTTGATAAATTTAGAAAGTTTCTAAATATAGATCTTCTAAATAGGGACTTGTTAAATATGGATTTGTTAACAATGGAAGTTGATGAAAATGGGAGTTAGACATCATGGGTTCGGCCATGTGTATGGCCGAACCCCATGAACCAAATGTTATGGTTTGTATGTCATGGTTTATGGATCATGTATGGACTTAATAAGGTGAATGGATTAATGAAGAGACATAAACATAAGGTAGTGGCAATTTCGTAATATTGGCTGAAAAAATGGAAGATCATGGGTTCAGCCATGGTGTATTGCCGAACCCATGAACTTGGATTATTGGGTTAATTATTAGTCTAAGTACATTGTGAATGAGAATAATGGGTAATGTAAGCCATGGATGGCAAAGTTGTGAATATGGGACTATGTGTTTGGATTAAAAGAATTATGTATGGATTATTTTGGAACCTAAGCAAGGAAAATGGCTACGGTTATGAACAATGGCATTATTGTAATTAACTAAAGATTAGACCACCATGGCCGAACCCCATGGGGTTTTGTTTTATGGACTTGGAACATTGAAAATCAAGTGGGACTTGATTATGATTAATTGTTATATTATAAGGTAACGGGACCTCACAAGGTGTTTACGATCGGAAGAAAGACTCAAGGACACGTAACGGTCTTTGGTAGGATTCCACCTCTTTGAAACCATGGGTTTTTGTACATTTGTTTTATCTTATTTTTGATGAAATTATATTTCAAAGGATATGTTTTATATGGAATTTTAAATGCTATGTTTAATTGAATAAATAACATGTGTTGATTATGTTTCAAAAGGTGATTTAAAATGCTATGTTTAGGTTATAAAATAACATGTGTTCATTGACATCTCATGCATGGCATGGGGTGAAGGTTTTGTAACCGGAGGGTCCACATTCCGTCGGGGCATTCGAAAAACCTATGTGGGGTACCTTGATGTGCTTTTCCATCAGTGAAAGGTTCGTCTCCTCCTCAGGAGGAAGTCTTCAAGTTTAATGTTGATGAAGTGATTTGCCAAGCCAACTAGTATAGAGGGTGTGGTTGATAATTTTCTAAGGGAGATGACATTTTATTTCTCTAAACCTATTGGTATTAGATATTCAAATGACATTGAATTGCTAGGGATCAGGAGCGCTCTTATTGTGGGGATGACACAAGGTTGGTGAGATAATTATTCAAGGGGATTCGGTGAATGCAATCAGATATGCTACGAGATTATATTCTTCATTGGATGTGGTTTTCAAACATGTAAGGAGGTCTGCTAACAAGGTTGCCAACTTTCTTGCTAAGTTGGGAATGGATAAGATTGAAGCTATTGTTGACCCTTTTTCTTTTATATTTGTCTTTTCTTAAAAGTGGTTTTCTCGTGGATGTCCTTGTATTGTTTTGGGGAACTATGGGTATAAGCTTCTTACACCTTTAAGATTTTGTCTTTGTACTCTTTTCGTCATTAATTAAAGTTGCTATTGTTTCCAAAAAAATTAATTAGATTACAAAATTAGAAATGTGTGATAACATTGCCAGCATGCAAAAGCAATATTAAACTGAGACTAGAATGATTCATGAAAAATCCAATCTAGACATGTCCAACATTTTAAAAAAAATCCATTAATATAATAAAGAAGAAATATAAACTACTAAAACATGTTGCACACGTGTCTGAAAAGACAACACGTTGCAAAACCTTGGCTATCCTTGAGTCCTCAACCCTTTATCTAAAATATTGACTAGCCATCTTGCCACAACTTAACAATAGGCTGGAAAATGGAATACTTTTGAATACATCATGTTACTTTTCTTTTCTTTTTTGAGAATCACACATTCCGTTACTTTTCCAGGTTTACTTTTTCAACATAACTAGTATACGATGATTTTGAGTATGCGCATGTTCAAGATATTTAAAATATCAAATATTTTTCAAATTTCAAAATTAGTTGCAAGTTCCACAACAAGGATTTTCATGAAATGCTATGAACTTTTGAAGGCCCTACCATGATGCCAACAGTAGTTAGCTAAATGCTTTATATCAACTAGCTAGTATGTAATGGGATCTATGACATAATAATGTGTAATGGTGGCTGGTATCAATTAAAACACCTGGTTCCATAATCTTATCATTTATTTATTTATTTATTGACATGGTAACAAAGAATTTTATTAAAAGGCAGGAAGTATGCATAAAAAAATCATATATTGATATTTAGGCTAAACCCTAAATCCTAAAACCCTAAAACCCTAAACCCTAAATCCTAAACCTCTAAAACCCTACCCTAAACCTTAAAACCCCCCTAAACCCCAAAATCCTAAACCCCTAAAACCCTAAAACCCAAAACCCTAAACCCTAAGCCCTAAACCCTAAAGCCCTAAAACCGTAAACCCTAAAACCTAAACCCTAAACCCTAAACCTAAACCCTAAACTCTTAAAACCCAAAAACCGTAAAACCTAAATCCAAAACCCTAAACCCTAACCCCTAAACCCCTAAAACCCTAAAACCCAAAACTCTAGATCGTAAACCCTGAAACCTAAACCCTAAAACCTAAACTCCAAACCCTAAACCGTAAAACCGTAAACCCTAAATCACTAAAACCCTAAACCCCTAAACCCCTAAACCCTAAAACCTTTAAACCTTAAACCCTAAATCCCTAAACCCCTAAAACCTTACACCCTAAATCCAAAACCCTAAACCCTAAAACCCTAAACCCTAAACCCTAAATCCTAAACCCCTAAAACCCTAAACCCTAAACCCTAAAACCCAAAAACCCAAAAAGTTTAAACCCAAAGACCCTAAACCCTAAACCCTAAAACCCAAAAAACCCAAAAAGCTTAAACCCAAAAACCCTAAACCCCTAAAAACCCTAGACCCTAAAACGGTAAAATCCTAAA
The DNA here is from genome assembly GCA_022113865.1 of Chimonanthus praecox. Classification (NCBI taxonomy): domain Eukaryota; kingdom Viridiplantae; phylum Streptophyta; class Magnoliopsida; order Laurales; family Calycanthaceae; genus Chimonanthus; species Chimonanthus praecox. The sequence continues at coordinate 31,819,656 of CM039088.1, read as the reverse complement.
GCCCTAAACCATAAAACCTAAACCCTAAACCCTAAAACTCTAATGCCTTAAAACCCTAAACCCCTAAAACCCTAAAACCCTAAAAACTAAACCCTAAGTCCCGAAATCCCTACCCTAAACCCTAAATGTAATGCCCCGCCCATTTTCACTCGCTTTCCCTTCCAAAAATCAGAGTCTATTTTTTTTTTTTTATAAACGAAGAGTGATAGAGAGCGGGACGTCACGACGAGAGCTATGTCCGAACTTCTAAAGTCCGACCCTTAACTAGCCAACCCTATGTGTGCATGGACTAAGTCCATGAAAACAGTTCACATATGACATTATCAACATGAGGAATAACATCATAACTGTGGAATCATAACAAGCAGAATAATAATAGAACCAAGTTCTATTCCATTCAGATAGCAAAGTACGTCAAGTCCTTAATCATAATTATCATATCATAATTATCCAATAAAACATCCAACCATAGTAAATTCAACTAAGTTATTACAATCCAAATTCTAGATACTCAAATTACAAGCCCATGAGTATCTTAAACAAAATATAAACTATAATCCTCCAAGCTCCTATGCCTGGCCCGTTTCGCGTTCTTCGTTCCCCTCGTTTCCTGTATCATCCACTAGGGTAGAAGTAGGGCGTTAGAACAACGCGCCCAGTAAGTATTCCAAGTAAGGCTAACACATGGGTTAGTACCAAAATCCAGATATAATATATATCAAATCCAGTTATAATAAATCATACCATACTTATAAAGCATCGTATCCAAAACAGTGTATGATAATAGATCCAATCATACCGATAAAAACCAGAAACCTTGCATGATAATAAAGATCATAATCATGCCGATTCAATGCCATGCCATGCTATCATATGCAATGAGTCCCACCCATCACAAACACATAGTAACCTCTTGATGGAAAGCTCCTCATCAAGGTATCCCCCACGATTGTTTTACAGGCGCCCAGATGGAGTGTGGATCTCCGGTTACATTTCATACATAATATCCTCTTGATGGAAAGCTCCTCATCAAGGTATCCCCCCACGAGTGTTTTACGGACGCCCCGACGGAGTGTGGGTCTCCGGTTACCGTTCATCCCTCCCATGCCATGCATGAGATGCAAATGTTCACATGCTATGCATTTATACAAATCATAGCATTTAAAAGCTTATATTTGAAACATATACAATACATGCTATTTTATCATATAAATATAGCATTTAAAACTCACATTTTGAAACATATCCTTTGCAATATAAATTCATCAAATCAAGATAAAAACAATGTACATAAACCCATGGTTTCAAAGAGGTGGAATCCTACCAAAGACCGCTAACGTGTCCTTGCATCTTTCGTCCGGTAACCGCTCACGATCGTAAACACCTTGTGAGGTCCCATTACTTTATAATATAAAATCAATCAAAACTAAGTCCCACTTGATTTACAATATTTTAAGTCGATAAACCAATCCCCATGGGGTTCGGCCGTACACCATGGCCGAACCCATGGCCTACCATTTTTCACATTTATTTATCAAATTGCCATTGGTCTAATCTTTAGTTAATATTTCATTTTAATATGCCAAACATAGTCCCTATGTCCACCAAACAATTCCCATGGGTTCGGCCATACAGCATGGCCGAACCCATGGTCCATTAATTCACTTAATTACAATAATGTCATTATACCACTTTTATTCATTAAGCTAATGATAAACAAGTTAATCATCTAAGATACATCAACCTTATGCTCAGCAAACATTCCCATAGGGTTCGGCCATAGTATGGCCGAAACCATGGTTCATTGATTTCACTTAATTACCAAAATGCCATCCACGGCTATTCCATTATTCTCACCCTTCATCCCTTGGTTTGGTAAACCATTCATTTACATTATACAAAGACTAATAATTAACCCACTAATCAAACTTCATGGGGTTCGGCCATACACCATGGCCGAACCCATGATCTTTCATTTTCAGCCGATATTACCAAATTGCCACTACCTCATGTTTAAGTCCAAACCGATCCATAACCCATGATGTCTAAGTTCCAATTATATCCCTTTCCATATTTGAATCCATAAAATCAAGGTTCTTTCCTTTTGATCCAAAAATCCATATTTAGAAACTTTCTAATCTAATCTCCACCTTCCATATGTAATCAATTAACATACATTAAAATACCAATCCAACTCCATGGGGTTCGGCCATACACCATGGCCGAGTCCTATGGTTCATAATCCTCTTTCTAAAAATTATTCATCCAATAAAATTTCCTTAATAAATTAAATCCATAAAAGACCTCATGGGGTTCAGCCAAACATCATGGCCAAACCCATGATCCTCCATTTTATCATGTATTTACAAATTGCCATCCTTTGCATGATCTAACCACATGAGTATAATTCCATAATTATTTATGGGGTTCGGCCATGCCCCTTGGCCGAACCATGGTTTAAGGTTCTTCACCAACCATCTTCCATTTAAATCTTTTTAAAAATAATATAATTATTCCATAGTTTTCATTTAATCCCTTCAAAACATTGATAGTCCTTCCATGGTTTCCAACCAATAACCATGTCTTTCCATTAAATTTAATAACATGATCATCTCCCAATTCTCTTCCATGGGGTTCGGCCATACACCATGGCCGAACCCTATGGTTCCTTTCTTAAACAGAAATATCAAAACCACTTACCGGTTCAGCGACTCCTCCGGTTCTCCTTCGCTCCGATTGGTTCTTCCGATCCTTTTCTTCCTTAGCCTTTTCCTCTTGCTTCTTCTTGATCTTGCACCTTTGCTGGCTGCCTTTCCTTCTCTTTGTTCTTTTGATAATGTCGTGAGCCCTTGTTGTTTTGCTGCCCCTCTTCTATAAAAATTCCACACGATCCAATCTTATTAAGATAGCAATTGCTAATTCTCCTTTGCTTTGCTCGGCTGCCCTTTCTTTTCTTAATTTATGAGTGCCGTGCGCCCCTTATGTAATACTCCCAATCGGTCTCTCTTGTTGAGATAGCAAGTCACGATTCCATGCTTAGCAATTGCCGTGAGTCACCAAAACAATAATTGTTATCCTTGTTGTAGGCGCATTCACCACTATAGCAATAATATCTCCCCAATTATAGCCAATCACCGGCCATTGTAAATCCAATACATCTAGGCGTGTTGCTCATCTTAGAAAGTGCTAAGATGGTAATTGCCATGCGCCCTTCCTTGTGTCTTTTATGGTTTTCAATTGGTCCTAATTTAGAAGGTGCCATGCGCCCCTTCTTCCTTTCTTTTATTAAACCTCCCCTTGGTCCTATCTTAGAAGTTGCCGACCCTTTAATTTAGCCATTGCCTTAATGCCATTCTTAATAAAGGGAAATACCCCTTTTTAAAATGATCTTATGCGCAATAATATGGATATACAAATCTCACATTCGGCCAAACTATATCCCATACACGTCCATAATAATCCTATCTTAGATATCTTCTTGGATATGCAAATCCAATATTCTGCCATGCACAATCTTTCTCTAATTTATATAGTATTGCATTACTAATTAAATCCAGCCCCATTTAATTTATTTGAAACGATTTACCAAAACCGTTGGGTCTTAATTGGGCAAAGACCCAACATTTTACCCATCTAAGATCCATATCTAAAATTCTTAAATTAAATGGTAATTTCCGTAAATATTTATAACTTTAAAATCCAGGGTGTTACACTAAAACCCTAAACCCTAAACCCTAAAAGCTAAACCCTAAACCCTAAACCCTAAACCCTAAAACGGAAAAATCCTAAAGCCCTAAACCACTAAACCTAAACCCTAAACCCTAAAACTCTAATGCCCTAAAAACTAAACCCTAAATCCCTAAATCGCTACCCTAACCCATAAACCCTAAACCCTAAAACCCTAAAACCTAAGCACTAAACCCTAAACCCTAAACCCTAAACCTCTAAATCCTAAACCCTAAACCCTAAACCCCTAAAACCGTAAACTCTAAACCCTAAAACCCAAAAACCCAAAAACCTTAAACCCAAATCCCTAAAACCGTAAAACCCTAAACCCTAAAATGGTAAAATCATAAAGCCCTAAACCCTAAAACCTAAACCCTAAACCCTAAAACCCTAAACCCTGAAAACTAAACCCTAAATCCCTAAAACCCTACCCTAAATCCTAAAACCCTAAAACCCTAACCCCTAAACCTCAAACCCTAAACCCCAAAACCCTAAAATTGTAAAACCCTAAACCCTAAACTGTAAACTCTAAAACCCTTAAACCCTAAACTTTAAAACCCTAAAACCTAAATTCGAAACCCTAAACGCTAAACCCTAAACCCCTAAAACCCTAAAACCCTAAACCCCAAAAACCCTAAAACCCTAAAATACTAAAAGCCTAAAACCCTCAACCCTAAATCCCTAAAACCCTACCCTAAACCCTAAAACCCTAAAACCCTAAACCCTAAACCCCAAACCCTAAACCCCAAAACCCTAAAATCGTAAAACCCTAAACCCTAACCCCTAAACTGTAAACTCTAAAACCCTAAAACCCTTACACCCTAAACTTTAAAACCCTAAAACCTAAATTCGAAACCCTAAACCCCTAAAACCCAAAAACCCTAAAATCCTAAAACACTAAAACCCTAAGCCCTAAAACCGTAAACCCTAAAACCATAAACCCTAAAACCCTAAAATCCTAAACCCTAAAATCCTAAACCCTAAACCCTAAAACCCTAAACCCCTAAAACCTTAAAACCCTAAAACCCTAAACCGTAAAACCCTAAAACCCTAAAGCCCTAAACCACAAAACCTAAACCCCTAACCCTAAATCCTAAACCCTAAAACCCTAAAAGCCTAAATCCAAAAAACCCTAAAATCCTAAACCCCTAAAACTCCTAAAACCCTAAACCCTAAAACCCTAAAACCTAAAAGCCTCAAACCCTAAAATCCTAAAACCCTAAACCCTAAAACCATAAAATCCTAAAGCCCTAAACCTTGAAACCTAAACCCTAAACCCTAAACGCTAAACCCTAAACCCCTAAACCCATAAAACCCTAAAACCCCCAAACCCTTGTAACGCCCTGCCCATGGTCCATTAATTCACTTAATTACCTTCCTTGCCATTATTCCTATCCACTTATGTTTGGGTTCCAATAATTGATCATTCATAAAACTCATCATAAAACCCCAAGTTTACCAATTATTTCTTCATGGGATTCGGCCATACGCCATGGCTGAACCTATGGTCCATTAATTCTACATAATTACCATATTGCCATCCAAGGCTATAATTCCATTAATCTCACCCTTAATCCCTTGGTTTGGTGAACCATTCATTAAAATTATACAAAGACCCAAACGTAGCCCATTAACAAGTTCATGGGGTTCGGCCATGGTGGATGTTTCTTTTCCAACTTTTCTTTTAAATGGTTCACCAACTTAGGTCCATAAACATAAGTCTATACTTGCATCCTCCCTTCATTTAAAATACACATAAACATAATAGATCCATAATTGGTTCATGGGGTTCGGCCTAGCACCATGGCCGAACCCTATGATGTCTAACTTCCAATTATCTACATTACATCCATTATTAGAAACTTTCTAAATTAGTAATCATCTTCCATACTTGAATCCATAAATCAAGGTTCCTTCCATAATTAGAAACTTTCCAATTTTAGCAATTCTATTGTTGAATCCATAATCCAAGGTTCTTTCCTTTTTGATCCAAAAATCCATATTTAGAAACTTTCTAATTTAATCTCCACCTTCCATTTTAATCAATTAACATACATTAAAAATACCAATACACCTCCATGGGGTTCGGCCATACACTATGGCCGAACCCTATGGTTCATAATGTTCTCTTTTAAATGCAATCAAAACATCATAACCCCTCCAAGGTTTTCATGATCTTATTGCATCTAAAACCATCAAAACTTATATCCATTTAAAATATATCATAAATAACCTTTCCCATCATTTTCCATGTTTTAATTACATGAACATAATTCCATAAATATTTATGGGGTTCAGCCATGCTCCATGGCCGAACCCATGGTCTAGGATCTTCACCAAAAGCATCCTTTAATTAACCATAACCATTCCCTCAATTTTCTTTTATGGGGTTCGGCCATACACCATGGCCGAACCCTATGGTTCTTTTCTTTTAATAAAAAACTATCAAATTACTTATTGGTTTTGCGACTCCTCCGGTTTTCCTTTGGTTGTTCTTGCTCTTCCAATCTTCTTTTCTTCCTTAGCCTCCTTGATTCTTCTCAAAGCTGAGAACACCTCTTGCTAGAGCACACCAGCGTCAATCCTTCTGGATGGTTGTGTATGTGTTGTGCGCCCCATCTTCCTCTCTTTATAAAACCTCCATTTAATCCTAATTTGGAAGGTGTCATGCGCCATTTTGTCTTTCTTTTATTAAACTCCCAATCAATCCTATCTTAGAAGGTGCCATGCGCCCCTTGTTGCCTCTTTTATAAACTTCAATGTTTATCCTAACTTAAAAGGTGCCATGCGCCCCATGTTTAGCCCTTGCCTTAGTGTTGTTTTTAACTAGGAAAGGGACTCCTTTCCATGATACACTTAGCGCATAAACATGGATATGCCTATCTTCATTCACGGCAAAGCAATTTCCTTATTTGGATTAGTCATCTTCTTTATTTAATAATTCCCTTTTTAAAGATATTCTAGCATATCAATGTGGATATGAAAATCCCACATACATCTCATACGCATATCCTTTTTTATTCAACCCCATTTAAATCTTATTGAAACCATTTCCAAAACCGTTGGGTCTTAATTGGGCAATGACCCAACACTTTACGCATATAAGATCCATATCTGATAATTCAGAAATTAAATAGGTAATTTTCATATATATTAATAAATTGAAAATTCGAGGTGTTATATTTTAGATATTATTTCTATTTTTCGAAATACTTCTACTTTTGGAAATTTCAGTTTTAGACTATTATTTAAAATTAGCAGTTTCAATTTTTAGAAACTACAATTTTAAAAGGTTACCTAATTTTAAAACTTTCTTTTTAAAATAGTAGAAATTCTAGAATTTATATAGACTTGGAAGTCTTACTAAATTTTAAAAGTTATTGAATTGAGAAATTTATATTTTTAGAAATTTTATAATTTTAGATATTATTTTTATTTTTTGAAATAGTGCTATTTTTGGAAATTTCTATTTTAGGATACTATTTAAAATTGGCAATTTCTATTTAAAAACTAAAATTTTAGAAGGTTACCGAATTTTAAAAGTTTCATTTTAAAATATTTGAAATTCTAGAATTATATAGATTTGGAAGTCTTACTAAATTTAGAAACTTGTTGAATTGAGAAATTTCTATTTTTATAAATTTTATAAGTTTAGATATTATTTCTAATTTTTGAAATACTCCTACTTTTAAAAATTTCTATTTTTGGCAGCTATTAAAATTTGGGAGTTTCTATTTTTAGAGACTACAATTTTAGAGCGTTACCTAATTTTAAAAGTTTTTTTTAAATAGTAGAAATTCTAGAATTTATATAGATTTGGAAGTCTTACTCAATGTAGAACTTGTTGAATTGATAAATTTCTATTTTTATAAATTTTATAATTTTAGATATTATTTCTATTTTTCGAAATACTTCTACTTTTGGAAATTTCAGTTTTAGGCTATTATTTAAAATTGACAGTTTCAATTTTTAGAAACTACAATTTTAGAAGGTTACCTAATTTTAAAACTTTCCTTTTAAAATAGTAAAATTCTAGAATTTATATAGACTTGCAAGTCTTACTAAATTTTAAAAGTTATTGAATTGAGAAATTTATATTTTTAGAAATTTTATAATTTTAGATATTATTTTTATTTTTTGAAATAGTGCTATTTTTGGAAATTTCTATTTTAGGATACTATTTAAAATTGACAGTTTCTATTTTAAAAACTAAAATTTTAGAAGGTTACCTAATTTTAAAAGTTTCTTTTTAAGATATTTGAAATTCTAGAATTATATAGATTTGGAAGTCTTACTAAATTTAGGAACTTGTTGAATTGAGAAATTTCTATTTTTATAAATTTTATAATTGTAGATATTATTTCTAATTTTTGAAATACTTCTACTTTTGGAAATTTCTATTTTTGGCGGCTATTGAAAATTGGGAGTTTCTATTTTTAGAAACTACAATTTTAGAACGTTACCTAATTTTAAAAGTTTTTTTTTTAAATAGTAGAAATACTAGAATTTATATAGATTTGGAAGTCTTACTCAATGTAGAACTTGCTGAATTGAGAAATTTCTATTTTTATAAATTTTATAATTTTAGATATTATTTTTATTTTTCAAAATAGTGATTTTTTTCGAAATTTGTATTTTAAGATACTATTTAAAATTGGCAGTTTCTATTTTAAAAACTAAAATTTTAGAAGGTTAACTAATTTTAAAAGTTTCTTTTTAAAATATTTGAAATTCTAGAATTATATAGTTTTGGATGTCTTACTAAATTTAGAAACTTGTTGAATTGAGAAATTTTTTATTTTTATAAATTTATAATTTTATATATTATTTCTAACTTTCGAAATACTTCTACTTTTGTAAATTTCTATTTTTAGCGGCTATTAAAAATTGGGAGTTTCTATTTTTAGAAACTACAACTTTAGAGCGTTACCTAATTTTAAAAGTGTTTTTTTTAATTGTAGAAATTCTAGAATTTATATAGATTTGGAAGTCTTACTCAATGTAGAACTTGTTAAATTGACAAATTTCTATTTTTATAAATTTTATAATTTAGATATTATTCCTATTTTTCAAAATACTTATACTTTCAGATTTTCAGTTTTAGGCAATTATTTAAAATTGGTAGTTTCAATTTTTAGAAACTACAATTTTAAAAGGTTACCTAATTTTAAAACTTTCCTTTTAAAATAGAAATTCTAGAATTTATATAGACTTGGAAGTCTTACTAAATTAAAAGTTATTGAATTGAGAAATTTATATTTTTAGAAATTTTATAATTTTAGATATTATTTTTATTTTTCGAAATAGTGTTATTTTTGAAAATTTCTATTTTAGGATATTATTTAAAATGGCAGTTTCTATTTTAAAAACTAAAATTTTTGAAGGTTACCTAATTTTAAAAGTTTCTTTTTAAAATATTTGAAATTATAGAATTATATAGATTTGGAAGTCTTACTAAATTTAGAAACTTGTTGAATTGAGAAATTTCTATTTTTATAAATTTTATAATTTTTGATATTATTTCTAATTTTTGAAATACTTCTACTTTTGGAAATTTCATTTTTGGGGGCTATTAAAACTGGGAGATTCTATTTTTAGAAACTACAATTTTAGAACGTTACCTAATTTTAAAAGTTTTTTTTTTAATTGTAGAAATTTTAGAATTTATATAGATTTGGAAGTCTTACTCAATGTAGAATTTGTTGAATTGAGAAATTTCTATTTTTATAAATTTTATAATTTTAGATATTATTTCTATTTTTCAAAATACTTTTACTTTTGGACTTTTGAGTTTTAGGCTATTATTTAAAATGGCAGTTTCAATTTTTAGAAACTACAATTTTAAAAGGTTATCTAATTTTAAAACTTTCTTTTTAAAATAGAAGAAATTCTAGAATTTATACAAACTTGGAAGTCTTACTAAATTTTAAAAGTTATTGAATTGAGAAATTTATATTTTTAGAAATTTTATAATTTTAGATAGTATTTTTATTTTTCGAAATAGTGATTTTTTTGGAAATTTCTATTTTAAGATACTATTTCAAATTGGCAGTTTCTATTTTAAAAACTAAAATTTTAGAAGGTTAACTAATTTTAAAAGTTTCTTTTTAAAATATTTGAAATTCTAGAATTATATAGTTTTGGAAGTCTTACTAAATTTAGAAACTTGTTGAATTGAGAAATTTTTTATTTTTATAAATTTTATAATTTTATATATTATTTCTAACTTTCGAAATACTTCTACTTTTGTAAATTTCTATTTTTAGCGGCTATTAAAAATTGGGAGTTTCTATTTTTAGAAACTACAACTTTAGAGCGTTACCTAATTTTAAAAGTGTTTTTTTTAATTGTAGAAATTCTAGAATTTATATAGATTTGGAAGTCTTACTCAATGTAGAACTTGTTGAATTGACAAATTTCTATTTTTATAAATTTTATAAATTTTAGATATTATTCCTATTTTTCAAAATACTTATACTTTCAGATATTTCAGTTTTAGGCTATTATTTAAAATTGCCAGTTTCAATTTTTAGAAACTACAATTTTAAAAGGTTACCTAATTTTAAAACTTTCCTTTTAAAATAGAAGAAATTCTAGAATTTATATAGACTTGGAAGTCTTACTAAATTTTAAAAGTTATTGAATTGAGAAATTTATATTTTTAGAAATTTTATAATTTTAGATATTATTTTTATTTTTCGAAATAGTGTTATTTTTGAAAATTTCTATTTTAGGATATTATTTAAAATTGGCAGTTTCTATTTTAAAAACTAAAATTTTTGAAGGTTACCTAATTTTAAAAGTTTCTTTTTAAAATATTTGAAATTATAGAATTATATAGATTTGGAAGTCTTACTAAATTTAGAAACTTGTTGAATTGAGAAATTTCTATTTTTATAAATTTTATAATTTTTGATATTATTTCTAATTTTTGAAATACTTCTACTTTTGGAAATTTCAATTTTTGGGGGCTATTAAAAACTGGGAGATTCTATTTTTAGAAACTACAATTTTAGAACGTTACCTAATTTTAAAAGTTTTTTTTTTAATTGTAGAAATTTTAGAATTTATATAGATTTGGAAGTCTTACTCAATGTAGAATTTGTTGAATTGAGAAATTTCTATTTTTATAAATTTTATAATTTTAGATATTATTTCTATTTTTCAAAATACTTTTACTTTTGGACTTTTGAGTTTTAGGCTATTATTTAAAATGGCAGTTTCAATTTTTAGAAACTAAAATTTTAAAAGGTTATCTAATTTTAAAACTTTCTTTTTAAAATAGAAGAAATTCTAGAATTTATATAGACTTGGAAGTCTTACTAAATTTTAAAAGTTATTGAATTGAGAAATTTATATTTTTAGAAATTTTATAATTTTAGATATTATTTTTATTTTTCGAAATAGTGTTATTTTTGAAAATTTCTATTTTAGGATATTATTAAAATTGGCAGTTTCTATTTAAAAACTAAAATTTTTGAAGGTTACCTAATTTTAAAAGTTTCTTTTTAAAATATTTGAAATTATAGAATTATATAGATTTGGAAGTCTTACTAAATTTAGAAACTTGTTGAATTGAGAAATTTCTATTTTTATAAATTTTATAATTTTTGATATTATTTCTAATTTTTGAAATACTTCTACTTTTGGAAATTTCAATTTTTGGGGGCTATTAAAAACTGGGAGATTCTATTTTTAGAAACTACAATTTTAGAACGTTACCTAATTTTAAAAGTTTTTTTTTTAATTGTAGAAATTTTAGAATTTATATAGATTTGGAAGTCTTACTCAATGTAGAATTTGTTGAATTGAGAAATTTCTATTTTTATAAATTTTATAATTTTAGATATTATTTCTATTTTTCAAAATACTTTTACTTTTGGACTTTTGAGTTTTAGGCTATTATTTAAAATGGCAGTTTCAATTTTTAGAAACTACAATTTTAAAAGGTTATCTAATTTTAAAACTTTCTTTTTAAAATAGAAGAAATTCTAGAATTTATACAAACTTGGAAGTCTTACTAAATTTTAAAAGTTATTGAATTGAGAAATTTATATTTTTAGAAATTTTATAATTTTAGATATTATTTTTATTTTTCGAAGTAGTGATTTTTTTGGAAATTTCTATTTTAAGATACTATTTCAAATTGGCAGTTTCTATTTTAAAAACTAAAATTTTAGAAGGTTACCTAATTTTAAAAGTTTCTTTTTAAAATATTTGAAATTCTAGAATTTATATAGACTTGCATGTCTTACTAAATTTTAAAAGTTACTGAATTGAGAAATTTATATTTTTAGAAATTTTATAATTTTTGATATTATTTTTATTTTTTGAAATAGTTCTATTTTTGGAATTTCTATTTGAGGATACTATTTAAAATTGACAGTTTCTATTTTCAAAACTAAAATTTTAGAAGGTTACCTAATTTTAAAACTTTCATTTTAAAGTATTTGAAATTCTAGAATTATATAGATTTGGAAGTCTTACTAAATTTAGAAACTTTTTGAATTGAGAAATTTTTTATTTTTATAAATTTTATAATTTTAGATATTATTTCTAATTTTTGAATTGCTTCGACTTTTGGAAATTTCTATTTTTGGCAACTATTAAAAATTGGGAGTTTCTATTTTTAGAGACTACAATTTTAGAGCGTTACCTAATTTTAAATTTTTTTTTTAAATAGTAGAAATTCTAAAATTTATATAGATTTGGAAGTCTTACTCAATGTAGAACTTGTTGAATTGATAAATTTCTATTTTTATAAATTTTATAATTTAGATATTATTTCTATTTTTCGAAATACTTCTACTTTTGGAAATTTTAGTTTTAGGCTATTATTTAAAATTGGCAGTTTCAATTTTTAGAAACTACAATTTTAAAAGGTTACCTAATTATAAAACTTTCTTTTTAAAATAGTAGAAATTCTAGAATTTATATAGACTTGCAAGTCTTACTAAATTTTAAAAGTTATTGAATTGAGAAATTTATATTTTTAGAAATGTTATAATTTTAGATATTATTTTTATTTTTTGAAATAGTGCTATTTTTGGAAATTTCTATTTTAGGATACTATTCAAAATTGACAGTTTCTATTTTAAAAACTAAAATTTTAGAAGGTTACCTAATTATAAAAGTTTCATTTTAAAATATTTGAAATTCTAGAATTATATTGATTTGCAAGTCTTACTAAATTTAGAAACTTGTTGAATTGAGAAATTTTTTATTTTTATAAATTATATAATTGTAGATATTGTTTCTAATTTTTGAAATACTTCTACTTTTGGAAATTTCTATTTTTGGCGGCTATTGAAAATTGGGAGTTTCTATTTTTAGAAACTACAATTTTAGAACGTTACCTAATTTTAAAAGTTTTTTTTAAATAGTAGAAATTCTAGAATTTATATAGATTTGGAAGTCTTACTCAATGTAGAACTTGTTGAATTGAGAAATTTCTATTTTTATAAATTTTATAATTTTAGATATTATTTCTATTTTTTGAAATACTTCTGCTTTTGGAAATTTTAGTTTTAGGCTATTATTTAAAATTGGGAGTTTCAATTTTTAGAAACTACAATTTTAAAAGGTTACCTGATTTTAAAACGTTCTTTTTAAAATAGTAGAAATTCTAGAATTTATATAGACTTGCAAGTCTTACTAAATTTTAAAAGTTATTGAATTGAGAAATTTATATTTTTAGAAATTTTATAATTTTAGATATTATTTTTATTTTTTGAAATAGTGCTATTTTTGGAAATTTCTATTTTAGGATACTATTTGCAATGTTCCTCCATATTTGGAAACTTCTCAATTTAATTTCCACCTTCCATAATTAGAAAGATTCTAATTTAGTAACCAATACTACTCCATTTAAAATAAATCATTATCCTTTCCATGGAATTCATCCTTCAAAATCCCATAATTATAATCAACACAACTCCATTCAAACCCTTTAAAATCCTATAATTATTCCATTGTTTTCATCTCATAAAATAACCAACAACCTTCCGTGGGGTTCGGCCCTTCATCATGGCTGAACCCTATGGTTTATCAATTCCTCTTAAACCATTTAAACTCATGTAAATTTAACATACTCCTATAGTCTTCATCATTAAAAATCCATACATTCAACCAAGGTCCTTCCATGGTTTCTATCAAACAGTCCATTAAAAACAACATAATTTTCCATTCCCTTTCTTCCATGGGGTTCGGCCATACATCATGGCTGAACCCTATGGTTCCATACTTCTTCTTGAACATCATTTAAACCCTTTTTAAAACCATATAATTATTCCATCGTTTTCATTTAATCCCTTCAAAAATTATAAACCACTAACATCAACCTCCCGTTTAAAATTAACCAATAATCTTCCATGGGGTTCGGCCATGCACTATGGCCGAACCCTATGGTTCTTTCTTTCCATTAAAACCTCATCATTCATCCCTCAATCTTCTTCCATGGGGTTCGGCCATACACCATGGCCGAACCCTATGGTTATTTTCCTTTAAACAAGAATTATAAAATCACTTACCAGTTCCGCAACTCCTCCGGTTTTCCGTCGGTTGCCTTCTCTTCCTTTGTATGTGAATGACGTGTGCCTCTCCTTCTCTCCTTTTATTCCACTCGATCCTATCTTATTAAGACAGCAAGACCCTTAAGTTTTGCCCTTCTTAATGCCGTGTATCCCTTGCCAAATCACCATTGCCGTGTGCACTCTTTCCTTGTGTTGCCTTTCTTTTAAAACTCCAATCAGTCCTATCTTAGAAGGTACTAAGATACAATAGCCGTGTGCACTTGTTGTGGTTCTTTCTTTTATAAAAACCTCCACTTAATCCCATATTTAGAAGGTGCCATGTGCCCCTCCTTGTTGCCTCTTTTAATTGATCCTATGCGCATATCTCATTCCTAAATAGAAAGTGCCATGATCTCTTTAAACTTAGCCATTGCCGTGTACCCCTTGCTTGAGTCTTAATTGGAAGTTGCCGACCTTGGGCTTCCCACTTTAGAGAGTCCTAAATATAGCTCTTATCAAGGGAAATAATCCATTTAATTTGTGAATATTAGTTATGGACTTTAAATTGGGTAATGAGTTGGGTCATTGGCCCAATTAGGACCCAACGGTTTTGGAAAGGGTTCCAATAAAATTTAAATGGGTTGAATTATTTTAGTAATGCATTATGTCCAAAATTAAATAAAAGATTATGCATGGCCGAATATTGGATTTGCATATCTAGGTGATACGCATGGATCATTTAAAAAGGGTAGTACACGGCATTAGGCATTGGCTAAGCTATAGGGTCTTGGTACCTTCTAAGTTAGCATAAAATGGAAGAGGCAATATAACGCCCCGCCCTTTCCGAGATTCAAAGTTTATTTTTTTTTTAAATAATAAAATAATAACACCGAAAGAGGGCGGACGATGTCACGACGCGAGGTAAGTCCGGACTACCCAAGTCCGACCCTTAACTGGCCACCCATGTGTGCATGGACTAAACCATTAATAACAATCCACACATGGAACTAATCAAGTCATGCGGAATTATACTAGACAAATTGTGGAACTAAACTGAATAAATAGCAAGTACAAGTCTCCCATTAAAACTGTTTAAACTAAGCATCCAATATCAAACCATAAACAAACCATAACAAAGTTACTAGTTATTACATGTCCATAAAATGTAATTCAAATAACTGTAAAATAGAAATTCCATTTAACATTCAAGCGCTTAAGCTTGGCTCCCCTCCTGGTCCTCGACCTTCTCTTTCCCTTTTCCTTTTCCTGCATTATCCTCTAAGGATAGAATTAGGGCGTTGATCAACGCGCCCAGTAGGTTTTCCGATCAAGGCTACCACATGATTAATATATAGAACATGCATATATCATAGTACATGATCATCAATAAAACATCTGAAAACAATGCTATGTATGTAAGTGCATATGCAATGAGTCCACCCATCACAAGTATACATAACTATCACTTGACGGGATTCTCACGTCTAGGTAATCCAGAGTACTCCTCATTTCCTCCAGATAGGATTCTCATGTCAAGGTAATCCAGAGTACTCCTCATTTCCTCTGGATAGAACTCTCATGTCAAGTTATTTCACAGTGTAATCCATAGTACTCCTCATTTCCTATGGATAGTGGTTACAAGTAGGTAGGAAACCTACTGAAACTTCGCTTAAGTGTCTGTTCCTTTTTAAGCTTCACCCGATCATGACTCGCACGCCGTTCAACTTCCGTTTCCTTGTTTATACATCAGCAAGTTAATACTTAATCTTCTTGATTTCTAATAAAGTTTAGATCCCATAAACCATCTTGTGGGGTTCTGCCATATCCATGGCCGAACCTCACCAACTTAGGATTTAATCTCCCTTTTCATTTGATCAACCCTTAAACACTTTACCCTTCAAACATATCTTGGTAGGGTTCGGCCATACAACATGGCCGAACCATACCACTTTGATTTTGGACCCCTCTTTTCAAGTTCTTTGATCAATCCTTTCATATTACACTTTGACTTGTATTTACGGTTTTGCCATTGACCTAACCATTTTTAATCTTGCTTAGAAAAACAAGATCCATAAAAACCACCTTAGTGGGGTTCGGCCATACTACTTGGCCGAACCTCACCATTTGATTTGGTCCTTCATTCACCATCTCCAATTATATTATAACTTAGCCTAAATCCACCAAATGATCATTGATGGGGTTCGGCCATACTACATGGCCGAACCTCATCCTATGGATTTTTATCCCATATTCCATCATCTACCATGATTGGTTATTTACTTACACTAAGTCCATAGATAATCATATCATCATCCATAATTTTCAACCATGATCTTATCCTAATTAATCGATAAAAACAGTCCACTAAATTCCATAACCAAGAAACCTTACATCCATATAAAATGGTCCATGGGGTTCGGCCATGTATGGTTCTCTTGGTTCAATACTTCCCATGCTTATTCATGGTTTTGACATGCTAATTTAACCATAATCAATATATGGTTCCGCCATACATTGGCCGACCCAATATATATACACTTTATCTCCATTTTTAAACACCTTAACCCTTCCACAACTTGTATGGTTTTTATCTTTCAAAACCATTAAAATCACCATAAGCTTGACAACTCCTTTCATGGGGTTCGGCCATCCCAATGGCCGAACCCTATGGCCTATGTTGTGAACCTCTTTAACACATAATTTGAGTCTCATTAAAACACATAAAATCTTTATAATTTTGCATGGTTTTTAGCCTTCAAAAATCATCAAAATACCCAAATAATTTCATGGGGTTTGGCCATCCAAAGTGGCCGAATCCAATGATACATTTTTACCATTTTAAACAACCTTTATCCAAGGTTTAATTCCTTGAAGCATGCGGCCATTCCATGGCCCAAAACATGCTCCCTTTTCACCAATTTAATTAAACCAAATTCCATGGAGTACTTACCAATTTCCTTTGCCTTTCCTCTTGCCTTTGATCTTTGCTTCCTTCCCACTTGCTTCCTTCTTTCTTCCTTAGTCTAATCGAATATGTGCTTGATCAATGATGAAAACACCAATAGCTGGTTCGGCCAAGGAGGTGTGTTCTTGAGAGAGGGAGAGAGAGATGAATTCTATGGTTTCATGGAGTGACAATCGGCCAAATGAATGGTGTATTCCTTTTGTTAAACAACCCCATATTATCTCATTACTCCTCATCAATCCTTGATCAAACCAAGGAGACATTTGGTGCCAACCAAGGCACCCCTTGGCACTCCCAACGTTGGAGCCTTGGGTTTCCACATGAGATGGAAACCCTCTCAATTCCCATGAGATTTTTATTGGTTTTCATGCATTAACCTTTAATTCCAACCCACCAACGTGTGAGACTTGTTTTCTTGGTGATGTTTGAGACCAAGGCAACTCCTCACATTCCATTTGACTCACTTGAACTCAAGGCCCCTTTGATTTCCAACTCAACTCATCCAACTCACTACACTTAATGCCATTCATTTAATGTACTTGAGTCAACTCATTTCTTAATTCAAATCCAACTCATTTTAGTCCCAACTCAACCTGATTTGACTCATATTTAAGCTCAATTGAGGGTCCACACGGTCAAACATAGTCCACATGGTCAACACGACCCATTGGGTCCTCATTTAGCCCATGGATCCAATTTGACGCCATGACCCAATTATGGGTTGTTTTAGCCATTTGCATGTGATTTTCATATGTGCCTCAAGCCTACCCATTTATCCTCCATTTAGTTTCCAATCATTTCAGCTTAACCCCATTAAATTTGGGCTCACCCAATGGTCAAACAAGTCCATTATGACCCATTAGGTCCCAATTGGGTCCTTTGACCCAATTAACCACATTGACCCAATTTGATGTTCATTACCCATTCATGATAAATTGACCCTTATAATATGTTCATATGGTCTTAATTTGAACAATGGGTCCCACCATTTTCTCATTTACAATCACATTTATTAAATTCACCAATCCAGTGGCATTTTCGTAAATATTCATATTATTGAGAAATTGGGGTGTTACAATATAACCTTCTTTTTAATATTTTCGTCCCGAAAATCGAACGAAGTCGGGTTCCAAAATATATTACATAAACAATTCGGGGTGAGCTGTTCTCATCTCCAATTCGAGTTCCCATGTGGCTTTTTCAACACCATGTCGGTCCCATACCACTTTTACGAACTGAATCGTCCTATTTCACAACACCCTTTGCTTAGTCTCCACTATTTTGACAGGCTTCTCGACGTACGTCACGTCGCTTTGCACTTCTATATCTTGGACATTCAATACATGGGACGGATCGGGATTATACTTCCTTAGCATTGACACATGAAACACATCGTGTAACGCTGCCAATTGTGAAGGAAGTGCTATCTGATAAGTTACATCCCCCACTCTTCTTATGATGGGAAACGGTCCCACAAATCTGGGTGACAGTTTCCCCTTCTTTCCAAACCTCATGTGTCCTTTTCGTGGCGAGACCTTTAAGAATACCATGTCTCCCACTTCAAATTCTAGAAACCTTCTTCTTTTATCAACGTAACTCTTTTGCCGACTCTGTGCAGTCAATAAATGTTGACGTATCAACTGAATTTGTGCTGTGGTCTCTGCAACCAGCTCAAGTCCAATCAGTGCAGGCTCACCAGCCTCTGTCCAGCACACTGGTAATCTACACGGTCTACCATATAAAGCCTCGAATAGGGCCATCTGAAGGCTTGCCTGATAGCTATTATTATATGAGAATTCTACCAGTGGCAAGTGGTCCTCCCATCCACCCTTGAAATCTAACATGCATGCTCTCAGCATGTCTTCCAAGGTTTGTATCGTCCTTTCTGATTGTCCATCAGTCTGTGGATGGAATGCGGTGTTAGTCAGTAGATCTGTCCCCATAGCTGACTGCATACTTTGCCACACTCTGTCGGTAAATCGGCTATCCCTGTCAGATACTATAGTTCGGGGAATGCCATGTAGCCAAATGATTTCTTTGATATACCGCCGACCCAACGTCTCAGATGAATCCATCATCTTGATAGGGAAAAAATGCGCAGACTTGGTCAGTCGGTCTACCACGACCCATATAGCATCATTGCCCTTTGAGGATCTCGGCAACCCTGTCACAAAGTCCATGGAAATGTGTTCCCATTTCCATTCTGGCACTGATAAGGGTTTAAGTAACCCTGGTGGCTTCTGATGTTCCATCTTAACTTGCTGACAAGTTAAACAGTGCGCCACAAATTCCGCCACATCTCTTTTGAGTCCGTGCCACCAATAATGTCTCTTCAGGTCGTGATACATTTTGGTGCTGCCGGGATAAATGGAGAGCTTGGATTGATGTGCCTCAATCAATAGCTCTTTCCTACAGTTCTTTGGCACATATACTCTTCCTTGGAATAAAAAGACCCTGTCCTGGTCGTAATTTCCATTCTGGTACTACTATGCCCGTAGACATCTTAGCCCATATCTCTTCCACTTCCGGATCTGCTCGTTGTTCTTGTTCAATTTTGGTGACCATATTGGACCGTATGATTAAATTATACATACTCCCATGATTGTTGATATACAGATTAAACTCTCGAATGGTGTTCAACATCTCCCATTCCGTTCTGATCAAACATGCCACGGATGCATGTAATATGCGGCTGAGGGCATCCGCCACCTTGTTTACCTTGCCTGGATGATATCGAAACGCGAATTCATAATCCGCCAGATACTCCATCCATCTACGTTGCCTCAGGTTGAGCTCCTTCTGATCAAATAAGTATTTCAAACTCTTATGATCAGAAAATACCTCAAATTTCTCGCCGTAGAGATAATGTCTCCAACTTTTGAGAGCGAAGACCACTGCAGCTAGCTCCAAATCATGTGTGGGATAAAGACGTTCGTGTATTTTTAACTGTCTTGAACCATATGTGTGATTTTCATATGTGCCTCAAGCCTACCCATTTATGCTCCATTTAGTTTCCAATCATTTCAGCTTAACCCCATTAAATTTGGGCTCACCCAATGGTCAAACAAGTCCATTATGACCCATTGGGTCCCAATTGGGTCCTTTGACCCAATTAACCACATTGACCCAATTTGATGTTCATTACCCATTCATGATAAATTGACCGTTATAATATGTTCATATGGTCTTAATTTGAACAATGGGTCCCACCATTTTCTCATTTACAATCACATTTATTAAATTCACCAATCCAGTGGCATTTTCGTAAATATTCATATTATTGAGAAATTGGGGTGTTACAATTTTCCGAAAATCAGAGTCTAAAAATTTCTTTTTAAAGAAACAAGAATGAACAAGAGAGGGGGGCGTTACGACGCGAGCTAAGTCTGGACTACCCAAGTCCGACCCTTAACTGGCCAAACCATGTGTGCATGGACTAAACCATGATAAACAATACACACACGGAACTAAACAAGTCATACGGAATAAACATAACTGATTGCGGAATAATACCTACTTGTAACCACTATTATGATTGGTTTTATCATGATTTTGATGAGATATGTTGTTATTGCTATTATGTTTCAATTGGTTTTTGAATGATGAGATTTACATTTACAAATGATATATAATTCATTGACATCTCATGCATGGCATGGGGTTATGACTTTGGAAAACCGGAGCCCTATCCATAGAAAATGAGGAGTACTATCGATTACACTATGAAATAACTTGACATGAGAGTTCTATCCAGAGGAAATGAGGAGTACTCTGGATTACCTTGACATGAAAATCCTATCCGGAGGAAATGAGGAGTACTCTGGATTACCTTGATGTGAGAATCCCTTCAAGTGATAGCTATGTATACTTGTGATGGGTGGGACTCATTGCATATGCACTCACATACATAGCATTGTTTTCAGATGTTTTATTGATGATCATGTACTATGATATATGCATGCTCTATATATTAACCATGTGGTAGCCTTGATCGGAAAACCTACTGGGCTCGTTGATCTAACGCCCTAATTCTATCCTTAGAGGATAATGTAGGAAAAGGAAAAGGGAAAGAGAAGGTCGAGGACCAGGAGGGGAGCCAAGCTTAAGCGCTTGAATGATAAATGGAATTTTTATTTTACAGTTATTTGAATTACATTTTATGGACATGTAATAACTAGTAACTTTGTTATGGTTTGTTTATGGTTTGATATTGGATGCTTAGTTTAAACAGTTTTAATGGGAGACTTGTACTTGCTATTTATTCAGTTTAGTTCCACAATTTGTCTAGTATAATTCCGCATGACTTGATTACTTCCATGTGTAGATTGTTATTCATGGTTTAGTCCATGCACACATGGGTGGCCAGTTAAGGGTCGAACTTGGGTAGTCCGGACTTAGCTCGCGTCGTGACGTCGTCCGCCCTCTTCCAGTGTTATTATTTTATTATTTAAAAAAAAAATTAGACTCTGAATCTTGGAAAGGGCAGGGCGTTACAGGCAACAAGGGGAATTATTTATCTTAGCACCTTCTAATATTGGATATTGCCGTGTGGAGTTTATTAAAAGGGAAACACAAAGGCACACGACATAGGGGATTGGCTATCTTAAGCACCTTCTAAGTTGGGTTTAATTGTAAATAATAAAAGGAGAGAAGGACAAGGGCGCACGGATTGCACATCTCTCTCTCTCCCTTTCTCAAGTTCTCATTCACGGCAAGAACAAGGAGAAGGAGAAGGCAGCCAGCAAGAGGTGTTCTTGGTTTGGAAAAATTAAGAAGAAAGGAGAAGGACTGGAAGAGCAATAATCAATCGGAACCGGTTAGTATTTTTATTTGATAAATTTGTTTTGAAATAAAAGAACCATAGGGTTCGGCCATGGTGTTTGGCCGAACCCCATGGAAGAAGAATGGGAGATGATTGGAGTATTAATTAATGGCATGAGGAACCATAGGGTTCGGCCATGGTGTATGGCCGAACCCATGGAAGAACTTTGATGATTCTTTTTAATGGAAGAACATGGTTTATTTAATGATGGTTTGAATGATAAAAACCATGGAAAGAATACCAAAGTTTTGAAGGGATGCATGTATTGTTTAATAATTTTTAGAGGAAGATTATGAACCATAGCATTCGGCTATGGGTATGGCCGAACCCTGTGGAGTGGTGTTAGTATTATCATTGAATTTTAATGGGAGTAAATAATGGAGGATCAAGGAGTAAATAATGGTCAAGATCATGAACCTTAGGGGTCGGCCATGGTATATGGCCGAACCCCATGGAGTTCGTTATTAATTTAGAAAATAAATGGAAAGGGTTAGATTTGTTTCTATGGGTGAGGTTCGGCCATGGTGTATGGCCGAACCCCACTAAAGTTTATTTATGGAAGTTTGTTTATTTAGAAAGTTTCTAAAAATAGAAGGAGGAGATTAAAATGGGAAAGTTTCTATTTTTGGAAGGTGAAGATTAAATTAGAAAGTTTTAATTAGGAACTTTCTAATTATGGAATTTTAATTTGGAAGCTTTAAAATTATGGAAAGAACTTGGAGTTAGGGATCCAAGAATAGGAATTGATAAATTTAGAAAGTTTCTATTTAGGGACTTTCTAAGTATGGAAGTTGGATATGGAATTTAGAAAGTTTCTAAATATGGACCTTCTAATTATGGACTTGTTAATTATGGGTTTGCCAATAATGGAAGTTGATAAAATTGGAAATTTAGATATCATAGGGTTCGGCCATGGTGCTTGGTCGAACCCCATGAACCAATTTTATGGGTTTAGGTTTATGTGTTAATGAATGGAAAGTTGGAAATAATTAGGCCAATGGCAATTTTGTAAATAGGGTATAGAATGAAGGACCATGGGTTCGGCCATGGTGTATGGCCGAACCACATGGGGAATATTTGATGGATCATGTTGGGACTAAGGAATCGATTATGGAATTAATATGGGGAATGATTTATGATTTTTTAATGTTTGAAAGGATCGGATTATTGGATATGTAAGCCATGGATGGCAAAGTTGTAAATATATGGAAATATTGGATATAGGGTTCGACCATGGTGTATGGCCGAATCCCATGAATTATTTATTGGACTATGTGTTTGGATTAAAGAAGTATCTATGGATTATTTTGGAACCTAAGCAAGGAAAATGGCTATGGTTATGTACAATGGCATTATTGTAATTAACTGAATTAATGGACCATGGGTTCGGCCATGGTGCATGGCCGAACCCCATGGGGTTTTGTTTATGAACTTAGAACATTAAAAATCAAGTGGGACTTGGTTATGATTAATTATTATATTATAAGGTAACGGGACCTCACAAGGTGTTTACGATCGTGAGCGGTTACCAGACAAAAGACGCAAGGACACGTAGCGGTCTTTGGCAGGATTCCACCTCTTTGAAACCAAGGGTTTATGTACATTGTGCTTATCTTATTTTTGATGAAATTATGCTACAAAGGATATGTTTCAAATTGAATTTTAAATGCTATGTTTATTTGTATAAATAGCATGTGTTGGATATGTTTCAAAAGGTGATTTTAAATGATGTTTATGTTATAAAATAACATGTGTTTCATTGGCATCTCATGCATGGCATGGGGTGAAGGATTTGTAACCGGAGGGTCCACACTCCGTCGGGGCGTTCGAAAAACCTATGTGGGGTACCTTGATGTGTTTTTCCATTAGGAAGAAATCGGAGGGTCCACACTCCGTCGGGGCGTCCGAAAGACCTATGTGGTGGGTAATTTTATGTACTTGTAATGGGTGGGACTCATTGCATTTGTCATCATTGCATGGCATGGTTTTATATGGTTTTGGATATTATGTTTTAATATATGTTTTGTACTAACCATGTGTGAGCCGTAACTGAAACACCTACTGGGCGCGTTGTTCTAACGCCCTACTTCTACCCTAGTTGATGATAGAGGAAACAAGGGGAACGATGAGCGCAAGGAGGGTCAGGCATAGGAGATTGGATGATTTATTTTATATGTTTTGAATAAAGTTACTTATGGACATGTATTTGAGTAACTAGTTTTCGGGATTGTAATAACTTAGATGGTTGGATGTTAATTTTGATAATTATGATATCTGAATGATGATTAAGGAGTTGAAGTACTTTGCTATATGAATGGAATAGAACTTGGTTCTATTAAAATTCCGCATGTCATAATTTTTATTCCTCAAGTTGATATTGTTATGTGTGATCCATTTTCGTGGACTTAGTCCATGCACACATAGGGTTGGTTAGTTAAGGGTCGGACTTTGGAAGTTCGGACTTAGCTCTCGTCGTGGCGTCCCGCTCTTGC
Source organism: Chimonanthus praecox (assembly GCA_022113865.1). Classification (NCBI taxonomy): domain Eukaryota; kingdom Viridiplantae; phylum Streptophyta; class Magnoliopsida; order Laurales; family Calycanthaceae; genus Chimonanthus; species Chimonanthus praecox. Next base: position 31,795,140 of record CM039088.1, on the reverse strand, counting down.
TCACTCTATTATTTTTTTTAAAAAAAATAGACTCTGATTTACGGGAAGAAACGAGTGAAAAAGGACAGGGCGTTACAAGATTTGGAAGTCTTACTAAATGTAGAAAGTTATTGAATTGAGAAATTTATATTTTAAGAAACTTTATAATTTTAGATTTTATTTTTATTTTTTGAAATACTGCTATTTTTTTAAATTTATATTTTAGGCTACCATTTAAAAGTGGCAGTTTCTATTTTAAAAACTAAAATTTTAGAAGGTTACATAATTTAAAAAGTTTCTTTTTCAAATATTTGAAATTATAAAATTATATAGATTAGGAAATCTTACTAAATTTAGAAACTTGTTGAATTGAGAAATTTCTATTTTTAGAAATTTTATAATTTTAGTTATTATTTCTATTTTTCGAAATACTTCTAGTTTTAGAAATTTCTATTTTAGGCTATTATTTAAAATTGGCAGTTTCTATTTTTAGGAAATACAATTTTAGAAGGTTACCTAATTTTAAAACTTTCTTTTTAAAATTGCAGAAATTCTAGAATTTGTATAGATTTAGAAATATTACTAAATTTAGAAACTTATTGAATTGTGGAATTTATATTTTTAGAAATTTTAAAAATATAGATATTATTTCTATTGTTTGAAATACTGCTACTTTTGGAAATTTCTATTTTAGGCTACTATTAAAAATTGGAAGTTTCTATTTTTAGAAACTATAATTTTAAAAGGTTTCCTAATTTTAAAAGTTTTTTATTAAAATAGTAGAAATTCTGAAATTTATGTAGATTAGGAAGTCTTACTAAATTTAGAAACTTGTTGAGTTAAGAAATTTCTATTTTTAGAAATTTTATAAATTTAGATATTATTTCTAATTTTCAAAATACTGCTATTTTTGGAAATTTCAATTTTAGGCTATTATTTAAAATTGATAGTTTCTATTGTTAAAAACTAAAATTTTAGAAGGTTATCTAATTTTAAAAGTTTAAAATTTTATAAATTTAGATATTATTTCTAATTTTCAAAATACAGCTACTTTTGGAAATTTACAACCTTCAATTTTAGAAGATAACCTAAATTTAAAAGTTTATTTTTAAAATAGTTGAAATTCTAGAATTATATAGATTTGGAAGTCTTACCAAATTTAGAAACCTGATTAATTGAGAAATTTCTTTTTTTTAGAATTTTTATAATTTTATATATTATTACTATTTTTTAAAATACTGCTACTTTTGGAAAGTTCTATTTTAGGCTATTACTTAAAATTGACAGTTTCTATTTTAAGAAACTCCAATTTTAGAGGGTTACCTAATTTTAAAACTTTGTTTTTAAAATAGTTGAAATTCCAAAATTTATAAAGATTTGGAAGTCTTGATAAATTTAGAAACTAGTTGAATTGAGAAATTTATAAATACTGCTACTTTTGGAAAGTTCTATTGTAGGCTATTACTTAAAATTGACAGTTTCTATTTTAAGCAAACTCCAATTTTAGAAGGCTACCTAATTTAAAAACTTTGTATTTAAAATAGTTGAAATTCCAAAATTTATAAAGATTTGGAAGTCTTACTAAATTTAGAAACTTGTTGAATTGAGAAATTTATATTTTTAGAAATTCTATAATTTTATATATTATTACTATTTTTTGAAATACTGCTACTTTTGGAAATTTCTATTTTAGGTTATTACTTAAAATTGACAATTTCTATTTTTATAAACTCCAATTTTAGAAGGTTACCTAATTTTAAAACTTTGTTTTTAAAATAGCTGAAATTCCAAAATTTAAAAAGATTTTGAAGTTTAACAAAATTAAGAAACTTGTTGAATTGAGAAATTTATATTTTTAGAAATTTTATAATTTTATATATTATTACTATTTTTTGAAATATTGCAACTTTTGGAAATTTCTATTTTAGGCTATTACTTAAAATTGACAGTTTCTATTTTTAGAAACTCCAATTTTAGAAGGTTACCTAATTTTAAAACTTTGATTTTAGAATATTTGAAATTCTAAAATTTATAAAGATTTCGAAGTCTTACTAAATTTGGAAACTTTTGAATTCAGTAATTTATATTTTTATAAGTTTTAAATTTTTAGATTTTTTTCTACTTTTCGAAATACTGCTAGTTTTGGAAATTTTTATATTAGGAAACTAATTAAAATTGGAAGTTTCTATTTTTAGAAATTATAATCTTAAAAAATTACCTAAATTTAAAAGTTTCTTTTAAAAATAGTAGAAATTCTAGAATTTGTATTGATTTGGAAGTCTTACTAAATTTAGAAACTTGTTACGTTGAGAAATTTCTATTTTTAGAAATTTTATAATTGTAGATATTATTTCTATTGTTCGAAATACTTCTACTTTTTGAAATTTCTATTTTAGGCAAATATTTAAAATTGGTAGTTTCTATTTTTAGAAATTATAATTTGAGAAGGTTACCTAATTTTAAAATTTTCTTTTTAAAATAGTTGAAATTCTAGAACTATATACATTTGAGAAAGTACAATCCTGATCCTTCTCATGTACTGAACATGCAAGACATAGAGATCCAAAACGACGTGACATATGTCGAGAAGCATGTCCGAGTGGTGGACACAGAACAAAGGGTATTACGAAACCGAGTGATCCAGTTTGTCAAAGTGGTATGGGATCGACATGGCATTGAGGAAGCCACACGGGAACTCGAGTCGAAAATGAGAAAAGCTCATCCTGAGCTATTTATGTAAATATTTGAAACCCTACTTCACTAGATTTTCGGGACGAAATTTTTAAAAAGAGGGTTGTATTGTAACACCCCGGATTTTCGAGTTATTAATAAATATGAAAATTACCCATTTAATTTGTGAATTATTAGATATGGATCTTATATGGGTAAAGTGTTGGGTCATTGCCCAATTAAGACCCAACGGTTTTGGAAATGGTTTTTGTAATACCCCAGATTTTCAAGTTATAAATATTTACAGAAATTACCCATTTAATTTATGAATTTTAGATATGGGTCTTAGATGGGTAAAATGTTCGGTTTTTGCCCAATTAAGACCCAACAGTTTTGGTAAATGGTTTCAAATAAATTAAATGGGGCTAGATTTAATTAGTAATACAATACTGTATAAATTAGAGAAAGATTATGCATGGCCGAATATTGGATTTGCATATCCAAGAAGATGTCTAAAAATTAAATAAGGATTACATTGGCCGTGTATGTGGGATTTTCATATCCACATTGATATGTTAGAATATCTTGAGAAGATATCTAAAATTAAATAAAGAAGATGTCTAGAGATAAATATAGATGGCTTGGTCGCATGAGAGATATGCATATCTATGTGATGCGCATAGATCATTTAAAAAGGGGGCTTTCTTGATTAAAAACGGCATAAGGGAATTATTATCTTAGCACCTTTTAAATTGGGATCAATGAGAGATTAATTAAGGCAACAAAGGAGCGCACGACAATTGCCATCTTAGCACTTTCTAAGATGAGCAACACGCCTAGATGTATTGGATTTACAATGGGCGGTGATTGGCTATAATTGGGGAGATATTCTTGCTATAGTGGTGAATGCGCCTACAACAAGGATAGCAATTATTGTCTTGGTGACTCACGGCAATTGCTAAGCATGGAATCGTGACTTGCTATCTCAGCAAGATAGACCGACTGGAAGTAGTATAAGCAAGGCAGCAAGGGACTCACGGCATTGTCTAAACATATGATCGAGTGCGAGGTTTTATAAAAGAGAGGAAGCATAACAAGGGCGCACGGCACCCATAACATCAGGTCTCATTCTCGGCTTTCATAATACACAAAAGAAGAAGAGGGCAGCCAGCAAGAGGTGTTCTCAGTTTTGTGAAAGATCAAGGAGGCTAAGGAAAGAAGAAGATTGGAAGAGCAAGATCAACCGAAGGAAAATAGGAGGAGTCGCGGAACCGGTAAGTGATTTGATGTTTTTGATTAAAAGAAAGGAACCATAGGGTTCGGCCATGGTGTATGGCCGAACCCCATGGAAGAAAAAATTAAGGGATGATTATGGTTAAGTTTAATGGAAAGAATGGACCATACCATGGCCGAACCCCATGGAAAGACATGGTTAATGTATGGATTTTTTTAATGAGGAAAACCATGGGAGTTGGTTAATAAATTTATATGGCTTTAATGGATTTTTTGGTGATTTTTAATGGAAGGTTATTGGTTATATTTTAAGGGATGAAAACCATGGAAAGACATGGTTTAAATTATGGGTTTTTGGGTTGGAAACCATGGAAGGACTTTGGTGAATTTTTATGGAAGTTTGAATGATTAAATCTTAGATATGTGATTTAAAAAGGAATTAATGGACCATACAATTCGGCCAAGTTGTATGGCCGAACCCCATGGGAGTTTGTTGATAATGTTATATGATTTTTGGAGGGGTGAAAACCATGAAGGACATTAGTTATTTTAATGGAATTGAAAGATGAAAATCATAGATGTAGGTTTATGATTTTAAAGGGTTTAAATGGAAAAAATATAGATGGAAGTTCATGGCTTAATAATTGTCTTTATGAGTGAGGTTCGGCCATGGTGTATGGCCGAACCCCACTAGGGTTTATTTTAAGAATGATGGAGATTAAATTAGTAAGTTTCTAATTATGGAAGGATGGATGCTAAATTTGGAATCTTTCTAATTATGGAAGGATGGATGATAAATTTGGAAACTTTCTAATTTGGAAGGAACTTGAATTATGGATTCAAGAATGGAATTGCTAAATTTGGAAAGTTTCTATAATTGGGAAATTATGCATCATAGGGTTCGGCCAAGGTGTATGGCCGAACCCCATGAACCAACTAAGGGATCATATGGGTTTTATGGATCGGTTTTGGACATAAACATAATATGATTAAATGAATGAAAGGACCTATGTTTGGAATCTAAACATAAGTTGTTGAAGGCAATGGCAAAGTTGTAAATGCATGCCAAAATGGAGGATCATGGGTTCGGCCATGGTGTATGGCCGAACCCCATGAGGTTTCTTTTATAGACTTGATTGGTTAAGGAATTTATATAGGGTCTAGTTATGATAGATTTAAATGAATGGAGGTAATGGCAATTTTGTAAATATCGCCTAAAATTGAAAGATCATGGGTTCCTAAAATTGAAAGATCATGGGTTCGGCCATAACATGGCCGAACCCATGAACTTGTTAATGGGCCAATTGTGGGCCTTTGTATATTTAATGAATGGTTTACCAAACCAAGGGATGAGGGGTTTTATTTTATGAATTATGAACCAATCATGAAATTATGTAATGGATCTATTTTGGACCTAAATCTAAGGTGATAAAGGAAATGGCAGGAAGGTAAATAAGTGAATAAATGAACCATGAACCGGCCATGGTGTGTGGCCGAACCCCATGGGGAAGGTTTGCTCGACTTAGATGTTTTTGGATCTATGTTTTGAATCTAACATGAATGAATATATGATGGTGATTAACCATGGAGGGAATAATGACATTATTGTAAATATGGTCAAAAAATGAAAGACCATGGGTTCGTACATGGTGTATGGCCGAACCCCATGGGGATTGTTTTGATGGACATAGGGTTACATATGTTGGATTAAATGAATGAAATGTTAACTAAAGATTAGCCCAATGGCAAAGTTGTAATAAAGGGTAAAAGTGAGGAATCATGGGTTCGGCCATAACCATGGCCGAGTTATGGCCGAACCCCATGAGGATTGTGTTTATGGACTTAAAACAATATTGTAAATAATGGGACATGGTTTTGATTGATTGATATATTATAAGGTAACGGGACCTCACAAGGTGTGTACGATCGTGAGCGGTTACTGGACGAAAGACGCAAGGACACGTTAGCGGTCTTTGGTAGGATTCCACCTCTTTGAAACCATGGGTTTATGTACATTGTTTTTATCTATTTGATGAATTTATATTGAAAATGATATGTTTCAAATGTGAGGTTTTAATGCTCTGTTTATTATATAAAATAACATGTTTTTCATTGGGAAAAGATGTGTTTCAAATGTGATGTTTTAATGCTATGTTTATTTTATAAATAGAATGTGTTTCATTGGCATCTCATGCATGGCATGGGGTGAAAGATATGTAACCGGAGGGGCCACATTCCGTCGGGGCGTCCGAAAAACCTATGTGGGATACCTTGATGGTGAGAATCCCATCAAGAAGAAACCGGAGGGGCCACACTCCGTCTAGGCGTCCGAAAGACCTATGTGGGGATACCTTGATGAGGAGCTTTCTATGAAGAGGATACTATGTATGAAATGTAACGGAGATCCACACTCTGTCGGGGCATCCGTAAAACAATCGTGGGGGATACCTTGATGAAGAGTTTTCCATCAAGAGGTTACTATGTGTTTGTGATGGGTGGGACTCATTGCATATGATAGCATGGCATGGCATTGAATCAGTATGATTACGATCTTTATAATCATGCAAGGTTTCTGGTTTTTATCTGTATGATTGGATCTTATTATCATACATTGTTTTCGGTAAGATGCTTTATAAGTATGGCATGATTTATTATAACTGGATTTGATATATATTATATCTGGATTTTTGGTACTAACCCATGTGTTAGCCTTACTTGGAATACCTACTGGGCGCGTTGTTCTAACACCCTACTTCTACCCTAGTGGATGATACAGGAAACGAGGGGAACGATGAACGCGAAACGGGCCAGGCATAGGAGCTTGGATGATTAGTTTATATTTTGATTAAGTTACTTATGGACTTGTACTTGAGTAACTAGACTTCGGACATGTAATAATTTAGATGGTTGGATGTTCATTGGATAATTATGATATTTTAATTATGGATAAAGACTTGGCGTACTTTGCTATCTGAAATAGAATAAAACTGGGTTCTATTATAATTCCGCATGTTATGTTTTTAATTCTGCATGTTATGTTTTTTATTCCGCATGTTGATATTGTTATGTGTGAATCATTTCCATGGACTTAGTCCATACATACATAGGGTTGGCCAGTTAAGAGTCGGACTTTGGAAGTTCGGACTTAACTCGAGTCGTGTCGTCCCGCTCTCTATCACTCTTCGTTTATAAAAAAATAGACTCTGATTTTCGGAAGGGAAAGCGAGTGAAAAAGGGCGGGGCGTTACAATCCTATCTTAGAAGGTGTCGACCCTTCTTCCTTATGCGCCTCCCTTCCTTCTTTCTTTAATAAAATTCCAATCGGCCATGCTAAGATAGCAATTGCCGTGCGCCCCTTTCTTGAGTCTTAATTTGAAGTTGCCGACCTTCCCATTTAGCACTTGCCCTATTGCCATTTTTAATCAAGAAAAAGCCCCTTTTTAAATGATCTCATGCGCATAACCTTGGATATGGAAATCCCTATACACGGCCTAAGCATCTTTTAATTTAGCAATTCCCTTTTTAAAAATATTCTAGCACATAATCTTGGATATGGATATCTAAAATTCGGCCATGCAATATTTATTTAATTTTAGATATCTTCTTAAGATATTCTAGCATATCAATGTGGATATGAAAATCCCACATACATCTCATGCGCATATCCTTTTAATTCAACCCCATTTAAATTTTATTGAAACCATTTCCAAAACCGTTGGGTCTTAATTGGGCAATGACCCAACACTTTACCCATATAAGATCCCATATCTAATAATTCACAAATTAAATGGGTAATTTTCATATATATTAATAACTTGAAAATTCGGGGTGTTACAGTGTTGAATAGAGAAATTTCTATTTTGAGAGATTTTATAATTTTAGATATTATTAATATTTTTTGAAATACTGCTACTTTTAGAAATTTCTATTTTAGGCTATTATTTAAAATTGGCAGTTTCTATTTTTAGAAACTACAATTTTAGAAGGTTACCTAAATTTAAAACTTTCTTTTAAAAATATTAGAAAATCTAGAATTTATATAGATTTGGAAGTCTTACCAAACTTGGAAACTTGTTGAATTAAGAAATTTCTATTTTTAGAAATTTTATAATTTTAGATATTATTTCTATTTTTCGAAATAATTCTAGTTTTGGAAATTTCTATTTGAGGCTATTATATAAAATTGGCAGTTTCTATTTTTAGAAACTACAGGTTTAGAAGGTTACCTAATTTTAAAAGTTTCTTTTTAAAATATTTGAAATTCTAGAGTTATATAGATTTGGAAGTCTTACTAAATTTAGAAACTTATTAAATTGAGAAATTTCTATTTTTAGAACTTTTATAACTTTAGATATTACTTATAATTTTCGAAATACGGCTACATTTTGCAATTTCTATTTTAGGATATTTTTTAAAATTGGCAGTTTCCATTTTTAGAAATTAAAAGTTTAGAAGGTTACCTAAATTTAAACGTTTCTTTTAAAAATAGTAGAAATTCTAAAATTTGTATTGATTTGGAAGTCTTACTAAATTTAGAAACTTGTTGAATTAAGAAATTTCTATTTTTAGAAATTTTATTATTGTAGGATATTATTTCTATTTTTCAAACTACTACTACTTTCGGAAATTTCTTTTTTAGGTTAATATTTAAAATTGGTAGTTTCTACTTTTATAAGCTATAATTTTAGAATGTTACCTAATTTTAAAAGTTTTTTTTTTCAAATATTTGAAATTCTAGAATTATATACTTTTGGAAGTCTTACAAAATTTAGAAACTTGTTGAATAGAGAAATTTCTCTTTTGAGAGATTTTATAATTTTAGATATTATTTATATTTTCGAAATACAGCTACTTTTGAAAATTTCTATTTTATGCTATTATTTAAAATTGATAGCTTCTATTTTTAAAAACTAAACTTGTAGAAGTTTACCTAATTTTAAAAGTTTCGTTTTAAAATATTTGAGATTCTAGAATTATATAGATTTGGAAGTCTTACTAAATTTAGAAACTTATTGAATTGAGAAATTTCTATGTTTATAACTTTTATAACTTTAGATATTACTTACATTTTTTGAAACACTGTCACATTTTGAAATTTATATTTTGCGCTATTATTTAAAATTGGAAGTTTTTATTTTTAGAAATTATAATCTTCAAAAATTAGCTAAATTTAAAAGTTTCTTTTAAAAATAGTAGAAATTCTAGAATTTGTATTGATTTGGAAGTCTTACTAAATTTAGAAACTTGTTGAATTGAGAAATTTCTATTTTTAAATTTTTTATAAAATTGATATTATTTTTATTTTTTGTAATACTGCTACTTTTGGAAATTTCTATTTTAGGCTAATATTTAAAATTAGCCATTCCTATTTTTAGAAACTATAATTTTATAAGGTTACCTAATTTTCAAAGTTTCTTTTTAAAATAGTTGAAATTCTCGAATTATATACATTTGGAAGTTTTACTAAATTTAGAAACTTGTTGAATAGTGAAATTTTTATTTTTAAAGATTTTATAATTTTAGATATTATTTATATTTTTTGAAATACTGCTACTTTTGGAAATTTCTACTTTAGGATATTATTTAAAATTTGCAGTTTCTATTTTTAGAAACTACAATTTTAGAAGGTTACCTAAATTAAAACTTTCTTTTAAAAATAGTAGAAATTCATGAATTTATATAGATTTGGAAGTCTTACTAAATTTGGAAACTTGTTAAATTGAGAAATTTCTATTTTTAGAAATTTTATAATTTTAGATATTATTTCTAATTTTCAAAATACTGCTACTTTTGGAAATTTATGTTTTATGCTATTATTTCAAATTGATAGTTTCTATTTTTAAAAACTAAAAGTTTAGAAGGTTATCTAATTTTAAAAATTACTTATTAAAATATTTGAAATTCTAGAATTATATAGATTTGGAGATCTTACTAAATTTAGAAACTTGTTCAATTGAGAAATTTCTATTTTCAGAAATTTTATAATCTTTGGTATTATTTCTATTTTTTTAAATAATGCTAGTTTTGGAAATTTCTATTTTAGGCTATTAGTTAAAATTGGCAATTTCTATTTTTAGAAACTATAATTTTAGAAGGTTACCTATTTAAACGTTTCTTTTAAAAACAGTAGAAATTCTAGAATTTGTATTGATTTGGAAGTCTTTCTAAATTTAGAAACTTGTTGATTTTAGAATTTTCTATTTTTAAAATTTTATAATTGTAGATATTATTTCTATTTCTCGAAATACTGTTACTTTTTGAAATTTCTATCTAAGGCTAATATTTAAAATTGGCAGTTTCTATTTTTACAAACTATAATTTTAGAAGGTTACCTAATTTTAAAAGAATCTTTTAAAAATAGTAGAAATTCTAGAATTTGTATTGATTTGGAGGTCTTACTAAATTTAGAAACGTGTTCAATAGAGAAATTTCTATTTTGAGAGATTTTATAATTTTAGATATTATTAATATTTTTTGAAATACTGATACTTTTGGAAATTTCTATTTTAGGCTATTATTTAAAATTGGCAGTTTCTATTTTTAGATACTACAATTTTAGAAGATAGCCTAAATTAAAAAGGTTTTTTTTTAAATAGTAAAAAATCTAGAATTTATATAGATTTGGAAGTCTTACTAAATTTAGAAACTTGTTGAATTAAGAAATTTCTATTTTTAGAAATTTTATAATTTTAGATATTATTTGTATTTTTCAAAATACTTCTAGTGTTGGAAATTTCTATTTTAGGCTATTATTTAAAATTGACAGTTTTTATTTTTAGAAAATATAATTTTAGAAGGTTACCTAATTTTAAAAGTTTCTTTTTAAAATATTTGAAATTCTAGAATTATATAGATTTGGAAGTCTTAATAAATTTAGAAACTTGTTGAATTGAGAAATTTCTATTTTTAGATTATTATAACTTTAGACATTACTTATATTTTTTGAAATACTACTACATTTGGAAATTTCTATTTTAGGCTATTATTTACAATTGCCATCTTCCATTTTTAGAAACTATAATTTTAGAAGGTTACCTAAATTTAAAAGTTTTTTTAAAGATAGTGGAAATTCCAGAATTTGTATTGATTTGGAAGTCTTACTAAATTTAGCAACTTTTTGAATTGAGAAATTTATATTTTTAGAAATTTTATAATTATAGCTATTATTTCTATTTCTCGAAATACTGCTACTTTTGGAAATCTCTATTTTAGACTAATATTTAAAAATTGTCAGTTTCTATTTTTAGAAACTACAATTTTAGAAGGTTACCTAATTTTAAAAGTTTCTTTTAAAAATAGTAGAAATTCTAGAATTTGTATTGATTTGGAAGTCTAGCTAAATTTAGAAACGTGTTCAATAGAGAAATTTCTATTTGAGAGATTTTATAATTTTAAATATTATTAATATTTTTCGAAATACTGCTACTTTTAGAAATTTCTATTTTAGGCTATTATTTAAAATTGGCAATTTCTATTTTTAGAAACTACAATTTGAAAACGTTATCAAAACTTAAAACTTTTTTTAAAAATTGTAGAAAATCTAGAATTTATATAGATTCGGAAGTCTTACTAAATTTGGAAACTTGTTGAATTGAGAAATTTCTATTTTTAGAAATTTTATAATTTTAGATATTATTTCTATTTTTCGAAATACTTCTAGCTTTGGAAATTTCTATTTTAGGCTATTATATAAAATTGGCAGTTTCTATTTTTAGAAACTATAATTTTTGAAGGTTACCTAATATTAAAGGTTTCTTTTTAAAATATTTGAAATTCTAGAATTATATAGATTTGGAAGTCTTACTAAATTTAGAAACTTGTTGAATTGAGAAATTTATATTTTTAGAACTTTTATAACTTTAGATATTACTTATATTTTTCGAAATACAGCTACATTTGGCAATTTCTATTTTAGGCTATTATTTAAAATTGGCAGTTTCCATTTTTAGAAACTACAAGTGTAAAAGGTCACCTAAATTTAAACGTTTCTTTTAAAAATAATAGAAATTTTAGAATTTGTATTGATTTGGAAGTCTTACTAAATTTAGAAACCTGTTGAATTAAGAATTTTTCTTTTTTAGAAATTTTATTATTGTAGGATACTATATCAGTATTTTTCGAAATACTGTTATTTTTGAAAATTTCTACTTTAGGCTAATATTAAAAATTGGCAGTTTCTATTTTTATAAACTATAATTTTAGAATGTTACCTAATTTTAACAGTTTTTTTTCAAAATATTTGAAATTCTAGAATTATATACATTTGGAAGTCTGAAATAGAAACTTTTAAAATTAGGTATCCTTCTAATATTGTCGTTTTTAAAAATAGAAACTGCCAAATTTAAATGGAAGCCTAAAATAAAATTTTCCAAAAGTAGCAGTATTTCAAAAAATATAAAATATCTAAAATTGTAAATTCTAAAAATAAAAATTTCTCAATTCAACAAGTTTCTAAATTTAGTAAGACTTCCAAATCTATATAAATTCTAGAATTTCAACTATTTTTAAATGAAACTTTTAAAATTAGGCAACCTTCTGAAATTATAATTTCCAAAAATAGAAACTGTCAATTTTGGATAGTTGCCTAAAATTGAAATTTCCAAAATTAGCAGATTTCTAAGGCCACAAAATTTAAAAACATATATTTGTTTTTTCTCTGATAATGGCTCCTAAAACTTGTTGTGCCACAAAAGAGATGGTGTTTTAAATTATCTTTGTAATCAGATGAACTATTAATAGCATAGCTTCAGGAGTCTGAGTTCGAACCACTTGTGTAATGCCCCGCCCTTTTTCACTCGTTTCTTCCTGTAAATTCAGAGACTTTTTTTTTTTATAACAGAGTAGAGTGATAGAGCACAGGACGTCACGAAGCGAGCTAAGTCCGAACTTCCAAAGTTCGACCCTTAACTGGCCAACCCTATGTGTGCATGGACTAAGTCCACGAAAATGGTTCACACATAGCAATATAAACATGCGGAATATTAACATCAAAATTGCGGAATCATAATAGAACCAAGTTCTATTCCATTCAGATAGCAAAGTACGTCAAGTCCTTAATCATCATTCAAATACCATAATTATCAAAATTAACATCCATCCATCTAAGTTATTACATTCCGAAATCTAGATACTCAAATACAAGTCCATGAGTAACTTTTATTAAAAATAATAAACTAAATCATCCAACCTCATATGCCTGGCCCTCCTTGCGTTCATCGTTTCCCTGTTTTCCTGTATCATCAACTAGGGTAGAAGTAGGGCGTTGAACAACGTGCCCAATAGGTATTCTAGTTACGGCTAACACATGGTCAGTACAAAACATATATAATAATATCGTAATGTCAAAAACCATATAAATCCATGCCATGCAATGATGACATATGCAATGAGTCCCACCCATCACATGTACATAAAAGTACCCACCACATAGGTTTTCCGAATGCCCCAGCGGAGTGTGACCCCTCCGGTTACAAATCCTCCACCCCATGCCATGCATGAGATCCCAATGAACACATGCTATTTTATAACATAAACATAGCATTTAAGATCACCTTTTTAAAACATATCCAACACATGTTTTTTATACAAATAAACATAGCATGTAAAATTCAATATAAAGCATATCCTTTGAAACATAATTTCATCAAAAATAAGATAAAACAAATGTATATAAACCCATGGTTTCAAAGAGGTGGAATCCTACCAAAGACCGTTAACGTGTGCTTGAGTCTTTCGTCCGGTAACCGCTCACGATCGTAAACGCCTTATGAGATCCCGTTACCTTATAATATAATAACCAATAAAAAACCAAGTCCCACTTGATTTAGAATATTTAAAGTCCATGAACCAATCCCCATATTTACAAGATTGCCATTGATTTCATCAACTTATGTTTGAGTTCCCAAAACATAGTTCCATTAATTCTACATAATTACCATATTGCCATCCAAGGCTATAATTCCATTATTCTCACCCTTCATCCCTTTAAAATAACCAAAACATAAACCCATAACTGATTCATGGGGTTCGGCCAAGCACCATGGCCGCCTGCATGCTCTGCCATATTCTGCCAGTAAATCGACCATTTCTGTTAGACACAATAGTTCGAGGAATACCATGCAATCTGATGATATCCCTGATATACCGCCGACCCAAAGTCTCAGATGAATCTGTCATCCCGATAGGAATAAAATGTGTAAACTTGGTCAGTCGGTTTACCATGACCCATATCGCATCGTTGCCCTTTGAAAACCTTGGCAACCCTGTCACAAAATCTATGAAAATGTGTTCCCATTTCCATTTCGGCACTGGTAAGGGTTTGAGTAACCCTGGTGGCTTCTGATGTTCCGTCTTAACCTGCTGACACGTCAAGCAATGAGCCACAAATTCTGCCACATTTTTTTTTTTTTGAGTCCGTGCAACCGGTAATGTCTCTTTAGGTCGTGATACATCTTGGTGCTGCCCGGATGAATAGAGAGTTTGGTCTGATGTGCCTCAGCCAATAACTCTTTTCTGCAGCTCTTAAGTACATAAATCCTCCCTCGGAATAGAAGACCCTGTCATGGTCGTAATTCCCACTCCGGTATGACTTCGCCAGTAAACATCTTGACCCATATCTCCTCCATTTCCTAATCTATCTTTTGTTCCTATTCAATCCTGTCAAGTACCACATAATTACATCAAAGTCATTCATATCACCCTATGAGTTTCATCCTCGTAAAAGTTACTCTGTCTCATGTTATCTCTTTTTCTCATGAACCCATTTACAATTCTTATGTAAATCAATATACTCTGTTTCACTTTACCTGCTACAAAAAAAAAAAAATTTCCACACGTACTTGCTCAATACGTTCATTCAACAACTCTTTGTGTGAGGTAGCCTGCTAATACGAGCCTATGCTCAAGTCTTTTGCTGATTCCATTTTGACTAGGTTTCTAGCTGCACTCTCTTGGAACTCCATCAGCTAACTACAGAGTCAGGTGGCCAGTCTCACTCTGCAGTCGCCCATAGCTTCCCATTTGAGTTTCACTAGACTTTTCCCTTAAGTACATCTCCCAAAGGTAAGCATATCTTCTTTTTCACATAAGTCACTATGTGACTAACCCTTTTATTCAAAAACTTCTATGATAGCGAGTATCTTTCCACACTAATTTTCCTGTGATAAAAGTCGTAATACGACTAACACCTTTTTCTTATACCATGGAATGTAAATCGAAACATGTCCCAGAAATTAGAAACATATGTCATCTATGGCACCAACAGGTCCATCATACTACCGACATATCTACCATGGTACCGATACCTGACATTAATCCAAACCACCATGGGAATCAGCATCCACGGTTATACACATCCCTGGTACCACTCTAGCAGTGAGTATCATCTATCCATGATTAATAATCATCCATGAATATAACCCCCTTCTAGGTATAATCCATTCATGGGCATAATCCGTCCTTGGCATAATTAATCCAGGGCACATAATCTACCCTGAGATATTCTATCCTGTAAGAACAACACTCGAATGAGTCACCACGTGCCTGTAACAACAATATAAAAACATAAACATACCCCGACCCCTTAGCAAGACTTAATGTCCATGACTTACTAAGCGGAAGACCCACGTCCAACGTGATTAAGTCTACCCCGCCCTGCATCCCTTCACCCCAAGGGTGATTCAGTCAAGCTCTAAGGCGGTCGGTCCGCGTTTAACGAAACTAGTACCACCCCCACGGAGTAAAATAGTACCTAGCTCTGCGCAACCCCAACGTTGTACTCGGGCGATTCTACTTCCATGTCCTGACTGATTTCAACTTCATTGATGAAGTTTGGTACACTGGAATCGTCGGACGAAGAAACCAAATCTATCGGACAGCTAGGTGTCCCTCTGTCCTACAACTCTGTATACTCTGTGTTGTTTGATAATCTGTATCACAACAACCGAGATATGTTAATGCCAATATCAGTTCTAATCAAACTAAACCTTTGTTTGGGGAATTTCTCTATGTATCACATAATGTCTCTTGTTTGGGGAAAAATTGCCAAATAATCATCTTGTGTTTCTTGTCCTTGGGGAAAAAATTTCCAAATAAGCACTCTTTGATTTTTCTGTGTTTCCGGGGAATATATCCTATTTTGCTATGTTGGATAATTCCAATTATTTTGACTATACTTCCTTTGCTATCATCCGTCTGAGTCTAACGAAGTAAACTAATGCACGGAGGCCGGATTAATTTACTCCAAAAGATCCAATGTTTCGGGTTCGCTTTGATACCAACTGTAACGCCCCGCCCTTTTTCACTCTCTTTTTACTGTAAATTCAGTGTATATATATATATTTTTTTGTAACAGAGTAGAGTGATAGAGCGCGGGACGTCACGACACGAGCTAAGTCCGAACTTCCAAAGTCCGACCCTTAACTGGCCAACCCTATGTGTGCATGGACTCAGTCCATGAAAACGGTTCACACATAGCAATATAAACATGCAGAATAAAAATCATAACATACGGAAATATAATAGAATACAGTTCTATTCCATTCAGATAGCAAAGTACGTCAAGTCCTTAATCATCATTATCATAACGTAATTATCCAATAAAACATCCAACCATAGCAAATTCATCTAAGTTATTACGATCCGAATTCTATATACTCAAATTACAAGCCCATGAGTATCTTAAACAAAATATAAACTATAATCCTCCAAGCTCCTATGCTTGGCCCGTTTCACGTTCATCGTTCCCCTCGTTTCCTATATCATCCACTAGGGTAGAAGTAGGGCGTTAGAACAACGCGCCCAGTAGGTATTCCAATTAGGGTTAACACATGGGTTAGTACCAAAAATCCAGATATAATATATATCAAATCCAATTATAATAAATCATACCATACTTATAAAGCATCGTATCCAAAACGGTGTATAATAATAGAGATCCAATCATACCGATAAAACCCAGAAACCTTGTATGATAATAAAGATCATAATCATGTCGATTCAATGCCATGCCATGCTATCATATGCAATGAGTCCCACCCATCACATGTATATAAAAGTACTCACCACATAGGTCTTTCGGACGCCACGACGGAGTGTGGACCCTCCGGTTACATTTCATACATAGTATCCTCTTGATGGAATGCTCCTCATCAAGGTATCCTCCACGATTCTATTACGACGCCCCGACGGAGTATGGATCTCCGGTTACGTTTCATACATAGTATCCTCTTGATGGAAATCACATGAAGGTACCCCACATAGGTTCTTCGAACGCCCCTACAGAGTGTGGACCCTCCGGTTACCTTTCATCCCTCCCATGTCATGCATGAGATGCAAATGCCAACATGCTATGTAGAAATACATATCATAGCATTTAAAACTCACATTTAAACCACATGTTATTTTATCATATAAACATAGCATTAAAATCACAATTTGAAACATATCCTTGGCAATATATATTCATAAAAAATAAGATAAAACAATGCACATAAACCCATGGTTTCAAAGAGGTGGAATCCTACCAGAGACAGCTAACGTGTCCTTACGTCTTTCGTCTGGTAACCTCTCACGATCGTAAACACCTTGTGAGGTCCCGTTACCTTATAATAAAACAATCAATCAAAACCAAGTCCCACTTGATTACAATATTTTAAGTCCATAAACCAATCCCCATAGTTTATCATTTTCAACCGATATTACCAAATTGCCATTGGTCTAAATCTTTAATTAACAATTCATTCATTTAACCCAACATACGTGACCCTATGTTCATCAAACAATTCCCATGGGGTTCGGCCATACCATGGCCGAACCCATGGTCCATTAATTCAGTTAATTACAATAATGCCATTCTTACCATAGCCATTTACCTTCCTTATTTTCATTAAGGCTTGAGTTCCAAATAATCCATATAATAGTTCATGGGGTTCGGCCATACACCATGGCTGAACCCTATGTCCAATATTTTCACATATTTACAAGATTGCCATTGTAACACCCCCAGAGTTTTAAGTTATAAATATTTACGGAAATTACCCATTTAATTTATGAATTTTAGATATGGGTCTTAGATGGGTAAAATGTTGGGTCATTGCCCAATTAAGACCCAACGGATTGTGGAAATGGTTTTAAATAAATTAAATGGGGCTGAATTTAATTAGTGATGCAATATCTATAAATGAGGGATATAAATTAAGTGACATGCGCATAAAGGGAACATGGAAAGGATATTAATATTTTAATGGAATATATATTGCATGGCCGAATTTTAGATATCAATATCCATGATTTTATGCTAGAATATCTTGAGAAGATATCTAAGATTAAGTGGAAAGATTTTAGGATGGTCCTAAAATGGGTCACACGTTGGGATTAGGCAATGATATCTTATTGCTAAATAATAAGATGTTTATAATTAATTATATGCGCATGATGTGTGGGTTATTTTTAAAAAGGAGTCATTTCTTTTATTAAGAGAAATACTAGGGATTTGCTAAACAAAGGGTTATGGTACCTTCTAATGTTGGACCTGTAACGCCCCGCCCTTTTTCACACGCTTTTTCCCGTAAATTCAGTGTATATATATTATATATATATATATTTTTTTGTAACAGAGTAGAGTGATAGAACGCGGGACGTCACGACGCGAGTTAAGTCCAAACTTCCAAAGTCCGACCCTTAACCGGCCAACCCTATGTGTGTATGGACTCAGTCCAATAAAATGGTTCACACATAGCAATACCGGCTTGCGGAATAAAATCATAAAACTGCGGAATCGTATTAGAACCAAGTTCTAATCCGTTCAGATAGCAAAGTACATCATAATCATCAAACCAAAACATTCAACCATCTAAGTTATTACATTCCGGAATCCAAATACTCAAATACAAGTTCATGAGTAATTTATTTCAAAACATATAAACTAGATCTTCCAAACTCCTATGCCTGATCTGTCTTAGGTTCATTATTTCCCTATTTACCTGTATCACCAACTACAGGGTAGAAGTAGGGCGTTAGTACAACGCGCCCAGTAAGTATTCCAGTTACGGCTAACACATGGTTAGTACAAAACATATCATATAACATAGTAATATCAAAACCATATAAATCCATGCCATGCAATGATGACAAATATGCAATGAGTCCCACCCAACACCTGTACATAAATGTGCCTACCACATAGGTCTTTCGGTCGCCCCGACGGAGTGTGAACCCTCTGGAAATCTTCTTGATGGAAATCACATCAAGGTGTTGCACATAGGTTTTTCGGATGCCCCGACGGAGTGTGACCCCTCCTGTTATACATCCTTCACCCCATGTTATGCATGAGATGCCAATGAAACACATGCTATTTTATAACATAAACAGAGCATTGAAAATCATCATTTGAAAAACATATCCAATACATGCTCTTTATACAATTAAAATGTAGCATGTAAAATCACCTTTGGAACATAATCAATCCATGCTATTTAAATCAAGGTAAACGTAGCATTTGAAATTCAATAATAAATCAAATCCTTTGAAACACATTTTCATCAAAACATAAGATAAAACAAGTACATAATCCATGGTTTCAAAGAGGTGGAATCCTACCTAAGACCGTTCACAAGTCCTTCCGTTTCCGTCCAAGATTCGATCACCGATCGCGCACCGCTTGCGAGATCCCGTTACCTTATGATATAATAATAAATCAACACCAAAACTCACCTAATTATAAGGTTCTAAGTCTATAAACACAACCCCATAGGGTTCGGCCATACACCATGGCCGAACCCATGGTTTACCATTTTTTTATACATATTTACAAAAATGCCACTGTTGGTAACTCTAGCCCCTTTTCTTTGCTTAGGTTCCAACTTATCCTTTCATGCTTCCAAAATACTCAATGCCATAAAAATAACTCATGGGGTTCGGCTATACACCATGGCCGAACCCTATGTCCAACATTCTCTCATATTTACCAAATTGTCATTGGTTTCCTTCTTCCTTTAAATCTTCCATAATTAGACCTTAAAAACTTCTCTAATAAAATAAGTTCATCAAACATAACACATCGGGTTCGGCCATACATCATGGCCGAACCCATGGTTCTCTTACTTTGGTATCTTAATTACATTTTTGCCATTCCCTTCTCCATCAATTCTTATCATACATTGTGCCCTTTTATTTTATTTAATTTAAAACTACACATAACTTAACTCATGACTTAGGTTCATAATCTGATTTCCTCAATCAGACTTTAACCTTGAATTATAGATACCTTTAATCCCTTAATTTTAGACCATGGGGTTCGGCCATACACCATGGCCGAACCCTATGGTGTATAATTTCCAATTAATCTCCACCTTTCTATAATTGGAAAGTCTCCAAATTTATATTTCACCTTCCAAAAATAGAACTTCCCTTTATTAATCTCCCCTTCTATCATTAGAAGGTTTCCCTAATTAATTTACCAAAATATCAACCTCCTTCCATAAATGGAAAGTTTTCTAAAAATAACTCCACCTTCCATTTTTAACCTACGGTCTACATTTAGAAGGTTTCTTAATTAAACATCAACCCTTCTATGATTGAATATCATATTCCATAAATAACAAAGGTTCCAAAAACTAAACCCTAGTGGGGTTCGGCCATATATTGTGGCCGAACCTCACTCATGTCAATTAATCCCTTCATTCAATTAGGTTCAATAATCAAGCCCTTACCTTCCATTCTTGGAATGGTTTCCATAAATAACTTTTATGGTCTTTAAGTAGATACTTTCTAATTTTAATATCCACTTCCAAGAATGGAAACTTTCCTTAATATGTAACCTCCTTTCCATATTTGGAAACACCTTCCAAAATTAGATGGCTTTACCATATTTAACAACTTCTTCCATAAATGGAAGGTTTCCATATATAAATTCTTACTTTCCATAAATGGGAACTTTCTAAGATTAGAACTCCTTTCCAAAATTGGAGTGCTTTCTAATTTAGCCACCCCTTCCCTTAATTAGATAGTTTCCTATTTAATTTCCATTCCAGATTACCCCATGGGGTTCGGCCATACACATTGGCCGAACCCTATGGTTCATGATCTTAGCCCTTGGTTTAGATCCATCAAAACCGATCATCACTTTCATAAAAGTTTGGTGGGCTTCGGCCATACACCATGGCCGAACCTCACCTCTTCCTTTTATCATTTTGGATCCCAAAGCTTAACCACAAAACATCATGGTTCGGCCATACCAAGGCCGACCCAATGTCCATCCAATTTTTCTTTAATTATCATCAAACTCCTCCATGGATTTTCATCATTTAAATTTGTTAATCTAAACCATAAATCCCCATGGTTTTCATTATGCAAACCATTATGAAATAACCATGATTTCCATGATCCAAGATCTAAAATATAAACCCAATCAATGAATCAAGAACACACCATGGTTTTCAATCTTTAAAACCAATTAATTGAACAAATCTTTCCATGGGGTTCGGCCATGCACTTTGGCCGAACCCTATGGTTCTTTTGATTTCATAAATCAAATTATAATATTAAACACTTAAATACTAACCTCTTCCTTGATCTTCTAATCTTTCTCCCTTCTTCTTATTTTTTTCCTCCAAACAAGAACACCTTCTAGTTGCTGCCCTTTCTTCTCTTGCTTTGGCGTAGAAGAGAGTGATGAATTGATAGAGGGAGAGAGAAGAATAAAACTTGCTAATGGGGTTGTAAAAATCGTGCACCCCCTTGGGCTTCTCCTTTTATTAAGCTCTCCTTAATCCCACATTATAAATTTCTTAAGATAAGCAACCCCTAGCCGTGTACCCCTTATGTTCCCCGTTATTGCACATATACTATATTGTAGCCCAGTTTCAACCTCGTTAACTTTCGAATCAGAAAAATTGGTAAAATAAAAAGTTGTAGCTATTGAAATCTTCTTTCCAACGCAAAAAGAATCAAAGCAATCGAATGTCAGAGTAAAAAGTTATAACCAAAACACTGGACATATGTCAAACCTTCCTTATTTAACCATAGCCGACTTTCCCTCTTTAATTAGCCATATCCGACTTTCCCTTGCCTTATTAAGACTTCCTTTAATTCTTATTAACAAGTACTATGCGCATAACCCTAATCATAATCCAAATATTCTTTTAATTTAATTCATAGATATTTCATCCCTTTTTAAATATCTAGCATATCATTGTGGATTTAAAAATCCCACATATCTCTAATGTGCATAATATGTAAATCACTATCTAAAATTTGGCCAAGATAATCTTTATTTGATTTTTTTTAATATCTACTTGGATATTTCAAATCCACTACTCGGCCATAATATCCTTTATTCAAAATTGGGTATGATTCACCACTAATTTAATCCTACCCATTTAAATTTTAATAAAACCAATTCCACCATTTGTTGGGTCTTAATTGGGTCATGGCCCAATTCCTTATCCATATAATCTAAAATTCATAACTAAAATTAAATAAATAATAAATTGAAAACCCGAGGTGTTACAGGACCAATTGGAAATAATAAAGGAGAGGCAATAGGGGTACACGGCGTTACACAATTAAACAAGGGAGAGAGGCTCACGGCATTGCTATTCTAAATATGGGAAGCCAAGGTCGGCAAGTGCTATCTTAATTAAATTGATAAAAGAAAAGAAGAGAAGGGCTCACGGCAATCACAATTGTAGCACCTTCTAAGATTGGACAATGGGATTTATAAAATGGAGGCAATACAAGTGCACACGGAAATGGTTATTTTACAAAGGGATACACGACATTAAACAATGGCTAAGTTAAAGAGTCTTAGTACCTTCTAAGTTGGGACCAAGGGGAAGTTTAATGAAGGAAAGACAAGGGGCGCATGTTACCTTCTAAATTGTGACAAATTAGTAGTAATAAAAGGAGAGAAGGAGAGGCACACAGCATTACACAAATCAGCAAGCATTGGCACTGGTTTGCTCTTGGAAAGATGGTGTTTACAGCTTGTGAAGGATCAAGGAGGCCAAGGAAGGAACGGCTTGAAAGAGCAAGAACAAGCCGAAGGAGTCGCGGAACCGGTATGTGTTTTGATATTTTTATTAAGATAAGGAACCATATGGTTCGGCCATGGTGTATGGCCATTGAGGGATGAATGATGAGGTTTTAATGGAAAGACATGGTTTAAATTATGTGTTTTTAAGGGATGAAAACCATGGAAAGACATGGTTTAAATTATGGGTGTTTGGGTTGAAAACCATGGACTAATTATGCATGTTTTAAAAAGGGATTTAAAATGGTTTAAGAAGAGGTTGATAAACCATCACCATGGCCGAACCCCATGAAAGATTGTTGGTTATTTTATGGGAGAAAACCATGGAATAAGATGAACCATAGGGTTTGGCCATGTGGCATGGCCGAACCCCATGGAAAGGTTATTAATAAATTTTAATGGATTTAAAGTGATGGGAAAGGTTAATTATGTTTTAATTTTGAATGGAGACCATGGGAAGATATAGATGGATTTAATATGGTGATTAATTAAATGGAAGATGAATGTTTATTAATTTTAGAAAGGAGAACATTATGAACCATAGGGTTCAGCCATGCCCCATGGAGTTGTATTGGAGGTTCTTAATAAATTTATGGGGTTTCAAGCATGAAGATAATGGATTTATACTTATGTTTTAAGAGAATTTTAAATGGAGATATGGTTAAAGATATGGGTTGGCCATTGCATGGCCGAACCATGATTTGATTATGGCTAAGATATAAGATCAAAAGAATGGAAGAAAAGGGGTGAGGTTCGGCCATGGTGTATGGCCGAACCCCACCAAATATGTTCATGATTTTTTATGGGAGTTTGTTGAGAATGTAATATGATGTTTGGAGGGGTGAGGTTCGGCCATGGTGTATGGCCGAACCCCACCAAATAAAATTATGAATTTGAGGATTTTAATTGATTAAAAACGAAGGACGGTTATTATCTTTAATAATGGATTATTTCTATGAGTGAGGTTCGGCCATGGTGCATGGCCGAACCCCACTAGGGTTTAATTTTTGAAACCTTTTTATTATGGAACATGATTTCTAATTACGGAAGGTTGTTTATTAAGAAAGTTTCTAAAAATAGAAGGAGGTGATTAAATTGGGAAAGTTTCTATTTTTGGAAGGTAGAAACTAAATTAGAAAGTTTTAATTTAAGAACTTTCTAATTATGGAATCTAAATTGGGAAACTATCCAAGTATGGAAAGAAGGTTGCTAAATTAGGAAGCTTTTATTTATGGAAGTTAAATTAATTTAGAAAGGATCTAAGGGTAAGTATTATATTAGGCAACTTGAATTATGGATTCAAATATGGAAGTTACCATAATTGGGAAATTATACACCATAGGGTTCGGCCAAGGTGTATGGCCGAACCCCATGGACCAAATTAAGGGATCATATGGGGTTTTAGGTCATGGTTAATGGTTTGTTTTTATGAATCAATATTATGGGTTTTTATTTATGTAGTTGATTTATGAATCAAATAATAGACCTATGTTTTGAGCATAAACATGAGGTAATGGAGACCATGGCAGAATTGTAAATAAGGGTGAAAATGGTAGGCCATGGGTTCGGCCATGGGTTCGGCCATGGTGTATGGCCGAACCCCATGGGAATGATTATGGATTTTATGGACTTGATATGCTTAGGTTAATGGATCATTAATGGAGCTCTAACATGGATTGGTTATGGACTTAACATAAATGATTGATTAAATATTAATTGGAGCATACCAATTTATGTTTATCAATTATATTATTGGACTACGGGCTTTGTTAGCCATGGATGGCATTGTTGTAAATATAAGTGAAAGTGTTGGATCATGGGTTTGGCCATGGTGTATGGCCGAATCCCATGAGGAATTATTCAGAGAACTTAGATGTTTATGATCTATGTATTTGGACCTAAACATGGGAATTGTTTGGCGGACCTTGGGTTATGTATTTTGGATTAAAATAAATAGAATATTAACTAAGATTTAGACCAATGGCATTTTGGTAATTAAGGGGAATAAATGAACAAAAAAGGGTGAGGCTCGGCCATGGTGTATGGCCGAACCCCACAAGTTTGGTTAATGGACTTTAAATGTTGTAAATCAAGTGGGACTTGGTTTTGATTTATTATTATATATTATAAGGTAACGGATCTCACTAGTGGTGCGCGATCGGTGATCGATTCTTGGACGAAAGACGCAAGCACACGTTAGCGATCTTTGGTACGATTCCACCTCTTTGAAACCATGGTTTATGTACTTTGTGTTTATCTTATTTTAATGAATTTATGTTTCAAAGGATATGCTTTATATTGAATTTCAAATGCTATGTTTAATTGTATAAATAGCATGTATTGATTATGTTTCAAAAGATGGTTTTAAATGCTATGTTTATGTTATAAAATAGCATGTGTTCCATTGGCATCTCATGCATGGCATGAGGTGGAGGATTTGTAACCGGAGGGGTCACACTCCGTCGGGGCGTCCGAAAAACCTATGTGCGGTACCTTGATGTGATTTTCCATCAGGAAGAATCCGAAGGGTCGACACTCCGCCGGGGCGTTCGGAAGACCTATATGGTGGGTACTTTTATGTACATGTGATGGGTGGGACTCATTGCATGGCATGGATTTTACATGGTTTTGGATATTATGTTATAATATATATTTTGTACTAACCATGTGTTAGCCGTAACTGGATACTTACTGGGCGCATTGGTCTAACGCCCTACTTCTACCCTAGTGAATGACACAGGTAATCAGGGGAACGAGGAACGCAAGACGGGCCAGGCATAGGAGCTTGGATGATTTAGTTTATTATTTTTAATAAAAGTTGCTCATGGACTTGTATTTGAGTATCTAGATTTCGGGATGTAATAACTTAGATGGTCGGATGTTTATTTTGATAATTATGGTATTTGAATGACGATTAAGGATTTGGCATACTTTGCTATCTGAATGGAATAGAACTTGGTTCTATTATGATTCCACAATTTTGATGATAATATTCCGCATGTGTATATTGCTATGTGTGAACCATTTTGTGGACTTAGTCCATGCACACATAGGGTTGGCCAGTTAAGGGTCGAACTTTGGAAGTTCGGACTTAGCTCAAGTCATGAGTCCCGCGCTCTATCACTCTACTCTGTTATAAAAAAAACAAAAAGACTCTGAATTTACGGGAATAAGCGAGTGAAAAAGGGCGGGGCGTTACAGTTTTGAAATAAAAGAACCATAGGTTCAGCCATGGTGTTTGGCCGAACCCCATGGAAGAAGATTGGGAGATGATTTGATGATTTTAATGGAAAGAAAGAACCATAGGGTTTGGCCATAGTGCATGATCGAACCCCCCATGGAAAGATATGGTTTATTTTATTGGGTTATTAATAATGAAAACCATGGAAGTTGTTAATAAGTTTATGGGGTTTTCAAGCATGAAGATCATGGATTTATGCTTATGTTTTAATAGGATTTATAAATGGAGATATGGTTAGGAATGTGGGTCCGTCATTGCATGGCCGAACCATGATTTTCTTATGGCTAGGATGTTGGATCAAAAGAATAAAAAAAAAGGGGTGAGGTTCAGCCATGGTGTATGGCCGAACCCCACCAATTATATTTATGGATTTTAATTGATTAAAATGGATGGTCATTGGTTAATTTTAATAAGAGGTTGATGTTATTGGTATGTAACTTTTGAAGGGATTAAATGGTCAAGATCATGAACCATAGGGTTCGGCCATGGTGTATGGCCGAACCCCATGGAGTTGTTTTGGTATGGTTGATGGATTTTGATTGGCTAAATTAGAAAGCTTCTAATTATGGAAGTTGGTTGCTAAATTTGGAAAGCTTCCAATTATGGAAGGATGGGTGCTAAATTAAGAAACTATCTAATTATGGAAGGAGGTTGCTAAATTAGAAAGCATTTATTTATGAAAGTTATATTAATTTAGAAAGTGAATGGAAAGGATTAGATTTGTTTCTATAGGTGAGGTTCGGCCATGGTGTATGGCCGAACCCCACTAAAGTTCATTTATGGAAGTTTGTTTATTTTTGGAAGGTGAAGACTAAATTAGAAAGTTTTAATTAAGAACTTTCTAATTTGGGAAATTTAATTTGGAAACCTTCTAAATATAGAAGGTGGAGATAAGTTGGAAACCTTTTAATTATGGAAGGTGGAGATTAAATTTAGAAACCTTCTAATTATGGATTATTGGTGAAGGTAATGGCAAAGTTGTAAATATATGCCAAAGTGGAGAATCATCGGTTCGGCCATGGTGTATGGCCGAACCCCATGAGGTTTATTTTATGGACCTAAGATGGAATTAAGATATCATAGGGTTCGGCCATGGTGTGTGGCCAAACCCCATGAATCAAGTTGAATGGATTTTATGGATTTAATATGACGATTGGATTAATGGGGAGACATAAACCTAAGGTAGTGGCAAAACTGTAAATATCGCATAAATTGAAAGATCATCATGGCCGAACCCCATGAGATGGTTTGTGGATCAAACATGAACTTTGGCAATTTGTTTTAATAATTGAAAGGATTGAATTATGGAATGATAGACCAATGGCAATTTGGTAAATAAGCGTGAAAATGGTAGGCCATGGGTTCGGCCATGGTGTATGGCCGAACCCATGGGGTTTTGTTTATAGACTTAGAACATTGAAAATCAAGTGGGGCTTGGTTATGATTAATTATTATATTATAAGGTACCAGGACCTCACAAAGTGTTTACGATCGTGAGAGGTTACAGGACGAAAGACGCTAGGACTCGTAGCGGTCTTTGGTAGGATTCCACCTCTTTGAAACCATGGTTTATATACATTATGTTTATCTTATTTTTGGATGAATTTGTGCTGGAAAGGAATGGTTTCAAATATGATTTTGAATGCTATGATTATGTTAGAAAATAGCATGTGTTTCAAATGATGATTTTAAATGCTATGTCTATATGAGGAAAGAACATGTGTTTTAAATATGATTTTTAAATGCTATTTTTATGTTATAAAATAGTATGAGTTTCATTGGCATCTCATGCATGGCATGGGGTGGAGGATTTGTAACCGGAGGGGTCACACTCCGTCGGAGAGTCCGAAAAGCCTATGTGCAATACCTTGATGTGCTTTTCCATCAAGAAGAAACCGGAGGGTCCACACTCCGTCGGGGTGTCCGAAAGACTTATGTGGTGGGTACTTTTATGTACATGTGATGGGTGAGACTCATTGCATGGCATGGTTTTGGATATTATGTTATAATATATGTTTTGTACTAACCACGTGTTAGCCGTAACTGGAATACCTATTGGGCGCGTTGTTCTAACGCCTACTTCTACCCTAGTTGATGATACAGGAAATCAGGGGAACGATGAACGCAAGACGGGCCAGGCATAGAAGCTTGGATGATGTAGTTTATTATTTTTAATAAAAGTTACTCATGGACTTGTATTTGAGTATCTAGATTTCAGAATGTAATAACTTAGATGGATGGATGTTTAATTTTGATAATTATGGTATTTGAATGATGATTAAGGACTTGACGTACTTTGCTATCTGAATGGAATAGAACTTGATTCTATTATGATTCCGCAATTTTGATGTTAATATTCCGCATGTTTATATTGCTATGTGTGAACCATTTTCGTGGACTTAGTCCATGCACACATAGGGTTGGCCAGTTAAGGGTCAGACTTTGGAAGTTCGGACTTAACTCGTGTTGTGACGTCCCGCTCTCTATCACTCTTCGTTTAAAAAAAAAAAATAGACTCTGAATTTTCAGAAGAGAAAGCGAGTGAAAAAGGGCGGGGCGTTACATGTAGAAACTTTCTAAAAATGGGAAACAAATTCAAAAAATAGAAATAACATCTAAAATTAGAAATTGACAATTTTGGAGTCCAATTTGCATGGAAAATCAAATTAGAAATAGAAATAATGTCTACCATTAAAAAAATCTAAAAATATAAATTTGTAAATGCCACAGTTTCTAAATTTAGTAAGACTTCCAAATCTATATAAATTCTAGAATTTCTATTATTTTAAAACGAAACTTTTAAACTTAGGTAACCTTCTAAAATTATAGTTTCTAAAAATATAAACTGACAATTTTAAATAATAGCTTAAAATAGGAATTTCCAAAAGTAAAAATATTTCAAAAAATAGAAATAATATCTAAAATTATAAAATTTCTAAAAATATAAATTTCTTAATTTGAACAAGTTTCTAAATTTAGTAAGACTTCCAAATCAATATAAATTTTAGAATTTTTACTATTTTGAAAATAAACTTTTAAATTTAGGCAACTTTCTAAGATTATAATTTATAAAAATAGAAACTACCAATTTAAATAGTAGCCTAAAATAGAAATTTCCAAAAGTAGCAGTATTTCGAAAAATAGAAATAATATCTAAAATTATAAAATTTCTAAAAATAAAAATTTCTAATTTCAACAACTTTCTAAATTTAGTAAGGCCTCCAAATCTATATAAATTCAAGTATTTCAACTATTTTAAAAAGAAACTTTTAAAATTAGATAACCTCCTAAAATTGTCGTTTCTAAAAATGAAAACTGCTAATTTTAAATGGAAGCCTGAAATAAAAATTTCCAAAAGTAACAGTATTTCGAAAAATAGAAATAATATCTAAAATGTCAACATTTCTAAAAAAATAAAATTTCAAAATTCAATAAGTTTCTAAATTTAATAAGAATTCCAACAAATATAAATTCTAGAATTTCTACTATTTTAAAATGAAACTTTTAAACTTAGGTAACCTTCTAAATTTATAGTTTCTAAAAATAGAAACTGTCAATTTTAAATAATAGCCTAAAATAGGAATTTCCAAAGTAATTATGTTTTGAAAAATAGAAATAATATCTAAAATTATAAAATTTCTAAAAATATAAAGTTCTCAATACAACAAAGTTCTAAATTTAGTAAGACTTCTAAATCTACATAAAATCTAGAATTTCTACTATTTTAAAAAGAAACTTTTAAATTTAAGTAACTTTCTAAGATTATAATTTCTAAAAATAGAAGCTGTCAATTTTAAATATTAGCCTAAAATAGAAATTTCCAAAAGTTGAAGTATTTCGAAAAATAGAAATAATATCTAAAATTATAAAATTTCTAAAAATAAATTTTTTTAAATTCAACGAGTTTCTAAATTTAGTAAGACCTCCAAATCTTTATAAATTCTAGTATTTCAACAATTTTAAAGAGAAACTTTTAAATTAAGTATACTTCTAAAATCGTCGTTTCTAAAAATAAATACTGCCAATTTTAAATGGAAGCCTGAAATAAAAATATGCAAAAGTATCAGTATTTCAAAAAATAGAAGCTGCCAATTTTAAATAATAGCCTCAAATTGAATTTCTAAAAGTAGCAATATTTTGAAAAATAGACATAATATCTAAAATTTTAAAATTTCTAAAAATATAAATTTCTCAGTTCAACAAGTTTCTAAATTTAGTAAGAATGCCAAATTTATATAAATTCTAGAATTTTTACTATTTTGAAAATGAACTTTTAAATTTAGGTAACGTTCTAAGATTATAATTTCTAGAAATAGAAACTGCCAATTTTAAATAGTTGCCTAAAACAGAAATTTCCAAAAGTAGCAGTATTTTGAAAAATAGAATTAATATTTAAAATTATAAAATTTCTAAAAATATAAATTTCTCAATTCAACAAGTTTCTAAATTTAGTAGGACTTCCAAATCTATATAAAATCTAGAATTTCTATAATTTTGAAAAGAAACTTTAAAATTTAGGTAATTTTTTAAGATTATAATTTCTAAAAATTGGAACTGTTAATTTTAAATAGTAGCCTAAACTATAAATTTCCAATAGTAGCAGTATTTCAAAAAATAGAAATAATATCTAAAATTATAAAATTTCTAAAAATAAAAATTTATAAATTGAACAAGTTTCTAAATTTAGTAAGAATTCCAAATTTATATAAATTCTAGAATTTTTACTATTTAAAAACAAAACTTTTAAACTTAGGTAACCTTCTAAAATTATAGTTTCTAAAAATAGAAACTGCCAATTTTAAATAATAGCCTAAAATAGAAATTTCCAAAAGTAACAATATTTTGAAAAATAGAAATAATATCAAAAATTATAAAATTTCTAAAAATATAAATTTCTCAATTCAACAAGTTTCTAAATATAGTAAGACTTCCAAATCTATATAAATTCTATAATTTTTACTACTTTGAAAATAAACTTTTAAATTTAAGTAACGTTCTAAGATTATAATTTCTAAAAACAGAAACTGCCAATTTTAAATAGTAGCCTAAAATAAAAAATTTCAAAGTAGCAGTATTTCGAAAACTAGAAATAATATCTAAAATTATTAATTTTATAAAAAATAAAATTTCTCAATTCAACAAGTTTCTAAATTTAGTAAGACTTCCAAATCTATAAATTCTAGAATTTCAAAAATTTTAAAAAGAAACTTTTAAAATTAGGCAACCTTATGAAATTATAATTTCTAAAAATAGAAACTATCAATTTTAAATTGTTGCCTAAAATCAAAATTTCCAAAAGTAGCAGTATTTCTAAAGCCACAAAATTTAAAAACATATACTTGTTTTTTCTCAGACAACGTCTCCTAAAACTTGTTGTGCCACTAAAGATATGGTGTTTTAAATTTATTTTTTTAATCAGATGAACTATTAATAGTATATCCTCAGGAGTCCGTGTTCGAACCACTCGGAACAAAGCAAAATATATGCAATTTATTTTGGTATAAGTCATTAAAATATCATGAAAATAAATCTAATTATTGAAATCAAAACTCTGATCTTATAAATATAACTCACTGTAGAAACTTTTTAAAAATGGAAAGCGAATTAGAAAAATAGAAATAACATCTAAAATTAGAAATTGACATTTTTGGAGTCCAATTTGCATGGAAATCCAATTAGAAATAGAAATAATATCTACAATAATAAAATTCTAAAAGTATAAATTTGTAAATGCCACAAGTTTCTAAATTTAGTAAGACTTCCAAATCTATATAAATTCTAGAATTTCTACTATTTTAAAACGAAACTTTTAAACTTAGGTAACCTTCTAAAATTAAAGTTTCTAAAAATAGTAACTGCCAATTTAAATAATAGCCTAAAATAGGAATTTCCAAAAATAGCAATATTTGGAAAAATAAAAATAATACCTAAAATTATAAATTTCTAAAGCTAGAATATTCTCAATTCAACAAGTTTCTAAATTTATTTAGTCTTCAAAATCTATATAAATTCTAAAATTTCTACTATTTTGAAAATAATCTTTTAAATTTAGGCAACTTTCTCATATTATAATTTCTAAAAATAGAAACTGCCAATTTTAAATAGTTGCTTACAATTGAAATTTCTAAAATTAACAGTATTTTTCAAAACACAAAATTTAAAAACAAATATTTGTTTTCTCTCCGACAATGGTGCCTAAAACTAGTTGTGCCACTAAAGATATGGTGTCTTAAATTTATCTTTGCAATCAGACGAACCTTTAATAGTATAGCTTCCGGAGTGCGAGTTCCAACACTCAAAACAAAGAACATATATGCAATTGAGATATTGTTGTCTAAGCCATTACAATATCATGGAAATAAATCTAAATATAAAAATCAAAACTCTAATCTTGGAAATATATGTAACACCCCAGGTTTTCAAGTTATTAATATATATGAAAATTACCCATTTAATTTGT
Source organism: Chimonanthus praecox (assembly GCA_022113865.1). NCBI lineage: Eukaryota > Viridiplantae > Streptophyta > Magnoliopsida > Laurales > Calycanthaceae > Chimonanthus > Chimonanthus praecox. The sequence continues at coordinate 31,762,527 of CM039088.1, read as the reverse complement.
GAATTATTAGATATGGATCTTATATGGGTAAAGTGTTGGGTCATGGCCCAATTGGGACCCAACGGATTATGGAAATGGTTTCAATAAATTAAATGGGACTTAAATAAATTAGTAATGCATTATATCTAAAATTAAATAAAAGATTATACATGGCCGAATATTGGATTGGCACATCCAAGAAGATGTGTAAAAATTAAATAAAGATTACATTGGCCGTGTATAGGGATTTCCATATCTATGTGATGCGCATAAAATATTTTTAAAGAGGGTCTTTCCTTGATTAAGAATGGCACTAAGGGAATTGCTAAGAGGGGCGCATGGCACCTTCTAATCAAGAGAGACAAAGGAGCACACGACAATGGCTATTTCAAACAAGATTGGCCGAGTAGAGGTTTTATAGAAGGGGCGTATAGCACCTTCTAAGTTGGGACCAAGGGGAGATTTTTATTAAAGAAAGAGGGAAGGGGCGCACGGCACATACCTACACACCATAGCCAAATTCTCTCTCTCTCTCAATTCTCATTCTCGACATTAACAAGAAGAAGAGAGGGACTGGAAGAGCAAGAACAAGCGAAGAGAACCGGAGGAGTCGCGAAACCGGTAAGTGGTTTTGATATTTTTGTTTAAGATAAGGAACCATAGGGTTCGGCCATGGTGTATGGCCGAACCCCATGGAAGAGAATTGGTAGATGAAAGTAGTAAATTTAATGGAAAGAATGGACCATAGGGTTCGGCCAGAAAGACATGGGTTAGGTTATGGATTTTTAATGATGAAAACCATGGAATAATTATGTATGTTTTAAAAGGATTTAAATGGTTTAAGAAGAAGTTGATGAACCATAGGGTTCGGCCATGATGAAGGGCCGAACCCCATGGAAGGACTTCGGTAATTTTAATAGAAGTTGGAGGATCAAAATCATAGAGTTATGGTTTTAATTTTAGAAAGGATCTAAGGATGGTTATTAAATTAGAAACTTTCTAATTATGCAAGGAACCTTGATCTATGGATTCAAGTATGGAAGTTGATGAAAATGGAAAGTTAGACATCATAGGGTTCGGCCATAGTGCTTGGCCGAACCCCATGAACCAATGTTATGGATCGGTTTTGGACATAAACCTAAGATAATGGCAAAGTTGTAAATACATGCTAAAATGGAAGGTTAGCCATGAATGGCAATATTGTAAATTAAATGGAAATAAGGGACCATGTGTTCGGCCATGGTGTATGGCCGAACCCCATGAACTATGTGTTGGATTATGTGTTTGGATTAAAGAACTATGTATGGATTATTTTGGAACATAAGCAAGGTAAGTGGCTATGGATATGTATAATGGCAATATGGTAATTAAGTGAAATCAATGGACCATGGGTTTGGCCATGGTGTATGGCCGAACCCCATGGGGAATGTTTGTTGGACTTAGGGTTTATGTATGTGGGATTAAATAAAAGGGAAGTGATTAAAAGTTTAACTTAGGGGTTATTGATTAATAAACCAAAGAAAGAAATTAAAACAAAAGGGGTGAGGTTCGGCCATGGTGTACGGCCGAACCCCACACAAGTTTGGTTTATGGACTTGGACATTGTTGTAAATCAAGTGGGACTTGGTTTTAATTGATTGTTATATTATAAGGTAACGGGACCTCACAAGGTGTGTATGATCGTAAGCGGTTACCGGACGAAAGACGCAAGGACACGTTAGCGGTCTTTGGTAGGAGTCCACCTCTTTGAAACCATGGGTTAAATGTACAATGTTTTATCTTATTTTGATGAATTTATATTGCAAAGGATAGGTTTCAAAATGTGAATTTTAAATGCTATGTTTATATGATAAAATAGCATGTGTTGGATATGTTTCAAAATGTGATTTTTAATGCCATATTTATATGATAAAATAGCATGTGTTTCATTGGCATCTCATGCATGGCATGGGGTGAAGGATTTGTAACCGGAGGGGCCACACTCCGTCGAGGCGTCCGAAAAACCTATGTGGGATACCTTGATGTGCTTTTCCATCGGGAAGAAACCGGTGGGTCCACACTCCGTCGGCGCGTCCGAAAGACCTATGTGGGGTTACTTTTATGTACATGTGATGGGTGAGACTCATTGCATTTGTCATCATTGCGTGGCATGCTTTATATGGTTTTTGACATTATGATATTATTATATATGTTGTGTACTAACCATGTGTTAACCCTAATTAGAATACCTACTGGAAGCGTTGTTCTAACGCCCTGCTTGTACCCTAGTGGATGATACAGGAAACAAGGAGAATGATGAACGCGAATTGGGCCAGGCATAGGAGTTTGGATGATTTAGTTTATATTTTGAATAAAGTTACTTATGGACATGTATTTGAGTAACTAGATTTCGGACATGTAATAACTTAGATGAATTTGTTATGGTTGGATCTTTTATTTGGATAATTATGATATTTTAATTATGGATAAAAGACTTGACGTACTTTGCTATCTGAAATGGAATAGAAATGGGTTCTATTATGATTCCGCATGTTCTGATTATAATGTTATGATGTTATTCCGCATGTTGATATTGTTATGTGTGAACTGTTTTCATGGACTTAGTCCATGCACACATAGGGTTGGCCATTTAAGGGTCGGACTTTGGAAGTTCGGACTTAGCTCACGTCGTGACGTCCCGTCTCTATCACTCTTTGTTTATAAAAAAAAATAAAAATAGACTCTGATTTTCGAAAGAGAAAGCGAGTGAGAAAGGGCGGGGCGTTACACCACATCACTCACCGTTGTATCCCCCGTCGGAGACACATTGGGGCTTATATGCACAGCAGTGAATACTGAACTCGCTGGACTCAGATTTGAGTTCAACTATTTGGTACTCGATATGACAGAATACGATATTATTTTCGGCTGGACTGGTTGGCTAGCTTTCAAGCCAACATTGATTGCTATCGCCGCAGGGTAACATTTTGGTCACCCGAGGGAAAACAACATGTGGTGCGTACTGACAAACAAAGCAGACTGCATGAAGGGTTGAATCACCTGGCATTGAACAGTATCAGAATCAACAAGGAACCGGTGGCTGAACTTCCGGAAATAGTAAAAGATTATGCGGATGTATTCCCAACAGAACTCCCCAGCTTGCCTCCCATGAGGGAGATCAATTTTGAAATCAAGCTGTACCCTGGCACTGTACCAGTGTCATTACAACATTACCGGATGGTACCAGTGGAGATGTCCGAGTTAAGGAAGCAGATTGATGAACTGCTTAGACTGGGGTGCATTCAGAACAGTACATCGGCTTGGAGAGCTCCGATTTTATTTGTGAAAAAAAAGGATGGTTCACTCCGTATGTGTGTGGATTATTGAAAACTGAATCAGCTGACAATCAGAAACAAGTACCCTCTACCTAGGATCGATGATTTATTTGATCAACTTAGAGGTTCCAGTTATTTCTCTAAGAATGACCTGATGTCCAGATACCATCAAATCCAGGTTAGGTAGGAGGACATAGAAAAGACAACCTTCAGAACGCGGTATGGATTATTTGAGTTTGTAGTCATGCCGTTTGGACTCACCAATGTACCGGCTGTGTTCATGGATCTTATGAAAAGGATTTTCCGTCCTTACTTGGACCAATTTGTCATTGTATTTATTGATGACATTTCGATATATTCCAAAACTCAGGAAGAACATACTGAGCATCTAAGGATAGTTTTGGACACTTTGAGGAAGAACCAGTTATATGCTAAAGCCAGCAAATGTGAATTCTGGCTACCCAAGGTTAACTTCTTGGGACATGTCATAACAGCAGAAGGTATATCTGTGGACCCAGCTAAAGTGGCGGCAGTGGGAGAATGGAAAGCGCCAAAGAATGTAACCGAGATCCGTAGCTTCTTGGGATTGGCTGATTATTACAGGAAGTTTATCATGGACTTCTCCAAGATTGCATCTCCACTGACTCGACTCACTCAGAAATGAGTCAAATTTGATTGGTCAGATGTTTGCAACCGAAGATTTGAAACGCTGAAAAAGAGACTTACAAGGGCTCCTATTTTGATTTTGCCAGAAAGAGGCAAGGGTTATGAAGTACAATGCGACGCTTCAGGAGAAGGACTCGGGTGTGTCCTCAGTTAAACTCATCGTGTGGTGGCTTATGGTTCAAGACAACTGAAAATACATGAACGCCTCTATCCTACTCACGATCTTGAACAAGCCGCAATGGTCTTTGCTCTCAAAAGCTGGAGACATTATTTATATGGCGAGAAATTTGAAGTGTTTTCAGATCATAAGAACTCAACCTGAGGCAGCGCAGATGGATGAAATATTTGGCAGATTATGACTTCGCACTTCGTTATCACCCTGGCAAGGTGAACAAGGTGGCGGATGCCCTCAGCTGCATATCACATGCATCAGTGGCATGTTTGATCAGGACAGAATGGGATATGCTGAATACCATAAGAGAGTTCAATTTATATATCAACAACCATGGGAGTATGTACAATTTGATCATATGGTCCAACATGGTTACCAAGATTGAACAGGAACAGAGGACAGACCCGGGAGTGGAAGAGATATGGGCCAAGATGTCTACTGATGAAGTCATACCGGAATGGGAATTAAGACTAGGACAGGTTGTTGTATTCCAAGGAAGGGTATATGTACCAAAGAGCTGCAGAAAAGAGTTACTGGTTGAGGTACATCAGACCAAACTCTCTATTCATCCAGGCAACACCAAGATGTATCACGACCTGAAGAGACATTACTGGTGGCACGGACTAAAAAGGGATGTGGCAGAATTTGTGGCTCATTGCTTAACGTGTCAGCAGGTTAAGACAGAACATCAGAAGCCACCAGGGTTACTCAAACCCTTACCAGTGCCGGAATGGAAATGGGAGCACATCTCCATGGATTTTTTAACAGGGTTGCCAAAGTCATCAAAGGGCAATGATGCGATATGGGTCGTGCTAGACCGACTGACTAAGTCTGCACATTTCATTCCTATCAGGATGACAGACTCATCTGAGAATTTAGGTCGGCGGTATATCAGGGATATCATCAGATTACATAGTATTCCTCGGACTGTTGTATCCGACAGAGATGGTCGATTCACAGGCAGAGTATGGCAGAGCATGCAAGTGGCAATGGGAACATACTTATTGACTAGTACAACATTCCATCCACAAACTGATGGGCAGTCTGAGAGAACAATACAGACATTGGAGGATATGCTGAGAGCATATATCCTAGATTTCAAGGGTGGATGGGAGGATCACTTTCCGTTGGTAGAATTCTCATACAACAACAGTTACCAGGCCAGCCTCCAGATGGCTCCATTTGAGGCTTTATATGGTAGACCTTGTAGGTCACCAGTGTGTTGGACAAAGGCCGGTGAGCCTGTAGTGATTGGACCTGAATTGGTTGCAGAGACTACAATGCAGATATAGCTGATACGGCAACACCTATTGACTGCGCAAAGTCGTCAGAAGAGCTATGCTGAAAAGAGGAGGAGGTTCCTTGAATTTGAAGTGGGGGACATGGTATTCTTGAAAGTCTCGCCACGAAAGGGACACATGAGATTTGGAAAGAAGGGGAAACTATCACCAAGATATGTGGGACCGTTTTCAATCATAAGAAGGATGAGGGACTTGGCTTATCAATTGGCACTCCCATCACGGTTGACATCTTTACACGATGTGTTCCATATATCGATGTTGAGGAAGTACAATCCTGATCCCTCTCATATGCTGAACATATAAGATATAGAGGTACAAAGCGACGTGACATACGTCAAAAAGCCTGTCCGAGTGGTGGACACAGAACAAAGGGTATTACGGAACCGAGCGATCCAGTTTGTCAAGGTGGTATGGGATCGACATGGCATTGAGGAAGCCACATGGTGGGAACTCGAGTCGGAAATGAGAAAAGCTCATCCTGAGCTATTTATGTAATGTTTGAAACCCTATTTCACTCGATTTTCGGAATGAAAATTTTAAAAAGAGGGTTGTATTGTAACACCCCAGATTTTCAAGTTATTAATATATATGAAAATTACCCATTTAATTTGTGAATTATTAGATATGGATCTTATATGGGTAAAATGTTGGGTCATGGCCCAATTGGGACCCAACGGATTATGGAAATGGTTCAATAAATTAAATGGGGCTTAAATAAATTAGTAACGCATTATGTCTAAAATTAAATAAAATATTATACATGGCCGAATATTGGATTGGCACATTCAAGAAGATGTGTAAAAATTAAATAAAGATTACATTGGCCGTGTAGAGGGATTTCCATATCTATGTGATGCGCATAGAATATTTTTAAAGAGGGTCTCTCCTTGATTAAGAATGGCACTAAGGGAATTGCTAAGAGGGGCGCATGGCACCTTCTAACTTAAGACACAAAGGGGCGCATGGCACCTTCTAATCAAGAGAGACAAAGGAGCACACGGCAATGGCTATTTCAAACAAGATTGGCCGAGTAGAGGTTTTATAGAAGGGGCGTATAGCACCTTCTAAGTTGGGACCAAGGGGAGGTTTTTATAAAAGAAAGAGGGAAGGGGCGCACGGCACATACCTACACACCATAGCCGAATTCTCTCTCTCTCTCAATTCTCATTGTCGGCATTAACAAGAAGAAGAGAGGGCAGCCAGCAAGTGTGCAAGAAAGAAAAGGATTGGAAGAGCAAGAACAAGCAAAGAGAACCGGAGGAGTCACGGAACCGGTAAGTGGTTTTGATATTTTTGTTTAAGATAAGGAACCATAGGGTTCGGCCATGGTGTATGGCCGAAACCCCATGGAAGGGAATTGGTAGTTGAAAGTAGTAAATTTAATAGAAAGAATGGACCATAGGGTTCGGCCAGAAAGACATGGGTTAAGTTATGGATTTTTAATGATGAAAACCATGGAATAATTATGTATGTTTTAAAAATATTTAAATGGTTTAAGAAGAAGTTGATGAATCATAGGGTTCGGCCATGATGAAGGGCCGAACCCCATGGAAGGACTTTGGTAATTTCAATGGAAGTTGGAGGATCAAAATCATAGAGTTATGGTTTTAATTTTAGAAAGGATCTAAGGATGGTTATTAAATTAGAAACTTTCTAATTATGGAAGGAACCTTGATCTATGGATTCAAGTACGGAAGTTGATGAAAATGGAAAGTTAGACATCATAGTGTTCGGCCATGGTGCTTGGCCGAACCCCATGAACCAATGTTATGGATCGGTTTTGGACATAAACCTAAGATAATGGCAAAGTTGTAAATACATGCTAAAATGGAAGGTCAGCTATGAATGGTAATATTGTAAATTAAATGGAAATAAGGGACCATGGGTTCGGCCATGGTGTATGGCTGAACTCTCATGAATGGCATGGGGTGAAGGATTTGTAACCGGAGGGGCCACACTCCGTCGGGGCGTCCGAAAAACCTATGTGGGATACCTTGATGTGTTTTTCCATTAGGAAGAAATCGGAGGGTCCACACTCCGTCGGGGCGTCCGAAAGAATTATGTGGGGGTACTTTTATGTACATGTGATGGGTGGGACTCATTGCATTTGTCATCATTGCATGGCATGGTTTATATGGTTTTTGACATTATGATATTATTATATATGTTGTGTACTAACCATGTGTTAGCCCTAATTGGAATACTTACTGGGCGCGTTGTTCTAACGCCCTACTTCTACCCTAGTGGATGATAAAGGAAATAAGGAGAAGGATGAACGCGAAACGGGCCAGGCATAGGAGCTTGGATGATTTAGTTTATATTTTGAATAAAGTTACTTATGGACATGTATTTGAGTAACTAGATTTCGGGCATATAATAACTTAGATGAATTTGCTATGGTTGGATCTTTTATTTGGATAATTATGATATTTTAATTATGGATAAAAGACTTCACATACTTTGCTATCTGAAATGGAATAGGACTGGGTTCTATTATGATTCCGCATGTTATGATTATAATTCCGCAGTTATGATGTTATTCTGCATGTTGATATTGTTATGTGTGAACCATTTTCATGTACTTAGTCCATGCACACATAGGGTTGGCCAGTTAAGGATCGGACTTTAGAAGTTCGGATTTAGCTCGCGTCGTGACGTCCAGCTCTCTATCACTCTTCGTTTATAAAAAAAAAAATATACTCTGATTTTCGGAAGAGAAAGCGAGTGAAAAAGGGCGGGGCGTTACAATATAACTCAATGTAAAAACTTTCTTAAAATGGAAAACAAATTCAAAATATAGAAATAACATCTAAAATTAGAAATTGACGAGTCCAATTTGCATGGAAAATCTATTTAAAATTAGAAATAATCTGTACAATTAAGAAAATTCTAAAAATATAAATTTCTTAGTGCCACAAGTGTAACACCCTGAATTTTCAAGTTATTAAAATATATGAAAATTACCCATTTAATTTGTGAATTATTAGATATGGATCTTATATAGGTAAAGTGTTGGGTCATTGCCCAATTAAGACCCAACGGTTTTGGAAATGGTTTCAATAAAATTTAAATGGGGTTGAATTAAAAAGATATGCGCATGAGATGTATGTGGGATTTTCATATCCACATTGATATGCTAGAATATCTTAAGAAGATATCTAAAATTAAATAAATATTGCATGGCCGAATTTTAGATATCCATATCCAAGATTATGTGCTAGAATATTTTTAAAAAGGGGATTGCTAAATTAAAAGATGCTTAGGCCATGTATAGGGATTTCCATATCCAAGGTTATGCGCATGAGATCATTTAAAAAGGGGTTTTTCCTTGATTAAAAATGGCAATAGGGCAAGTGCTAAATGGGAAGGTCGGCAACTTCCAATTAAGACTCAAGAAAGCGGCGCACAACAATTGCTATCTTAGCATTGGCCGATTGGAATTTTATTAAAGAAAGAAGGAAGGGAAGCGCATAAGGAAGAAGGGTCGGCACCTTCTAAGATAGGATTAATTGGAAGTAATAAAAGGAGAGACATAGAGGGCGCACGGCTTACACACATAAGGCTGAATTTTCTCTCTCTCTCGCTCAAGTCTCATTCACGACAAGAACAAAGAGAAGGAGAAGGCAGCCAGCCGAGTGAAAAGACCAAGGAAGAGAAGGATTGGAAGAGCAAGAACAACCGAGGGAAAATCGGAGGAGTCGCGGAACCGATAAGTAGTTTTGATATTTTTGTTTAAGATAAGGAACCACCATGGCCGAACCCCATGGAAGGAAATTGGATGACCATAGTATTTAATTTAATGGAAAGAATGGACCATAGAGTTCGGCCATGCACGGCCGAACCCCATGGAAAGACATGGGTTAGGTTATGGATTTTTAATGATGAAAACTATGGAATAATTATGTATGCTTTAAAAGGATTTAAATGGTTTAAGAAGAAGTTGATGAACCATAGGGTTCGGCCATGATGAAGGGCCGAACCCCATGGAAGGATTTTGGTAATTTTAATGGAAGTTTGGAGGATCAAAATCATAAAGTTATGGTTTTAATTTTAGAAAGGTTTTAATGAATGATTTTTGGTGAAGATCCTAGACCATGGGTTCGGCCATGGAGTATGGCCGAACCCCATAAATATTTATGGAATTATGTTCATGTACTTAGAACATGGAAAAAAAAATAGATGGACTTATTTTGGTGATTGATTAAATGGAGATTTTGGAGATGATGACAAAGTTGTAAATACATGCCAAATTGAAAGATCATGGGTTCGGCCATGGTGTATGGCCGAACCTCATGAGGTCTTTTTATAGACTTAAATTATTAAGGAGATTTTATTAGATGAACGATTTTAAAAAGAGGATTATGGACCATAGGGTTCGGCCATGGTGTATGGCCGAACCCCATGGAGGTGTATTGGTATTTTTAATGAATGTTAATTGATTAAAATGGAGGGTGGTTATTAAATTAGAAAGTTTCTAATTATGGAAGGTGGATTTTAATTTAGAAAGGATCTAAAGATAGAAGAATGGAAGAATGGATATTAAAATTAGAAAGTTTCTAATTATGGACTATTGATGAAAATGGAAAGTTAGACATCATAGGGTGGCCATGGTGCTTGGCCGAACCCCATGAATCAATTTTATGGATCATGTATGGACTTAATATGGTGATTGGATTAATGGAGAGACAATGATTGAGGTAATGGCAATTTTGTAATTATCGCCAAAAATTGAAAGATCATGGGTTCGGCCATACACCATGGCCGAACCCCATGGAGAATGTTTGTTGAACTTAAGGTTTGATGTATCTTAGATGATTAATTGATTTATCATTAAATTAATGAATAAAAGTGGTATGAATAGCATGTGTTGGATATGTTTCAAAATGTGAATTTTAAATGCTATGTTTATATGATAAAATAACATGTGTTTCATTGGCATCTCATGCATGGCATGGGGTGAAGGATTTGTAACCGGAGGGGCCACACTCCGTCGGGGAGTCGGAAAAACCTACGTGGGATACCTTGATGTGCTTTTCCATCAGGAAGAAATCGAAGGGTCCACACTCCGTCGGGGCATCCGAAAGACCTATGTGGGGGTACTTTTATGTACATGTGATGGGTGGGACTCATTGCATTTGTCTGTTGTGCATGGCATGGTTATATGGTTTGTATTATGATATTATTAAATGTTGTGTTACTAACCATGTGTTAGCCTAATTGGAATACTAATGGGCGCGTTGTTCTAACGCCCTACTTCTACTCTAGTGGATGATGCAGGAAACAAGGAGAAGGATGAACGCGAAACGGGCCAGGCATAGGAGCTTGGATGATTATTTATATTTTAATAAAGTTACTTATGGACATGTATTTGAGTAACTAGTTTCCAGGCTTGTAATAACTTAGATGAATTTGCTATGGTTGGATGTTTTATTGGATAATTATGTTATGATTAATTATAATTAAAGACTTGACATACTTTGCTATCTGAAATAGAATAGAATTGGGTTCTATTATGATTCCGCATGTTATGATTTATTCCGCAAGTCTATATTGTTATGTGTGAACTATTTTCATGGACTTAGTCCATGCACACATAGGGTTGGCCAGTTAAGGGTCGGACTTTAGAAGTTCGGACTTCGCTCGCGTCGTGACGTCCCACTCTCTATCACTCTTGTTTATAAAAAAAAAAAATAGACTCTCATTTTCGGAAAGGGAAAGCGAGTGAAAAAGGGTGGGGCATTACAACAAGTTTCTAAATTTAGTAACACTTCCAAATCTATATAAATTCTAAAATTTCTGCTATTTTAAAAAGAAACTTTTAAACTTATGAAAAGTTTTAAAATTGTAGTTTCAAAAAATCGAAACTGCCAATTTTAAATAGTAGCTCAAACTAGAAATTTCCAAAAGTAGCAATATTTCGAAAAATAGAAATAATATCTAAAATTATAAAATTTCTAAAAATAGAAATTTCTCAATTCAACTAGTTTCAAATTTAGTAAGACTTCCAAATATATAAATTCTAGAATTTCTAATATTTTGAAAAGAAACTTTGAAATTTAGGTAATTTTTTAAGATTATAATTTCTAAAAATAGAAACTGCCAATTTTAAATAGTTGAATAAAACAGAAATTTCTAAAAGTAGCAGTATTTTGGAAAATAGAAATAATATCTAAAATTATAAAATTTCTAAAAATATAATTCTCAATTCATCAAGTTTCTAAATTTAGTAAGACTTCCAAATCTATATAAAATCTAGAATTTCTACTATTTTGAAAAGAAACTTTTAAATTTATGTAACTTTCTAAGATTATAATTACTAAAAATAGAAAATGTCAATTTTAAATAGTAGCCTAAAATAGAAATTTCCAAAAGTAACAGTATTTCGAAAAATAGAAAAAATAACTAAAATTATAAAAATTGTAAAAATAAAATTTCTAAATTCAATAAGTTTCTAAATTTAGTAAGAATTCCAAATCTATATAAATTCTAGAATTTCTACTATTTTAAAAACGAAACTTTTAAACTTAGGTAACCTTCTAAAATTATAGTTTCTAAAAATAGAAACTGTCAATTTTAAATAATAGCCTAAAATAGAAATTTTCAAAAGTAACAATATTTCAAAAAATAAAAATAATACCTAAATTATAAATTTCTAGAGCTAGAATATTCTCAATTCAATAAGTTTCTAAATTTATTAAGTCTTCCAAGTCTATATAAATTCTAGAATTTCAACTATTTTAAAAAGAAACCTTTTAAATTAGGCAACCTTCTGAAATTATAATTTCTAAAAATAGAAACTATCAATTTTAGATAGTTGCCTAAAATCGAAATTTACAAAAGTAGCAGTACTTCTTAAGCCACAAAATTTTAAAACATATATTTGTTTTTTCTATGACAATGGCTCCTAAAACTTGTTGTGCCACTAAAGATATGGTGTTTTAAATTTATATTTATAATCAGATGAACTATTCATAGTATAGCTTCAGGAGTTCGAGTTCGAACCACACGGAACAAAGCAAAATATTTGCAATTGATTTTGGTATAAGTCATTACAATCTCATGGAAATAAATCTAAATATAGAAATTAAAACTCTAATCTTAGGAATATAACTCAATGTAAAAAATTTCTAAAAATGGAAAACAAATTAAAAAAATAGAAATAACATCTAAAATTAGAAATTGACATTTTTGGAGTCCAATTTGCAAGAAAAATCCAAATAGAAATAGAAATAATATCCACAATTAAAAAAATTCTAAAAATATGAATTTGTAAATGCCACAAGTTTCTAAATTTATTAAGACTTCCAAATCTGTATAAATTCTAAAATTTCTAATATTTTAAAATGAAACTTTTTAACTTAGGTAACCTTCTAAAATTATTTTTTGTAAAAATAGAAACTGCCAATTTTAAATAATAGCCTAAAATAGGAATTTCCAAAATTAGCAATATTTCAAAAAATAAAAATAATGCCTAAAATTATAAATTTCTAAATCTAGAATATTCTCAATTCAACAAGTTTCTAAATTTAGTAATTCTTCCAAATCTATATAAATTCTAAAATTTCTACTATTTTGAAAAGAATTAACCTATTCAGGAAATTCTTTATATGAGTGGAACTTAGATGGATTAACAGAATATCAAATTGTCCAAATGGTTCACAGTATGTTAATATACTGTAATGCCTGTGAAATCAGAGGAAACACTCCAAGAAACATTTTCCTCATGATAACCACCTCTTTCAATGGAATATTAAGAGGATGGTGGAATTATGGATTATCTGGAGCCCAAAGACTTGAAATAGAAAATGCTGTCAAAATGGATGAATTTGGAAGAATCCTTTACAGAGACAAAACCACAGGAAACTTAGTAGATCCAAATATTAAGCTTGAAGCAGGTACTAGCCAAATCCCTGATAATTGGGAAACTCAATCTGATTGTGTTAGTGTCTTACTTCTATGCATCATCAATGAATTCACTGGAGGGATTGCTCTAATTAAGGAGAAAAATAGACAGCAATTACATCGCTTGAGATGTAGAAATTTAGGATAGTTTCGTTGGTATAGAGATGTATTCTTATCAAATGATTGTAATTCTGATATATGGAAAGAAACATTTATTTCAGGATTACCACCCTTATTTGCTGAACAGGTGCGTAATTCCTTGAGAGAAGAAATGCATGGTACTATTAATTACAGTTTGCTAACGTTCGGAGGAATTATATAAAGAATTAACAAAGTTGGCATGACTCTTTGTACTGATTTGAAGATCAGTAAACAAGCTGAAAAAATGAGAAAATATTATGGAGATAAAGAATTAGGAGATTTTTGTTTCCAGTTTGGTTTAGATCAAACACCTGAATCAAAGAGAAAACCCTCGCGTTCTAGATTTACAACGGATAGAAGAAACAAGATGGTTAGAAAGTATAAACCCAGAAGATATAAAAAACAGAGAAAATCTAATGAACTCATCCCATTCAAAAGAAAATCTAGGAAATATTTCAAAAAGAAATACATAAAAGAAAATGTTCCAACTTGTTATACTTGTGGAAAAAAGGGTCATTATTCAAGTAAATGCTTTAAAAAAGAAAATCCCTCTAAAAAGAAACTTAGAAAAATCAATACCAAAAATGATGAGGAAAATACTGAAAAGGAACAATCTGATTCAAGTTCCTCAGAAGAAGAAGAAGAATATGAATCTGTTACATCAACTGACATTGAAAAAAATAATCCTCAGGTTCAGCTCATCAAACAATTCCAATCATGTACATGTCATTCAGATGATGAAGAATCTGATGGAGAATGGTCGATACCATCTGATGAAGATCTTGGTATCCACATTCGTGTCCTCACTGCCCCTCAGAAATTACTTCTAGAAATGGTTGATAACATACCCGATCCAGAGAAAAAAGTTCAATTTTTAAATCAAATTTCAAAATTGGAGGGAGGAGAAGAATGAAAATTGAAATTTCCAAAAGTAGCAGTATTTCGAAAAATGAAAATAATATCTAAAATTATAAAATTTCTAAAAATAAAAATGTCTAAATTTAACAAGTTTCTAAATTTAGTAAGAATTCCAAATCTATATAAATTCTAGAATTTTTACTATTTTAAAACGAAACTTTTAAACTTAGGTAACCTTCTAAAATTATAATTTCTTAAAATAGAAACTGCCAATTTTAACTAATAGCCTAAAATAGGAATTTCCAAAAGTAGCAATATTCGAAAAATAGAAATAATATCTAAAATTATAAAATTTCTAAAAATATAAATTTCTCAATTCAACAAGTTTCTAAATTTAGTAAGACTTCCAAATCAGTTTGTCCGGTTTCTCCAATTTGTCCAGATGGTCCAGTTCGTCAAGTTCTTCGTGTTTGTCGTTATGTCCAACTTGTCGAATTCATCTAGTTGGTCCAATTCGTACAGTTTGTCCAGTTTGTCAAGTTCGTCCAATTTGTCCAGTTGGTCCAGTTTTTTGAGTTTGTCCAATTCGTTTAGTTTGTTATGTTTCTCCAGTTCGTCTAGTTTGTCAAGTGCTTCCAGTTTGTCCAGTTCGTCCAGTTTGTTCAGGTCGTCCAAATTTTCCAATTTGTTCAGTTTGTCCTGTTAGTCCATTTTTTCCATCTCGCCCACTATGTCTCCTTCGTCCAGTTGGTCCAATTCGTCCAGTTCTTCCTGTTTGCCCATTATGTCTAATTCATGCAATTCCTCTAGTTGGTCCAATTCGTCCAGTTTGTCCACTTTGTTTAGTTTGTCCAAGTCGTCAAGTTTGTCAAGTTCCTCCAATTTGTCTAGTTGGTCCAGTTTTTCGAGTTCGTCCAATTCGTTTAGTTTGTTATGTTCATCCAGTTTGTCCAGATTTTCCAATTCATTCAATTTGTCCAGTTTGTCCAGTTTTTCGAGCTCGCCCAGTATGTCTCCTTCGTCAAGTTGGTCCAGTTCTTCCTGTTCGTCCATTATGTCCAAATCATGCAATTCCTCTAGTTGGTCCAATTCGTGCAGTTTGTCCAATTTGTTTAGTTTGTCCAGTTCGTCAAGTTTGTTCAGTTCGTCCAATTTGTCTAGTTGGTCCAGCTTTTCGAGTTCGTCTAGTTTGTTTAGTTTGATATGATCATCTAGTTTGTCCAATTCGTCCAGTTCGTTGGTATAAAGATGTATTCTTATCAAAAGTCTACCAACTAAATCTATAATGATAAGAATCATCTCAAATCTTCAAATCTTCTTTTTCATCTCAAATCTTCAAATCTTCTTTTTCATTAATTCTTTTGCTTTATCAGAATTTTTACGAAATAATTCGGCTAACCGAGATTCCTTTTCGACTTCTTTTTCTTTTCCTTTGTCTTTTGCTGAAGAATACCAAAACTTTCCACCACGAAGATAATCTGTAACTGAGCCATCGGGATTAACATGAGAGTCAGGGTCCCATCGAGGATGGAGATCTTCAAGGGGCACAACTTCATCATCAAGATTTTCTTCTGGATCATGATTACTATCCCAAACATGATCACCAACTTTTTTCTTTGGGAGATATTCTTCTAAACTTTGCTTGATCTTTTCTTCAAAATTGACGGAGTCAACAGACATGTCCATTGGCTTAGGAGACTTTTCTTGAGCAATTTCTTTAGCTATCTTTTTGGTCAAGAGATCAGCCATGACCATTTCATTCTCAAAAGGCTTTTCTTCAAGAAAAGGAATTTCTTCTTTAACAAGAAGAGAGATTTGATTCAGGATTCTCTCATAAGTATCATTTTCAATTTTTGGCCACCATTTTTGGTAAAAAGTCTGGTACAAAGATGGAAGATCGAAAAAGTTCTTTTTTACTTCAAACTTCAACTGGAAAATGTATGGAATATGGAACTTTGCAAAGAAGCGAAGAACATTAAATGCTTCATAGGGAACTTTTTCTTCTACTTCACAGAACTTAATAAATAAATAACAAAAATTATTAGGAAAGATTTTCTGAGAAGCACCAAAATATGACCACCAAGTGAAGAAAAACCATGATGGGAAATTACGATGAATGGGAGTGACATCAGGACTTTCTTTCTTTGAATCTGATGAACCAGGAATGATTATACTTGCGATTTTGCCACATCAAAACAAATTTCCAGGCATCAATATAGTCCCAATAATTAAAGAACTCAGGCGAATTGTATAATTGGACTGATTTTGTCATGTACAAGGGACCATCCCAATCTTCCTCAGTAAGGATTTTGAGAATAGTGAACTTTGAGTAAGTGATGATACCATTTGCATTCTTATTGTGGAAGATGAGGACACTTTTCGTCTGATATAAAATATTGAGATATCAATCTCTGGTTTTCCTTTTATTAGGGGAATAATAATGAAGCCCCTTGCCAAAGAGAAAATAAACATTATCTTCTACAGATCTTTCTTCCATAAGAGACAATCTGAAGTAATAAGAATTCTATTACCGGTGTAAAGATATAATTATGATTGACTTGGGTCTTTTGTTGGAGTAAAACCCTTTTGGCTTTCTTCTTGATCTGCCAATTTCTCTTGCCCTTCTTTCTGCATGAACGGGGAAGAGTTACTTGCCATTTTGTCGTCCCTGAAGAAATTCTCTAGTAAGAAAGTCAGGGAGAGAGTTAGAATTTCCATTTATAAATTTAATCTTAAATTCAAAAACTGATAAAATGGCTTGCCATCTAGCAAATATTTGCTTAGAGACAAGATTTTTGACATATTTTTCTAGAATTTCTTTTGCTGCTTTAGCATCCACTCTAATGAGAAATTCTTTATTCAATAAATCATGTTGGAATTTCGTCACATAAATAATTATGGCAAGAACTTCTTTTTTGATGGTTGAATATTTTCTTTTGTGCTTCATTCCATAATCCAGAATTAAATCTTATTAATTTTTCTTTTGAATCTTTTTGTTGTAAAAGGATTCCACCATATCCGACATCAGAGGCATCAGTTTGAACTATTTTGAAAGCTTCTGGGTCAAATAAACATCTACAAGGAAGATTTTTGACTCTTTCCTTAATCTTTTTTACTGCATTAGTATAATGGATAGACCACTCCTTAGGATTTTTCTTTAATCTTTCCTGGAGAAGTTTTCCATCTTTTGCCAAATCTTGATAGAAAAGATCAACATAATTTAGACATCAAAGAAATCTTTGTAGCATATTTTTATCCTTAATTTCATCTGAAAATTTATCAGCAAATTGAATAACTCTATTAGTTGGAGTTATTTTCTGTCTTGGATCTCAAATCCTAAGAACCTGATTTTTTGCTGAAAGAGATTCATTTTTCTTTTAGATAAAGCCAATCCATTTTCTTTTATGACTCTTTTGAAAATAGTCAAATGTTTCCAATGTTGTATCACAGATTCTGAGAAGATAAGAATATCATCAATGTAAACAATGGCAAACTAGGTGTAAGACGAGAAGATATTATTCATAATATTTTGAAATTCAGACGGAGCATTTTTCAATCCGAAAGGCATAACATTCCATTCATAATGCCCCATTAGAACAGTGAATGCAGTTTTATATTTATCTTCTTCTTTTATCTGAATCTGCCAAAATCCTGATTTTAAATCAAATTTTGAGAATATTTTGGCATTGTTTAATCTGTTTAGCAAATCCTGAGTATTAGGCAAAGGATACCTATATTGAAGAACTTTGTTTAATGGTTTATAATTGATTACCAATCTTGGAACTCCTCTTTCGATTTCAGCGGCCTTTTCAACATAAAATGCCGTACAGCTCCAAGGGGATTTGCTTTTTCTAATTAATCCTTTCTTCAAAAGATCATTGATTTCTTTTTGGCAAAGCTTTAAATGAGCAGCATCCATTTGGGTTTAGTACGAATATCTTTTTCATTAAAATCTTCTACATATGGTAATCCTACTATGTGTCTTTTTCTATTCCAAAAGGCTGATGGCAATTCAGAACAGCATTCTTCTTCAATTTGTTTGGTGAATTCTTCTAATTTTGTTTTAAATTCTTTTTTCTCTAATTCTTTTGTTATTTGGGCAATTTTGATTTTATTCTTTAGTCCATTTATGTAATTTTCTCTTGTGGCGATGACTTGATTTATCCTTTGGATTTTCGTTTCACAAGGATCATCTATTAAATCAAGATTTACTTCAATCCCTTTGATATTTGTAGAAATTCCTTTTATTGTTACAGAAAAGGGTTGGATTTGAAGAATAAATGGAGATCCAAGGACTAAATCATTAACAATATCTTCTGAAATAATAAAGGGTGAAGTAACACAGACTCCTTTCATGCAAACAAGAACATTTGAGATTTTTCTCTCTATGGAAATGGTCGTTCCATTAGCAGTAGAAACAAACTGTTTTGATTCACTTGTAAATTCAATAGGAACCATTCCAAGTCTGATAACATTTAAGTCTGCACCAGTGTCAATTATGGCATTAACAATCTTCTCAAAGTTTTTAATTTTTATCTTTACTTGAACTCTCCACTGTTGGTAAATACATTTTGTAGGAATTACACCACTAGAGATTTTGCTAATTTCTCCTTTAATTCTTTGGACAAATTTTTTTCATCATATTTTTCAATAGCAACATCATTTTCTAACCAAGTTAACCTTTCTTCCAGCTCATTTTGTTGTTTGGTTAACTCTATTCTTAATTCACGGAGTTCACTCTTTTGATCATTCAATTCTCTTTGTAAGTCTGAGAGAGTTAAGGGTTTATTTATGTATGAACTTTTTCTGCTCTTTTCATAATGTCAATCATGGAATAGGTTGGTGTGTGAAATGTTTCTTTCTCTTTTATCATTTTTGGATAATATGGTGCTTTATCACTATTTTCATTTTCTTCAAAGGAAATTTTTGGTTG
The DNA here is from genome assembly GCA_022113865.1 of Chimonanthus praecox. Lineage (NCBI taxonomy): Eukaryota > Viridiplantae > Streptophyta > Magnoliopsida > Laurales > Calycanthaceae > Chimonanthus > Chimonanthus praecox. Next base: position 31,743,261 of record CM039088.1, on the reverse strand, counting down.
TGAACTTTCTCCTTCTTCTCCTCCCCCCAATTTTGAAATTTGATTCAAAATTGAATTTTTCTCTGGATTGGGTATGTTATCAACCATTTCTAGAAGCAATTTTTGAGGGGCAGTGAGGACACGAATGTGGATACCAAGATCTTCATCAGATGGTATCAACCATTCTCCATCAGATTCTTCATCATCTGAATGACATGTATGATTGGAATTGTTGATAAGCTGAACCTGAGGACTATTTTCTTCAATGTCAGTTGATGAAACAGATTCATATTCTTCTTCTTCTTCTGAGGAACTTGAATCAGATTGTTCCTTTTCATTATTTTCCTCATCATTTTTTGTATTGATTTTTCTAAGTTTCTTTTTAGAGGGATTTTCTTTTTTAAAGCATTTACTTGAATAATGACCCTTTTTTCCACAAGTATAACAAGTTGGAACATTTTCTTTTATTTATTTCTTTTTGAAATATTTCCTAGGTTTTCTTTTGAATGGGATGAGTTCATCAGATTTTCTCTGTTTTTTATATCTTCCGGGTTTATACTTTCTAACCATCTTGTTTCTTCTATCTGGAGTAAATCTAGAACGCGAGGGTTTTCTCTTTGATTCAGGTGTTTGATCTAAACCTCCTAATTCTTTATCTCCAGAATATTTTCTCATTTTTTAAGCTTGTTTACTGATCTTCAAATCAGTACAAAGAGTCATGCCAACTTTGTTAATTCTTTGTATAATTCCTCCGAACGTCAGCAAACTGTAATTAATAGTACCATGCATTTCTTCTCTCAAGGAATTACACACCTTTTCAGCAAATAAGGGTGGTAATCTTGAAATAAATCTTTCTTTCCAAATCAGAAATAATCATTTAGTTGGTAGACTTTTGATAAGAATACATCTCTATACCAACGAAATTCTCCTAAATTTCTACATCTCAAGCGATGTAATTGCTGTCTATTTTTCTCCTTAATTAGAGCAATCCCTCTAGTGAATTCATTGAGGATGCATAGAAGTAGGACACTAACACAATCAGATTGGGTTTCCCAATTATCAGGATTGGCTAGTACCTGCTTCAAGCTTAATATTTGGATCTACTAAGTTTCCTGTGGTTTTGTCTCTGTAAAGGATTCTTCCAAATTCATCCATTTTGACAGCATTTTCTATTTCAAGTCTTTGGGCTCCAGATAATCCATAATTCGACCATCCTCTTAATATTCCATTGAAAGAGGTGGTTATCATGAGGAAAATGTTTCTTGGAGTATTTCCTCTGACTTCACAGGCATTACAGTATATTAACATACTGTGAACCATTTGGACAATTTGATATTCTGTTAATCCATCTAAGTTCCACTCATATAAAGAATTTCTTGAATAGGTTAATTCTGAGGTGTACGTGTATGGAGCCTCTTCGAGTTGTAGATCAACAGGGGTTGGTCTAGGATAATAATTCTGTCTCTGGCAATTTTACCTGGGGATTCCATTTCTTTAGACGATTTATTAATAAATTCTCTGAAGCATAGACTCTTAGGATGCTGAATCCTTTTCCTCCCATATTGAGGCTTTCTATCTTATTGGATAATTCTTTTTGCATTTTGTCTGTCATCATGAATGGTCCTTCTTGCAAAATAATCCCTTTAGGTAATTGTCTGGGAACATAAACTGCATTGGCAAAGCTTTCTTCTAATTTTTCTTCTTTATCTTTATTGAATTCGGGTTTTGATTTGATTGTTCTTTCTATTCGATCTGTTTGTTCTCCAATGGTTAATAGACATAGATTGGTGTAATTATTTTGTTCAACTATATCTCCAATACCTATACCTATGTCTCTAGCATTTGGGTCTGGTTTTGTTTCATAAATAGATGCATCTTTTACAGGCATGGCATAATTCTTGGTTTCTATATTAGGGACAGAAATATCAAGTTTCTTCCAAGGTGGGTAAGATTTTTGAACTTCTTTTCCTTCAGTGTCTTTCCAAGTTCTTGTTGTTCTTCCTATAACTCTTATTTGTTTTGAGCTTTGAGTTTCATCTTCTTTGATTTTCCCTTTTCTAAAATATTCCATGAACCAATCAAAGAAAGGTATATTCCATTTTTTTAAATATTCCACTTTCTTTGTTTCTAAAAACTTTTTTATCCATTTCTTCCTTTTCACTACTCCTTTGGTCATCATCTATTTCTTCTTATTTAAAACTTTTTCTTCCTTCCGTGTAACCGGCGAAACTTCTCCTAGCTTTTTCCATTTTTCTCCTAAAATTGATTTCAAAATTATAATTTGGTAATTTGACTATGCTTTGTAAATCATCTGTTATTTCATTTACTCTTGGGGTGACATCTTCTATTTGCCAATTTCCTGGGAGAACAACTTCTTCCCAACTGATGACTTTTGGGATAAACACATTATTGTTAAAGTTTGTTTCCATGAGAACTGTAGTTTTTTCTTTATCAACCTTATCTCTATAGGTTATCGTGGGAAAGACAGAGATCATAGATTTGTAGAACACACGATAAACTATAGCAAAAGGTTTACTTCTTGGACTCATCTTTAATCCTTTACTTTGAAATCCAATAGTTGCACAATCAAGAACATCATCATCATGGGCATCAATTGTGATATTAGGAAAACAGCTAAAATAAACAGGTCCATGACAAAGACTTGATTCGATCATAGCATAAAGAGAATCATCAAACTCATCATGTCTTTGATCTCGCACATAAGCACACACTGAAACATTTAATCCTAATCGAAACAGAGGTTTGATTCCTACTTGAATTAATCCTATGTACAGGTAGTTGTATTTGGTTCTGATTTGTTCAATAATTCTTCTATCAAGAACTTTAATTGTTTGTCTTCCTCCAGAGAGGGAAACAGTTTTTCAACAGCTTTAATGTGATCATTTTGTTCTTCAAATGTGCCATTGCTATATATTTCTTTTACAGGCAAGGCTGGCAACTTCCAGTTGGATATTGCTTGGTCAAAATTTTCATATATTATTTCTTTTGAACTTTTTATTTTTTCTGAATTTTCTTTTTCTAAGCTATTACGGGAAAAACTAGTCAAGCAGACTGGTTGGATGAAGAAGACGAATAAGATCTATTAGAAGGATGCTGAAATGATGAAACCAATTCTTAAAAAGTTTTGTTTTTCCTTTAGAATTTTCCATCTTTGTAGCTCGTAAGAGACAGAAAGAGTTCTGTCAACGATTTACATCCCTTGATGCTTGATCACGGCCAAAAGCGGGACTTACAACGCGACCACACTCTTAAGAAGATAAATGAGGCACAGAAGTGGAGAATAAGAAGGAAAATAAAAACTCTAAAGAGAATTGGATAGATCAACTTGGCTAAAAAGCTTCAGATCCTTAATAATAGATTTAATTCATCTAAATCCCTTTTTTTTTTTTCTTATTACAGAAATAATCCTCGCCATCATGAGTTTGAAAGAAGAAGGATTGTTTTAATGCGTTCTTATGCTGTCTTCCAACTAGATAAATTCTGAACTAAATCAAAACTACAAGCTATGGCCTTTTGAGATGCCTCGCCGTTCTATTAGGAGAGAAGAATTATTGCGTGATCTAAGATAACGTGAAAACCAGCTTAGAAGATTACAAAATGCTATCAAACAAATTGATGAAAATATAACTGCAGGAGGATATCTTGTTATCCGTGTTCATACCATTAGAAGATCTATGCTAGTACGCTTGTGTAATCAGATAAGAGATATTGTAATAGACTGAATGAAAAATTAGAATTATTATCTCGTATTGGAATCAGAGCTAGTGGAATCATCTCTTTTTGGTGGGGGTATATGCCTGAGAAGAAAAGTTAGAGTGTGAAGAAAAGTTGTCTAAAGGTGCCATCATTGCTTAGAAGAAAAGTGTGAGTGTGAGTGTGAGTGTGAGCTTGAAGTTTGAGTGTGCTAGAGTTTGAAGTCCTGTACAATCTTCTGTAAGTAATTAAGTTTTTGAGTTTGATATTATATGCTTGTTGTTATCTAATCATGCTGTTTCTTTTACAATATGTCTATCTGTCTTGCTTTGCTTAAGAAGTATTATGATGATGTTCAAAGACTAAGAAAAATAGAGCGAGCCATTGAGATCATAAGAAGACATTTGCAAACTTGTCCTCATAAGAATAATCCACAACATTATCAACATGAAATAAGAAGGATTCTCTTGCTTCGAGCCTATGCCATAATACAATTAGAAGTTTTTAGGATTAAATCTAAATTACAAGCTATGGCCTTCTGAGATGCCTCCTCGTTCTGTTAGGAGAGAAGAATTATTGCGTAGTCTAAGACGACGAGAAAACCAACTTATAAGATTAGAGAATACTATCAGACAAATTGATGAAAATATAGCTGCAGGAGGATATTTTGTTAAATCTATTATCCAAGATTTGAAGTTTTTTAGCTAAGTTGATCTATCCAATTCTCTTTAGTGTTTTTATTTTCCTTCTTATTCTCCACTTCTGTGCCTCGTTTATCGTCTTAAGAGTGTGGTCGCGTTGTAAGTCCTGCTTCTTCTGGCCGTGATCAGGCATCAAGGGCTGTAAATCGTTGACAAAACTCTTTCTGTTTCTTACGAGCTACAAAAGATGGAAAATTCTAAGGGAAAAATAAAACTTTTTAAGAATTGGTTTAAATCATTTCAGCATCCTTCTAATAGATCTTATTCGTCTTCTTCATCCTACCAGTCTGCTTTGACTAGTTTTCCCCGTAATAGCTTAGAAAAAGAAAATTCAGAAAAAATAAAAAATTCAAAAGAAATGATATATGAAAATTTTGACCAAGCAATATCCAACTAGAAGTTGTCAGCCTTGCCTGTAACAGAAATATATAGTAATGGCACATTTGAAGAACAAAATGATTACCTCATAAAAACTGTTGAAAAAATTGTTTCTCTCTCTAGAGGAAAACAGACAATTGAAGTTCTTGATAGAAGAATTATTGAACAAATCAGAACCAAATACAACTACCTGCACATAGGATTAATTCAGGTAGGAATCAAACCACTGTTTCGATTAGGATTAAATGTTTCAGTGTGCGCTTATGTGCAAGATCAGAGACATGATGAGTTTGATGATTCTCTTTATGCTATGATCGAATCAAGTCTCTGTCATGGACCTGTTTATTTTAAATACTTTCCTAATATCACAATTGATGCTCATGATGATGATGTTCTTGATTGTCCAACCATTGGATTTCAAAGTAAAGGATTAAAGATGAGTCCAAGAAGTAAACCTTTTGCTATAGTTTATCGTGTGTTCTACAAATCTATGATCTCTGTCTTTCCCATGATAGCCTATAGAGATAAGGTTGATAAAGAAAAAACTACAGTTCTCATGGAAACAAACTTTAACAATAATGTGTTTATCCCAAAAGTCATCAGTTGGGAAGAAGTTGTTCTCCCAGGAAATTGGCAAATAGAAGATGTCACCCCAAGAGTAAATGAAATAACAGATGATTTACAAAGTATAGTCAAATTACCAAATGGAAATGTTGAAATCAATTTTAGGAAAAAAATGGAAAAATCTAGGAGAAGTTTCGCGGGTTACACGGAAGGAAGAAAAAGTTTTAAATTAAAAGATATAGATGATGACCAAAGGAGTAGTGAAAAGGAAGAAATTGATCAAAAAGCTTTTAAAAACAAAGAAAGTGGAATCGAACACCCTGTGTATAAAAGAACTTCGTCACAAAAAACTTACAACCCAAGTGAAAGTGATTTTCTCCAAGGAGTCATAAGAATGGTTAGCATTCAAAAGCCAGAAGAAATACCTGTCAAAAAATTTGAAATTGATAAACCATATCTTAGAGAAAATTTGAAAAATCATCCTTTAAAAGATTGGTTCTTTAAAAGCCTTAACACAGAAGAAAAGGAAAAGATGAGAGAATTATGGTATTTCCAAATGGAGGGAGAAGAAAGAAATATACCTTTCTTTGATTGGTTCATGGAATATTTTAGAAAAGGGAAAATCAAAGAAGAAGAAACTCAAAGCTCAAAACAAATAAGAGTTATAGGAAGAACAACAAGAACTTGGTAAGACACTGAAGGAAAAAAAGTTCAAAAATCTCACCCACCTTGGAAGAAACTTGATATTTCTGTCCCTAATACAGAAACCAAGAATTATGCCATGCTTGTAAAAAATACATCTATTTATGAATCAAAACCAGATCCAAATGCTAGAGACATAAGTATAGGTATTGGAGAAATAATTGAACAAAACAATTACACCAATCTATGTCTATTAACCATTGGAGAACAAACAGATTGAATAGAAAGAACAATCGAATCAAAACCCGAATTTAAAGAAGAAAAATTAGAAGAAAGCTCTGCCAATGCAGTATATGTTCCCAGACAATTACCCAAAGGGATTATTTTGCAAGAAGGACCATTCATGATGACACAGGAAATGCAAAAAGAATTATCCAATAGGATGAAAAGCCTCAATATGGGAGGAAAAGGATTCAGCATCCTAAGAGTCTTTGCTTCAGAGAATTTATTAATAAATTGTCTAAAGAAATGGAATCCCCAGGTAAAATTACCAGAGACAAAGAACTATTATCCTAGACCAACCCCTGTTGATCTACAACTCGAAGAGGCTCCATACACGTACACCTCAGAATTAACCTATTCAGGAAATTCTTTATATGAGTGGAACTTAGATGGATTAATAGAATATCAAATTGTCCAAATGGTTCACAGTATGTTAATATACTGTAATGCCTGTGAAGTCAGAGGAAATACTCCAAGAAACATTTTCCTCATGATAACACCTCTTTCAATGGAATATTAAGAGGATGGTGGAATTATGGATTATCTGGAGCCCAAAGACTTGAAATAGAAAATGCTGTCAAAATGGATGAATTTGGAAGAATCCTTTACAGAGACAAAACCACAGGAACTTAGTAGATCCAAATATTAAGCTTGAAGCAGGTGCTAGCCAAATCCCTGATAATTGGGAAACCCAATCTGATTGTGTTAGTGTCCTACTTCTATGCATCCTCAATGAATTCACTAGAGGGATTGCTCTAATTAAGGAGAAAAATAGACAGCAATTACATCGCTTGAGATGTAGAAATTTAGGAGAATTTCCTTGGTATAGAGATGTATTCTTGTCAAAAGTCTACCAACTAAATGATTATAATTCTGATATTTGGAAAGAAAGATTTATTTCAAGATTACCACCCTTATTTGCTGAAAAGGTGTGTAATTCCTCGAGAGAAGAAATGCATGGTACTATTAATTACAGTTTGCTGACGTTCGGAGGAATTATACAAGGAATTAATAAAGTTGGCATGACTCTTTGTACTGATTTGAAGATCAGTAAACAAGCTGAAAGAATGAGAAAATATTCTGGAGATAAAGAATTAGGAGATTTTTGTTTCCAGTTTGGTTTAGATCACACCTGAATCAAAGAGAAAACCCTCGCGTTCTAGTTCCAACTTGTTATACTTGTGGAAAAAAGGGTCATTATTCAAGTAAATACTTTAAAAAAGAAAATCCCTCTAAAAAGAAACTTAGAAAAATCAATAACAAAAATGATGAGGAAAATATTGAAAAGGAACAATCTGATTCAAGTTCCTCAGAAGAAGAAGAAGAATATGAATCTGTTTCATCATCTGACATTGAAGAAAATAGTCCTCAGGTTCAGCTTATCAAACAATTCCAATCATGTACATGTCATTCAGATGATAAAGAATCTGATGGAGAATGGTCGATACCATCTGATGAAGATCTTGGTATCCACATTCGTGTCCTCTCTGCCCTTCAAAAATTACTTCTAAAAATGGTTGATAACATACCCGATCCAGAGAAAAAAGTTCAATTTTTAAATCAAATTTCAAAATTGGGGGGGAGGAGAAGAATGAAAATTGAAATTTCTAAAAGTAGCAGTATTTCGAAAAATGAAAATAATATCTAAAATTATAAAATTTCTAAAAATAAAAATGTCTGAATTCAACAAGTTTCTAAATTTAGTAAGAATTCCAAATCTATATAAATTCTAGAATTTTTACTATTTTAAAACGAAACTTTTAAACTTAGGTAACTTTCTAAATTATAATTTCTTAAAATAGAAACTGCCAATTTTAAATAATAGCCTAAAATAGGAATTTCCAAAAGTAGCAATATTTGAAAAATAGAAATAATATCTAAAATTATAAAATTTCTAAAAATATAAATTTCTCAATTCAACAAGTTTCTAAATTTAGTAAGATTTCCAAATCAGTTCGTCCGGTTTCTCCAATTCGTCCAGATGGTCCAGTTCGTCAAGTTCTTCATGTTTGTCCGTTATGTCCAACTTGTCGAATTCATCTAGTTGGTCCAATTCGTGCAGTTTGTCCAGATTCTCAAGTTTGTCCAGTTTGTCTAGTTCGTCCAATTTGTCCAGTTGGTCCAGTTTTTTGAGTTTGTCCAGCTCATTTAGTTTGTTATGTTTCTCCAGCTCGTCTAGTTTGTCCAGTTCTTCCAGTTTGTCCAGTTCGTCCAGTTTGTTCAGGTCGTCCAGATTTTCCAATTTGTTCAGTTTGTCCTGTTTGTCCATTTTTTTCATCTTGCCCACTATGTCTCCTTCGTCAGTTCGTCCAGTTCGTCCAGTTCTTCCTGTTTGCCCATTATGTCTAATTCATGCAATTCCTCTAGTTGGTCCAATTCGTCCAGTTTGTCCACTTCGTTTAGTTTGTCCAAGTTGTCAAGTTTGTCAAGTTCCTCCAATTTGCCTAGTTGGTCCAGTTTTTCGAGTTTGTCCAGTTCGTTTACTTTGTTATGTTCATCCAGTTTGTCCAGTTCGTCCCGATTTTCCAATTCATTCAATTTGTCCAGTTTGTCCAGTTTTTCGAGCTCGCCCAGTATGTCTCGTCAGTCAAATTGGTCCAGTTCGTCCTGTACGTCCATTATGTCCAATTCGTCCAATTCCTCTAGTTGGTCCAATTCGTCCAGTTTGTCCAATTTGTTCAGTTTGTCCTGTTTGTCCATTTTTTCTAGCTCGCCCAGTATGTCTCCTTCGTCTAGTTGGTCCAGTTCTTCCTGTTCGTCCATCATGTCCAAATCATGCAATTCCTCTAGTTGGTCCAATTCGTGTAGTTTGTCCAATTTGTTTATTTTGTCCAGTTCGTCAAGTTTGTTCAGTTCGTCCAATTTGTCTAGTTGGTCTAACTTTTCGAGTTCGTCTAGTTTGTTTAGTTTGATATGATCATCCAGTTTATCCAGTTCGTCCAGTTCGTCTAGCCTGTCCAGTTCGTCCAAATTTTTCAATTCATTCAGTTTGTCCTGTTTCTCCATTTTTTCCAGCTCGCCCAGTATGTCTCCTTTGTCCAGTTGGTCCAGTTCTTCCTGTTCGTCCATTTTGTCCAATGCATGCAATTCCTCTAGTTGGTCCAATTCGTGCAGTTTGTCCAGTTCGTCTAGTTTGTTCAGTTTGTCCAGTTTGTACAGTTCTTCTAGTTTGTCTAGTTCGTCCAGTTTGTTCAGGTCGTCCAGATTTTCCAATTCGTTCAGTTTTTCCTGTTTGTCCATTTTTTAAATCTCGCCCACTATGTCTCTTTCGTCTAGTTGGTCCAATTTGTCTAGTTCTTCCTGTTCGTCCATTATGTCCAATTCATGCAATTCCTCTAGTTGGTCCATTTTGTCCAGTTTGTCCAATTTGTTTAGTTTGTCCAAGTCGTCAAGTTTGTCCAGTACCTCCAATTTGCCCAGTTGGTCCAGTTTTTCGAGTTCATCCAGTTCGTTTAGTTTGTTATGTTCATCCAGTTTGTCCAGTTCGTCCAGATTTTCCTATTCGTTCAATTTGTCCCGTTTGTCCAGTTTTTCGAGCTCGCCAAGTATGTATATCTCGTTAGTCAAATTGGTCCAATTCGTCATGTACATCCATTATGTCCAATTCGTCCAATTCCTTTAGTTCGTCCCATTCGTCCAGTTTGTCCAATTTGTTTAGTTTCTCCAGTTTGTCCAGTACGTCCAATTTGTCCAGTTCATCCAGTTTCTCCAATTTGTCCGGCAGGTCCAGTTCATCCAGTTTCTCCAATTTGTCCGGCAGGTCCAGTTCATCCAGTTCTTCCTGTTCGTCCATTATGTGAAACTCGTCCAATTCATCTAGTTGGTCCAATTCGTCCAGTTTGTCCAGTTTGTCCAGTTTGTCCAGTTTGTCAAGTTTGTCCAGCTTGTTTCTTCAGTTCGTCGAGTTTCTCCAATTCGTCTAGATTTTCCAATTCGTTCATTTTTCCTGTTTGTCTAGTTTCTCGAGCTCGCCTAGTATGTCTCGTCGGTTCAGTTCATCTTGTTCGTCCATTGTGGCCAATTAGTCCAACTCCTCTACTTGGTCCAATTCATCTAGATTGTACAATTTGTTTAGTTTGTGTAGTTTGTCATGTTTGTCCAGTTTGTCCAGTTGGTCCAATTTCTAAAATTCGTCCAGTTCGTCCAGATTTTCTATTCATTCAGTTTGTCCCGTTTGTCCATTTTTTCCAACTCGCCCAGTATGTCTTCTTCGTCCAGTTGGTCCAGTTCTTCCTGTTCGTCCATTATGTCCAATTCATGCAATTCCTCTAGTTGGTCCAATTTGTCCAGTTTGTCCAATTTGTTTAGTTTGTCCAGTTCGTCAAATTTGTCCAGTTCGTCCAATTTGTTCCAATTGGTCCAGCTTTTCTAGTTCGTCTAGTTCATTTAGTTTGTTATGATCATCCAGTTTGTCCAGTACGTCCAGATTTCCCAATTCGTTCAATTTGTCCAGTTTTTCGAGCTCGCCTAGTATGTCTCGATAGTCAAGTTGGTCCAGTTCGTCCTGTACATCCATTATGTCTTGTTAGTCAAGTTGCTCCAGTTCGTCCTGTACATCCATTATGTCCAATTCGTCCTGTACATCCATTATGTCCAATTCGTCCATTTTCTCTAGATGGTCCAATTCGTCCATTTCCTCTAGTTGGTCCAATTCATCCAGTTTCTCCAATTTGTTTAGTTTGTCCAGTTTGTCCAGCACGTCCAATTGGTCCAGTTTGTCCGGTTTTTCCAATTCGTCCTGCTGGTCCAGTTCGTCAAGTTCTTCCTATTTGCCCATTATGTCCAACTCGTCCAATTCATTTTGTTGGTCCAATTCATCCAGTTTGTCCAGTTCATCTAGTTTGTCCAGTATGTCCAGATTTCCCAATTTGTTCAATTTGTCCAGTTTTTCGAGCTCGCCTAGTATGTCTCGATAGTCAAGTTGGTCCAGTTCGTCTTGTACATCCATTATGTCTTGTTAGTCAAGTTGCTCCAGTTCGTCCTGTACATCCATTATGTCCAATTCGTCCATTTTCTCTAGATGGTCCAATTCGTCCATTTCCTCTAGTTGGTCCAATTCATCCAGTTTCTCCAATTTGTTTAGTTTGTCCAGTTTGTCCAGCACGTCCAATTGGTCCAGTTTGTCCGGTTTTTCCAATTCGTCCTGCTGGTCCAGTTCGTCAAGTTCTTCCTATTTGCCCATTATGTCCAACTCGTCCAATTCATCTCGTTGGTCCAATTCATCCAGTTTGTCCAGTTCGTCCAATTTGTCCAGTTGGTACAGTTGATCCAGTTTTTCGAGTTCATCCAGTTCGTTTAGTTTGTTATGTTCCTCCAGTTTGTCCAGTTCGTCTAGTTTGTCCAGTTCATCCAGTTTGTTTAGGTCGTCCAGAATTTCCAATTCGTTCAGTTTGTCCTGTTTGTCCATTTTTTCCAGCTCGCCCACTATTTCTCCTTCGTCCAGTTGGTTTAATTCGTCTAGTTTGTCCAATTTGTTTAGTTAGTCCAAGTCGTCAAGTTTGTCCAGTTCATCCAATTTGTCTAGTTGGTCCAGTTTTTTGAGTTCGTCCAGTTTGTTATGTTCATCTAGTTTGTCTAGTTCGTCCAGATTTTCCAATTTGTTCAATTTGTCCCGTTTGTCCAGTTTCCAAGCCGCCCAGTATGTCTCGTTAGTCAAATTGGTCCAGTTGGTCCTGTACGTCCATTATGTCCAATTCGTCCAATTCCTCTAGTTAGTCCAATTTGTCCAGTTTGTCCAATTTGTCCAGTACGTCCAATTTGTCTAGTTGGTCAAGTTCATCCAAGTTCTCGAATTCGTCCGGCTGGTCTGGTTCGTCCAGTTCTTCCTGTTCGTCCAATATGTCCAGTTTTTCTAGCTCAGTTTATCCATTGTGCCCTTGCTCCATCTTTATAAGGAGCTCTGTGTTTTCATTTTAGATCATCGACATTTGAAATCAAAATATAGAAGCAACAATCAACAGGATCTCATTTTGTCTGATGTCATATCTTCTTTTTCATCAAATCTTTAGCTTTTGCAGAGTTCATGCGGACTTATTCAGCCAACCGCGACTCCATTTCCTTTTCTTTTCCTTTGTCCTTGGCAGATGAATACCAGTACTTTCCACCACGAATATATTCAGTAACTGATCCGTCGGGATTAACATGAGAATCAGGGTCCCATCGAGGATGGAGATTCTCTAGGGGCACAACATCATCATCAAGATTTTCATCTGGATCATGATTAGAATCCCAATCATGAAGAGTGTCTTTCTTCTTTGGAAGATATTCTTCTAGGATTTGCTTGATCTTTTCTTCAAAATTAACAGACTCAACAGAGACGTCCATTGGCTCGAGAGATTTTTGTCGAGCAATTTCTTTAGCAATCTTTTTGGCTAATAGATCAGCCATGACCCCATTTCATTCTCATGAGGTTTTTCTTCAGGGGGAGAGATTTGATTCAGAATTCTCTCATACGTGTCATTTTCAATTTTAGGCCACCATTTTTGGTACATAGTTTGAGAAAGTCAAGTGTGACCATATAAATCTTTTTTCACCTCAAATTTCCGTTGGAGAATGTAAGGAATATGGAACTTCGTAAAGAAACGAAGAACATTAATCACATCGCATGAGACCTTTTCTTCAACTTGGCCAAATTTAATAAGTAGATAATGAAAATTATCAGGAAGGATTTTCTGGGAAGCACCAAAATGAGACCACCAAGTGAAAAGAAACCAAGATGGGAAATTGCGGTGAATAGGTGTGACATCAGGACTTTCTTCTTTGAACCTAATGAACCAAGAATGATTATACTGACGGTTTTGCCACATCAAAGCAATCTTCCAGGCATCAATATGATCCCAATAATTGAAAAATTCAGTCGAATTATAAAGTTGGACTGATCTTGTTATGTAAAGAGGACCATCCCAATCTTCCTCAGTGAGGATTTTAAGAATAGTGAACTTTGAATAGGTGATGATATCATTTGCATTTTTGTTGTGGAAGATGAGGACACTTTTCGTCTGATGTAAAATATTGAGATACCATTCACGGGTTTTTCTCTTGTCTGGGGAATAATAATGCAGTCCCTTTCCAAAGAGAAAATATACATTATCTTCAATAGATCTTTCTTCCATAAGACAATCTGAAGTAACAAGAATTCTGTTGCCAGTGTAAAGATATAATTCTGATTGACTTGGGTCTTTTGTTGGAGTAAAACCCTTTTGTATTTCTTTTTGTTTTGCCAATTTCTCCTTTCCTTTCTTCTGGATGAATGGAGAAGAACTACTTGCCATTTTGTCTTCCCTGAAGAAATTCTCTAGTAAGAAAATCAGGGAGAGAATTAGAATTTCCATTGATAAATTCAATCTTGAACTCAAAGACAGATATAATGGCTTGCCATCTGGCAAATATTTGTTTTGAAACAAGATTTTTCACATCCTTTTCTAGAATTTCTTTTGCAGCCTTGGCGTCTACTCTGATAAGAAATTCTTTGTTTAATAAATCATGTTGGAATTTTGTTACAAAGAGAACAATGGCAAGAACTTCCTTTTTGATGGTTGAATATTTCTTTTGGGCTTCATTTCAAAGACCAGAATTGAATCTTATTAATTCTTCTTTTGAATCTTTTTGCTGTAAAAGAATTCCTCCGTAACCAATGTTAGAAGCATCAATTTGGACTATCTTGAAAGCTTCTGGGTCAGATAAGCATCTGCAAGGGAGATTTTTAATTCTTTCTTTAATTCTTCTTACAGCATTAGTATGATTAGAAGTCCATTCTTTAGGATTTTTCTTTAATCTATCTTGTAGGAGTTTTCTATCTTTTGCCAAGTCTTGATAGAAAAAAGCTACATAATTTAGACTTCCAAGAAACCTTTGTAACATATTTTTGTCTTTAATTTCACCAGGAAACTTGTCAGCAAATTGGATTACTCTGTCAGTTGGGGTGATTTTCCTGTCTTGAATCTCAAATCCTAAGAACCTGATTTTTTGCTAAAATAACTTCATTTTTCTTTTAGATAAAACTAAACCATTTTCTTTTATAATTCTTTTGAATATATTCAAATGTTTCCAATGTTGATCAATTGATTCAGAAAAGATTAGAATATCATCAATATAAACAATGGTGAATTGAGTATATGATGAAAAGATATTATTCATAATATTTTGAAATTCAGATGGGGCATTTTTTATTTCACTCTTTAGTCCATTTACATAGTTTTCTTTGGTGGCTATGATCTTTTGGATTTTTGTTTCACAGGGATCATCTATGAAATCAAGATTTACATCTATGTCTTTGATATTTGTAGAGATTCCCTTAGTGTTTACTGAAAAAGTTGGATTAAAAGGATAAATGGGGATCCAAAGAGTACATCATTAACAACATCTTCTGAAATAATAAAGGGTGAAGTAACACAGACTCCTTGGAAGCAGACATGGACATTAGGAAGTTTTCTTTCTATGGAAATACTTATTCCATTAGCAGCAGTTACAAATTGTTTTGACTCACTTGTAAATTCAATAGGAACAATTCCCAATCTAATGACATTTAAATCTGCTCCAGTGTCAATAATGGCATTAACAATTTTCTCAAAATTTTTTATTTTTATTTTCACCTGGACTCTCCACTGTTGATAGATGCATTTCATAGGGATTAATCCAGTAGAGACTCTGCTAATTTCTCCTTTAATACTTTGGACAAATTTTTCTTCATTGTATTCTCTAAAAGCACCATCATTTTCTAGTAAGGTGACTCATTCATCAAGCTCATTTTGCTTTTTGGTTAATTCTAATCTTAACTCTCTCATCTCTCTTTTTTGGTCATTTAATTCTCTTTGTAGATCTCCAAGAGTTAATGGTTTGTTTATAGTATGGATTTTTCAGCTCTATCCATGAGGTCTATTAAGGAATAAGTTGGCGTATGAAATGTTTCTTTTGTCTTTTTTGGGTAATTTGGAGATTCATCATTTTTGGGTTGTGAACTCTCTCCTTCTTCTTCCCCTCCCAATTTTGAAATTTGATTTAAAAATTAAATTTTTTTCTCTGGATCAGGGATATTATCAATCATTTCAAGGAGTAATTTTTGAGGGGCAGTTAGGACATGAATATGTATACCAAGATCCTCATCAGAGGGTAATGAACATTCTCCCTCAGTACCATCATCATCAGAATTACATGTACATGCTTGGAATTGTTTGATGAGTTGAAGATTAGGAATATTTTCTTCAAAACTGGATTCATCAGTTGAGGAACCAGATTCATAATCTTCTTGGGAACTTAATTCAGATTCTTTTTTATTAGAAATTTCTTCATCATCTTCTTTAGTAATCCTTTCAAGTTTCTTTTTAGGATATTTTTCCTTTTTGAAACATTTGTTTGAATAATGACCCTTTTTTCCACAAGTATAGCAAGTAGGTATTTTTCCAGTTGGGTTTTCTCTTTTAGGATATTTTTTAGATTTTCTTTTGAATAAAGGAGTATCATAATTTTTCTTTGAGAATTGACTCTTGGATCTGCTATATTTGTATTTCTTCATCATTTTATTTCTTCTTTCAGGGATAAACCTAGAACGCGAAGGTTTTCTTTTTGAGTCTGGTGTTTGGTCCAAACCAAATTGGAAGCAGAAATCTCCTAATTCTCTGTCTCCACTGTATTTTCTCATTTTTTCCGCTTGTTTACTGATCTTTAAGTCAGTACAGAGCGCAATGCCGACCTTATTAATCGTTTGTATAATTCCTCCGAATGTCATCATGCTGTAATTAATAGTACCATGCATTTCTTCTCTCAAGGAGTTGCACACCTTTTTAGTGAATAAGGGTGGTAATCCTGAAATGAACCTTTCTTTCCAAATATCAGAATTACAATCATTTAATTGGTATACTTTTGATAAAAATATGTCTTTATACCAACGAAATTCTCCTAGGGTTCTACATCTTAGACGATGTAATTGCTGTCGATTTTTCTCCTTAATTAGAACAATTCCTCCAGTAAATTCATTGAGGATGCATAAAAGTAGGACATTGACACAATCAGATTGTGTTTCATAATTTTCATGGATTTGACTAGTGCCTGCTTCTAGTTTGATATTGGGATCGACTAAGTTTCTTGTGGTCTTATCTCTGTATATAATTCTTCCATATTCGTCTATTTTAACAGCATTTTCAATTTCAAGTCTTTGGGCTCCAGATAATCCATAATTCCACCATCCTCTTAATATTCCATTGAAAGAGGTAGTTATCATGAGAAAGATATTTCTTGGAGTATTTCCCCTGACACCACAAGCATTAGAATATATTAGCTTACTATGGACCATTTGGATTATTTGATATTCGGTTAATCCATCTAAATTCCATTCATATAAGGAATTTCCCGAACATGATAGGTCCTGAGTATACGTATAGGGGGCTTCTTCAAGTTGTAGATCTACAGGAGTTGGTCTGGAATAATAATTCTTTGTTGTAGGCAGTTCAGCTTGAGGGTTCCATTTCTGTAAGCGGTTTATTAGCAAGTTTTCTGACACAGAGACTCTGAGGATGCTAAATCCGTTTCCCCCAACATTGAGACTTTCCATTCTAGTAGTTAATTCTTTTTGCATTTCATCTGTCATTTTAAATGGTCCTTCTTGCAAAGTAATTCCTGGTGACAATTTTCTAGGAACATATATCGCATTTGTATTGATTTCTTCTGAACTTTCTTCTTTTCCTTTATTAAATTCAGGTTTTGCTTTAATTGTTCTTTCTATCCTATCCGTTTGTTCTCCAATGGTCAATAAGGATAGATTGGCATTATTTTGTTCAATTATATCTCCAAGGCTCCTTGCTATATCAATAGCATTTATCTCAGATTTTGATTCAAATTTAGATCCATCTTTGATAGGCATAGCAAAATTCTTGGTTTCTTTTGAGGCAGAAATATCAAGCTTCTTCCATGGTGGGTGAGATCTTTGAATCTCCTTTCCTTCAACGTCTTTCCATGTCCTAGACGTTTTTCCTATAACTCTTATTTGTTTTGGGCTTTGGGTTTCTTCTTCTTTCTTCCTCTTCCATTTGGTAATACCATAGTTCTCTCATTTTTTCTTTTTCTTCTAAATTAAATTTCTTGAAAAACCAATCCTTTAAAGGGTGTTTTTTCATATTTTCTCTTAAATATGGCTTATTAATTTTAAATTTTTTGATAGGTTCTTCCTCTGGCTTTTGGATACTTACCATTCTTATGACTCCATGGAGGAAATCATTCTCACTAGGGTTGTAGGTTCTTTCTGACGAGGTTCTTTTATACACAGGGTGTTCAATTCCACTTTCTTTATTTCTAAAAACCTTTTGATCCATTTCTTCTTTCTCACTACCTTTTTTTATCATCATCAACTTCTTCTAATTTAAAACTTTTTCTTCCTTCAGTGTAGCCAGCAAAACTTCTCCTGGCTCGTTCCATCTTTCTTCTAAAATTAACCTCAACATTTCCATTTAGTAATTTGACTATGCTTTGTAAATCATCTGTTATTTTATTTACTCTTGGGGTGACGTCTTCTACTTGCCAATTTCCCGGGAGAACAACTTCTTCCCAGCTGATAACTTTTGGGATGAACACATTGTTATTAAAGTTTGTTTCCATGAAGACTGTGGTTTTTCCTTTGTCAACCTTGTCTCTATAGGCTATCATGGGAAAGATAGAGATCATGGATTTGTAAAACACACGATAAACTATAGCGAAAGGTTTATTTCTTGGATTCATCTTTAAACCTTTACTTTGGAATCCAATAGTTGCACAGTCAAGAAAATCGTCATCATGAGCATCTACTGTGATATTTGGGAAACTGTTAAAATAAACAAGTCATGGCAGAGACTTGATTCAATCATGGCATACAGAGAATCATCAAACTTATCATGTCTATGATCTCGCACATAAGCACATACAGAAACATTTAATCCTAATCGAAACAATGGTTTGATTCCTACCTGAATAAATCCTATGTGTAGGTAGTTGTATTTGGTTCTGATTTGTTCAATAATTCTTCTTTCAAGGATTTTGATTGTTTGTTTTCCTCTAGAGAGGGAAACAGTTTTCTCAACAGTTTTAATGTGATAATCATTTTGTTCTTCAAATGTGCCATTGCTATATATTTCTGTTATAGGCAAGGTTGGCATCTTCCTGCTGGATATGACTTGGTCAAAGTTTTCATACACTTTTCTTCAAAAAAAATTATTTTTTATGGATTTTCTTTAGCTATACTGGGATGAAGAAAGCTGGACAAAGCATATTGGTAAGATGAGGAAGATGAAGTAGACCTATTAGAAGGATACTGAAATGACTTAAACCAATTCTTAAAAAGTTTTGTTTTTCCCTTAGAATTTTCCATTTGAGTGGCTCGTTAAAAGCAGAAAAAGTTCTGTCAACGATTTACAGCCCTTAATGCCTGATCACGGCCAGAAGTGGGACTTACAACGCGACCACACTTTTTGAAAAATAAACGAGGCACAAAAGTGGAAAATAAGAAGGAAAATAAAAGCTCTAAAGAGAATTGGATAAATCAACTATGTTAAAAAAACTTCAGATCCTAGATAATAGATTTAATTCATCTTGCTATTAAAAGGTCTTGGTAAAGATTTAAACCCGAGATAATAATTCTAATTCTTCATTCAAAAGGTTACAATATTCTCTTACACAATTACACAAGGATACTAATGTAGATCTCCTAATAGTATGTATGCGGATAACAAGATATCTTCTTGCAGCTATGTTTTCGTCTATTTGTCGGATAGCATTTTCTAATCTTCTAAGCTGATTTTCACGACGTCTGAGATCACGCAATAATTCTTCTTTCCTAACAGAACAGGGAGGCATCTCAGAATGCTATCGTTTGTAATTTTGATTCTGTCCTGAATACTTCTAATTGGAACACAGCATAGGGTTGAATCAAAATTATTCTTCGTCTTACATATTGTTGATGTCGTGGGTTATTTCTATGAGTGTATGTTTGCAGGTGTCGTCGTATGTTTTCAAGAAGAATTTCTATTTTTCTCAATGTTTGAACATCATCATAATACTTCTTAAGCAAAGCAAGGCGATTAGACATATTCTATAAAAAGAAACCACATGATTAGATAATAACAATCTTATATTGACAAACTCATAAAAGCTTTATTACTTACAGACATCTTACAATACTTCAAGCTTAAGAAGCTCCTACTCTTCACACCTTGATTTTCTGATTCAAGTCTAAGCTCTAATACTCTATAGGCTTACAAGCTCACACTTACAGCTTCTATTTTGATTTCAAATGTCGATGATCTAAAATGAAAACACAGAGCTCCTTATAAAGATGGAGCAAGGACACAAGGGATAAACTCTCTTCCGACCAAGAGAGGACAACACACATAAAAAAGGACTTTTTGTAGACACAACCTTCCAAACCAACTTTACAAAAAGAGATTCCCACTTGGGGACACAGTAAAAAGATACAATAAGTGAAGCATCTTTTGACCAATGGGATGCACACTAAGAACAACGTTATCTTCTTTTGATAATTCTAAGACATCTGGCAGCATACCCCCACCAAAAGAGCAACACCATCTTTTTTGGCTTGATAATAGAGGTGTCTTTTGACTGGATGGGAGACCAAAGACAATTTGTCCTATACATCCATTATATCCAATTCAACCAATTCCTCTAGTTGCTCCAATTCGTCCAGTTTGTCCAATTTGTTTAGTTTGTCTAGTACGTCCAATTTGTCTAGTTGGTCCAGTTGGTCCGATTTCTCCAATTCGTCCAGCTGATCCAGTTCGTCAAGTTCTTCCTGTTTGTCCATTATGTCCAGCTCGGCCAATTCGTCTAGTTGGTCCAATTCGTCCAGTTTGTTTAGTTTGTCAAGTTTATCCAGTTTGTTCAGTTCGGCCAATTTGTCTAGTTGGTACAGTTGGTCCAGTTTTTCGAGTTCCTCCAGTTCGTTTAGTTTGTTATGTTCCTCCAGTTTGTCCAGTTCGTCTAGTTTGTCCAATTCATCCAGCTTGTCCAGTTCTTCCAGTTTGTCCAGTTCATCCAGTTTGTTCGGGTCGTCTAGATTTTCCAGTTCGTTCAATTTTTCCTGTTTGTCCATTTTTCCCATCTCATCCACTATGGCACTTTCGTCCAGTTGGTCCAGTTCTTCCTGTTCGTCCATTATGTCCAATTCATGAAATTCCTATAGTTGGCCCAATTCGTCCAGTTTGTCAATTTGTTTCGTTTATCCAAGTCGTCAAGTTTGTCCAGTTTCTCCAATTTGCCCAGTTGGTCCAATTTTTCGAGTTCATCCAGTTCGTTTAGTTTGTTATGTTCATCCAGTTTGTCAGTTCGTCCTGTATGTCTCGTTAGTCAAATTGGTCCAATTCGTCATGTACGTCCATTATGTCCAATTCCTCTAGTTGGTCCAATTCATCCTGTTTGTCCATTATGTCCAACTTGTCCAATTCATCTTGTTTGTCCAATTTGTCTAGTTTGTACAGGTTGTCCAGTTCGTCAAGTTTGTCCAGTGTTCCAGTTTCTTCAGTTTGTCCAGTTTCTCCAATTTGTCCAATTCCTCAAATTCGTCCAGTTCATCCAGTTCTTCCGGTTCATGTATTATGTCCAACTCGTCCAATTCATCTAGTTCATCCAATTCGTGCAATCTGTTCAGTTCGTCAAGTATGTCCAGTTCTTCCAATTTGTCCAATTGGTACAGGTGGTCCAGATTTTCGAATTTGTCTAGTTCGTTTAGTTTGTTATGTTCTTCTAGTTTGTCAAAATTTTCCAATTCATTCAGTTTGTCATGTTTGACCTTTTTTTCCAGCTCGTCCAGTATGTCTCATTCGTCCAGTTGGTCCAATTCCTCCTGTTCGTCCATTATGTCCAATTCATGCAATTCCTCTAGTTGGTCCAATTCGTCCAGTTTGTCCAATTTGTTTAGTATGTCTAGTTCATCAAGTTTGTCCAGGTCGTCCAATTTGCCCAGTTGGTACAGGTGGTCCAGTTTTTCGAGTTCGTCCAGTTCGTTTATTTTGATATGTTCCTCCAGTTCCTCCAGTTCGTCTAGTTCGTTCAGTTTGCCCTGTTTGTCCATTTTTTCCAGCTCGCCCGGTATGCCTCCTTCGTCCAGTTGGTCCAGTTGGTCCATTTCTTCCTGTTCGTCCATTATGTCCAATTCATGCACTTCCTCTAGTTGGTCCAATTCGTCCAGTTTGTCCAATTAGTTTAATTTGTCCAGTTCATCCAGTTTGTCCAGTGCATCCAAATTTTCCAGTTCGTTCAATTTATCTTGTTTGTCCAGTTTTTCAAGCTCGCCCAGTATGTCTGGTTAGTCAAGTTGGTCCAGTTCGTCTTGTACATCCATTATGTCCAATTTGACCAATTCCTCTAGTTGGTCCAATTCGTCCAGTTTGTCCAATTTGTTTAGTTTGTCCAGTTTGTCCAGTACGTCCAATTTGTCCAGTTGGTCCTGTTTTTTTGGTTTCTCCAATTCGTCCAGCTGGACAAGTTCGTCAAGTTCTAATTCTAATTCTTCATTCAGTCTATTACAATATTCTCTTACTTGATTACACAAGCGTACTAACATAGATCGTCTAGTAGCTTGAACACGGATAACAAGATATCCTCCTACATCTATATTTTCATCAATTTGTCTGATAGCATTTTCTAATGTTCTAAGCTGATTTTCACGTCTTCTTAGATCACGCAATAAAATGTAGCGTCTAGTGCGCGTCCCATTTTGAAGAAAGATGCCTCCAATTATTGTACTTTTACTGTTCTCCCTAGTGAAGAAATTTTTTTTGTATAAGTTGGTTTGTTGGTTTGCCTCGGTAAAATTCTTTCTTACCTCTTTTTACTGTTGGTTTGATTCATGTCCTCTCTTGGTCAGAAGAGAGTTTGTCCATTGTACCCTTGCTCCAATCTATATAAGGAGCCGTGTGCTTTCATTGAAACAACACAACTAATCAGATTTGAATTTAAAAGTTTGAAGAGTCAGAGCTCAATAGTACTAGAGCTTGCCCAGTGTCCTGTAAATAGTTTGTAAGTAATGCATAAGTTTTTATAAGATTATTATCTTCATATGCTAATTATGTTTAGAACATGTCAATTCATTTATCATTGCTAAGAAAGTGTAATGCTGATGTCCGAATTCTGAAAAGAATTGAAAAAAATCTAGAAATTATCCAAAGGCATTTGCAAATATGTACAAACAGACATAATCCTCAACATCAACAATATGAACATTGAAGGATTATTCTAATTCCAGCCTATGCTGTTTTTCATTTAGAAACTTTCAGAACTGAATCAAAATTACAAATGTTGGCTATTTAATATGCCTCCTCGTCATGCTGTACGAAGAGAATAATTATTGCATATCCTAAGAAGCAGAGAAAATCAGTTAAGAAGATTAGAGAATGAACTTCGACAAATTGATGAAAATATAGCTGAATGACGTTTTATTGTTATTCGTCTTTTAATTCTGCTAAGATCTGGAATAATATGCATGTGTAATCGTATAAGAGAGTATTGTATCCGTCTCCATGATGAATTAGAATTATTATCCCGAGTATGATATCATGCCAACAAGAAGGATAGAATTAGTAAGATTTATCCATCATTGTGAAGCCACTTTAAGAAATTTGGAAACAGCTATTAATCAAGCGAATGATGTTTTGAATGTGGTAGATATTCCTGCTATCCGACAACAACATAAAATACTCTTGGCCTTATATGATGCTGTTAAATAACACTGCCTCTGTTTGAAAAATGAATTAAATCTATTATCAAGGATCTAAAGTTTTTTAACCTTGTTGATCTATCCAATTCTCTTTAGAGTTTTAAGTCCTCCTTTTGTGTTCCTCCTATTTTGTATTTTGTGTGGTCGGCAAAGAGTGTGATCGCGTAGCAAGTCCCGCTTCAGGCCATAGTCAGGCTTACAGGGCTGTAAATCATTGACGGTGCTCTTTTTGTCCCACTCATCCTACAAATTATGGAAAAACCTAAAGGAAAAACAAAACTTTTTAAGAATTGATTTAAATCATTTCAGAATCCCTCTAATAGATCTACTTCATCCTCTTCATCTTATCAGTCTGCCATGTCTAGTTTTCCTCAATCTAGTTTAGCTAAAGATTATGAAAACCTAGAAAAAACAAAAAATTCAAAAGAAATGGTGTATGAAAGTTTTGATCAAGCAATTTCCAACTGGAAAATGCCAGCTTTACCCATAACATAAATATACAGTAATGGGACTTTCGAAGAATAAAATGATTATCACATCAAAACTGTAGAAAAAATTGTTTTTCTTTCTGGAGGAAAACAGATGATAAAGAGTCCTTGAAAGAAGAATTGTTGAACAAATAAAATCCAAATACAACTACCTGCACATAGGATTGATACAGTTGACCTACGTGATGATGATGTCTTGGACAGTACCACTTTAGGATTCCAAAGTAAAGGATTAAAAATGAGTCCTAAGAGTAAACCATTTGCCATTATTTATCGTGTCTTCTACAAATCCATGATATCTGTCTTTCCCATGATTGCTTACAGAGATAAAGTTGAAAAGGAAAAGACCACTGTACTTTGGGAAACAAATTTTAACAACAATGTTTTTATTCCAAAAGTTATTAGTTGCGAAGATGTTATTTTACCAGGAATGGCAAATAGAAGTTGTTACTCCCAGAGAAAAAGAAATCACAGATGATTTACAAAGTATTGTCAAACTACCCA
Organism: Chimonanthus praecox; assembly: GCA_022113865.1. Lineage (NCBI taxonomy): Eukaryota > Viridiplantae > Streptophyta > Magnoliopsida > Laurales > Calycanthaceae > Chimonanthus > Chimonanthus praecox. Next base: position 31,719,319 of record CM039088.1, on the reverse strand, counting down.
ATGGAAATGTTGAAATCAACTTTAGAAAAAAAAATGGATAGAGCTAGAAAAAGTTTTGCCAGCTATACTAAGGGTAGAAGAAGTTTTAAGCTTGAAAAAATTGATGATGACCAAAAGAGTAGTGAAAAGGAAGAAATGGAACAAAAGATTTTTAGAAACAAGGAAAGTGGTATTGAACACCCAGTGTATAAAAGAACATCAGAAAAAACTTATACTCCTAGTGAAAGTGATTTCCTTTAAGGTGCCATAAGAATAATTAGAGTTCCAAAGTCTGAGGTAAATCCAGTTCAAAATTTTGAGATTGATAAACCATACCTAAGGAAAAACCTAAAAGAACATCCCTTAAATGATTGGTTTTTCAAAACATTCAACTCAGAAGAAAAAAGATAAAATGAGAGAACTTTGGTATCACCAAATGGAAGATGAAGAAAGAAATATACCTTTCTTTGATTGGTTCATGGAGTATTTCAAAAAAGGAAAAATTAAAGAAGAGTCTCAAAATCCAAAACAAATTCAAGTCATAGGAAGAACAACTAGAACTTGGAAAGACTCTGATGGAAAGGAAGTCCATAAAGACCATCGTCCTTGGAAAAAACTTGACTTTTCTACTATTAAGGCAGAAACTAAGAATTATGCCTGCCCTGTCAAAGATAGTATTGTGTTTGAAAAAAAGAGTGAGATAAATGCCCAAGATATAGGCCATAGCCTTGGTAATGTGATTGAACAGAATAATTACACCAATCTATGCCTTTTAACTATTGGAGAACAAACTGATAGGATTGAAAGAACAATCAAATTAAGTCCTGTCCTTAGTCCTACATCTCTGAAAAAATATACAGAAGAATATGCAGAAGAAACCCCTGCGAATCCTGTCTATATCCCAAGACAATTACGTTCAGGTATTATCCTACAAGAAGGACCATTTAAGATGTCGAAAGCAATGCAAAAAGAATTAACTTCCAGAATGGAAAGCCTCAATGTAGGAGGAAAAGATTAAGTATCTTAAGAGTTTCAGCCTCTGAGAACATGTTGATAAACTGATTAAAAAAGTGGAACCCTCAAGCTGAATTACCAGTAACCAAGAATTATTACCCTAGAACAACTCCTGTTGATCTACAAATAGAAGAAGCCCCCTATACATACCAAATGGATATAACCTATTCTAGAAATTCTTTGTATGAATGGAATCTTGATAGATTAACAGAATATCAAATTATCCAAACGGTTCATAGTATGATGATATATGCTAATTCCTGTGAAGTCAGAGGAAACACTCCAAAAAATATTTTCCTCATGATAACCACCTCATTTAATGGTGTCTTAAGAGGATGGTGGCATTATGGTTTAACAGGACCCCAAAGAACTGAGATAGAAAATGCTGTTAAAATGGATGAATTAGGAAGAATTATATACAAAGACAACCACGGGAAGTTTTGTTGATCCCTCCATTAAATTTGAAATTGGTACCAGTCAGACTCCAGAAAATTATGAAACACAACCTGATTGTATCAGTGTTTTACTCTTGTGTATCCTAAATGAATTTACAGGAGGAATTGGATTAATCAAGGAGAAAAATAGACAAAAACTACATCGTTTAAGGTGTAAAGATTTAGGTGAATTCCACTGGTATAAAGATGTTTTCTTATCAAAAGTTAACCAGTTGAATGATTGCAATTCTGAGATTTGGAAAGAAAGGTTTTTCTCAAGTTTACCAACCTTATTTGCTGAAAAAGTGCGGAATGCTCTAAGAGAAGAAATGCATGGTACTATAGATTATAAACCCTTGACCTTTGGAGGAATTATCCAGAGAATTAAGAAAGTTGGTATTAACCTTTGTACAGACCTCAAAATCAGTAGACAAGTTGAAAAGGCAAGAAAATATTTAGGAAACAAAGAGTTAGGAGATTTTTGTTTTTAATTTGGCCTTGATCAAACAGCTGAATCCGAAAGAAAGCCGTCTCGTTCAAGATTTAGTCCAGATAGGAGAAATAAAACATTGAAGAAATACAAATATAAAGGCAATAAATATAGGAGAAAATTCAGAGAAAAACCCCGTGAAACTTTCATATTTAAAAGAAAACCCAAAGGCTACCCTAGCCTAAAGAAAACAAGAGAAAAAGAACCCACTTGTTACTCATGTGGTCAAAAGGGTCATTATTCAAACAAATGTCCCCAAAAAGGAAAATCCTCTAAGAAGAAGGTTGGAAAAATTACCTATGAAGATCCAGAAAAGAACTTTTAGAAGAAGAAGAAGCAGATGAATATTATCCCAATCAACATGGTGAAGAAGAAAATGAATACAATTCCCTTACATCAGATGACAATTCTAGTAAGGAAAATAACATTCCCCATATTCAACTCATCAAACAATTTCAAGCTTGTTCTTGTAATTCTGATAAAAATGATTCAAATGATGGATGGTCATTACCATCTGACGATGATATTGGTTTTGGTATCCACATTCGTGTCCTCACTGCCCCTCAAAAGTTGCTCTTTGAAATGGTTGATAATATTCCTAACCCGGAGGAAAAAGTTCAATTTTTAAATCAAATTTCAAAATTAGGGGAGGAAGAAGCAGAAAGTTCAAAACCACCACAAAGAAATGTTGAAATTCTAAGTAAAAATGATTGGTTAGAAAGCGAAGGTGCTATTGAGAAATATGATGAAGAAAAATTTGTTCAAAGAATTAAAGGAGAAATCAACAGAGTCTCCACTGATGTCATTCCAACAAAATGTGTCTTCCAACAGTGGAGAATCCAGGTGAAAATCAAAATTAAAAATTATGAGAAAATAGTGAATGCTGTCATCGATACTGGTGCCGATCTAAACATTATTAGATTAGGCGTGGTTCCGATGGAAACCACAAAAGAATCAAAACAGTTCATATCAGCTGCCAATGGAACCAGTATTACTATTGAAAGAAAAATTCCCAATGTCCATATCTGCTTCAAAGGTGTTTGTATTACTTCACCCTTTATTGTCTCTGCTGATATTGTTGACGAAGTAATTCTTGGATCCCCTTTATTTCTTCTAATCAAACCATTCTCAGTAGATACTAAGGGAATCTCTACAAGAATCAGAGGTTTGGATATTAATCTTGATTTCATTGATGATCCTTGTGAAATAAAAATCCAGAAGATAAACCAAATCATTGCTACTAGAGAAAAGTTACATGAAAGATTTGAAAAATGAAATCAAATGTGTCCAGATTAGCAAAGATTTGAATAAAAAGAATTCAAAGAAAAATTGGAGAATTTTACAAAACAGCTTGAAGACAAATGCTGTTCTGATTTACCATTTGCGTTTTGGAATAAAAAAAGGCACATCGTAAGTTTACCATATATTAACGGATTTGATGAAAAGGACATCCCAACAAAAGCCTGTCCATCTCAGATGGATGCAAATCATTTAAACCTTTGTAAAGAAGAAATCACCGAGTTACTAAAGAAAAAGTTAACAGAAAAAGTAAATCCCCTTGGAGCTGTACAACATTTTATGTCGAAAAAGCTGCTGAGATAGAAAGAGGAGTCCCAAGTTTAGTAATCAATTATAAGCCTTTAAACAAGGTTTTACAACAAGCTGCTGAGATATCAGGTATCCTTTACCTAATACCCAAGACTTGTTAAATAGGCTAAACAATGCCAAAATATTCTCAAAGTTTGATTTAAAATCAGGATTTTGGCAAATCCAAATTAAGGAAGATGATAGGTACAAGATTGCTTTCACCGTACCTATGGGACATTATGAGTGGAGTGAAATGTTATGTCATTTGGATTAAAAAATGCCCCTTCTGAATTTCAAAACATCATAAATAACATATTCTCATCATATAGCCAGTTTGCGATTGTATACATTGATGATATTCTAATTTTTTCCGAATCTGTTGCCCAACACTGGAAACATTTGGGTATATTTAAGAGAATCATAAAAGAAAATGGTCTGGTTTTATCCAAAAGAAAAATGAGTTTATTCCAACAGAAAATCAGATTTCTTGGTTTTGAAATTCAAAATGGAAAAATAACTCCTACTAATAGAGTTATATAGTTTACTGACAAATTCCCAGACGAAATCATGGATAAAAATATGTTGCAAAGATTTCTTGGATGCCTAAATTATGTCGTTTTTTTCTATTAAGATTTGGCAAACGATAGGAAACTTCTCCAAGAAAGACTAAAGAAAAGTCCTAAATATTGGACTGAGAACCATACTAAAGTTGTTCAAAAGATCAAAGAAAGAGTAAAAAATCTCCCTTGTAGATGCTTATCTGATCCTGAAGCTTTTAAAGTAGTCCAAACTGATGCTTCAGATCTTGGATATGGCGGAATCCTTTTACAACGTAGAAATGATTCAGAAGATGAATTGGTTCGATTCAATTCTGGATTATGGAATGATGCCCAGAAGAAATATTCCACAATCACAAAGAAAGTTCTTGCTATAGTTCTTTGTGTAACTAAATTCCAACATGATCTGTTAAACAAAGAATTTCTTATAAGAGTTGATGCCAAAGCGGCAAAAGAAATTCTAGAAAAGGATGTCAAAATTCTTGTCTCCAAACAGATATTTGCCAGATGGCAAACTATTTTATCTGTATTTGAATTCAAAATTGAATTTATCAATGGAAGTACTAATTCTCTCCTTGATTTTCTTATTAGAGAATTCCTTCAGGGAAGACAAAATGGCAAGTAGGAACTTCCCCACTCAATCAAAAGAAAGGGAAGGAGAAAATGGCATCCCAAGAAGAAAGCCAAAAGGTTTTTACACCAACCAAAGATTCTAGCTAGTCAGAATTATATCTTTACACTGGTTACAGAGTATTTGTTACATCAGACTGTCTTATGGAAGAAAGGTATGTAGAAGATAATGTGCATTTCCTCTTTGGAAAAGGTCTTCATTATTATTCTCCTGATAAGAAGAAAACTAGAGAATGGTATCTTAATATTTTGCACCAGACGAAAAGTGTCCTCATTTTCCACAACAAAAACCCGAATGGTACCATCACTTATTCGAAATTTACCATTCTTAAAATCCTTACTGAAGAAGATTGGGATGGTCCCTTATATATGACTCGTTCAGTTCAGCTTTATAATTCCACTGATCATTTCAATTATTGGGATTATATTGATGCATGAAAATTTGCTTTAATGTGGCAAAATCGCCAATATAGTCATTCTTGATTCATCAGGTTTAAAGAAGAAAGTCCTGATGTTGTTCCTATTCACCACAATTTCCCTTCATGGTTCTTATTTGGCTGGGGGACCCATTTTGGTGCTTCTCAGAAAATTCTTCCTGATAATTTCCATTACCTATTTATTAAAATTTGCCAGGTTGAAGAAAAGGTTCCTTGTGAAGTTTTTAATGCTCTTCGCTTCTTTGCAAAATTCCATATCTCTTATATTCTCCAATGGAAATTTGAAGTTAAGAAAGATTCATATGGTCTTCCATCTCTCTACCAGACTACTTACCAAAAATGGTGGCCAAAAATTGAGAATGATAAGTATGAGAGAATCTTGAATCAAATCTCTCCTCCTGAAAAAATTCATATGCCAATTCCAGATGAAAAGGCCCACGAGAATGAAATGCTCATGATTGATCTATTGGCCAAGAAAATTGCTAAAGAAATTGCTTGCAAAAGATCTCCTGAGCCCATGGATGTTTCTGTTGAATCTGTTAATTTTGAAGAAAAGATTAAACAAATTTTAGAAGAATATCTTCCTAAGAAGAAAGAGGGTTTGCATGATTGGGACAGTAATCATGACCCTGATGAAAAAATTGATGACGAAGATGTGTCTCTTGAAAAGCTTAATCCTCGTTGGGATCCTGATTCTCGTGTGAATCCTGATGGTTCTGTCATTGAATTTCTCAGAGGTGGAAAATTTTGGTATACTTCTCCTTCAACTAAAGATGATAAAGAAAAAGAATCTATGCTTGCTGAGCTGTTCTGCTTAAATTCTGCAAAGGCCAAAGAATTAATGAAAAAGAAGATGTAATGGAGATCTTGTCGGCGAATTGGTATCAGAGCCAGCCACTACATCTCCTTTTTGTAGGGGGAAGGAACGATGAATTATTAAATTAGTGCCACGTGTCATCTAGAATAAAAGGTAGCATCTAGTGCGTGTCCCACTTTGAATAAAGACGTCTCACTATGAATATCCAGAAAAAGAAGTTATAGAAGAAGAAGAAGAAGCAGATGAATATTATCCCAGTCAACATGATGAAGAAGAAAATGAATACAATTCCCTTACATCAGATGACAATTCTAGTCAGGAAAATGGTCTAGTTCATCCTGTTCATCCATTATGTCCAATTAGTCCAATTAGTCCAATTCCTCTACTTGGTCCAATTCGTCCAGATTGTCCAATTTGTTTAGTTTGTCCATTTCGTCAAGTTTGTCCAATTTGTCCAGTACGTCCAATTTGTCCAGTACGTCCAGTTCATCCAATTTCTCAAATTCACCCAGTTGGTCTAGTTCGTCCAGTTCTTCCGGTTTGTCAATTATCTCCGAGTCGTCCAATTCATCTAGTTCGTCAAATTCTTCTAGTTTGTTCAGTTCGTCAAGTTTTTCCAGTTTGTCCAGTTCTTCAAATTTGTCCAGTTGTTGGTAAAGGTGGTCCAATCCAGTTTTTCGAGTTCGTCCAGTTCGTTTAGTTTGTTATGTTCGTCCAGTTCGTGCAATTCATCTAGTCTGTCCAGTTCGTCCAGATTTTCCAATTCATTCAGTTTGTCCATTTTTTCCAGCTTGCTCAGTATGTCTCCTTCGTCCAGTTGGTCCAGTCTGTTCGTCCATTATGTCCAATTCATGCAATTCCTCTAGTTGGTCCAATTCGTGCAGTTTGTCCAATTTATTTAGTTTGTCTAGTTCGTCAAGTTTGTCCAGTTCGTCCAATTTGTCTAGTTGGTCCAGCTTTTCGAGTTCGTCTAGTTCGTTTAGTTTGTTATGATCATCCAGTTTGTTCAGTTCATCCAGTGTGTCCAGTGCATCCAGATTTTCCAATTCGTTCAATTTGTCTTGTTTATCCAGTTTTTCTAGCTCGCCCAGAACTTCTCGTTAGTGAAGTTGGTCTGCTTCTTCCTGTACATTCATTATGTCCGATTCGTCCAATTCCTCTAGTTGGTCCAATTCGTCCAGTTTGTCCAATTTGTTTAGTTTGTCCAGTTTGTCCAGTACGTCCAATTTGTCCAGTTGGTCCAGTTCGTCCAGTTTCTCCAATTCGTCCAGCTGGTCCAGTTCGTCAAGTTCTTCCTATTTGTCCGTTATGTCCAATTCGTCCAATTCATCTAGTTGGTCCAATTCGTCCAGTTTGTCTAGTTTGATCAATTTGTCCAGTTGGTCCAGTTTTTCGAGTTTGTCCAGTTTGTTTAGTTTGTTATGTTCGTCCAGTTCGTGTAGTTCATCTACTCTATCTAGTTCGTCGAGATTTTCCAATTCATTCAGTTTCTCCAATTTGTCCAGGACGAATTGGACAAACTAGACGAATTGGACATACTAGAGGAATTGCATGAATTGGACATAATGGATGAACAGGAAGAACTGGACCAACTGGACGAAGGAGACATACTGAACAAGCTGGAAAAAATGGACAAATAGGACAAACTGAATGAATTGGAAAATCTAGACAAACTGGACAGATTAGTCGAACTGGACGAACATAACAAACTAAACGAACTGGACAAACTCGAAAAACTGGACTGGACCACCTGTACCAACTGGACAAATTTGAAGAACTGGACAAACTGAACAAACTGGACAAATTAGATGAACTAGATGAAGTGGACGACTCGGACATAATAGACGAACCGGAAGAACTGGACGAACTGGACCAACTCGACGAATTTCAGAAATTGGACGAACTCGACCAACTGGACAAATTGGACGTACTGGACAAACTGGACAAACTTGACGAACTGGACAAACTAAACAAATTGGACAATCTGGACAAATTGGACCAAGTAGAGGAATTGGACTAATTGGACATAATGGACGAACAGGACTAATTGGACCAACTTGACTAACGAGACATACTGGACGAGCTCGAGAAACTGGAGAAACAACACAAATTGAATGAATTGGAGAAACTGGACGAACTTGACAAACCGGACGAACTGGACAAACTTGACGAACTGGACAAACTGGACAAACTGGACGAATTGGACCAACTAGATGAATTGGACGATTTCGACATAATGGACGAACAGGAAGAACTGGACCAGCTGGACGAATTGGAGAAACTGGATGAACTGGACTAACTGGACAAATTGGCCGTACTGGACAAACTGGAGAAACTAAACAAACTGGACCAACTGAACGAAGGAGACATATTGGGCGAGCTGGAAAAAATTAACAAACAGGAGAAACTGAACAAATTGGAAAATCTGGACGACATGGACAAACTGGACAGACTGGACGAACTAGATAAACTGGACAAACTAGATGAACTGGTCAAACTGGAGTAACATAACAAACTAAACAAACTGGACGACCTCGAAAAACTGGACTAACTGGACAAATTGGTCAAACTGGACAAACTGGACGAATTGGATCAACTAGATGAATTGGACGAGTTGGACATAACGGACAAATAGGAAGAACTTGACGAACTGGACCAGCTGGACGAATTGGAGAAACCGGAGGAACTGGACCTACTGGACAAATTGGACGTACTGGACAAACTAAGCAAATTGGACAAGCTGGACGAATTGGACCAACTAGAGGAATTGGACGAATCGGACATAATGAATGTACAGGACGAACTGGACCAACTTCACTAACGAGATTCTGGGCGAGCTGGAAAAACTAGACAAACAGGACAAATTGAACGAATTGGAAAATCTGGATGCACTGGACACACTGGATGAACTGAACAAACTGGATGATCATAACAAACTAAACGAATTAGACGAACTCGAAAAGCTAGACCAACTTACAAATTGGACGAACTAGACAAACTTGACGAACTGGACAAACTAAACAAATTGGACAAACTGCACGAATTTGACCAACTAGAGGAATTGCATGAATTGGACATAATGGACGAACAAACTGGACCAACTGGATGAAGGAGACATACTGAGCGAGCTGGAAAAAATGGACAAACAGGACAAACTAAATGAATTAGAAAATCTGGACGAATTGGACGAACTGGACGAACTGCACGAACTGGATGAACATAACAAACTAAACGAACTGGGTGAACTCGAAAAACTAGATTAGACCACCTGTACCAACTGGACAAATTTGAAGAACTGGACAAACTGGACAAACTGAACAAATTGGACGAATTGGACGAACTAGATGAATTGGACGACTCGGAGATAATAGACGAACCGGAAGAACTGGACGAACTGGACCAACTGGAGGAATTGGTCAAACTGGACAAACTGAACGAATTGGACCAACTAGATGAATTCATTCAGTTCGTCTAGTCTATCCAGTTCGTCCAGTTGGTCCAGTTTTTCAATTTTGTCTAGTTCGTTTAGTTTATTATGTTCCTCCAGTTTGTCCTGTTCGTCTAGTTTGTCCAGTTGGTCCAGTTGGTCCAGTTCTTCCAGTTTGTCCAGTTCGTCTAGTTCATTCAAGTTGTCTAGATTTTCCAATTCGTTCAGTTTGTCCATTTTTTCCATGTCGTCCACTATGTCTCCTTTGTCCAGTCGGTCCAGTTCTTCCTGTTCGTCCATTACGTCCAATTCATGCAATTCCTCTTGTTGGTCCAATTCGTCCAGTTTGTCCAATTTGTTTAGTTTGTCCAATTTGTTTAGTTTGTCCAAGTCGTCAAGTTTGTCAAGTTTCTTCAATTTGTCCAGTTGGTCCAGTTTTTTGAGTTCGTCCAGTTCGTTTAGTTTGTTAGGTTCATCCAGTTTGTCCAGTTCATCCAGATTTTTCAATTCATTCAATTTGTCCCGTTTGTCCAGTTTTTCGAGCTCGCCCAGTATGTCTCGTTAGTCAAATTGGTCCAGTTCGTCCTGTATGTCAATTATGTCCAATTCCTCTAGTTGGTCCAATTTGTCCAGTTTGTCCAATTTGTTTAGTTTCTCTAGATTGTCCAGTACGTCTAATTTGTCCAGTTGGTCCAGTTCATCAAGTTTCTCCAATTCATTCAGCTGGTCCAGTTCTTCCTCTTCGTCCAGTTTGTCCAGATTTTCCAGTTCGTTCAATTTGTCCTGTTTGTCCAGTTTCTTGAGCTCGCCCAGTATGTCACGTTATTCAAGTTGGTCCAGTTCGTCCATTATGTCCAATTAGTCCAATTCATCCAGGTTGTCCAATTTGTTTAGTTTGTTCAGTTCGTCCAGTTGGTACAGGTGGTCCAGTTTTTCGAGTTCGTCCAGTTTGTTTAGTTTGTTATGTTCGTCCAGTTCATCTAGTCTATCAAGTTCGTCCAGTTTGTCCAGTTCGTCCAAATTTTCCAATTCATTCAGTTTGTCCTGTTTGTCCATTTTTTCCAACTCGCCCAGTATGTCTTCTTTGAATCTGATGAACCATGAATGGGCATATTGTTTATTTTGCCACATGAGATCATATTTCCAAGCATCCATATAATCCCAATTATTGAAATAATCAATGGAATTATAGAGTTGGATGATTTCGTCCTATGAAGAGGCCCATTCCAATCATCTTCACTCAAAATCTTCAGAATGGTGATTTTGAATAAGTAACAACACCATTATGATTCTTGTTATGGAATATGAGAATATTTTTCATTTGATGAAGGATATTGAGATACCACTCTCGATTTTTCTTTTTATTAGGAGAGTAATAGTGTAATCCTTTTCCAAATAAGAATTGGACATTTTCTTCTAATGATCTTTCTTCTTGAAGTGAGTCAGAAGTAACGTAAATGGTAAATCCAGTATAGATGTATAATTCAGAATGGTGGATATCTTTAGCTGGAATATGAATTTGTTGGGTTTCTTCTATATTGCCTGGGACTTTCTCCTTTCCTTTCGTCACTTTAAATGGAGATGAACTACTCACCATTTCTTCTTCCCTATAAAATTCTCTAGAAAGAAAGTCAGGAAGCGAGTTAGATTTTCCTTCAACAAATTCTATTTTAAATTCAAATATTGAAAGAATAGCTTGCCACCTAGCAAAAATCTGTTTGGAAGCAAGGTTCTTAACATCTTTTTCTAAAATTTCTTAGCAAATTTAGCATCCACTCTAATTAAGAATTCTTTATTTAGAAAGTCACGCTGAAATTTAGTAACACGTGTCATAATAGCTAGAACTTCTTTCTTAATTGTGGAGCATTTCTTTTGAGCATTATTCTACAATCCAGAGTTGAATTTTATCAATTCTTCTTTACCATTTTCATCTAATTGTAATAAGATTCCTCCATAGCCTACTCTGAGGCATCAGTCTGAACAAGCTTAAAAGCATCAGGGTTAGATAAACATCTACATGGAAGATTTTTAACTCTTTCTTTAATTTTTTGGACAGCTCTAGTATGATCCTCAGACCATTCTAAGGGCTTTTTCTTCAATCTTTCTTGGAGCAATTTTCTATCTTTCGCTAGATCTTGATAGAAAAAAGCAACATAATTTAAACATCCAAGAAATCTTTATAGCATATTTTTATCTTCTATTTCATCAGGAAATTTATCAGCAAATTGAATTACTCGATTTGTAGGAGTGATCCTTTTATCCTGTATTTCAAAGCCTAAAAATCTAATTTTTTGTTGAAATAGGTTAATTTTCTTCTTAGATAAAACTAAACCATTTTGTTTAATTATCTTCTTAAAAATACCTAAATGCTTCCAATGTTGATTTATTGATTCAGAAAATATCAAAATATCATCAATATAGACAATAGAAAATTGAATATATGATGAAAATATTTCATTCATAATATTCTGAAATTCAGAGGGAGCATTTTTTAATCCAAAAGGCATGATGTTCCATTCATAATGACCCATTGGAACAGTAAATGCAGTTTTGTATCGATCCTTCTCTTCAACCTGTATTTGCCAAAACCTAGACTTAAGATCAAATTTTGAGAATATTTTTGCATTGTACAGTCTGTTCAATAGATCTTGAGTATTTGGCAAAGGGTATCTGATCGATTGCAATACTTGTTAAGAGGCTTATAATTTATGACTAATCTTGGGACACCTCTTTCAATCTCTGAAACTTTTTCAACATAAAAGGTAGTACAGCTCCAAGGAGATTTGCTTCTTCTAATTAATTTCTTTTTTAACAAATCTTCTATTTCTTTATTACATAGATCAAGATGGTAAGCATCCATCTGCGAAGGTCTAGCTTTTGTAGGGATGTTTCTTTCATTGAAATCTTTAATATAAGGTAGACTAATTATATGTCTTTTTCTATCCCAAAAAGCAGAAGGTAAATCAGAACAACATTCTTCTTCAATTTCTTTTTGAATTTTTTTTAATTTTTCTTTAAATTCTTTTTGTTCTAATTCATTTTTTATTCTAACACATTTAATTTCATTTTTTAATTGTTTTATATATTCTGCTCGATTTGCAATAATTTGATTTATCCTTAAAATTTTCGTTTGACTTGGTTCATCAATAAAATCAAAATTCACTTCTAAACCTTTAATTCTTGTAGTAATTCCTTTAGTATGGACAGAAAAGGGTTGAATTTGCAATATAAAAGGAGATCCTAAAATTACTTCATCCACAATATCTTTAGAGATTATAAATGGTGAAGAAATACAAACACCTTGGCAACAAATATGGATGTTTGGGATCTATCTTTCAATAGCAATACTAGTACCATTAGCAGCAGAAATATGCTGTTGGGATCCTTCTGTAAGATTAAATGGCACAACACCCAATTGTATTACATTTAAATCAACACCTGAATCTATTAAGGCAGTCACAACTTTCTCAAAGGATTTTACTTTAATTTTAACTTGGACTCTCCATTGTTGTAATAAACAACGAGTTGGAATAAAAATATCACCAGTAGAGATTTTATTGATTTCTCCTTTTATTCTATGAATAAATCCTTGTTCTTTTTGATAATTTGTTAGCATTTGTTCATCTTCATAATCTTTTATATTTTCACCACTTTCTATCCATGAAATTCTTTCATCTAATTCATCCAGTTTGTCTAGTTTGTTTACTTTGTCCAGTTAGTCAAGTTTGCCCAGTTCAGTCAATTTGTCTTGTTGGTCCAGTTTTTAGAGTTCGTCCAGTTCGTTTAATTTGTTATGTTCCTTTATTTCTAAAAAAGTAAAATTTCTCAATTCAACAAGTTTCTAAATTTAGTAAGACTTTCAAATCTATATAAATTTTAGAATTTCAACTATTTTAAAAAGAAACTTTTAAAATTAAGCAACCTTCTGAAATTATAATTTCTAAAAATCGAAACTGTCAATTTTAGCCTAAAAACGAAATTTCCAAAAGTAGCAGTATTTCTAAAGCCACAAAATTTAAAAAACATATATTTGTTTTTTATCTGACAACGGCTCCTAAAACTTGTTGTGCCACTAAAGATATGGTGCTTTAAATTTATATTTGTAATCAGATAAACTATTAATAGTATAGCTTCAGGAGTCCGAGTTCGAACCACTCAGAACCAAGCAAAATATATGCAATTTATTTTGGTATAAGTCATTACAATATCATGGAAATAAATCTAAATGTAGAAATCAAAACTCTAATCTTAGAAATATAACTCAATGTAGAAACTTTCTAAAAATGGAAAATAAATTCAAAATAGAAATAAAAACAAAAATTAGAAATTGACATTTTTGGAGTCCAATTTGCATGGAAAATCCGATTAGAAATAGAAATAATATCTACAATTAAAAAAATTCTAAAAATATAAATTTGTAAATGCCATAAGTTTCTAAATTTAGTAAGACTTCCAAATCTATATAAATTCTAGAATTTCTACTATTTTAAAACAAAACTTTTAAACTAAGGTAACCTTCTAAAATTATAAATAATAGCCTAAAATAGGAATTTCCAAAAGTAGCAATATTTCAAAAAATATAAATAATATCTAAAAATATAAATTTCTCAATTCAACAAGTTTTTTAATTTAGTAAGACTTCCAAATCTATATAAATTCTAGAATTTTTACTATTTTGAAAATAAACTTTTGAATTTAGGTAACTTTCTAAGATTATAATTTCTAAAAATAGAAACTGCAAATTTTAAATAGGAGCCTAAAATAGAAATTTCCAAAAGTAGCAATATTTCGAAAAATAGAAATAATATCTAAAATTATAAAATTTCTAAAAAAATAAAATTTCTCAATTGAACAAATTTCTAAACTTAGCAAGACTTCCAAATCTATATAAATTCTAGAATTTTAACTACTTTAAAAAGAAACTTTTAAAATTAGGCAACCTTCTGAAATTATAATTTCTAAAAATAGAAACTGCCAATTTTAGATTGTTGCCTATAATCGAAATTTCCAAAAGTAGCAGTATTTCTAAAGCCACAAAATTTAAAATCATATATTTGTTTTTTCTCTGACAACGGCTCGTAAAACTTGTTATGCCACTAAAGATATGGTGTTTTAAATTTATATTTGTAATCAGATAAACTATTAATAGTATAGCTTCAGGAGTCCGAGTTCGAGCCACTCGGAACAAACCAAAATATATGCAATTTATTTTGGTATAAGTCATTACAATATCATGGAAATAAATCTAAATATAGAAATCAAAACTCTAATCTTAGAAATATAACTCAATGTAGAAACTTTCTAAAAATGGGAAACAAATTAAAAAAATAGAAATAACATCTAAAATTAGAAATTGACATTTTTGAAGTCCAATATTCATGGAAAATCCAATTAGAAATAGAAATAATATCTACAATTAAAAAAATTCTAAAAATATAAATTTGTAAGTGCCACAAGTTTCTAAATTTAGTAAGACTTCCAAATCTATATAAATTCTAGAATTTCTACTATTTGAAAATGAAACTTTTAAACTTAGATAACCTTCTAAAATTATAGTTTCTAAAAATAGAAACTGCCAATTTTAAATAATAGTCTAAAATAGGAATTTCAAAAAGTAGCAATATTTCAAAAAATAAAAGTAATACCTAAAATTATAAATTTCTAAAGTTAGAATATTCTCAATTCAACAAGTTTCTAAATTTAGTAAGTCTTCCAAATCTATATAAATTTCAGAATTTCTAGTATTTTGAATAGAATCTTTTAAATTTAGGCAACTTTCTCATGTTATAATTTCTAAAAATAGAGACTGACAATTTTAAATAGTTGTCTACAATTGAAATTTCCAAAAGTAACAGAATTTCTCAAAACACAAATTTTAAAAATAAATATTTGTTTTCTCTCCAACAACGGTGCCAAAAACTTGTTGTGCCACTAAAGATATGGTGTTTTAAATTTATCTTTACATTCAGATGAACCATTAATAGTATAGCTTCCGGAGTGCGAGTTCCAGCACACTCGGAACAAAGCAAAATATATGCAATTAAGATATTGTGGTACAAGCCATTAAAATATCATGGAAATAAATCTAAATATAGAAATCAAAACTCTTATCTTGGAAATATAACTCAATGTAGAACCTTTCTTAAAATGGAAAACAAATTCAAAAAATAGAAATAACATCTAAAATTAGAAATTGACAATTTTGAGAAATTACAATCTTTGAAAGTTACCTAAATTTAAAAGTTTATTTTCAAAATAGTAAAAATTCTAGAATTTATATAGATTTGGCAGTCTTACTAAATTTAAAAACTTGTTGAATTGAGAAATTTATATATTTAGAAATTTTATAATTTTAAATATTATTTACATTTTTCAAAATATTACTACTTTTGGAAATTCCTATTTTAGGCTATTATTTAAAATTGGCAGTTTATATTTTTAGAAATTATAATTTTACAAGGTTACCTAAGTTTACAAGTTTCATTTTAAAATAGTAGAAATTGTAGAATTTATATAGGTTTGAAATTCTTACTAAATTTAGAAATTTTTATTTTTAGAAATTTTATAATTTTAGATATTATTTCCATTTTCGAAATACTGATTTTTTGGAAATTTCTATTTTAGGCTACTATTTAAAATTGACAATTTCTATTTTTTGAAATTATAATCTTAGAAAGTTACCTAAATTGAAAAGTTTCTTTTCAAAATAGTAGAAATTCTAGATTTTATATAGATTTGGAAGTCTTATTAATATTAAGAAAATAGTTGAATTGAAAATTTTCTATTTTTAGAAATTTTATAATTTTAGATATTATTTCTATTTTTCGAAATACTACTACTTTTGAAAATTTCTAGTTTAAGCTACTATTTAAAATTGGCAGTTTCGATTTTTTGAAATTATAATTTTAGAACTTTACATAAGTTTAAAAATTTCTTCTTAAAATATCAGAAATTTTAGAATTTATATAGATTTGGAAGTGTTACTAAATTTAGAAACTTGTGGCATTAAGAAATTTATATTCTTAGAATTTTCTTAATTGTAGATATTATTTCTATTTTTAGATAGATTTTCCATGCAAATTAGACTCCAAAATTGTCAATTTCTAATTTTAGATGTTATTTCTATTTTTTGAATTTGTTTTCCATTTTAAGAAAGTTTCTACATTGAGTTATATTTCCAAGACTAGAGTTGTGATTTCAATGTTTAGATTTATTTCCATGATATTGTAATGACTTGTACCAAAATAAGTTGCATATATTTTGCTTTGTTCTAAGTGGTTCGAACTCGGACTCCTGAAGCTATACTATTAATAGTTTATCTGATTACAAATATAAATTTAAAACACCATATCTTTACTGGCACAACAAGTTTTAGGAGCCGTTGTCAGAGAAAAAACAAATATATATATATTTTTAAATTTTGTGGCTTTAGAAATACTGCTACTTTTGGAAATTTCAATTTTAGGCAACTATCTAAAATTTACAATTTCTATTTTTAGAAATTATAATTTCAAAAGGTTGCCTAATTTTAAATGTGTCTTTTTAAAATAGCTAGAATTTATATATATATTTGGAAGTCTTACTAAATTTAGAAACTTGTTGATTGAGAAATTTTATTTTTTTAGAAATTTTATAATTTTAGATATTATTTCTATTTTTTGAATTACTACTACTTTTGGAAATTTTTATTTCAGGCTTCAATTTAAAATTGATAGTGTTTATTTTAGAAACGACAATTTTAGAAGGATACCTAATTTTGAAAGTTTCTTTCTAAAATAGTTAACATACTAGAATTTATATAGACTTGGAGGTCTTACTAAAATTTAGAAACTTGTTGAGTTTAGAAATTTTTATTTTCAGAAATTTTATAATTTTAAATATTATTTCTATTTTTCGAAATACTGCTACTTTTGGAAATTTCTATTTTAGGCTACTATTTAAAATTGGCAGTTTCTACTTTTAGAGATTATAATCTTAGAAAGTTACCTAAATTTAAAAGTTTATTTTCAAAATAGTAAAAATTCTAGAATTTATATATATTTAGAAGTCTTACTAAATTTAGAAGCTTGTTGAATTGAGAAATTTATATTTTTAGATATTTTATAATTTTAGATATTATTTCTATTTTTTGAAATATTGTTACTTTTGGAAATTCCTATTTTAGGCTATTATTTAAAATTGGCAGTTTCTAAGGTTAGCTAAATTTAAAACTTTCGTTTACTTCTACTTTGGACTTTTCATTCTTAACTGGCGGAGAGATTTGATTCAAAATCTTCTCAGACGTTTCTTCATCAATTTTTTGCCACCATTTTTGAAATATATTTTGAAAAAGGGATGGCCGACTATAAAAGTCATTTTTTACTTCAAATTTCCAGTGTAAAATATAAGGAATGTGGAATTTTGAGAAAGAACTTTAAGACATTCATGGCTTCGCAAGGCACTTTTTCTTTTATTTTACAAAACTTTCCAAAAAGATAACGAAAATTATCTGGAAAGATTTTTTGGCTAACACCAAAATGACACCACCAACTATAGAACCAGGATGGGATGTTTTGGTAAATAAGAGTAACATCAGGACTTTCTTCTTTGAATCTGATGAACCATGAATGGGCATATTGTCTATTTTGCCACATAAGAGCAAATGTCCAAGCATCCATATAATCCCAATAATTGAAGTAATCGATGGAATTAAAGAGTTGGATGGATTTCATCTTATGAAGAGGACCATTCCAATCATCCTCAATTAAAATCTTCAAAATGGTGAATTTTGAATAAGTAACAACACCATTATGATTCTTGTTATGAAATATGAGAATACTTTTCGTCTGATGGAGGATATTAAGATACCACTCTCTATTTTTCTTCTTATCAGGAGAGTAATAGTGTAATCCTTTTCCAAATAGGAATTGGACATTTTCTTCTAATGACCTTTCTTCCATAAGAGAGTCAGAAGTAGCATAAATGGTAAATCCAGTAAAGAAATATAACTCAGATTGATGGATATCTTTAGCTGGAACATGGACTTGTTGGCTTTCTTCTGTATTACCAAAAACTTTCTCCTTTCCTTTCGTCATTTTAAATGGAGATGAACTACTCGCCATTTTTTTCCCCTGTAAGAATTCTCTAGAAAGAAAGTCAGGGAGTGAGTTAGATTTTCCTTCAACAAATTCAATTTTAAATTCAAATATTGAAAGAATAGCTTGCCACCAAGCAAAAATCTGTTTGGAAGCAAGATTCTTAACATCTTTTTCTAAAATTTCTTTAGCAGATATAGCATCAACTATAATTGAGAATTCTTTATTTAGAAGGTCATGCTGAAATTTAGTAACACATGTCACAATAGCAGCAACTTCTTTATTAATTGTGGAGTATTTCTTTTGAGCATCATTCCACAGACCAGAGTTGAATCTTACCAATTCTTCTTTACCATTTTCATCTAATTGTAATAAGATTCCTCCATAGCCTAACTCTAAGACATCAATCTGAACAATTTTAAAAGCATCAGGGTTAGATAAACATCGACATGGAAGATTTTTAATTCTATTTTAAATTTTTTGGACAACTCTAGTATGATCCTCAGACCATTCTATAGGTTTTTTCTTCAATCTTTCTTGGAGTAGTTTTCTATCTTTCGCCAAGTCTTGATAGAAAAAGGCAACATAATTCAAACAACCAAGAAATCTTTGTAACATATTTTTATCTTTTATTTCATCAGAAAATTTATCAGCAAATTGGATTTCTCTATTTGTGGGAGTGATCCTTTTGTCTTGAATTTCAAATCCTAAAGACCTAATTTTTTGTTGGAATAAGCACATTTTCTTCTTAGATAAAACTTAAACCATTTTGTTTAATTATCTTCTTAAAAATACCTAAATGCTTCCAATGTTGACTTACTGATTCAGAAAATATCAAAATATCATCAATATAGACAATAGAAATTTGAATATATGATGAAAATTCTCA
Organism: Chimonanthus praecox; assembly: GCA_022113865.1. NCBI lineage: Eukaryota > Viridiplantae > Streptophyta > Magnoliopsida > Laurales > Calycanthaceae > Chimonanthus > Chimonanthus praecox. Next base: position 31,699,984 of record CM039088.1, on the reverse strand, counting down.
TTCATAATATTCTGAAACTCAGAGGGAGCATTTTTTAATCTAAAAGGCATAACGTTCCATTCATAGTGACCCATCGGAACAGTAAATGCAGTTTTGTATCTATCCTTTTCTTCAACCTGTATTTGCCAAAACCCAGACTTAAGATCAAATTTTGAGAATATTTTTGCATTGTAAAGTCTATTCAATAGATCTTTAGTATTTGGCAAAGGATATCTGATCGATTGCAATACCTTGTTAAGAGGCTTATAATTTATGAGGAGTCTCGGGACGCCTCTTTCAATCTCAGAAGCTTTTTCAACATAAAAAGCGGTATAGCTCTAAGGGGATTTACTTCTTCTAATTAATTTCTTTTTTAACAAATCTTCTACTTCTTTATTGCATAGATCAAGATGGTAAGCATCCATCTGAGATGGTCTAGCTTTTGTGGGGATATTCCTTTCATCAAAGTCTTTAATGTATGGAAGAATAATGATATGTCTTTTTCTATCCCAAAAAGCAGAACGTAAATTAGAACAACATTCTTCTTCAATTTCTTTTTGAAATTTTTCTAATTTTTCTTTGAAATCTTTTTGTTCCAATTCATTTTTATTCTAACACTTTTAATTTCATTTTTTAATTCTTTTATATATTCTTCTCGATCTGCAATAATTTGATTTATCCTTAAAATTTTCGTTTGACTTGGTTCATCAATAAAATCAAAATTCACTTCTAAACCTTTAATTCTTGTAGTAATTCCTTTAGCACTGACAAAAAAGGGTTGAATTTGCAATATAAAAGGAGATCCTAAAATTACTTCATCCACAATATCTTTAGAGATTATAAATGGTGAAGAAATACAAACACTTTGGCAATAAATATGGATGTTTGGGATCTTTCTTTCAATAGCAATACTAGTACCATTAGCAGCAGAAATATGCTGTTGGGATTCTTCTGTAAGATTAAATGGTACAACACCCAAATGTATTACATTTAAGTCAGCACCTGAATCTATTAGGGCAGTCACAACTTTCTCAAAAGATTTTACTTTAATTTTTACTTGGACTCTCCACTGTTATAATAAACAACAAGTCAGAACAGAAATATCACCAGTAGAGATTTTATTGATTCTATGAATAAATCCTTGTTCTTCTTGATAATTTGTTAGAATTTGTTCATCTTCATAATCTTTTATATTTCCACCACTTTCTATCCAAGAAATTCTTTCATCTAATTCATTATGTTTCCTGGTTAATTCATTATGTTTCAGAAATATTTCCAGCTCTATTCATTAATTCCATAATTGAATAACTAGGAGATTGGAAATTGAAGTCTTTTTCCTTTTTCTTTTGAAGGAAGGGTCTTTCTTCTTCTTCCTCTTCTTCAAAAAATTTAGGTTTTTCTTTTGTGATTTTGAGGTTCCTTCATCTGTTCCCTCCTCAAGTTAAATTTGATTCAAAAATTGAAGTTTCTTCTCTGGATCAGGAATATTATCAACCATTTCAAGCAATAGTTTTTGTGGGGCAGTAAGGACTCTTATTTGGATACCAAGATCATCAGAAGAGTCAATTGACTATTCATCATCTTCAGTATGATCAGAATCACAAGGACAAGCTTGAAATTGTTTTATGATTTGAATATGAGATTTATTTCCTAATCTTATTTCATCATTAGAGGAGATAGTTTCTTCTAAGGGATTCTCTAACTCTTTATCACTTGAATCCAGATTAGTTTTATCTTCTTCAAGAACTTCAGATTCATCATTAAGCATATTTCATTTACTTTTTTTTTTTTTTGGCATTTGTTTGAATAATGCCCTCTTTCTCCACATGTGAAACAAGTAGGGACTTTTTCACTAGATTTCTTTCGACTAGGCATACTGTTAGGTTTTCTCTTGAAAGGAAAACGCTCTCTCAATTTATCTTTATAATTTCTTTTAGTCATTTTTTTTTTAAATCTTTCTTCTTTCGAACAGGAGCGAATCTAGATCTAGAAGGTTTCCTTTTAGATTCAACAACTTGATCTAAACAAAACTGGTAGCAAAAATCTCCTAATTCTTTTTTACCAGTGTATTTTCTCAATTTCTCCATTTGTCTACTAATCTTCAGATCAGTACATAAGGCTAATCCAACTTTATTAATCCTTTGAACAATAGCTCCATAAGTTAACAAATTCAAATTAATTGATCCATTCATTTCTTCTCGAATTGAATTACGAACTTTTTAGCAAATAAAGGAGCTAAACTTGAGATAATTTTTTCTTTCCAGATCTCAGAATTACAATCAGTTAATTGATAACCTTTAGGGAAGAAAACATCTTTACACCATCTAAAGTCAGACAACGTCTTACACCTAAGATGATGTAATTGTTTTCTATTCTTTTCTCTTATCATATTCAATCCACCAGTGAATTCTTCAAGAATGCTTAATAATAAGACATTCACACAATCTGGTTGGGTTGTATAATTCTCTGGGATTTGTGGTTGACTAGTTCCAGCAAGTTCCATTTTAATGGCTGGATTCACAAAATTTCCAGTGGTTTTATCTTTGTAAATGATTCTTCCTAATTCATCCATTTTAACAGTATTTTCAATTTCTAGACGTTGTTCATTAGACATTCCATAATGCCACCATCCTCTTAATATTCCATTGAATGAGGTGGTTATCATGAGGAAAATATTTTTTGGAGAATTTTCTCTGACTTCACAAGCATTGGCATATATTAAAATACTGTGAACTATTTGGATGATTTGATATTCAGATAATCCACCTAAATTCCATTCATATAAAGTATTTCCTGAGTATTGAATATCCATTTGATATGGGGCTTCTTCTATCAGTAAATCCACAGGAATTGGCCTAGTGTAATAATTCTTAGTTCTAGGTAACTCAGTTTGGGGATTCCATTTTCAATCAATTGATCAAAGTACTTTCAGCCATAGAGATTCTTGAAATACTTAGACCTTTACTTTTATCAAGTAACAAATGATCTAACCTGGAGGTTAATTCTTTTTGTATTTCATCACTCATTTTGAAAGGACCTTTCTCCAGAATTATTCCTGAGGGTAAAGACCTAGAAACATACACAGGGTTAACAGGAGGTTCATCTTGGGTTTCTTCTTTATTTTTTCTGACAGGTTTAGTCATATTAAGAGCAGGACTTAATCTAATTGTTTTCTCAATTCTTTTTGTTTGTTCTCCTAAAGACCTAATTTTTTTGTTGGAATAAGCTCATTTTCTTCTTAGATAAGATTAAACCATTTTGTTTAATTATCTTCTTAAAAATACCTAAATGCTTCCAATGTTGACTTACTGATTCAGAAAATATCAAAATATCATCAATATAGACAATAGAAAATTGAATATATGATGAAAATATCTCATTCATAATATTCTGAAACTCAGAGGGAGCATTTTTTAATCCAAAAGGCATAACGTTCCATTCATAGTACAGCTCCAAGGAGATTTACTTCTTCTAATTAATTTCTTTTTTAACAAATCTTCTATTTCTTTATTGTATAGATCAAGATGGTAAGCATCCATCTGAGATGGTCTAGCTTTTGTGGGGATATTCTTTTCATCAAAGTCTTTACTGTATGGAAGACTAATGATATGTCTTTTTCTATCCCAAAAAGCAAAAGGTAAATCAGAACAACATTCTTTTTCAATTTCTTTTTGAAATTTTTCTAATTTTTCTTTGAAATCTTTTTGTTCCAATTCATTTTTATTCTAACACTTTTAATTTCATTTTTTAATTCTTTTATATATTCTTCTCGATCTGCAATAATTTGATTTATCCTTAAAATTTTCGTTTGACTTGGTTCATCAATAAAATCAAAATTCACTTCTAAACCTTTAATTCTTGTAGTAATTCCTTTAGCACTGACAGAAAAGGGTTGAATTTGCAATATAAAAGGAGAGCCTAAAATTACTTCATCCACAATATCTTTAGAGATTATAAATGGTGAAGAAATACAAACACCTTGGCAACAAATATGGATGTTTGGGATCTTTCTTTCAATAGCAATACTAGTACCATTAGCAGCAGAAATATGTTGTTGGGATTCTTCTGTAAGATTAAATGGTACAACACCCAAATGTATTACATTTAAGTCAGCACCTGAATCTATTAAGGCAGTCACAACTTTCTCAAAGGATTTTACTTTAATTTTTACTTGGACTCTCCACTGTTGTAATAAACAGCAAGTCGGAACAGAAATATCAGCAGTAGAGATTTTATTGATTTCTCCTTTTATTCTATGAATAAATCCTTATTCTTCTTGATAATTTGTTAGAATTTGTTCATCTTCATAATCTTTTATATTTCCACCACTTTCTATCCAAGAAATTCTTTCATCTAATTCATTATGTTTCCCGGTTAATTCTAACCTTAATTCACGAATTTCTCTTTTCTGATCATTTAATTCTTTTTGCAGATCAGATAAAGTTAAAGCACGACTTTTCATCTGGATATTTCCAGCTCTATTCATTAATTCCATAATTGAATAACTAGGAGATTGGAAATTGAAATTTTTTTCCTTTTTCTTTTGAAGGATGGGTCCTTCATCTTCTCCCTCTTCTTCATAAAAATTCACGTTTTCCTTTTGTGATTTTGAAGTTCCTTCATCTGTTGCCTCCCCAAGTTTTGAAATTTGATTCAAAAATTGAACTTTCTTCTTTGGATTAGGAATATTATCAACCATTTCAAGCAATAGTTTTTGTGGGGCAGTAAGGACTCCTATTTGGATACCAAGATCATCAGAAGAGTCAATTGACTATTCATCATCTTCAGTATGATCAGAATCACAAGGACAAGCTTGAAATTGTTTTACAATTTGAATATGAGATTTATTTCCTAATCTTATTTTTTCATCAGAGTTAGTTTTTTCTGAGGGATTCTCTAACTCTTTATCACTTGAATCCTGATTAGTTTCATCTTCTTCAAGAGCTTCAGATTCATCATTACGCAGTATTTCATTTACTTTCTTTTTATTTTTGTTTTGGCATTTATTTGAATAATGCCTTCTTTCTCCACATGTGAAACAAGTAGGGACTTTTTCACTAGATTTCTTTCGACTAGGCATACTGTTAGGTTTTCTCTTGAAAGGAAAACACTCTCTTAATTTATCTTTATATTTTCTTTTAGTCATTTCCTTTCAAAAAATTTCTTCTTTCGAACAGGAGAGAATCTAGATCTAGAAGGTTCCTTCTAGATTCAACAACTTGATCTAAACAAAACTGGTAGCAAAAATCTCTTAATTCTTTTTGACCAGTGTATTTTCTCAATTTCTCCATTTGTCTACTAATCTTCAGATCAGTACATAAGGTTAATCCAACTTTATTAATCCTTTGAACAATAGCTCCATAAGTTAACAAATTCAAATTAATTGATCCATTCATTTCTTCTCGAATTGAATTACGAACTTTTTAGCAAATAAAGGAGCTAAACTTGAGATAATTTTTTCTTTCCAGATCTCAGAATTACAATCAGTTAATTGATAACCTTTAGCTAAGAAAACATCTTTATACCATCTAAAGTCAGACAACGTCTTACACCTAAGATGATGTAATTGTTTTCTATTCTTTTCTCTTATCATATTCAATCCACCAGTGAATTCTTCAAGAATGCTTAATAATAAGACATTCACACAATCTGGTTGGGTTGTATAATTCTCTGGGATTTGTGGTTGACTAGTTCCAGCAAGTTCCATTTTAATGGCTGGATCCACAAATTTCCAGTGGTTTTATCTTTGTAAATGACTTCCTAATTCATCCATTTTAACAACATTTTCATTTTCTAGACGTTGTTCATTAGACATTCCATAATGCCACCATCCTCTTAATATTCCATTGAATGAGGTGGTTATCATGAGGAAAATATTTTTTGGAGAATTTTCTCTGACTTCACAAGCATTGGCATATATTAAAATACTGTGAACCATTTGGATGATTTGATATTCAGATAATCCATCTGAATTCCATTCATATAAAGTATTTCCTGAGTATTGAATATCCATTTCATATGGAGCTTCTTCTATCTGTAAATCCACAGGAGTTGGCCTAGTATAATAATTCTTAGTTCTAGGTAACTCAGCTTGGGGATTCCATTTTTAATTGATTGATCAAAGTACTTTCAGCCATAGAGATTCTTGAAATACTTAGACCTTTACTTTTATCAAGTAACAAATGATCTAACCTAGAGGTTAATTCTTTTTGCATTTCATCACTCATTTTGAAAAGACATTTCTCCAGTATTATTCCTGAGGGTAAAGACCTAGAAACATACACAGGGTTAACAGGAGGTTCATCCTGGGTTTCTTCTTTATTTTTCTGACAGGTTTAGTCATATTAAGAGCAGGACTTAATCTAATTGTTTTCTCAATTCTTTCTGTTTGTTCTCCTAAAGTTAAGAGACAAAGATTAGTATAATTATTTTGTTCAATTATATTTCCTAATCCCTAACTAATATCCTGAACTTTTATTTCTTCTACATTTTTTAGGACAGAACTATCTTTAACAGGACTAGCAAAATTTTTTGTCACAGATCCTTCACGTGAAATATCCAAAATTTTCCATGGAGGATGTGATCTTTCTATTTCCTTTTGGTCTGCAGCTTTCCACGTTCTAGCAGTTCTTCCAATAACTCTGTTTTGATTTTCAATTTTTTCAAGACTTTTTCCCTTTTTGAAATAATAAAAAAACCAATCAAAGAAATTTATATTTCTCCTCTCATCTTTCATTTGTTGATACCAAATAGTTCTCATTTTGTCTTTTTCTTCTTCGTTAAATTTTTTAAAGAACCAATCTTTTAAAGGATGCTCTCTCATAGTTTTTCTCAAATAGGGTTTGTCTATTTGGAATTCTTCAGTTTCTTCTTCTACAGGAATTATTTCTTCTTTAGGAACTTTTATCATTCTAATTACTGGATGAAAATGAGCAAAGTCATTTTCAGTAGGCACATAGGTTCCTGTTGAACTTTGTCTTTTATAAATAGGGTGATTAATTCCAGTTTCAGAATTCTTATAAGTTTTTTGCTCCATTTCTTCCTTTTCACGAGTGTCAACTACTTCTTCTAGTTCAAGACTTCTTCCGGAATCAACATAACCAGCAAAACTCTTTCTGGCTTTCTCGAACTTTCTTTTAAAATTTACTTCTATATTACCATTCTGTAATTTGACTATGTTTTGTAAATCATCTGTGATTTCATTAATTCTGGTTCTAGTATTTTAGGTTTTAGGGTTTTTGGGGTTTACGGTTTACGGTTTACGGTTTGCGGCTTAGCTTTCAGGGTTTAGGGTTTAGTGTTTACAGTTTAGGATTTAGGGTTTAGGGTTTAGGTTTACGGTTTGCGGCTTAGCTTTCAGGGTTTAGGGTTTAGTGTTTACAGTTTAGGATTTAGGGTTTAGGGTTTACGGTTTACGGTTTACGGCTTAGCTTTCAGGGTTTAGGGTTTAGTGTTTACAGTTTAGGATTTAGGGTTTAGGGTTTTAGGGTTTTAGGGTTTCGGGTTTAGAGTTTTAGGATTTTAATGTTTATTGTTTTAGGGGTTTAGGATTTTAGGGTCTAGAGTTTTAGAGTTTAGGATTTAGGGTTTAGGGTTTTAGGGTTTAGGGTTTAGGGGTTAGGATTTTAGGGTTTGAAGGGTTAAGGGTTTAGGGTTTTCGGGTGTTAGGGTTTTAGGGTTTTACAGTTTACGATTTAGGGTTTAGGGTTTAAGAGTTTTTGGATTTTAGGGTTTCAGGTTTAGGGTTTTAGGATTTTAAGGTTTACTGTTTTAGGGGTTTAGAGTTTTAGGGTTTAGGGTTTCAGGGTTTAAGGGTTTAGGGTTTAGGGTTTAGGGTATTAGGGGTTAGGGTTTTAGGGGTTTAGGGGTTTAGGGGTTTAGGGTATAGGGTTTATGGTTCACGGGTTAGGGCTTAGGTTATAGGGTTTAGGGTTGAGGGTTTAGGATTTAGGGTTTAGGGTTTAGGGTTTTAGGGTTTTAGCGTTTTATGGTTTAGGGTTTAGGGTTTAGGGTTAAGTGTTATAGGGTTTTAGGGTTTCGGGTATAGGGTTTAAGGTTTTAGGGTTTTAGTGTTTGGGGTCTAGGGTTTAGGGGTTAGGGTTTTAGGGTTTTCGGGTTATAGGGTTTTATGGTTTTAGAGTTTTAGAGTTTAGGGTTTAGGGTTTTAGGGTTTTAGGGTTTTGGGTTTAGGGCTTAGGGTTTAGGGTGTAGGGTGTAGGGTAGGGTTTTAGGGGCTACGGTTTAGCTTTTAGGGTTTTAAAGTTTTGGGGTTTTAGGGGTTTAGGGTTTTAGGGTTTTAGGGTTTTAGGGTTTAGTGTTTTAGGATTTTAGGGTTTTGGGTTTAGGGTTTAGGTTTCAAGATTTAGGGTTTTAGCATTTAGGGTTTATGGTTTAGGGTTTAGGGTTTCGGGTTTTAGGGTTTTAGGGTTTAGGATTTATTAGGGTTTTAGGGTTTTACGGTTTTGGGTTTTGGGTTTTGGGTTTTAGGGTTTAGGTTTTAGGGTTTAAGTATTTAGGTTTTAGGGTTTTAGGGGTTTTGGATTTACGGTTTATGGTTTAGGGTTAAGATTTCAGGGCTTAGGGTTTAGGGTTTACAGTTTAGGATTTAGGGTTTAGGGTTTTCGGGTTTTAGGGTTTCGGGTTTAGGGATTTAGGATTTTAAGGTTTACTGTTTTAGGGGTTTAGGGTTTTTGGGTTTAGGGTTTATGGTTTAGGCTTTTAGGGTTTTTGGGTTTAGTGTTTTAGGGTTTAGGGTTTAGGGTTTAGGGTTTAGGGTTTAGGGTTTTAGGGTTTAGGATTTATGGTTTAGGGTTTTAGGCTTTTAGGGTTTTAGGGTTTAGAGTGTTAGAGTTTACGGTTTAGGGTTTTAAGGTTTTAGAGTTTAGGGAAGGGTTTTAGGGTTTTATAGTTTAGTTTTTAGGATTTTAGGATTTTAGGGTTTTAGGGTTTTAGGGTTTTACGGCTTTAGGGTTTAGGTTTACGTTTTAGGGTTTTAGGATTTTAGGGTTTAGGGTTTAGGGTTTTAGGGTTTAGGGTTTAGGGTTTTAGGGTTTAGGGTTTAGGGTTTAGGTTTAGGGTTTTAGGGTTTAGGGTTTAGGGTTTTAGGGTTTAGGGTTTTAGGTTTAGGGTTGAGGGTTTTAGGGTTTTGTGGTTTATGGTTTAGGGTTAAGGGTTTTATGGTTTTAGGGTTAGGGTAGGTTTTAGTGAAGGGTTTTAGGGGTTTAGGGTTTAGGGTTTTAGGGGTCTAGGGCTTAGGGTTTAGGTTCTAGGGTTTAGGGTTTTAGGGTTTAAGGTTTAGGGTTTTGGGTTTATGGTTTAGGGTTTTGGGGTTTTAGGGTTTTGGGTTTAGGGTTTAGGGTTTAGGGTTTTAAGGTTTTACGATTTAGGGTTTAGGTTCTAGGATTTCGGGTTTTAGGGTTTAGGGTTTAGGGTTTTGGGGTTTTAGGGTTTTGGGTTTAGGGTTTAGGGTTTTGGGTTTTAAGGTTTTAGGATTTAGGGTTTAGGTTCTAGGGTTTAGGGTTTTAGGGTTTAGGGTTTAGGGTTTTGGTTTAGGGTTTTAGGGTTTTAGGGTTTTGGGTTTAGGGTTTAGAGTTTTAAGGTTTTATGATTTAGGGTAGGGTTTTACAGTTTAGTTTTTAGGGTTTTAGGGGTTTAGGGTTTTACGGTTTTAGGGCTTTAGGGTTTAGGTTTATGTTTTAGGGTTTTAGGATTTTAGGGTTTAGGGTTTAGGGTTATAGGGTTTAGGGTTTAAGGTTTAGGGTTTTAGGGTTTAAGGTTTAGGGTTTTAGGGTTTAGGGTTTTAGGGTTTTAGGGTTTAGGGTTTAGGGTTTTAGGATTTAGGGTTTAGGGTTTTAGGGTTGAGGGATTTAGGGTTTTGTGGTTTAAGGTTTAGGGTTTAGGGTTAATGGTTTTAGGGTTTTAAGTTTTAGGGTTTTAAGTTTTAGGGTTTAGGGTTGAGGGATTTAGGGTTTTGTGGTTTAAGGTTAAGAGTTAATGGTTTTAGGGTTTTAAGGTTAGGGTAGGTTTTAGTGAAGGGTTTTAGGGGTTAGGGTTTAGGGTTTTAGGAGTTTAGTGCTTAGGTTTTAGGGTCTAGGGTTTAGGGTTTTAGGGTTTAGGCTTTAGGGTTTTGGGTTTAGGGTTTAGGGTTTTAGGGTTTAAGGGTTTTGGGTTTAGGGTTTACGGTTTAGGGTTTAGGGTTTCGGGTAGGGTTTTAGGGGTCTACGGTTTAGTTTTTAGGGTTTTAAAGTTTTAGGGTTTAACGGTTTTGGGTATAGGGTTTCGGGTAGGGTTTTAGGGGTCTACGGTTTAGTTTTTAGGGTTTTAAAGTTTTTGGGTATTAGGGGTTTAGGGTTTTAGGGTTCTAGGGTTTACGGTTTAAGGTTTAGGGTTTAGGGTTTTAGGTTTAGGGTTGAGGGTTTTAGGGTTTTGTGGTTTATGGTTTAGGGTTAAGGGTTTTAGGGTTTTGGTTAGGGTAGGTTTTGGGGTTTTAGGGTTTAGGGTTTAGGGTTTTTTAGGGTTTAGGGCTTTAGGGTTTAGGTTTAGGGTTTAGGGTTTTAGGGTTTAAGGTTTAGGGTTTGGGTTTTAGGGTTTAGGGTTTTGGGGTTTTAGGGTTTTGGTTTAGGTTTAGGGTTTAGGGTTTTAGGTTTTACATTTAGGGTTTAGGTTCTAGGGTTTAGGGTTTTAGGGTTTAGGGTTTTGGGTTTAGGGTTTTAGGGTTTTAGGGTTTTGGGTTTAGGGTTTAGAGTTTTAAGGTTTTAGGATTTAGGGTAGGGTTTTAGGGTTTATTTAGTTTAAGGGTTTTAGGATTTTAGGTTTTAGGGTTTAGGGTTTAGGGTTTTAGGGTTTTAGGGTTTAGGGTTTTAGGGTTTAGGGCGTTAGGGTTTAGGTTTACGTTTAGGGTTTTAGGTTTAGGGTTTAGGGTTTAGGTTTAGGTTTAAGGTTTAGGGTTTAAGGGTTTAGGTTTAGGGTTTTAGGGTTTAGGTTTTAGGGTTTTAGGGTTTAGGGTTTAGGGTTTTAGGGTTTAGGTTTTAGGGTTTAGGGTTTAGGGATTTAGGGTTTTGGTTTAAGGTTTAGGGTTAGGTTTTAGGGTTTTAAGGTTAGGGTTTTAGTGAAGGGTTTTAGGGGTTTAGCGTTTAGGGTTTTAGGGTTTAGGGTTAGGTTTAGGGTCGAGGGTTAGGGTTTTAGGGTTTAGGTTAGTTTTTGGGTAGGGTTTAAGGTTTTAGGGTTTAAGGGTTTTGGGTTTAGGTTTACGGTTTAGGTTTAGGGTTTCGGGTAGGGTTTTAGGGGTCTACGGTTTAGTTTTTAGGGTTTTTTAGGTTTAGGGTTTTGGGTTTAGGATTAGGTTTAGGGTTTAGGGTTTAGGGTTTAGGGGTTACGGTTTAGTTTTTAGGGTTTAATGTTTTTGGGTTTTAGGGTTTAGGGTTTTAGGGTTCTAGGGTTTGCGGTTTAAGGTTTAGGGTTTAGGGTTTAGGGTTTTAGGTTTAGGGTTGAGGGTTTTAGGGTTTTGTGGTTTATGGTTTAGGCTTAAGGGTTTTAGGGTTTTTGGGTTAGGGTAGGTTTTAGTGAAGGGTTTTAGGGGTTTAGGGTTTAGGGTTTTAGGGATTTAGGGCTTAGGGTTTAGGTTCTAGGGTTTAGGTTTTTAGGGTTTAAGGTTTAGGGTTTTGGGTTTATGGTTTAGGGTTTTGGGGTTTTAGGGTTTTGGGTTTAGGGTTTAGAGTTTTGGGTTTTAAGGTTTTAGGATTTAGGGTTTAGGTTCTCGGGTTTAGGGTTTTTGGGTTTAGGGTTTAGGGTTTTGGGTTTAGGGTTGTAAGGTTTTAGGGTTTTGGGTTTAGGGTTTAGAGTTTTAAGGTTTTAGGATTTAGGTTAGGGTTTTAGGGTTTTACAGTTTAGTTTTCAGGGTTTTAGGATTTTAGGGTTTTAGGGTTTTAGGGGTGAGGGTTTTAGGGCTTTAGCGTTTAGGTTTACGTTTTAGGGTTTTAGGATTTTACGGTTTAGGGTTTAGGGTTTTAGGGTTTAGGGTTTAAGGTTTAGGGTTTTAGGGTTTAGGGTTTAGGGTTTTAGGGTTTAGGATTTTAGGGTTTTAGGGTTTAGGGTTTAGGGTTGGGTTTAGTGTTTTAGGGTTTAGGGTTGAGGGATTTAGGGTTTTGTGGTTTAAGGTTTAGGGTTAATGGTTTTAGGGTTTTAAGGTTAGGGTAGGTTTTAGTGAAGGGTTTTAGGGGTTTAGGGTTTAGGGTTTTAGGGGTTTAGGGCTTAGGGTTTAGGGTCTAGGGTTTAGGGTTTTAGGGTTTAGGCTTTAGGGTTTTGGGTTTAGGGTTTAGGGTTTTGGGCTTTAAGGGTTTTGGGTTTAGGGTTTACGGTTTAGGGTTTAGTGTTTCGGGTAGGGTTTTAGGGGTCTACGGTTTAGTTTTTAGGGTTTTAAAGTTTTAGGGTTTAAGGGTTTTGGGTTTAGGGTTTACGGTTTAGGGTTTAGGGTTTCGGGTAGGGTTTTAGGGGTCTACGGTTTAGTTTTTAGGGTTTTAAAGTTTTTGGGTTTTAGGGGTTTAGGGTTTTAGGGTTTTAGGGTTCTAGGGTTTACGGTTTAGGATTTAGGGTGTGGGTTTCAAGGTTTAGGGTTTTAGGATTTTAGGGTTTTAGCATTTAGGGTTTATGGTTTAGGGTTTTAAGGTTTTAGTGTTTAGGGTTTCGGGTTTTAGGGTTTTAGGGTTTAGGATTTAGGGTTTTAGGGTTTTACGGTGGTTTTGGGTTTTAGGGTTTAGGTTTTAGGGTTTTAGTATTTACGGTTTTAGGGTTTTAAGGGTTTTGGATTTACGGTTTACAGTTAGGGTTTAGCGTTCAGGGCTTAGGGTTTAGGGTTTACAGTTTAGATTTAGGGTTTTTGGTCTTTGGGTTTTAGGGTTTCAGATTTAGGGTTTTAGGATTTTAAGGTTTACTATTATAGGGGTTTAGGGTTTTTGGGTTTAGGGTTTATGGTTTAGGCTTTTAGGGTTTTAGGGTATAGAGTTTTAGGGTTTAGGGTTTAGGGTTTAGGGTTTTCAGGTTTAGGGTTTTAGGCTTTTAGGGTTTTAGGGTTTAGAGTTTTAGAGTTTAGGGTTTAGGGTTTAGGGTTTTAATGTTTTAGGGTTTAGGGTAGGGTTTTAGGGTTTTACAGTTTAGTTTTTAAGGTTTTAGGATATCAGGGTTTTGGGGGTTTAGGGTTTTAGGGTTTTAGGATTTCAGGGTTTAGGTTTACGTTTTAGGGTTTTGGGATTTTAGGGTTTAGGTTTACGTTTTAGGGTTTTGGGATTTTAGGGTTTAGGGTTTAGGGTTTTAGGGTTTAGGGTTTAGGGTTTAGGGTTTTTGGGTTTAGGGTTGAGGGTTTTAGGGTTTTGTGGTTTAAGGTTTAGGGCTATGGGTTTTAGGGTTTTAGGGTTAGGGTAGTTTTAGTGAAGGGTTTTAGGGTTTTAGGGTTTAGGGTAGGGTTTTAGGATTTTACAGTTTAGTTTTTAGGGTTTTACGGGTTTAGGCTTTTAGGGTTTTTAGGGTTTTACGGCTTTAGGGTTTAGGTTTAAGGTTTAGGGTTTGAGGATTTTAGGGTTTAGGGTTTAGGGTTTTAGGGTTTAGGGTTTAGGGTTTAGGGTTTAGGGCTTAGGGTTTAGGGTTTAGGGTTTTAGGGTTTAGGGTTTAGGGTTTTAGGGTTTAGAGTGGAGGGTTTAGGGTTTAGGGTTTTAGCATTTAGGGTTGAGAGTTTTAGGGTTTTGTGGTTTAAGGTTTAGGGTTAAGGGTTTTAGGGTTTTAGGGTTTTAGGGTTAGGGTAGGGTTTAGTGAATGGTTTTAGGGGTTTACGGTCAAGTTTTTAGGGTTTTAGGGTTTTAGGGGTTTAGGGTTTTATGGCTTTAGTGTTGAGGGTTTAGGGTTTAGGTTTAGGGTTTAGGGTTTAGGGTTTGGGGTTTAGGGTTTAGGGTTTAGGGTTTAGGGTTTTAAGGTTTTAGGGTTTAGGGTTTAGGGTTTAGGTTTTACGGTTTAGGGTATTAGGATTTTAGGTGTTAGGGTTTAGGCTTTAGGGTTTAGGGTTTTAGGGTTTTAGGGTTTAGGATTTAGGGTTTAGGGTTTAGGGTTTAAGGTTTTAGGATTTATGGGTTTCGCGTTTAGGGTTTAGGGTTTAGGGTTTAAGGTTTTAGGATTTATGGGTTTCGCGTTTAGGGTTTAGGGTTTAGGGTTTGGGGTTTAGGTTTTAGAATTTTAGGGTTTAGGCTTAGGTTTTAGGGTTTATGGTTTTATGGTTTAGGGTTTTAGGGTTTAGGGTTTAGAGTTTTAGGGTTTAGGGTTTAGGGTTTAGGGTTTTAGGGCTTAAAGTAGGGTTTTAGGGGGTTTAGGGTTTAGAATTTTAGGGTTTAGGCTTAGGTTTTAGGGTTTATGGTTTTATGGTTTAGGGTTTTAGGGTTTTAGGGTTTAGAGTTTTAGGGTTTAGGGTTTAGGGTTTAGGGTTTAGGGTTTTAGGGTTAGAGTAGGGTTTTAGGGGTTTACGGTTTAGTTTTTGGTGTTTTGGGGGTTTAGGGTTTTACGATTTTAGGGTCTTAGGGTTTTAGGATTGTAGGATTTTAGAGTTTAGGGTTTAGGGTTTTAGGGTTTTGGGTTTTAGGGTTTAGGGTTTAAAGTAGGGTTTTAGGGGTTTACGGTTTAGTTTTTGGTGTTTTGGGGGTTTAGGGTTTTAGGGTTTTAGGTTCTTAGGGTTTTAGGATTGTAGGATTTTAGAGTTTAGGGTTTAGGGTTTTAGGGTTTTGGGTTTTAGGGTTTAGGGTTGAGGGTTTTAGGGTTTTGTGGTTGAGGGTTTAGGGTTAAGGGTTTTAAGGTTTTAGGGTTAGGGTAGGGTTTAGTGAAGGGTTTTAGGGGTTTTTGGTTTAGTTTTTAGGGTTTTAGGGTTTCTGGGTTTTAGGGGTTTAGGATTTTATGGTTTTAACGTTTAGGGTTTAGGGTTTAGCGTTTAGGGTTTAGGGATTAGGGTTTAGGGCTTAGGGTTTGGGTTTAGGGTTTTAGGGCTTAGGGTTTAGGGTTTAAGGTTTTAGGGTTCATGGTAGGATTTCAGGGTTTTACGGTTTAGTTTTTGGTGTTTTAGGGGTCTAGGGTTTTAGGGTTTTAGGGTCTTAGGGTCTTAGGATTTTAGGATTTTAGAGTTTAGTGTTTAGGGTTTAAGGTTTAGGGCTTGGGGTTTAGGGTTTTAGGGTTTAGGGTTTAGGGTTTTAGGGTTTTAGGGTTTTAGGATTTAGGGTTTAGGGTTTAGGGTTTAGGGTTTTAGGGTTTAGGGTAGGGTCTTAGGGTTTTACGGTTTAGTTTTTGGGATTTTAGGGGTTAGGGGTTTTAGGATTTTAGGAGTTTAGAGTTTAGGGTTTAGGGTTTAGGGTTTAGGGTTTAGGGTTTAGGGTTTAGGTTTCAGGTTTAGGGTTTTAGGATTTAGGTTTAAGGTTTTGAGTTTTTGGATTTTAGAGTTTAGGGTATAGGCTTTAAGGTTTTGGTTTTAAGGTTTGGGGTTTTAGGATTTTAGGGTTTTAGGATAGGGTTTTAGGGTTTGAGGGTTTTAGGATTTTCGAATTTTAGAGTTTAGGGTTTAGGGCTTAGGGTTTAGGTTTTAAGGTTAAGGGATTTAGGATTTTAGGGTTTTAGGGGTTAGGGTTTAGGGATTACCGTTTTAGGGTTTTAGGGTTTTAGGGTTTAGGGTTTTAGGGTTTTAGGGTTTTAAGGTTTAGGATTTAGGGTTTAGGGTTAAAGATTTAGGGTTTAGGGTTTAAGGGTTCTATGGTTTAGCGTTTAGGGTTTAGGGTTTAGGGTTTAGGGTTTCGGGTTTGGGTTTTTGGGTTTAGGCTTTGGTTTTTGGGTTTAGGGTTTAGGATTTAGGGTCTTAGGGTTTCAGGGTTTTATAGCTTAGGGTTTAAGGTTTAGGGTTTTAGGCACTTTGGATTTTAGGGTTTCAGGGTTTTTGGATTTTAGGTTTTTGGGAAGGGTTTTTGGGTTGAGGGTTTTAGGGGTTTAAGCGTTTTGGGGTTTAGGGGTTTAGGGTTTTAGGGTTTATGCTTTAGAGTTTAGGGTTTTGGGTTTTAGGGTTTATGTGTTTAGGATTTTATGGTTTAGGGTTTAGGGTTTAGGGTTTTGGGTTATGGTTTAGGGTTTAGGGCTTCGGGTTTTAGGGTTTAGTTTTTAGGGTTTAGGATCTTAGGGTTTTTGGGTTTTAGGTTTTAGGGTAGGGTTTTTGGGCTCAGGGTTTTAGGGTTTTTGGGTTTTGGGTTTAGGATCTTATAGTTTTAGGGTTTAGGGTTTAGGGTTTAGGGTTTAGGGTTTAGGGTTTAGGGTTTAGGGTTTAGGGTTTTAGGGTTTAGGCTTTTGGGTTTAGAGTTTTAGGGTTTTGGGTTTAGGATTTTATAGTTTTAGGGTTTAGGGTTTAGGCTTTTAGGGTTTAGGCTTTTGGATTTAGGGTTTGGGGTTTTAGAGTTTTAGGGTTTTGGGCTTAGGATTTTATGGTTTAGGGTTTAGGGTTTTAGATTTTTAGGATTTTAGGGTTTTAGGTTTTTAGGGTTTAGGGTTTTAGGGTTTTAGGGTTTAGGATTTAGGGTTTAGGGTTTTAGGGATTTTAGGGATTTTAGGGTTTCAGGGTTTTACGGGTTTTGGGTTTAGAATTTAGGGTTTCTGATTTAGGGTTTAGGCTGTTGGGTTTAGGGTTTTGGGTTTTAGTGTTTTAGGGTTGGGGTTTTAGTGTTTTAGGGTTTTGGGTTTTGGATTTTATGGTTTAGGGTTTAGGGTTTTAGAATTTTAGTATTTTAGGGTTTTAGGGTTTAGGGTTTTGGGGTTTAGGGTTTAGGGTTTGGGATTTTAGGGTTTCAAGGTTTTAGGGTTTTTGGTTTTAGGGGTTTAGGGTTTATGATTTAGGGTTTACGATTTAGGGTTTAGGGTTTATGTTTTAGGGTTTAGCGTTTAGGGTTTAGGATCTTAGGGTTTTATGGTTTTAGAGTTTAGGGTTTAGGGTTTAGGGTTTTAGGGTTTAGGGTTTAAGGTTTAACGTTTTAAGTTTAGGCTTTTAGTGATTTAAGGTTTTAGGGTTTAGGCTTTAGGGTTTTAGGGTTTAGGGTTTAGGGTTTAGGTTTTAGGGTTTTAGAGTTTAGTGTTTAGGGTTTAGTGTTTTAGGGTTTTTGGGTTTAAAGTTTTAGGGTAGGGTTTTAGGGTTTAGGGTTTTACGGTTTTAGGGTTTTACGGTTTTAGGGTTTTAGGGTTTAGGTTTTATGGTTTTTGGGTCTAGGGTTTTGGAATTAGTGTTTAGGGTTTAGGGGTTTAGGGTTAGGATTTAGGGTTTAGGATTTAGGGTTTAGGGTTTTAGGGTTTTAGGGGTTTAGGTTTTAGGGTTTAAGGTTTAGTTTTTAGGGTTTAGGGTCTTAGGGTTTTAGGGTCTAGGGTTTTAGGGTTTTTGGGCTTAGGGTTTTAGGGGTTTCAGATTTTAGGGTTTAGGGTTTAGGGTTTAGGGTTTAGGCTTTTGGGTTTTAGGGTTTTAGTGTTTTATGGTCAGGGTTTTAGGGGTTTAGAGTTTTAGGGTTTAGGTTTTAGGGTTTAGGGTTTTGGATCTAGGCTTTAGGGTTTTAGGGTTTTAGGTTTTTGGGTTTTGGGTTAGGGTTTGGGGTTTAGGGTAAGGTTTTAGGGATTAGAGTTTAGGGTTTAGGGTTTAAGGGTTTTTCAGTTTTTGAGTTTAGGGTTTAGGGTTTAGGGTTTTAGGGTTTTTGGCTTTAGGGTGTTAGGGTTTATGGTTTAGGGTCTTAGGGTTTTAGGGTTTTAGGGTCTTAGGGTTTTAGGGTTCTAAGGTTTTAGGGATTTAGGGTTGAGAGTTTAGGGTTTAGTTTTTACAGTTTAGGGTCTTAGGGGGTTTTGGTTTTAGGTTTTAGGGTTGATGGTTTTAGGGTTTAGGGTTTTTGGGCTTGGGGTTTTAGGGGTTTAAGGTTTTAGGGTGTAGGCTTTTGGGTTTTAGGGTTTTATGGTTTAGGGTTTTAGGGATTTAGAGTTTTTGGGTTTAGGGTTTTAGGATATACGGTTTTAGGGTTTACGTTATAGGGTTTTAGTGTTTTAGGGTTTCGGGTTTTGGGTTTAGGGTTTAGGGTTTAGGGTTTGGGGTAAGGTTTTAGGGATTAGAGTTTAGGGTTTATTGTTTAAGGGTTTTTCGGTTCTAGAGTTTAGGGTTTAGGGTTTAGGGTTTTAGGGTTTTTGGATTTTACAGTTTAGCGTTTAGGGTTTTAGTTTTTGGGGTCTTAGGGTTTAGGCTTTAGGGTTTTAGGGTTTTAAGCTTTAGGATTTTTGGGGTTAACTGTTTTACAGTTTAGGTTTTGGGGTTTTAGAATTTTGGGTTTAGGGTTTAGGCCTTAGTGTTTAGGATTTAGGGGTTAGGGCTTAGGGTTCAGGGTTTAGAGTCTTAGGGTTTTAGGGTTTTACAGTTTAGGATTTAGGGTTTTTGGATTTTACGTTTTGGGGTAGGGTTTTTAGGTTTCGGGTTTTAGGGTTTTTGGGTTTAGGATTTTAGGGGTTCGAGGCGTTTAGGGTTTATGATTTTAGGTTTAGGCTTTTGGGTTTAGGGTTTAGGGTATTAGGGTTTTTGGGCTTAATGTTTTAGGCGTTTAAGGTTTTAGGGTTTAGGCTTTAGGGTTTTAGGGGTTTAAGGTGTGAGGGTTTAGGGTTTTAGGGTTTTATGGTTTAGGGTTTTACGGATTTAGAGTTATAGGGTTTAGGTTTTAGGGTTTAAGGTTTAGGTTTTGGGTTTTGGGTTTGGGGTTTAGGGTTTTAGGGTATAGGGTATTAGGGTTTACGTTTTAGGGTTTTTGTGTTTTAGGGTTTCGGGTTTTGGCTTTAGGGTTTAGGGTTTGGGGTTTAGGGTAAGGTTTTAGGGATTCGAGTTTAGGGTTTAGGGTGTAAAGGGTTTTTCGGTTTTAGAGTTTTGGGTTTAGGATTTAGGATTTAAGGGTTTTTGGGTTTTTGGGTTTTACATTTTCCGGTGTAGGGTTTAGGCTTTAGGGTTTTATGTTTTTAAGCTTTAGGATTTTACGGGTTTACGATTTTACAGTTTAGGTTTTAGGGTTTTAGGATTTTGGGGTTAGGGTTTAGGGTTTAGGGTTTAGAGTCTTAGGATTTTAGGGTTTTAGAGTTTAGGGTTTAGGGTTTAGGGTTTTGGATTTTAGGTTTTAGGTTTAGGATTTTGGGTTTAGGGTTTAGGGTTTAGGGTTTAGGGTTTAGGGGTTAGGGGTTAGGGGTTAGGGTTTAGGGTTTAGAGTCTTAGGGTTTTAGAGTTTAGGGTTTAGGGTTTAGGGTTTTGGATTTTAGGTTTTAGGGTAGGGTTTTTAGGTTTAGGGTTTTTGGGTTTTAGGGTTTTTGGGTTTAGGGTTTTAGGAGTTCAAGGCGTTTTAGGGTTTAGGATTTTAATGTTTAGGCTTTTGGGTTTAGGGTTTAGGGTTTTAGGGTTTTGGGTTTAGGATTTTATGGTTTAGGGTTTTAAAATTTTAGGATTTTAGGGTTTTAAGGTTTTAGTGTTTAGGGTTTAGTGTTTTAGCGTTTTAGGGATTTAGGGTTTCAGGGTTTAGGTTTTTAGGCTTTAGGGATTAGGGATTAGGGTTTAGGGTTTAGGGCTTAGGGTTTTAGGATTTTAGGGATTCAGGGTTTTAGGGTTTTGGGTTTTAGGAGTTTAGGGTTTAGGATTTATGGTTTATGATTTTGGATTTAGTGTTTAGGTTTTAGGGTTTAGGGTCTTAGGGTTTTATGGTTTTAGAGTTTAGGGTTTAGGATTTAGGGTTTTAGGATTTAGGGTTTAAGGTTTTAGGTTTTAGGGTTTATGCTTTTAGGGGTTTAAGGTTTTAGGGTTTAGAATTTAGTGTTTTAGGGTTTAGACTTTAGGGTTTTAGGGTTTTAGAGTATAGGGTGTTAGGGTTTTTGGGTTTTAGGTTTCAGTGTAGGATTTTAGGGTTTAGGGTTTTAAAGTTTTTGGGTTTTACGGTGTTTAGGGTTTTATTGGTTTAAGGTTTTAGGGTTTAGATTTTATGGTTTTTGGGTTTAGGGTTAGGTTAAGAGGTTAGGGTTTAGGGTTTTATGGTTTTAGGGGTTTAGGGTTGAGGCTTTAAGGGTTTACGGGTTTAGGGTTTAGGCTTTATAATTTTAGGGTTTTGGCTTTAGGGTTTTAGGGTTTAGGATTTTAAGGGTTTAGGGTTTTACGTTTTAGGTTTTAGGGTTTGGGTTTAGGGTCTTAGTGTCTTAAGGTTTTAGGGTTTTAGAGTTTAGGGTTTAGGGTTTAAGGGTTTTTGGGTTTTCGGTTTTAGGGTAGGGCATTTGGGTTAGGTTCTAGGGTTTTTGGGTTTAGGGTTCTAGGGTTTTTGGGTTTAGAGTTTTAGGGGTTTAAGCATTTTAGGGTTTAGGGTTTTAGGGTTTAGGGTTAGGGTTTAGGGTTTAGGGTTTAGCGTTAAGGGTTTAGGGTTAGGGTTTAGGGTTTAGGGTTTAGGGTTTTAGGGTTGAGGGTTTGGTTTTTACGGTTTAGGGTCTTAGGGTTTTTGTGTTTTGGGTTTTAGGGTTTAGGGTTGTAGGGTTTTAGGGTTTTTGGGCTTAAGGTTTTAGGGGTTTAATGTTTTAGGGTTTCAGCTTTAGGGTTTTAGGGTGTAGGGTTTTATGGTTTAGGGTTTTATGGTTTAGGGTTTTAGGGATTTAGAGTTTTATGGTTTAGGATTTTGGGTTTAGGGTTTTGGGTTTTGGATTTTGGGTTTGCGATTTTGGGTAAGGTTTTAGGGATTAGAGTTTAGGGTTTCGGTTTTAGAGTTTAGGGTTTAGGATTTAGGGTTTTTGGGTTTTACTGTAACGCCCGCCCCTTCTCACACTAAAATCAGAGTCTATTTTTTTTTTTAAATGAAAGTGACAAAGGGCGCGGGACGTCACGACGCGAGTTAAGTCCGAACTTCTAAAGCCCAGCCCTTGACTGGCCAACCCTACGCGTGCGTGGAACGAAGTCCACGGGGAATGGTTCACTCATAAAAGTAAGCTCGAGGAATTTTAAACTAAGTGCGGAGTTAAAATAAAGACTAACCTGCCAATTTAGATAGCAGGGAAGATGACATTCATTTAATTACCAAAATACCTCAACATCACAATGTCCAAAAATAAAAACCAAAACATAGCAAGTAATCTAAAATATTACATTTCCGACAAGCTAGGCTATTCAAATACATTTCCAAAACAAATTTAAATAAATTAAGTAGCCGCCTTCCCCAAGGTCCTAAGCTTGACTCCCGTCTCGTCCTTCTGCTCCGCTGTCTCCTGTGTCATCAGCTAGGGTAGAAGTAGGGTTTTTGGGTTTTTCGTTTTAGGGTTTAGGGTTTAGGGTTTTTGGGTTTTAGGGTTTTTGGGCTTAGAGTTTTAGGGGTTTAAGGTTTTAGGGTTTAGGCTTTAGGATTTTAGGGTTTTATGGTTTAGGATTTTAGGGATTTAGAGTTTTAGGGTTTAGGGTTTTGGGTTTAGGGTTTAAGGTTTGGGGTTTAGGGTTTTAGGGTTTTAGGGTTTACGTTATAGGGTTTTAGTGTTTTATGGTTTCAGGTTTTGGGTTTAGGGTTTAGGGTTTAGGGTTTACAGTTTTGGGTAAGGTTTTTGGGATTAGAGTTTAGGGTTTAGGGTTTAAGTGTTTTTTGGTTTTAGAGTTTAGGGTTTAGGATTTAGGGTTTTTCGGTTTTTGGGTTTTACTGTAACGCCCGCCCCTTTTCACACTAAAATCAGAGTCTATTTTTTTTTTAAATGAAAGTGACAAAGGGCGCGGACGTCACGACGCGAGTTAAGTCCGAGCTTCTAAAGCCCGGCCCTTAACTGGCCAACCCTACGCGTGCGTGGAACGAAGTCCACGGGGAATGGTTCACACGTAGAAGTAAGCTCGAGGAATTTTAAACTAAGTGCGGAGTTAAAATAAAGACTAGCCTACCAAGTTAGATAGTAGGGAAGATAACATTCATTTAATTACCAAAATACCTCAACATCACAATGTCCAAAAATAAAAACCAAAACATAGCAAGTAATCTAAAATATTACATTTCCGACAAGCTAGGCTACTCAAATACATTTCCAAAACAAATTTAAATAAATTGAGTAGCTGCCTTCCCCAAGGTCCTAAGCTTGACTCCCGTCTCGTCCTTCTGCTCCGCCATCTCCTGCGTCATCAGCTAGGATAGAAGTAGGGCGTTAGACAACGCGCCCAGTAGGACTCCGAGTAGGGCTAACATATGGATTATGATAACAAGCATACAGGTAATAATATAAAGAAAGCCGTAAAATGAATGTTATGCCATGGGTGTCTTATGTCATGTGTCCCACCCATTATCCATACCATCATGATGTCATATCCCCCTTGATGGAAAAAAAAACTCATCAAGATATCCCCATGTTTGCTTCTCGGTCGCCTCGACGGAACATGGACTCCGGTTATAGCTCAACCGATTAAAGTATCCCCATGTTTGCTTCTCGGTCGCCCCGACGGAGCATGGACTCCGGTTATAGTACATCAGGCTATCCCCATGTCTGCTTTTCGGTCGCCCCGACGGAGCATGGACTCCGGTTTCTTTATTTTCCCGCCCATGCCATGCATGAGATGTAAATGCATTATGCTATGTAATATATATAATTCATAACCTTAATATATCATACATAGCCTTAACACATAATGCATAACCTTAAAATATAATTCATAGCATTAACATATAATTCTCATAACCTTAAACCCATCATAAGACAAACCATATAATTATCAAAATAAATTAAGGAAACATCACATAATCCATGGCTTACAAAAAGGTAGGAATCCTACCGAATACCGATCAGCGTCCTTTTACGTTTTCGTTCACAAACCCGGTCACCGACCGCGCACCGCTTGCGATGTCCGGTACCTTATTATACATTACCAAATCAGTCCATATCGTATCCATGATCAAGCCCCTAAATCATGTCTTAGTGTATGGCCGAACCTCACTAACTAGGTTTGTGGGTCCCATTTTCTCCATTACTTATTTTAATTACATAAATCTAAAAACTAGCCATCCTAGACTTTATCAATCACACATAAGTTCATTACTTAGAGTCCCTAAGTCCATGGTCATCTCCCATGGAGTTCTTTATCTTGGCCCATATTTACGGTTTTGCCACTACCTCTTTTCCATGACTAATCACTCATTTACCCATGTACATTTTTTGCTCATAATTGATCCATACACTCAAGTCCATTAGTGACCCATTTAATCATGCCATAACATCATTAAAACAACCCTTTTTCTTAACTTAATCTTCATTAATTAACCACCTACATAAACCCTTCCTTACCCCATAAAAATGACTTATAATTGAATCATCATTCTTAGCCACATCTTGAGTCCATAATTTATCCATCAACCATATCACAAGATCATTTACATCAACCATTTAATTAACCTAATCTTTATTTATTTAAACACACATATAGTCCCATACTTAGCCCATCAATTGTCTCATAAAATTGGGTCATGGGTTCGGCCATACACCATGGCCGAACCCATGATGTCTTTTTCCCATTTTCTTGGACCTTTGTTACACATTTAAATCCATCATAAGCCCTTCCATGAAGGGGTTTAATTCATACATTTAAACCATCATCCTTAATCACATTTAAGTCCATTAACTTAGCCACATTCCCATTACAACTATCAACATTAGGTTCATTTTGGTCCATCAACACCACCAACATTGTCCATTTATTTTCCATTATTTTACATCCATCATCATTCCACATTCATCACCATAGGGTTCAAAAATATTCCATCCATAAAATCTTTCCATGGTTTTATTTTTTAAAACCTCATTTACAATGTTTAAAGTCCATTTAAAAACTGTTAATCTTCTCCATCATTTTCCATAATTTCACATCCATTAAATCCACCATTTCATCACCATAGGGTTCACCTTCATCCACCATTTTTGAGGCCATTAAAATCATCAATATTTCCCATGATTTTTCTCATAAAAACCCTTTAAAATTACCCACATTTAATCATTTAAAGACTTAAAACTCTAAATCATTCTCCATGCTTCCATTCTTATGAACCCTAATAAATAAATCAATCATCTGCCATGGGGTGTACTTGAGAGAGAGAGGGAGAGAATGGGATGGAAAAATTACCTCAAGCTTTGGTCTTGAAGAGGTGGCCCAAAGTTTGCACTTTTCTTCTCTTCTCTTCTAAGTTTCCTTCTTTTTTTTTTCCAAGCTTTTCTTCTTCTTTCTCTTCTTAGTGTGGGACGGCTATGTGAGAGGGAAAGAGAGGAAGAGAATGAAATGGGAGAGAATGAAAAGAAAACCCATCTTATCCCAAGGCTTGCTTAAGCTACACTTCACCATAAATTTTCCCACCAACCACATAAGATATTTTCTATGCTTTATGGTGGTGGTTGGGAAAACCACCACTAGCCAACGTTTTGTGTGTTTGGAGATAAGATGGTTTTTGGTCTTCCCATTGACCATTTGACTACCTTTTGAATAATTTAATCATTTAATTAATTAGTTAATTACCTTAGGTTAATCAATTCCCACTTAAACTAATTCCATTATTACACCCATGGTTGATCAAGTCAACCATGGTGGTTGGCTCCACCAATCCTTGGTCCACACACCACCTCATTTGATGAGGTGGAGGTGGGTCCCATTGGACCATGTCACCTTGGTCAACTCATCACTAACTTAGGTGATTTAATTTAATCCATTTTCAACTACTTGGATCACCATTGGGCCCATGGCCCAATTACATTCACCCTTACCCATTTACCTTAGAGCTTACATTATCTTGACCCATTGGGTCCCAAATGGTTATTGGGTCCAATTTGACCATCGTTGGCCCAATTGACCATTTAAATGAACTTAGATCCAATCCATAGCCCATTGGGCCATACTTGGGCCCTTGTCCAAACTTTGATCCATTTACCATCTATTCCATCAAATTTCCCAATTTCCATCATTAAAATAAATAATATCCACATTTATATTAATTTGAAAAGTCCGGGCTATTACATTTACGGTTTAGGGTTTAGGGTTTTAGTCTTTAGAGTTTTAGGGTTTTAAGCTTTAGGATTTTAGGGTTTTAGGGGTTTACGGTTTTACGGTTTAGGTTTCAGGGTTTTAGAATTTTGGGTTTAGGGTTTAGGCTTTAGGGTTTAGGGTTTAGGGGTTTGGGTTTAGTGTTTAGGGTTTAGAGTCTTTGGGTTTTAGGGTTTAGGGTTTCGGGTTTTTGGGTTTTAGGTTTTAGGGTAGGGTTTTTAGGTTTAGGGTTTTAGGGTTTTTGGTTTTAGGGGTTCAATACGTTTAGGGTTTAGGATTTTAGGGTTTAGGCTTTTGGGTTTAGGGTTTAGGGTTTTAGGGTTTTTGGGCTTAGTGTTTTAGGGTTTAAGGTTTTAGGGTTTAGGCTTTAGGGTTTTAGGGTTTTATGGTTTAGGGTTTTAGGGATTTAGAGTTTTAGGGTTTGGGTTTTAGGGTTTTAGGGTTTAGGGTTTTGGGTTTAGGGTTTAGGGTTTAGGGTTTGGGGTTTAGGGTTTTAGGGTATACGGTTTTAGGGTTTCCGTTTTAGGAATTTATTGTTTTAGGGTTTCGGGTTTTGGGTTTAGGGTTTAGGGTTTGGGGTTTAGGGTAAAGTTTTAGGGATTAGAGTTTAGGGTTTAGGGTATAAGGGTTTTTCGGTTTTAGAGTTTAGGGTTTAGGATTTAGGATTGTAGGGTTTTTGGGTTTTACGGTTTAGAGTTTAAGGTGTTAGGCTTTAGGGTTTTAGGGGTTTACGGTTTTACGGTTTAGGTTTCAGGGTTTTAGAATTTTGGGTTTAGGGTTTAGGGTTTAGGGTTTAGGGTTTAGGGGTTTGTGTTTAGGGTTTAGAGCCTTTGGGTTTTAGGGTTTAGGGTTTTGGGTTTTTGGGTTTTAGGTTTTAGGGTAGGGTTTTTAGGTTTAGGTTTTTAGGGTTTTATTTTTAGGGTTTTAGGGGTTCAATACGTTTAGGGTTTGGGATTTTAGGGTTTAGGCTTTTGGGTTTAGGGTTTAGGGTTTTAGGGTTTTTGGGCTTAGGGTTTTAGGGATTAAGGTTTTAGGGTTTAGGCTTTAGGGTTTTAGGGTTTTATGGTTTAGGGTTTTCGGGATTTAGCGTTTTAGGGTTTGGGTTTTAGGGTTTTAGGTTTAGGATTTTGGGTTTAGGGTTTAGGGTTTAGGGTTTAGGGTTTAGGGTTTAGGGTTTTAGGGTATACGGTTTTAGGGTTTCCGTTTTAGGAATTTATTATTTTAGGGTTTCGGGTTTTGGGTTTAGGGTTTAGGGTTTGGGGTTTAGGGTAAAGTTTTAGGGATTAGAGTTTAGGGTTTAGGGTATAAGGGTTTTTCGGTTTTAGAGTTTAGGGTTTAGGATTTAGGATTGTAGGGTTTTTGGGTTTTACGGTTTAGAGTTTAGGGTTTTAGGCTTTAGGGTTTTAGGGTTTAGGCTTTAGGGTTTTAGGGTTTAGGCTTTAGTGTGTTATGTTTTTAAGCTTTAGGATTTTAGGGGTTTACAGTTTTACAGTTTAGGTTTTAGGATTTTGGGTTTAGGGTTTAGGGTTTAGAGTCTTAGGGTTTTAGGGTTTTAGAGTTTAGGGTTTAGGGTTTTTGGGTTTTAGGTTTTAGGGTAGGGTTTTTAGGTTTAGGGTTTTAGGTTTTTAGGGTTTTTGGGTTTAGGGTTTTAGGGGTTCAAGGCGTTTAGGATTTAAAATTTTAGGGTTTAGGCTTTTGGTTTAGGGTTTAGGGTTTTAGGGTTTTAGGGTTTTGGGTTTAGGATTTTATGGTTTAGGGTTGAGGGCTTAGGGTTTTAGGATTTTAGGATTTTAGGGTTTTAAGGTTTAGTGTTTAGGGTTTAGGGTTTTAGTGTTTTAGGGATTTAGGATTTCAGGGTTTAGGTTTTTAGGCTTTAGGTTTTAGCGTTTAGGGTTAAGGATTTAGGGTTTAGGGTTTAGAGTTTTAGGGATTTATGATTTTAGGGTTTCAGGGTTTTAGGGTTTTGGGTCTTAGGAGTTTAGGGTTTAGGATTTATGGTTTATGATTTAGGGTTTAGTGTTTAGGTTTTTGGGTTTAGGGCTTAGGGTCTTAGGGTTTTATGGTTTTAGAGTTTAGTGTTTAGGATTTGGGGTTTTACGATTTAGGGTAGGGTTTTAGGGTTTAGGGTTTAAGGTTTTAGGTTTTAGGGTTTAGGCTTTTAGGGGTTTAAGGTTTTAGGGTTTAGACTTTAGGGTTTTAGGGCTTTAGGGTTTAGGCTTTAGTGTTTTAGGGTTTTAGGGTTTTAGAGTATAGGGTTTAGGGTTTAGGGTTTAAGGGTTTTTGGGTTTTAGGTTTTAGGGTAGGATTTTAGGGTTTAGGGTTTAGGGTATAAGGGTTTTTTGGTTTTAGTGTTTAGGGTTTAGGATTTAGGGTTTTAGGGTTTTTGGGTTTTAGGCTTTAGGGTTTTAGTGTTTAGGCTTTGGGGTTTTAGGGTTTAGGTTTTAGGATTTTATGTTTTTAAGCTTTGGGATTTTAGGGGTTTACGGTTTTACAGTTTAGGTTTTAGGATTTTGGGATTAGGGTTTAGGGTTTAGGGTTTAGGGTTTAGGGGTTAGGGTTTAGAGTCTTAGGGTTTTAGGGTTTTAGGGTTTTACAATTTAGGGTTTAGGGTTTAGGGTTTTTTGGTTTTAGGTTTTAGGGTAGGGTTTTAGGGTTTTAGGGTTTTAGGGTTTTTGGGTTTAGGGTTTTAGGGGTTCAAGGCGTTTAGGGTTTAGGATTTTAGGGTTTAGGGTTTTAGGGTTTTAGGGTTTTGGGTGTGGGATTTTATGGTTTAGGGTTGAGGGTTTAGGGTTTTAAGATTTTAGGGTTTTAGGGTTTTAGGGTTTTAGGGGTTTTAGGTTTAGTGTTTAGGGTTTAGGGTTTTAGTGTTTTAGGGATTTAGGTTTCTGTGTTTAGGCTTTTAGGCTTTAGGGTTTACTGTTTAGGGTTTAGGGTTTTTGGGTTTCATGGTTTTAGGGTTTTGCATTTTAGGAGTTTAGGGTTTAGGATTTATGGTTTATGATTTAGGGTTTAGTGTTTAGGTTTTAGGGTTTAGGGTCTTAGAGTTTTATGATTTTAGAGTTTAGGGTTTAGGATTTAGGATTTTAGGGTTTAGGGTAGGGTTTTACGATTTAGGGTTTAAGGTTTTAGGTTTTAGGATTTAGGCTTTTAGGGGTTTAAGGTTTTAGGGTTTAGACTTTAGGGTTTTAGGGTTTTACGGTTTTAAGCTTTAGGATTTTAAGGGTTTATGGTTTTACAGTTTAGGTTTTAGGGTTTTAGGATTTTGGGTTTAGGGTTTGGGGTTTAGGGTTTAGGGGTAGGGTTTGGGGTTTAGGGTTTATAGTCTTAGGGTTTAATGGTTTTAGAGTTTAGGGTTTAGGGTTTAGGGTTTTTGGGTTTTAGTTTTTAGGGTAGGGCTTTTACGTTTAGGGTTTTAGGGTTTTAGGGGTTCAAGGAGTTTAGGGTTAAGGATTTTAGGGTTTAGGCTTTTGGGTTTTGGGCTTAGGAATTTATTGTTTAGGGTTGAGGGTTTAGGGTTTTAGGATTTTAGGGCTTTAAGGTTTTAGTGTTTACGGTTTAAGGTTTTAGTGTTTTAGGGATTTAGGGTTTCAGGGTTTTAGTTTTTAGGGTTTAGCATTTAGGGTTTAGGGTTTAGGGTTTAGGATTTAGTGTTTAAGGTTTTAGGGATTTAGGATTTTAGGGTTTTAGGGTTTTGGGTTTTAGGAGTTTAGGGTTTAGGATTTATGGTTTATGATTTAGGGTTTAGTGTTTAGGTTTTAGGGTTTAGGGTTTAAGGTCTTAGGGTTTTGTTGTTTTAGAGTTTAGGGTTTAGGATTTAGGGTAGGGTTTTAGGGTTTAGGGTTTAAGGTTTTAGGTTTTAGGGTTTAGACTTTTAGGGGTTTAAGATTTTAGGGTTTAGACTTAGGGTTTTAGGGTTTTAGGGTTTAGGCTTTAAGGTTTTTGGGTTTTAGAGTCAAGGGTTTAGGGTTTTTGGGTTTTTGGGTTTTAGGTTTTAGGGTTTACGGTTTATGGTTTTTGGGTTTAGGGTTTAGGGTTTAGGGTTTAGGGTTTTAGGGTTTTAGTGATTTAGGGTTAAGGGTCTTAGGGTTTAGGCTTTAGGGTTTTAGGGTTTAGGCTTTAGGGTTTTAAGGTTTTAGGGTTCAGGATTTTAGGGGTTTAGGGTTTTACGGTTTGGGTTTAGGTCTTGGGGTTTTAGGGTTTTAGAGTTTAGGGTTTAGGGTTTTTAGGTTTTAGGTGTTAGGGTAGGGTTTTTGGGTTTAGGGTTTTAGGGGTTTAAGCGTTTTAGGGTTTAGGATTTTAGGGTTTCAGGGTTTTAAGGTTTTACGGTTTCAGGGGTTTAGGGTTTTTGGATTTTTGGGTTTTAGGTTTCGGATAAGGGTTTAAGGGTTTAGTGTTTAGGGTTTTAGATTTTAGGGTTTAGGGTTTTTGGGTTTTAGGTTTTAGGGTAGGGGTTTTAGGGTTCAAGGTTTTAGGGTTTTCGGGTTTTAGGGATTTATAGTTTATTGCTAAGGAGTTCGGGTTTTAGGATTTTAGGGTTTCAGGGTTTCAGGGTTTCGGGTTTAGGATTTTAGGATTTTAGGGTTTAGGGTTTTAGGGGTTTAGAGATTTAGGGTTTAGGTTTTAGGGTTTAGGGTCTTAAGGTTTTATGGTTTGAGAGTTTAGGGTTTAGGGTTTAGGGTTTTAGGATTTTAGGGTTTTAGGGTTTTATGGGTTTAGGGGTCTTGGTTTAGGTTTAGGTTCAGGGCTTAGGTTTTAGGGTTTAGGGTGTCGGGTTTTAGAGTTTAGTATTTAGGGTTTAGGGTTTTAGGGTTTTTGTGTTTTAGGGCTTAGGGTTTTAGGGTTTTATGGGTATATGGGTTTATGGGTTTAGGGTTTAGGGTTTAGGGTTTTGGGTTTAAAGATTTTAGGGTTTTAGGGTTTTATGGGTTTAGGGTTTAGGTTTAGGTTTAGGGTTTAGGTTTTAGGGTTTAGGGTTTCGGGTTTTAGGATTTTAGGGTTTTAGAGTTTAGTATTTAGGGTTTTTGGGTTTTAGGGCTTAGGGTTTTAGGGTTTAGGCTTTAGGGTTTTAGGATTTAGTGTTGTGGGTTTTTGGTGTAGGGTGTAGGGTTTAGGGTTTACAGTTTAGGCTTCGATTTTAGGGTTTAGGGTTTAGCTTTTAGGGTGTAGGGTTTTCGGGTTTAGGGGTTTACAGTTTAGGATTTAGGGTTTAGGGTTTGAGTGTGTTAGGGTTTTAGGGTTTAGGGTTTAGGGTTTAGGGTTTTGGGGGTTTATGGTATAGGATTTAGGGGTTAGGGTTTAGGGTAGGGTCTTATTGTTTGGGGTTTAAGGTTTTAGGGTTTTGGTGTTTGGTCTTTTAGGGGTTAAATGCTTAGGGATTTACGGTGTAGGCTTTAGGGTTTTAGGATTTAGGGTTTAGGGTTTTAGGGTTTTTGTTTTTTGGGTGTAGGGTTTAGGGTTTTAGGATTTTTGGGCTTAGGGTTTAGGGTTTAGGGTCTAAGGTTTAGGGTTTTAGGGTTTGTGGGTTTTGGAGTTTAGGGTTTTGGGATTAACGGTTTTGGATTTAGGGTTTTAGGGCTTAGGCTTTAAAGTTTTAGGGTTTAGGCTTTAGGGTTTTAGGGTTTAGTGTTTTCAATTTAGGGTTTAGGGTTTAGGCTTTTGTTTTAGAGGGTTTAGGGTTTAGGGTTTATGGTTTTAGCAGTTTAAGGTTTAGGGTTTTGGTTTTAGGGTTTAGGGTTTTGGTTTTAGGGTTTAGGGTTTTGGGTTTACGGTTTAGGCTTAGGTTTTAGGGTTTGGGGTCTAGGGTTTAGCTTTTAGGGTTTAGGGTTTTCGGGTTTTAGGGGTTTTAGGGGTTACAGTTTAGGATTTAGGATTTAGAGTTTGAGTGTGTTAGGTATTAGGGTTTAGGGTTTTAAGGTTTAGGGTTTAGGGTTTAGCTTTTAGGGATTAGGTTTTTTGGGTTTTAGTTGTTTACAATTTTGGATTTAGGGTTTCGAGTTTTAGGATTTTTGGGATTTAGGCTTTTGGGTTTAGGATTTTTGGATTTTTTTGTTTAGGGTTTAGAGTTTTAGGGTTTATGGTTTAAGGTTTTGTGTTTAGGGTTTTAGGGTTTTATGGTTTTAGGGTTTTGGGTTTAGGGTTTAGGGTTTCAGGGATCAGGGTTTTTGGTTTTTGGGTTTTACGGTTTAAGGTTTTTGGGTTTTACGGTTTAGGGTTTAGGATTTTAGGATTTAGGGTAGGGTTTAGGGTTTTAGGGTTTAGGCTTTAAGGTTTTGGGGTTTCAGCTTTAGGGTTTTAGGGTTTTAGGGTTTATGGTTTAGGGTTTAGGGTTTAGTGTTTAGGGTTTTTGGGTTTTATGGTTTTAGGGTTTAGTGTTTAGGTTTTAGGATTTAGGGTTTAGGGTTTCAGGGATTAGGGTTTTGGGGTTTTTGGGTTTTACGGTTTAGGGTTTTTTTTGTTTTACGGGTTAGGGTTTAGGGTTTAGGGTTTTAAGGTTTAGGCTTTAAGATTTTGGTGTTTCGGCTTTAGGGTTTTAGGGTTTAGGATTTAGGTTTTAGGGTTTTAGGGTTTAGGGTTTAGGGTTTAGGGTTTAAGGGATATTGGGTTTTAGAGTTTAGCGTTTAGGGTTTTTTGGTTTTAGGTTTTAGTGCAGGGTTTTTGGGTTTAAGGTTTTAGGGTTTTAGAGTTTTAGGGTTTAGGGTTTAAGGTTTTAGGGTTTTAGACTTTAAGATTTTTGGGGTTTAAGCTTTAGGGTTTTAGGGTTTAGGTTTTAGGATTTAGGGTTGAGGGTTTAGGGATTCGGGTTTAGGGTTTTTGGGTTTTTGGGTTTTAGGGTTTAGAGTTTAAGGTTTTAGGCTTTAGGATTTAAGCTTTTAGGGTTTAAGCTCTAGGGTTTTAGGATTTTAGGGTTATAGGGTTTAGGATTTAGGGTTTTAGGGTTTTATGGTTTTAGGGGTTTAGGTGTTAGGGTTTAGGGTTTAGGGCTTAGGGTTTAGGTGGTTTAGGGTTTCGGATTTGAGGTTTTTAGAGTTTAGTGTTTAGGGTTTTTAGGTTTTTGGGTTTTAGGGTTTTGAGTTTAAGGTTTTAGGGTTTTAGGCTTTAAGATTTTAGGGTTTAAGCTTTTGGGTTTTAGGATTTTAGGGTTTTAGGGTTTTAGGGCTTAGGGTTTTAGTGTTTTTTGTGTTTTAGGGATTAGGGTAGGGTTTTAGGTTTCAAGGTTTTAGGCTTTAAGGTTTTAGCATTTTAATGTTTTAGGCACTAAGCTTTAGGGTTTTAGGGTTAGGAGTTTAGGCTTTTAGGGTTTTAGGGTTGTAGGGTTTTAGGGTTTATGGTTTTGGGTTCTGGGTTTAGGGATTAAGGCTTAGGGTTTTAGGGTTTTTGGGTTTTAGAGTTTTGGGTTTAGGGTTTAGGGTTTTAGGGTTTTTGAGTTTTAGGGTTTTTGGGTTTTACGGTTTAAGGTTTAGGGTTTTAGGATTTAAATTTTAGGTTTTAGGGTTTTAGGGTTTCGGCTTTAGTGTTTTAGCATTCGGCTTTAGTGTTTTAGGGTTTAGGGTTTTCGGGATTTAGGATTTTAGGGTTTTAGGTTTTAGGGATTAGGGTTTAGGGTTTGGGGTTTAGGGTTTTTGGGTTTAGGGCTTTCGGTTTAGGGTTTAGGGTTTTAGCGTTTTTGGGTTTTTGGTTTTGGATTTAGGGTTTTAGGGTTTTAGAGTTTTAGGGTTTAGCGTTTAGGGTTTTAGGATTTTAGGGTTTAGGTTTTTACGGGTTAGGGTTTTAGGGGTTTAGGGTTTAGGGTTTAGGGTTTAGGGTCTAGGATTTATCATTAGGGTTTAGGGTTTAGGGTTTTGGGTTTAGTGTTTAGGTTTTAGGGTCTAGGATTTGGCTTAGGGCTTAGGGTTTCGGGTTTTAGTGTTTTATTGGTTTTAGGGGTTTAGGGGTTAGGGTTTAGGGTTTTGGGTTTAGGTTTTAGGGTTTAGGGTTTTGGGTTTTAAGGTTTTAGGGTTTTAGAGTTTTAGGGTTTTTGGGTTTAGGGTTTATGTTGAGGATTTAGGGTTTTGGGTTTTAGGGATTTTGGATTTTAGGGTTTAGAGTTTAAGGTTTTAGGGTTTTAGGCTTTAAGCTTTTAGGTTTTAAGGTTTAGGGTTTTAGGATTTTATGGCTATAGGGTTTAGGGTTTAGGGTTTTAGGGTTTTAGGGGTTTAGGTGTTTGGGTTTAGGGTTTAGGGTTCAGGGTTTCGGGTTTAGGGTTTAGGGTTTCGGGTTTAGGGTTTCGGGTTTGAGTGTTTTAGAGTCTAGTGTTTAGGTTTTAGGGTTTTTGGGTTTTAGGGTTTAGAGTTTAAGGTTTTAGGGCTTTAGGCTTTAAGCTTTTAGGTTTTAAGGTTTTAAGGTTTAGGGTTTTAGGATTTTATGGTTATAGGGTTTAGGGTTTAGGGTTTTAGGGTTTAGGTGTTAGGGTTTAGGGTTTAGGGTTTAGGGTTTCGGGTTTAGGTTTTTGGGTTTTAGGGTTTAGAGTTTAAGGTTTTAGGGTTTTAGGCTTTAAGATTTTAGGGTTTAAACTTTAGGGTTTTAGGATTTTAGGGTTTTAGGGTTTTAGGGTTTAGGGTTTAGGCTTTTAGGGTATTAGGGTTTACGGTTTTAGTGTTTTTGGGGTTTAGGGTTTTAGGTAGGGTTTTAGCTTTTAGGGTTTTAGGCTTTAAGGTTTTAGAAGTTTAATGTTTTAGGTTTTAAGCTTTAGGGTTTTAGGGTTAAGGAAGGGTATAGGGTTTTAGGGTTTTATGGTTCACGGTTTAGGGATTAAGGTTTAGGGTTTTAGGGTTTTAGGGTTTTTGGGTATTAGAGTTTAGGGTTTAGGGTTTAATGTCTTAAGGTTTTTGAGTTTTATGGTTTAAGGTTTAGGGTTTTAGGATTTATGTTTTAGGTTTTAGGGTTTTAGGGTTTCGACTTTAGGGTTTTAGGGTTTCGGCTTTAGGGTTTTGGGTTTTAGGGTTTTAGGGTTTTGGGTTTTAGTGTTTTTGGGTTTTAGGGTTTAGGGTAGGGTTTTATGTTTAAGGATTTTAGGCTTTAAGGTTTTAGAATTTTAAGGATTTAGGGTTTAAGCTTTAGGGTTTTAGGGTTAAGGGTTTAGGGTTTTAGGGTTTAGGGTTTAGGGTTTCGGGTTTCAGGGTTTTAGGGTTTTAGAGTTTTAGGGTTTAGGGTTTAAGGTTTTAGGGTTTAAGTTTTAGGGTTTTAGGCTTTGGTTTTTGGGGTTTAAGCTTTAGGATTTTAGGGTTTTAGGGTTTAGGGTTTAGGGTTTAGGGTTTAGGGTTTAGGGTTTAGGGGTTTAGGGTTTTTGGGTTTTAGGGTTTAGAGTTTAAGGTTTTGGGGTTTAAGGGTTTTAGGGTTTAGGGTTTAAGGTTTTAGGGTTTTAGGCTTGAATGTTTTTGGGGTTTAAGCTTTACGATTTTAGGGTTTTAGGGTTTAGGGCTTAGGGTTTTTGTGTTTTAGGGTCTAGAGTTTAAGGTTTTGGGGTTTTAGGCTTTAAGGTTTTAGATTTTAAGCTTTAGGGTTTTAGGATGTTAGGGTTATAGGGTTTAGGGTTTAGTGTTTTAGGGTTTTAGGGTTTAGGGTTTTAGTGTTATAGGGTTTAGGGTTTAGGGTTTTAGGGTTTTAGGGTTTTGGGGTTTTGGCTTTTAGGGTTTAGGGTTTAAGGTTTTAGTGTTTTAGGCTTTAAGGTTTTAGGGGTTTAAGCTTTTATGGTTTAAGGTTTTAGGGTTTAAGCTCTGGGGTTTTAGGGTTAAGGGTTTAGGGCTTTAGGATTTTACGGTTTAGGGTTTTGGATTTAGGGTTTAGGGTTTAAGGTTTAGGGTTTTAGGGTTTTTGGGTTGTAGAGTTTAGGGTTTTGGGTTTAGGGTTTTAGGGTTTGTGGGTTTTACGGTTTAGGTTTTAGGATTTTAAGGTTTAAGGTTTTAGGGTTTAGGCTTTAGGGTTTTACGGTTTCAGCTTTGGGGTTTAGGGTTTAAGGTTTTATGGGTTTGGTATGTTGGGCTTTAGGTTTTAGGGTTTTAGGGTTTTAGGGTTTTAGAGTTTTGGGTTTAGGGTTTAGGCTTAGGTTTTAGGGTTTAGGGTTTAGGCTTAGGTTTTAGGGTTTTGGAGTTTAGGGTTTAGGGGATAGGGTTTTACTGTTTTTGGGTTTTTGGTTTTAGGGTAGGGTTTTTGGGTTTAGCGTTTTAGGTTTGGAGTTTAATCATTTAGGGTTTTAGACTTGAATATTTTAGGGGTTTAAGCTTTAGGGTTTTATGGTTTTAGGGTTTGGGGTTTAAGGTTTTAGGGTTTTGGGTTTAGGGTTTACGGTTTTAGGGTTTTTGGGTTTTAGAGTTTAGGGTTTAGAGTTTAGGGTTTTAGGCTTTTTGGGATTTATGGTTTAGGGTTTAGGGTTTTAGGGTTAAAGGTTCAGGTTTAGGGTTTAGGATTTAGGGTTTTAGGGTTTTGGCTTTAGGGTTTTAGTGTTTTAAGGTTTAGGGTTTTAGGGGTTTAGGGTTTTAGAGTTTTAGGGTTTAGGGTTTAGGGTTTTGGGTTTTGGGTGTAGGGTTTACGGTTTAGGGTTTAGGCCTAGGTTTTAGGGTTTAGGGTTTTAGGGATTTAGGGTTTTAGAGTTTAGGGTTTAGGGTTTTAGGGTTGTGGGTTTTTGGTTTTAGGATTGGGTTTTTAGGTTTAGGGTTTTAGGGTTTTAGGGGTTTAAGGGCCTTAGGGTTAAGAGTTTTGGGGTTTACGGTTTAGAGTTTAGGGTTTTAGTATTTAGTATTTTAAGGTTTCAAGGTTTTAGGGTTTTAGGGATTTAGGGGTTCAGGGTTTAGGGTCGAGGGTTTAGGGTTTAAGGCTCAGGGTTTAGAGTTTAGGGTTTAGGGTTTACGATTTTTGGGTTTTTGAATTTTAGGGTTTCAGGGTTTTAGGGTGTAGGATTTAGGGTTTAGGGTTTAGGGTTTTAGGGTTTTAGAGTTTATGGTTTATGGTTTTAGGGTTTTAGGCTTTTATGATATTAGGGTTTAGGGTTTAAGGTTTAGGTGGTTAGGGTTTTTGGGTTTTAGTGGTTTTTAGGGTTTAGGATTTAGGGTGTTAGGGTTTTAGCGTTTAAGGCTTAGGGTTTAGGTTTTATAGTTTAGGATTTAAGGTTTAGGGTTTTAGGGTTTTGGGGCTTAGGGTTTTGGGTTTATGGTTTTAGTATTTTAGGGTTTTAGAGCGTCAGGATTTTAGGGTTTAGGGTTTTAAGGGTTTAGGGTTTAGGGTTTTGGGATTTTACGGTTTCCGGGTTTTAGGGTTTTAGGGGTTCAGGGTTTGGGGTTTAGGGTTTAGGTTTTAGGGTTTAGAGTTTAGGGTTTTAGAGTTTAGGGTTTTAGAGTTTAGGGTTTAGGGTTTTAGGGACTTTGGGTTTTGGGTTTTAGGTTTTAAGGTTTAGGGTTTAGGATTTAGGTTTTAAGGTTTAGGGTTTAGGGTTTAGGTTTTAGGGTTTAGGGTTTAGGGTTTTAGGGTTTAGGGTTTTAGAGTTTTAGGATTTTAGGATAGACGGGTTTAGAATTTAGGGTTTTAGGGTTTTAGTGTTTTAGGGTTTTAGAGTTTTAGGGTTTGGGGTTTAGAGTTTTAGGGTTTAGGGTTTAACATTTTGCGTTTATGTTTTAGGGTTTTAAAGCTTTAGGGTTTAGGGTTTCAGGGTTTTATAGTTTAGGATTTTAGGGGTCTAGGATTTTTGGCTTTAGGGTTTAAGTTTTGGGTTTTAGGGTTTAGAGTTTTACGGTTTAGGGTTTTGGGTTTAGGGTTTTTGGGTTTTAGTGTTTAGGACTTAGGGTTTAGAGTTTAGGGTTTTAGGGTTTTAGGAGTTCAGGGTTTATGGATTATTGTGTAGGTTTTAGGGTTTAAGTTTTAGTATTTAGGGTTTTAGCGTTTTAGAGGTTTAGGGTTTAGGGGTTAGGGTTTTAGTGTTTTAGGGTTTTAGGGTTTAGGGTTTAGGGTTTTAATGTTTTAGCTTTTTATGGTTTAGGGTAGGGTTTAGGGTTTTAGGGTTTTAGGGTATACGGTTTTAATGGTTTAGGGTTTTAAGGTTTATGGTTTTAGGATATTAGGGTTTAGGGGTTTAGGGTTTTAGGTTTTAGGGTTTAGAGTTCAGGCTTTAGGGTTTAGGTTTAACGGTTTTTGGGTTTATGTTTTAGGGTTTTAGGGGTTTAAGGTTTTAGGATTTTACGGTTTAGGGTCTTAGGGGTTTAGGGTTCATGGTTTTGGGTTTAGGGTTTAGGTTATATGGTTTAGGGTTTTAGTGTTTTAGGGTTTTAGAGTTTTAGAGTTTAGGGTGTAGGGTTGAGGGCTTTAGGGTTTTTGGGTTTTTGGTTTTAGGGTAGGGTTTTAGGGTTTAGGGTGGTTTTAGGGTTTTAGGGTTTTAGGGATTAGAGTTTTAGGGGTTTAATGTTTTAGGGTTTAGACTTTAGGGTTTTAAGGTTTAAGATTTTAGTGGTTTAGGGTTTAGGGTTAGGGTTTGTGATTTAGAGTTTTTGTATTTAGGGTTTTAGGGGTTTTGGGTTTTGGGTTTAGGGTTTTGGGGTTTTAGGGGTTTAGGTTTAGGGTTTAT
Organism: Chimonanthus praecox; assembly: GCA_022113865.1. Lineage (NCBI taxonomy): Eukaryota > Viridiplantae > Streptophyta > Magnoliopsida > Laurales > Calycanthaceae > Chimonanthus > Chimonanthus praecox. Next base: position 31,662,350 of record CM039088.1, on the reverse strand, counting down.
GGTTTTGCTTTTAGGGTTTAGGGTTTTCGGGGTTTAGGGGTTTAGGGGTTTAGGGCTTAGGATTAGGGGTTAGGGTTTTAGGGTTTCGGGTTTAGGGTTGTAGGAATTTAGGGTTTAGGGTTTTAGGGGTTTTTGGGTTTAGGGTTTTAAGATTTAGGATTTAGGGTTTAGGGTTTTAGGATTTTTGGGTTTTAGGGCTTTTGGGTTTTAGGGGCTTAGGGTTTAGGGTTTCGGGTTTCGCGTTCATGTTTTAGGGGTTAGGGTTTTAGGTTTTAGGGTTTAGGATTTAGGGTTTAGGATTTTAGGGATTTAGGACTTTAGGGTTTAGGGTTACAGGGTTTTAGGGTTTCAGGTTTTAGTGGTTTATGTTTTTCGGGTTTAGGGTTTTTGGGTTTCAAGGTTTTAGATTTTATGGTTTAGGGTTTTAGGCTTTTAGGGTTTTACCGTTTTATGATTTTAGGGTTTAGGGTTTAGGGTTTAGGTTGTTAAGGCTCTTGGGTTTTAGTGGTTTTTAAGGTTTAGGGTTTATGGTTTAGGGTGTTAGGGTTTTAGGGATTTAGGGTTTAGGGCTTAGGGTTTAGGTTTTAGAGTTTAGGATTTACGGTTTAGGGTTTTAGGGTTTTGGGGTTAGGGTTTATGGTTTATGGTTTTAGTATTTTGGGGTTTTAATGCGTTAGGATTTTAGGGTCTAGGTTTTTAGGGGGTTAGGGTTTTACGGTTTAGGGTTTAGGGCTTAGGGTTTTAGGGTTTAGGGTTTTAGGGTCTAGGATTTTAGGGTTTAGGGTTTTAGGATTTTAGGGGTTCAGGTTTAGGGTTTATGGTTTAGCTTTTAGGGTTTAGGGTTTTCGGGGTTTAGGGTTTATGGTTTAGCTTTTAGGGTTTAGGGTTTTCAGGATTTAGGGTTTAAGGGGTTTATGGCTTAGGATTTAGGGTTTAGGGTTTTAGGGTTTCGAGTTTAGGCTTTTAGGAATTTAGGGGTTAGGGTTTTAGGAGTTTTTGGATTTTTGGGTTTTTGGGTTTAGGGTTTTAGGGTTTTAGGGTTTTACGGTTTAGGGTTTAGAGTTTAGTATTTTAGGATTTTTGGGTTTTTGGGTTTAAGGTTTGGGGTTTAGGGTTTTAGATTTTATGGTTTAGGGTTTTAGGCTTTTAGGGTTTTGCGGTTTTATAATTTTAGGGTTTAGGGTTTAGGGTTTAGGTTGTTAGGGCTCTTGGGTTTTAATGGTTTTTAGGGTTTAGGGTTTATGGTTTAGGGTGTTAGGGTTTTAGGGTTTTAGGGATTTAGGGTTTAGGGCTTAGGGTTTAGGTTTTAGAGTTTAGGATTTACGGTTTAGGGTTAGGGTTTATGGTTTATGGTTTTAGTATTTTGGGGTTTTAATGCGTTAGGATTTTAGGGTCTAGGTTTTTAGGGGGTTAGGGTTTTACAGTTTAGGGTTTAGGGTTTAGGGTTTTAGGGTTTAGGGTTTTAGGGTTTTAGGGGTTCAGGTTTAGGGTTTATGGTTTAGCTTTTAGGGTTTAGGGTTTTCAGGGTTTAGGGTTTATGGTTTAGCTTTTAGGGTTTAGGGTTTTCGGGGTTTATGGCTTAGGATTTAGGGTTTAGAGTTTTAGGGTTTTAGGGTTTCGAGTTTAGGCTTTTAAGAATTTAGGGGTTAGGGTTTTAGGGGTTTTTGGGTTTTTGGGTTTAGGGTTTTAGGGTTTTAGGGTTTTATGGTTTAGGGTTTAGAGTTTAGTATTTTAGGATTTTTGGGTTTTAGGGCTTTTGGGTTTTAGGGTTTTAGGGTTTTAGAGTTTTAGGGTTTAGGGTTAAGGGTTTTGGGATTTTAGGGTTTAGGGTCTTAGGGGTTTTGGGTTCAGGGTTTTGGCTTTAGGGTTTAGGTTATAGGGTTTAGGGTTTTAGTGTTTTAGGATTTTAGAGTTTTAGAGTTTAGGGTGTAGGGTTGAGGGCTTTAGGGTTTTTGGGTTTTTGGGTTTAGGGTTTGGGGTTTAGGGTTTTAGATTTTATGGTTAAGGGTTTTAGGCTTTTAGGGTTTTGCGGTTTTATAATTTTAGGGTTTAGGGTTTAGGGTTTAGGGTTTAGGTTGTTAGGGCTCTTGGGTTTTAGTGGTTTTTAGGGTTTAGGGTTTATGGTTTAGGGTGTTAGGGTTTTAGGGTTTTAGGGATTTAGGGTTTAGGGCTTAGGGTTTAGGTTTTAGAGTTTAGGATTTACGGTTTAGGGTTTTAGGGTTTTGGGGCTTAGGGTTTATGGTTTATGGTTTTAGTATTTTGGGGTTTTAATGCGTTAGGATTTTAGGGTTTATGTTTTTAGGGGGTTAGGGTTTTACGGTTTAGGGTTTAGGGTTTTAGGGTTTAGGGTTTTAGGGTCTAGGATTTTAGGGTTTAAGGTTTTAGGGTTTTAGGGGTTCAGGTTTAGGGTTTATGGTTTAGCTTTTAGGGTTTAGGGTTTTCGGGATTTAGGGTTTATGGTTTAGCTTTTAGGGTTTAGGGTTTTCGGGGTTTAGGATTTATGGTTTAGCTTTTAGGGTTTAGGGTTTTCGGGGTTTAGGGTTTTTGGGGTTGATGGCTTAGGATTTAGGGTTTAGGGTTTTAGGGTTTTAGGGGTTTAGGTTTTAGAGTTAAGGGTTTTAGGGGTTAAGGTTTTTGGATTTTAGGTAGTGTTTTAGGGTTTAGTGTTTTCGGGTTTTAGGGGTTTAAGGTTTTAGGGTTTAGGTTTTAGGGTTTTAGTGTTTTAGGGTTTAAGATTTTAGTGGTTTAGGATTTTTGGGTTTAGGTTTAGCGTTTTAGGGTTTTACGGTTTAGGGTTTAGGGTTTAGGGTTTAGGGTTTTAGGGTTTTAGGATTTTATCGGCTAAGTGTTTAGGGTCTACGGTTTAGGGTTTCCGGTTTTAGGGCTTTAGGGGTTTAATGTTTAGTGTTTAGGGTTTAGGTTTTAGGGTTTACGATTTTAGGGTTTTAGGGTTTAGGGCTTAGGGTTTTGTGTTTTAGGGTATTAGGGGTTAGGGTTTAGGGCTTTGGGGTTTTAGGATTTTTGGGTCTTAGGGTTTAGGGTTTTAGGGGTTTGTTGTTTTAGGGTTTAGGGTTTAGTGTTTTAGGGCTTTACGGTTTTAAGGTTTAGGGTTTAGGGTTTTAGAGTTTTGGGGTTTTAGGATTTTAGGGTTTTTTGGCTTTAGGGTTTAAGGGTTTAGGGTTTTAGGGGTTTTAGGATTTTGGGGTTTAGGATTTATGGTTTTAGGGTTTTAGGGTTTAGGGTTTCGGCTTTAGGGTTTAGAGTTTTTGGGTTTTGGTGTTTAGGGTTTTAGGATTTTAGGGGTCAGGGTTTTAGGCTTTTAAGGTTTTAAGAGTGTAGGGTTTTAAGGGTTTTGGGATTTAGGGTTTAAGGTTTAGGATTTTAGGGTTTAGGGTTTTTTTGTTTTAGGGGTTTTAGATTTAGGATAGGGCTTAGGGTTTTCTGGTTTTAGGGTTTAAGGGTTTAGGGTTTTAGGGTTTTAGGGTTTTAGGATTTTAGGGTTTAGGGTTTAGGATTTAGGGTTTTAGGGTTTTAGGGTTTAGGGTTTAGGATTTAGGGTTTTAGGGTATTAGGGTTTAGGGTTTTAGGGTTTAGGGTTTAGGGTTTAGGGTTTAGGGTTTAGAGTTTTTGGGTTTTAGTTTTTTGGGTTTTAGTGTTTTAGGGGTTTAGGTTTTAGGCTTTTAAGGTTTTAAGAGTTTAGGGTTTTAAGGGTTTTGGGATTTAGGGTTTAGGCTTTTAGGGTTTAGGATCGTTTTAGGGTTTTAGGGTTTAGGGTTTAGGTTTTAGGGTTTAGGTCTAGGATTTAGGTTTAGGGTTTAGGGTTTAGGGTGTAGGTTTTAGGGTTTAGGGTGTAGGGTTTTAGGGTTTTAGGGTTTTACGGTTTAAGGTTTAGGGTTTAAGGGTTTAGGGTTTTAGGGGTTTTGGATTTTAGGGTTTAGGGTTTGGGGTTTTAGGGTTAAGGGTTTAGCGTTTTAGGGTTTTAGGGTTTAGGGTTTAGGGTTAAGGGCTTTATTGTTTTAAGGTTTAAGGTTTTAGGGGTTTTGGGTTTATGGTTTTGGAGTTAGGGTTTAGGGTTTTAGTGTTTAAGGTTTCAGGTTTTTACGGTTTTAGGGTTTTAGGACTTCAGGATTTTAGGGTTTTAGGGTTTAGGGTTTTAGAAATGTTTTAGGGTTTTAAGGTTTTAGGGTACAGGGTTCAGGTTTTTACGGTTTGGGGTTTAGGGTTTTAGCGGTTTAGGGTTAAGGGTTTAGGGTTTAGGGTTTAGGGTTTTTGGGTTTTAGGGTTTAGTGTTTTCGGATTTTAGGGTTTTAGGGTTTAGGGTTTAGGCTTTTAGGGTTTTAGGGTTTTAGGATTTTAGCGGCTTAGGGTTTAGGGTTTACGGTTTTAGGGTTTTAGGGGTTTTGTGTTTAGGGTTTCGGGTTTAGGTTTTAGGGTTTACGGTTTTAGGGTTTTAGGGCTTAGGGCTTAGGGTTTAGGGTTTAGTGTTTTAGGGTATTAGGGGTTTAGGGTTTAGTGCTTAGGGTTCTAGGGTTTTTGATTTTTTGGGTCTTAGGGGCGTTTAGGGTTTTAGGGTTTTAGGAGTTTGCTGTTTTAGGGTTTGGGGTTTTAGGGCTTTATGGTTTTATGGTTTAGGGTTTAGGGTTTTTGGGTTTTTGGGTTTTAGGATTTAGGATTTAGGGTTTTCGGGTTGTTGGGTTTTAGGGTTTTAGGGTTTAGGGTTTAGGGTTTTAGGGTTTAGGATTTTAGGGGTTTTAGGTGTTTAGGATTTTAGGGTTTAGGGTTTAGGATTTAGGGTTTTAGGATTTTAGGGTTTAGGGTTTGGGGTTTTAGGGTTTAGGATTTAGGGTTTAGAGTTTTTGGGTTTTAGTGTTTAAGGTTTCAGGGTTTTAGGGGTTTAGGTTTTCAGTTTTTAAAGTTTTAGGGTTTGGGGTTTTAAGGTTTTGGATTTTAGGGTTTAGGGTTTATCGTTTTAGGGTTTTAGGGTTTTTGGGTTTAGGATTTTATAGTTTTAGTGTTTTAAGGTTTAGGGATTGGGGTTTTTGGGTTTTAGAGTTTAAGGTTTTAGGGGTTTAGGGTTTTAGGGTTTAGGTTTTAGTGTTTTAGGGTTTAGGGTTTTAGGGTTTAGGGTTTAGGATTTTAGGGTATAGGGTATATGGTTTAGGGATTTAGGGTTTTTGGGTTTTAGGGTTTACGGTTTTAGGATTTTAGGGTTTTAGGGGTTTTGGGTTTAGGTTTTAGGGGTTTATGGGTTTAGGGGTTAGGTTTTTGGGGTTTTAGGGTTAGGATTTAGGTTCTAGGGTTTTAGGGGTTTGTTGTTTTATGGTTTAGGGTTTTAGGGTTGTAGGGTTTTGAGGTTAGGGTTTAGGATTTTAGGGTTTTAGGGTTTCAGGGTTTTGAGGTTAGGGTTTAGGATTTTAGGGTTTTAGGGTTTTGGGTTTTGTGGTTTTAGGGGTTTAGGATTCAGCATTTAGGGTTTTAGGGTTGTAGGGTTTTAAGGTATTAGGGTTTAAGGTTTTAGGGTTTTAGGGTTTTGGGTTTTAGGGGTTTAGGATTTTAGGGTTTAGGGTTTAGGATTTAGGGTCTTAGGGTTTTAGGTTTTTCGGGTTTCGGGTTCTAGGGTTTAGGGTTTAGGGTGTAGGGTCCTAGAGTTTACGGTTTCAGGGTTTTAGGTGTTTAGTTTTTTGGGTGTAGGGTTTTAGGACTTCAGGATTTTAGGGCTTTAGGGTTTAGGGTTTTAGAGTTTATGGTTTTAGGGTTTTTAGGTTTTAGGGTTTTATTGTTTTAGGGTGTTATGTAGGGTTTTACATTTTTGGGTTTGGGTTTTAGGGTTTAGAGTTTTAGAGTTTATGGTTTTAGGGTTTTTGGGTTTTAGGGTTTTAGGGTTTTAGGGTGTTATGTAGGGTTTTACATTTTAGAGTTTGGGTTTTAGGGTTTAGGGTTTAGCGTTTTAGGGTTTTACGGTTTTACGGTTTAAGGATTAGGGTTTAGGGTTTTAGGGTTTTAAGGTTTTAGGCTTTTACGGTTTTAGGGTTTAAGGTTTTGGGTTTAGGGTTATGGGTTTAGAATTTAGGGTTTTTGGGTTTAGGGTTTAGCGTTTTAGGGTTTTAGGGTTTAGGGTTTAGGGTTTAGGGTTAAGGGTTTTATTGTTTTAGGTGTAGGGTTTTAGGGGTTTAAGGTTTAGGGTTTAGGGTTTAGGGTTTAGGGTTTAGGGTTTTAGGGTTTTAGGGTTTTAGGGTTTAGGGTTTTATGGTTTTAGGAGTTTAGGGTTTATGGTTTAGGGTTTTATTGTTTTAGGTTTTAGGGTTTAGGGTTTACGGTTTTAGTGTTTAGGGTTTAAGGCTTTTACGGTTTTAGGCTTTTAGGACTTCAGGATTTTAGGGTTTTAGGGTTTAGGGTTTTAGATTTTAGGGTTTAGGGTTCAGGGTTTTATGGTTTTATGATGTAGGGTTTTAGGGGCTTACGGTTTGAAGGTTTTAAGGTTTTAGGCGTTTAGGGTTTTAGGGTTTAATGTTTTCGGGTTCTAGGGTTTAGGGTTTTAGGGGTTTAAGGTTTAGGGTTTAGGTTTTAGGGTTTTATGGTTTAGGGTTTAGGGTTTAGGGTTTAGGGTTTTAGGGTTTTAGGATTTTATTGGTTTAGGGTTTAGGGTTTATGGTTGTAGGGTTTTAGGGTTTAGTGTTTAGGGTTTAGTTTTAGGGTTTACGGTTTTAGGGTTTTACGGTTTAGGACTTAGGGTTTACAGTTTAGTGTTTTAGGGTATTAGGGGTTTAGGGTTTAGGGTTTTGGGTTTCGGGGTTTTTGGGTTGTAGGGTTTAGGGTTTTAGGATTTTTGGGTTTGAAGGTTTAGGATTTAGGGCTTTAGGGTTTTAGGGTTTAGGGTTTTAAGGTTTAGGGTTTAGGGTTTTGGGATTTAGTGTTTAGGGTTTTATGGTTTTAGGGTTTTATTGGTTTTGGTTTTAGGGTTTTAGGGTTTACGGTTTTAGGACTTTAAGATTTTAAGGTTTAGGGTTTAGGGTTTTAGAGTTTAGGGTTTAGGGTTTAGGGTTTCGGGTTTTACGGTTTTAGGATTTTTGGGTTTACGGTTTGAAGGTTTTAGGGTTTTAGGGGTTTAGGGTTTAGGGTTTTGGGGTGTTAGGTAGGGTTTAGGGTTTAGGGTTTTTGGGTTTAGCGTTTTTGGGATTTAGGGATTTAGGGTTTTAGGGTTTAGTGTTTAGGGTTTAAGGTTTTATGGTTTTAGGATTTTGGGTTTTTAGGGGTTTAGGGTTTTAGGGTTGACGGTTTTAGGGTTTTAGGGTTGAGGGGTTTTAGGGTTTTAGTGCTTAGGGTTTTGTGGTTTTAGGGGTTTAGGATTTAGGATTTAGGATTTAGGGCCTCATGTCCCATATCTTTCTCATTTACTGTTCCATCATCTATAGGGTAGAAGTAGGGCGTTAGTCAACACGCCCAGTAGGAATTCCAAGTAGGGTTATGTACACGTAGGATCAATATAAAATTAAGATAGAAAACATCATATCATGTTTGTAAACCATCTCATAAGTAATAAAATTCAATGCATGATATCCAAAACATCATCATGTTTACTTATGCAGCATGCCATGGCTGTTAATGCCAATGATCACTCACCCACTTCCATATCCAATCAATCACATATAAATAGTTTCTTTAATAAATTACCATATCAAGGTGTTCCCTTGGCCAATTACGTCCGCAGTGTTTTCTGACGGCACTACCAGGTCACTGTTATACCTTCGCACATATGTTAATCGGAATTACCAATGGAGTGTGGATTCCTCCCTCTGCGCAGGGTTTTAGGACTATATACCAGGAGCTCTTTGGCCCAGACTACGCTGTACCCATTTCTAGCAATCCCGGACTAGGCTAAAATATCAATAGTTCCCATAGCTTCATACAAGCTAGTCTCAAGCCACAAGTCATGTCCGGACAGCTCATAACTTGGCTTGCTGTCCCATGTATTCTCTCCCATATCATGCATGAATTAATGTATGCAAATATGCCATTTCATTTCAAATCACACGTTATCATTGAAAATCAGTTCATAAAACTTATACTATTTGATTAACCAAAGTAAATCATCATGTTTGGAAATAAAAACCAGTAACATATATAATCCACAGTGTCTCAATAACGTAGGAATCCTATCAACGTTACTGTCCTTGCTGTTTTGTGATGATAACGTTCAACGATCATGTCGAAACGAATCTCAAACCCTTTGCGAATCTTCTTTCCTTATTAAATTCAATCGCATACATAAATCAATTTGATTATCCATTTAATTTTAATCATCCCTTACATCCTTCCAGATAGACTGAAACATCTGAAAATTATTTAAAATTTAAACTTTTCAATTCAGTCGACTGAATCCGGCCCAATAACTATTCCCTGCCTTACCCGCAGATGTTCAGTCGACTGAATACAATGTTCAGTCGAAACCCAACTCTGTACTGTTTATACTTGACCCGTAACCTTTCAGTTGGCTGACTTTAGGTCAAACCCTTCTGTGTTCTAGGTCAACATCCTTTCAGTCGACTGAATCACAGATTCAATCGGCTGACTTTGGATCAGATTATTTAATTCTTCGGCCAATTCACATTCAATTGACTGAATCAAAGATTCAGCCGGCTGAATTATCTGTAACACCGCGGATTTTGAAGCTATGGCTATATATGGAAATTATCCATTTAATTTATGAATTAATGGATATGGACCTTAGATGGGTAAGGTGTTGGGTCAATTGGTCAATAAAGACCCAACGGATCATGGATAAGGTTCACTTAAAATAAATGGGTAAGACTTATTTAATTGGATCAAAATGGTTAATTGGGTCAAAATGCCCAATTGGGACCCAATGGGTCGTGGTTGACTTGGTTGACCACCAAGTGAGTTCAAGCTTACTAAATTGGGGCTGAATTAAGTTAGAATGGAATCAAGTGATTGAATTGATTTTTAAGTGAGTTAAATGAGTTGGATTAAAGAGGTGAGTTGAGTTAAAAGAGTTGAATTAAATAAGTGAGTTGAGTTAAAAGGTTGAGTTAAATGGAAGCTAATGAAACTTTAATTTCAAGTGTGTGGAGTGAGAAGGTGGAGAGATACATCTCATGAGACCCAAGTTGGGAGTTACACCTTGGAAGTGGGGGAGTTTCATCTCATGGATGAAACCCCCACTTGGATCATTAATGGAGAGATGAGGAGTTTTCTTATTTCAAATTCAAACCAAGGGTACACGTTGGAGCCTTGGAGTTTCATCTCATGGATGAAACTCCCAAATAGAGAATCAATAGGAGGTGGGCGGTTACACATTTCAAACAAAGGCACACCGTTGGAGCCTTGGAGTTTCATCTCATGTATGAAACTCCCAAATGGATAATGAATGAGAAGATGGCGGTTTTGTGTTGTTACACAAGTCCACCAAGGCTACACCGTTGGAGAGATGGGGTGTTTCATCTCATGGATGAAACCCCCAAAGGCTTATTGATGAGGAGATGAAAGGGTTTTGGGGGTTTACACAATTCAAACCCATAGCACACATTGGAATCATGGGAGTTTCATCTCATGGATGAAACCCCCAAATGGGTCACTAATGGGAGGGGACGGTTTTGTTGTTACACAAGGTAACCAAGGGGCAAACGGTTCGGAGTTTCATCTCAAGGATGAAACCCCCAATGTAAGTATCAATGAGAAGGTGATAAGTTATGGGAGTTACAAAAGGGCTTTACTAAAAGGCACCACCCTTGGCCGACCACCCTCATTTTGAACAAAACAAGTGTTGGATTTCATCTCACTCCTCCCTCTCTCAAGGCCGATCACTCTCTTGGACAAAGGAGGAAAAGACTTAGAGCTTCATCACAAGGTTCTCTCCCTATCACTCAAGGTCGAACTCTCTCTCTCAAGCTCTCACTCTCGGCCAAAGGATTAAGAAGGAAGGAAGAAGAGGCTAAGGAAAGAAAGGATCGGAAGAACAAGTCGGAGCGAAAGAAAATCGGAGGAGTCGCGGAACCGGTAAGTATTTGATAGAATTTTGATTAAGTAAGATGGTCAAGGAAAGTGGTTCGGCCATTTCATGGCCGAACCCTAGTCTTATTATGGCAAATGACTTCTTGCATAGACCCTATAAGGATTATGATTATGGATTATGGGCTGGCCTTGCACGGCCAAACCCTAAGGTTAATACGCATGGACCACCAAGGACAAAAAGGGGTGGATAAGGTTCGGCCATACACCATGGCAGAACCCCATCAAAGGATATAAGTTTTGGTTATGTGATTTAAAAAGGAATTAATGAACCACAGGGTTTGGCCATGTTGTATGGCCGAACCCCATGGGAGTTTATTGGTAATTGTAAATGGTTTTTGAAGGATGAAAACCATAGAGGGACATTAGTTATTTTTAATGATTTTGGAAAGATGAAAATCATAGACATATGCGTATGATTTAAAAAAAAAAAGGTTTTAAAGGGTTTAAATGTATGAGACCATCAAAGGTTATGATCACGACGATTGGAGTTAAAAGAGGAAATAAGGAACCATAGGATTCGGCCATGGTGTTTGGCCGAACCCCATGGAAGAAAAATTAAGGGATATATGATATGTTTAAATGGAAGGTTATTGATGTTTTTAAAAGGTTTAAAATGAATAAACCCCCATGGAGGGACTTGTTGATGGACTTAAATATGGTAAAGGATTTAATAGAGAATATGTAAATGAGACATCATGGGTTCGCCCATTGTGTATGGCCGAACCCCATGAGGAATGTTTGGTGGACTTAGGATGTTAAATAATTATTGTATGAGTGATTAGATTTATGAATCATGTTAAGTGGGTCATTCATGGACTTAGGCATGTTCAAATGAATGAAAAGGTTTAGTCATGGATTTATGTTATAGACATAAGTATGGGTAAGTAAAAGTGATTACCAAAGGAAAGAAATGATGGCTAAAGGGTTGGAATTAAAAGACCATGGGTTCGGCCATACACATGGATTGTGTTTTTGAATATGAGTTGGTATAAAGGACTTAAAGGTATGATTAAATCATGGAAATGAAGGACCATGGGTTCGGCCATGGTGTATGGCCGAACCCCATGGGGAATGTACTTTGTAGATTTAGGGTTTTTAAAATGGTTTACTTGGATGTGCTTGGTTAAATCAAAAGAAAGACCAAATTCAAGTAGGTGAGGTTCGGCCATGTTGTATGGCAGAACCCCACAAAAGTGTATCCTGTGGACTAAGGTTTTAAATAATTAACTTAGTGGTGATTGATTAATAAATCAAAGGATGGACAAAAATCAAATGAGTGAGGTCCGACCATGGTGTATGGCCGAACCCCACAAAGGATTATTTATGGATTTAGACATTATTATAAATCAAATGGGACATGGGATTGATTGGTTGGCATGTTATAAGGTAACGGGACCTCACAAACGGTGCACGAACGTGAGCAGTTTCCGGACGAAAACGCAAGGACACTTTAGTGGTCATTAGTAGGATTCCTACATCATTGAAACCATGGATATGTATTATGTACTTATGATGATTTTATTTCATGTTTGATAAGTTATTTTGTTATCAAACAATATGTTGCAATTATGGGACTTTCATGCTATGTTTTGTAATATTCCATAGCATGTTGGCATTTGCATCTCATGCATGGCATGTGAGGGATGATATGTAACCGGAGACCCACGCTCCGTCGGGGAGTCCATAAATCGTGAGGGGGTACCTTGATGTGCATTATCCATCAAGAGGTAACTGGAGATCCACACTCCATCGGGGCGTCCGTAAAGCAACCGTCGGGGATACCTTGATGAGGAGAATTCCATCAAGAGGATACATGTGTTTGTGATAGGTGGACTCATTGCATATGATAGCATGGCATGGCATTGAATCGGCATGATTATGATCTTTATTATCATGCAAGATTTCTGGTTTTCATCTGTATGATTGGATCTCTAGTATCATACATTGTTTTGGATACGATGCTTTACAAGTATGGTATGATATATTATATCTGGATTTTTGGTACTAACCCATGTGTTAACCCTAATTGGAATACCTACTGGGCGTGTTGTTTAACGCCCTATTTCTACCCTAGTTGATGATACAGGGAATGGACTGAACGAGGACGTGATCAGAGCCAAGCTTAGGAGCTTGGATGATTAAGTTGCATTTTGTTAAAGTTATTCATGGAATGTGTATTTGAATAGCTAGCATTCGGGATTTGTAATAACGTAGATATATTTGCTATGGTTTGGATGGTTGATATTGGATAATTTAACTTAAGATAATTATGGTTAGGTGTTGGACTACTTTGCTATCTAAAAATGGAATAGAATTGTTATTCTATTATTATTCAGCATGATTTATTTCACATGTTTAACTTGAGTACGTGTGAACCATTTTAGTAGACTTGGTCCATGCACACGTATGGTTGGCCAGTTAAGGGTCGGGCTTTGGAAGCTCGGACTTAGCTCGCGTCGTGACGTCCCGCTCTCTATCACTCTTTGAAAAAAAAAATAGACTCTGATTTTCGAAAAGTGAGTGAAAAAGGGCGGAACGTTACATTATCAGCCAACCCTTTTACGTGTACGATAAGCATACCTTCAGTTGGCTGAAACTCGCCAGATCCCTTTCTTATTTGATACATCTATGTTCAGTCGACTGCATCCTAGATTCAGTCGGCTGAAACACCAATAAACCTTATATTTTAATCCCGTCCATGTTCAGTCGACTGAATCACAAGATTCAATCGGCTGAAACTCCCAGAAACTATTTTCTATTCCATCCAACACCAGTTCAGTCGACTAACTGTTTGTTAGTCTCTTTTGTTTGCTTATTTGGCTAGACCCTTGCTCACAAAATCCATTCCTTATTATTTTTAAACATATATATTATCGTTCATATATGTCTTTGTGTACTTACTACACCCACTACCCAAGGCTATGATTTTTTCATAATCATTCCAACATTTGTACCATTACAACATGGTTTTGGATCCACTCCTTTGATTGTTTGTTTCAATCCCATTACCAATCCTTGAATGGATTTCTAGCTCTATAGCCTTATAACAGTTTTGCCAGCCCTTTTAACCAAATATAGAAACCATAGGTTCGACCACACCATGGCCAAATCTATAGTTTCCCTTAGTCTTAATTCCTTATTGTTAAACTTATACATACCTCCTTTCCCCGTCTCCTTCTTTCTTTTGTTCTATCTTTCCTCCCTTAATCTTTCTTCTTCCTTTGTTCTTCACTGAACTGATTCACCGAGTATAGAGATGGAAATGGAAGAGAGAGAAGAGAGAAATCTCTAATGTGCAAGAGATGAGTTCGGCCAAGGAAGGTGAGCAGCCTCTTAGCTAATGTGCCTTGTATGCAACCTTAGACTCTTCATCTACTCTCATTATGTTTAATCCAACCCATGTGTCCCGTGGTTTAACCAAGGAGACCCTTGGCTAAAACCAAGACATCCCTTTGACTCCCATCGAGTCACCTTAAGATGGAGACTCCTCAACTTCCCATTTCAACTCACCTAACTCAAGAAATTTTAATTCTTTTAAACTCAATTGAACTCATTCATGGTTGACCAAGTCAACCATGACATGGCCGACCATGCACCACATGACATTCAGGTCCCACCTTGGCCATGTCAGTCGATGATGTGGTACCCATGCATGCCACATGGCAAATGCCACATCATCCACTTGCCACCTCACTTGATGAGGTGGATTTAATGTATTGGATCTTAATTGGGTAGTTGACCCAATTACTTTGACCTTACCCAATTTCCCTAAATTAAGTTCACTATGACCCATTGGGTCCCAATTGGATAATTGACCCATTTAATTAGACTTACCCAATTTATTTAAAATCAAGATTACCCATGATCCATTGGGTCTTAATTGGGTAATTGACCCAACTCCTTACCCATCTAAAGTCTATTTCAACTATTTACATCTCAAATTCCATTAAATCACAATTTAAATAAACCATTCCAATATATATATATATATATATATATATATATATAAAGTGATGAAAATCTGGGTGTTACAATATTACCCTCTTTTGAAATTTTCGTCCCGAAAATCGAGCGAACTAGGGTTTCAAACAATTTACACAAATAGTTCAGGATGAACTACTCTCATTTTGGATTCAAGTGAGGCATCTGTCTCCAAGGCTAATAGCTGCTATCTGAGGAATGCTACAGAGGAAATTCACCTGTATTGGCTTGGCATTCTTGGCTTGTTTTTCTACGGTGACTTTTGCTCCGTAGATCTCTTTTGACTGGATGAGACATGTCTTCGAGAGATTTGTCATCCACCATTCCCCGTCATCGTTGATGATGGCATCAGTAAGTTCACCGATTAGGGTAGCATGATGTGTCTGGAGATCGAGATGGTCAATATCTACTGATTGTAAATCTTCCTTGTTCATGAGGGAGAGATGGTTGCAGTAGCCGTCACTAACACGAACAACAATAGAAGTCGGGTGTATCATCGGTGGTGATGATGTTCCAACATGTCAACCAAACTTGGTATTGTTGGTGAAGCATAGTACGCAGCGTCTTCTGGGTTTCAGCTGGCAAGAAAGCAAATACCCCTTCATTGTCAATATAAGCTTCATGGATGAATCCATGTCTGAAAAGTTATTGAATCTCTCTTTTTATTGTTTTTGGACAAAACAACTACTAATAAGGGGACATCAGGACGCTCCACAACCTCTTGAACAATGAGAATCATATTGATGGTCAACCCATCAACAGAAGTCAAAGCTCAATCATTTTTGGGAATGTTTTTCTATCTCGGTAAGGAAAAATCAGCAGCATCATTCATATGTTTATAGCATCTTTCCCCATCTTGTATGTTGGAATCCCTCTTTTCCAAGGTTGCCCAAGAAGATTCCACTTCCAACACCTTTTCAAATCTATTCACAGCAAGTTAGCAGGTTGGAAGGCCAAGCTCCTTTCCTCTGGAGACAGATTGATCCTTGCAAAATTCTTGTTCCAATTTACAGCTCCATGGTCTTCTCTTTGCCCAAAAGTCACAAAAAGTGTGAGAAATCTTTTGTTTCCTCTCCCGGTGGTCGAGTGAGCTCTCGCTTCCTCATATCCTTGTTGATTGGAGTCCTGTTTGTAAATCACTTGATGAAGCTGGTTTAGGCATCCGAAGGGTTGCTGATTTTAATGGTGCTTGTGTTTTGAAGTTGTCAAAGCAAGCAATGACCTCAAAAAGAGTTGGGCATTATTTACGCAAAACGCCTACCTCAGACACAATCAAAGTTGGAGCCAACGTAGATAGCAAAAAAAAGATTTGGTTTGGTTATGCCTCAATCAATTCAATCTTCTTTATTTTGGATGGAAAGGGATGGTAGATCTGTCAACCTCTAGACTGATCGCTGGATAGGAGCCCAATCAATTGCTAATGCAGTTCCAAATGCCAACCTAAGGGGGGATCAAACCACCAAAGTCTTTTCTAGAATATCAAAACTAATGGCAGATCCGGGCAAGTTCCTGATTTCGAGCTCCCAACAAGAAATCTTCTTTTGGAGATCCCATAGTCAATCATGTTCCTGCCCATGATTCTGGGAAAGACCTTCTGGTATGGGAGAATAGTTCCAATGATTAACTAACATAGTCTTGCTTAGGCTTAACTAATCCACGGACTACCTGGAACAAATGATTGTGGAATCCCATTCTCCCTTCAAACATAGGTTTCTTTAGTTGGAAGGCTTTGCACAATAGAACCCCTAGATGATAAAAAAATAGAAGTTTTTCCTTTCCCTCGTGTTGCTATCTCTATTTGTAACATGAAGAGTTAGTTGATCATGTGCTATTTTCCTGCCCTCTTTCTAATAAAGTTTTGTCCGAAATTCAGGCATGGTTGTTTGCTCCTCACCCTCTAGATGGGACCTTCAAAAATGCTCTTTTGAAATTTGGAAAATGCATCAACATTTCAGCCAAAGGAAGAGCATTTGTTCACTCCTTTTTATCTTGTGTCCGTTGGGAGATCTGGTCAGCAAGAAAGTCAGATATGTTCGACAGCTCTCATCCATCCATATCCATCATTCTATCAAAATTGCTCCATCGGCTTGTGAACTTTGCCAAATAAAGGAAGCGGAGGATATTCGATTGTCTGCAATGCTTAAGATCATTGAAATCTCCCCAAAGCTTCGAGCAATCTGAATTTTGGTGAAAACCTCCTCGTGGATGGCTTAAACTTCATCCTGCTGGTGCATCGCGCACCAATCCTAAGACAGCGAGAGCAGGTGGTCTAATCAGAAATTCAACCAACAGGCGTCTTCATTATAGACTATAGTTACAATGCTAGAAATGCCTCTAATACAGTCGCGTAACTCATAGCCATCGTTCATGGAGTCTCTCTTGCTAGCTCAGATGATCTAATATCCTTCCCTTGTTGGATAGAGAACGAAAATATTCACGCAGTTCAGGTCCTTCAAGGTCGTGTTTCTCACTCATGGGCTGTCGACATTATCCTCTCCAACATCAAATCTACTCAATGTATTAGGACTTGGCAAATCTCTAACATTTTAAGACAAGGGAATTGACTGGTTTGCATATGAATGAATTTCTCTTAAAGATTCTCCGCTTTATGACTCTCCTCCTTCAGCAATTAGCCGTTACTTATTTGAGGATGCATCAGGCCTCAACTCATTTCTCTTTGAAAATGGAAGTTCCTCTCCTCTCCCTCTTGTATTAGCTTTGGTTTTCCCTAGGAGAACCAGCATAAGCAAGGAAGGGCATCATTCTCTAACAAAGAAGGATCTTCAAGAGCTCGAGTTGTAAAAGGAATTTCTTATTGACCAACCCATTCCTGAGGAAGCGAAAGTGAGGGGAGGAAAACACTTTCCCCTTCTTGCTTGAGAGGAAGTGGTGGAGAACCATAATTGTTGGTTGTTGTTCCATTGGTCATTCGTCCTAAAAGACTTCAAAGGAGTGACCTATGACATCTTCAACTCGGATTGGAACACTTGAAGAAAAACACGAAATTACTGTTTTTATAGATTCGGCTAGTTTTTTGTTTTGCTAGCCCTCTTATATACACTTCGTGTATACTTCGCTTCGCCCTTTTTTAGTTATTAATACAATAACGTTGAAAAATCAAAATAAGTACTAAAAAGAGACCTAAGGTCGAAAACCTCAATTTGAAGAAAGTCAATTTCTTGGTCAAGAAAAAATGAATCCCCATTCTTCCCCGATACCATGTGCGCCACCAACTCTACTTTAGTAGCGCGCTTGCTGTTCAGGGATTCGGTGCATTTAGGATTGGAAAGTGCTCGCCTTTCACCCCTTTCACTCAATCAATGCAATGAAGTCCTCGCTCTAGCATAGATGTCAAGCGAAAGTTATGCCTAAGCCAGTTATGCCCATAGCTCGGAACCAACCACGCCCTACCGACCAAACCTATAGTCGTACTTATGCTAATCGTACTGAGCTTGATGATTGTTCAACTATATTGGTCACACTTCATGGAGAAAGATGGGTAAGGATAGAGAGGTGAGGGAGGCCTTGAAGACTTCTTTCTTAATAGCAAAGAATCACAAAAATTTGAAATAGCTTTGACTTGATCTGGATCTACCTCTATACTCCTTCGTTAGACTATAGACTAAACAATAGCTCAAACACACACTTTTTTGGGTTGAGTCTGACCAGGCCTATCAAGGACTGGAGAACCATGGATCACATTGGTTTCCCTAAAGGGTCATCGACGACTCCAGTACGTCATACGTGACGTCATGAGGTGGTCGTGGTTTCTTTCCTGCGACCGAACCGAATCCTTGTAGTCAAGTTTCTTGCTGATCGAGGTGAATCCGAGCCCTAGGAGATAATGGGGATCTGTGGAAAAGGAAAATCGACAAGATGTAAGTCAATGGCAAATTCCTATTCAAACTAGGCGTTGCACCGACCTCAATGGGCTCTAATTGAGAACATAACGAAAGAAAGAACTTTATATACAATGATCCATGATTTCACGACACTTTGCACAATCATGACAGATTTTTTTTTCAGGAGGGGAAAGACACTTTTTAATAGGCATGAAACATCTCAAAAAGGATGTAATGGTTACTACATCCCATTGCTTTCCGCAACTCGTCTGGCTTCCCAGCGGTTCCCAGTCACTGCCTCCCATACCTCCCCGACTAGCAACTCGTTATTCCTTCCACAATCCATCCCGGTCGAATGAAATCTTGTTCAGGGTTTTGGCCACTCAGCAATGAACATTTACACATGTGGGATGAGCCCCAATTCCTCATAAATCATTCATTTACTAATATAGTAATTGCCCATTCTTTACGATGCGACGCAACCCACTTGTCTCTTTCAACTACTTATTTTGCCATTTCCACGAATTCATGCTGACCGCCTTACGAATTTGGCAAATGCTTGGATAAACGAATATTAATTCATAGGGAGGATAGTCGATCCGTCTCGATCTCGGCACAGAAACAGATGCTCCAACAAACCTCGGAAGGCTCATCGTGAGTTATTGTTGTTCGACTAGGCTCTAAATCCTAGTGAAAAGATAGATGGTTATCTCCTTTTCCCACCCTTGCTGAAGAAGCTCCTGAAGAAGTGAGAGAATGAGGGGAAGTTTGCTCACTCGAGAGTGGCAGGTGAACTGCATTAGTTGACTAAGGTTGTTTATATTTACCACTTTACACTACTAGCTTCAAGTATAGTTTCAATTCTACACTAGAAGTTTTGTTTGATGGAATTAGCTTCATTGAAACTCTTATTTTGACTAGCATTTACTGCTGAAGAATAAACTAGTTTCAAAATGAATGGGATAAGATGCTCGATAAGGCATGAGTTCCAGTAACATATGTGTTTCCTCCTAAGAAGGCCCACGAATCTGATCAATGACTCTTCATTCTGAGTGAGCAAAAGAGGTTCAGGGCACTTCAGAGCACTCGTTTTCCCCTTTGATCGAAAAAGAGGGGCAAGTTGATTCATGGTTGAACTTTTTTGTCTCCTGTCTTTTGATACGGCACGATTTTCTTATGGCTTTTTCTGTCTTGTTTTTGCAGCTTTTGTTGTGGAAGAGAGAGCTCCAGCTGTTTAGGAGAAGAGAGATCCAGCATCGGAGGCACCAGCTGTACTGGAGGTTCCAGTTGAGGCTTCGATGGATGCTAATGAGAGTGTAGCACCTCCTGTTCGGAAGTCGAGGAGAAAGATTTCTACTTGTTTAAGCGCCTTTCTGTTTTCCTTTGATTTTCCGTTTTAGACGTTTTTTTTCTTTTTACCTTTTACAGAGGTGACAGCGAGACGCTTCATATGTCCTCGTACATCTCCTGAGTCATCGCCCCAGTCAGATGCACCAGTCTTGCAGTTTCAGGAGGTGCATCGAGCGCCAGAGGCTCCTATTCCTCGCCCTTTTGGTGTAGTGGTGAAGGCCATGGCTACAGAGAAGAATTTCCAAATAAAGAGGCTGGTGCGTGGATAATATTTCCATGAATCTGGCATTGGTGGCATCTTCGCACATACTGAAAGCAATCCGATTCCATGCCAGGAGGTTATTATTCTTGCTGTAACGTCCCGCCCTTTTTCACTCGTCGAAAATCAGAATATATATTTTTTTTATATATAAATAGAGAGTGAGATAGAGCGGGAAAACGTCACGACACGAGCTAAGTGCGAGTTTTCAAAACTCGATCCTTAGCTGGCCACCTTTACGTGTGCGTAGACTAAGTCCACTAAAACAGTTCACACGCTTAACAATTAAATGCAGAATTATTATATGAACAAAATACTATCCATATCCATGACATTAATAGCAATTAAGCCAATCACCATTTAATTAATTGAAACTTAAATATCCAAAATATCATCAAACCATAGTAAAATAAATCTACGTTATTACAATCCCAAAATATCAGTTATCTCAATACATCATTCCAAAATAAAGCTAAGTAAAATAAACATAAATTTGTCCAAGCTCCTATACTTGACTCTCTTCACGTCCAAAGTCCTTTTCATTCCCTCTTCCATCATCTAAAGGGTAGAAGTAGGGCGTTAGTCAACGCGCTCAGTAGGAATTCCAAATAGGGTTATGTACACATCGGATCAATATAAAATCAATATAGAAAACATCATATCATGTTTGTAAACCATTTCATTAGTAATAAAATACGATGCATGATTTCCCAAAACATAATCATGCATTGTAAACCATTTCATATATATAATCCGCAGTTTCTCAATAAGGTAGGAATCATACATTGTTCTTAAACTTAAAACATACATTTTCCCGTCTCCTTTTTTTCTTTTGGTTTGTAATCCTTCCTTACTCCTTCTTTCCTTTCTTTGTTCTTCAGCAAGTTCTCTAAGTATCCAAAAGTAGGTGGAAGAGAGATAAAGAAGAAGATGAGAGGAAAATTCCTTGTTTCAAGTTTCAAGGTGTGAGAATCGGCCAAGGGGTGTGAGCAGCCCCTTGGTTGTGTCCCTTTGTATACCACCCTGAGACCTTTCAACCACCCCCATTATGATTTGTCCAAACCAATGAGTCCCTTGGCTTAATCGAGTCCCTTGGCTTAATCAAGGAGACCCTTGGTCTTCCATCGAGTTCACCTTGGGTTTTATCTCCATGAGATGGAAACTCTCCATCTCCCACTTGACTCACTTTGAGATGAAAGTCTCCTCAACTTCCCATCTTAGCTCATATTCAACTCAAGCATTATTTAACTCAATTGAACTTATTCATGGTTGACCAAGTCAACCATGACTTAGCCGACCATGTATGTTCATGACACGTGGGTCCCATCTTAGCTATATCATTTGATGATGTGGCCCTTTGCCTAGTTGGCTTCCATGCATGCCACATGGCAATGCTACCTCACCCACTTGCCACCTCACTTGATGAGGTGGATTTAATGTATTTGGATCTTAATTGGGTAGCTGACCCAATTAATTTAACCTTACCCATTTACTTTAAAATCAGACTTAACAATGACCCATTGGGTCCCAATTGGGTAATTGACCCATTTCTTTACATTTACCCAATTACTTAAAATCAAACCTACCCATGATCCATTGGGTCTTAATTGGGTAATTGACCAAATTCCTTACCCATCTAAGGTCCATTTCAACTATTTAAATCTCAAATTCCATTCATTCACAATTTAAATAGATCAATCCAATATATTTATAAGTGATGAAAATCTGGGGTGTTACAATATTACCCTCTTTTGAAATTTTCGTCCCGGAAAACGAGCGAAGTAGGGTTTCAAACATCTTATACAAATAGCTTAGGATGAGCTGCTCTCATTTCTGATTCAAGTTCCCAGGTGCTTTCCTCATTACCATGCCGGTCCCATACCACCTTGACAAATTGAATTGCTCGGTTCCGTAACACCCTTTGCTTCGTCTCAATTACTCTGACAGGCCCTTCGACGTAGGTCACGTCACTTTGTACTTCTATCTCTTGTACGTTCAGCACATGTGAGGGGTCAGGAATGTACTTCCTCAACATAGAAACATGAAACACATCGTGCAGTGATGACAACTGTGGAGGGAGTATCAGACGATAGGCTACTTCCCCCACCCTCTCATGAATTGGAAAGGGTCCCACAAATCTGGGAGACAACTTCCCTTTCTTTCCAAAACGCATGTGTCCCCTTCGTGGCGAGACCTTCAAGAATACTAGATCTCTCACTTCAAATTCAAGAAATCTTCTCCTTGTGTCAGCATAACTCTTCTGACGACTCTGTGCAGTGAGTAGATGTTGTTGTATCATCTTAATATGTTCTGTGGTCTCTGCAACTAGATCAGGTCCAATAAGTGCAGGCTCATCGGCCTCTATCCAGCACCCTGGAGATCTACAGGGTCTACCATACAATTCCTCAAATGGAGCCATCTTGACGCTTCACTGGTAACTGTTATTGTATGAAAACTCAACCAATGGTAAATGATCTTCCCAACCACCCTTGAAATCTAACATGCAAGCTCTCAGCATGTCTTCCAAAATTTGTATTGTCATTTCCGACTGGCCATCGATTTATGGATGGAAAGCTGTACTGATCAACAAGTTGGTCCCCATAGCCGACTGTATGCTCTGCAACACCCTGCCGGTGAATCAGCCACCTCTGTCCGACACAATAGTCTTGGAGATACCATGTAGTCTTATGATATCCTTGATATATCGTCGTCCCAAAGTCTCAGACGAGTCTGTCATCTTGATTGGGAGAAAATGTGCAGACTTGGTCAAATGGTCTACCACAACCCATATTGCATTGTTACCCTTTGATGACCTTGGCAGCCCTGTCACAAAATCCATAGAAATATGTTCCCATTTCCATTCTGGCACTGGTAAGGGTTTGAGCAATCCTGGTGGTTTCTGATGTTCTGCCTTGACTTGCTGATAAGTAAGGCAGTGAGAAACAAAATCAGCTACATCCCTTTTAAGTCCATGCCACCAATAATGTATTTTCAAATCATGGTACATTTTGGTGCTGCCCGGATGAATAGAGAGTTTTGTTTGATGAGCTTCGATCAACAACTCACTTTTGCAGTTTTGAGGCATATATGTCATGCATTGGAATAAGAGACCTTGTCCAGGTCGTAATTCTCATTCTGGTACGACCTCACCATTAGACATCTTGGCCCATATTTCCTCCACTTTCGGGTCTGCCCGTTGTTCCTGCTCAATCTTGGTAACCATATTAGACCGTACCATTAGATTATACATGCTCCTGCGGTCCTTTATGTACAAATTGAATTCCCGGATGGTTGTCAACATTTCCGATTCCTTCATAATCAAACTGGCCACTATTGCATTTGACATGCAACTGAGGGAATTTGTCATTTTATTCACCTTGCCAGGGTGATATCGTAGTGCAAACTCATAATCTTGCAAATATTCCATCCATCTGCGTTGCCTCATATTGAGTTTCTTCTGATCGAATAAATACTAAGCTCTTGTGGTCTGAAAAAACCTCAAATTTCTCACCATATAGGCAGTGTCTCCAACTTTTGAGAGCGAAGACCACTGCAGATAACTCCAGATCATGGGTGGGATAGTAGCGTTCATGGATTTTCATTTGCCTTGAACCGTATGGCACTATATGATGACTTTGAGTGAGAGAGCACCCCCAAGTCCTTCTCTTGAAGCATCACAGTATACTTTATATCCCTTGCCTCTTTCCGGTAAAATTAGAAGGAGCAGTCGTAAGCTTCTGTTTCAGATCCTCAAATCTTCGATTGCATACATCCAACCATTCAAACTTGACTCCTTTCCGAGTGAGTCGGATGAGTGGAGCTGCAATTTTGGAGAAGTCCATAATAAACTTCCGATAGTAGCCAGCCAGTCCCAGAAAGTTGCGAATTTCGGTCACATTCTTTGGAGCTTTCCAGTCTCTAACTGTTGCCACTTTAACCGGGTCCATGGCTATTCCTTCTGCTGATATGACATGTCCTAGGAAGTTGACCTCAGAGAGCCAGAATTCGCACTTGCTTGCTTTGGCATATAATTGATTATTCTCCAGAGTGTCCAGAAGTATCCTCAGATGCTCAGCATGCTCCTCCCGACTGGTGGAATAAATCTGGATATCGTCAATGAAAAGAATCATGAACTTATCCAGATAAGGTCGGAATATCCTGTTCATCAGATCCATGAACACGGCTGGTGCATTGGTGAGTCCAAACTGTATAACCACATACTCATACAGTCCATACCGAGTTTTGAAAACCGTCTTCTCTATGTCTTCATCCCTTACTCGGATTTGATGGTAGCCTGACATCAAATCAATCTTGGAGAAATAGCTGGAACCTCTGAGTTGATCAAATAGATCATCAATTCTGGGTAAAGGGTACTTGTTTCTGACTCTCAGCTGATTCGATTTCCTATAATCCACACACATCCGAAGAGTACTATCATTCTTCTTGCCAAATAATACCGGTGCTCCCCACGATGATGTGATGTTCTGGATGCATCCTAGTCTGAGCAATTCATCAATTTGTTTCTTCAACTCAAACATTTCTGCTGGGGCCATCCGATAATGAGATAATGATACAGGAGCAGTGCCAGGATATAGCTTGATCTCGAAATCAATCTCCCTTTTTGGAGGTAAACCAGGGAGTTCTATAGGACATACCTTTTCGTAGTCTTTCACTACCGCAGGTAGTTTAGCCATTGGTGCCTCGTCTAGTCTGATGTTGTTCAGTACTAGATGGTTCATTTCTTCATGCAATCTCCTGGTCATTGGAATGCTCTGCTTGTCGGCATGTACCACGTGTCATTTTCCCTCGGGTGACCAAATATCACTCTGCGGAGATGACGGTCAATGCTGGCCTGGAAGTTAGCCAACCAAGCCATGCCAAACATGATGTCGTATTTTGTCATCTCGAGTACCAGATAGTTGAATTTAAATCTGAACCTAGTAAGTTCAGTGTCTACGGAAGTGCAGATCAGACCAGTGATGTGTCTCCAATAGGGGATACAATAGTAAGTGCAGTGGACAGTTGTTGTACTAGAGTACCAGTAGCAGATATGAAGGTAGCAGATATAAAGGAGTGTGATGCTCCTGAATCAAATAATGCAAAGGTGTATGAACTACCAACTATTGCCATACCTTGAATCACCGAATGATCCACAATCTTTGGAGGGGGAACCAAAGTATATAGTTGTCCAGATCCTGTCGGAATAGGTGTCTGTCCTGTCTGGTTATGTGCTCTGGATGGTTGAGACTGAGCTGGTCGAGCTGGAGGACGGAAGGAACCCCTGGAGTAAGGTGGTCTATTATTTTTGGACACTCCCTCTTGAAATGGCCCTGCTGGCCACACTGGAAACAAGTGCTAACACCTTACCTGAGAGACTGGTCCTGATGTGGAGGGCTGATTGGGACGGAAACCTCCAGTGGACCCAGTAGAAGGTGAGGGTCTCCCAAAGTTGGGTCTAAATCTTTTGTTTGGGCGGAAAGTATTTCCCCCGCTCTGACTTCGTCGGTTATCCACAAACCTGACTATCTCTGCCAACTCTTGTTCAGCTATGCTTGCTCGATTAACCACTTCTGCCAAAGTAGTTGACTTGAAGATTGTGACTTTGGCTCTTAGGTTAGGTCGCAGGCCCCGTTCAAGCTTCCGGGCCTTCTTGTATTCAGTGTCTACCTTGTACAAAGCATAATATGATAGATGGAGAAACTCTTGATAATAGTCCGCAACAGTCATGGTACCCTGGACCAGAGATATGAACGCTTGTGTCTGCCTCTCCTTCTCCTCCTCTGGAAAATAATGATCCAGAAACATTCAAGCTAATTAGTCCCATGTCATCTCAGTCCTTTCTCCCGCTGGAATCTGTGCTTGCCTATACCTCTCCACCATTTGCCAGCATCATCCACCAATTGTGAAGTAGCTAGCAGTATCATGTCCTCATCACCAGTGATTTTGAGCAGCTTCAAAATCTTGGTAATATTCTCAATCCAGTTCTCCGCTCCTGCGAGTCCCTCTTTCCGTTTGAAATAAGGGGTTCGCTGCTGTTGGAAATCTCTAACCATGTTTTGGTCCTGTGATTCATTGGAGGTTGCGCCTCCATTGCCGTTCTGATGTAGCTGTAGAACGGAAGTGACTACTACCTGTACTAGGCTTTGCAACTCAGGAGGTACTTCAGGAATGTTCACATTGTTCTATCCCTCTTCTTGGTGTGGGTTCTGTACCTCTTCCTCCTGATGTGGGTTTTGTCCGGTATTTCTTCTTCTTGGAGGCATTTTCCTAAGTCATTGAAACATTGTTTGACTTAGTTTTCTCATAAAATTTTATGTTTACATAGTTGGGGAAATTGCCTAATCATCATCTTGCTTTTTTTGTTTTGGGGAATTTTCCTACGTATCACATAATGTCTCTCATTTTGGGGAAAATTATGATATTTCTTGTTTGGGAGGAGATACATCATATTTCGCTATGTTTGATAAATTCACAATTTATAGTGATTGTTCTTCCCTTGCTGTTATTTTCTCCTCAAGTGTTCTTCTCAGATTGAATGCTTACAGTCTGATTCTCAACAAAGTAAATTAATCCGGCCCCCGTGCAGTAGACTCCTAAGAGTCAGTCAGTTGGGATTCTTATTTTGTCAGTGAGACATGATACCGTATATTAACAGTACTTTGCGAAATTCAACACTTCCGGTTTCACTCTGATACCAACTGTAACGTCCCGCCCTATTTCACTCGTCGAAAATCAGAGTATATATACATATATATATATATATATATATTTATAAACAGAGAGTGAGAGAGAATGGGTAAACGTCACGACGCGAGCTAAGTCCTAGTTTCCAAAACTCGAACCTTAACTGGCTACCTTTACGTGTGCGTGGACTAAGTCCACTAAAACAGTTCACACGCTTTACAATTAAATGCGAAATTATTATATGAATAAAATAATATCCATATCAATGACATTAATGAGCAAGGAAGCCAATCACCATTTAATTAATTGAAACTTAAATATCCAAAATATCATCAAACCATAGCAAAATAAATCTAAGTTATTACAATCCCAAAATATCACTTATCTCAATACATCATTCCAAAATCAAGCTAAGTAAAATAAACATAAATTTGTCCAAGCTCCTATGCTTGACTCTCTTCATGTCCAAAGTCCTTTTCATTCCCTGTTCCATCATCTAAAGGGTAGAAGTAGGGCGTTAGTCAACGCACCCAGTAGAAATTCCAAATAGGGTTATGTACACATAGGATCAATATAAAATCAATATAGGAAACATCATATCATGTTTGTAAACCATTTCATAAGTAATAAAATACGATGCATGATTTCCAAAACATAATCATGCTTACTTATGCATCATGCCATGGGTGTCAATGCCAAATGATCCCTCACCCAATTCCCTATCCAACCACATCATATATAGATAGTCTCCTTGTTAAATCACTATATCAAGGTGTTCCCTTGGTCAATTACTTCCATAGTGTTTTGTGATGTACCACCATGTCACTGTTATAGCTCCCCACATATGTTAATCAGAATCACCGAATGGAGTGTGGACTCCTCCCCACATATTTTAATTGGAATCACCAAATGGAGTGTGGACTCCTCCCCACATATGTTAATCGAAAGCACCGAATGGAGTGTGGACTCATCCATTGTGTCACCTCCCATGCCATGCATGAGATAATGAGTGCAAGAATGCCATATTATATCCAATTACATAATATCATTGAAATTCAGTTCACAAAGCATAACCATTTGTTTAACCAAAGTAAATCATCATATATGGAAATAAAACCAGTACATATATATAATCCACAGTGTCTCAATAAGGTAGGAATCCTATATTGTTCTTAAACTTAAAACATACTTTTCCCGTCTCCTTCTTTTCCTTTGGTCTGTAATCCTTCCTTACTCCTTCTTTCCTTTCTTTGTTCTTCAGCAAATTCTCTAAGTATCGAAATGTAGGTGGAAGAGAGATAGAGAATAAGAGGAGAGGAAAATTCCTTGTTTCAAAGTGTGAGAATAGACCAAAGGGTGTGAGCAGCCCCTTGGTTATGTCCCTTTGTATACCACCCTGAGACCTTTCAACCACCCCCATTATGATTTGTCCAAACCAAGGAGTCCCTTGGCTTAACCAAGGAGACCCTTGGTCTTACATCGAGTTCACCTTGGGTTTTATCTCCATGAGATGGAAACTCTCCATCTCCCACTTGACTCACTTTGAGATGAAAGTCTCCTCAACTTCCCATCTTAGTTCATATTCAACTCAAGCATTAATTAACTCAATTGAACTCATTCATAGTTGACCAAGTCAACCATGACTTAGCCGATCATGTATGTTCATGAGACATGGGTTCCATCTTAGCCATATCATTTGATGATGTGGCCCCTTGCCTAGTTGGCTTCTATGCATGCCACATGGCAATGCCACCTCACCCACTTGCCACCTCACTTGATGAGGTGGCAGGATCTTTTTTTCACAGACCACCACATTTAGGGTTTCCCCTTTTGGGAGGGAGATTGCTGCTTCCAGCCTAGCTAGGGCATTAGAGTGAGCATTTTGCCCCCGAGGTACATGTTCAATGTTGAAGTAAGGGAAATTTAGTGTGAGGCGTCGAGCCACTGCATGGTAGGGTAGTAGGTCAGGCTTCTTGACTTCATATAGATCGTTCATCTGATTTAAAAGTTGTTTGGAATCTCCCCGGACTTCGAGATGAGAGATCCCCATTTCACAGGCTATTTCCATGCCAATGATCAATATCTGATACTCCGCCACTTTGAACATGGTTCGGTCAAGACAAAAGAATGTGGTATCATGTAGCCTTCGGGCGTGATGAACACGTGCCAACCCCCCGATGTGTTCTCGTACTTGTGATTATAGCCGGAGGCACCGTCGAAGTACATCTCCCAGGGCTTTGGTGGCGTCTCGTGGAATGCAGAAGCATTATATACTAGTTCATCGGGAAGTTCGTCCCTTAGTTCTGAATCTGGCAGCAGGGGATGTGCGGAGAGGAAGTCCGCGAATGCTTGCCCTTTAACGGCTTTTTGAGGCACATAGATGACGTCGAACTGCGATAGCAAGATTGACCACTTTGCGAGCCTTGGGGCACCGGCTTTTGTCACCAAGATCTTTAGTGGATTGACCCTGGAAATTAGACTGATGGTGTTGGCCAGTAGAAAATGTTGTATTTTTTTAACTACGAACATCAACGCCAAACACTCCTTTTCAACAGGAGAATATTGAAATTCTGCTCCCATCATCTTGCGGCTCAAGTCGGAGAACAAGTGGATTTAAAAAACCTGCTGTAAGTTCACTAAGGAAAGTAGGTCATGGAAAGTGTGGATTAATCAAGAAACTCTTCTACTTAGATCGTCAAGCTCAATTTAGTCAGTCAAGTAATTCGAGTGTCGTGGGTGTCGATACTCAGGGTTACGGTTTGATAAATTCCCTCTTTCTTGTAGCTTTGGCTACCGAACTTATGAAAAGAGGACAGAGCCATAAACCCAAGAGAGAACTCTTTGTTCTGTCTTTCGGGTTGTAAGGCGTAGGAAGTAGGCGAGTCAGTCTAGTCCTTGAGTAGAGCTAGTCGTCCCGTGAGTAGAGAATGCTATTTATGTTTTTAAATAAAACTACAACTACGTGGATTCACTAGCGCCTCCGGCCCTAGCGATTGGTCTCCTCTCCCGAGATGAAGTTGTGGGTAGCACCAGTATCCACCATGGTTCTCGTGGGCTTCCCATTGCTACGGATGTCTACATACACCAACTCCCTTTTAAGGGGCTTCACAACCCCTGCTTGCTCCTTGATTGCGTTGAGCAGCCTTAGTGCTCCCATCCTTGGCTCCTCACCTTCCTCGTTGGCTTGGACCGAGTTCAGGGCCTTTCTCTATGGGCACTCTCTTGCACGGTGATCACCATCACAAATGAAGCAACCAGAGCTCTTCTCATAGTCCTTTTAGCTCTTGCCATCGTATGGCTTCTTGGATGAGTCTTTGTGGCTAGGCTTCTTCTCTCCCCCACCTTTTCCCTTGTTGGGGTACTTGGCCTGTTTGGACTTGGAAGGAGCTTCGGCCTTGCTGTTGTAGTCTACAAGTCGCTCGGCCGCCGCTAGGGCTGATGCCAAGTCTTGCAATGCTCGCCGTTGGAGCTTTTGTTCCGCCCACGGTTGGAGACCGTCCATGAAGAAGAAGAGCTTGTCTTTCTCCGTCATGTCGGTGATGTCCAACATGCCTTTTAAAGCTCTTCCTTGCCAAGTACTCCACATTCTCAGGAAGGAATTGTAGCTTCAACTCCTTCTTGAGATCCTCCCAAGTCTAGATGGTACAGAGGCCCTTCTCGATGTCACCATGCCTTCTACACCACCAGAGCATTGTGTCGTCGGTGAGATGATGGCCGTATGTACTTTGGCTTGCTCGTCTTAAAGCTTTGATGCCTTGCTCCATCTGCCACAAGAAGTTCTCCAACTCTTTGGCATCCCTTGCGTCATTAAAGCACTTTGGCTCGTGGATCCTGACCTTGGTGATCTCCCTTAGAGTTGGCCAGCTATTGGCCACGGCCTTCTCCAAGACCACAATCTTGGCCTTCAACTCCTTAATCTCCTTGTTCATGGTTGACGTGATCCTAGTGATTTGGTCTTTGAGTACCTCCACAACACTCTTCATGTTGCCCTCGAGCTCTTCGACGGCTTCAGTACATGAATTTTGTTGCCCTAATAGGCCTCCAACCTATCTTCTCCATCAGCCATGGCAAGTTCCAACTTGCCTACCCGGTCCTCCAATGAGCCGAGGTCCATGGACCTGTCCTTCCTTGGCTCTATGGACCTCTCGCTCTTCGACTTGGAAGATCCGGGCCTCCTCTCATTCGGATCAGTCGCAATGACCTTCGACGCCGACATGGTGCTTTTGATTGACCTGCTCTCTAACACCAACTGTCACAGGGTTACAAAATCCTTGCTTCTCGCCCGTGCTCCCCTCGATGTGAATCCATAGATTCTTTCACTCTAACTTCTGAATCTGCATCTTGAACTGAAACAACCAATGAAGCACTTGTCTCGGCCTTTGGTCATGGTGGTGGGGAGGATGTTGGTGGGTCAACTTTAGTCGGTCCCGCTCCTGCTATCCCTGCTTCTGTCCCTGCGGAATCTCGATATCGATCTCAATCAATGGGCTCTGGTTCATAAGTTCCTTGCCTCCGCTACCTAAACTCAGTCAAATACAATTGTGGGTGATGCTCATGATCCTATTGGCATCGGAGCAAGTTTGGCGGACACAAACTATTATTGGTAATGGGCAAACGACACTTACGCGGGATCTCTGTGCCTTCTCTTGAAAGAATCTAAGTGGAGTGTTCGAGTTGTTATCATGCAGGATCGGAGGAGTAAAGTCGTACTAAGAGCCAGCGTACCTGCTCATGGGAGTTAGGCCTGCTCTGTAGTCGGCAGACGTAGCAGGGCCATCTGAAAGAATACTGGAAAAACTATTGCTGGAGAAAACAAATTACGCTGGGTTCTCCATTCCATGGAGTATGCAGTGAGTTTGAATTGACCCGGTTCTCATAGCGTGTTGGTTCATTTTGCTACCGTCCTCCCTAGTTGTTACCCAACGAACAAGGAATTTGAATATCCAAAACAGAATTCCCCATGTTCCGTATCTCACCATTTCCATGTTGCAACCTAATCTCGATTTACCTGTTACTTTGACCCAACCCAACCCTATCCCCTGCTCCTTTCCCTAACCTTCCCATGAATTCTTTGTTTTTTATAAAGGGACAACTAACGAGTATAAAAACAATTCAAATGAGTTTTGTTTCACATCGACGGGAAAAAGCTTTGGCACCTCAATGTTGGCTCTTCGCCACCTCAATCCGCTCCCGTTTACTACCAACATCCAACACAACCCAAAACTCCTCGTATGCCATGCTGGGACATTTTCTTGTTGTGTTGACCTTGCAATTTATCCTCGTGCAAGTCACAGGAGATTGATTTGGCAGTTGCTCTGATCTTGAAGTTAGCCTTCATTTTACAATGGAGGGATTTGGTGGATACAACAATTTATACTTGGGCGGTAAGGAGGATATGTTTGTGTGTGGCATGCCTCTAGGCGGTGCCAAGTGGGACTAATCAAAGGCAGGGTTCAGATGCTTATTTCGACAGCGGAGCTTGGAGACTCCCTGTTTCGAACAAGCAACTCGAGTTACTTGTCGATCTCGTCGAAACTCTCTTGAAGATTGACCCAGTCGTTGTTCTTCATGATGGCGGCTTTGTACAACACCTTGTGCAAGTAACTCTTTCACCCTTCCAACATTGCCCTGTTGGAGAGTATTTGAGTCAATATGTCCATGCACTGAACCCCATCTGTGCTGCTCTGGCAGCTTTCTTCATTGTATCGCTGGCCTCTTGAGGTTTATAATAAATACACAAGCTCGACGCGCCTCAAGGCCACTTTTGCAGCTGCCCTGAAATCCCCTTTCTGTTCTAAATACTTTTGAACATTTTCCGTGACAACAGACAATATAGGTTCGTCCTCGAGTCTGCCATCATTTGAACGGGTATTGGGACTGATGCAAGTTTTATTGAAGAACTCAGCATCCATTCGCTCGAGAAAGGTAAACAAGCAAATTGCCCCAGATACGAATCGTCCCTTTATGCTTGGACAAAAATCATATACGCATTAAGGATGTCAAGTAAGACAAGCATGTTCAAACAGTTTGACGGCTTCTACGTCGTGATGAAGTGACCTGCTTTATATCGTAATTTACACTCCTCCCACGTGTGCATGTCTTTTCAAGGGAATTACTGTTTTAGGAAACGACGTTGATGGCAGGCATTCTGCGTTCGTCAGCGGTGATGAGCTGGTATGCACCATTGGAAAGACCCTTTCTATAACATATGGCCCTTCCCATTTTGTGTAACGCCCACCCCTTTTCACCGAAAATCAGAGTCTATTTTTTTTTTTAAGTGACAAAGGGCACGGACGTCACGACGTGAGTTAAGTCCGAGCTTCTAAAGCCCGGCCCTTAACTGGCCAACCCTACGTGTGCGTGGAACGAAGTCCACGAAAAATGGTTCACACGCAGAAGTAAGCTCGAGGAATACTACCCTAACTGCGGAAATTACAATAGAGGCTAACTTACAACTTTTAGATAGCAGGGAAGATTTCATCATTTAATTACTAAAATGCCATAACATCATATGTCTACAATAAAATCCAAATCATAGCAATAAGTCTAAAATATTACATTTCCAACAAGCTAAACTATACAAATACACATTTCCCAAAATAAACTTAAATAAAATAATTAGTCCGTTTTCCCAAGCTCCTAAGCTTGGCTCCCGTCTCGTCCTTCTGCTCTGGCATTTCCTGCGTCATCAGCTAGGGTAGAAGTAGGGCGTTAGACCACGCGCCCAGTAGGACTCCGAGTAGGGCTAGCACATGGATTAGTAATAACAACATGCAGATAATATTATAATAAAACCATGCACTTTGGGCAATGTCATGCAATGGGTATTCTATGTCATGAATCCCACCCATCAATCTCATCATCATTGTACAATGTCCCTTTTTCAACCATACATAGTGTTCCAAATAAAATCCATACCATCATCGTGCCATGACCCTCTTGATAGAAAAACCTCATCAAGATGCGATCCACACTAGGCATCCCCCTTGATGGAAGAACCATCATCAAGGTATAACAATAAATACAACATGCCCCTTGATGGAAAACCATCATCAAGGTATCATAATTACAAAGGTCCCCCTGATGGCAAAGCCTCATCAAGGTATAATAATACATATAAGAAATATCTCCATGCTTGTTTGTCGGCCGCCCCGACGGAGCATGGACTCCGGTTTCATTTCATCCTTCCCCTGCCGTATCCCTCCCATGCCATGCATGAGATGTAGATGCCATATGCCATGTAATATATGTAACTCAATGTCATAAAACCCATCTTAAAAACAACCACAGGATTACCAAAATAAAATAGAGGAAAACATCACATGATACTAAATCCAAAACCCATCTTAAAACAACCCATATAATTTCCAAACTAATTCAAAGAAACCATCACTCAATCCATGACTTACAAAAAGGTAGGAATCCTACCAAATACCGGCTAGCGTTCTTTCTTTCGTTTCCACCCGATAGACCCGGTCGCCGATCCGCGTACCGCTTGCGATGTCCGGTACCTTATTATATATTAGCAATTAGTCCATGTTTTAACCATTTCTAAACCCATACATCATGTCTTAGTGTGTTTTCCTCATTTTGGCCAATATTTACAGTTTTGCCATTACACTCCCATGGATAATTCATTCCCTCTTCCATATACATTATGGTCTATTATAATGGATCCATAACTTAGACCCATTAATGATCCATAACTTAGGTCCGTTAATGACCCAGTAACCATATCATGTGATCATAAAATTAGTCCTTTTATTGACCTAATCCTTATTCCTTTAAACCCATACAAAACCCCATACTTAACCCTTTAAATGGCTAATGGATCATGGGTTCAAAATACCCAATTCATCAAATCTTTCCATGGGGTTTACATCATGCATTTAAACCACAATGAGTCCATTATCCACTTATTCCCTTTATTCATAATTGATCCATATACTTACCAATCATGAGATACAACCATATCTTAACCTAATCTCCATTAGCTAAAGCATATCCATAGACTTTAATCTTAGCCTATCCATTGGTTCACAAAAATGGGTCCATTGATGTCTCATTAACCATGACATAAGAACATTAGCAATTAACCACTTAATTAACCTAACCTACAAATACACATTAATCTTAGGCCTTAATTGGTTCACAAAATGGGTCCATTGATGTATTATTACCCATAACATAACTACACTAGAAAAATTAGGTATTTAAATACTCTAACCCTCATTCATTTCTCCCAAACATAACACCAAATTTAATCCACAAATGGGTCATGGGTTCGGCCATACACCATGGTCGAACCCATGATGCCTTTATCCCATTTTTTCTTTGGCCTATTTACACATTTGCACCCATCACAAGCCCTTCCATGAAGGGTTTTAATTTATACATTTAAATCATCATTCTTAATCACATTCAAGTCCATAAACTTAGCCATATTCCTATTACAACTAATAATATTGGGTCCCTTTTGGTCCATCAACACCACCCACATTTCCCATTTATTTTTTCATAATTCATAACCATTAATCCACCATTGGATCACCATAGGGTTCGGCCATACACCATGGCCGAACCCATGGTTCATGATCCATTCCCAATTACCACTCTTTTTGAGGTCTTTAACATCATTCATACTTCCCATGCATTCTTCATTTACAATGCCTTTAAGAATTACCCCATTCAATTATCAAAACCCTAACAATTAATCAATCATATAACCAATCACCTAATCACCCACCATGGGGTTCATTATCCATTCATGCCTTTTTAAGGCCACCAAATCATTCACATCATTCATAAACTCCCTCATAATTCTTTTAAAATTTGCAACATTTAATCATTAAGCACTTAAAATTCTAAACCATTATCCATGCTTCCATTCTTAATTAATTAAATTACACAATGTCCTCCATTCCTTAAAACCCTAAGAAAATCACACATTACCTAATCACCCACCATAGTATGGCCGAACCCTATGGCTCACAATTTCCTTCCAATTCCACATAATTCCATGCTTAATAACTTAATTACATTACATTCCTTAATCCATTTATTTTTCCTTAAACTAACCCTAATTTACCCATGAGGGTTTTATCCACTTTCCATCCTTCAAATTGATGGATTTGAAATCAAGGCCATGATTTGGCCACCTCTAAATCCAAGAAATGGATTTCATAGCCTCTTAAACCCTAAGAAAAATCCAAACCTCTTGTTAAAAAATATTCACAATCCGACGGCTCCTCCGACTTTCGCCACTCCCGTCGGCTTCCTTAGCCTCCTTTCTTCTTCCTCTTAATCTTTGGTCGGCCAAGATGCTTGATCAATGGTGAAAACCTCCAAGCTTAGGGTCGGCTAAGGTAGGGTTTGCTTGAGAGAGGGAAATGAGGAGATGATGAGAGGGAAGATGATAGACCTTGATCTTAGATTAATGAACTAAGAAATTGCATTTGTTTTCTTCTCTCCTTATCTTCTTTTCTCCTTAATTTTTCTTCTTCTTCCTCTTCCTAGTGTGTGGGACGGTGGTGGAGAGCAAGATGGGAAAAATGAAATGAGAGTGAAAGAGCATCGATGGAAAAAGATGGGTAAAAGAGATAAGGTTTATCTCAATTGGGTGGAGTAATTAATTCCTCCCACCAACCAAGCTTAGATATTTATCTTGCTTTATGGTGGTGGTTGAGATAACCACCACCCAAGTCCAACGTGTTTGAGCTTGGAATGAGATGTTTTAGTCTCCCACCTTTTTGACCATTTGACCCTCATTTTAACTTAGCTTAATTAACTAATTAATTGGATCATTAGGTTAAGTTAATTAATTCCCACTTGAACTTAATTCCATTAAATTCCCTCCATGAAATCCACCCATGGTTGACCAAGTCAACCATGGTGGCTAGCCCCACCAATTCTTGGTCCACACGCCACCTCACTTGGTGAGGTGGAGGTGGGTCCCAATTGGCCATGTCACCTTGATCTAATTAAAATTAACTTAGGTGATTTTTCACATTAATTTATTCAATCCCTTCCAACTAATTGGATCTCCATTGGGCCCATGGCCCAATTACATTCCCTCCTATCCATTTAGCTTAGAGCTTAAATCCTCTTGGCCCATTGGGTCCCAAATGGGTATTTGACCCAATTTGACCATTCTTGACCCAATTAATCATTATTGACCCATTAAATGAATTTCATCTAATCCATGGTCCAATTGGGCCATAATTGGTCCATTGTCCATATTTTGATCCACTTAACATTTATTCATTAAAATTTTCAATTTCCATCATTAAAATAAATAATATCCACATATTCATTGATTTAAAAATTCCGGGCTATTACATTTTGGCTCAAACTTTAGTTTGGATCGGCGTGAGATCATGATAGGCCAAGACGAGATCTCTCTTTTTGAAAGAATGCCTGCGCACCATTTTGTCAAATGCGTGAGACATCCTTGCTTGGTATACTTCGAGGGTTTGCTGAGCTTGCAGCCCTTTTTCATCCAGGCCCTCGAGTTCAGCGAGCCAAAGTTTCGTGTTTTGCTCCATCGTCATAGAGCACTGCATGGCCACCCACAGCGAGGGAATTTGTACCTTGAGCTGAAGAACCGTTTCTCCGCCGAACACTAGTGAGTAAGGTGTTGACCGCGTCGCCGTGTGATGCATGGTCCTGTAGGCCCATAGAGCTTCCAACATCCTTTCGTGCCAGTCACGTTTATTCTTGGAGATGACCTCCTTCAATATCATTCATAGCTTCTTGCTGAACGCTTCAGCAAGTCCATTGGGTAGCGGATTGTATGCCATAGAGAAGTTTTGTGTGATTTGAAACTTATCGCAGAATTTGTCCATCCATGGTTTAGTTCTTGAATGGAGAACAAAATGCGGGGATCCCATATCTGTATATGATATTGGTGCTGATGAAATCTTCTGCCGCTGCTCCTGTCACGGATTTGAGAGGTACGACCTCCGTCCACTTGGAGAAATAGTCGGTTGCCACCAATATGAACGTGTGGTTTCCTGAGGACGGTGGGCTTATGGGCCCAATGACATCTATGCCCCAGGAGTGGAAGGGCCAAGCCGTCACTGTAGGGTGTAATGGTTCTGGCGGTTGGTGGATGAAATTTAAGTGCAGTTGGCACACCTGACATCTTTTGGCGAATTCCATTGCATCGACCACCATGGTGGGCCAATAATAGCCCAAATGTTTTGAGTTGGGTGTGAAACCCCTTCCTTGTGCGCACCGCATATGCAAGGATGCACTTCTTACAAGGCTTGTCGCTTCCTCTTCCTTTGGTCGAGTAAGCTTTCGCTTCCTAATACGAGTGAAGCCAATGACCAATGGAGATTGCTTTATTTCTTGTTCAAGTTCATACAACCGCTAATAGACCAGCTCTAGCTCTTAATACCGGCTACCGATGGACCTGTTTCTAACTCGAGTAAAAAGAAAGGCACCTGTCTCGAGTGAAAAAGCAAAACCTATTGCCTTTGCTTCCTTGCTGGTTGTGCTGGCAGGGCTAGGAGAATGGATTGTGCGGAGGTGAGGTACGAAGTTAGATCGGTTTTGACTCTACTTGACGGTTACTTGTTTACTACTGATTCCTAATATGCTTATTACTCTTCCTAAGAGTTCTATTATTCTTATTCCTTTGCTTGTGTTCGTGTTGCTGGTCATACTCTATAAGTTCTAAATAAAGAATGAGAGTTGAAAGCGGTCGTGCTTCTTGCTAGGAAGGGCTTCTGTTCACTTAGCTTTATATGCGCATCCGTTTGAGGGGTGGTTTTCAGTGGGTTTAGCATGCTCTATCTACAAAATAAGAAAATTGGATTGCCCGACCTTTCCCCGAATGCCAAGGTCTAACCAGCCTTAGCCCCCTCAGTGGTTACGGTGACTTGAAGCCTAGCAGCTTAAGACCGGAACGATTGGTGGATCGTTCTAGGCATCGTGCAAGCAAGTGACATCTTACCTGAGCTTTTCTCGAGCCATAAATTGATCTGAGGTTAGCATCTTCCATTTGGGGCATGTGATACACAAAGGTCTCCCATTAGTCTCGTGTTCTCGTCCATGAAGTGTTGATTGTTTCCACCAGACAATAAACTGAAGCTGATCTTCTTTTTCTGCCCCAACTATTTACATAGTCGATAATCAATCGACATGTAACGTATAAAAGAAGAAAGCGTGTTCTCTCTCTCTGTCTGTTCCAGTCCCGCCAGACAAATGAGTGGTCGGATTAGAGCAAGGGACACAAGCAGGAGTAAGGACGCATATAACTACTATTGTATTGCTACTATCCTTATCTGCTACTACTCGTCTCCCAAATGAGTCTTTAAACCAATTCCTTTCATTGAGGATGGACAACCTGACTACTCCTGAAACAGCTGGGTGAAGAACACTTGGGGGGCAAGTCCAATCATGCAGCCGTAAAGGACTTTCCAATGGTAAAGAGACTATAGGGTTGTTTCATAGGGCCTTGTGGTGGTCCTTGTAACGCCCGCCCCTTTTCACCGAAAATCAGAGTCTATTTTTTTTTTTTTTGAAATAAGAGTGACAAAGGCCCGGGACGTCACGACGCGAGTTAAGTTCCGAGCTTCTAAAACCCGGCCCTTAACTGGCCAAGCCTACGTGCGCGTGGAACGAAGTCCACGAGAACGGTACGCACGTAGACGTAAGCTCAAGGAATTATAAACTAAGTGTGAAGTTAAAATAGAGACTAACCTACCGATTTAGATAGCAGGGAAGATAACAATCATTTAATTACCAAAATACCTCAACATCACAATGTCCAAAAATAAAAACCAAAACATAGCAAGTAATCTAAAATATTACATTTCCGACAAGCTAGGCTACTCAAATACATTTCCAAAACAAATCTAAATAAATTAAGTAGCCGCCTTCCCCAAGCTCCTAAGCTCGGCTCCCGTCTCGTCCTTCTGCTCCGCCATCTTCTACGTCATCAGCTAGGGTACAAGTAGGGCGTTAGACAACGAGCCCAATAGGACTCCGAGTAGGGCTAACACATGGATTAGTGATAACAAGCATGCAGATAATAATATATGAAAACCATAAAATGAATGCTATGCCATGGATATCTATGTCATGAGTCCCACCCATCATCCATACCATCATGATATCCCCATGTTTGCTTCTCGGTCGCCCCGACGGAGAATGGACTCCGGTTATATCTCCACATATCAAGATATCCCCATGTCTGTTTCTTGGTCGCCCCGACGGAGCATGGACTCCGGTTATATCTCCACATATCAAGATATCCCCATGTCTGCTTCTCGGTCGCCCTGACGGAGCATGGACTCCGGTTCCTTTATTTTCCCGCCCATGCCATGCATGAGATGTAGATGCATTATGCTATGTAATAAATATATAATCCATAGTCTTAATATAGAGTTCATAACTTAGCATATAATTCATAGCCTTGCATTATGCCATATGAGATACATAAATCATGTTCTTAAAACTCATCAAACCATCATACAATCCATGGCTTACAAAAAGGTAGGAATCCTACCAAATACCGACTAACGTCCTTTCTTTCGTTTCCGTCCGATAGACCCGGTCGCCGATCGCGTACCGTTTGCGATGTCCAGTACCTTATTATACATTAATAATTAGTCCATGTTTGTTTTTAACCTTTTAAGTCCATTAATCACACCTTAGCGGGGTTCGGCCATACACCTTAGCCGAACCTCACTAACTAGGTTTTGTGGGTCCCATTTAATCTATTAAACCTTTTAATCCCATAAGTCTTAAAAATCAGCCACCCTAGGCTTTATTAATCACATACTTAAGGCTACCATAATTGCACTTAAGTCCATGATCATTTCTCATGGAGTTCTTGAATTTGGCCATTATTTACGGTTTTGCCACTACCTCTTTTTCCATGGTTAATCATTCACTTAACCATGTACACCTTTATTCATAATTGATCCATACACTCAAGTCCATTAGTGACCCATTAATCATGCCATAATATCATTAAAACAACCCTTTTTCTTAACTTAATCTACATTAATTTACCACATACATAAACCTTTTCTTAGCCCATAAAAATGACTTACAATTGAATCATCATTCTTAACCACATCTTGAGTCCATAATTGATCCATCAACCATATCACAAGACCACTTACCTCAACCATCTAATTAACCTAATTCCATTAATTGTAAGCATATACATACACATTAATCTTAGACCAAAAAATGATCTACAATTGGGTCATGGGTTCGGCCATACACCATGGCCGAACCCATGATGTGTCTTTCTCCATTTTCCTTGGGTCCATTTACATCACTTGACTCCATCACAAGTCCCTCCACTGAGAGAATCTAAACCATATATTTAATTCATCATTCCTTAATCATTATTTGATACATTTAGGGTTCATCAATCTTAGCCATAATTCCCTTTTCTTTTCAACATTAGGTTCATCATTTGGAGTTCATCAACATTACCAATCTTCCCCACCATTCTTCCATATTTTACCCCTATCATCCTAGGGTTCAAAATCATTCCATCCATAAAACCTCTCCATGGTTTTTCCTCATTTAAAAACCCCTTTAAAATTATCCACCTTTAATCATTTAAAATCCTAAAATCATTAACCACCCTCATTGTCTTCCATTCTTATAAACCTTAATAATTAAATCAATCATCTACCATGGGGTTCGGCCATACTACATGGCCGAACCCTATGGTCCATTAATCCCTTCAAAATCCACACATATCTATGCTTAATTAACTTAATTACATACTATCCTTAATCCATTTTATTTTTTCTTAACCCTAATTTACCCATTAGGGTTTTGTCCACTTTCCATTCTTCCATTGGATGGATTTGAGATCCAAGGCCTATGATCATTTGGCCACCATCAAATCTAATAAGAATGGATCCCAAATCTTAAACCCTAAAAATTCAAATCTCTTGTTTAGGAATTACTTACAATCCGACGTCTCCTCCGGCTTTTCTTTCTCCTCTTGATTTCCTTAGCCTCCTTTCTCCTTCTTCTTGATCTTTGGTTGGCCAAGATGCTTGATCAATGATAAAAACCTCCAAGCTTGGGTTCGGCCATCATGGGTGTGTTTGAGAGAGGGAGAGGAGGAGAAGAGGATGGTGAGGAAGAAGATAGTATGGCTTGATCTTGGGATGATGGGCCAAAAATTGCACTTCTTTCTTCTCTTGTTCTCTTCTTTTCTCCTTAGCTTTCTTCTTCTTCTCCCTTGGGTGTGGGACGGCAATGGGAGAGTGAAAGATGGGAAGAGTAAAATGAGAATGGGATAAGAGATGGGGAAAAAGAGATAAGGCTTATCTCATTTGGTTGAGTAATTAATTCCTCCACCTACCATACATAAGATATTTTTCATGCTTTATGGTGGTGGTTGGGATAACCACCACCAAGCCAACATTTTTCTTTTGAGCTTGGAATGAGGTGTTTTGGTCTTCCACCCTTTGACCCCTTTGACCACCATTTGTTTAGTTTATTTAATTAATTAACTCGATAATTAACTTAGGTTAATTATTTCCTACTTAACCTAATCCCATTATTTCACCCATGGTTGACCAATTCAACCATGGTGGCCAGCCCCACCAATCCTTGGTCTACACGCCACCTCACTTGGTGAGGTGGAGGTGGGTCCCAATTGGCCATGTCACCTTGGTCAACTCATCACTAACTTATGCGATTTAATTTAATCCATCTTCAACTACTTGGATCACCATTGGGCCCATGGCCCAATTAAATTTATTTCTTACCTATTCACCTTAGAGTTTACATCATCTTGATCCATTGGGTCCCAAATGGGTATTGGGCCCAATTTGACCATGCTTGGCTCAATTGACCATCATTGACCCTCTAAATGATTTTAAATCCAATCCATGGTCCATTGGGCCATACTTGGGCCCTTGTCCAAACTTTGATCCATTTACCATCTATTCCATCAAATTTTCCAATTTCCATCATTAAAATAAATAATATCCACATTTATATTAATTTAAAAAGTCCGGGCTATTACAATACAATCCTCTTTTGAAATTTTCGTTTCGAAAATTCGAACGAAGTAAAGGTTCAAAGCAACTCATACAAAGAGCTCTGGATGAGTGGCTATCATTTCTGATTCAAGTTCCCAGGTGGCTTCCTCATTGCCATGTCGTTCCCATACCACCTTGACCAACTGAATAGCGCGGTTCCTCAGTACTCTTTGTTCTCTCCCGATCACTCTGATCGGCTTCTCCACATACGTCACGTCGCTTTGCACATCGACTGTAATGGCCCGGGAATTTGTAAATCAATATGTATGTGGTTATTTATTTATTTTAATGGCTGGAAATTTGATGGAATAAATGGTGAATGGATCAAAATATGGACAAACGCCCAAGTATGGCCCAATGGACCATGGATTGGATTTAAAATCATTTAGAGGGTCAATGATGGTCAATTGAGCCAAGCATGGTCAAATTGGGCCCAATACCCATTTGGGACCCAATGGATCAAGATGATGTAAACTCTAAGGTGAATAGGTAAGAAATAAATTTAATTAATTGGGCCATGGGCCCAATGGTGATCCAAGTAGTTGAAGATGGATTAAATTAAATCGCCTAAGTTAGTGATGAGTTGACCAAGGTGACATGGCCAATTGGGAGCCACCTCCACCTCACCAAGTGAGGTGGCGTGTGGACCAAGGATTGGTGGGGCCGGCCACCATGGTTGAATTGGTCAACCATGGGTGGATACATGGAGGAAATCTAAAGAGATGAAATAAGGTTAAGTGGGAATAAATTAACCTAAGTTAATTGTCTAATTAATTAAATGATTAATTTATCTAATAGGGTGGTCAAATGGTCAAATGGAAGACCAAAACCGCCCATTTCAAGACACAAAAAAAACGTTGGGCTCGGTGGTGGTTATCCCAACCACCACCATAAAGCATGGAAAATATCTTGTTTGGGTAGGTGTGAGGAATTAATGATAAAGTAGAACTTAAGCAACCAAAAAGGAGATGGTTTCATCTCATCTCTTAAATCCCATTCTCATTTTCACTCCCTCCATCTCATTCACTCTCAAAACTGTCCCTTACACACCCAAGGAAGAGAGGAAGAAAACTAAGAAGAGAAAGAAGAAGGAAACTTAGAAGAGAAGAGAAGAAAAGTGCAAACTTTGGGCCACCTCTTCAAGACCAAAGCTTGAGGTAATTTTTCCATCCCATCCTCTCCCTCTCTCTCTCAAGCACACCCCATGGTAGATGATTGATTTATTTATTAGGGTTTATAAGAATGGAAGCATGGAGAATGATTTAGGGTTTTATGTTTTTAAATGATTAAATGTGGGTAATTTTAAAGGGTTTTAAAATGGAAGCCATGGTAAGTGAGGTATGATTTTTAGGATTTTAAAGAATGGAATACATGGAGGGTGGTTAATGATTTTAGGGTTTTAAAGGAATGAATCTGAGAGATTTTTAAAGGGATTTAAATGAGGAAAAATCTTGGGAAATATTGGTGATTTCAATGGCCTCAAAAATGGTGGATGAAAGTGAACCCTATGGTGATGAAATGGTGGATTTATTGGGTGTAAAATAATGGAAAAATAAATGGGGAATGTCGGTGGTGTTGATGAACCAAAGTGAACCTAATGTTGATAGTTGTAATGGGAATGTGGCAAAGTTAATGGACTTAAATATGATTAAGGAATGATGAATTGGATATATGGTTTAGGTTCTCTCAATGGAGAGACTTGTGATGGAACTAAGTGATGTATGTAGACCTAAAAAACAAAATGGGGAAAGAAACATCATGGGTTCGGCCATGGTGTATGGCCGAACCCATGACCCATTTATGGATCAATTTATGGATTAAATTTGGTGTTATGTATGTGTTTAAATAAATGGAGATTAGGTTAATTAAATGGCTGAATTCTAATGTTGTTGTGTCATGGTTAATGAGACATAAATGGACCCATTTTGTGAACCAATTGATGGACTAAGATTAAGGTATATGCATGTAACACCCCAATTTCTCAATGAAGTGGATAATTACGAAAATGCCCCTAGTTTGTTA
Organism: Chimonanthus praecox; assembly: GCA_022113865.1. Taxonomy (NCBI): domain Eukaryota; kingdom Viridiplantae; phylum Streptophyta; class Magnoliopsida; order Laurales; family Calycanthaceae; genus Chimonanthus; species Chimonanthus praecox. The sequence goes on along the minus strand of CM039088.1, from coordinate 31,618,149 downwards.
AATTAATTATTTTGTGATGTCAAATAAGGAAATGGTGGGGCCCATTGCTCAAATTAAGATCATATGAGCACATTATAAATGTCAAGTTTGATTGGATGGGTAATGTACATCAATTGGGTCGAAAATGGCTAAATGGGTCAAAGGGCCCAATTGGACCCAATGGGTCATAATGGATGATTTGACCATTGTGTAAGCTCAAATTAAATGAGGTCAAGCTGAATTGATTGGAAATCAAGTAGAACAAAAATGGGTAAGCTTGATACACAAGTGGAAACCATTTAAAAGCGGCAAAATCAGCCCATTAATGGGTCATGTTGTCAAAACGGGTCAAGGAATTAATTGGGGACCCAATGGGTCTGGTTGACTATGTTGACCACGGATGACCGTATGGGCCCTCAATTGAACTCAAGTGTGAGTTAGTTCAGCTTGAGTTGGACTGATTCGGAGTGACTTTTAATTAAGAATAGAGTTGACTCAAACATGGTGGATTAAATGTGTTGAGTAGGATGAGTTGAGTTGCAATAAAAAGATCATGAGTCAAGTGAGTCAAGAGGAAGTGGAAAGGAGTTCTAATCTCACCAAACTCTTAATCAAACCAATCCTAGCTGTTGGAATGAAGAGGTGCCTTGGCAAAGCCAAGGGACACAAAGGTTGGCGGCATCATGCATCTCATGAGATGCATGTGTTAAGAATGAAAGGGTGCAACGTTTGGAATGAAGGGGTGTCTTGGATGGCACCCAATACCCCATCGTTTTTGCCAAGGTTTAATGAGGGAAATGAATGGGAGTTGGGGCTGAAGTACAAAAGGGAAAGACCACCATTGTTGGCCGATTTTCACATTGAAAGTCCAAGGAATTCTCATCTATCTCTCCCTCTCTCCAAACTATCTTCTTGGCTGAACCAGCAAAGGTGGTTGCACCAATTGATCAAGCATATACCAGCAAAGGAAGGAAGGCAAAGAAGGATAGGAAGTAAAGAGCAAAGGCAAGAGGAGAAGCTTGGAAAATTTGGTGAGTATTTTTATAGATCTATGTTAAATAAAGAGTTTTAAGTTATGAATTTGGATGACATAATTTGGTCAAGTATGGCCGAATTTGTCAAAGGTCTAAACCATAGAAGATGGTGTCAAAAAGGGATGGAAATGGACCATAGGGTTCGGCCACCTTGGAGGGCCGAACCCCATGGAAATAATTGGTTGATTTGGATGGTTTTTGGAATTTAAAACCATGCAAGTATGGGACTGTTTTTAGATGTTTTATTAGACTTGAAGTGCATGTGTTAAAAAGGTTAAAACATGCACTTGAATGTCATGAAGGACTGAAGGTACCATGGATATAAATTGATAAAATGGACGATTGGGCTCGGCCATCTTGGATGGCCGAACCCCATGAAGTGTTATGGTCACTTGGATTGAGTTGTTATAAAATGAAAACCATGCAAAGTGATGGACTGATTTGGAGGGTTTTGAGGGGTAAAAACCCGGTAATATTACACTGATTATTACATGTTTAAATGAGACCTAAAACATGTTTATGAGGACCAAGACATGGACATAGGGTTCGGCCACTTTGGATGGCCGAACCCCATGAAAGAATTTGATGAATAGTATGGCTTTGGAGAGTTAGAAACCATGTAAATTATGGGGTTTCTATGAGATTTAAATGACGTTACATATTAGCATTTTGGTCGGCCAATGTATGGTTGAACCCTGATAATATTGTGATTAAGTTATTGATTTAAATCAGGGATAGTTGATTATATAATTAAATCAAGAAAACCATTGGGTTTGGCCATGTGTATGGCCGAACCCCATGGGCTGTTTTTGGGAGAAAGGATGGGATTGAATTCCATTGGAAACTATGATGTGTTTTATACTTTAGACTTAAGAGTTACCTAGGTTTAGGTATGGATTTAATAGTAAGCTGATTAATCATGAATAAGATGAAAAGTGGGGACAAAAATCAGATTTGGTGAGGTTCGGCCATGTGGTATGGCCGAACCCCACTAAGGGTCATTGGTGGTCTTAATGTGTAGCTAATTATGTGATTAAAGATGTGTGAAAGAATGATTTAAATGAGCAAATGAAGATGTGAGGTTCGGCCATGGGTATGGCCGAACCCTACCAAGGTGGTTTGGTCATAGTCAAGGATGTTTAAGGAAAAGGTTGGTCTCAATGGCATAATGGTAATTATGGGAGAAATGATCAAAGGTAGAATGATCATAGGTATGGTTGTATGGACCCAAAACAAAGGGGTATGCTTCGGCCATGCTGTATGGCCGAACCCTACCAAGGTATTTTTGTAGAATTTGATGTTTAGTAGGGATTAAACAAATGAGAGACCAAAGGATAAATAGGTGAGGTTCGGCCATGGGTATGGCCGAACCCCACATAGTGCATTTTTAGGACTTTGACCAAGTTGGAATTTTGAATTGCTGCTATGTAAATAGGGTATCCAGACTTGGGTATACGGCGTACGAGTCGTGAACGGGTGACGATTAAGAAAGATCGAACACTGAAGAGAATCTTCAGTAGGTTTCCTACCTACTTGTAACCACATTTACACTTGTTTTCATGATGGTTTTTATGAGATATTGTCATACAATTATTTATTATATTTTGAAAGATGAGTTATGTATTTACAAATGACATACAATGCATTGGCATCTCATGCATGGACATGGGATGATGATTGAGGATATGCTGTGTTGCAATTATGAGTTACCGTCTTCCTTAGGCGATGAGAGTCCCGCCAGGAGGAGTAACATGATGATAAGAGTCACATTGGTCTCCTTAGGCGATGAGAGTCCCGCCAGGAGGACTACTATGTGATATGAGACAAGTCAAGTCATGGCTATATGTATGTGTGATGGGGTGGGGCTCATTACATTTGCATACATACATAGCATGTTTTTGATAAACAGATATTTGATATATGCATGATTTATAAGCTAACCTTGTGGTAGCCCTGATCGGGAACCTACTGGGCCGTTGATCTAACGCCTTAATTCTATCCTTAGAAGATAATGCAGGAACAAGGAAAGGGAAAGAGAAGGTCGATGACCGGGAGGGGAGCCAAGCCTAAGCGCTTGATTGTTGTTCAGGACTTCTTTATTACTGTCGTTTGAATTATATTTTGTGGACATGTAATAAGTTAATGCATTGCTATGGTTTGATTAAATTATTAACATTGGATGGTTGTTTTATGTTAATTATTAATTGAGACTGTTACTTGCTATCTATTCAATCTATTTCCGCAGTTAGTCTAGTTTATTCAGCAAGTCATTGTTTAGTTCCATGTGTGATTTGTTATCATGGTCTAGTACATGTACACATGGGTGGCCAATTAAGGTTCAGACTTGAGTAGTCTGAACTTAACTCGCGTCGTGACGTCCCTCCTCCCTTATCCGGTTTATTTTTTTTAAAAAAATAGACTCTGAAATTGTCTCGGAAAGGGCGGGGCGTTACAATGCATATGGATTAATTGATGGGAATTAGATTAAATAAAGGGCTGTTTTTAATAATTTTATGTCATGGTTGATGGGTCATAAATGGATCCAAGATTATGGATCAACTATGGACCTAAGAATGGAGAAATGACATGAGAACCTAACCATGGAGGAGTAGTGGCAAAACCGTAAATAATGGCCAAGTTTAAGAACCCATGGAAGATGATCATGGGCTTAAGGGCTTAAAGTAATAAACTTATGTATGGTTAAATAAAGCCTAGGGTGGTTAGTGTTTAGACTCATGTAATTAAAGGTAATTAATGGATTAAATGGGACCCGCAAACCTGTTAGTGAGGTTCGGCCATGGTGTATGGCCGAACCCTGCTAAGGTATGATTAATGGACTTAAATGGATAAAAATATGGACTGATTTGGTAATGTATAATAAGGTACCAGACATCGCAAACGGTGCGCGATCGGCGACCGGATTATCGGATGAAAACGAAAAAGGGACGCTAGTCGGTATTCGGCAGGATTCCTACCTTTTTGTACGCCATGGATACGTGATGGTTCCTTTAAATTATTTGATAATTATATGATTTGTCTTATGATGGATTTTAAGGTTATGAATTTTATGTTAATGCTATGAATTATATTTTAAGGTTATGCATTATATGTTAAGGCTATGTATTATATATTAAGGTTATGAATTATATATATTACATAGCATAATGCATTTACATCTCATGCATGGCATGGGCGGGAAAATAAAGAAACCGAAGTCCATGCTCCGTCGGGGCGACCGAGAAGCAAACATGGGGATAGCTTGATATGCTATAACCGGAGTCCATGCTCCGTCGGGGCGACCGAGAAGCAGACATGGGGATAGCCTGATGTTCTATAACCGGAGTCCATGCTCCGTCGGGGCGACCGAGAAGCAGACATGGGGATAGCCTGATGTGCTATAATCAGAGTCCATGCTCCGTCGGGGCGACCGAGAAGCAAACATGGGGATAGCCTGATATGCTATAACCGGAGTCCATGCTCCGTCAGGGCGACCGAGAAGCAAACATGGGGATACTTTGATGTGTTGAGATATAGTCGGAGTCCATGCTCCGTCGGGGCGACAGAGAAACAAACATGGGGATATCATGATGGTATGGATGATGGTTGGGACACATGACATGAGACACCCATGGCATCGCATTCATTTTATGGTTTTCGTTTTATTACTATCTATATGCTTGTTCTCACTAATCCATGTGTTAGCCCTACTCGGAGTCCTACTGAGCGTGTCTAACGCCCTACTTCTACCCTAGCTGATGACGCAGGAGATGGTGCAGCGGAAGGGCGCGACGGGAGCCAAGCTTAGGAGCTTGGGGAAGCGAGCTACTTAGTTTATTTTACTTTATTTTGGAAATGTATTTGAGTAGCTTAGCTTGTTGGAATGTAATATTATAGATTACATGCTATGTTTTGGATGTTAGTTTACACATTATGATTTTGAGATATTTTGGTAATTAAATGAATGTTTCTTCCCTGCTATCTCAAATTTGTAGGTTAATCTCTATTATCCTTCCGCATTTAATTTAATATTCCTCGAGCTTACTTCTTTGTGTGAACCATTCTCCGTGGACTTCGTTCCACGCACACGTAGGGTTGGCAAGTTAAGCGCCGGGCTTCAGAAGCTCGGACTTAATTCGCGTCGTGACGTCCGCGCCCTTTGTCACTTGTTATTTTCAAAATAAAAATAAAATATAGACTCTGATTTCGGTGAAAAGGGGTGGGCGTTACAGTTGGTACCAGGGCGAAATCGGAAGAATGAATCTCTCGAAGTATGATTAAGACGGTTGCACGTCTCACTGACAGATAAGAATCCCAACTGACCGACTCTTCGGAGTCCTTTGCATGGGGGCCGAGTTAATTTACTTCGATGGACTCAGACCAAAACATTCAATCTGAGAACAACATTTGACGGAAAGGAATGATAGCAAGGGAAGAATAATCAATCTAAGTTGGAATCATCAAACATAGCAAAGTAGGATGTACTTCCCCGGTATCCCCAAATTGAACAACAAACAATAGGAATTTTGAGATTCCCCCCCCCCCCCCCCCCCCCCCGAAACAAAAGGAAAACCAAGTGTGCTTATTTGGCAATTTCCCCAACAAAGTATACTTAGTCGGTAATTCTCCCCCAAATTGAAGAAAATATTTGATACTTAGGAAAAAATTTCCCCAAAAATATGAACACGACAATTTTATGAAGGAACTAAGCCGATAAATGTTTTTCAATGACTTAGGCAAATGCCGCCAGAAAGAAGAACTCGCAAGAACCCACGGGTAGAGGAAGAGGTGCCACCACCTCGTAAGGAAGAGGGGTACAGCCACCCCATTAGGAGGAGGGACAAAATAGTGTGAACATACCTGTTGTGCCTCCCGAATTGAAGGAATTGGTTCAAGCGGTGGTCACCTCTGTCCTACAACACCACTTGAATGGGGATACAGCCACCAGCGACTCCAAAAAACGGAATATGGTTAGAGATTTCCAGCAACAGCGCCCTCCCTACTTCAGGGGAAAAGAAAGGGCTGTCGGATCAGAGCACTGGTTGAAAAAGATCACTCAGATCTTGAATCTGGTTCAGATTTCCGGTCATGCTGATAGGATCTTACTGGCTACATCTCAACTGATCGAGGATGCCGGTAATTGGTGGGAGGTTGTAGAAAAGCAGCAAGCACTTGTGCCGGAAAGGCAAAAGATTGCCATGACATGGGAAGGGTTCTCAGCTACCTTTCTAGAGCAGTATTTTCCGGAAGAGGAAAGAGAGCACCAGACTCAAACCTTTCTATCATTGGTGTAAGGCAATATGACGGTGGCTGAATATCACAGGGAATTTCTAAGGCTATCCGTCTATGCATATTATATGGTGGATACCGAGCATCGGAGGGCCCGTAAGTTTGAATGGGGACTTCGGCCAAGTATCAAGGCCAAGGTAACAATATTCAAGGCAGCCACACTGGCTGAGGTGGTCAGCAGGGCCACTATAGCGGAGCGAGAATTGAATGAGATGGTGCGGTTTGACAACCGCCGAGGGCAGAGTGGGCGGGATGCATTTCAACCTAACAAGAAGTTCCGCTCGAACTTTAGCAGACCCTCACCCTCCATTGGATCTACAGGGGACTTTCGCCCCAATCAGCCCTCCTTATCAGCATCAGTCACTCAGATTCCCCGGGGTGGGAACACATGTTATCAGTGTGGCCAACAGGGCCACTTCAAGAGAGAGTGTCCACAGATTAGCAAGCCCTCTCACTTTCGGGGTTCCTTCCGTCCTCCAGCTAGACCAGCTCAGTCGCAAGGAGGCAAAGCATACAACCAAGCGGGGCGGGCGACAAACCCTACGGGATCTGGACGGCTTTTTACCATACCTTCTCCAGTGGCGGTGGATCGCTCGGTGATTCAAGGTATGGCCGTAGTTGGTAGTTCTTATGCTGTTACATTATTTGATTCTGGAGCTTCACATTCTTTTATATCTGCTGCATTCATATCTGTTACGGGTACATTAGTACAAAACCTGTCCACATCACTTACCATTGTATCCCCCGTCAGAGACACATCTTTGGGACTCATATGTACGGCATTGAACACTGAACTCGCGGGATTCAGATTCGAGTTCAACTATTTGGTAATCGATATGGCTGAGTACGATGTTATATTTGGCATGGACTGGTTGGCTACATTCCAGGCCCATATTGATTGCCATCTTCGTAGGGTGATATTTTGGTCACCCGAGGGAAAGCGGTACGTGGTACACGCTGACAGACAGGGCATCCCTAGAAGGCTGCAGGAAGAATTGAACCATCTTACCTTGAATAGACTCAGATTAGATAGGGCACCAATAACTGAACTTCCGGCGGTAGTAGCAGATTATGCCGAGGTATTCCCAACAGAGCTCCCTGGTTTGCCACCCAAGAGGGAGATAGACTTTGAGATCAAGTTATACCCCGGCGCCGCTCTAGTATCATTGCCCCATTACAGGATGGCACCAGCTGAGATGACCGAGTTGAAGAAGCAGATTGATGAACTGCTCAGACTGGGTCTTATTCGGAACAACACATACGCATGGGGAGCCCCGGTATTATTTGTGAAGAAGAACGACGGTACCCTTCGGATGTGTGTGGACTATAGAAAATTGAACCAGCTGACTGTCAGGAACAAATATCCCCTACCCAGGATAGATGATCTGTTTGATCAACTTAGGGGTTCCTCTCACTTCTCCAAGATTGATCTAATGTCCGGGTACCATCAAATCCAGGTTAGAGAGGAGGACATAGAGAAGACAGCCTTCAGGACCCTGTATGGCTTATATGAGTATGTGGTCATGCCGTTTGGACTTACAAACGCACCGGCTGTGTTCATGGATTTGATGAACAGGATCTTCCGTCCTTACTTGGACCAATTTGTGATCATATTTATTGATGACATTCTGATTTATTCCAAGAGTCAGGAGGAACATGCCGAGCACTTGCGGATAGTCTTGGACACCTTAAGGAAGAACCAGTTGTATGCCAAAGCTAGCAAGTGTGAGTTCTGGCTATCTGAGGTCAACTTCTTGGGTCACATTATATCAGAGGAAGGTATAGCTGTGGACCCCGCTAAAGTAACGGTAGTGAGGGAGTGGAAGGCACCGACGAATGTGACCGAGATCCGCAGTTTTCTGGGATTGGCCGGTTACTACCGGAAATTCATCATGGATTTCTCCAAGATTGCAGCTCCACTTTCCCGACTCACTCAGAAAGGAGTCAAATTTGAGTGGTCAGATCTGTGCAACCGGAGATTTGAGGAGCTAAAGGAGAGGCTTACAACCGCTCCTATTTTAATCTTGCCGGAAAAAGGCAGAAATTATGAGGTATACTGTGATGCCTCAAGTGAGGGACTGGGGTGTACACTCAGTCAAGGTAATCGTGTGGTGGCGTACGGATCAAGACAGTTGAAAATTCATGAACGCCACTACCCCACACATGATCTGGAGCTAGCAGCAGTGGTCTTCGCTCTCAAAAGCTGAAGGCACTACCTTTATGGTGAGAAGTTTGAGGTGTTCTCCGATCACAAGAGCCTAAAGTACTTATTTAATCAGAAGGAACTCAACATGAGAAAGCACAGATGGATGGAATACCTGGTGGATTATGAGTTCGCACTTCGGTATCATCCTGGCAAGGCGAACAAAGTGGCGGATGCCCTCACTCGCATGTCACATACGACAGTAGCCAGCTTGATCAGGACGAAATGAGAGGTATTGAATACCATTAGAGAGTTTAAACTCTACCTCAATAACCATGGGACCATATATAACCTGATCATACGATCCAACATGGTCTCCGAGATTGAACGGGAACAACGGACAGATCCAGAGGTGGAGGAGATATGGGCTAAGATGTCTACCGGTGAGGTTGTACCGGAGTGGGAACTACGACCAGGACAGGGTCTTATGCTCCGAGGCAGGACATATGTGCCTAAGCGCTGCCGAAGAGAGTTGTTGATTGAAGCACACCAAACCAAGCTCTCTATCCATCCGGGCAGCACCAAGATGTATCATGACCTTAAGAGGCACTATTTGTAATGGCCCGAAATTTTAAATCAATAAATATGTGAATATTATTTATTTTAATGATGAAAATTGGAAATTGGTGGAATAAATGGTAAATGGGCCAAAATTCGGACAAAGGCCCAAATATGGCCCAATAGACCATGGATTGCATTTTAAAGTCATTTAAGTGGTCAATGATGGCCAATTGGGCCATGGGTGGTCAAATTGGGTCAAATACCCATTTGGGACCCAATGGGTCAAGAAGGTTAAGCTCTAAGGTAAATGGGTAAGATGGAAATGTAATTGGGCCATGGGCCCAATGATGATCCAATTGGTTGTAGTGGGCTTAATAAAATTTAAATCACCTAAGTTATTTGGAATTAAACCAAGGTGATGTGGCCAAGTGGGACCCACCTCCACCTCATCAAGTGAGGTGGCGTGTGGACCCAAGGTTTGGTGGGACCGGCCACCATGGTTGATTTGGTCAACCATGGGTGGAGTAATGGAGTTAGGTTAAGTACAAATGGATTAACCTAAGGTAATTATCTAATTAATTAAATAAGTAAATTATTTAAAATGGTGGTTAAAAGTGGTCAAAGTGGGGCCAAGAGGTGAAGACCCACCTCATTCCAACTTCAAATATGAAACACGTTGGGCTTGGTGGTGGTTTAGATAACCACCACCATAAAGCAATTTAAATATCTCAAAAATATCTTAAGGTTGGTGAATGTAATTAATGTAAAGTAAAAAATGGGGATAAGCCTCATCTTTTCCTTTCTTTCTCTCTTTTCATTCTCATTTCAATCCTTCACTCTCTTATGGCCGTCCCACACTAGGAAGGAGAAGAGAAGGAAATTAAGGAAAGGAAGAAAAGAAGAGAAAGGAATTTAGAAAGAAGGGAAGAAGAAGCTAAGAGTTGGCCGATCACTCCTAAGACCCAAGACTTGAGATATTTTCCTATTCCCTCCTCCGTTTTTCTCTCTCAAAACTGCTACACCTTGGCCGAACCAAACCTTGGTGACCTTATCTTAATCAAGCCACCATTGGCCAAGTATCAAGGAGGAAGAAGAAGGAGAAAGGCTAAGGAGCAAGAGGAGCAAGAGACAACAGGGAGAACCAAGGGTTGTAAGTATTTCCAAACATGTTGTTATGGTTCTTTTAAGAGAAATCGCGAAGGAAGGAAGTCCAAAACATGCAATGGAACGGACTAACAAAACAGTCAATCAACTGAATCTGAGATTCAGTCGACTGAACAGATAATAACGAACCAGAAACGAAGTTCTGGGAGTTTCAGCCGACCGATTGAATCAGAGATTCAGTCGACTGAACTAGTGATAAACGATTCAGAAACAAGTTTCTGGGAGTTTCAGCCGACTGAATGAGGGATTCAGTCGACTGAACTAATGGTGGCCTGATAATAAAATGAGTTCTGGGAGTTTCAGCCGACTGAATCTTATGATTCAGTCGCCTGAACACAAACATCTCGGATAAGAAAAGGGTTCTGGAAGTTTCAGCCAACTGAACATACGATTCAGTCGACTGAATGGATACTTATTAAACACGTAAAGGGATGGTTGATAGTTCAGCCGACTGAATCTATGATTCAGTCGACTGAAAATAAACTGGCAAGACAATCAGACAATCTGATTTGAAGTCAGCCGACTGAATCTGTGATTCAGTCGACTGAACTACTGATTCAGTCGACTGAACTGGTAATTCAGTCGACTGAATCGAAATGTACAGTTTTGAATATCTTCAGAGATCACTGTTAATCCGGTAGGAGGAATGGAGACTATGTTAAATTAAAGGGACTGATTTTATGATGCTAGATCATGGTTAATGAATCCTTAATGGATCTAAGTTATGGATGAATTTTGGACTTAGAATGTACATAAATGAAACGGATAGATGCTGCGTTTTAGGCTCGCAAATCAGAATATTTAAAATGGCCAAAATTGGATTTATGGATGTGTGTTTTAAATCAATGGAAAAAGAGGCTAAGATAAGGGCTGATTTATGATAATCTTGTGACATGATTAAAGATCATTAATGGACATAGGTTTATGATCAGTTAGAGATTTAATCATGAAATAAAATACGGACTAATTCGGTAAATGTGTAATAAGGTATTGGGCGTCGCAAACGATACGCGATCGGCTACCAGATTATTGAAGGGAAACGTAACGGGACGCTAAGTGGTATTCGGTGGGATTCATACCTCCTTGTAAGCCATGGATATGTGATGGTATCTTTATCTTATTTTGGGGACTATGGGATTTATTTTATGATGGGTTTTCACGATTATGAATGTTATGTTTAATACTATGATTTATATTTTAAGATGATGCATTATATGCCAAGGCTATGTGTGATATACTAGAGTTATGAGATATATATATATATTACATAGCATAATGCATTACATCTCATGCATGGCATGGGCAGAAAAAAAAAAAAACCGGAGTCCATGCTCCGTCGGGGCGACAGAAAAACAGGTATGGGGATATTTTGATAACCGGAGTCCATGCTTAGTCGGGGCGATCGAAAACAGGCATGGGGATACCTTGACGAGGTTTTGTTCCGTCAAGAGGGATATGATATTATATGGTTTGGATGATGGGTGGGATGCATAACATAGACACCCATGACATGGCATTTACTTTATAGTTTCATTATATGATGGTTTTTCAGCTTCCATTAGGTTATTATCTATATGCTGTTATTACTAATCCATGTGCTAACCCTACTCGGAGTCCTACTGGGCGCGTGGTTTAACGCCCTACTTCTACCCTAGCGGGTGATGCAGGAAATACCGGAGCAGAAGGACGAGACGGGAGCCAAGCTTAGGAGCTTGGGAAGGCGGACTAGTTATTTTGTTTAAGTTGAATTATTTCATTTTGGAAATGTAAATTGAGTAAATTAGCTTGTCGGAATGTAACAACTTAGATGGCTTGCTATGTTTAGATTTTATTTTTGGACAATACAGTTTAATGGCATTTTAGTAATTATACGGATGTTTCTTCCCTGCTATCTGAAAATTGGTAGGATAGTCTCTATTATCATTTCGCATGTAATTTTATATTCCGCGAGCTTACTTTCTACACGTGAACCGTACTCGTGGACTTAGTTCCACGCAAGCGTAGGGTTGGCCAGTTAAGGGCCGGGCTTTAGAAGCTCGGAACTTAACTCGCGTCGTGACGTCCGTGCCCTTTATCACTTTTATTAAAAAAAAAAAAATGTACTCTGATTTTATGGTGAAAAGGGGCAGGCGTTACACTATTGGTGGCGGGGACTCAAGAAAGACGTGGCAGAGTCTGTTGCTCATTGTCTAATTTGTCAGCAAGTTAAGGCAGAACATCAGAAACCACCGGGTCTACTTGTACCTTTGCCAGTGCCAGAGTGGAAGTAGGAGCACATATCCATGGACTTCGTAACAGATTTGCCAAGGTCATCAAAGGGCAACGATGCGATATGGGTTGTAGTGGACCGATTGACTAAGTCTGCGCATTTCCTTCCCATCAAGATGACGGATTCATCGGAGACATTGGGTCGACGGTACATCCGGGATATCATCAGACTACATGGTATTCCCCGGACTATTGTGTCCGACAGGGATGGCCGATTCACCGGCAGAGTATGGCAGGGCATGCAGTCGGCTATGGGGACCGACATATTGACTAGCACAGCATTTCATCCGCAGACTGTGGACAGTCGGAGAGGACAATACAGACACTGGAGGATATGTTGAGAGCATGTATGCTAGACTTCAAGGGCGGATGGGTGGATTATTTGCCACTGGTGGAGTTCTCTTACAATAACAGTTACCAGGCAAGCCTCCAGATGGCTCCGTTTGAGGCCTTATATGGTAGGCCGTGTAGATCTCCAGTGTGTTGGACAGAGGCCGGTGAGCCTGCGCTAATTGGACCGGAGTTGGTTGCAGAGACCACGACGCAGATCAAAATGATACGGCAACATTTACTCACTACGCAGGCCGTCAGAAGAGTTACTCCGACAAGAGGAGAAGGTTCCTCGAGTTTGAGGTGGGAGATTTGGTGTTTTTGAAAGTCTCACCATGAAAGGGGCACATGAGGTTCGGGAAGAAGGGGAAACTATCGCCTAGATTTGTGGGGCCGTTTCCGATCCTGAAAAGGGTGGGGGGTGGGGGGGGGGGGGGGGGTAGCTTATCAGTTGGCGCTCCCTCCACAGCTATCATCTCTGCATGATGTATTCCATGTGTCCATGTTAAGGAAATACAACTCCGATCCTTCACTTGTCCTGAGTGTGCAAGACGTCGATGTACAAAGCGACGTGATGGATGTGGAGAAGCCGATCAGAGTGATCGGGAGCGAACAAAGAGTGCTGCGGAACCGCGCTATTCAGTTGATCAAGGTGGTATGGGAACGACATGGCAATGAGGAAGCCACCTTGGAACTTGAATCAGAGATGAGAGCCGCTCATACGGAGCTCTTTGTATGAGTTGTTTTGAACCTCTACTTCACTCGAATTTTCGGGACAAAAATTTCAAAAGAGGATTGTATTGTAATGGCTCGGAATTTGTAAATCAATATGTATGTGGTTATTTATTTATTTTAATATTAGAAATTGGAAATTGGATGGAATAAATGGTGAATGGATCAAAATATGGACAAAGGTCCAAGTATGGCCCAATGGACCATGATTGGATTTAAAATCATTTAAAGGGTCAGTGATGGTCAATTGGGCCAAGCATGGTCAAATTGGGCCCAACACCCGTTGGGACCCAATGGATCAAGATGATGTAAACTCTAAGGTGAATAGGTAACAAAATAAATTTAATTGGGCCATGGGCCCAATGGTGATCCAAGTAGTTGAAGATGGATTAAATTAAATCGCCTAAGTTAGTGATGAGTTGACCAAGGTGACATGGCCAATTGGGACCCACCTCCACCTCACCAAGTGAGGTGGCATGTGGACCAAGGATTGGTGGGGCCGGCCACCATGGTTGAATTTGTCAACCATGGGTGGATATATGGAGGAAATCTAAAGAGATGAAATAAGGTTTAGTGGGAATAAATTAACCTAAGTTAATTGTCTAATTAATTAAATGATTAATTTATCTAATAGGGTGGTCAAATGGTCAAATGGAAGACAAAAACTGCCCATTTCAAGACACAAAAAAAACGTTGGGCTTGGTGGTGGTTATCCCAACCACCACCATAAAGCATGGAAAATATCTTGTGTGGGTTGGTGGGAGGAATTAATGATAAAGTAGAACTTAAGCAACCAAAAAGGAGATGGTTTCATCTCATCTCTTAAATCCGATTCTCATTTTCACTCCCTCCATCTCTTTCACTCTCAAAACCGTCCCTTACACACCCAAGGAAGAGAGGAAGAAAACTAAGAAGAGAAAGAAGAAGGAAACTTAGAAGAGAAGAGAAGAAAAGTGCAAACTTTGGGCCACCTCTTCAAGACCAAAGCTTGAGGTAATTTTTCCATCCCATCCTCTCCCTCTCTCTCTCAAGTACACCCCATGGTAGATGATTGATTTATTTATTAGGGGTTATAAGAATGGAATAATGGAGAATGATTTAGGGTTTTAAGTTTTTAAATGATTAAATGTGGGTAATTTTAAAGGGTTTTAAAATGGAAGCCACGGTAAATGAGGTATGATTTTTAGGGTTTTAAAGAATGGAATACATGGAGGGTGGTTAATGATTTTAGGGTTTTAAATGCATGAATGTGAGAGATTTTTAAAGGGATTTAAATGAGGAAAAATCATGGGAAATATTGGTGATTTCAATGGCCTCAAAAATGGTGGATGAAAGTGAACCCTATGGTGATGAAATGGTGGATTTATTGGGTGTAAAATAATGGAAAAATAAATGGGGAATGTCGGTGGTGTTGATGAACCAAAGTGAACCTAATGTTGATAGTTGTAATGGGAATGTGGCTAAGTTAATGGACTTAAATATAATTAAGGAATGATGAATTGAATGTATGGTTTGGGTTCTCTCAATGGAGAGACTTGTGATGGAACTAAGTGATGTATGTAGACCTAAAAAAAAAAAAATGGGGAAAGAAACATCATGGGTTCGGCCATGGTGTATGGCCGAACCCTTGACCCATTTATGGATTAAATTTGGTGTTATGATGTGTTTAAATGAATGGAGATTAGGTTAATTAAATGGTTGAATTCTAATGTTGTTGTGTCATGGTTTATGAGACATAAATTGACCCATTTTGTGAACCAATTGATGGACTAAGATTAAGGTATATGCATATGGATTAATTGATGGGAATTAGATTAAATAAAGGGCTGTTTTTAATAATTTTATGTCATGGTTGATGGGTCATAAATGGATCCAAGATTATGGATCAACTATGGACCTAAGAATGGAGACATGACATGAGAGCCTAACCATGGATGAGTAGTGGCAAAACCGTAAATAATGGCCAAGTTTAAGAACCCATGGAAGATGATCATGGGCTTAAGGGCTTAAAGTAATAAACTTATGTATGGTTAAATAAAGCCTAGGGTGGCTAGTGTTTAGACTCATGTAATTAAAGGTAATTAATGGATTAAATGGGACCCGCAAACCTGTTAGTGAGGTTCGGCCATGGTGTATGGCCGAACCCCGCTAAGGTGTGATTAATGGACTTAAATGGATAAAAATATGGACTAATTTGGTAATGTATAATAGGTACCGGACATCGCAAACGGTGCGCGATCGGCGACCGGATTATCCGACGAAAACAAAAAAGGGACGCTAGTCGGTATTCGGTAGGATTCCTACCTTTTTGTAAGTCATGGATAGGTGATGGTTCCTTTAAATTATTTGATAATTATATGATTTGTCTTATGATGGATTTTAAGGTTATGAATTTTATGTTAATGCTATGAATTATATTTTAAGGTTATGCATTATATGTTAAGGCTATGTATTATATATTAAGGTTATGAATTATATATATTACATAGCATAATGCATTTACATCTCATGGATGGCATGGGCGGGAAAATAAAGAAACCGAAGTCCATGCTCCGTCGGGGCGACCGAGAAGCAAACATGGGGATAGCTTGATATGCTATAACCGGAGTCCATGCTCTGTCGGGGCGACCGAGAAGCAGACATGGGGATAGCCTGATGTTCTATAACCAGAGTCCATGCTCCATCGGGGCGACCGAGAAGCAGACATGGGGATAGCCTGATGTGCTATAATCAAAGTCCATGCTCCGTCGGGGCGACCGAGAAGCAAACATGGGGATAGCCTGATATGCTATAACCGGAGTCCATGCTCTGTCAGGGCGACCGAGAAGCAAACATGGGGATACTTTGATGTGTTGAGATATAGCCGGAGTCCATACTCCTTCGGGGCGACCGAAAAACAAACATGGGGATATCATGATGGTATGGATGATGGGTGGGACACATGACATGAGACACCCATGGCATTGCATTCATTTTATGGTTTTCGTTTGATTACTATCTGTATGCTTGTTATCACTAATCCATGTGTTAGCCCTACTCGGAGTCCTACTGGGCGTGTCTAACGCCCTACTTCTACCCTAGCTGATGACGCAGGAGATGGTGCAGCGGAAGGGCGCGACGGGAGCCAAGCTTAGGAGCTTGGGGAAGCGAGGTACTTAGTTTATTTAACTTTATTTTGGAAATGTATTTGAGTAGCTTAGCTTGTTGGAATGTAATATTATAGATTACATGCTATGTTTTGGATGTTAGTTTACACATTATGATTTTGAGATATTTTGGTAATTAAATGAATGTTTCTTCCCTGCTATCTAAAATTTGTAGGGTAGTCTCTATTATCATTCCGCATTTAATTTAATATTCCTCGAGCTTACTTCTTTGTGTGAACCATTCTCCGTGGACTTCGTTCCACGCACACGTAGGGTTGACGAGTTAAGGGCCGAGCTTCAGAAGCTCGGACTTAACTCTCGTCGTGACGTCCGCGTCCTTTTGTCACTTGTTATTTTCAAAAAAAAAAAATATAGACTCTGATTTCGTTGAAAAGGGGCGGGCATTACATCGACGTCTTGCACGTTCAATACATGTGAAGGATCGGGGTTGTACTTTCTCAACATGGACACATGAAACACATCATGCAAAGTTGATAATTGTGGAGGAAGTGCTAACTGATAGGCTACTCCCCCCCCCACCTCTTCAGGATTGGAAATGGGCCCACAAATCTAGGCGATAGTTTCCCCTCCTTCCCGAATCTCATGTGTCCCTTCCGTGGTGAGACTTTAGAAAACACTAAGTCTCCCACCTCAAACTCGAGGAACCTTCTCCTCTTGTCGGCGTAACTCTTCTGACGGCTCTGCGCGGTGAGTAGGTGTTGCCGTATCAACTTGATCTGCGTTGTAGTCTCCGTAACCAACTCCGGTCCAATCAACGCAGACTCACCAGCCTCTGTCCAACACACTAGCGATCTATACGGCCTACCATGCAAGGCCTCAAATGGAGCCATCTGGAGGCTTGCCTGGTAACTGTTATTGTGAGAGAACTCCACCAGTGACAAATGATCCTCCCATCCACCCTTGAAATCTAGCATGCATGCTCTCAACATATCCTCCAGTGTTTGTATTGTCCTCTCTGACTGCCATCAGTCTGTGGGTGAAATGCTGTGCTAGTCAATATATCAGTCAAAGCTGACTGCATGCCCTGCCATACTCTGCCAGTGAATCGGTCATCCCGGTCGGACACAATGGTCCGGGGAATACCATGTAGTCTGATGATATCCCGGATGTACCGTCGACCCAAAGTCTCCGACGAATCTGTCATCTTGATAGGAAGGAAATGTGCAGACTTCATCAACCGGTCCACCACGACCCATATAGCATTGTTGCCCTTTGATGACCTTGGCAACCCTGTTACGAAGTCCATGGATATGTGCTCCCACTTCCACTCTGGCATTGGCAAGGGTGCAAGCAAACCCGGTGGTTTCTGATGTTCCGCCTTAACTTGCTGACAAGTTAGGCAACGAGAAACAAACTCTGCCACATCTTTCTTGAGTCCACGCCACCAATAGTGCCTTTTAAGATCATATACATCTTGGTGCTGCCCGGATGGATAAAGAGCTTGGTTTGGTGTGCTTCAATCAACAACTCTCTTCTGCAGCTCTTAGGCATATATGTCCTGCCTCGGAACACAAGACCCTGTCCTGGTCGTAATTCCCACTCCGGTACAACCTCACCGGTAGACATCTTAGTCCATGGTAGACATCTTAGTCCATATCTCCTCCACCTCTAGATCTGTCTGTTGCACCCGTTCAATCTCGGAGACCATGTTGGATCCTATGATCAGATTATATATGGTCCCATGGTTGTTGAGGTAGAGTTTAAACTCTCTGATGGTATTCAATACCTCCCACTCCGTCCTGATCAAACTGGCTACTGTCGCATGTGACATGCGACTGAGGGCATCTGCCACCTTGTTCGCCTTGCCCGGATGAGACCGAAGTGCGAATCATAATCCGCCAGGTATTCCATCCATCTGCGCTGTCTCATGTTGAGTTCCTTCTGATCAAATGAATACTTCAGGCTCTTGTGATCTGAGAACACCTCAAACTGTTCACCATAAAGGTAGTGTCTCCAGCTTTTGAGAGCGAAGACCACTGCTGCTAGCTCCAGATCATGCGTGGGGTAGTGGCACTCATGAATTTTCAACTGTCTTGATCCGTATGCCACCGCACGATTACCTTGACTAAGTGTACAACCCAGTCCCTCACCTGAGGCATCATAGTACACCTCATAATTTCTGCCTCTTTCCGGCAAGATCAGAATAGGAGCGGTTGTAAGCCTCTCCTTTAGCTCCTCAAATCTTCGGTTGCACAGATCTGACCACTCAAATTTGACTCCTTTTTGAGTGAGTCGGGTAAGTGGAGTTGCAATCTTGGAGAAGTCCATAATGAATTTCCTGTAGTAACCGGCCAATCCCAGAAAACTGCGGATCTCGGTCACATTCGTCAGCGCTTTCCACTTCTTTACTGCCGCTACTTTAGCTGGGTCCACGGCTATACCTTCCTCCGATATAATGTGCTCCAAGAAGTTGACCTCAGATAGCCAGAACTCACACTTGATGGCTTTGGCATACAACTGGTTCTTCCTCAAAGTGTCCAAGACTATCCGCAGGTGCTCGGCATGTTCCTCCTGACTCTTGGAATTAATCAGGATGTCATCAATAAATACGATCACAAATTGGTCCAAGTAAGGACGGAAGATCCTGTTCATTAAATCCATGAACACAGCCGGTGCGTTTGTAAGTCCAAACGGCATGACCACATACTCATATAAGCCATACCGTGTCCTGAAGGTTGTCTTCTCTATGTCCTCCTCTCTAACCCGGATTTGATGGTATCCAGACATCAGATCAATTTTAGAGAAGTGAGAGGAACCCCTAAGTTGATCAAACAAATCATTTATCTGGGGTAGAGGGTACTTGTTCCTGACAGTCAGCTGGTTCAACTTCCTATAGTCCACACACATCCGAAGGGTACCATCCTCCTTCTTCACAAATAACACTGGGGCTCCCCATGCGGATGTGTTGTTCCTAATAAAACCCAGTCTGAGCAGTTCATCAATCTGCTTCATCAACTCAGTCATCTCAGCTAGTGCCATCCTGTAATGGGGCAATGATACTGGAGCAGCACCGGGATACAATTTGATCTCAAAGTCTATCTCTCTCTTGGGTGGCAAACCAGGGAGCTCTGTTGGGAATATCTCTGCATAATCTACCACTACCGCCGGAAGTTCAGCCACTGGTGCCCTATCTAACCTGAGGCTATTCAAGACAAGGTGGTTCAACTCTTCCTGTAGTCTCCTAGGGATGCCCTGTCTGTCAGCGTGCACCATATACCGTTTTCCCTTGGGTGACCAAAATATCACCCTACGAAGATGGCAATCGATATGGGCCTGAAATGTAGTCAGCCAGTCCATGCCAAATATAATGTCGTACTCAGCCATATCGAGTACCAAATAGTTGAACTCGAATCTGAATCCAGCGAGTTCGGTGTTCAGTGCCGTGCATATGAGTCACAAAGATGTGCCTCCGACGGGGGATAAGTGATGTGGACAGGTTTTGTACTAATGTGCCCGTAGCAAATATGAATGCAGCAGATATAAATGAATGGGAAGCTCCAGAATCAAATAATGCAACAGCATAAGAACTATCAATTACAGCCATACCTTGAATCACCAAGCAATCCACCGCTACTGGAGAAAGTATGGTAAAAAGCTGTCTAGATCCTATAGGGTTTGGCGCCCGCCCTGCCTGATTGTAAGTCCTACCTCCTCGTGATTGAGCTGGCCTAGCTGGAGGGAGGAAGGAACCCCTGAAGTGAGAGGGTCTGTTGATCTATGGACACTCCTTCTTAAAGTGGCCCTATTGGCCACACTGATAGCATGTGTTCCCACCCCGAGGAACCTGAGTGATTGATGCTGATGGGGAGGGCTGATTGGGGCGAAAGCCCCCTGTAGATCCAGTGGAGGGTGAGGGTCTGCTAAAGTTCGGGTGGAACTTCTTGTTGGGTTGAAATACACCCCGCCCACTTTGCCCTCGGCGGTTGTCAAACCGCACTATCTCATTCAACTCTCGCTCCGCTATAGTGGCCCTACTGACCCATCCCTATAACGCCCTGCCCTTTCCGAGAAATCAGAGTCTAATTTTTTTTTTTTAATAATAATAAAACATCGGAAGAGAGCGGGCGGCGTCACGACGCGAGTTAACTTCAGACTACTCAAGTCTGAACCATAACTGGCCACCCATGTGTATATGGACTAGACCATGAAAATGAACCACACACAGAACTAACAAAACATGCAGAATAAACTAGATTAACTGCGGAATAGAAAGACTAGATAGCAAGTAACAGTCTCAAACATTAATTAACATAAATCAACCATCCATTGTTAATATCCTAAGCAAACCATAGCAAGTAACTACTTTATTACATGTCCATAATAAAGTATCAAATAACAGCAATTATAAATTCATTCCAGCATTCAAGCGCTTAGGCTTAGCTTAGCTCCCCTCCCGGTCAACGACCTTTTCTTTTCCTTTACTTGTACCTGCATTCTCCTCTGAGGATAGAATTAGGGCGTTAGATCAACGCGCCCAGTAGGTTTCCGATCAAGGCTACCACATGATTAGCATATAAAACATGCATATATATCATAATACATGATTAGTAAAAATAGGTAAAACAATGCTATGAAGTATGCACATGCAATGAGACCCTCCCATCATGTACCTTCATAGCAATCACTTGTCGTGCCATGCACCGACAAGGTATATCACACACAATACACTTCCATCTCTTCATCATTGACCTGATTCATATCACGTATTAGTCCTCCTGGCGGGACTCTCATTGCCTAAGGAGACCATTGTGACTATGATCACCATGTTACTCCTCCTGGCGGGACTCTCATCGCCTAAGGAGGACGTAACTCATAACTTACAACACTGTAGAAACTCATTCATCATCCCATGTCTATGCATGAGATGCCAATGCTTGTATGCCATTTGTTAATGCATAATATAACATTTGAAACTACATAAAATAAACAAGAGTCTTATAAGAAAACTGGGGTAAAACTGTGGTTACAAGTAGGTAGGAAACCTAATGAAGAATCACTTCAGCGTCAGTTCTTTTTTAGGCTTTATCTGGTCACCGCTCGCAGTCGTGCACCGTCACAGAGATCCGTCACCTTATTCACATAAATCATGAACCAACTTTAATCCCTTACTTCATTTGATTCCCATTTTTGAGTCTAAGTCCACAAATACCAACTCATAGGGTTCGGCCATACACTAGGGCCGAACCTCATCATCTTGATTTGGTCCTTCTTTCAAGTCCTTCCATTATTGCCCATATTTACAATTTTTGCCATTGGCTCATCTTTTATAATAATTTATGTCCATAGAAATATTACCCGAAACAAATGTTTATAGGTGGGGTTCGGCCATACACCTTGGCCGAACCTCACTTATTTCACTTAGGTCCATTTTTCATCTCATGATTGTGACCCTTATTTACAAACATGCCATTGCTACCAATACCTTGATTAAACTCTACAACTTATCCACAACCTTAACATGGTTCAGTCATGTTTTGAACCCTTTTTCACTTACATTTCATGTCCATTGAATCATGTAAAAATCAGTATAATAATTACATGGTTTTTACCTTTCAATAACCATCCAAAAATCCAAACAATTTCATGGGGTTCGGCCATCCAAAGTGGCCGAACCCAAGGATTCCTTTTTGTCATTTTTAAACAACCACCAACCGAGGTTTAAACCCTTGATAACTTCAGCCCTTCATGATATCCAAACCCATGTTTTAACCCTCTTTAAAACATGTATTTTAAATCTAATAAAACATGTAAAAACAGTCCCAACTTGCATGGTTTTAAATTTCAAAAACCATAAACATTAACCAACTTTTTCCATGGGGTTCGGCCACCCAAAGTGGCCGAAGCCAATGGTCCATTTCCACTCCTTTTTGACACCATCTTCCATGGTTTAGACTCTTGTCAAATTCGGCCATAGCATGGCCAAATTATGACATCCAAATCCATGCTTTCAATCATTCCAAAGCATGCATCTTAAACATCCAAAATCAGTCCTATACTTGCATGGTTTAAATCTTACAAAACCATCAACATTAACCATAATATTTCATGGGGTTCGGCCACTTTGTCCATGTTTTCCATCTAATTGGACATAAAAAAATCATACTTTAACCCTTGATAGATTTGACCATCACATGGCCGAATCATGTCTTATTTAACCCATTTTATTAAACATAATTCAATGGAAATACTTACCAATTTCCTTTGGGTTTTGCTCCTTGCCTTCTCCCCTCTTGTTTCCTTTCTTCTTCCTTAGTTCCTAGCCGGTTGTATGCTTGATTCAATGGTGAGAAACACCAAGTCCAATTCGGCTAAATGATGGTGTTCTTGAGAGGGAGGGAGAGATAGGAATTCCAAGATTTTGGCAATGCATATTCGGCCAAATGAGATGTGTTTTCCTTTTGTTAAAACAGCCCAAAGTACCTCATATTTCCTCATTAATCTTTTGATAAAACCAAGGGGTATTGGGTGCCATCCAAGGCACCCCTTGGTACCAACCGTTGCAACCTTTGGGAACCCCATGTATCCCATTTAATTCCCATGGGTTTACATTTAAACTTAGTGTGGAAACTACCCCAACAAGTCCCCAACGTGTGGGACTTGCTTTGGGTGATTCATGACTGAGCCACCTCCTCATATTCCTACTCAACTCACTGATTTGCAGCCCTTTTTTATTTTCATTTTGACTCACCTAACTCACAAGTCCAACTCATCTCATTAATTGACAACCATTTAATGAATTGGAGTCAACTCACTCTTAAATCAAAAATTAATTAAAATCGGTTCCACCAAAACCTGATTGAACTCACCAATGAACTCATTTGAGGGACCACACGGTCAACTATAGTCCATTTGGTCAAACGACCCGTTGGTCCACTTTTGCTCCTTGACCCGTTTTTGAATATTGCCTAAATTGAAAGATCATGGGTTCGGCCATAAACCCCATGAGGTGTTTTGTGGATCAAACATTAACTTAGGCAATTGTTTTAATGATTGAAAAGATGGGATTATGGAATGAGAGCCATGGATGGCATTTTCATAAATAGGTGTGAAAGTGGTAAACCATGGGTTCGGCCATGGTGTATGGCCGAACCCCATGGGGTTTTTGTTTATGGACTTAGAACCTTGTAAATCAAGTGGGACTTAGTGTTGATTTATTATTATATTATAAGGTAACAGAATCTCGCAAGCGGTGCGCGATCGGTGATCGATTCTTGGACGAAAGACGCAAGCACACGTTAGCGGTCTTTGGTAGGATTCCACCTCTTTGAAACCATGGATTTATGTACACTTGTTTTATTTTATGTTTGATGAAATTTATGTTTCAAAGGATATGCTTTATATGAATTTTAAATGCCATGTTATTTGTTTAAATAGCATGTGTTTGGATATGTTTCAAAAGGGATTTTCAATGCTATGTTTATGTTATAAAATAGCATGTGTTTCATTGGCATCTCATGCATGGCATGGGGTGGAGGATTTGTAACCGGAGGGGTCACACTCCGTCGGGGCGTCCGAAAAACCTATGTGCGGTACCTTGATGTGATTTTCCATTAGGAAGAATCCGGAGGGTCCACACTCCGCCGGGGCGTCTGGAAGACCTATGTGGTGGATACTTTTATGTACATGTGTGGGTGAGACTCATTGCATTTGTCATCATTGTATGGCATGGATTTTACATGATTTTGGATATTATTTTATAATATATGTTTTATACTAACCATGTGTTAGCCGTAACTGGAATACCTACTAGGCGCGTTGTTCTAACGCCCTACTTCTACCCTAGTTGATGATGCAGGAAATCAGGGGAACGATGAACGCAAGACGGGGCAGGCATAGGAGCTTGGAAGACTTATTTTATATGTTTTGAATAAAATTACTCATGAACTTGTATTTGAGTATTTAGATTACGGAATGTAATAACTTAGATGGTTGGATGATTTGTTGGATAATTATGATGTTTTAATTATGGATAAGGACTTGACGTATTTTGCTATCTGATTGGAATAGAACTTGGTTCTATTATGATTCCGCATTTTGATGTTATGATTCCGCAGGTTATGATTTTTATTCCACAAGTTGATATTGCTATGTGTGAATCATTTTCGTGGACTTGGTCCATACACACATAGGGTTGGCCTGTTAAGGGTTGGACTTTAGAAGTTCAGACTTAGCTCGGGTCGTGACGTCCCGCGCTCTATCACTTTACTCTGTTATAAAAAAAATATATATACTCTGAATTTACGGGAAGAAGAGAGTGAAAAAGGGCGGGGCATTACAGAACTAAGTCCACGGAAACGGTTCACATGTGCTAAGTTAATTTTACGAAATATAAACTTAATGCGTAGTTATAATAGAGTCTATCCTACCAATTTTAGATAGCAAGGAATTACATTACTTAATTAATAAATACCTCAACTTAAAATGTCCAAAATAAAAGTCCAAACCATAGCAATAGTCTAAGTTATTACAGTCCAACGAGCTAAGTTACTCAAATTACATAACCATGAATAAAACTTAAATAAATCAATCTAACTCCTCCAAGCTCCTACGCTTGGCTCCGATCACGTCCTTCATTTCCTCCATTTTCTGCGTCATCGTCTAAGATAGAAGTAGGGCATTAGACAATGCGCCCTGCGCCCAGTAGGTACTCCGAGTAGGGTCAACACATGGATTAGTATAAACAAAACACATAGGTATAAGTATATCAAAACCATGCAAGTAAATGCCATGCCATGAGTCTCACCCATCATCCATATCATCATTATATAATGTCCCTCTTGATGGAAAATGCACATCAAGATACCCTCCACAAATGCCTTACGGACGCCCCGACGGAGTGTGGATCTCCGGTCACAAAACAATCATACATAATGTCCCTCTTGATGGAAAACCCTCATTAAGGTATCACAATCTCATAGTATCCCCCTTGATGGATAATGAACATCAAGGTACCCTCCACAATTTCCTTACGGACACCCCGACGGAGTGTGGATCTCCGGTCACAAAACAATCATACATAATGTCCCTCTTGATGGAAAACCCTCATCAAGATATCACAATCTCATAGTATCCCCCTTGATGGATAATGCACATCAAGGTACCCTCCACAATTGCCTTACGGACGCCCCGACGGAGTGTGGATCTCTGGTTACATTTCAAACATACATCCCTTGGAATCAGTGTGGATTCCACCCCACGGTTACTTTATCGGAAAATCGAATGGAGCGTGGACTCCTTTCAATTGATCCCTCCCATTCCATGCATGAGATGCAACTGCAAACATGCTATGTAATGTTACAAACCATAGCATTAAAAATCCCATCATTAATACATACCTTTTGATACCAAATAATTCAAGTAAAACATACACATAATCCATGGCTTTCAATGAGGTAGGAATCCTACCAATGTCTAAATACCGGGTCCTTGGTTTTCCGTCCAAAGATCGATCACCGATCACGCACCGCTTGCGAGATCCCGTTACCTTATTACATGTCAACAAATCAACTAATGTTCCAACCATGTCTAAGTCCATAATATATGCCTTAGTGGGGTTCGGCCATACACCATGGTCGAACCTCACCCACTTAGTTTTTGGGGTCCCTTTTTAATCCATAGGTCATTTTAATCATGTGGGTCTAAGATCAGCCACCCTTTGATTCATTAACCCAAATACACATAAGTTCATCATTTAAAAGTCCTTGAGTCCCAAAAACACTCCCCATGGGGTTCGGCCATACACCATGGCCGAACCCATGGTCTTTCATTTTTTACCATATTTACATTTTTGCCATTATTCCTTCCATGGTTAGTCACCTTCATTTATTCACTCATGTTTAGGTCCCAAAACATCGATCCATAACTTAGAGATCACATGCATGGATCCACAAATGATCCATAAACATAGAAACATAAATAAATCCCTCCATATCTTAGCTTAATAATCTATTCATTTTAAACATGCATAGATCCATACCTAACCCATAAAAATGGTTCATAAAATGGGTCATGGGGTTCGGCCAATGGCCGAACCCATGATGTCTTATTTTTCATCCCCCCTTAAATCATTTACCATATTTAGACCCATAACAAAGTCCCTCCATGAGGGGATTTAATAATGCACTTTGGTCCAATATTTTGCAACCCATAATCCCTTAGCATTTCCTCCATCATTTCATGGTCAAAATAGCTCAAGTCCATTAATATTTTCTCCATGAGGTTGGCCATACAACATGGCTAAACCCATGGTCCATGGTTCATCATTATTTACAACATTTGAGACCATAAAGAATCATCAACATTTCTCCATGATTTTCCTCATTTAAAACCCCTTTTAAAAATTACTGACATTCATCCATTCAAAACCTTAAAATCATTAACCAACATTCCATGGTTTTCATCCTTTAAACCCGTTAAGAATCACTTAATTTCCCTCCATTGGGTTTGGCCATACAACATGGCCGAACCCTATGGTTCATTATTTCCTCTAAAACAACATATTTCCATGATTTGTTACCTTGATGGTTCTCATACAAAAAACCCTAGGGTTTGGCCATGCAAAGGCCAAACCATGCATCTTGATCCTTCACCATTCCGTTCATGGAACATGCATAAGGTCCTTAGCCATAATAAAATTAGGGTTCAGCCATGCAGGGGCCGAACCATGATCCTTAACCATTTTCCATGCTTAAGCCTTATATACATAGTGTCCTTAATCATATCCGTTAATCATAGCCTAACTTATCCATTAGGGTTTGTCCATTTCTTATCCCATTTCTTGGATGGATTTTAAATCCATGGCCCATAATATTTTGGCCACTCATCAATCCAAGAAAATGGAATTTCATGGTTTCCTTTAGCTCCTTCAAATAAAATCTTGTTGAGTATTACTTACCGATCCCGCGACTCCTCCGGTTTCCTTTGCTCTTTCTTGCTCATCCGATCTTCTCCTTAGTCTTTCTTCTTCCTTGCTCCTTGATCTGTGGCCAATGTGTGAGCTTGATCAAGATAAAATCTCCAAGAGTGGTTTGGCCAAGGAGGGTGTAGGTTTGAGAGAGGGAGAGGAGTAGAGTGAGTTGAAACTCCAAGTCTTTGTCCAATGAGAGGGTGGTCGGCCAAGCTTGAGATCCAATTCTTTTTTCTCTAAGCCTTTTTCTTCTTTCTCTAAGTGTTTTCTTTCTCTTGGATGAGAGAGGGTCGGCTAGGAGAGGGAGAGAGAGAGGGAGAGTGAGATGAGAAATGAGATGGAAAAATCCTAGTTTTTCCCATCTTGTTTTGGGTTGCTTGGGTTAGACTCCACCCTCATCAAGGTGGAGTCTTCCCCATGAGCCCATTGACGAAACCAATGGTTGCATGCCCTCCACATGGCCACCACTCTCCTCCCAACTATTTTTGTCTTGGCTTTATCCCTTGGTGGTGGTGGTTGGAATGAGGTGGAACCACCACCTCTCCTTGAGCCAATGCATGCCCTAGCATGTCCACCTTCTAAGGATCTTGTCTAGCCATGGAGGGTGCATGCCCTCCACATGGCACATACCACCCCCTTCCCAACGGTTTTGGTTGCTTGGTTTCATCTTGGTGGTTTGGTGGTTTCCATGAGATGAAACCACCCACTTGACTCACTCCATTTTCTAGGTAACTCACCCCCATTTGACTCACCTTTAATGTAACTCAACTCCTAACTCAATCATGGATTTTATTTCCATCTAACTTAGGTGTTTTAATTAATTAATCTAATTCCACTTACCACATTTAATCCTTTTTAATTTATCTTTGACCCACCCTGGTTGACCAAGCCAACCATGGTGGTCGCCCCTACCTATGTCTTGGCCCACACGCCACCTCACTTGGTGAGGTGGAGTTGGGTCCCACTTGGCTATGCCACTTGGATTTCCACTCTTACACTTGCCATTAAGATGGACCCCATGCCTTAGATCACAATTGGGTCCATGACCCAATTAATTACATCTATTACCCATTTACCCAAATGCTCAATCCATCTTGACCCATTGGGTCCCAATTGGGCATTTGACCCAATTGACCATCATTGACCCAATTAATTGGAAATAATCCAATCCATGGTCCATTGGACCATACTTGGGCCATTGACCCAACTTTGATCCATCTTACATCCATTTCATCAAAATTCTCAATTTCAACAATTAATAAATAATAGCCAATATATTTCCGGATTTAAAAATCCGGGCTATTACATTGGGTATAACAGGTTTCTAGACTTGAATCTATGTCAGCACGTTTTTGTCCTAGACCGAGCCTCTTGTATGGACCAATCTATCGGTACCTTGAAGTAATTATGCCGTTGGGAGTGCATTAAATGCGCAACAATCAGGTAGTTGAACGGTAATAAATAAGAACACCGACCCATCGATGCCACTGACCTGTCGGTACTGGACAGTCTGAAAAACCATTAAAACTCCTCTATAAATATGAGTGTTGTGTGATCGTTTTACCATCTTCCTTGAGCTGAGAAAAATTATATACTCAGAGGAACGATCAACACTCTTGTGGAGAGGATCATAAACAACCAATATATTGATTAAGTTTGAAAGTGAGAAAGAGATGAGGAAAGAAAAACCATAAAGAACCAATCTGTTGATTGAGTTTGAAAGAGAGGAAAAGAGGAAAAAAAGACTTAAACTATGAAACTTGTGGTGAAACTAGTTTCTTTGGCACCCTAAGATTGTGATTGCTATACGACGGCTACGAGAAGGAGCGACGGCATACATTGGGCAAGATCTTCAAGAAGCAAACATCAGCAAGAAAAAACTTCAAAGGCAAGTGCTTATTGGTTTTAATTTTGTTTTTAAAACCTTTGACCCGAAAGTGGATTAAGGAGGATTTGCTCTGAAACCACTATAAAAAACTCTAGAGCGTCGTCTCTGGCACATGTGGTGGGTGGAATTCCCAGCCAATTGAGTGAGGTGGAATTCCTACTCTAATTGTGAGGGTGTAAGTCCCCACATAGTGAATTTGGGAATAGCTCAAGGCTGAGCGAGTCCTAACCGTGGATGTAGGTTGGCGAACCGAACCACTATATATCTTGTGTCCTTGTGCTTGTGGTGTTAGAGTTGTTTTCTTGTGTTGATTGTTTAAATCACATTTGCTAACACACACTTGATTTTTATATCCGCTGCGCTTTGACTAATCAATCAAGTAAATTTTAAAATGGACCAACGAAATTAGATTGACCTACTCATCCCCCCCCCCCTCCCCCTCCTTCTAGGGTCAATCGAGTTGTTCTAGATCCGAAGGAAACTTTCAATTGGTATCAGCGCCTAGTGCTCATTTCAAGGATCTAACAATCCGAGTAGATCCAAGGTAGAACACCATGGGAGACAGTCATGCAATAACCAAACCCCCATACTTCGATGAAACAAACTATGCCTCATAGAAAGCCAAAATGAGAAGTTTCTTTGTTTCCATAGACTCATCAATATGGGATATTGTAACAACTGGATGGCAAGAATCCATGGAAGAGAAAACGGTAGCATCCACCACAACTGTACTGTTAACACCCGAATCTTTTTCCTCTTGGAGACTCACTGAGAAAGCTGCTCAGATAGCTAATGGAAAAGCCATGAATGCCCTTAATTGTGCAGTTTCTGACACTGAATACAGGCAAATTATGATCTGTAAAACTGCGAAGGAGGCATGGGAAGTTCTTGAAAGAACTCATGAAGGCACCTCAATAGTTAAGAGGTTCAAACTTCAGATCCTCCAAAATCAGTTTGATACTCTTAAAATGAGGGAGGATGAAGTCTTCATGGATTTCTATTCCAAGATAAGAGACATTGTAAATCAAATATACGCTTTAGGCGAAGGGATACCCAAGGACAAGGTATGTACCAAAATTGTCCTAAATCTTGCAAAAGAATTCAAGTCCAAAGTGGTAGCCATGGAGGACAACATGGATGTGTCCTTAATGAATATTGATAATTTGGTTGGTTCGTTGCAGACCTATGAACTAGGCTTTGAATAACCAAAGGATAAATCCATTGCCTTGAAATCTTCATTAAAACAAAAGAAGACTAAAGAAAAAGAATTTTTTCGGAAGATGAACTCTGAAGTGATGAAATGGCAATGTTTGCCAAAAAGTTTTATAAAAACTTTGTTAAAAGAAATAACGAGAAGAATGGGTAAGGGTGAAACAAGTAAAAGATACCCAAGAAGGCAAGAAGAAAACAACTAAAAAGGGGTGGAGAGACAAGTAACCAAGGAAGAGACTTGTTACAACTGTGGGGGGAGAGGACACTTCATGAATGAATGTCCCTCAGACAAAATAAAGAAGGCTATGAATGTGGATGTGACCCATGTGGAAACTTTTGAATTAGAGAGCGATTAAGATGAAGAGACACATCAAAAAGTTGTTGTATCAAAAGGTCTCATAACCTCAATCATTGATGATCATGAAAATCCCACAATTATAACAGAGGAAGATGAGAGTGAAGATAATGAAAATCTTCAAGTTTCCTACAGTGCCCTGTTACAACTGTGGGGGGAGAGGACACTTCATGAATGAATGTCCCTCAGACAAAATAAAGAAGGCTATGAATGTGGATGTGACCCATGTGGAAACTTTTGAATTAGAGAGCGATTAAGATGAAGAGACACATCAAAAAGTTGTTGTATCAAAAGGTCTCATAACCTCAATCATTGATGATCATGAAAATCCCACAATTATAACAGAGGAAGATGAGAGTGAAGATAATGAAAATCTTCAAGTTTCCTACAGTGCCCTGTTTCTTGAGAGTGAGAGGATGGCCAAGAAACTAAATAAGGTTAAAAATGAAAACCTGAACCTCTCTAATCAAGTGGAAGATTTGAAAAATGAAAAATCTATCCTAAACTCTAAGTTGGAACTCTTTGATAATGAAAACACAAAATTAAAAGAAAGTAATAAAACCCTTCAAGAAGAGATAAGCATTCATTGCAAGGATGTCGAAAATTTGTGGT
The DNA here is from genome assembly GCA_022113865.1 of Chimonanthus praecox. Lineage (NCBI taxonomy): Eukaryota > Viridiplantae > Streptophyta > Magnoliopsida > Laurales > Calycanthaceae > Chimonanthus > Chimonanthus praecox. Next base: position 31,586,512 of record CM039088.1, on the reverse strand, counting down.
ATTACAACAAACTTCTTGAAGAGGATGTTAAAAACCTATCTTTGGAAATTAAAGAATTAAAACTCATAAAGAAAAGTTCCAAGATTGGTTTACCCAAGGAGATGAAAGACTTGAAAGACTCCTTGGTTCGGGTAGACAGTATGGTGATAGGTCTGGACTCGATGCCTCATTCACCAAAGTACCCATGAACCATGGGGTGTTCAGAAATACAAGTATCTCTTTCAATTTAACGGGTGAGTGCAATTTCTGCTACAAGGATGGGCATTTCAAAAGAAATTGCTATCATTTGAAGATATACTTGGAAAGGAAAGCACAAAGGCACAATCAATAAAACCTATGCCTAAAAGACATCAACCAACACCTAACCTTAAAAGAAACCCAAGGAAGGTGGATATAAGGCAAGACTCTTTGTTAAGACAGATGAATCATGTCTTAAAAGAGTTGATGAATCCAAAGTTTGGTCATCAAAGGTACGATCGTAGGGGTGTGTATGCAACACCAAATGCCACAATCTTTGTACCTAGATAATAGACCATATATCATGTTTTGTTTTGGTTTAAGATTTACTTCCATGTCTTAGACCACTACAAATGAACTCACAAGAGACCATGTGAGTTCATATAGCAGAAAAATGCTATGACATGAGGAGAAAAACTGGCTAAATACAAGTCTAGAATGTACTCTTCCTGGCTATAGTACATATTCTACTTGGAAAGCCATACATTCCATTCAAAATAGTTTGAATTGTATATGTTTTGGAATGTGAATTTTTGTTTATATGCATATTTAATGAATTGATGAGTTATGTTTGACATATCTATGCACTGAAATAAATCCATGTATGTCGTGCTTAGAATAGGACTCCATCAAGTTGCACATATCAAGTATAATTGCTCTGCAATCTATACATCTCGGTATAGTCGACATGTCGGTGAATAGACTGGTCAGTGTGACAGACATGTCGATACTGTGCTAAATCAAACACTATTGAAAAAGGGAGAAATGTCAAAAAGGGCGACCTATCGATGGAACCGACGGATCGGTGAGACAGAAAGTTTAAAATGAAAAGGGTCTCTTTCTGCGAAAGCAACAATACATTCAAATTTGTTGTCTCCCCTCCCACGAAGGTCTGGTGGTCCCTCCTTCTCCTCCCGTGCCCTAAACCAGTCCATAGGACCTCTTGGAGTGATTCCGTGCCGAAAACCATAGGATTTTTGCTCCTTCCACCCCTAGAAGTCAGAAAATCACCATTTCTACGATTTCCCTAAATCAGGTTAGGCTCAATCATCACCTCATCCACTTTCGAACTACTAGTTGAGGATCTTCTTTAGGAAAAACCATGCCTAGAAATATGACAACTCAAACACTCCTAAGCCCTCCATAGAACGAGGAGAAACCAGTCGTGCAAATCGATGGGCCAAACGAACCAAAATGACGGCCTCTTGTTCTTGCCCTAGGTCGAGCTCTGAAAATCCTGTGTATGTTCAGGATCAATAGGAAACCCAACTAGAGGTGGAAGAAGACCCCATCATAGACAAAAGTGTCATCTTCATCGAAGAGCTACGTGAAGAAATGAGAGAAAATGCAGAATAAGGGAATGGTCTTCGCACTGGGAGTGAAGACCATGTTGACAGTGAGGATGAGCGTCACGATTTTGAAGAGTTCTGGAGAGACTCTGATGAAGAAGAAAAATTCGATTACCCTTCTCAAGAGGATGTCAATCAGGGCAAGAGAGTCTTCAGACTAGAAAGAAGAATGGACTATCTTGAAAGGAGTCTAGATAGTCTTATGCTGACTGTCCAGGATCTAGCCTCTGTTGTCTCCCTCTCTGACAGCTTTCCAGATTCTCCATGCCCTCCTCCTCCAACACCTCCTCAAGATATCTCTGCTTAGGATATTTTCATGTTCTCTATTTTTTAAAAACTATACTTTTGATATTTTGTCTAAAGCATCCATGATGCCCCCATCTCAAAACCATATGTATTAAATGTAGGTTTTGTTTAATGAAATGATATGATTTGGTTTAGTATGATGTGTGTATTGTTGTATTTGAATGCCTTAAATCTCTTGTCTATGGTTAACATGGTCTTTGTTAAATAGACTAACATGCAGGTTTGAATGAGTTGGTTTTGTAATGGCATGTTAGGGAGATATAGATCGGGCTATGATGATTGCTCACATCCTTGGAGTATGAGGGAGCACAAAATATGTGTTGATTAGTTGTTGTCAATGGTCACGACAGTGTGAAGAGGGAGACTGATGCAAGCTTGAAAGGAAGCTTAATGAAAAATTAACCTTAGTCGCAACTAAGTTTGTGGGAGAGCTGGGTAGAAAAAGCTAGAGAAGATAGCTTAAAAAATGGGGGAGGAGATTCAAAGGAAGTTAGGCACATTAGCTTAAGCCATGAAGAAATCAGCTAAGCTGGAACTTAGCTTGATGAGGGGCAAACAAACGTTGATGCACGAGAAGTGTGCACTAAACCGTGGGGGAGAACCATGAGTTGGAGCAGAACTTAGCTAAGCACTAAATGCAAGAAGCATGGGGGAGTTCTTGATCTCGATGTCTTCCTACTAAGTCTTTGTCAATTATATGACAAAATAGGGGAGAAAATAGTAGAAGTTGTAAAACATCAAAACCAATTATCGGGTGCAATTGGTGAAAGTCGAAGTGCTTGAGCCTCTAAAAAGAGAGAGCCAATGGACATGGGGAGAATGTCTATGCTTGGAGTTAGGGAGATCAAGCTCAAGAATAATGGAGGAGAAAATCTTCTCAACACTGGGCAGCGTTGGTGGCTAGCAAATGATTGGTATATGGGGGAGAATGAGTGTTAATCTTGTTTAGTCCGTGGTTGCATACTTATGTTTTGGACTAACCCCTCTAATAATTTTCTATTGTTGCTTGCTTTTGTGTTTCAACAGGAAAATATAAAAAGAAGCAAGATGAACAAGAATATGCAAAGATCATAATCATGTTTTCCATTTGAATATATTCATGTAACTGATGTAATTTTTTGTATTCAAATGTGTTGTAATAAAGGGTGGGCTTGTAATTGGGTTAACTTCTAGGTTTTGTCATAAAATTGACAAAGGGGAAGATTGTTAGTGCCCCGGCTTGGCCGAATCCCTGTTTGTCAATTCGATGACTCGGGAAGAAGCATGTACTAGAAGCTTGATGATTCAAGATGATCAAGAAAGAAGATCATGCTCCACCAAGCTCAAAGCTCATCGTAATGACAATCACAAAAAGGTATTATAGCCATAGATGACCTTAGGTGGAACCCACACCTGAGAAAGGACTATCCCTAGGCTTAGTTGAACAAATGATAAAATCATATAAAGCCTAGAGAGGAAGCTGGCCAGTGAATTGGAAGTGAACTTGGAAATATGAATTATATTCACTATCAGCTCGACCAGTCTATCTCACCGACCCCTTGGTGGAGACAAGATCGACCCATCGTGGTCAAGGACTGGTCGGCCAGATTGAAATAGGTTCTGGAACATAGAACTGTCATTTTGTGAAAACCTCTAACCGAAAGTCTCGTATGCACCAACCCCTAGGTGATGAACTTAGACGACCCCTCGTAGTCGACGTCTCGTCGGTAAAATACTTGTGAGTTTTGGACTGTGAACTCATATGGGCTCTCGAGGACATCTCAGTATATAAAGACCGATCGAGAGTAAAAGGACCGATCCCTCGGTAATGGGCCACAGGTCGTTCTGGGTATAAGAGGTTTCTTGACTTGAAACTATTGTCAGCATGCTTTTGCCCCAGACTGATCCTCTCATATGGACCGACCTATCGGTACCATGACTGTCGACCCATTGGCGACACCTACCTGTCGACCGGGAAGTAATTATGTTGTTGGGAGTGCATTAAATGCTCAACGGTCGGGTGGTTGAATGGTAATAAATAAGAACATCGACCCATCGGCTCCATTGACCTGTTGGTACTAAACAGTTTGAAAAACCGTTAAGACTCCTCTATAAATATGAGTGTTGTGTGATCGTTTTACCATTTTCCTTGAGCTAAGAAAAGTTATATACTTAGAGGAACAATCAACACTCTTGTGGAGAGAATCATAAACAACCAATCTATTGATTGAGTTTGAAAGTGAGAAAGAAATGAGGAAAGAAAGCCATAAACAACCAATTTGTTGATTGAGTTTGCAAGAAAGGAAAAGAGAAAGAAAAGACTTAAACTAGGAAACTTGTGGTGAAACCAGTTTCCTTGGCAACCTGAGATTGTGATTGCTATACGATGGCTACAAGAAGGAGCTCCGGCATATATTGGGTGAGATCTTCAAGAAGCACACATCAACGAGAAAGAGCTTCAAAAGCAAGTGCTTCTTGGTTTTAATTTTGTTTTTAAAACCTTTGACCCAAAAGTGGACTAAGGAGGATTTGCTCCGGAATCACTATAAAAAACTCTAAAGCATCGTCTCTGGCACATGTGGTGGGTGGAATTCCCAACCGATTGAGTGAGGTAGAATTCCTACTCTAATTGTGAGGGTATAAGTCTCCACATAGTGAATTTGGGGATAGCTCAAGGTTGAGAGAGTCCTAACTTTAGATGTAGGTTGGCAAACCGAACCACTATATACCTTGTGTCCTTGTGCTTGTAGTGTTAGAGCTATTTTCATGTGTTGATTGTTTAAATCATATTTGCTAACACACACTCACTTGATTGTTATATCAACTGCGGTTTAACTAATCAATTAAGTAAATTTTAAAAAGGACCAACGAAATTAGATTGACCTATTCCTTCCCCACCTTCCCCCCCCCCCCCCCCCCCCCCCCCCCCCCCCCCCCCACCCCCACCCCACCCCCACCCACATACACACACAGGATCAATCGAGTCGTTCTAGCTCCGAAGGGAACTTTCACCTTATTTTGATTTCTAAGGCTCTCATTCTTAAGAGTGTGATGAAAATTTATAATTGAGAGAGGGGCCTACCTTTATGATTCAAATCTAAGGTCCGTTTTTGTGACGAGTACTTTAATGAAATCCATAGATTTAATCTTTAAAATAATTGTAAACATTAATACAAATGTAGTCAGGTTACGTGAGCTCCATGTCTAGGCTTCATTTAAAAAAAAAAATAGGAAAAGTAATGTCTTTTTGATATTTTTCTTAGATCCAATTCCAATGTAACATATGTATATTTGTTGATTTATTCTTTATTCTTTCATTATTTATGTCATTTTTCCCACTACTATCTTAATGATGGACTAGGTTGAGATTGATTTAATTGCATTTTAATTTTGTGCTCTTAAACTATTTTGTGATTATTTAATACTTCTAGATCCATGCAATTGCTTTAATTAAATTTAATTAATTGGTTAGATTTTAGATTTAGATGATGATACTTTAACTTTTAGATTTGATTCTTAAAATTGGAATGCAACTAATTTAAAGTAATATTTGTAAAAATTAGAATTTGATTTTCATATTTAGTTTATTTCTAAATATCTATATTTTTTTAATCACAGCATTTCAAATTCATATATTTTGTTTTTGCATATATTTTGTCGTTTCCTTATGAGATCGACCTCGCACTCATATTCTTTACTATTAAATGGTTTGTGAGCTTGCGAGTAAATTTAAGACACAACATGTTTTTGGTGTCGTTGTCGGGGAAACATGAAAATTATATGTTTTGAGATTTTGTGAATTTAAAAAATATTTCTATTTTTTGAATCTTCTAATTTAGGCAACTTTTTAAAATTGGAAAGTTATATTTTTTAGAAAGTCTAATTTTGGAAGGTTACCTAAAATTACAATTTTCTTTAAAATAAAGGAGATCTTAGAATTTATCTAAACATGGAAATTATGCTAAACTTTGATACTTGTTGAATTTAGAAGTTTCTATTTTTGTAGATATTTCTATTTTTGGAAATATGAAGGATTCAAATAGTTTCTCCTTTTAACCATTTTCTAATTTTATAAATATGCTTTATTTTAGTAATATTCTAATTTTAGAAAACAAAACTAATTTTGGAAAGTTTTAGAACTTCTGTCTATGAAAAGTTTTAAAATATCTAATTTGAGAAACATCCCACTTTTAGAGCCACCTAAGTCACCTAAAATACCATAATCACCATCTAAGGTTAACTGTTGTGTGTCAGTGTCAGTCAATTTGTTATGTCAGTTTAGGATTTTACTTCAAGTTATCAGAGTCGGACTAGGATTTTAGTTAATTTGTTTGAGTTAGTTTAGAGTCAGTCAGTCTAGGATTTTTTATTTGTTAGAGTTAGTCTAGCGTAGGAATTTTTTTTTAGTGAGTCAGTTTTGTTTAGGATTATTTTGTTTTTAGGTCTGTCTTAAGTGAATCTTCTTAGGTACGTCTAAACTAAACATTGAGGAATAGCGTAGGAATAGCATTGTCTTGATATTTTTCTAAATTGCACCTAATTGCTAAACATTGAGGACAATGTTTGATTTGAGTTTGGGGGTATTAAGGGGTTACACTTTTTGGAGTCCAATAAAAAGTTTTGTGTGTCTCATCTAAAAAAAAAAAAAAAGGTAAAAAATTTCAAACAGGGGAAAAGTAAGTGAAGACTGAGACTACCCCTTACGAAAAAGAAAAATGATAGTCAAAGAGATTTTTTTTAGCATTAATGGGTAAATAAAAAATTTTATATCATACTTTTTTGGAAAACATTTTGTAGGATTTATACTCGGAACATTTTTTACACAACAATGTTAATATTAGTTGGAAAAAGAAGAATATTCATGAGTCTAGTGATCACTTGAGGAATATTAGTGGAGACTTATGCCCAGTGAGCTTTACAGCATTTCAATTTTTCTGAGGGCCATAAGTAAATTCCAAATTTTATTATCATCGCATTAAGTCGTTATGTGATCTCATTATTCTTCAATTTTGGTCATATTACTGAGAACGCCATCAAAATTGGGTTAGTACACTTGAATTTTTCTGAATTTATTTGAAGCATTGAAACCACCTGAAACTTAAGATATGATGTAGGCCATTTTTGGATCATTTGAGCCTTCATGCCTACCTATTCTTGGTCATTGTATCTTGATAGTTCCATGTTGAGCCTTATTGAAAAATTAGCTTGTTTTATTGTTTGGCCATGTTTACCGTACCCAACTCCAGTTGTAGAGTTTGAGCCTCATTGAAATATTTATGACCGATTCTAAGTGCTCAGAAAAGGTTGGAGATGAAAAAATTGGGATGGTGCTCTAAATAAAATGGGCACTTGAGAAAAAAAAAAGGAGAGAAAAGAAAGAAAAAGTGAACATCGAGACATCAAAAGAAGGATGTTGAAAAAAAAAAGAAAAAAAAAAGACATATCCCATTTACGTTTTGAAGATGTAATGACCCGTTCCAAGTTTGTTCATTTTTTTTGAGATTTTCAGATCTCTGAGTTGTTTTCGGGACTATGGTAGCAGTGAGGAGGGTGTGGGCTCCGTGGTGGGCTTGCCTGATTTCGAATTCGGGAACTCGAAGGGCATTTTAGTACTTTTGAATTATTGTATTTTCTGTCATGAAAAATGCTTCAAAAATCACACATCTTTCTCTCTCGATGTTCGACATTTGATTTTATTGGGTTTTGAAATCATTTTCTTTTAAAATAGTGAGTTTTGAAACTCTATTTTCACGCGATTCGAGATATTTCTTAAAAGTTTAAAATAAAAATAAATTAGTCAACACTCAAAATCCTCAACCCCCAAAACCTTATTTTTGAAGCCCTACTTTCCCTCGACACTGTAGCAGCTTTGCGCTACAGTGTCGCCGCCCACCCAAACCCTAGCAGCCCTTGCTGGCGGCGCCTCCCTCAATCACTCCCTCTCTCGGGTAACTCTCTCCTCCCCTCTCTCTCTCAGCTTCTTCTCCTCCTCCTCCTCCTCCTCCTCCTTATTCTTCCCATTCTCCTTCCTCTCTCCCTCAATCAGCTCTGACAATCATAGCCGTCTCGAGCCACCCTTGCAATCAGCCCTTGCGTCGGAGCCCACCCTGCTGCAACTCCGACTTTGTTGTGCTCGACATCTCCCGTTGTCCCTTCTCCTCCTTCGCCGCCGTCTGGATCCTATCGAAAACCAGGTACTCGTGTTTCCCCTCTTTCTTTTCCCTCTCACTCGGATTTTTTTCCTTAACCTCTCTTGATTTCATGCGATTCCCTCGATTTTCTTCACCTTTCCCTATTTTTCTTCCTCTTTTTCATCGATTTTCTCTGGTTTTCGCGATTTCTCTTTTTTTCCTCAGTTTTCTTAGAATTTTTCTAGTTTTCCTCGTTCTCCTTTCCCCCTTTTTCTGCTCGGTTGACTGAACGAGTCGACTCAATCGAGTTCCGTGTTGACTGGGTTGGGTTTCTGGGTTAACCCAGCCCTTCTGTTAGGATTGGGACCGACCCATCTACCCGGCCCATTGGCCCAAACCCGACCCAGTGGGTTGGTTCGAATTTGGCCTAGTTAGGCCAGGCCCGGACTCGGTCCAGTGCTGAATTTGGCCCACCCGTTCGGCCCAACTAGGCCCAGACCTAGTCCGGCCCTGTTCTAGTAGGCCCAGTTCTTCAGCCCAACCCACTCCCAGCCCGACCCTTTTTAGAACCCAGTTTTGGCCCGACCCGTTTTCAGAGTCCGTTTTGGGCCCAGCCCAGTTTTAGGCCCATTTTCAATCCGAATTCTTTTTAGCCCGTCGTGCCTTATTCACTTATTCGTTCTTCCTTGTTTTAACAGTTGAGCTCCCTTCAATCCATCAAGCCGCTTGCTCGCCTCGGATTCTCGACTCCACACACTCGGTGAGGGGATTTATCACTGCTTTAGCATACATTCACATCTCTTAAACTTTGACCTTGGACTTGGAGTGACTTGAATGGGGCCCTTCGTTTACTGAGCCACTCGGTAAGGGAACCATTGGATGAATTTGTGGCAAGGGATCCGTTCGAGTGTACTCAGGTCAACTTTATGCAGAAAATAAAATAAAATAATAATAATATTTCTGATCGGACGAATGAATATTGAACATGATGCTTGAAATTGAGTGACAGCACGTGGTGTATTTAACTATTTCACATGAATGAATTTATGGTGAGAATAAGATATGTGTTGGGTGTCGAATAGGATGTATGAGATTTAATGATAACATGTGGTATGTTTACATATAACTTGAATGAGATCATGAGTATGGGGAATTGCGACCTGTCATAAGTTTAAGCTGTTGTATATGATCATGACATCTTGTGTATGCATTGGAGGGATTGTGCATATGTGCATATGTTTATGATTATGTGATGAGTTTGATTGTTGGGAGGACTTCCCCGTTACGCTCCGGCGGTCGAGATCCCCATAGGAGATGCAGATTTCCCCATTGCGTTCCGGCGGTCGAGGTGCCTGCCCCTTGAGACTGGTTTCCCCGTTATGGTCCGGCGGTTGAGAACCCCATAGGGGATACGAGTTTCCCCGTTGCATTCTGGCGGTTGACGCGGTTGTGTATGGTATGGTCTCCCGGTTGGATTGGTTGGGAGGCTGGAGTTGTTGGAGGACCATGTGAGTTATGGAGGCGATGCCCCAGACTGGTTAGAGGACTAATTGGCTGGTAATACAGTTGAGCACTCGTGTACAGAGACATTCATTCTATGATGATGTTCTTGCATTCATGCATAAGATATATATTTTGCTGACAGATGATATGCATTATCTCTTCACTGGGCTGGTTGTATTGTGTAGTCTCCCGATGACATTAGTAGGGAGACCGGAGTTTGCTAGAGGACCCGGTGTGGGTTACCGAGATGATGTCTCGGATCTGACCGGTTGATTACTAATTGATGATGTTGAGTTTTACGTGCTCTTGAGCACCTTTGTTATCATGATGTTCTCGCATTCATGCATATGTTATATTTATTGCTGACATGTGATATGCTTTCTCCCTTCACTAAGCTGGTTAGCTCACCCCTTACCTTTCAGGTACCCCGATTGCGGAGGGGCCAGATGGGCCCTTGAGCAGACGCCCGAGGAGTAGTAGTAGAAGTTGGATATTTTATATTTATGTCCATGCGTTAGTTTGAGAGGTTTTTGTTCCATATGGACATACTATCGTATGTTGTGGTCTGGATGATTGTATAATTATATTCGAATAGTCTATGGTTGTTCGTTTTGTTTAATAATATGATGGGTTTTGTTCATCCGGGTTGTTAAGCAGGGGGCAGTGGCCCCTTTTCAAAAAAAAAAAAATGCCCAGTATCTTATTTTTCGGTAGTGTTTTGAGATGTTTCGGAGATAACGCGCCCATAGCGAGATAGGGTGTTAAAGAAGAACTCTAACTTTTCTGATTCAAAATATTTAATTTTTAGAGTTTTATTATACTTCTTTTATATGACTTAGTCCTAAGCCACATTTCGTCCAATTAGGAAGTCCTATTGATCTGAAGTCGAAATATGGTGTTTTTACTCTTGTTATTTGGACTAGTTGGCATTCAATTTTGTATATATTAGATACATTTAATGTTGTTTGTTAGTTTTGTAGATAAAATTGGAGAAAACAGGAAATCTGCCTAAAACCCGAAGTAGTTACAAGATTTGAGTTTCAATTAGAAGACCTGGAATTCGAATGATTATTTCACCGCTTTAATATTTCAATTGTAAATTGGTTAGTCTGGATCTGGTTATGAGAGTCCATATTAGTCCAATATTTTTAGATTAGTGGTGGAACTAATTATTAGGTCTCTAGAAAATTAGAAATTGAAGAAAACCCGTTGAAGATTGAAGATTTAAAAGTATGAGAGAAAAGCCCATGAGTTAGAAGCTAATTCATGTAGGGCCCCGTTACACAAAGTCCATGACCCATGCGCTTAAAATATTGGACCAGGTTTGAGATTCAAAGTCAACAATCCATTGACCTAGAGTCCAAATCCATGAGAAATCTAAAGTCCGCATGCCATAGTCCATCTCCAAAAGCCCATGCATCTTGGAACCTAAACCCTAATCATATTCCTCAATTCTAGTCCAATTGGCCCACATTTCAAACCCTATCCTACACTTCTCCATTCCGTGCGGCCCTCACAGTTTAAACCCTAAACATTTATCTCATGCAAATGATGAGCATAGTAAAATGACTATTTTACCCTTGATATTTAGATTAGTTAGTTCTTGAATTTTGTATATATTATATAATTAATGGGATTTGGGAATTTTGTAGGTAAATTTGGGGAAATTCAAGACAAAGAGCTAAAATGGAAGAAAATGCAAGAGATTGGCAAGATGATCTATTTTAAAGAAATGTGAAAGTGGGTCTATGAGGAATGCCTAACCTAGATTGAAGTTCAAGCCCATGATCTAAGTCTAGGAGCCCATTTGAAAAGCTCATGATAGATCACATATATGGAAAATGCAAGCAAGTGAGGCATGCAAGGTGATGTGTTGTATGGAGTGGTTATTGCTGTATAAAGCAAGAATTTTGCATGTGTTTGGTGTGGGTAGACCCACCGTCTTGAACCACCATATAGCTCTCATTTAACAAGATAAGGACTTATACAATCAACACATCAATAAGTCTCTAGCTGCCACCAAGAAATCAGCAGAGAGCAAACAAGAGGTGTTGCCATGCATGCTTTATATGAGAGGACACACGACACAATTCATATCCATTAGAATTCAGCCAGAGACGAAGAGGATAAGGGAAGTTTCCAACCTTGTTAGGCGATCCAAACCGAATCATAGGAACAATTCCAAGCATTGTTCTACCTTACAGCTGACAGGTGGAAACGAAAGCAAGATGAAAGAGCTTGAAGAAGGAAAACAGAGGTGTGGTAGGTGAGAAAAGGAATGAATCAAAAAAAGAGGAGAAGCCAAGTTAAAACACCAACCTGAAACCCATTTTGGACTTTGAATTCCACACTGTCTCTTTGTCTTCCTTTCCATCCTCCATATACTCCAAAAATCAGCAGCCCAAGTTCAATTTTCTCAATGAGAGAGGGATAGTATTTATATATGAAAGGAGGTGGAGTGAATGGCTTGGATTTAAAGATTTAAATAAAGCAATGGACACTTGGAGGATTGATATGATTTGTGTTAAACGTGGAATGGCTTAAAGGAGGCAAGGATGTGAAAAAAATAGTAAAATTCGTGCAAAGAAAGTGGGTGCAAAATCCCGTTTTTTACACATGTACCACCTTGCAGCTCAGATTTGACCTAGTTAGTATCCAAATAAAGAAATGTTGTACTATAAAGTTGTAGCCCTTGAAGTCTTCTTTCAAACGCAAAAATAATCGACTCAAACGGATATCGGAGTGGAATGTAATGGTCAAAATAGTGAAGATGTGTCAAACCTTCCTTCTTTTTCTCTACTTCTTATTTTGTTTCTTTTTCTTTAATCCACTTGCCAAATTCGAAAATCCTCTCATAATGACTTGTAAATTTTGAATTTCCTCATATGTATATTGAGATGATGAAAATAAAATTCACACATATGGATTTCTTCATGGACTTTTCTTAATAGGCTTAATATTTGGGTTTTTCAAAGTATGGAAAATTTAATAAATGACTTAATTAATCCAAACTCTCATAAATGGATTTTAATTAATTAGTTTACAATAAAACCCCTAAAATTGTGGTAAAATAATTATTAAAAATTCCAACTATTCAAAAATATCAACTTATGCCCATAAATTGCAAAATTCACCATTTGAATTCTCATATCTTGTATTTCCATGTAAATCTTGCAAAACTTCCAAAATCCCATTAAACATATTCTAAAACACATAAAACAAGGGATAACTAGTCTAAATATAAGGGTAAAATATTCATTTTCATGTGCTCATCAGCAAACGGCAATGCCAACTCATCCAAAACCCTAAATTCCAAATACATTCCATTCATATGCTACTCCATCTCTCATGCGCATAACACCTAAACTCTAGCTACTCCATGCGGAAGAAATTATCCATCCACCTCATCCTAGGTTATCAAATCCAATCACCTTAGATCCTAGCCCCCTTCTCCAAGACTTATCCATCCAATTCACACGATGATGCAACCTTCTAATCCACATCCATACGGCAACTGCACCTCATCCCAAATTCATCTATGCACCAAAACTCCATCCAAATCCATTGCCACCTCATCTAGACTTGCATTCCAAGCCAAATCCTTAAAACTCCATACGATTCCTCTCCTAACTCCACATTCTTGTGCAATCTTCCTAGATCCTCCCATACGGCAACCCTAACCAAAATCTCCACATGCGCATATTACATCTCATTCATACACAACACCACCTCATACTTAACCTTAGTTGATCCACCTAGATACCCAAAACCCTAAACCTCTCCCTTGGTTGCACAAATCCTAGCCCTTCATCCTCATAAACCCTAACAAATCCAAGCCATCCATTCCTATGCTGAACCTTATAAATATATGCAATGGGGCTGCAGTGAAACTTGAATTTGGGCTTAGAATTTATCAGAGCTAGGCGTGGTCCAAAGGAGGAGGAAATGAGGGAGAGAATAAACCATGGAAAAATCGACTGAGACCTAGTGTTTCTAAGTTTGCATTTAATTTTCATTTCCCAATGTTTTATTGTATTTCTTTCATTTTAAATCCATGTATTGTAATTCAAACTCCATTTTTATGAATGAAATCGAAGTGCAGTGAAATATTTAGATTATGGCTTTTCAATTGATCTATATTTGTGCTTGTGTTTATTTTTATTGAAATAACTCTATGGAGAAATTTATTGTGTGAACAAGAGTTTTTGGATGATCCTCTATTTTAATTTCTAAGGCTCTTATTTTAAGAGTGATGAAAATTTAGAATTGAAATAGTGGCCTATCTTTATCATCCAATGAGAAGGTCAATTTTTGGGTGATCCCTTATTTTGATTTCTAAGGTTCTTATTCTTAAGAGTGTGATGAAAATTTATAATTGAGAGATGGGCATATCTTTATCATTCAAATCTAAAGTATGTTTTGTGATGAGTACTTTAATGAAATCCATAGATTTAATCTTTAAAATAATTGTAAACATTAATACAAATGTAGTCATTTTACGTGAGCTCCATGTCTAGGGTTCATTTTATAAATAAAAATTGGAAAAGTAATGTCTTTTTGATATTTTTCTTAGATCCATTTCAAATGTAACATATGTACATTTGTTGATTTATTTGATTCTTTGTTCTTTCATTATTTATGTTATTTTTTCCATTACTATCTTAATGATGAACTAGGTTGAGATTGATTTAATTGCATTTTAATTTTCTCTCTTAAACTGGTTTGAGATTATTTACAAATTCTAGATCCATGCCATTGCTTTAATTAAATTGGATTAATTGGTTAGATTTTAGATTTAGATGATGATACTCTTACTTTTAGATTTGATTCTTAAAACTAGAATGCAATTAATTTAAAATCATATTTGTAAAAATTAAAATTTGATTTTCATATTTATGTTATTTCTAAAGATCTATATTTTTTTAATCACACTATTTCAATTTCATATATTTTGTTTTCACATATATTATGTTATTTCCTTGTGGGAACGACCTACCACTCATATGATATACTATTAAATGGTTCTTGTGCTTGCGAGTAAATTTAAGATATAAAAAGTTTTTAGTGTTGTTACCAGGGAACATGCAAATTATATGTTTTGAGATTTTACGATTTTAGAAAATATTTCTATTTTTAGAATTTTCTAATTTATGCAACTTTTTAAAATTAGAATTTTCTATTTTTAGAAACTCTAATTTTGGAAGGTTACCTGAAAGTAAAATTTTCTTTAACATAAAAGATATCTTAGAATTTATCTAAACATGGAAATATGCTAAACTTAGAAACTTGTTGAATTTAGAAGTTTCTATTTTTGTAGTGATGGATTTAACTAGTTTTTCCTTTTAGCCATTTTCTAATTTTATAAATATGCTTTATTTTATTAATATTCGAATTTTAAAAAATAAATCGTATTTTGGAAAGTTTTAGAACTTCCTTCTATGGAAAGTTTTAAAATATCAAATTTTAGAAACATCCCATTTTTAGAAAATTGTCCAACTTTGGAGACGTCTGATTTTGAATAATTTCTAAACCTAAGAAGTTTTTTTTTATATCATCATCTAAATTTAGAAGGTTCCCAAATAAAAATAATTTTTTTAAGTTAATGGTATTTAATTTAGAAATTTATTGATGATCTTGTATTAGTTTAAAAGTATCAATTAGGATTCAATTATTTTAATCCCTCTCTTACTTATAGTTTAGGAATTTTCATTTAAATAGTTCATGCATTCTTGAGTTAGAATATTCACCTATGTGCGTGTGTTGTGCTTTTCTAGAATTTTAAAAAACGCGATTAAGATTGCTGGAAAATACGCTCATTGGCTATGGTAAGTGCCTACCTACTTTTTTTGGATTTTATCTTTCTCATACACGCATATAGAATTTTATCTTTGGGTGCTCTTATTTATTATCTGCATTTTTTTAAAAAAATATTGCATATTTGATTTACTCATGCATTTAGGTTGTTAGTTTCATGCATTAGTTAGATTGTTTACTTAATTGTTTGCATATTTGCTTTTGAATCTTACACTTTTAGATTTAAGACTGTATTCTCAAAAATAGAAACATAAAAAAACATTAGTAAATAAAAATGGTTCATGCATTTAAAGTAAAATCAATTTAGAGATCATTAGTTAGATTTTTGGGTCTTTCATGCTCATTAGGACCATCTTTAATTCAATAAATTTTAAATCACCGATCTTAGTTTTTCTTCAATCACGGTGTCTAAGGATTGGTTTTGTCACTAAGGTATAAAAAACATAAGGATAAGTGGAACATAAGTAGATGCCGAATGCTGCTCCACTTACTTGGGAACTTACCTGGCTGTGATTGAGGTTAAACTTCTATTGGAGGTTTAAAATTTTCTGGAGAGATGATAATGATCTGTCTAGATTTTAGGATCCCTGTTTCAGTTTAAATTTAGGTCATTTCTTGTTTGATTTTTGTTTGGTCTTGTTTGATCTTGAGTGAAAATGAGTATTTGGAGACGCGATTGGTTAGAATTGAGCCCCAATTGGTGAACATCATGTCAGTCATCAATCCATTATGGACGACAGTAGGGTCTAACAGTAGGGTCTAAGGGGTCATGGCAATTTCAACGTTAGAACCATCATTAGAGCCCAATCGTTCTAACCATAGTGAGGAGAGTCTGACCAACAGGGGTGTTAGAGCCCGGCTTACCGAGTCACCTATTTGTCTATTTAATGACTTAGGTGAAGCATTGTCTCTGAAGTTTGAAGCAACGATCAAGACTCAAGTGATGAAGATTGAATCAAGAACTCAAGTAAAGGAAAATCAAGTGAAGATTCAAGCATCGTTACATGTGTATGGCAATCAAAGGTAATTGGCTATAGAACTCACATTAATGAAACATAAGTAGGCCTAGAGAAAATGGACCAAGGACTTGGAGCATCCATGAATAAATCTTGGGAAAAATGTTGAGTGTGAAAATGTCATGACTTGGGAGACTCTTGCAACCAACCAAATGTTTTAATCCACTAGTAAGACCAACATAGTTGGATAGAGCATTGAAATAAATTTTCATAGAGCCCAAGAACAATCAAAACAGAGTTGGGGAACCCAAGATATGGCCATTTTAGTGAAAGACAGTTTTGCTAAAAAACCCAGGACCGACTTGTCATGGATCACGACCCGTCAGTGGACCCATCGACCCCTCGGTGGAAATGACATGTCGGTGTGAAAAAGACATGTCGGTGTGAAAAGACATGTCAGTGAGAAAAAGACTCATTCTGACTGCCAAAACACTGTCCTTTTCACTTCTCCTCAAACAGAGACTCTCGTGAGATCACCACCTGTCGGTGAACTCAGGACTGACCCCTCGTGGATATAGACATGTCGAGCGCGTACGATTTATATCCGTTGGAAATGCACTTAAATCTCAACGGTCATTTTTATGCACTGACCTCTCGACCACAACGACCCCTCGGTGACTGGGACTTAGAAAAACTTCAGAATGCTTATTTAAACTCCGAATTTTGGAAGTATTGGTTGAACCCTTCAACTTGAAAAATCTCAAGGCAATCCCAAAGATCCCAAACCTCTCCCAACCTCTCAAACACACATTAAACACTTGGTAAATCATTTATGTGATCATATCCTCTCTATAAGTCTTTACCTAGGTGAATCATTTACCAATCAACCATTTGATTGAGATAGAGAGAGAGAGAGTCAAGCCTAGGATCAACTTACAAATCCATATCCTAGCAACATTTTCTCAACTTGTGATTGCACATACTCATGGCACATCTTGAACATCACATTGGGAAGGAGAAGACTTCAAGAAGCATACATTTACAAGTGAGCTCATATAAAGGAAAGTGCTTCTTAGTGATTTTATTTTATAAATCATCTTGTGAAGTGGACTAAGGCAAGGAAGCCGGAACCAGTATAAAAAATAGAGGGATAAGGAAGTAGACCTTGGTTGGTCGAACATTTCAAAATCTAGGACAAGTGGATTAAGGAGGCTTGGCTCCAGAACCACTATAAAAAATCTAGAGCATTATCTCTGGCAGACGTGGTGGGTGGAATTCCCAGCCAATTGAGTATGGTGGAAGTCCTACTCTATTTGTGAGAGTCTAAGTCCCCACATAGTGAATTCGGGATAACCCAAGGTTGGGTGAGTCCTTAGAGTGGATGTAGTGTAACACCTCGGATTTTCAATTTATTATTTTTATGAAATTTATCCATTTTTAATTGTGAATTTTAGAGTTGATCTTAAATGGATAAAGAATTGGGCCATGACCCAATTAGGACCCAATCAATGGTGGAATTGGTCTTATTAAAATTTAAATGGGTTGAATTATTTTAGTGATGCATTATATCTAAATAAAAAAATAAAAGATTGCCTTGGCCGTGTGGAGGGATTATCATATCCAAGATTATGCGCATGGGATATTTTAAAAAGGGAATGCATATAATCTTAAATTAAATAAAAGAAATATCTAAATTAAAAGAAAGGCCCACGTCATTGCTATATTTAGTTTTAGCATTGGCCTATTGGGAGGTTGCTAGATAAGCAAGGGAGGTCGGCAATTACCAATTTAAGACAAAGGGGTGCACGACATTGCTATCTCAAGCATGGGCCGAATGGAAGCTTAGAAAGAGGGAAGCAAAGAGGAAGGGCAATTTCTATCTTAATGCTTTCTATGTTGATCAATTGGAATTACATAAAAGGAGAGACAAAAAGGGGGTGCACGGTTTTTACAATCCCATTGCCAAGTTTTATTTCTTTCTCTCCCTCTCTCAAGTTCTCTCTCACGCTAAAGAGGAAGGAAGAAGAAGATTGGAAGAGAAAGATCAAGAAGAAGAAAGAGGCTAAGGAAAGAAGAAAGATTGGAAGAGCAAGAAAAGGTTGATATTCTTATTTGATAATTTATTTTGAAATAAAGAACCATAGGGTTCGGCCATGGTGTTTGGCCGAACCCCATGGAAGAAGATTGTGGATTGGTTCAATGATTTAATGGAAAGATATGATTTGTTTTGTTGGTTTATGAATATTGAAAACCATGGAACAAGATCAAAGATGATCATGATAATTTGGAAAGGTAGATAGGATTGATCATGAGAATAGAAAAGAATGAGTGAGGTTCAACCATGGTATATGGCCGAACCCCACCAAATATTTATATGGATTTGAGGTTTATGGACATTAAATCATGAGGAGCGATTTATTAAATTTGAAGGACATGGGTTATATTATGATGGAAAGACTTGATTGAATTATTGGGTTTATGTTCTTAGATTTTAGATCATAGAAACCTTTGATGGTTGTTGGTTTTAGATTCAAGAAGACGATGAAAGAATATGGGTCGGCCATGGCATGGCCGAACCATGATTGTTTTATGGTTAAGTGATTGGATCAATAGTAATGAAAAGAAGGGGTGAGGTTCGGCCATGGTGTATGGCCAAACCCCACCAAATATTTTATAGATTGGTGATTGATATTTTTAATGGATCTAAACAAATGGCCAAGATCATGAACCATAGGGTTCGGCCATGGTGTATGGCCGAACCCCATGGAGTAGTTTTTGGAATGGAGATTAAAAATAAGAAACCTTCTAATTAAGGAAAGGGGTTGCTAAATTGAAAAGCATCCAATTTTGGAAGGTGTTTGCTAAAATTGGAAAGCATCCAATTTTGGAAAGTGTTTACTAAATTGGAAAGCATCCAATTTTGGAAGGTGTTTTACTTAATTTGGAAACCTTCCATTTATTGGAAGGAGGTTGCTTATTAAGTAAGTTTCTAAATTTGTAAACCTTCTAAGCATAGAAAGAAGAGTTTAAAGGGGGAAAGTTTGTATTCTTGGAAGTGGACATTGGAATAAGAATGTATCTATTTATAGACCATGGACGATGATTATGGAAACCTTTCAAATATGGAAGGGTGGATATTATTTATGGAAACTTAGGCATCATGGGTTCGGCCATGTGTATGGCTGAACCCCATGAATCAAATTATGGTCTATGTTTAATCAATTATGATTTTAATGTTGCAATGATCGGATTATTGGTTATGTGAGCCATGGATGGCATTTTTATAATTATGTGAAAAATATGGAACATTGGGTTCGGCCATGATGTATGGCCGAACCCTATGAATTATTTTATGGACTATGTGTTTTGGATTAAAAGAAGCATGAATGGATGATTTGGAACCTAAGCAAAGAAAAAGGGCTATGGTTATGAACAATGGCATTTTCGTAAATAGGTATGAAAAACGGTAAGCCATGGGTTCGGCCATGGTGTATGGCCGAACCCCATGGGGTTTTATTTATGAACTTAGAACTTTGAAAAATCAAGTAGGACTTGGTTATGATAAATTGTTTTATTATAAGGTAAAGGGATCTCGCAAGCAGTGCGCGATCGATGATTGAATCTTGGACGAAAACGCAAGGACTCGTGAACGGTCTTTGGTAGGATTCCACCTCTTTGAAACCATGGGTTTATGTACTTTGTTTTTATCTTATGTTTGATGGAAATATGTTTCAAAGGATATGCTTTATAATTGAATTTCAAATGCTATGTTTAAATTGTTTAAATAGCATGGACTGATTATGTTTCAAAAGGTGATTCAAAATGCTATGTTTATGTTATTAAAATAGCATGTGTTTCATTGGCATCTCATGCATGGCATGGGGTGGAGGATTTATAACTGGAGGGGTCACACTCCGTCGGGGCGTCCGAAAAACCTATGTCCGGTACCTTGATGTGATTTCCATCAAGAAGATTCCGGAGGGTCCACACTCCGCCGGGGTGTCCAGAAGACCTATGTGGTGGGTACATTTATGTACATGTGATGGGTGGGACTCATTGCATATTTGTCATCATTGCATGGCATGGATTTTATATGGTTTTGACATCACTATATTATTCTATATGTTTTGTACTAACCATGTGTTAGCCGTAACTGGAATACCTACTGGGCGCGTTGTTCTAACACCTTACTTCTACCCAAGTTGATGATACAGGTATTCAGGGGAACGATGAAGGTAAGACGGACCAAGCATAGGAGCTTGGAAGACTTATTTTACATGTTTTGAATAAAGTTACTCATGAACTTGTAATTGAGTATTTGGATTTCGGAATGTAATAACTTAGATGGTCGAATGATTTATTTTGATGATTATGACGTTTAATAATGATTAAAGACTTGATGTACTTTGCTATCTAAATAGAATAGAACTTGGTTCTATTATGATTCCGCAGGTTATGATTTTATTCCGCAAATTGATATTGCTATGTGTGAACCGTTTTATTGGGCTGAGTCCATACACACATAGGGTTGGCTAGTTAAGGGTCGGACTTTGGAAGTTCGGACTTAGCTCGCGACGTGACGTCCCGCGTTCTATCACTCTACTCTGTTATAAAAAAAAAAATATATACTCTGAATTTACGGGAAAAAGCGAGTGAAAAAGGGCGGGGCGTTACAGTTGGTATCAGAGCGAACCCTGTAAGGTCTTGGAATTTTGGAATTAATATAAATGTGAATATTATTTATTTTAATGATGGAAATTAGAAAATTGGTGGAGTAAATGGTAAATGGGCCAAAATTGGATAAAGGCCCAAGTGTGGCCCAATAGACTATGGTTTGGATTTATAGTTATTTAAATGGGTCAAGAATAGTCAAATTGGGTCAAATATCCATTTGGGACCTAATGGGTCAAGATGGTTATGCTCTAAGGTAAATGGGCTAGATGGAAATGTAATTGGGCCATGGGCCCAATGGTGATCCATTTAGAGTGGGCTTAATGAAATTTAATCACCCTAAGTAATTTGGAATTAAACAATGGTGGGTGGGCCAATGATTGATGGGGCCGGCCACCATGGTTGAATTGGTCAACCATGGGTGTATGAAGGCAAGTTTAGTAAGTGGAATTAAGCTAAATGGGGTTAATTAGCCTAATGATTTAATTAAGTAATTAAGTAAGCTTATCCAAAAAGGTGGTCAAAGAGGGAAGACCCAAATCAAACCACCTCATCTCCAAATACACAAAGAAAAACGTTGGCTAGGGTGTTGGGGTCAAAAAACATATAAAATATCTATGGGGTGGTTGGGAAAGTTAATGTTAAAGTGTAAAGATAAGATAAGTTCTATCTTATTTTTTTTCCCATCTTTTTCCATCTAACTCCCATTCCACTCTTTCCCTCTCTCTCACTCCCTCATGAACGTCCCTCACTAGGAAGAGAAGAGAAGAAAGGAAGCTAAGTAGAAAAAAAAGAGAAGGAGCTCAAGGAGAGAAGGAAAAAAAAAAAAAAAGAATTTGGAGGGAGTTCACTCTAAGATTAAGGTCATCATCTTCCTCTTTTCATCTCTCAAATCCAAACCTAACATGGCCGATTTTAAGGTTGGGAGTTGCCACCCTTGATCAAAGATCTTGACCTATCAAAGATCAAGAGGAAGGAGAGAGGAGGCTACGGAGATCGACGGGAGCGGCGGAAGTCGGAGGAGACGGCGGATTGTGAGTATTTCTTAAACAAGAAATTTTGGATTTTTAGGGTTTGAGATTTGGGATTCATTTTGTAAATTTAATGGTGGTCAAATGATTTTATGCTGTGGATTTTAAATCCATCAATTTGAAAGATGGAAAGTGGAGGAAACCCTAATGGATAAATTAGGGTTAGCTTAAGGAAAAATAAATGGATTAAAGAATGCAATGTAATTAAATTATTAAGCATGGAGAATGTTTATAATTTTAAGGTTGTAAATAATTGAATGTGATGAATTTTGTAAAGAGGGTTTAAATGAGAGAATCATAGGAGATGGAAGATAATTTTAATGACCTAAAAAAAAAAAAAAATGGTTTAGGGTTTTAAGTGCTTAATGATTAAATGTAGGTGTTGTATGATATTTTTTTAGGGTTTTAAGGAATGGAGGTTATGGAAGGTAATTTGGACATTTTTAATGGAGTGTTAGGGTTTTGTGAGAATGGAATCCATGAATAAATGTAAATGTGTTATGGTCAAAAAGGGCACCCATGGATGATGGATCATGAACCATGGGTTCAGCCATGGTGTATGGCCGAACCCTATGGTGATCAAATGGTGAAATGGTGGAATGATGATGTATGTGAAGTAACGGAAAAATGAGTGGGTAATGGACTCATTGTAGTTAAATGCATAAGGTAAACCCCCTGGGAAGAATTGATGAATTGGGTATTTTGAACCCATGATCCATTGGTTGGTCAAAGTATGGGTTAACTTAGTATTATACATATGTTTAATTAATGAGGATTTAAGTTAAGAAGAAGGGCTAATTCTAATGATGTTAGGTCATAATTAATGGGTCATTAATGGATTGAGTTAATGATCAGTTTTGGGCTTAAGTAGGCATGAATTAATGAAAAATTGTTTATGTGAAGGGTAGTGGCAAAAATGGTAAATATGGGCTAAAATGAAGAAACCCACTAAGTTATGATTTATGGGCTTGGAAATGATTAAAACTTGGATTGATTTGGTAATGTAATAAGGTACTGGATATCGCGAGCGGTACGCGTGTCGGTAGCCGGACTATTGGACAAAAACGAAAGAGTAGAACGCGAGTCGGTATTCGGTAGGATTTCTACCTACTTGTAAGCCATGGATGTGTAATGGTATATTCATCTTATTTTGGATGACTTTGGGATTGATCTTAAAAAAAAAAGAATTGTTCTATGATTATGGACATTATGTTTAATACTATGGTTTATTATTTTTAAGGTTATGCATTATATGGTAAGGCTATATATGGTATATTAAGGGTATGAGATATACATATTACATAGCATAATGCATTACATCTCATGCATGGCATGGGCGGAAAAAAATAAACAAACCGGAGTCCATGCTCCGTCGGGGCGACCGAGAACAGGCATGGGGACACCTTGACGAGGCTTTGCCGTCAAGGGGGATATTTTGCGGTTGGACATATCTTGACGAGGTTTTTTTCCGTCAAGAGGGATATGACAGTATATGGCAGGAATGATGGGTGGGATTCATAACATTTACACCCAGGGCATATCATTTACTTATATTTTCAGTATATGGTAGTTTATAGTTTTTACTATGTTATTATCTGTATGTGGTTATTACTAACCCATGTGCTAGCCCTACTCGGAATCCTACTGGGCGCGTGTTCTAACGCCTTACTTCTACCCTAGCTGATGATGCAGGAAATGGCGGAACGGAAGGGCGAGACGGAAGCCAAGCTTAGGAGCTTGGGGAGGCGGATTAATTATTTTGTTTTACGTTTATTTTGGAAAAGATGTATTTGTATAGTTAGCTTGTCGGAAATGTAATAATTTAGGTAGTCTACTATGTTTAGGTATTATTTTGGATAATACAGTATAATGGCATTTTCGTAATTAATTGGGTATTTCTTCCCTGCTATCTGAAGAACTGGTAGGATAGTTCTATTATCATCTGCAGTTATTTTTATGTTCCGCGAGCTTACTTCTACGCGTGAACCGTACTCGTGGACTTATGTTCCACGCACGCGTAGGGTTGGCCAGTTAAGGGCCGGGCTTTAGAAGCTCGGAACTTAACTCGCGTCGTGACGTCCGCGCCTTTTGTCACTGTTAAAAAAAAAAATAGGCTCTGACTTTCGGTGAAAAGGGACGGGCGTTACAAACCCGAAACTTGAATCTTTTGGGGTAAATTAATCCGGTCTCCGTGCATTAATTTACTCTGTTAGACTAAGACGGATGATAGCAAAGGAAGTACAGTCAAAATAATCGGATTAATCAAACGTAGCAACATTGGATGTATTTCCCCAGAAAACAAGGCAAAAATCAAGAATGCTTATTTGGAAATTTTCCCCAACAGGTAGGAAATACAAATTTTGCTTATGGAAACTAAGTCTTGATGTTTTCAATGGCTTAGGGAAAAATGGCTCCAAAGGGAAAGTCAATGAAAAAGACCCGACAAAACCAAAACGGGGGTGAAGAGGAGGAGTGACATTCTCATCATGAGGAAGAACAACATTCTCATCATGAGGAGGAACAGCATTCTCATCATGAGGAAGAACATCACTCTCACCACGAGAAGGAAGAAAACAGTGTAAACATACCAGTGGTACCTCCTGAATTGCAGAATCTGGTTCAAGCAGTGGTTACTTTAGTGCTCCAATAACATATGAATGAGAATGGAACTGCCAACGGGACCAATGACAGGAGTATGGTCAGGGACTTCCAGCAACAACGCCCTCTTTACTTCAAAGGAAGAGAAGGGGCTGTCGGAGCGGAAAACTGGCTAAAGAAGATTTCTCAGATTCTGACTCTATTGAATATCACGAGTCATGCTCATAAGATTTTACTGGCCACATCACAGCTGATTGATGATATTGGTAAATGGTGGGAGGTGATAGAGAAGCAGCGGGCACTTCTTCCAGAAGGAGAAAGGACTGCCATGACTTGGGATCAGTTTTCAGCTACCTTCTTGGAACATTATTTTCCTGAGGAGGAGAAGGAGCGCCAAATACAGGCTTTCTTATCTTTGGTACAGGGTACCATGACGGTGGCAGAATACCACCAAGAGTTCCTCAGTTTATCTGTATATATGGTGGATACTGAGCATCAAAGGGCACAAAAGTTTGAGCGGGGCCTTCGGCCTAGCATAAGAGCCAAGGTAACTATATTCAAAGCACCCACATTGGCAGAAGTGGTCAGCAGGGCCACTATAGCAGAGCAGGAATTGGCTGAGTTGACGCGGTTTGACAATCGCCGAGCTCAGAGTGGGAGGGGTACATTCCAGCCCAACAAGAGGTTCTGACCGAACTCTAGCAGACCCGCACCATCCACTGGGTCAACAGGGGGTTTCCGTCCCAACCATCCCTCCCCATCTGCATCAGTCACTCAGGATTCCAAAGGGGTGAACAACTGCTTTCACTGTGATTAGCCTTGTCATTTTAAGAAGGAATGTCCACAACTCAACAAACCCTCATATTCTAGAGGCTCATCTCGTCCACCAGTTAGGCCAGCAAATTCACGTGGAGGCAGGACAGTTAATCACGCGGGGCGGCCACCTACAGGATCTGGACGGGTATTCACTTTAGTACCACCACCAGCAGAGGATCATTCAGTGATTCAAGGTATGGCAGTAGTCAGTAGTTCCTACGCCTTTGCATTATTTGATTTGGGAGCATCACACTCTTTCATATCTGCTGCATTTGTAACTGCTACTGGTACATTGGTACAAAAACTGTCCACATCATTCACTATTGTATCCCCCGTCGGAGACACATCATTGGGATTTATATGCACAGCAGTGAATAGTGAACTTGCTGGACTCAGATTTGAGTTCAATTATTTGGTGCTCGATATGTCAGAATACGATATTATTTTCGGCATGGATTGGTTGGCTAGCTTTAAGGCCAAAATTGATTGTTATTGTCGCACGGTGACATTTTGGTCACCCGAGGAAAAACAACATGTGGTGCGTACTGACAAGCAAAGTAGACTGCATGAAGGGTTGAATCATCTAGTATTGAACATTATCAGAATCAACAAGACACCGGTGGTTGAACTTCCGGACATAGTTAAGGACTATGCGGACGTCTTTCCAAAGGAACTCCCTGGTTTGCCTCCGATGAGGGAGATCAATTTTGAAATCAAGCTGTATCCTGGCACTGCACCAGTGTCATTACCACATTACCATATGGCACCAGCAGAGATGTCCGAGTTAAAGAAGCAGATTGATGAACTGCTCAGATTGGGGTGCATTCGGAACAGTACATCGGTTTGGGGAGCTCCAGTTTTATTTGTAAAGAAAAAGGATGGCTCACTCATTGTGGATTATCGAAAATTGAACCAATTGATGGTCAGAAATAAATACCCTCTACACAGGATCGATGACTTATTTGATCAACTTAAAGGTTCCAGTCATTTTTCCAAGATTGACTTGATGTCCGGATATCACAAATCTGGGTTAGGGAGGAGGACATAGAGAAGACGGCCTTTAGAACGCGGTATGGGCTTTATGAATTTGTAGTCATGCCGTTTGGACTCACCAATACACCGGCTGTGTTCATGGATTTAATGAACAGGATCTTCCGTCCTTACTTGGACCAATGTGTTATTGTATTTATTGATGACCTTTTGATTTATTCCAAAACTCAGGAAGAACATGCTGAACACCTGAGAATAGTTTTGGACACTTTGAGGAAGCATCAGTTATATGCTAAAGCCAGTAAATGTGAATTCTAGCTACCTAAGGTTAACTTTTTGGGACATGTTATATCAGAAGATGGAATAGCCATGGATCCGGCTAAAGTGGCGGCAGTGGGAGAATGGAAAGCACCAAAGAATGTAACCGAGATCCGTAGTTTCTTGGGATTGGTAGGTTATTAGAGGAAATTTATCATGGACTTCTCTAAAATTGCATCTCCATTGACTCGACTCACTCAGAAAGGAGTCAAATATGAGTGGTCAAATCTGTGTAACCAGAGATTTGAAGAGCTGAAGACGAGACTTACCACTGCTCCTATCTTAATTTTGCTGGAAAGAGGCAAGTGTTATGAGGTACAGTGTGATGCTTCAGGAGAGGGACTGGGGTGTACACTCAGTCAAAGTAATCGTGTGGTGGCTTATGGCTCAAGATAGTTGAAAATTCATGAATGTCTTTATCCTACACACGATCTGGAACTAGCCGCAGCGGTCTTCTCTCTCAAAAGTTGGAGACATTATCTTTATGGCGAGAAATTTGAAGTGTTCTCAGATCATAAGAGCTTGAAATATTTGTTTGACCAGAAAGAGCTCAACTTAAGGCAGCGAAGATGGATGAAATATCTAGCGGATTATGAGTTCGCACTTCGTTATCACCCTGGCAAGGCGAACAAGGTGGCAGATTCCCTCAGCCGTTTATCACATGCATCAGTGGTATGTCTGATCAGGACAGAATGGGAGATGCTGAATACCATTCGAGAATTTAAACTTTACCTCAATAACCATGGGACTATTTACAATTTGATCATACGGTCCAACATGGTTACGAAAATTGAATAGGAACAGCGGACAGACCCGGAGGTGGAGGAAATCTGGGCCAAGATGTCTACTGGTGAAGTCATACCGGAATGGGAATTATGACCGGGACAGGGTCTTGCATTCCGAAGAAGGATTTATGTAACTAAAAGCTGCAGAAAAGAGTTATTGGTTGAGGCACATCAGACTAAACTCTCTATTCATCCGGGCAGCACTAAGATGTATCACGACCTGAAGAGACACTACTGGTGGCACGTACTCAAAAGAGATGTGGCAGAATTTGTAGCACATTGCTTAACTTGTCAGCAGGTTAAGACGGAACATCAGAAGCCACCAGGGTTACTCAAACCCTTACCAGTGCCGGAATGGAAGTGGGAACACATTTCCATGGATTTTGTTACAGGGTTGCCGAGGTCTTCAAAGGGCAACGATGCGATATGGGTCGTGGTAGACCGACTGACCAAGTCTGCACATTTCATTCCTATTAAGATGACAGACTCATCTGAGACTTTGGGTCGGTGGTATATAAGGGATATCATCAGATTGCATGGTATTCCTCGGATTATTGTGTTTGACAGAGATGGTCGATTCACAGGCAGAGTATGGCATAGCATGCAGTCGGCCATGGGAACAGATCTATTGATTAGTACGGTATTTCATCCGCAGACTGATGGACAGTCTGAGAGGACAATGCAGACACTGGAGGCCATGCTGAGAGCATGTATATTAGATTTCAAGGGTGGATGGGAGGATCACTTGCCGTTGGTAGAATTCTCATACAACAACAGTTACCAGGCAAGCCTTCAGATGGCTCCATTTTAGGCATTATATGGTAGACCATGTAGGTCACCAGTGTGCTGGACAGAGGCCGGTGAGCCTGCACTCATTGGACCTGAGTTGGTTGCAGAGACTACAGCGCAGATACAGTCGATACGGCAGCACCTATTGACTGCGCAGAGTCGTCAGAAGAGCTATGCTGACAAAAGGTGGAAGTTCCTTGAATTTGAAGTGGGAGACATGGTGTTCTTGAAAGTCTCGCCACGAAAGGGACACATGAGATTTGGAAAGAAAGGAAAATTATCACCAAGATATGTGGGACCATTTTCTATCAGAAGACGGATGGGGGATGTGGCTTATCAATTGGCACTCCCATCACAGTTGGCATCTTTACACGATGTGTTCCATATATCGATGTTGAGAAAGTATAATCCTGATCCTTCTCACGTACTGAACGTACAAGACATAGAGGTCCAGAGCGACGTGACAAATGTCGAGAAGCCTGTCCGAGTGGTGGACACAGAATAAAGGGTCTTACGGAACCGAGTAATCCAGTTTGTCAAAATAGAAAGGGATCGACATGGCATTGAGGAAGCTACATGGGAACTCGAGTCGGAAATGAAGAAAGCTCATCCTGAGCTATTTGTGTAAATGTCTGAAAACTCTACTTCACTCAATTTTCGGGACTAAAACTTTAAAAAGAGGGTTGTATTGTAACACCTCGGATTTTCAATTTATTATTTTTATGAAATTTATCCATTTTTAATTGTGAATTTTAGAGTTGATCTTAAATGGATAAAGAATTGGGCCATGACCCAATTAGGACCCAATCAAAGGTGGAATTGGTCTTATTAAAATTTAAATGGGTTGAATTATTTTAGTGATGCATTATATCTAAATAAAAAAAAAATAAAAGATTGCCTTGGCCGTGTGGAGGGATTATCAAATCCAAGATTATGCACATGGGATATTTTAAAAAGGGAATGCATATAATCTTAAATTAAATAAAAGAAATCTAAATTAAAAGAAAGGCCCACAGCATTGCCATATTTAGTTTTAGCATTGGCCGATTGGGAGGTTGCTAGATAAGCAAGGGAGGTCGGCAATTACCAATTTAAGACAAAGGGGTACACGGCATTGCTATCTTAAGCATGGGCCGAATGGAAGCTTAGAAACAGGGAAGCAAAGGGGGAGGGCAATTTCTATCTTAATGCTTTCTATGTTGATCAATTGGAATTGCATAAAAGGAGAGACAAAAAGGGGGTGCACGATTTTTACAATCCCATTGTCGAGTTTTGTTTCTTTCTCTCCCTCTCTCAAGCTCTCTCTCATGCCAAAGAGCAAGGAAGAAGAAGATTGGAAGAGAAAGATCAAGAAGAAGAAAGAGGCTAAGGAAAGAAGAAAGATTGGAAGAGCAAGAAAAGGTTGGTATTCTTATTTGATAATTTATTTTGAAATAAAGAACCATAGGGTTCGGCCATGGTGTTTGGCCGAACCCCGTGAAAGTAGATTGTGGATTGGTTCAATGATTTAATGGAAAGATATGATTTGTTTTGTTGGTTAATGAATATTGAAAACCATGGAACAAGATCAAAGATGATCATGATAATTTGGAAAGGTAGATAGGATTGATCATAAGAGTCGAAAAGAATAAGTGAGGTTCAGCCATGGTATATGGCCGAACCCAACCAAATATTTATATGGATTTGAGGTTTATGGACATTAAATCATGAGGAACGATTTATTAAATTTAAAGAACATGGGTTATATTATGATGGAAAGACTTGATTGAATTATTGGGTTTATGTTCTTAGATTTTAGATCATAGAAACCTTTGATGGTTGTTGGTTTTAGATTCAAGAAGACAATGAAAGAATATGGGTCGGCCATGGCATGGCCGAACCATGATTGTTTTATGGTTAATTGATTGGATCAATAGTAATGAAAAGAAGGGGTGAGGTTCGGCCATGGTGTATGGCCGAACCCCAACAAATATTTTATAGATTGGCGATTGATATTTTTAATGGATCTAAACAAATGGCCAAGATCATGAACCATAGGGTTCGGCCATGGTGTATGGCCGAACCCCATGGAGTAGTTTTTGGAATGGAGATTAAAAATAGGAAACCTTCTAATTAAGGAAAGGGGTTGCTAAATTGAAAAGCATCCAATTTTAGAAGGTGTTTGCTAAAATTGGAAAGTGTTTGCTAAATTGGAAAGCATCCAATTTTGGAAGGTGTTTTACTTAATTTGGAAACCTTCCATTTATTGGAAGGAGGTTGCTTATTAAGTAAGTTTCTAAATTTGTAAACCTTCTAAGTATAGAAAGAAGAGGTTAAAGGGGGAAAGTTTCTATTCTTGGAAGTGGACATTGGAATAAGAATGTATCTATTTATAGACCATGGAAGATGATTATGGAAACCTTCCAAATATATAAGGGTGGATATTATTTATGGAAACTTAGGCATCATGGGTTCGGCCATGTGTATGGCCGAACCCCATGAATCAAATTATGGTCTATGTTTAATCAATTATGATTTTAATGTTGCAATGATGGGATTATTGGTTATGTAAGCCATGGATGGCATTTTGTAATTATGTGAAAAATATGGAACATTGGGTTCGGCCATGATGTATGGCCGAACCCCATGAATTATTTTATGGACTATGTGTTTTGGATTAAAAGAAGCATGAATGGATGATTTGGAACCTAAGCAAAGAAAAAGGGCTATGGTTATGAACAATGGCATTTTCGTAAATAGGTATGAAGAATGGTAAGCCATGGGTTCGGCCATGCACCATGGCCGAACCCCATGGGGTTTTATTTATGAACTTAGAACTTTGAAAAATCAAGTGGGACTTGGTTATGATAAATGGTTTTACTATAAGGTAAAGGGATCTCGCAAGCAGTGCGCGATCGGTGATCGAATCTTGGACGAAAACGCAAGAACTCGTGAACGGTCTTTGGTAGGATTCCACCTCTTTGAAACCATGGGTTTATGTACTTTGTTTTTATCTTATGTTTGATAGAAATATGTTTCAAAGGATATGCTTTATAATTGAATTTCAAATGCTATGTTTAAATTGTTTAAATAGCATGGATTGATTATGTTTCAAAAGGTGATTTAAAATGCTATATTTATGTTATTAAAATAGCATGTGTTTCATTGGCATCTCATGCATGGCATGGGGTGGAGGATTTATAACCGGTGGGGTCACACTCCGTCGGGGCATTCAAAAAACCTATGTACGGTACCTTGATGTGATTTCCATCAAGAAGATTCCGGAGGGTCCACACTCCGTCGGGGCGTCCGGAAGACCTATGTGGTGGGTACATTTATGTACATGTGATGGGTGAGACTTATTGCATATTTGTCATCATTGCATGACATGGATTTTATATGGTTTTGACATCACTATATTATTCTATATGTTTTGTACTAACCATGTGTTAGCCGTAACTGGAATACCTACTGGACGCGTTGTTCTAACGCCCTACTTCTACCCTAGTTTATGATACAGGTATTCAGGGGAACGATGAACGTAAGACGGACCAAGCATAGAAGCTTGGAAGACTTATTTTACATGTTTTGAATAAAGTTACTCATGAACTCGTAATTGAGTATTTGGATTTCGGAATATAATAACTTAGATGGTCGAATGATTTATTTTGATGATTATGACGTTTTAATAATGATTAAGGACTTGACGTACTTTGCTATTTGAATGGAATAAAACTTGGTTCTATTATGATTCCGCATTTTAATGTTATGATCCGCAGGTTATGATTTTATTCTGCAAATTGATATTGCTATGTGTGAACCGTTTTATTGGACTGAGTCCATACACACATAGGGTTGGCCAGTTAAGGGTCGAACTTTAAAAGTTCGGACTTAGCTCGCGTCGTGACGTCCCGTGCTCTATCACTCTACTCTGTTATAAAAAAAAAATATACTCTGAATTTACGGGAAAAAACGAGTGAAAAAGGGCGGGGCGTTACATGTAGGTTGTTTAACTGAACCACTATACATTGGTCTTATGGGTGTTGATCTTTACTTGTGTGATTGTTCTTATAATTGTGTACACTTTTGATCACACAACCCATTTCTCTTGATTAACATTATTAATCCACTGCAAATTTGTTAATTAATCAAGAAATTTGTGAAGACTATAAAAATTGGGGATTGTACTACTACTTCCCCCCCCCCCCCTAAGGACAATCTCGATCCTTGTTCTAGCACCCAAGGGAACTTTCAAGGGGTGAAAACTTAAATATTGATGGGAACAATGAGGTAAACCCGAGCATTGAGGAGAATCCTATCCAAGACTTCCCCCCATATGATATGAATAATACATGGGATTTTACTGGATACATAAATCGGAAGCGTGGACAAGAGCAAAATGTTTTGCAAGCCCTCAATTTCGCAATGATATACATTCCATTATACCATTTCTTCCATATATAGAGCCACCTAAGTCACCTAAAATACCATAATCACCATCTAAGGTTAACCGTTGTGTGTTAGTGTCAGTCAATTTGTTATGTCAGTTTAGGATTTTACTTAAAGATATCAGAGTCAGACTAGGATTTTAGTTACGTTAGTTTAGAGTCAGTCTAACGTAGGATTTTTTTTAGTGACTCAATTTTGTTTAGAATTTTTTTTTTTTGTTTTTAGGTTTGTCTTTGGTGAATCTTCTTAGGTACATCTGAACCCAAAATTAACATTGTCCTGATATTTTTCTAAATTACACCTAATTGCTAAACATTGAGGACAATGACTGAATTAAGTTTGGGGGTATTAAGGGGTTACACTTGTTGGAGTCCAATAAAAAGTTTTGTATGTCTCATCTAAAAAAGAAAAAAAGTAAAAAAATTCAATCAAGGGAAGGGTAAGTGAAGACTGAGACTACCCCATGTGGAAAATAAAGAAGATAGTCAAAGTAATTTTTTTTAGCATTAATGGGTAAATAAATAAGTTTATATCATATTTTTTCGGAAAACATTTTACAGGATTTATACTCAGATGAATTTTTACACAGGCATGTTAATATTAGTTGGAAAAAGAAGAATATTCATGAGTCTAGTGATCATCGGAGGAATATTAGTGGAGACCTATGCCCAGTGAGCTTTAGAGTCTTTCAATTTTTCCAAGGGTCATAAGTAAATTCTAAATTTTTTTATCAGCGCATATATCATTGTGTGATATCATTATTCTTCAATTTTGGTCATATTACTGAGAATGCCATCAAAATTGGGTTGGTACACTTGATTTTTTTCTGAATTTATTTGAAGCATCGAAACCACCTATTAAAGCTTAGGATATGATATAGGCCATTTTTGGATCGTTTGAGCCTTCGTGCCTACCTATTCTTGGTCATTGTATCTTGATAGTTCCCAGTTGAGCCTTATTGAAAATTAGTCTGTTTTATTGTTTGGCCATGTTTACGGTACCCAACTCCAGTTGTGGATTTTGAGCCTCATTGAAATATCTATGACATTAAAAGAAGGATGTGGAAAAAAAATAGAAAAAGAAATGAAAAGAAAAAAGGAAATCTTTTAAGAAGTGATGGAAAAACAAATAGAGGACGACATATCCCGTTTACATTTGAAGACCTCTAACTTTTCTAATTCAAAGTATTTAATTTTTAGAGTCTTATTATCCATCTTTCATATGACCCGGTCTTAAGTCACGTTTTGTCCTATTAGGAAGTCATATTGATCTTAAGTCGAAATATGGTGTTTCATATAGATAATAAAGGAAAGTGGCATCCATTCATGAGATCTTTTATTTTCTTTGATATGTGCCGTCTTTTATAATACATATATGAGAATTTTGATTTGGATACACAAACTCCTCTCACATATACTTTTAACAGAAAATAAACCCCAACCTCTGAGTGTTAGTCTTTTTGAGAGATATATCTGGTGAGGTTTGAAGTGAAAGCGCATTTCCCGATGGTGATTACAAAAACTTGTGGTTATTTAGAAAAAGAAAACTATCTTAATATTGGCTATCACACACTACACTCTGGGTATAAGTTTTGTAAAATCATTTTGGAGCCGTATGATGTCTAGATTTCTATGTACATATTTTTGTTGAAATTGCAACTGAGACTGGAAAAAATAATTGATATTTGTGGGTATCATCACTGCATGCCCTCACGAGATTATAATTCGTCCACTAGGGGTAACCTATGGGCTTAAAAGCTTATTGCAAAGGTTAAATGCAATCGAGAGAACCAACAAAAGTGGGTGTAGTCTAGGTTCAGATTAGGATTCTTGTTTTTCTTTTTAGAGTTTTTAGGTAGTTTTCCTCGAGGACTACGTAAATCAAAGTCTGGTGGTATTTGTTGA
This sequence comes from Chimonanthus praecox, assembly GCA_022113865.1. Classification (NCBI taxonomy): domain Eukaryota; kingdom Viridiplantae; phylum Streptophyta; class Magnoliopsida; order Laurales; family Calycanthaceae; genus Chimonanthus; species Chimonanthus praecox. The sequence continues at coordinate 31,551,907 of CM039088.1, read as the reverse complement.
GACATGAAAAATGATATTTTTACCCTTGTTATTTGGACTAGTTAGCATTCCATTTTGTATATATTAAATACATTTAATGTTGTTTGTTAGTTTTGTAGATAAAATTGGAGAAAACTAAAAATCAACCTAAAACCCAAAAGATTTGCAAGATTTGAGCTTAAATTGGAAGACCTAGAATTCCTATGATTATTTCACCGCTTTAGGAATTCAATTGTAAATTGGTTAGTTTGGATCCAGTTATGAGAGTCCAGATTAGTCCAATATTTTTAGATTAGTGGTGGAAATAATTATTAAGTGTCCAGAAAATCAGAAATTGAAGAAAGCTCGCAGAAGATTGAAGATTTAAAAGTCTGAGAGAAAAGCCCATGAGTCAGAAGCTAATTCATGTAGGGCCCCACTACACAAAGTCCTTGATCCATGCGCTTAAAATATCGGGCCAGGCTCGAGATTCAAAGTCCACAATCCATTGACCTAAGTTCAAATCCATAAGAAATCTAAAGCCCGTAGGCAAGAGTCCATCTCGAAAAGCCCATGCATCTTGGAACCTAAACCCTAATCATATTCCTCAATTCTAGTCCAATTGGCCCACATTTAAAACCCTAACCTACATTTCTCCATTCCATGCGGTCCTCAAAATTTAAACCCTAAACATTTATCTCATGCAAACGGCAATGCCAACTCATCCAAAACCCTAAATTCCAAATACATTCTATTCGTATGCTACTCCATCTCTCATGCGCATAACACCTAAACTCTAGCTACTGCATGCGCAAGAAATTATCCATCCACCTCATCCTAGGTTATCAAATCCAATCACCTTAAATCCTAAACCCCTTCTCCAAGACTTATCCATCCAATTCACACGATGGTGCAACCTTCCAATCCACATCCATACGGCAACTGCACCTCATCCCAAATCCATCCATGCGCCAACACTCCATCCAAATCCATTGCCACCTCATCTAGACTTGCATTCCAAGCCAAATCCCTAAAACTCCCCCAATGATTCCTCTTCTAACTCCACATTCTTGTTCAATCTTCCAAGATCCTCCCCTACTGCAACCCTAACCAAAATCTCCACATGCGCATATTCCATCTTATGCATACACGACACCACCTCATACTTAACCTTAGCCGATCCACCTAGATACCCAAAACCCTAAACGTCTCCCTTAGTTGCACAAACCCTAGCCCTTCATCCACATAAACCCTAACAAATCCAAGCCATCCATTCCTACCCTGAACCTTATAAATAGGTGCAATGGGACAGCAATGAAATGCGAATCTGCACTTAGAATTTATCAGAGCCAAGCGTGGACCAAAGGAGGAGGAAAGGAAAGAGAAGAAACCATGAAAAAAATCGACTGAGACCTAGTGTTTCTAGGTTTGCATTTAATTTTCATTTTCCACTGTTTTCTTGTATTTCTTTCATTCCAAATCAATGTATTGTAATTCAAACTCCATTTTTATGAATGAAATCGAAGTGCAATGAAATATTTAGGTTATGGTTTTTCAATTGATCTATATTTGTGCTTGTATTTTTTTTTTTTTATGTTCTAGAAGTAACTCTATCGACAAGTTTATTGTGTGAACAAGAATTTTTGGATGATCCTCTATTTTAATTTCTAAGGCTCTTATTTTAAGAGTGTGATGAAAATTTAGAGTTGAAATAGTGGCATATCTTTATCATCCAATTAGAAAGTCCATTTTTGGGTGATGCCTTATTTTGATTTCTAAGGCTCTTATTCTTAAGAGTGTGATGAAAATTTATAATTAAGAGAGGGGCCTATCTTTATTATTCAAATCTAAGGTCCATTTTGTGATGAGTACTTTAATTAAATCCATAGATTTAATTTTTAAAATAATTGTAAACATTAATACAAATGTAGTCAGTTTACGTAAGCTCCATGTCTAGGCTTCATTTTATAAATAAAAATTGGAAAAGTAACGTGTTTTTGATATTTTTCATAGATTCAATTCCAATGCAACTAATTTAAAATCATTTTTGTAAAAAATAGAATTTGATTTTCATATTTAGGCCATTTTTAAAGATCTATAATTTTTTAATCACAACGTTTCAATTTTATATATTTTGTTTTTACATATATTTTGTTGTTTTCTTGTGGGATCAACCTCCTACTCATATGCTATACTATTAAATGGTTCGTGTGCTTGAGAGTAAATTTAAGGCACAACAAGTTTTTGGTGCCGTTGTCGGAGAAACATGCAAATTATATGTTTTGAGATTTTGTGATTCTAGAAATATTTCTATTTTTGAAATCTTCTAATTTTGGCAACTTTTTAAAATTGGAATGTTCTACTTTTAGAAACCCTAATTTTGGAAGGTTACCTAAAATTAAACTTTTCTTTAAAATAGAAGAGATCTTAAAATTTATCTAAACATGGAAATCTGATGGATTTAACTAGTTTTTCCTTTTAGTCATAAATATGCTTTATTTTAGTAATAACCTAATTTTAGAATACAAATCTTATTTTGGAAAGTTTTAAAATATCTAATTTGAGAAACATCCCATTTTTAGAAAATTTCCCAACTTTGGAGATGTCTGATTTTGAATAATATCTAAACCTATGAGGTTTTTAATTTTAGATCATCATCTAAATTTAGAAGGTTTCTAAATAATTTTTTAAGTTAGTGGTATTTAATTTAGAAATTTATTTATGATCTTGTATTAGTTTAAAAGTCTCAATTAGGATTCAATTATTAGGAATTTGCATTAAATAGTTAATGCATTCTTAAGTTAGATTCTTCACTTATGTTCATGTGTTGTTCTAGAATTTTAGAAATCGCGATTAAGATTGTTGAAAAATACGTTCATAGGCTATGGTAAGTGCCTAACCACTTTTTTTGGATTTTATCTTTCTCATACACACTTATAGAATTTTATCTTTCTCATTTGTTATCTGCATTTAAAAAAAAAAAATATTGCATATTTGATTTACTCATGCATTTAGGTTGTTAGTTTCATGCATTAGCTAGATTGTTTGATTAATTGTTTGTATATTTTGCTTTTGACTCTTGCACTGTTAGATTTAAGACTATATTCTAAAAAATAGAAAAATAAAAAAAAATTAGTAAATAAAATTGGTTCATGTATTTAAAGTAAAATCAATTTAGAAATCATTACTTAGATTTTAGGTTCTTTCGTGCTCATTAGGACCGTCTTTAATTCAATAAATTTTAGATCACCGATCTTAGTTTTTCTTCAATCACTGCGTCTAAGGATTAATTATGTTACCAAGGTGTAAATAACCTAAGGATAAGTGGAACATAAGCAGATGCCGAATACTCCTCCACTTACCTGAAAAGTTACCTGGCCGTGATTGAAGTTAAACTTCTATTGGAGGTTTAAAATTTTCTGGAGAGATGATTAGGATCTATCTAGATTTTAGGATCCCTGATTCAGTTTAAATTTAGGTCATTTCTTGTTTGATTTTTTTTTTGTCTAGTTTGATCTCGAGTGAAAATGAGTATTTAGAGACGCGATTTGACCAAGGCTATTAGTTCGAATTGAGCCCCCAATTGGTGTCCAAGGAAGAGTAGATGAGATGGACAAAATGATACTGAAAACTGGCATGTGAAAAAGCTTCAGAAGAGGTGCAATTTCAGATTATTACCTTGCCATTTTAACATAAAGTGTTGATAAAAAAACGTATTGAAGAATTAATTTCTTTGGATGAGCAAATAAAATCAGATTGAATGGTCCAATAAAATCTCAAGTTTTAAATATTTCTTATAATTTTGTCCTATCATAACCGACAATCTATATCACAAAGTCATAATAATGGCAAGAAATTTAATTTTAAAATAAAAATAAAACATTAGCAGCACAAATTATAAAAGAAAGCATGATCGTTCAAAGTCTCTTGGTGAGATGAAAACAAACAGTTGGAACGATAACAGAAACGAACAAAAGCTATGCAGTTTATGTACAGATCCAACAAGATTACTTTGCCCTTATTCCTATGTGGTAGTTATATATATATATATATAGAGAGAGAGAGAGAGAGAGTGAGGCTGTGGAATGAAAGAATCAAACGAAGAGGTTACTATAAATAAAATACCGTTGGCATAATAAATTGTCAGAAACTGTATCTATCGACTACATGTGTCAAATAGCTTGATGTGAATATAACAAACCGTGTCAAATAGCTTGATGTGAATATAACACACACACAATAGAACAATGAATACAGGAAGGCAAAACCGACAGATACTGGTCTTTCAGCACCCAGCACCTTTACTTTAGTACATGAAAATAAAAATTGAAAAATCACACATCTCGGTACCATCAACCAGGCAGCGACCTTTCATTAAAGAAGGCAAGCGAGTCAATCAATAACGGATTTCACCTTGCAAATAACTCACCCCTCAAAAACCTACAACGTGGAGACATACAAGATTTCAGCCCATCGTTGGATTTAGGCTCTGGAGAAATTCAGCGACTCAGATGATATTGCCAAGGCATTTTCAAGCTGTATGCTGAAGAAAACTGTTACTGAGGCAAGGAGAGCAGCATGGACGTCCATTAATGAGTTGAGGTTATGTTGAAGGTTCTACATGGTGATGCTCAAGGTTCCGCAGTACTATCCTCGCAAAGATTTTAGCTTCAACAGGGGCTGTTGCTGAGGCAGCTGCAGCCCGTAGCACTCTTGCAGCTCCGGCTTTCTGCAAGAGGCTAACATGATGCACTGCATGCCTGCCACTTGGGATCGTGAACTGCAACATATGAGCATCAAGTTAATTAATGTCTTTGTTTTGAAGAATCAATTTATCTGTAAGACCTTTGATATTTTTAACTTTCACAGTATTCTTTTGAAGCAGATTGATGGTAGCCAAACAGTAAACAGTTTTGTTATTGAACGTAGTCTCAGCTGAAGATAGCTCCTTGTATTCTAAAAACTGACAAAGCTCCTTTTGTTATCTTGACAGTCTAAAAACCAAAACTAGGATAGAACCATGACCAGTTCTTTGAATGACTTCTAGAAATTTGTAATAACATTATAAGTTTTATAGAAACGGACTGTTTATGAACAGAACATTGATAAGAGCAAAACCATCTTGAGAACAATTGCCAAATAGAGAGGACAAATCGGTAGCACACATGGGCATGAAAAGACACAAGAAGGGCTTGACTTCCATGGAAGAAGTATGTTTCCAAACAGCAACTTCTTACAAAAATTTGAGCATTGTGTGGGGGGGTAAGGGATTCCAACTCCACCACACTGATTCTAAAACTGTGAAGTACCTCAGAATAAATTAGGATCAAAAGTGATGGTTAGCCATCCAATCTAAATACATCAGAAATAATAACAATCACACCATTAAATTCTTACAGATATCTAAATGATAAAAATAGACTTTGATAAGGTGTTTTTTTTTTTTTGAAAGGTAATTGACCCATATAAAATGTATAAGAAAATAATATCTGTTACAATAAGGTAACAGATATCTGTTACTTGAGCATTTCCCCCATGCTTTCTGGTTGCAGCTCTGCCATAAAGGAAGAAAACATGGAAGTTGGAAAGGTCAAATAGCCATAATTCCATCCCTTGACATATTGAATCCCACCCATTTCCCACGTGGTTCTTCACAGTAACATATTGACTTCTTTTACTTATTCCTATTGTGATGTAGGATACGCAGAGCATATACCCTATTTTTAGTATTTTCGTATTTATTTTTCAGAGTCCTTGTAAGAAAGCCAGGTCGGTGGCTTTTCTTCTTGGTTTAGGAGTCTAAGATAAGATTAGAAGTTGTAGGATTGGAGACCACTCACGTGGCCTTCCCAAATTAGTTTAGGATAAGAGTCGTGTGTAGGGAGTAAGAGTCGGTCTTAGAGTCCCATTCTAGTTTTGAACTCTTAGTTTTTCTATATAAACTATCGTTGTAAAGAGAGGAACACACCTCTTTTCGAATATTATGAATTAAAAGATCAGATTTTGCTATCTTATTTTTATCTTCTCCTACCTCTGCCCAAGTTGCAGACAGTTCCATTGCTGCCTTGTTGCAGGTTGTCCCTTGCTGGCCAGTTCCAGTCACAGCTCTATCGCCTCTCCTTGGGCTTTATCCCAAGGGGGTTTCCATCGCTGCTACACAAGACATCTGGGCATTATCCCACGTATCATCGTCGCTGCTGCTTCCGCCGCTCCTCTGTTTCGCCTCCTTGAAGAGCCCTCTTCTTCTTTCCGCCTCTACTACACTGCTGAACCAGTTTCGCTCATAACCCAGGTACTATCCTTCCCCAAGTTCGAATCCTTCTCGCTGCTCTTCATCTCCCTCTTGCTTCTCTCCCACCTTCACTGTCCCTTCTATTCCAAATAATCCATTCGTATCCTGCAGCCCTAACTCTTACCCTAATCTCCTCCCACATGCTAGACACCAACCCCTTTTAAGTCCTATTCCACATGTGTGACTCAACTCACGTGTGTGACCCGATATTCGTCGGGTTTGACTGAAAACCATTTAAACCGAATCGCTTCCACTACATTATATTGAAAGCTAAATGCTCATAGGATTTCATAATCAAGCACTATGTAGAGGATTCATTCTTATTTGCCGAATGTCGAATACTAAAACACAATGTTAGGTATTGAGATGTTATATTTCTACTAAATACTGAATGTTAAACTGTTGTTTTTAAAAGTTGTATACCTTGAATTGTATCTGTTCTTACTTTTTCTTCACTAATACTCATTTCAAAAGGCTAAACAATTTTCTTCCTCTTTTTTATTTTCAAAACGGCAAACAGAACCAGAAAAGCTTCAGCGGGGCGACGTCCCTACTTGGGCCTCCATATGGGGCTCACAGAGGTCTAAAATCAATGTCTCTTCTTTTCACACCCATCTACCCCTGCGAATTGTATCCATACTCAATTTGAACCCATTTTGAGTTTATCTCAGTATTGGATTTAAAAATCTATCCAATACTGATCCCATTGACCTTTGATTTTTTGAACTATCGAAACAATGGCTTTTCAAATCTAATGGACCTAATTTTTCATGGAAAACATTATCCTAAAAGTACCTTCCACACCAGGCCCCATACAATGGAGCACACTCCTTTTAGCCCCACATGGGCCCAGGGGCAACTATAGATCATAGGAAACATCTCCCAGGTGAATGTTCTTCGACAGAACAATTTTACACCTTTTTTTTTTACTTTTTCTTGTTTTTGGGTATTGAATGGTATTTCGATATATAACTAACTATGTAGGACATCATTATGATATCACAAATCCACAGAGAAAATAATTGTTGAATAAAATGGTTCACTCTCTAGTTTTGTTATAGGTGACTAGTGTGAGTAATAATAATAAATACAGCTGCAATAGTTGCACAAAGGTTGGGTAAAGGTGTTACCTGAAGAAGAGCAAAAGTCGCGCATGCCCTAAGAATGGAGGAAGGATTCCGAAGCATGGTGACAAATCTCCCAATCTCAGCTCCACTGCAGAAAGAAATGTAAAGGAATTAGAGTTAGGAAGCATTAAAAGTTGCAGCAAAACAGCCAATCAATGTATAATCACATAAAATATTTTATATAGTAAAGCACAAGTTTGTGAAGAAAACAAGTCAAATGAGTTATCAAGTCGGAAATACATATTTTGTTTTCCTCCTAATAAATTAATCTTGAAAAAAAATACAAAAACATACCTTTTCCATTATGTATGAATATGTACTTTATTCTTTTATGGAAAGGTGTACATATATATAATACATTACAAAAGATATATATTGGTAAAGATTACAAAAGATATATATTATAAAGATTAGACTATTAGCAATTTAGTATTATAAAAAGATATATATAATATGTTTATATTTACAATATTACAGTATACAATAAGTGAATGATTATTGAGGTTAAAAAAATAATGCTTAAAAGATATATATATATATATATATATACCCTTTTCTCTCATGCTGCCGTATCGCGCCTCCTGTGTCCCGTGTCCCGCCGTGTCCCTCCGTGTCTGCTGCCGTATCCGTATTTAAAAAATGTTTTATTTAATTGGATACGTATCCGAACCGTCTCCGGCCGTATCCGTGTCGGAAACGCATCCGACATGGATACTCGAATGGTTTCGGAGTATCCGTGCTTCATACGTTTTGTATGGTCATGAAAACCAATGTAGTATTTAGAGTTTACTTTTCTCATTTGCCTTATAATCTAGTCTATATATTTTTCTCCTTTAACTACAATAGATCAAGGAACAGGAGGAGTTCTAAGGGATAATACGAGGGGATCTTCACTGGTATTTATAGAAGAGGTGGGGATCAAAGACTCAAATGAGGCATAACTACTTAGTATTAGGGTGATCATCTCGAAATTCTACAGGCAAGGTCCACTAGTCATTGAAGGGGACTCACCAAATGTAATTAAATGGGCTAAGGGACTCAAGCGTCCCCCCTAGAAGTTGACTACCATTGCTAGGGAAATTAGGGATTTGTCTTCAGGAACGGAGGTCTCTTTTGTTCAAGCGAGTCTCACAGCAAATGGAGTTGCAGATTTTTTTGCTAAATTTGGAGTTAACAACTCAGACTCTAGGGTCTTCTTCCTTTGAGCTTGGCGGGACTTGATTATGATTTTTATTTTGTTTTCTTTTGTTGGGGTTACTCTTCTTTAATATGTTTAATATTGGAAGGGGGTCTTAACTCTTTTAGACCTATCTCTAGTGTTGTAATGCTTCTTTTTGTACGTTTTTATCTTATTAATGAAATTTTCTTTGTTACCGTGGAAAAAAAAATAGATTAAGGATATACAATTTCTTCCACAAAAATATCTTCTTTCTACTTTTATATTTCCCTACTTTACTCCTCTCCTTTTTCTTAAATAACATGGTAATCAACAACAAACATGACAATCTGATTTTTCCATCCATCCTCTATTGTATGGGCTTGATGGAAGAGAAAAAATAGCTAGGTTGGAATTCCTAGTGCCTACATAAGTCCCACATCGCCTAGTGCCTTGGAATTCCTCTAATATATAAGTTGGAATACTCCCTACTTCTAGCGCAAGGCCTTTTAAGAGCAACCTTGGGTCTCAATGCAAAGTCGAGCTGGCCCCTGTGGGCTAAAGCGGACAATACTGTACTAGTGGAATGGGTCATTACAAATGGTATCAGAGAATGGTTCAACACTCTACTTGAGGGTGTGGGCGTGTTTATGTGACCCCTATGATGGAAGGAGGATACCTCTATGTGTGCGTAGAGCCAAGGGCGGCTCTGGCTTTAAGGAAGGTGGATTGTAATACTCTTGTTTCGAAAGGGGATGGCGTTGACGGGAGAAAAAATAGCCAGGTTGGGTGTCCAAAAGTCCCACATCGCCTACTGCCTTGGAATTCCTCTGATATATAAGTTGGAATACTCCCTCCATCTAGCGTAAGGCCTTTTGTGAGCAACCTTGGATTGGCTCACCAATGCAAAGCCGTGCGAGCCCCTGTGGGCCAAAAACGAACAATGTTGTGCCAGTGGGACAGGTCCTTAAAGATTTTGTTTTTTTCCCCTTGGTCTTTCAGAAATAAAAAAAATCTACACAAATTTAATTTCAAACCCTAAGATCTGTCCAAAGGTGGATCCTTTGATTTGGTGCAGCCCCACTGTGCCTGTTAAAATTTGTGCTACAAGTCATCTACCCGGTTGACATAAGGTTTTAGTCAATAGTGGAGCCCATTTTTCTGCTGGCATTGGTGACTGCTTCTTCAACAGATCTCGTTTTGGTGACTGATGTAGGATATTTTTTTTCTTTTAATGACAGAGAAGCCCAACTCCCCGAGTACGAGAGTTTTTGATAAAACTCTAGATGCACGCAGACCCCCACAAACCACATGCGTCAAGTCACTTCTATATGATATCTAATTTTATTTGATTAAAATGGACTTCTCCATGTCTTTTATGCATTCCGACAAGAGTGATGTTCTTGGTAATATCCCATTTAATGTCTTATACGGGAAAAAACACTACGACTTTGTTGAATGATCCAATTGTCTTCGAGGTCTCATTGCGAAAATGTTTATTGGATTTTTTATTACATGGATGGCACTGTGTGGAACCCCCCATCATAGATCCTCGACACAAGGAATGAAAGGGCGATAACTATCTCGTTTGGTCTTGGATTCTCCATGCCATGGAAGAGAACATTCCCCAAATGGTGTACATGTTATCCACTGCTAAAGACATAGGACACATTATGTGACCCTTATTCTAATGATGACAACTCTACTTCCATCTATCAAATATACCAAGATATTACACACTTAGGTCAGAAGGAATCCTCAATCATTCATTTCTACACTCAAATACAAAGCTATTGGCTTGAATTGGACCCTCTAGAAAACTTTTCAAGGTAGCTCTTCTTTGATTTTTGCAACGCATGTATCCAAGCTATATTGACCTTACTCTGACTTTATTATTCAACTAATCATATGCCCACAAATGTATCAAATAAGGCACTTGTAGATATTGTGTCTGTTTATAGACCTGTTTTGATGTGTTTGTTTAGTATATGATTTTTTTGTTGATAAACTTTCAAAAAAATAATCTGTGAAATGTGTTTCTTTGTTATTCATCTTCTCAGAATGGTTATAAATGTCTTATTCTAGTTAGTGATAAAAGTTCATTTCCTTAGATGGCATATTTTTTCAGCATCTTGCTTGTTTAAATAAACCTACTCCCATAACTACTCCATCTACATTTGTTGTTCCTATGGACTAACAATGTTGACACTTCTAGTCCAACTATATGCAAACCTCTTATCATGTAACATAGGAGAAATCACAAGCCCTTCACTCCACAAATTACACTTGGTCACCAGGGGACTATCTAGGTCCACCTTTTAGTCCCAATTTACCCAATTTATTGATGAAAGGTAAACGTGTTTGTATAGAACATCCAATTGATTGCCTTGTTTCCTGTAATTTTGCCACTTCTTCCTATAGAAGCTTTCTTACATCCGTGGACACTACTTCTATCCTTAGAAGGATTGATATTGCTCTTCAGGACCTATCCTAGAAAACTACAATGCGAAAAGAATTGGCTATACTTGAACACAATCATACTGGGACATGGTTCTTCTTCTTTGGGAAAAACTCCAATTAGTTGCAGATGGGTATTTTCCCTCAAGCATAATCCTGACGGTTCCATTGATTGATACAAGGCTTGTTTAGTGGTAAAACGATTTACCCAGACTTATGGCATTAATTATCAAGAAACAATCACCAAACTCACCTCTATTCAGGTGTTGATTTCCTTTGCCACCACTCATCTATGGTCCCTTCATCAACTAGATGTCAAAAATGTATTCTTCCATGGTGTAATCCAAACATCCTTGGTGTAACCTAAAAAAGGAGGTTTACATGCTACCTCCATACAATTTTATTGGACAATGATGCAGACTAAGGTAGTGAAGAACCTTCCTTCGATTTCAATGAAATAAACAGACCAAACGAACTTCCGTTCGAAGTGGATTCAAACCAAAGATGTCATTAATAGCAATCCTTGGTGACACTAGTTCCCAAAGAAAACTAGTTTAAGTTCAATTGAAGAAATTGAAAAGAATGCAATTCCCAATCATAATTGAAATGTAACTAACCTTGAAAATGATCTGAATTGTAGAGGAAATGCAAACCACAAATTTAATTCAATCAACTTTGAAGACTAGAATTCAAAGCAAGAACTTAAGAACACAAATCCACACTTGGATTTCTTGAATTCAAATTACAACTCCAAGACCTGATGATCTCCAGGGCTTAGATGACCTCTATCTATAATGCATAGAGGTGGAAAAGAAAAAGAAAAAAAGGGATGTGCCATATAACCTCAACCAAGGGAAATGAAGAGAGAAGCATGTGACACATAGGATTAATGACATGTTTCCACTAATCACATGCCCATTCTTGGCTTGTGCTTCACAATCGGAGGTTCAAAGCTTGTTGGAGATGCCTGACAAACCCATGCCCAATAAGGACTTGCCACATAGGATGATGGAATAGAACTCTACGTCATAGATGTAATACTGTAGTGGAGCCCCATGCAACTTCTCACTGAAAAATGCGACTAGACGTTGCTCCTGGCTAAGGACTGCACCAATGCCTATATGAGAAGCATCACAATCCACCACGAATAGGGTAGGGCCAACTATTACTCATTTATACCATTTTCTTTTGTAAACCAGATAGGAAGGAAGTCTTGGGTTACAAAGTGATTCTTAGATGTTTTGAGATGGTTTTAGGACTAAAAATTAGTCATGGAAAAAGCACTATGATTGGAATTGAGTTGAAGGGGGAACACCTCAAGGAGTTTGTGGATGAAATAAGGTGCAGTACTAGGAAAATTCCATTTAATTATCTAGGGTTGTCTGTGGGAGGGCATCCTAGACGTATATCGTTTTGTACTCTAGTGATAGAGACAGTGGAAAGGAGATTGACTGGTTGGGGTAGGAAATACCTATGTTTGGGAGGGAGTGTTACTCTTATCAAGTCGGTATTATTGAATCTCCCAATTTATTTCTCATCGTTTTTTGAAATGGTAAATGGGGTAGTGAGAAAATTTGAACAGATAATTAAGAAATGTTTATGGGGAGAAATGGACGCAAAAAGGAAAGTTCATTTGGTAGCTTGGTTAGAGGTTTTGAAGCCCAAGTCAAAAGGGGGTTTGGGAATTGTTCCACTCCAATTGAGGAATCAAGCTTTGTTATGCAAGTGGGGTTGGTGATTTGGGAGAGAGAGGGACTCCTTGTGGGTTAGAGTTCTGAAAGCTAGGTATGGTTTGGCGAACAATTGTGCCTGGAATTTAGGAGATACGTGGAGACTAGTGGTTCAATGGTAGTTAAGGCCTTGTGGAGATTGACTCAATGTCGTGGAGTGGTGGGGAGCATGTATTGGAGTAAAGTTAGACTCCTTGTAGGGAAAGGTGATAGAACGGGTTTCTAGTCTTAGGGGAGAGACCTTTAAAGGACATATACCCAAGGCTATAAAGGATTTCACTGAACAAAAGTGCATTGGTAAAGGATTGTTACAAAATGGAAGATAATGAAATCTTATGGAATCTTGAGTTTCGGTGAGAACTTCGATCTTTCGAAGTTGGGAGTAGGGTTGATCTTTTAGCTCAGCTAAAGGAATTACCTATGTCACTGGAGGATGAGGATGAGCTGATTTGGACGGGTGACTCATCAGGCGCATACTCGGTCAAGTCAATGGCGGATTTGGTGCTTAAATCTCAATTTAATGATGAAATTTCCACTAACATGGCTTGGAAAGGGGTTGTGCCTCCAAAGGTACAAATCTTTGAGTGGTTCAGATTATTTGATTTGCAGTAAATTCAAATGCATTTTTAACTTGTAGGATTAGATTAGGTGTCTTAATTGTGTTGAACACACTGAACTGAATAATATAGCTTTAGTACTTCTTTATCTCTGAACAAACCATTTCTCTTACCAACTTGCTCAACCTGCAGATGACATTTGCACGATACACAGAAAGGACTGCTTTTGAGAGGCCACTAACAAGTGGTGTTGCATATGCTGTGCGGGTGCTTCACTCGGAGAGAGAGTAATTTGAAAAGCAACAAGGGTGGACTATCAAACGGATGGATACCCAAGAGCCATCTCCTATTCGGGAGGATGATTTTGCTGCTGAATCCTATGAGCCGTGTAATAAAAGGAAAGGCGTTGACTAGAGCAGAACTGAAGAGAAGAGGGATGCTAAGAACTGAAGAGGATCTTTTATGTCCGCTATGAGCTTTAGAGGAGGATTTAGATCACTTATTTGTTAGTTGCCCATTTGCTCAGAGTCTGTGGATGGACATTGTCGAACTTCTAGATGTGTCATGGGTTTTGGATAAAAGGTGTGTGTGGTGTGTAGACTCTTGGCTATTGTTGGGATTGCAACCTAGAATGAAATTGGATTGGTATACGACCCCTGGTATAGTTTTGTGGTCACTTTGGAAATAGAAGAATGCTAGAATCTTTGAAGGTAAATCATTAGACGTTAATGATCTCTTTCATAAATCTAAGTGGAGACTTTGTGTATGACTCCTTTCTAGTACTGAGTTTAAGGTGTGGAACCATTGGATCTTCCATTGTCTTGGGAAGGGTGTATCAGTGATTCTAGTTGGAAAAGAAAACCAAAGGATAGTCGGGCTCCGCTGGATCGGGGTGTTGTGAAGTTTAATGTCGATGGGGCTGCAAGGGGAAACCAGGACCGGCAGTAATAGGAAGACTATTGAGGAATCATGTTGGCCAAACAATGATCATGTTTAGAGATTCAAATGAGGCAGGGATTCTTAGCATGAGGACTTTACCATATGGAAACTCCATGGTAGAGGTAAAGTAGTAATTGAAGGGGACTCAACAAATGCAATCAAATGGGCCAAGGGACAAAGGTGTCCCCCTTGGAGATTGATTACTACGGTTAAGGAGATTAGAGCCTTGGTGACAGAGCTTGATGTATCATTTACTCATATTAGATGTACAGCTAATGGCATGACAGACTAATTTGCTAAGCTGGGAGTTGTTAACGGATTTCAAGAGTCTTCTTCCTTTGATTTTATAAGACGACCATTTGACTGTATATTGGTTTGAGGGGTTGTTTGACAACAACTATTTTATTTGTATTTTAAGTTTATTCCTTTTTTTTTTAGGTCCATCGCTTTTAGACCTTTCTTTTATTGATGTACTTGTATCTTTTTTATGAATGAATTAGCTTTGTTATTGCTCAAGAGAAGAAATGGCTAATACTGCATTTATAGCTCAAAAAAATTAATGTAGAATTAGGTTTTTTTACATATTCTAATTAAATGAAACAATAACTAGGCACAATAACCAAGCTACAATCCACATTGCCTATAATCCTATATTCCTTGCACATACCACACATGGTGAATGGTCACTTCTCAAGAAATCACTAGACCTCAAGTTAAATAATCAACTTGGGACCCTCTTCACTAAATTTATACCTCAAGCTCAATTGCCATTTGATGTAGAAAAGATGGCCGGCGCGTTTATGATGCATTATGAGCGACATGTCGATAAGAAGCGGGGCCTGCACGCCTAGTCAAGCATGGACCCCACTGCCGTTTCTATTTTATTATTTGCTAGCAGTTGTATTTCTATTTAATTAAGTTGTTAGTATCCCGGTTGAACTTGGATACCACCGTCGGTTCCAAGCCCAGCCAAAGTAGGTGTCCTGGTTGTTATAACCAGATAGAGTCCACGTTTAGTCCAATAAACAGTCCAACATCGGTCGGTCTTTTGAGTTAGTTTAGGATTCGTCTATTTTGGTTTATAAATAAGATGTAGTATGTGAGGGAGAGAATCAGTCATTATTTTTATAACAGAAATACAAAACTACTTTATTTTATCTCCTTCTGCATCCTGCCTCTGCTGCAGGCCTCATCGTTGCTGGCCAGTTTCAGCCTTGCCTTCACTGTAGCCTGTGCATGATCTCAGGTTGGTTTTATCACTGCTTCCAGGGACTCCAGCCTTCGCTCCTCTGAAGTTTCCGTCCAGGTACTGTTTCATCCTCTCGTTCATACAACCTGCAGCACCCCTTTCCCGTAGCCCAAGCTTCTTTCTCCATATTTTCCATCTTTCCAAAGTTTCTCCACCTTTTTACATCCAGGGTACCATCATCTTCTTTATCCCTCAAGTAAAGACAACCCATGCCCTCTCTTTCCCTCTCCTCATTAAATGCCTTGTCTCCTTCACTTCCCCAAATAACCATAATACCCCTTCACCTTTTCCTTTAATTACCAAGCCGCCATTTTCCCTTTTTCATCTTCTATTGTGGGACCCATTTGACCCTTACATGACCCGAGTTTGTCAGGTTTGACCAGTCTCCGCTAAACACCCTCTGCTTCTGCTACGTCACCATTTAACAAGGCAAGTTAGGTATGCTTGGTATCTACCCTTTTGAGGGGGAGTGGTAAAGAATGTAAGCTTAAAACTATAGTAGAATAAAACATTGTGTTGATGCTTTTATTTCCATGATGTTTTGGATCTTATTAGATGAGCTTAATCCTGTTATTAAGGGATTTGGCCCTAATTGAAAAATGGATACTATCCTTCTAAATCAACCTACTAAAATTTTACAAGTAAACACTTCAGAAAAAATACATTTTTTCTACTCGTCTCCTTTTCTTCTTTTTCTCTTTCATTTTTTCTCCAAAATTATCAATATGTAACCAGTCTAGAGAGATCTCATAGAAACCTCAATGTGGAGCCATCCAATAATGAATCAAAACACTCAACCCATCGTAACCTTTTTTCTTTTTTTTTCAAGATAAAAAAATTACATTTATTTAAGCCTTATAAAACCATTAAATTTTGAACTACATTTTTTGCCACGAGGATGATGGGGCTGAACTTCTGTCCACTCTTAATCCAACTAATAACTTTCTTGCTCATCCACTATGCATCTACTCAACCCTATAAATAAGACAAGCTCACTATTTTGTGAAATACAGATTGGTAGAGAGAGAGAGAGAGAGAGAGAGAGAGAGAGACTAGATGAAGAATAAATAGGCAGCCAAAGTGATGAGGCACACTGTTGACTACACAATCACCCAAGTTGCATGGGTAAAGGTGCAGGTGTTGGAGTTTAACATGGTGGAAGATGCCAAATTTGGCAAAGCACAAAAGAACATGGGGGCAGG
Source organism: Chimonanthus praecox (assembly GCA_022113865.1). Lineage (NCBI taxonomy): Eukaryota > Viridiplantae > Streptophyta > Magnoliopsida > Laurales > Calycanthaceae > Chimonanthus > Chimonanthus praecox. The sequence goes on along the minus strand of CM039088.1, from coordinate 31,535,240 downwards.
CACCATATTTAAATAAAGGGAGATGTTATACTTAAGTTATACCCTTTTATACCTTAAGCTCATATGGCAAATCACAATTGGTTGCCTTTAAGAGTTGGTTAAGATAGCAATCAAATGACTTGTCACATCAGCAGAAGGTATAAAAGGGTATACTCGAGGGTAAGTTTAGCAATTTCCTTAAATAAACTTAAATCTAGATTTATTTTAAATAAAAATAGATGTGAAAATAACATTAATAGAAAATAATGTACTAATCTTACTCCAAATACATAAATGACAACACATTAATATTTTAATCAATTTTTAAAAAGATAAAATTTGGTTTAAATATTTTAGTCATCTTGAAAACACCGTTAGAAAATACTAGAAGAGTCAATGAAAAATGTCCAAAACGAATTACAGTGTTCGACGGGGGTGTGCCATAGACAACCACTATTAAGGCGCACCTAGGATCTCAAAAGGTGCAAAAGGGGTCTACGTGCCCAGGAATGTCTTGACTACTTTCCAAACAAATAAATATATGATGAATAATTAACCTGCATCTTAGGTGTCCTGCTTCCTGTATTCGTGCTGCTTCTGCTACTAGTGCTAAGGATGCTGGAGTTGATATAGCTGCAGCAGAGAAGGTTTGTGGGTCGGAAAATGTTAGTACAAATTCTTTGATATGCTTCAAGGCTGTCCTTCTAGCACCATCTAAGCTTACACTCTTTGACATGCTTTCTGATGATGACCCTATTAGTGCAACCTCATCCATCCTAAAAAATATGAAAACAAGATTCATGAGTACGATTATTAGGCAATTAAAAGTTTTCCTTGTTCAAATTGGTTGGGTAAAAAAAGCTATAGTTAGTATATGTCACATAATTGATGCAAGAGCTTGAAGCAAAATTGGCAGTGTTCTTTGCAACTATAAAGGTGTGGGATCACATAACTTTGCCATTAAAAACAAGAAGAAGAAATGATAACAAAATCAAAAGACAGTTTGAACATCATGAGCACTTGAAAGAAAGGGGGTACACATTATTGCAGACAGACAAGATGATTATGTACCTTCCATCAAACATGTAAGCCAAAGCCAATGCAGCCATAAAACGGGCCATTTTTGATGCTGAAGAAGAGCAAAGTTGTACAAGGGCAGGAACCCCACCTTCCTCCACTATACGAAGAGCATTACCTGGATTAAATGCAAGGTTCCAAAGTGCCCCTGCAGCAGTCTCATGGACATCCTGGAACAAAAATCAAAGGTTCCACAGGACAAACTCAGTAAAAACTATCTATAACCATCATGCTGCATGTGTATGCTTCACCAACTAACTGTCTGCACCCAATGATAAAAGACTAAAGGTTGTATTTAAAATATCCTTTGAATGCTATAGTGAAACATATAATGATATAATAGTGAGATAAATCATCATGGCACAATCAAATTATATAAATTGGGGTTCATCAAATCACCTAACCTTGATCTTTTAAAATCATGATAAAACCATTAGATAAATATTTTTCACTCATTATGCTCAATCCAACTATGAAGATGTGTTAAATACACATTAAAGATCAAATTTAAGTTTAAAATTAAAAACATTTTTATTGATATGATTATTTTTATAATGGGGCCCACAAGGGTCTTTGGCATTGTATATTTACCCACTAAAAATAACCATTTTTCATATTCAAGATATTTAAACTTAACAAAATAGCTATGCTTAATTCAAATTATTTTATCATAAAATTAAATTATTTTATCATAAAATTATATAATTATTAAAGTTATGATGAAATAAATAATGATCTAATGATTAAATAAATCATGATGGATACTATGAAATTATACAAAATGGGTTGACATAAATAAGATTGGATCTAAATTTAATAAATAAAAATACAATTTTATTGATTGAAAATTTTATAATGTAGGGTCCAAAAGGGGAACACTATGTTGATATATTCGAGTCACAAGGTTCTCATGACTCATTTGGATTAAATGATATTTCACAACAAGGTGGGCTTATTGACCCTATGAAAACAAAGAAACGACGTTGATGTGAAAAGAATTTATTCTCATCAAACATGTACAATCACCAAATTTAAATGAAGTAAAATCAATATGTAAATGAAACTTATTTTCATAACCATAATACTTAAAATAAATTTAATGAAAAATCTAACCATAAAAAATAAAACTAAAATGGATGACCAACAAATAAAAAAAAATAGAAACAAAATCTAGTACAATCGGTCAAGGCTCATGGTTATAGCAAGTTGTGGATTCAAGTCCCATGGGCTCAAATAGTGTAGTCGATACATGGAAATAATTTGTTAAATTCAAATTAAAGGCCAACCCCAAATTGATGGGATAAATGGCTTAGATGATGATGATACAAAATTGATTGATGATAGCCATTTGATCCTAGCGATCAAAATCATAATGCGTCTTTAGATTTTATGATGCCTAGAATGTTTGAACTTTAAGATCAATTAGTTGAAGATGACATTTTGAATTGAGATTTATTTTCCTTGTAGTTTTGCAAACTTTAAATCAATTTGTATGGTTGATTTTACAGGCTCAATGGAAATTAAAAATAAAAAAGAAAAAAGAAAGAAAATAGATCAGGTGTGAATATGATCAGTAACACCTTGTTGTATCTAGTAAAAGTTTGTAGCAAACCCTTTTCTCTTCTTCCTCAAAGGACTACAACATTGCAACTTTTTTCCTTCATGATTTTTTTTTCCAAAAATCCATCAACACCTTTAGATGCTATTATAGTTATTCTTCACTATCTCAAGTGCTCCACGCTGTGGACTTATTTTGGAATCCAGTAATCCAACACTTCATTGCAAACTAGACTGGTCCTATGTCTATTCCCTATTCTACCTATAGATATTGTACTTTTGACATAGGCAATATCACTAGAGAATATTGTTTGTATTTCTTATGATGCCTTTTAGTTCATTGCCATCTTTGCTTGAAGTCTACAGGTGAAGAACAAGACACATTTTCGGGCCAGAAGGCTATGGAAAATTGAGGCAATGGGTAAAAACACATCTTGGTAGAAGATCTGAAGAATCTCTACGGTTTTTGAGAGGCATGGATAACTGATCTAGAGGAAGATGGTGGAGTGGTGGCGTGATAGTTTCTCAGTTTTCATGGGAAACATTCCTGAGTGGGGGGCTGGGGATCTGGTCAGAGTATTTGAAGTAGCAGGTGTGGTCTTGACAGTTTTGTGCCGATCGATCCGAGATCCGGGAAACGTCGTAATTTCATTTTTGTTAGATTTAAAACGGAGACAGAAATGGCCCATGCTATAAAGATGATGGATGGGAAGGTGTTTGAAGGGAAGAGGATTCAGGTTAATAAAGCCAAATTTGGCCCTGAGAATAGAAAGATGAATAGAAAGGGAGAAGGAGGCTCTACTCTTGAATGGAGAATCACGGTGACTAATCATGGTTTTAGCCTTGGGTGCAAACCTAAGCCTATCCATCATACCGTTTCTCTTCCGGTTAGTAAATTGTTGCAGGTTAATCAGGAGTTCCTAGGTATCAACAAGGAAAAGTTGGTTGGTACCTGGATAGGGGTCGCTTGTCATTTAGACACTCAGGCGAGAGAGATCAAGGAATATCTTCTGGCGGTTTGGGGATTCGATTTGAGGATGATGGTCCGACGGCTCTCCCCTTTTCTTTTCTGGATTGTTCTTGATAGTGAGGAGGATAATGGACGATTCAGTTATGGAGGTTCCCACTTTGTTGATGGTCTATTGAAGCAAATACACAAATGGACTGAGATCCAGGGCCCTGGTTTGGAGGTGAATTGGGTTAGGATATTTGGCATTCCTTTGCATGCTTTGCATAAGGAGGTGTTGTGGAAGTTGGGAGAATTGATCAGGATGGTCAAAGAAGTGGACGAGAGATGTTTGAAGATGGAGGAGGTGGAGTTCGCTCGTTTGGAAATAGCTCATCCTTCTGATGTACTGATTCCTCAAACACTGTCGTTGGATTTGGCAGACGTTTGTTTTAGTCTACGGACAGAGGTAGAACCTCGGGTGATCAGAAGTACGGAGGAAGTTGTGATTGTGAGCACTCGGAAGTGGCCTGCCCTCTTGTGATCTCGGTGGAGGTGGCAACTTTGGATGGTGAAAATGTTGTTGTTCCTATAATACCTCCTATATAACTGGATCACATCAGGTTCTGCAGAGGCAACCGACGTCGGTAGTGGATCAACGATGAGCGATGATGGCGCTGGTGACGAAAAAGGAAACTTCTCGTCCGTTGCAAGTTTCTCGTGGTCTAAATTTTCGAGCAGGAACTCTCCCTGAAATCTTGCAGTCGTTGCCTCCTCCAGTGATTGTGATGAAGGATTCTTAGGCAAAGAATGTGGAGGGGATTTCACATCTTCAGGAACTATGAAGCACGGATACTCCGAAACCATCACGTTTCCGACACGGATATGGCTCAAATACGTGTCGGATATGTATCCAATCAATAAAACATTTTTTAAATACGGATACGACAGCAGACACAAAGGGACACAGCGGGATACGGGACACGGGATACGGCAACATGGGAAAAAAGGGGAATACATATATATATATATATATATATATATCTATATATATATATATATATATATATATATATATATATATATGTATATGTATATACATATACATATATATATATATATTTATATATGTATATGTATATACATATACATATATATATGTATATATGTATATGTATATACATATATATGTATATATATATTTTTAGTATTATTTTTTTAACCTCAATAATCATTCACTTATTATACTGTAATATTGTAAATATTTTTTAAACATATTACATATATCTTTTCATATTACTAAATTGCTAATAGTCTAATCTTTATAATATATATCTTTTGTAATCTTTACCAATATATAATAATAATAATAATAATAATAATAATTTTTTAATTCGACGTATCCCGCGGCACCTGTATCTTAATTTTTCAAAATTTGTCGTATCCCCATATCGGATACGTATCATATCCGATACGCATACCCGTATAGGTGCTTCTTAGGTCAAGAGCAAGGAGAGTTGCGGAAAGAGGAGTTCGGGAAACCACGAGCGGAAAAGACATTTAAAGAGATATTGCAGTCAAGTTCGGGTAAGACAAACTCAGACTCTAAGTTTTGGACTTACTCACGAGCCTAGAGGCAAGGCCCAGTTTTGTTGGGCTCAAAACCTGGGATGGCCTCTTCCCAGTTAGGCCCAGGAACGTCAGGAGAAGCCCAAGGCTTTGTTAACTTATGTCATAGTTGACCTAGAATGCCTTTGGATCCTAATTTCAACCTGCCCAAGTCTTCCGCCATTTCGTTGCAGAACATAAATCCTTTTGTTCCCATCAGAGGCACTGCGGCACCTTCTGACTGTTCCTATAGGATCGCGACGACAGCGGTTCCCTTCTGTGACATTGATCGTTCTCCTCTTCTCTCGCGAGAAACTGAGAGGCCCCCTTCTAACTATATTTCTTCCCCTTCAGATCGTTAACTGGTGGCGGTAAATCCAGAGATTCAGGTGTTGGATTGCTTGGCTCTCAGTCCGACGGTGGAACAAGTTTAGCTAGGTATGGACGACTGCTTAAAAGGGGCTAGTTTGGAGTTGCAGGTGGTGGATGGGCGGGCTCAGCACGTTTCTAATTTCTCAAGTAGACATTCGAGTTTGCGGAAGCTTCTAATGGAGAAGATTGTTTATCTTTGGCAGTTAGAATAGAGGGGCTTGATGATGAGAAGATGCTTATCATTGGTGCTTTGCTTGGGATTTCTTCTCCAAGTAGGTCCATGCAGTTGAAATATTGAAGGATTTCTGGGAAGCTGAGAAGGGATCAGGAGGAAGAGCAACAGATACGAAGACATAGAAAACGGGAGAGAGAACTCAAGAATTTACAGTCGTCTGTTAATTACGACCAGCCTTTGACAGTGGCAGGGAGTTCGGCTACACAGAGAGTGTCAGTATGAAATTATGTCTTGGAATGTTAGGGTCTTGGGGGCGGTTTCGAAGTGGCTTATGGTTAAGAAATTTGTGCTTACTCAGAAACCAGATATCCTTTTTCTACAGGAAACCAAATGCGAAGAACCAGAGAAAGGTTTTGTTAGATCAGTTTGGGGAAATTCCAGTATGGGTTGGGTGGGAAAGGCTTCGAAAGGGGCTTCTGGTGGTTTGTGGACAATTTGGAATACAAATAAATGGAAATTGGTGTCAGCTGCAGTAAATTCTCTCCATGTTGACAGTGTTGGAAGATGAATCTGCAGGGAGGCCCTATCTGTTTACAAATGTTTATGGACCTATGATTCATGTTAATAGAAGTAAGTTTTTGGAAGAGTTAGCCACAACTAGTGGTTTTTTATCTCTACCGTGGTGTTTGGGCAGTGATTTTAATGTCGTCCGTCGAATGTCGGAAAGGAAAGGGTGTAGAATAATTTCGTCTCAAATGCAGCCTTTAGTAATTGGATTGAGGACATGTAGATCTACGTTTGGGAGGTGCTTCTTTCACATGGTCAAATATGCAAGATAATCCTAGTCTTGCTTGTTTAGACAGGTTCTTGGTTGATTCTAGTTGGTTGGAAGGTTTTCATCAACCGCCCAAATTGTTGCTTTCAATCTTGTCTTGGATCATGTTCCTATTATTCTTGATTCATGTCTGGAGTCTTGGGGCCCTATTCCTTTCCAGTTTGAATTAGCTTGGTTGAAGGAATTACAGAGTCTTCACCAATTGGAGGAGGTGGGGATGCTATCTCATGATTAGTTGTTGCAAAGGAAGGATATTAAAATAAGTTTAAAAAAGAAAGCTTTGAGGGAAGAGATTGAATGGAAGCAAAGATCGCGATTAAGATGGTTGAAAGAAGGGGATAAGAAAACAAAGTTCTTCCACCACATGGCTAGTGAGAGAAGAAGAATGAACTATATTCACTCTCCAAGTTGATGACGTTATAATTGATAATTAGATCTGACATTTGTGAGGAGATTGTTCTATTTACAAGAATTTGTATAAGGCTCCACTGAGGGAATTTCCTGTTCCAACTTTGCTTCCTTTAAAAGTGATTTCGGATGAACAAAGAGTTTTCTTGGAGAGTGCTTTTGAAGAATTGCAAGTCAAAGATGCGATTTGGCAGTTGAGTGAGGATAGAGCTCTTGGTCCAGATGGTTTCCCTATCGTGTTCTTCAAGCATTTTTGGGAGGTGGTCAAGTTGGATGTATTGGCTTTTATTTTTGAATTCTTTGCAGGAAGTATTCTCTCAAAAGGTTTGGGGGCTGGCTTTATTACATTGGTTCCAAAGAAGTCTAGGGCATTTGGTCTAAAAGATTTTCGGCCTATTTGTCGGGATTTCTGGGGAGATTTTCGGATCTCCATGTCGGATTAGGTGTTTTGGTGGCAGTGGAGAGAGTGTGGGCTTCATGGTGGGGCCCAAGTTTGCCTGATTTCGAGCTGGGGAGCTCAAATGGCATTTTAGTAATTTTAAATTATTATATTTTTGTCATGCAAAATATTTGAAAATCACATGGTTTTCTCCCGATGTTCGACGTCCGACTTTTTAGCGGATTTTAGATTTTAGTTTGAAAATTCCATGTCAATTTTTTGAAACTTTGTTTTCACACCTTTCGAGATTCTTCTCAAAAAATAAAATAAAGTAAACATTACTAATAATAAATAGATAAATAATAAAGAGATTTTTCCCATCTCTCTAACCCTAATCTCTCTCTTCTTTCATCTTCTTCCTCTTCCTCTCCTTCTTCCCCTAGCCGTCGGCCCTCCCTTTGCCTCCGCCGCTCTCTTGACCTCTCTTCTCTTCCCTTCTTCTTTCCTTCTCCATCTCTCCTCTCTTTTGAAACCCTAAACTCCCCAAACCCCAAACGCGCCGCCGCCGCCATAGCTTCCCCTCCGTCTCTTCCTCTTTTCTCCTATCTTTCAACCATACCAAAACCCTAACCCTTCTTAGCCGCCGCCCCTCCCTAAACTCGCCCCTCTCTCTCTCAGATTCTCCTCCATTACTTCTTTTCCCTTCCTTTCTCTTGTTTTCCCCTCTTTTCCCTCTCTTCTGAGTCTCCGACTCAGCACAGTTCGTTCACTGAGTTGACTCAGTTGAGTCACTAAGTTGAATCGTGGGAATGTCAGAGTGAGCCCAATATGTTGGCCCAACTCACTGCAGATCCAGGCCCATTCCTCTAAGCCTAACTTGTTGTCGGCCCAGCTCCAGCCCAACCCAGTTCAGAAGACCGGCCCAGTCTAGTCTGGCCAAGCAGACCAAGCCAAATCCAGTTCGGTTTTGAGCCCGCTCATCCTGTGGCCCGATCAAGTTTCAGACCCAACCCGTTCTAGATCCAGCCCAGGCCCATTTCCAGGCCCACTTTGGGTTAGTTTTAGGCTCCTTTTTGGCCTGCTTTGGGGACATTTTGGAGCGCTTCTAGACCATTCTCTAGACCGTTTGCAAGCCTGTTCTAGCCAGTTTTGCAGTCTCGTCCCAGCTTTTCAAACCTCGAGCCCGTGCATCACTCCCTTCTTCAATCCTTCAGACCTTTTTTTTTATCACTTGGATTTCAAAAACGCACACATATGAGGAGACTTATCACAGTTTTAGCATGCATTGCATATATCAAATATGTATTTTCGAACATGAAGTGATCCGAATGGAACCCTCTATTTAGTAAGCCACTCGGTAAGGGTGAACCGTTGAGAATGATTATGTGGCAAGGGATCTATTCGGGTGCACTCCTGTCTACTATATGTTATTGTGAGAAACTTTAATTGGATAAATTAATATTGAATATGATACTTGGAATATGATATTGATGATACAATGAGTGTTTATCTATAAGATACAAATGCAATCCGTTCGGACATCGAGATGTGTGTTTAAGTAAGTTGTTGTGTGCTTTTGACTCGCATGATGAAGTATGACACTGATTTTTGGTTAGTTATATTAGAACATGCATATGTTGTTATACATGCTTATGTTGTTATATATAATCATGAAATCATGTGCATGCATTCGTATATATAATATCCACTTATGTTGCTGACTAGTGATAAGCATTATCTCTTCACTGAGCTGGTTAGCTCACCCCTACCTTTCAGGTACCCCGGTCGCAGAGGGGTCAGGCAGGCCCCTTGACCAGGCGCCCGAAGAGGAGCAGTAGTAGTAGTAGTAGATATTCCATCTTGTTTACGATTAGTTTTGACAGACCATTGCTGGTGTAGACTCATTATCAAATGTTGTTTGGATGATTTTATAACTATATTAATCGATCGGTGGTCACTTGTTGTGCTTATTATTATTGTTGGACTTGGTTTTTGTTAGATTATTGAGCGGGAGGTAGTTACCCCGTTTTCAAAGGAAAAAAAAAATATTTATCCCGATATCCGTTCCTTAGTTATGTTTTGAGACTTTTCGGAGATAACGCGCCCGTAGCGGGACGGGGCATTACACTATCTCCTTGATTGGCAGCCCGCATAAGATTCTAACCAAGGTTTTGGCTAATCGGTTGAAGGTAGTTCTCCCTCATTATTTCCAACTCGCAAAGTGCGTTTCTGAAAGACATGCAAATTGTTGACTCGGTGATACTAGCTCATGAGTGTTTGGACTCCGAATTCTTATCAGGGGAAGCAAGGGTGGTTTGTAAATTGGATTTTCAAAAAGCCTACGATAATGTGGATTGGTCCTTTTTGGATTATGTTTTGGGAAGAATGAGTTTTGGCGATTGTTGGGGGAGTTGGATGCGTTCATGTTTATCCTCAGCTTTTTTGTCCGTGTTGGTGAGTGGGAGTCCTAAAGGGTTTTTCATAATGGAAAAAGGTGTCAGGCAAGGGGATCGTCTATCTCCTTACCTTCATGTTATTGTGGTTGAGGCTCTTCATCTTATGTTTTAGGTGGTTTCGTAGCAGGGTCAAATTCAAGGTTTCCGTATGGAGAATTCTGATATTGAGATTGCTCACTTGCAATATGTTGATGACACAATTCTCTTCCTAAAGGTGGATAAGGAGGTGTTGAAATCGGTTCAAGCAGTTCTTCAGTGGTTTCAAATTTGTTCTGGGCTCAAGATTAATTTTGAAAAAAACGAACTGATGGGGGTTAATGTTGATCATGGACAATGTGTGGAGTTGTCGGCTTTGTTAGGTTGTAAAGTGGCATCTTTCCCTTCTTCGTACCTTGGTATTCCTCTTTGTAAAGGCAAGCCAAGAAAGGCTTGTTGGGACGAGGTCATTGATGAGATGGAGAGAAGGCTTTCGGCTTGGAAAAGGAAGTAGTTGTCTATTGAGGTAGAATCATCTTGATAAAAGCGGTATTATCTAGCCTTCCAATATCTTTTCTTAGTGTGTTCAAATGTCCACCGGCGGTGATTGATAAATTGGAAAGGATTCAGTGGCAGTCTTTTTGGAAAGATGATAGAGAAAAACGAAAATTCCATCTAGTTAATTGGTCTCAAGTCTATAAACTGAAGGAGGAAGGTATTTATGGAGGTTGGGGGATTCTACTGAGAGATTATGGAAGGATATTATCCAGTGCAAGTATAGGTTGCAGGGATACGGGTGGACGGTTGCTAATGCCAATAGGAGGGATTCTAGTTTTTGGAAAGGAGTTTTCTCTATGGGGCTGATGTTTGGTTGTCATATTCGGTACCGAGTGTATTCCGGTGACGATATTCTCTTTTGGTTGGGAGATACCTCTTTGGCGTTGACGTTCCCTACTCTTTTCTATCGCCGCGAATAAAGATGCGTTGGTTAGAGAGTGTTATGATTTAATAATCAGTAAAGTGCTATGGGGCCCTCAATTTCGGAGGGAGTTGGAGGATTGGATGGTGGAAAGTTGGATGTCCTTAATGAATCGTTTGAAAAGTGTTTTTGTAGGTAATGGGAAGGATAGATGAATTTGGGAGCTTGATCGTCATGGCTTCTTTTATGTGAAGTCTGTCTTCAATCATCTCATGAATGTAGGTGGGGTTCCTCCCGTTCATCTGAAAATTTGGGGTGGGGGGGGGGGAGAGGTTGGTTTAAGATAAAGGTGTTTGGGTGGCTTGCTGATTTGCAGAAAATTTTGATTATTGATAATTTGCGGCTTCGGAAGATGATTATTGTTAATGCTTGCCCGTTGTGTTTAGCTGATGCAAAATTGGTAAATCATTTATTACTTCATTGTCGGTTCTCTTATCAGATTTGGATGCACTTCCTTCAGTTGCTGGGAGTTTATTTTTGTCTTCCTCAAGCTTGGACAGTGCTTTTCAATGAAGAGGTAATGATGTATGGAAGTTCTTTTTGTTGGAGTCTTTGGAAAGAGACAATTTTGAGTATTGTTTGGTCCATTTGGTTAGAAAGAAATAAAATGATTTTTCAAGGCATGGAATGCTCTTTGGTGAATCTTATTGAAGTTATCAAGCTTAGAGTGGCTTGGTGGCTAGTTGAGTTGATGAAGTTCTGGAGTTTATCTATTTCCAATGTTGTAGGAATTAGACTTCAGTGGATTTTGCTATGCAACATTTGGAGTCTAGGCCTCAAGTTCCTTGGTCTCCTCCTGCAGTTGGGCTTCTCAAGCTTAATTTTAATGGTAGTTGTATTCGAAAAATTGGGCTTGCAGGTTACGGTGGGGTTATTTGTAATAATGATGGGTCTACTGTGATCTCTTTTACGGGCCCACTTCCTAATGGATCAGTCATTGAGGTGGAATTGTTTGCTTTATGGCGAGGCATATTAGAGTTGGAACAGTTAGGTTTCCGAGGTAGTTTGGTAGAAAGTGATTCAGAGGTAGTTGGGGAGTGGGTGATGGAATCCCTTTGTCTGTAGATATTCTTAGATAAAATTGAGAGGATTCAACATTCTACGGTGTCATATGATTTTACTATTGCTTGGACTCCTCGATCAGCTAACTCAGCGGCTGATGAGATGGAGCGTCAGGGGTTAAGTTTGACTATGGAAATAATAAACAAACAAATTCTTGTAAAGGGTTGGGAGGGTTTTTTGGCTGTTTCTTGCGTGTGGTGGAGTTCTTTTAGCCTGCCTTAGTGTATCTTTTGTTCCTCTTTTGGCTTCTATTTAGTGAAAGTTATTTTCAAAAAAAAAATATATATCACTATGGCAAAGCCAAAAACAAAATGTTGTTGTTAATTCCAATCTCAGAACAAAATATAAGTCCACGGCTTGTAACACTTGCAAAATTATATGGCTTTCTGCTTCCATGCTTGAGTCAAGCTCCCTAAATGCCAAGTGCATGCCTATGTCAACTATCTACATTGTTGTTGATCTTGTCTTTTATGATAGCATGAAAGAACTTGATGTTAATGGGAATTTACATTACTAGAGCACTTGAGAAAAGTCATTTGATTGGCAGTACTTTTAAGATGGGTTGCTGTGCATGACTAACATCAATACACCAACTTTTTTTTAAAACGATCAATGCACCAACTTGAGGGAAAGTGGAAAAAGATCGCTCTCTGTCCTCTCTCTCTCCACCAACGCGCGCGGGTGTGTGTGTGGTGGGGGGCATAAAGAAATACCATCTCTCTCTCTAAAAAAACACACACACACACAAAAAGCATAGCTCTCTGCTACCACCCTTACCAAAAATGAACAAACAACAGGTCTCTCTCTCTCACACTAAAAAAAATTAAAGAAGAAAAAAAAACACACAAAAACATAGCTCTCCACTACCAATCTTTACCCCGAAGTAAACAAACAAGCAGCCCTAAACTTCGTTGTACTTTGTAAATATCTTCTTCATCTAAACTTGGATTTGAGACCAATTCTTCATTGGAAATTAACTTGAAGATCTTCATGTGGAAGATGAATCATAATCAGATTCATCTACCATGGAAAGTGGGTTGCAGAAAACATTGAAAGATACATGTGCATTGAGCATATCTCCATATCTTTTGATCCATATATCAAATCAACAAACTTCAATAGCATTCCTTAGACCAAGATGCATCATGGATTAGGTTTTGACACCATTTTCAAAAAGGTAATGATACAGAAACCTGGAAAAACTTTTTATATGCACCGGTTAAATTTTTTTTTTTTCTGATTTCCCCTTTTACCCCGAGTGGAATTCTAGGATATTTTTCCCCTCTTCTTCACCCACTGCAAACAGGAGACGGTGATCACCTTGGCTATCTCTCCATCTTCGTTGGGTCGTCGTTCAGGGACGATGCTCCCCATCATGACAGCAGACCTCCTCTTCTCCTCCTTTCCCTTTCCTCTTGCCAGAACTAACAGGGAATGATGAATCCCTGCTCACTGGCTGAGAGCAACCAGAAACCATCACTGGTGCACAGAACCAACATGTCTGTAATGTCTATAATGTTTAGTGAGACAACAAGCAGCTTTCATTCCTTTACTATAGAAATTTCAAATTTAGATAGAGAGAGAATGTTTTTTTAATAAGAAGCAGAAACTTGTCTTTGCATTGAAGTTGATTGATTCCCTTGTTCTATGTTTTTTTTTTTTTTTGAGATTGGGTATTTCTTCTTTCTCATCACATGTTCCTTTTTCCTTTTGGGTTATTGGGTACCGTTGAAAACTGGAAATGTTGTCTGCTGCAAAACAAGCCCCTCAAAACCTGTTTTCGCTTGCCTCTGCCACCCTTGACTCCATTCTCTCTACTTGTGACTGCATATGTCCATGAGGAATTCTGCTTTATGAATTCAGGAGGGTGAGGGTGAGGATGGCCATGGATGAACTGAGAGCAGAGATGGAGAGGAGGTCTCAGGATCAATCGACTACGATTCTAAGGGAGGGATTCGTGAAATAATTGAAAATTTGAAGGGTTGTTTTGGGATGTTGAAATCTGAAACTGAGAGCATTTCTGGACAGCTTGATGATATCTTTGATGAGATTGTGGAAGGGAGAAAGAAGCTCATGGACATATGCAGTCACAGGTAGAGAGAATGGAGTCAAGGGTGGCAGAGGCAAGAGAAAACAGGTTCACCATTCCAGATCACCATGTTGACCTTTAAGAGAACAGTTAATATCCTAGAAGACGACCAGACTGAAGTGGTCACCAACCCCTTCTCTCTTTTCTTTTCCTGCAGCTGACGGCCGCAGCTGAAGAAGAAGTGAAGCAGCTGCAGATCACCTGGAATGGCCGATGGGTCTGATTTGGGTTGCAAGGAGATCTCACCGTCTCCAGTTTGCAGTGGGTGAAGAAGACTAGGTTCTTAATCCTAATCAAGGAGATCACTGTCTCCTGTTTGCAGTGGGTGAAGAAGAGAGGGGAAGAATATCCTAGAATTCCACCCGGGGTAAAAGGGGAAATCAGAAAAAATTGAATGTAACTGATGCATATAAAAAAAAAAAAATCCCGGTTTCTATATCATTACCCTTTCAAAATGTTTATTTTAACAATTCAACTGTAAAAGATCTGGATCAAACAAATCTCGAAGGACAATGATTGTTCAATCAATTGGGGGTGTTTTTATTCTTTTGATGACCCAGGTGTCCAGGCCTATTAGAGCACCAGACTAATCCTCGGAGCATAAGCCTCCCTACCCACACACATCGGATAACTCTACGGGGAGTGGCCCTTTGGGTGGAGTGGGAATCCCTGAAGGAAGTTCCTGGCCATCACTCCAGCCCCTTTGGGCTACCCATTGGGGGTGTTAATCACATCAAATATGTTTACTTTAGGCAACTTAGAGAAAAATTCGAATGCCAACATGCATGATCTAAAACTTAACATAAAAATTTGCATTTGAAGTATTATAGCCAACTAATGCTAAAATAAATAAATAAAAACCCAAACCATAAACTTACTTCTGCATCTGAGCGTGCTAGAGCAATAAGTGGTGCAACACCCCCTTCTCGTCCAATGGCAATGCTAAAAAAGAAAAGATGAACGTATTAATTACTAAAGAGAGAGTAATATAATTATATGTGCACACACATGCACCGTAGGCATGTATGTGTACATAAAATCAATTCACAATAAGAGAATGCAGTTTCTCATGCAAACCTATTAGCTTCAGAGACTGATAATCCCCATAAAGCACCTGCAGCTCTCTCTTGAAGTCCTTGGGAGGCATTAGAACATGATTGTGCAAGAGCAACCTAAGAACAAAAACAAAATGAGCGTGGGCTGGATAAAAGAACAAAACTTTACATATGCATGTTTCATGAAATTTCTATAGCAACAATGCTAAAATAAATAAATAAACCAACACTTTTTAGAGAAAAGCAACACAATACTCTTGATCCAAAACACCCATCATCAGAAATAAAACTTTCTCGAATTGAAGAAATAAAAAAATACACGAGTTAAATATCAAAAGGAAAAAAAAAAACAATTCGTTCTAAAAAATAGTTAGGGGAGGGGGGAGGGGGAAAAGCCTTCAAGTATTGGAGTGAAGTTCATGAAAAATGAAAAGGAGCCGCTTTTGATTATACTGCTTAATATTTCACAAAAATGTAAAAATACCCCACCACAAGAAATGAAAGATCGTTGTGGGCACTCAGCTACATATTTAGTCATGTAGCATAATTGGCAAATCCAAATATGAGTTCTACTTCAACATTCAAATGTAAAGTTAGGGTGTTCCTTGTAAATGATGTGCAAAACCTGATTGCAGTGAGTAATAGACAAGGCTCAGCATATCAGCATAAGCCATTCCCCAAGAAACACAATACAATGCCTGTTTAAAGGCAAAAACAAGTAGAGGGAAAGAGAGTAGCACAAAACTTACAATTGGCATCTTGGAATATGAGCACTTTGACAAGGAAAAACATAAAACTTGTTCAAACTATGAAGAGGAGGATAAACATAGTATATTTGAAAGAGTAAGAGGGTAGAAAGAGAAGAATCTTGAAGATGATTTAAGATTTTCTATACAAGAATAGTAAATATAAAAGTGAGGTAGGCATAAAAGTAATCAAAGATGTAAAGAAAATACTGTAAAATCTGAAGGGAAAATGAAGGAGAGTTTTATCGGGTTAATACTATACTAGATAGAGAATCTTAGATGTCATGTGTATGCACCTCAATATGGATTAAGCAAAACTAATGAAAAAGGAACTTTGAAGACTGGGGGATAAACTAGAGCAAAATACTTGTAGTAGAACATCTAAAATTGGATGACACTCTACGACCATGTCCAAAATGAAAATGATAGGTAAAGAAATGCACGAGGACTTTATGGCTTTTCAAAAGGAATGAGATGAAAGAATCTATGCTCAATTTTGCAATGACTTCAGATATGGCAATAGCTAGAAAGAAGGGCACAAGAAGTGTAAAGCATATACAAACTAGGGGGAGAAGCAGGAATACAACCATAACAGGAAACAAAACATTAGCAACAATACTCTTTCCAACCACAAAATCAAACCAGGAAACACCCTAAAATTCTTTAAAAGGGAAGGACCAAACAATGAACTTTGCCTTGGCTCTATGGGCAATGACATGGTGAGATTCCAACCCATTTTTGAATAAAAAATCGATTGTTTTGCTACAACCAAATGCTACAAATAGTGGCAAAAAGAGCAAAGTGTCACGTGATAGAAAATCTGCAGTCACCAATTTAAATCCAAAGAGAAACTGAAGAAGGCATGACCCTAATAAACATTAAATGTCACGCTCCGACCCAACGGGCACATGAGAAACAAAAATAATTTTTTTTTTACTCTAAAGCATGCATAACTCATAATCCAAACACGTGACACTCACACATATAATAAGATCTCTGCGGCTCCTAGGACTTATTGGACCATTGGGGTTGATCAAACTGAATCATCAGTTGCCTACGTACTCCATTGAAGATCAAATCTTGCGTAGTTCTAATTTCACTTATTTCATAGCACTAACACAGTGTTATTCATGATGCCACACCAGGACATTCTAGTTTCCATCTGTGGGCCTCATCAATAAAATAGGTCTCACCCATCAGGTGTCTAATCAATAACAAGTCTACACCAATCATGGGAACACCGTCAACTATGGAGTCTATGTCACTCATGGGATAAACATCAACCATGGGACCTATATACGAACATAAGTACTACATCCCTCCTCGGGGACAATATTCTAAATATGGGTCCAATCACTTATGGAATCAATGCCCTCCGTGAGAATATCCATCCAAGGTAATAATCTACATCTATGGTCACAATGCCCTCTATGAGGATAACCCTCCATGGGAATAATATCTATACATGGAACCATCAAGTCTACCATGAGACCAATACGTCTACCATGAGACCAATATGCCTATCATGGGGCCAATATGCCTACCATATAACCAATATCGAATTCAATATGTCTACCATGGGGAACAACATCCATGTGACTAATCATTCATCCCTAGTAGCCATCAGTGAGTATCATCTATCAATGCGTATAAACCATCCATGAATATAATCCCTCCATGGGTATAATCCA
Organism: Chimonanthus praecox; assembly: GCA_022113865.1. Lineage (NCBI taxonomy): Eukaryota > Viridiplantae > Streptophyta > Magnoliopsida > Laurales > Calycanthaceae > Chimonanthus > Chimonanthus praecox. Next base: position 31,517,850 of record CM039088.1, on the reverse strand, counting down.
TCCATGGGCATAACTCATCTAGGGAACACAACATATAACTCATCCAGGGAACACATCATCTACCATGAGATCTTCTATCCATATGAACAACATTCACATGAATCACTATGTGACTGTGGCAACAATATCAAATCATAAACATACCATGACCCCTAGCAAGACTTAGGGCCCATGGCTTACTAAGCGGGAGACTCACGACTGACGTGATTAAGTCTACCTCGATCTGCATCCCTTCACCTCATGGGTGATTCAGTCAAGCTTTAAAGCGGTCGAACCGCGCCTTACAAAGCTTACCATCCCCATGGGGTAAACAAGTATCTAGCCCTACGCATCAACGCACATCAAATGTGTTATATAGCCGTGAGAATGCCCTACAGCGCGTAGCATGTGAGAGACTCCTCGACGACAACCATACGGGACCAAGTCTCCATACCCGACCCCACCGTTCAAAATATCTCTCTAGAACGGGCAGTCAAATATCATAATCACGTGAGGGACGTACCCATACCACATCTCAATATCAATATCACGTGAGGGACGCACCCACATAATAATAATGTATGAAATGGAATATAAATCATGCTATGCAACACTGTCATGTTATCAACCTCATCAATGTAAACACAACGTTCACTCAAGGTGATTAATATACGACTTACCAAGTTAGTATCGTCCAAGTAGGGTTCACAAATATCTAACCCTACGCAATCCGTCTTACTAAGCCAGTATCGCCTGCATAGGCTCACGAGTATCTAACCCTGCACAATGCGTCTTACTAAGTTAGTATCGCCCGCATAGGCTCACGAGTATCTAACCCTGCGCAATCCCTATTACTAAGTAAGTACTGCCCGCATAGGCTCACGAGGATCTAACCCTGCGCAATGCGTCTTACTAAGTTAGTACTGCCCACATAGTCTCACGAGTATCTGACCCTGTGCAATCCGTCTTACTAAGTCAGTACCGCATGCATAAGATCATGAGTATCTAACCCTGCGCAATGCGTCTTACTAGGTTAGTACCGCCCGCATAGGCTCACGAGTATCTGACCCTGAGCGAACTGTGCACCAAGTGTACAAAATAGTAGTGAGAGCGACCTACAGCGAGAAACAAGTGAGGGCTATACTCCTCAACGACAACCACAAACATCCGTGAGAGCGCCATACAACACGAAACATTTAAGGGGCTATGCACCTAGAAGGCAACCCTACAGGACCAAGTCTCATAGCCGACGCCACCATTCCAATAGGATTCCTTCATCTAATCATCACCCTGTCACACCAATCTCCTCTAGGGAGTGGGGACTACTATTAGTGGGGCCCAAACAAGAGAAAGGTACATCATCAAGTCCTATAAACTCTTTGGGTCTCATCCAAGCACTAATATTTCTCAATATCATTATGCTCATTAATACAATATCCCATACTCACATCCTAAATAACCTCCTAGGCACACATCAGTGAGTAATACCAAGGGAAATATATTCATAATTTCATGGGTGATAAATATATCATAATCACATTATGACCACAATTTCACAATGATAGCAAGCATAGCACATTCCATTACGTTTCATACATTCAACACAATTATCACATTGGATTATTCTAGGGACATGGACTACAAACCAACTCTGAGATACACACGTCGAATTTATTTACACATATTCTTAGTCCTTGCAATTTATTCAACCCGTCTCATGGTGGTTTAACATCCTAAGTCCAATCACTCCCTTTTTCACAACATTAACCCAATTAAATTCAACAATAATTCATCTCAACACTTCCCAAGGGTTTCCAACAATTAACGCAATTTATCCATCATCCTTAATATAAATGGATGACACAATTTATCTTTTGATCGAGCTGAGGTATAATGCTCTCAGTTGCCTATGTACCACCTACTGGATCAGATCAACCGTAATTCATTATTTTCACGTTTGGGTTGACATTGGGGAGTAATCATACTTTTATTTTGGGGAAATCAAGCAAGGCTTTCTTAGCATTTACATTACATTCCATACATTCTCAATCATGCTAGCCCATCCCCATTGTAACACAAGTTAACCCCCTAGGGTTAAAAGATACTTGACCTTAATCCTTCATCAAGTTCCTCTTTAAATCATGGAAATTCATTCTACACATGGTTAGGTTAATCCACCACAACCACTATCAACATAGGTACTCACTAGTGATGCACATATCATCACAAAAGTCCAGGCATGGCATGAAAACACATTCATCATGCTATTATATGAATTACACATCTAAGAATTCCAATCACAACCATAGAAGTCATTTGATGTATACATTACTCATAACCATACACAAGTATGGAAGTTATCAAGGCCCTACATTACACATCTTGGATAATCTTGATTTATCATACATTTTATCATACTTCAACACATCACAAATCTATGAATTCTCAATTATAGTAAATATTTGATCATAGGGAACTTGGGAAACTCATACATAAGTATCTAATACAATATATTCACATCAATCACACATAGGCATAAAGAGGTCAAACCATAACCTTACCCAACTATGCATTGGAATATGCACAAGGCAACATTCACTCAAACATATTATCAAACACCTTGTGAGCATAGAATTTTATAAATATTCTCAATGCTCTAAGTGTATGGCATTCTCCAATTTTACCCAATGTTATCAAACTCGAATCGTATCGAAATTGGTCTAGAGGTGTGAATCGTGAATCGAAAATCGTAAAATCGTACGATTCATATATCATCTTATTCCCATAACCATTTTGTTGACCTGTGCCATTACATTAAAAATGTCAAGAGTATGACAACAAACACTCAAGGAGAATGGGCAGTCGAGAAACAAACGATCAACCTCTTCTCCTACTTGTAGACACAGGGTAAACGCAGAATCCTTCCTAACGAAGTAGTCGACGGGAAATTAACTGCTCAGGAAAGAGAGGACCAAAATGCTAGGCTCATAACTAGATCAAAAGTGCAACAATTGTTCCATTTGAAAAAGAATTTGATGGAGTAGGATCTCGAAGAATCTAGGCTCCAAATGATGAAGACGAGAAGAGAGAGAGAGAGACTAATAAATAACATGCATTGAAAAACACAAAACTGAGATGGATTACGATATCAAATGGCGAGCTATATGAAACTACTTGCCAAAAATGTTGATGTAGGGCTATGGTCGAATTAGGGCAAATTCGCCAATAGACTTGCGGTTTCGAAGTATGGTATCTAAACGACCAAACGCAGTCGATTATGGTTCATAAAAGGATTATACCTTGGCAAGGAATTGCTCAAACAATATCCTAACCGATTACATAAATTTCCCAAAAATTCGGATTAGTCTATGCAACTCTATAACTTAGGCCTCTTCTAATTGAATGTGATTAAGAATTGTGGAAGCATAATTAAAAGAGAACAATGGTAAATTCGAATATGGCGCAACCTAACCTATGAAAAACCAAAGAGACTAATTGAATTAAAATAAACTGGCACTTGTTTGCAACATAGAATTGGTCACAATCCAAGGACCTGGCTTACTCCAAGGGCCGAAGCTCGACCTGAATCCACACGACAACTCCAAGAGTCCTTTTTTAATATAACTTTATTTAATTGTGTAGAATTCTAATTGGGTATCAGTCCATTTATAATAAAAAAAATTGTAAAAGGACCAAATTGGCCTTGTTTCATTAGCTAAAATAAACAACCTACTTAAGATAGAATATAGTCTAGTTTTGACCATTCTATCTCAACCCTACATCATGCCATGTAGCTTATTGAATGACTAAGATTAAAAGACAAAAATACTACGTAGGCAAACTTCTCCACCTCCACTTTGCACCTCATTTCTCCACCTACTCATCCCACCAACTCATAGCACCCACTTTACTTGTCAAATATCTCTTTTCCAAAAATGTGGACTACAAATCCCGTATGGAAAGGTTTTGGGTATGTTTAGAGTAGCAAAACAAATCAATTGGGCTGATTTAGGTGAATTTGACCCATAGACCCATATGTAATGATCTTAGGGCAATTTTGGCTCAGTTGGGTTGGCTTTTGGGCTTGTGGATTCGGTTCTTATTGATTAATTATGTTCAATTAGGGCTGAAAGTTCACGGAGCTATAACACGATTGACCCTAGAGGGGGGGTGAATTGGCAATCTCCAATTTTAATGGTCTTTTAAAAATTATTGATTAATCAACAATGTATGCAGCGAAATTATAAGATTACTCAAGTGTGTGATTCAAGAGTGTACAAGATTAAAAATCAATAACACATGCAAAGGCAAATACACCCGATGTAAAGTGGTTCGGAGTAAATCCCTCCTACATCCACTGATGCACTCACCCAATCTTGAGTTATCCCAAATTCACTATGTGGGGAATTACGCCCTCACGAATAGAGAAGGAATTACGCCTAACTCAAATAGAGTGGGACGTTCACCCAACTCGAATCCTAATTTTGAAAGGTTCGACCTACCCTGGTCTACTCTTTATCCCTCTATTTTTTGAGTGGTTCAAGCACCTTACTTTAATCCATCATACAAGATGATTTAAAAATAAATCAAACAAGCACTTGCTTTTGTAGCTTTGCAAATGTAGATGTGCTTCCGAAGATATTCTCCCAATGTGATCTCGCTTGATGACGAAAATGCACCGATGTATGAGCAATCACAATCCTTGGGAGTGGTTTCTAGGATATGGATAAACAAGTTGATCCTAGACTTGTTTGCCTTCCTCTCTCAATCTCAATCAATTGATGATTGGATTTCAAAGATTCACCAAGTGACGAACTTATAGAGACTGATCCTTGAATTTGCCTCTTGAACTTTCCAATAAATTCTGGTAGATGAGGGCAACAAATTTTGTTAGTGCCTCGGCTTGGCCAAGTCCCTATGTTTGTCAATTCCATGATTCGGAAAGAAGCACTTGCTAGAAGCTTGAAGACCCAAGATGATCAAGAGAAAAGATCATGCTCCAGTGGATTGAAGTTCATTGCTATGACAATTACAAAACATGTATTATGGCCACAGATGACTTTAGGTGGTACCCACATCTTATAGAGGACTATCCCTAGGCTAATGGAACAAATGATTAAATCATAAAAAGCCTAGAGAGGAAGGTTGACAGTACCCAACTTAGAAATATGTATTTGGCTTCACTGTCAGCTCAACCAGTCATTCTCATTGACCCCTCAATAGAGACAGGATCGACCCATCGAGGTTAAAGACTGGTCGGCCAGATTGACATAGGTTCTGGAACATTGCACTGTCATTCTGGGTATGCCTCCAATCGAGAGTCTTGTATGCACCAACCCCTCGGTGAAAGGCTCAAACAACTCCTCGTGGTCAACGACTCCTCGATCAAGATCTTGAATTCTAGAATCCTTGAACTCATGTGGACTCTCGAAGAAACAGACATATCGATAATCAAAGACCAATCGAGAGTACCAGGACCGACCCTTTGGAAAAGCGCGACAGGTAGTTCTAGGTAACAGGTTTCTAGAGTTGAAACTACTATCAAGCATGTTTTGCACCAGAACAAGCCTCTCGTATGGACCAACCCCTCGGTACCATAAGTGTCGACCCATCGGCGACAACGACATGTCGACCAAGAAAGAATATTACCGTTGGGAGTGCAATTAATGCACAATGGTCGAGTTTGTAACGATAACATTTATAGTCACTGACCCCTCGGTGCGACCGACCTATCGGTTCATTACCGTTACTACAACTGGTTGCCTTTGCTATATAAATGAATCTTTATACAACCAGTTGGTATCCTTCGGAAGGATCAGTTGAACCCTCATCTTTATCAGTGAGCTTAACAAGGGCCAACAAAAGGATCACTCTCTTTCTCGTGCTTACACTAGAGGAATCAAATACAACCAATCAGATGAATTGAGTTGTGAGAGACGGAGGAAAAAAGAAAACTAATAAACAACCAATCTAAGGATTGAGTTTGAAAGTGAGAAGGAGAGAACCATAAACTAGGAAACCTTTGGTAAAACTAGTTTCCTTGACACCCTGGGGCCTGGACTGTGATTGCTAAACGACGGCTACGAGGCGGAGCGTCAGCATACATGGGTGGGATCTTGAATAAGCACACATCAAGAGAGAGAGCTTCAAAGGAAAGTGTTTCTTGGTTTTAATTTTCTTCAAAACCTTTGTTCTGAAAGTAGATTAAGGAAGCTTGGTTCCGGAACCACTACAAAAAATTTAGAGCAGAGTCTCCGATACAGTGGTAGGTGGAATTCCTATTCGACAGTGATGGGTGAAATTACCAGCCGATTGAGTGAGGTGGAATTCTTACTCTAATTGTGAGAGTGTAAGTCCCCACTTAGTGGGTTTTGGGAATAGCTCAATGTGAGCGAGTCCTAACAGTGGATGTAGGTTGCCTAACTGAACCACTTTAAATTGGTCTTATGGTGTTTGATCTATGTGTGTTTGTCTTTCATATTTAAATACTCTTCTTAACACACACCATTTTATCTTATTCTACACACTGTGCACAAGCATCGATAATCAAATAATATGTAAAGGGTCATAATCTTAGTGTGATTACTTAATGAAATTATCACACTAAATAAATCTCTTGATGAATATTCCGCTGCACTTTAAATAATCAAGAAATTTGTAAACCGCCTCCCCATCCTCTTTCCCCTTTCCCCTTTCCCCTTTTTTTTCTCTCCTCTCTCCTCAGGTCAATCATAATGTTCTAGCACATTGAAAATGGGAACTTTCAAATTATGTTTCAAAGGATTACCAAAACTCCCAAACAGTGGAGTATTTATAGAGGCAAATCAGATTTTTCGAATCTGTAAAACCACGATCGATCGTGGGTCACGATGGATCGTGAGGTTTGAAAGTGACATTCACCAACCAGACTGTTGCACATTAATGCACTTCAACGGTTCGAAAACGGTCACCCACGATTTTTTGTGTTTCACGATGGAATGTGAAATCCAGTGACAATGGATCCTGCTCTAACGATACAATCGTCCTGAGACCAGTTGGTTTTTACAAAGTTGTTTCAAACCAGAACTATGGAAATCCATGCCGACAGGTCGTCATCACGATGGATCGTGATTCCCACGATAGTATCGGCCTGAGGCTGAAACTCTTTGACAGTACTTTTCCAACCAGAACCCTATCAATCCGAACGATGAATCGTTAGACCACGAAGGGTCGTCTCTGTCCCAAGCGATAGTTCGCCGGACACGATAGGTCGTCATGACAGCTCATCAATTTTTTCTAAGTTTAGTCCACTTGGTTCTGTTGGATGTCAATGTTCTCATAGGCTTGATTAAATTATCCAGATGTGATATCTAAGCCTAGGCATGGTCATCATAGGCGTGTGGGGTCCACCCTAGAGTCATCTATGGCCAATTTACTTGAGCGATTGCCCTACACTAATGATGATGTTGAATCTTCAAATGTTCTTACCATCTTGGACTTGATTCAACCTCCACTTGAGTCTTGATTCACATCATCATTCTTCTGAGGCAAGGCCTCTCACAAGTCACGAAATTGACAAAAAGATGACTCGGCAAGCCAGGGAACTAACAAGGGCTAGTTGGGCTTCAAGGAGCTTATTGGAGTTTGGGTCAGGGCTAGTAATATTTAGGCTTGGGCTTACAAGCTTAATCGGGTCATTCGGGCTTGTTAGGTAATTGGACTAAGGCTAACAAAGTGTTCAGGTTTATTAGATGGAGTCTACTCATGAATATCTTAAGCAATTTGGGTCATGAAAGCTAAATCAATTTTATCAATGGTCAATTAGACCTGATGCCTTCATCATTCTCCCCCTCCCGGAGAAAACTCGTCCTTGAGTTTAAACATAGAAGTACAACACCGAACATCTTCTCTTGTGATGTGGAATTGAGGCCCACCACCAAGGATCCACCAAAGGTAATGGCACACGGAAGGAGTCCACCTACGGCTTGGGTAATAAACATCCGCATCATTCCCTCATGACAAGAGCTAGAGATGCTGCAACTGCAATTTGCTGAAAGAACCGAGGAAGCGAATCATATCCAACAGATATACTGCAAGACATGGATATCTGTTAGAGAAGAACCGAAGCAGAGTTATGTGTTTTATGGCGTGGTCTTCTAGAGTTGGAGAAGAAAGGGGTACATGGGAGTTTGGTAGAAGGTGATTCTCAGGTTATTGTTAAATGGGCTTTGGGCTCTCTTTGCCCATGGTGGTATTTGGATAAAATCGAAAGGATTCGGCATATCATTAAATCTTTTGATTTTAAAATTGCTTAGGTTCAACGGTCAGCTAATTCGGATGCCGATAAATTGGCTCACCATAGGTTATATTTAGATTCTAAAGTTGTTTCTTACTTCGTGTAATTCCACTTTTGGTTGGCCTCTCAAGGCTTTCTTTGTGTTCTTGTAATTCTCTTTGGAATTAATACAGTTACCTTTCAAAAAAAAAAAAACAGATATACTGCAAGACATGGATGATGGTTGCTGTCATAGGTGGGGTCGTGTGTCTGAAATCCACAAAACTTAATATGTTGCTCCAACGAACATTAGCTCATTGCTGCTCTAATGTCTGCATCTGTAAGGTACTACAGTTCATAACAAACTACGCGGAGAAACTTGCACTGTGTGAAGGGGGTGCAAATGCTCCGTCAGTCTCCCCCTCCCGGAGAAAACGGTGGCTACCGCTTGTCATCACCATGCACTAGGTCCAACTTCAGTAGGCTCGGAGGTAGTCACAAAACATGTATCCTAGGAAACTGATGTGAGAGTTGTGTAGCCAATCTAACGGCGATCCTGGAGAGACCGTAAAAATTGAGGACTTAGGGCACATAGATTGTTGTACATGGTTGAGGTGGTTATTATAGAGATATCCCGTAAAATGAAAAACAATGAGATGACACAAATATAAATAAATATCCCAATACATTAAAATGCAAACTATAATCCCAACACAATCAAAACAACACCAAATACCCCTAGAAGCCACTGGCAACATGATATTCATGTGGTATTGTCCTGGTGTGATGACGATATTGCTCATGATCTGAATGGTGAAACATGTGGCCGTCTAATCCAAAAAGTGATCATGGTGTGAACCATGTGATCTCCTGACGGATGAAGATGTCTGTTGACGCTCATGAACAAGTTGTTGCATCAAATCTGCAAGGTGGCCATCAATCTTGCCAATGATGCAATTGTCTTCTGTAGATCAACTATCTTAAATGCATGTCGTCCTAATATGAATTGCTGGTTCGGACCATTAGAGTGATGTTCTCAGGACCGATGTCTTCATTCTTGCCCATTTGAGTTATATCTGTGTTTCATAAAAGTCAAAATGAGCAAGAGAGTCCGAAACTTGGAAATTCGTTTGTTGTGAACACAAGCAATATCCAATGCTAATCACACAATAACCAATAAATATGAAAATCAGGTAGCTGCAAGAGAAATCTCAAGAAAACAGTTACTCAGTGCTTCAATTGGCCAAACAAATAGTTTGTTGTACAAAAATTCTGCACACCCGTCACTATAAATTCCAGAACTGGAGTTTCAGACGTGCAAAAGCAAAAATCACGAAATTTTAACTAAAGATGGCCAACTGATACATAGAACTGTTTGTAAAAATTTCAGACAGATTTGAGTCCGAGTGATATACCAAACAGGAACTGAAAACCATGTTTTTGCTCAGTCCATTTCTGCGTACTGTGACGAAAAAATCATAACTGGAGCTATAGAACTCGGTTTGGAGAGATCTTTATATTTCTGGAAAGTAGAGAAGAAGATCTAGCTACCCTCCAAATTTGAGATTTTTTCAGCTTGGTTTAATCACTCAAATAACGACTGTAACAGAGACCAAAAATATTTCTCCAAATTGTTCTACAGTTTTGATAGCAGTCCACTACAACAACAATATCTCGATGTAGAAAGATCAGAATAATGCAAAATAATATATCACGATGTTCCTCACGGAAAGATCTAACCATTGTAAAAACTTCAGAATTTTTGCACCTGGTTTGGTTGATCAAAATTCGTCTGCAATCCAAAAGAAAAACTCAGTTTGTTGTTTGTCTGTTGTTTTGCAACAGTCCCACTAAAACGGAGATATTTCGGGCTACGAAACTCTGTTTGAGAAAATAAGATATTTCTAGAATCCTCACAAAGAGACCTATCTGCTGTAATTTTTTCATAATTTCTTTCTCTGTCGTCAGTTCCCAAAAAATTCTACAAGATAACGAAATTTCCAAAGACTGTTCTATTATACACCAGCTCATAGAAATAATGTCCTGCTTAAATTCAGAGTTCCCAAAAAAAATTCTAACCATGAATCAAAAAAAGTGTGACGTATCTTGTTCCGATTGGAATTATAACCAATAAGAAGCTCTGACGACCAACTGATGCATGCTTACGGTCAAATTACTGCAAATTCGCCAATAGACTTGCGGTTTCAGAGTATGGTCTCTGAAAGACCCAATGCAGTCAATTACGGTTCGTAAAAGGATTTTGTCTAGGCAAGGAATTGCTTAAACAATAGCTGATGTAGGACACGGACACAGAAGATCCCCACGGATCCACTTCTATTTATTTTTATTTATTTCTTTATTTCTTAATTAGGAAGTTTCCTTGTTAGTTTAGGACTAGAAGATAAGCTTAGAAGTTATTATTTTCGTTTTAGAAATAGTCCTTGTTTTAGTAGGATGAGTAAGATAAGAAAGCCAGGTCAATGGCCTTCCCAATCTATTTTCGTTTATTTGTTTTCCTATAAATACCTATGGATGTAAAAGAGAGAGATACACGATGGATTAATTAAAAAAATTATATTTTAAGGCATAGCCTTTTTCCTATCTTCTTTCTTTCTTCTTCTCCTGTCTAGTTACAGGCATATTTTCTTCTTCCTGCCTAGTTGCAGACATGCTCCCGCATCAATTGGTTTAGAGCCAAGGTTCTTTGTATCCCTAATATAAGGGACGATCGTGATTCTCGTCCCCACAAAAAAACAAAAAAAAAATTAACCAAAACAAAACAGCCAAGAATCTCAGACCTTTCGGGCATAATCCCAGAGGAGAAACCATACCTTTGTTACCGCTGTTGTGTTGTTGTCTGGGCTTTATCCCATGTATCTCTCGGCTACTGCTTACACCAATTTCGCTTCGTTGGCTTCGCTCCGCAACCAAATCTCGCCTATGCTCCCTATTTCGCCGCAATACAGCCACCCTTCCACCTCTTTCTTTCGTCTCTCTTTGGTGCCTTATTCCTTTTATTCAGGTACCATACACAACCGAGCCTCTCCTCCTTTCTGTCCTTCCCTCTTCTTCTTCTTCTTCCCTTTGATTCTCTCTTTCTTCTTCCCTTAAGCTTCCGCCGCTATTAGCTGCTCTTTTTGCGGCCCCTTGTTTCTCTAATTCCTCAAATCCCTTCGTTGGTAGCCCTAAAGGCTTTCACACAGTCGCATAAGACCCTTCGCCTATCCCACACGTGCCCAACTTAAAACCCATGTGCCTTTCCCCCTCTTTCATTTCCACTTCCTTTTTTTCTTTTTCCATTCGTATCTTACAAACATTCCCATTCTTTAAGTCCCCACACATGTGCCGCACCCTTTCAGTCATCTCAGCCACGTGACCTTTTTATCCCTTTAACCCAACTTCGCCCACTACCCATTGACTGTCGACCCCACATTGGTTGTTTGACTAGGTTGACCAGATTTTTACCAATTTGACCAAATTGCCCCTTCCTCATCTTTTCCTTTGTGCCCATTCATGCCCTACTCGTGGATCTCACCTCACCCATCCATTAAACCTTTTCCCCATTCCAACCGTCATGTCATGGACTCTATGGCACCTCGATCTGCTTCCCCACATCAAGTCGACCTGATAGCATCCAACAACAATGGTGATCAATCTCTCAGCAACTCTGAGTTCAATGAATTTAAATCCAAGTTATCTCTGACATGCTATCTGAATTTCACAAAGTTTTTCCAAGAATTTAAAGAAATATTGCTCGGCCGAAAATATAGAGGCCCGACGAAAGTGAACACCACCTCGAAATGTGTGCATACTTTCTCGAGATGTGTGTCAACTCCTCCAGGTCACCATCAGAGGTTATGCCTGCTCCTCCAAAAGTCATCACCCAACAAACGGTGCCCGTGTTGGAAAACGAGCCAGTTGTGTTGCCTGCACCACCGTCAATGCAACCACCACGTGTCGATCCGCCATCCCTACCTACACATCCACCCCCATCACCATCGTAAATAATCCAATTATCTCCATTACCCACACCTGATCCCATTACAGATACTGAGACTTCATCCATGGTTATTCATACAGTCTCTTGCCCGCCTCCTGTCCTCCCTTTGGAGTCGCATCTGACACACCATCAGAACTGTGCTATCTCCCCAATGCAGTTTGAAGATCCCTTCTTGACGGAGTTGCTTCGCCCTCGATTGAGCACATATGCGTTTAATGATTTCTTCATCCTCCAAACAGAAAGCTCTCATGGTCAGTGCATTGCAGATTGTACAGTTAAAGGATTCATCATTCGCATCTTCGGACTTGGTCTTCATCTTTATTTAGTGCTTTGTGATTTTGCTGATTTCAACTCAGACGATCTCCACGGATCCATTTCGATTTTTTTTTTTTTTTATTTCTTTATTTCATAATTAGGAAGTTTCCTTGTTAGTTTAGGACTATAAGATAAGGTTAGAAGTTATTATTTTCGTTTTAGAAAGAGTACTTGTTTTAGTAGGATGAGTAGGATAGGAAAGCCAGGTCAGTGGCCTTCCCAGTCTATTTTCAATTATGCGTTTTCCTATAAATACCTATAGATGTAAAACAGAGAGATACACGATGGATTAATTAAAAAAATTATCTTTTAAGACATAGTCTCTTTCCTATCATCTTTCTTTCTTCTTCTCTTGTCTGGCTACCGGCATATTTTCTTCTTCCTACCTAGTTGCAGGCATGCTCCCGCATCAATATCCTAACCGATTACACAAGTTTCGTAGAAATTCAGATTAGCCTATGCATTTCTATAGATTAAGCCTCTTCTAATTGAATGTAATTAAGAATTGCAGAAGAATAATTAAAAGAGAACAATGATAAATTCGAATAAGGCACAACCTAATCTATGAAAAACCAAAAAGACTAATTGAATTAAAATAAATTGGTACTTACATGAAAGATAGAATTGGTCCCAAAACAAGGACCTGGCTTTCGCCAAAGGCCGAAGCCCGACGTGAATCCACACGGCAACTCCAAGAGTCTTTTCTCAAAATAATTTTATTCAATTGTGTAGAATTCTAATGGGGTACAAGCCTAATTATAAAAAAAAAAGGTGTAAAAAGACCAAATTGGCCTTACCTCTCTAACAAACTCCTAAAATAAGCACCCTACCTAACATAGAATGAAGTCTAATTTTGACTATTCAATCTCAACCCTACATCATGCCATGTGGCTTACTGAATGACTAGACAAACATACTAAGAAGGCAAACTGCTCCACCTACTCTTTCCACCTACTACTTTACTTGTCAAATCCTCTGCTTTCCTTTAACGACCCATCCCGCTAGCATGATATTGTCCGCTTTGAGCCTCACACATGGCCCGCATGGCTTTCAATTGGTGAGTCAACTCATTGCTGCTCCCAAAAGGCCTCATGCTAGAAGGAGGAAAGCTACCACTTATATATCAGGGAATTTCCAACTCAACTAGCAATGTGGGACAAGTAGCACCCAACTTGGCTACTTTTTCTCTCCCACAACGCCAACACAAACACGGGATATTACATTTCCAAGCATCTGGACTACAATTCCGTTTGACATGTGGACAACAATCCCATATGGAAAGGTTTTGGGCAAGGTTGTCGAAATCACTCGATTTGCGAGTCGAATTGATGGGTATCACGATTCGAGTTGCACCAGTGTCGAAATATTTTAAAAAATGCGCTTTTTGAGTGAATCGTGAATCGTACAAATCGACTCGTATGAATCGTAGAATCGTATGATTCATGCGAGATAAGAATAGGAAGAGCAAAAGACGGTTTTTTTTTTTTTGGAAAAAATAAATAATTTTTGGGGTAGCAAAACAAGTCAATTGGGGCTGATTTAGGTGAATTTGACCCATAGGACCCATATTTTTATTTTTGAATGGTTCATATAAAATATTAATAAAAACTGCATCAGAGATGCAATTACAATACAGGAACAGCCAATTACATTACAGGAAAGACACACCCAACACCAAACACGATCACGTCAGGAAAAAAGAAAGAAAAAAAAAAAAAACACGCTCGTGACAGGAAAAAACACAATGAGAAATCCAAAAAATCAGCACCATCGCCAAGCCACGCCACACGCAGCAAAGCAAGTCCCCAAGGAATGTCGGTGACCACAGGAGGAAAGACGGCCAGTGGAGGAAGAGTTGGGGAGTGGCCAAAAGGTCAGATTCAATAGTACGACAATGGCCAAATCCGCTGGGAGAGCAGAAATTGGTTCTCTAACAGGCGATAGGGATCTGAGGGAAATCAGATGAGGATCTAACCCAGGCCGGCTGAAAGAAGAGAAGGGGAGCATCAGGAACTGGAGAGGACGCAGGGACGATCAACACAGGATTCATGAGCCCAAGAAAACACAATAGCCGGAAATAGAGCAGCGATCATCTGGAGACCCGGCCCAATCAGCATCAGAATAGCCGCAGACCGAACAAGTAGACTAGTGTGCATAGAACAAGCCGCAGCTGGGATGAGACTAAAGATACCTAAGGATATGAAACACAGCCTGGAGGTGAGTGTCCCGTGGTTCATGCATGAACTGGCTGACGACACCAACAACATAAGTCCAGTCTCGTGATGGTGAGATAAATAAGCATGCCGACGAGCTTCTGATAAAAGCGGGGTGTGTCAAGAAGAGTTACATCAGATGCAAATAGTTTGGTGTTCACATCCAGTGGGGTATCAACGGGTTTGCATCCAGAATACCCACCTTCCTGGAGTAGATCCAGGACATACTTCTGCTAAGAGAAATGGAAGCCGCGAGAAGACCGAGCGACTTCGATTCCAAGAAAGTACCGGCGGGGCCCCAAATCCTTAATATCAAAAGTCCGTTGAAGATATTGTTTAAAGGAAAAGATGGCTGCAACATTATTACCTGTGATGACAATATCATCAACATAGACCACCAAAAGCATCATAACTGAGTGGATGTGGTAAATGAAGACTAAGTGATCGGACTGACAGCGAATAAAACCATAACATAACAAGGCACTGTTGAACATCTCGAACCAAGCACGAGGAGACTGCTTAAGACCATAAAAAGCCTTTCGGAGTCTGCATAGTGAGTGGGGCTCCCCCTGCTTGACAAACCCTAGAGGAGGAAGCATGTACACTTCTTCCTGAAGATCTCCATGGAGAAAAGCATTTTTCACATCCAACTGGTGAAGGGGCCAATCAAAGGTCGTGGCAACGGAGAGTAAGATCCGCACAAATGTAATCGTGGCAACAAGTGAGAATGTATCTTGGTAGCCCACGCCATATGTCTGTGTGAAGCCTTTGGCAACTAGGCGAGCCTTATACCTAGCAATGGAGCCATCAGGATTGTGTTTCAAGGCAAAGACCCACTTGTACCCAACATGAGTCTTCCCGGGTAGCAAAGGAACCATGTCCCAAGTGTGATTCTTCTCAAGGGCAGCTAATTCATCATCCATGGTTGCTTTCCACGAGAGATGTTTCAAGGTCATATCAACCCTCTTAGGTAACTTGATAGTGTCCAATGCTTTGAGAAAGCTGTGATAGGAGGGAGAAACAGCATGATATGATACAAAACGAGCAAGTGGATGACTGGTGCAAGAGCGCTTACCTTTGCGAAGGGCGATGGGGAGATCAGACTGGTCAGAGCTGGATGGATCTGGACCACTGGCAGTGGAGTTGGTGGAATCCATCGCAGATGGCAGGCGAGACTAGCGGCGTTGATACACAAGAAGAGGCTTGGTCGGAATGGTGGGGTTGAGATCAGGAGGAAGAAGAGGAAGGACTGGGAAAGGAGAAGAAGCAGATGGAGCTGGAAAATAAGGATTCCGCTCAAAAAAGGTGACATCCATAGAGATGTAAGTTTTTCCAGTAAGGGGATCGAGGCATTTATAGCATTTGTGAAATGGAGAGTAACTGAGAAAGACGCAACGCACAGCCCTAGGAGTGAGTTTATGGCCAGAAAAGTTGTGAACAAAGTAGACACACCCAAAGATATGTAGAGGGATAGAGGAGATGGATTTATGTAAAGAGAGACAATCAATGGGAGACTAGTTCTTCAAAATGCGAGATGGCATTCTGTTGATAAAATGACAAGCAGTTAACACTACCTTGGGCCAATAGGAATGTGGGACATGCATGGTAAAAGAAGAAAACGAGCCACCTTAAGAAGGTGACAGTTCTTTCTTTCAGCTACACCATTTTGTTGAGGTGTAGAGGGATATGAAAATTGGGAGTCTATACCATGGTTTTGCAAAAAAGTAAGAAATGAGTGACAAATATTCTCCCCCGTTATCACTTTGTAAAATCTAAATTTTACACCCAAATTGAGTGTCAACCCATTTGTAAAAAGTTTGAAACTGAACAAAAACCTCTTATTTATTTTTCATCAAATATGTCCAAGTCATATGAGAATAATCATCAATAAATGTGACAAAATAATGAAAACCAGTGTGAGATACACTAGGAGATTGCCAAACATCAAAGTGGATGAGTGAAAATAATGGATGAATGTTTATTAATAGACGGGGGAAACTGAGATATAACATGCTTGCCATATTGGTAATGTTCACACTCAAAAGAACTAAAAGATAACTAGGACCAAGTTTTTTTTAAAACAGAATCTGCAGGATGTCCCAAACGACAATGCTACAACCACACATCTGACGAGGAAGAGGTCGAACACGCCTCAGAGTTGCTAAGGCGAGAGTCGAGAAAGTAAAGGCCACCTGCTTCACGACCACCACCCAACACCACCTTCGTGGTCAGATCCTAAAAAACACAATGAGAAAGAAAGAAAGTGACTGAGCAATTCAAATATTTAGTCAAACCACTCACAGATAATAAGTTTCGGGATAAATTAGGGACATGCAAGACAGATGAAAGCTCCAAATCAGGAGTAAAGGGAACAGTGCCTTTCCCAACAATATCAGTAGAGGAACCATTAGGTAATTTAACTTGACCACATGAAACAGGAGAAAGAGAATAAAAGATGGTAGATATACCAGCCATGTGGTCAATAGCAACAGAATTCACAATCCAGGAATGATTGGAGACATGGTTTGCAGAGGACTCAGTACCTGGGGTAGATGAGACAGCATTGAAAACCTGAGAAGGTTGAAGACGCTCCAGTCGTTGCAGCAATAAGTTAAAGTCTTGTCAGGTCACTGGGGCACTATCAGTAGCCATATCAGAAGCAACAGGAGGTGCAGCGGAAATATTAGCTTGCTTTGGTCGCCCATGAAGCTTGTAACATGAATCAACGTAGTGGTTGTTCATTTTGCAATAAGTGCAGAACCGGGTACCCTTCTTCTGTTTGCCTTTGGAAGGATTCTTGCAATGGGAAGTAGGAAGGTGTGGAAGCATGGGTGGTGGCCAAGGCAGAGCGTTCAGCTGGCATAGGAGTCATAACAAGGCGGCATCGATCATCCCGAAGTAATGCAGAGTAGACCTCATCTAGAGAGGGAAGAGGTTGTTGCCCAAGCAGTTGGGCTCGTATAGGCTCAAATTCCTGATTTAGGCTTGCCAATAACTCAAATGTTCGTCGCCGAGCAACCAGTTGCTTACAGAGAACAGCATCATCAAGCGCTCAAATGGAACAGACTCATGTTTATCCAACTCCAACCAACAGGTACGCAATTTGGAATAATATTGAATCAATGATAACTCCCCCTGTCAGAGATGGGATGTCTGATACAGTTCATATAAGCGGGCTGAATTGTCACCATTAGAATAGAGAGCTTCAACTGTGTCCCAAACATCCTTGGCAGTTGGAAGAGTATAAACAGTGCTACGGATATGATCTTCCATGGAGTGGAGAAGCCATGACTTAACCAAGGAACTAGTAGATTTCCAAGCTCGGTATGAGGGATTATCCTTGGCTGGTTCAGTGGTCGTGCCATCAATATAGTCTGACAGTTGTTTAACTTCAAGGAACATTTGGACAGAGTGAGACCATTGGAAGTAATTCTTCTCATCCAACAAAACAGTGGTGATCTTGCCAATGTGAGTAGACCCAGAGGATGTCATATCAGTAATAGAACTGATAGTAGATGAGACGGTAGATGATCCAGTAGAAGATCCAACAGTAGAGTCCATAAGGCTGAAGAAGTAAGCAATCGGAATACTGGAGAATGAGATCTATGCAAAACTAGCCACTGCCGAGTACCAGAGGAACAAATCTGGGAAGAACAGCAGCAAAAATGGGCCCCACCAGGGATGTAGGTAATGTTCCTTGATGGAAGCCAAAGGCCAGCTAAGGGCGACTCCAGGGAAATGGAAGGAGTCCAAATCGCAGCAAACAGGAGAAGCTGATCTGGACAGAAAATCCCAAAAATAGGGATTTTTGGTAGTTCTGTGGCAGTTTCCGAAAAACCCTAGGTCAACTGTAGGCAAAGGGAGGTGAGCCAGGGGCGAACACTTTGGCCAAGAAAGGGGGCTCACCCTGGATCGAAACCCTAGGTCCACCTTAGGCGAAGAGAGGTGAACCAGGGGCGAACACCACTGCAAAGGGTGAAGACAATCTGACCACGGATGGCACAGATCGAAGCCAACTGCGAAGGAGGTGCAGGAAGGAGTCGCAGTCAGATGCGAAACTAGGAGAACACAAAGGACAACAGATCTGGTCTCCAAGAAGGAGAGATGGAGTAAGAAATCCACTACAAAAACCTCAGATCGATGATCAGATGCCGCCGGGTTAGGTGATGAACAGGAACTCCGGCGGGAGGAATAGTAAAACGGAAAAGAACTATTACTCTTTAGAATCCGCAGGGATCGGTTCTAGCTTTGATGCCATGTAGAATAATACACTAAAGAAAAGAGAATGGAGAGGAAATTCTCTCTATTTGTGTGTTGTATTGAATGTAAAAGGTTACATCTATATATGTTTATAACAGGGAGCCAATTTAGGTGGCTAATATGGAAACGAAATAAAAGAATGATAAAAATACAATCAATTATACAACGCATAGAATAAATAAAGAGGTCCTTCCTAAATAGGGTGAATATGGTCAACCCTGTCTGAAGTGGGTCCCAAAACACCTTAGTGTACTGAAGGGGGTCCCACAACAGATCGGGCATGACAGAGGCACGACGAAGGTGCACCACAAAGATCTAAACTCAGATCTGATGTCCGCCCACAGGGGAGCGACGGAGGGGCCATGGAGACAGGGTCGGCAACAATGGAGGAGTGACCGTCGCCAAAGAGATGGAAGCAGGAACGTCAGGACTGTAGATCGGCAGCAGTCGGAACGACACTGAGCGATGAGGAAGCAAGGGGGCAGCGACGCCGTCCTCACTCGAGGTCAAACGGGGAAAAATCGAATAAAAAAAGAGGATCTAAGGGGAGGATTGAGAGAAGGGCATCAAAGGTTCCCTCTGCTGGTGAAGTTGCAACCAGTAGAGGGAGAAGAGAAAACCGCTTCTTGGAGGACGACAGCGGAGAGGGAAGATTTAGGGTTTTTCTCTCTAGATGCCCAATCATCATAGGGTTTTTTCCAAAATGGAGAATCCTTTTTCCATCATGGCCTCTTGTCATTGTCATCACATGAATCGTACTCCTACCCATAGGACCCATATGTAATGATCTTAGGGCAATTTTGGCTCAGTGGGTTTGGCTTTTGGGCTCGTGGATACGGTCTTGGGCACCAATTGATTTATTATGTTCAATTAGGGCTAATTGGGCTTCATGGAGCTTATTGGAGTTTGGGTCAAGCCTGGTAATATTTAGGCTTGGGCTTACAAGCTTAACCGGGTCATTTGGGCCTATTAGGTAATTGGGCTCAGGCTATCAAAGTGTTCAAGTTTATTACACAGAATCTACTAATGAATACTTTAGGTAAATTTGGGTCATGAAAGTCAAGTCAATTTTATCAATGGTCCGTTAGGCCTGATGCCTCCATCAGATGTGTAAAAAGAAAATGAAAGAAACAAAAGAGGTACTTATCAAGAATCATGGCCATGGAATATAAATTAGGGTAAGAAAACATTTTAGAATGACAAAAAAATGACAAGCTTAGAATATTTAAGGTGTGTTTTCCCAAAGCACTCTTTGATATTTCCCTTTTCTTTTATTAGGGTGACTGAAATTTTATAATGAAGAGCCAAAAAAGTGCATGCCAAAGAGTACATCTATTCTTCAATTTGAAAAACTTCAATCTCGATTTCTAGATATTTAAGACTTCACTCTCTTTTCAGATTTATGGTTGCGAAATCCACAATTGGAAAGATACAAGATCACAAAAAGAATTTCCAAGAAAATCATAGAAAAGTAAAATACAGAAGACTATGGTAATTTGCATGACATGAAGAGGAATAGGCATCTACAACCTTCTTAAGAAAAGAGAAAAAAAAAAAAAAAAACTGGATGCCTTGATCATATCCATATGCTTATGTTGAATGGTGTATCTTTTGGCACTTCTATATCCCCTCTTTTTTTAGGGTGACTGAAATTTCATTCTTAAGGCCCAAAAACAAACCCGGGATGCCAAAGAATACAGCCATTCTTCATTTTGTACTGGTTGATTGGGAGAAGCCTCATGCTCATTGTCTGATAAGAGAAGCTCAAGAGAGATTCTTGAAATTGGTACTGGTCCTTTCAATTTGTACTGGCTGATCAGGAGAAGTCTCATTCTCATTCGCTGATGAAGAGAAGCTCAAGAGAGATTCTTGAAATGGGTACTGGTCCTTACAGTTAGAGAGGCAGATCCATGAGGCATGTGGTTCCAATAGCAATTATGTAATCAACATGGAAGAAACAAAATGATCAAATTTTAATACTAAGAAGACAGAAGTGATTGATCCCATTCACGTGCATATAGCTGACTGGTCAAGTGTAAAAAGTGCATCTGAAGGTTTTCTTGTTTCAGATATTTAAAGAATTTTCCAACAATGCTTTGAGGAACTAAGTAAAGAAATAAGAACAGAATAGTGGAGATGCATGACGGTAAGGAAAAAAAGAATTGAAAGGTGGTAGTTTCCATTGGAAGGTTTGATAAAGTTCCATGACAATGGGCCACAAGGGGTGAACAAAGTCCAGATGGTATGAAGGATGTGTCACACCCATGAATGAAACATTTTGTCATCCTTATCGTCAGAATGAAAGATTCAAATGAAGTGGAAGCATGGGCCATAAAGCTTTGAGCATTTTAGAGAAATCCTTTGAAGAAGATAGAGAGAAAAACTTTAAAGGTCATTCAACTAATGCAACAGAAATGGCATTAAAGGGGAAAAGAAGATGCCGAAGGAAGACAAGAATGACCTTAGAAGTTAAATTAGTAGTCGAGATTCAAATTACTGGCTGATCTGCAGGTCAAGTTTCATTACAATTCCAGGAATGTTGTAGTGGTGAACATCTCAACCAAGCATCGAGTCGATAAGAACCGAGATTGAAAGTGCAAAAGTAGAACCATCTCTAAAATGATTAGATGTCAGATGAAGATAGTCCAGCTCAAACATTTCATACAAATGGACATACCAATGCCTCAACACCACCAACTGCAGCAATAGCTTCTCGGTTTCTGTCATCAAAAGATAGATTCCAAAGGGCACCAGCTGCTTCCTGCCTGTAAATGAGATGAGATCACACAACTAAATCAGATGACATTGGCCACACTCACTGCTAATTAATTGACAGAAAAAGACTCAGAAAAAATAAAGTTTCTTTCGACCTTAAAACTGTGTCACAAGGATACGGTAAGTATTTCGCTGGATCAACAGGTATTCAGAAGTTTTTCAAATGTAGCCATTTCAACTAGGACACATGTCCAAACAAGAACTCTCTCAGAATACAGCAATAAATATTTTGGCAGTATTATTATTATGGGAGTTTTTTTTAAATAAATGAAAACTTAAAAAGTAAATGAATACCTTATATTGAAATCTTAATATTGAAGTATATAGGTATGAAACATTAACTTGTATCCTTCTTGAAGCCACTCTGTTCAACATGTGATATCCATGTCCAACTTTGAAGCGTGTATGCCTAAGTTAAATTTGTTTCAAATCACGGAAGAACATTTATATAATACCGCAATTACCCGATAATACCAAATGCTATAAGGAACGAGGAGAAAACAATGCAATAAAATTACATGCCACATGTATATAATATGTAAACACTATGAAAGCTGCCCTTCTCGTACTTAGACCTTCCAGTCAGCGGGAATCCCAAGCCCAAGAGTTTTTGGGCTCCGGTTGTGGAGAAGATTGAGAGAAGGTTGGCTGGATGGAGTAAGAAGTACCTATCTATGGGCAGCAGGGCTACCCTTATCAAGTTGGTTCTAATCAATCTCCCCATGTATTTCTTGTCTCCTTTAGAAATACCGAAAGGAGTGGCCAATAAGATGGAAAAACTTTTTAGGAGGTTCCTTTGGGGGGATCAGGAAGAGAAGAGGAAATTTCACTTGGTGGCTTGGTCGACGGTTACTAAAGCCAAATCAAAAGGTGGCTTAGATATCGTCCCTATTCAGTTGAGAAATAAGGCTTCACTATTTAAATGGGGATGGCGTTTTGGCAGAGAATTGAGGGAGTTGTGGGTTTGTATATGTTGGCCTAAAAGTTAAATCTGCCTCCGCTAAGTCAGACTGAGTTGTCAATTCTGTGACTGTGTCCAACTGAATTCTGAGTTGCTAATTTCTTTGACTGAGTCATGACCGTGTCCATGTGTCCAGGACCGCGCCACTAGAAGACATGCACATTTAAATCAAGCTTGAAGCTCCAAAACATGCAAAGTTTAAATGACATTGCATCAAAATCGGAAGATCCTCATGATTGCCAAACATCAAAGGTATATGGACCATAGGACTGACCTAGAAGCCGTCATTAGGTTCAAATAGGAATAATACAAACTAGGTTTCTAAGTCCTTTCCCTGCCCTGTGGAGAGCTTTTGCTATGTATCAAATATCTCCATATTTTCATGTGTCTTTGCTATCTAATAATCGTATATTATAGTTAAATCTAATTGATTGCAAAGCTCACATGAACTCTCTACCATGACCATATTTTTCACAAAATCTCGACTCTCCAATACTTGATGAAAAATGAGGTTTCAAGGCAGCTCAGAAATTACGAGAACAAGTCTCGGAACGTCTGAGAATATTCCCTCAGACGATCCGAGCTAAGACCTTCGGACATTTCGAGGACAGACATTTATACTAGCCTTCCTTCCCTTCATCCATGTTCTGAACCCTTACATGCCAGGGTTCCTCGAACGTTCCGAAGTCATGCCCTCTCAGTTAATACAGTCGTTGCAAGGACAAACTAGCCGTTGTGAGATGACCATTGAGAATCTGACAGCTGCAACCTCGGAAGTTCTGAGACCCATCTTCGAAAGGTCCGAAGATAGATCCGTTGGGACTTTTCTAACCTATAAATGGAAGGCTTTTTGGAGAGGAAATGATAGATGACTTGAGCCCAATTTTTCCACACACTCTCCTAAGCTTCCCAACAACTTCCAAAGCTTACATACTCCATAGTTAAACACTCTAATCTTTGAATCTTAATCTCAAACACATTCAAAGCTCTCATAAGCATATCTTGAGCATATTATGCTCTAAGTTGAAAATGTTAGGTGGAGATAATCTTCTAGGGTCTTAATCCTCATAGGAAAACCATTATCTACCCTAGACCTCCTTGCTACTATCTTGGTTGGACTTCATTGAAGCATCTACATCAAGCCAAAAGGAGGAGGGCCTTCAAGAACAAGCCAAAGCTACTTCAAGTAACTCAAGGCTAAGTTCTTGGTAATCTTCAAGCACAACGTCTCTCTACTATTTGTAAAAACGTGTATAGGATTGGTTTACCCTATTGACTTCCAAGAGAGCCGTTCTCTTGGTGCTTAGGTCGATCTACACCCATCAAGTAGATCATAGGTTGTAAAGGTCCGATCTCTACCCGTGAAAGAGATCAAAGGTTGTAACTTATTTTGGACTTAGTGGAATCCTCAAGTGGTGTACTTGGGACGTGGACGTAGGCGGTTGTCGAACCACGTAAAAATACTTGTGTCACCATTTTCCATCTCTTCTCACCTCCTTCACCTTACTTTGTGCACTTGAATTTATCTCTCCTATTTCATGCACACTTATTTTGGTGAAATTATTCATGTTGAGATTTATCTTAGGCATACATTCATCTTTATTACAACTTATAAAATCTCATTACCGGAAAGTATTGGTTAAATACATCAAGAATTACATTAATAGACCAATATCTTAAAGAATCTTAAAATTCCTCTATAGTCCTATTCTCCCCCCCACCCACCCCACGCCCCCCCTCCCCTCCCCTCCCCTCCTCCCTCTTTCTCTCCTCTCCTCCTCTAGCTCTAGTACTATTCAAGACATTAGGCTAGCTTGACTAACAAGTGGTATCAAAACAAGGACTCTTGCTATTGGAATTAACTGTATAAGAGTAGATCCTTGAAGCTAGAAATGTCTAAGGGTGATTGCGTGGCCGTGATGAGTCCTCCGATCCTTGATGGCTCTAATTATGTTTTTTGGAAAGCCAAAATGAAAATGCACTTAATGGTAATGGATGGAGCTCAATGGGAAATCATCTTGTGCGGATGGACTAAACCTTCCAAAAATTACTTCTTATACAATGACCTTGAAAAGGATATTTATTGGCCAATGCCAATGCCCTCAATGCTATACTTTGTGCCGTTTCACTAAATATCTTGGAGAATATCATATCTTGTGAAATCGCAAAAGAGGCATGGAATATGTTGGAGAAAACCCATGAGAAACCTAGGAATGAGGATGCCATAGAAATGGTCTATTGTCTAGGACCCATTCATACACTTGAACCCCAACAAGAACAAACCGTTGAAGAAGAAAAAAGATAATACACCTAGCATGGAAGAGTTAGATGAATCATTGGAAGAAATGTATAAAAGGCTTAAGAAAATGAGTGAAGAAACTCAAAACTAACAAATGAATTAAGCCATGAAAAATTAACACATGAAAACAACTTAAAAGAACTTGAATTAGTCAAAGAGGAAGTGTCAAAATTTAAAGATAAAAATCAAGAAATTACAAAAGCCACACATGAAGAATGTCTAAAACTCAAAGAGTGCCTAAAATGGAAATAAATGAAAAGGTTAATCTTGAAAGTGAAGCAAGAAAACTAAAACATGAACTTCACTTATTAAAAGAAGACTACAAAGATTTGAAAATTGTGCTAAGTTGTGAAGAAGAAGAAAATGCAACAATTAAAAATGAACTTAAAGAAGCTAAAGCTAATATTCCAAAATCACAATCAAATCTAGAAATTGAAAATCAAAGATTAGCACAAGAAGTTAATGACTTAAAGAGAAACAAAGAAAAATTTGAAATGAAGTTCACCGAGGAGAAGAAAAGCTTGAAAAGCTTCTAAAGCTAAACAAACCATTTGAAGATAAGGCGGGTCTTGGATATGATAGGAAGAATGTAAATTTACCCGTCAAACCAACCATCTTTGTTAAAAGTAAGTCATCTTCACCTCCTTAAATCAAAATCATAAAATGCTTTCATTGTGGACAAACAAGACATCTCATGTTTGAATGCAAATTAAGAAGAGAAAATCAACACATAAATGCAAAACAAGCAAAGATGAAAAACCAAGGACAAAATACTCACAAAGAGAATTTGAAAAGTGTAAAGCCCAAACATGAAGAGAAGAAAGCACTTTGAAAATAAAAATCAAAAGAATTCTCTACCATTACCTCAAATTCAAGGACAAATGTATAACAACCTAAATGGAAATCTAAATTATACCCTAACTAAGAAACTAATCCAAGCCTTAAATGGATTCACAAAATTTTGTCAAACAAACAAGAACACAAAAAAGAGAAAATCAAATGTTCATGTGTTTGATACTAGTGGCCCCCTTAGACCTTGCTCTACGACCCAAAGGATACCCAAGGTTAGGGGAGTGGGTTAGATTGTGATATGTTCATTGGCGTGAACTTTTGTAAAATTCTTTGTTTCCATCTTATATATATAAATTAGATTCCATCTTGAATGGAATAGCTCTTAATTGCTTTGTTCATCCATGCTTTTAATGCATATATCTTGATGATGATATTTGTCTGTGAACCCATGTTCCACTATGGTCCGAAATTGGATGGAATGGTAATATCATTGGACCAAAGTAGAAAAATTTGCCTAACATTTGATTGTTGGATCACCACTACCGTTAACAAGTTTAAGTGACTTACATGCTTTGGTATGGAACTCTTGACTCTTAATGTAATTGATTACATTGTTTCTGGCTATAATCTTTGTCATGCCTGTGGAGTCACAAATATGTGGATCTGAACTTATGAAGGGTCCAAAAGAATTGATTGTTGTATGCTTGGTTGAATCATGCTACCCTATAATGATTCGAACACAAAATGCTGAATTATCATTACATTCACTATCCCCATCTCCATGTCTTGAATTGAAATCAGTTGTTGTGAAAATATGGTAGTCATTGGTCGACTATGTTTGCTCATGTTGCTTGACCGTATTAGAAGGTATCAATATATTCCATCTTGCAACATAGTACTTGTGAATCATGCTTGATTAGAATGCTCAATTGCTCAAATATTTAGATGCATGATTCTTGAAGCTTTAGGACCTCAAATTGACATCTATAATATCATCCCCATCAGGTCCTTAGAGTTCTGGACAAGTCTTCTTGATCAATTGGACACATCTTTTTGTGGGCCAAAGTTAAAAATTCAAATCTTAAATTCTTGAAGATTTACTCCATCTTCGGAAGATCCGAACCCATTGTCTCGGACCTTCCGAACTGTGAGACTTGGAAGATCCGAAGATCTCATCTCAGAACATTGGTTGTTCCAAACCTCTCAAGCCTCGAAAATTCAGAAAATTAAGAATTACTCGGAACATCCGAAGATTGAAACAACTTACTTCGGAATGTTCCGAAGACAAAGAAGCTGCACAGTTTCAAAAGCTTTTAAATCTGATCTGCGGCCCCCTCTCTGTTCTCATTCCTTCTTCCGCTCTCTCCTCTCTTGCTCCGTGTCTTCTCTGGCTCCGAGTCTCCCTCTAGGTGAAGCTTCAAACCTCTCCTCCTTCTCACCATCTACACTTCCTGCAAGCTCTCTTCATTTTCTTCACACTGGTAAGCTTCCTTCTTCATGTCCTCTCTTTTTTCTTCCTTTGAAGCACTCTTTTTGGGGTCTTTGTCAAAACCATTAGATTTCTTCTTAAAAATCCGACCCAAGTGTTGTATTTTCTTGCATTTGGTGCAAGTTAATATCATTCTAAGTTCCCTAATGTCACTCTCCACCTGACATTTTACCTAAAATTGGGACCTAAGAACAATGCCACCTTGGCTGTCAAATTCCTCCATTTTCCAATAGCCAAATAACCCAAAAACAGTCCTAATAGGAAATCATCTTGCATTGGGTGTTAATTAAGTAGCCTATTCTCTTATTAGGGTCCTCTCCATCCATACTTCATCTGCATATTTACTGCCAGTGGGCTAAGAGTCCATCTTTGGTGCCTTCTCTCATTTTCCTTAATTTTCCCATTATGGATGAAGCGTCTCCTAGTAGACCAGCAACCAAATTCTACAGGAAACGGCCTCTCTTTCCCACTAATCCTCCCGAGAGGCATCTCTTGGATGTAGATCTAGAAAAAACTGTCTACATTACTAAAAATGGAATTACTTATGAACGACACAGTGAGACAGAATGTCTATTACAATTTGGTATTCTACAAATTCTTGGGCATATCAACTGACTAAATATCTTGAAATGGGGTGGTCATACCTATCTCTCTCTTGCCAAGGAATGTATGGCGCAATTTGTGATATAAGCAGTGCTCGTCTGTCATTTATCATAAGATTCACCGATAGATCCCAATTTCGGGTTACATCAAGTCATATCTCCTCCCTTATTGGTGTGCCCCTATGTCCTGGGGGCCTCAAATTTATTGATTAATCTGTTCCTGATAGTAAACGATTACAGTTTACTGAGAAAGTAGGTGGAGAATTCGTCGAATGGATTGGGGGCAATGCTCTCCGTGCTTCCGAGCATAGTGACAAATACCGTTCTCGGGATATTAACGGCAATTGGTAATAACGGGATATTTTTAAATTCTCGGATTTTTATCGGGAATTTAACGGGAAAATCTCGCTGAAATTATAATATTTAAAAAATAAAAAAAATAGAATAAATAAAAAAATTAATGAAATAAAAATGGTATAAGGAATTTACCGGGAATTTCTCGGGAATTTACCGGGAATTTCTCGGGATATTATCGCGTTATTAACGTTTATCGCGTTTTTAACGCGATTTTATCGGGAATTTACCGGAAATTTATCGTTTGGCGATAAAAACGCGTTTTTAACGCGGTAACGGTATTTTGCCGATAAAAACGCGGTAAATTTGAAAATACCGCCGATATTTGTCACATTGCTTCCGAGCTTATCTCTAAAGTCCGTCTTCTGCACCAAGTATTCTACTTCAAAGTTTATCCACAAAAGGATAACAAAGCAGACTTGACTCCTGTTATGATAAATACATTGATTGCCGCAGATTCTGAACAAAACCCTCCATGATCTGTGAGACCATCATCGATCATTGGTCCAGCAAAGGTCATTCTGCATCTCCTTTTGGATATATCATGTCAGAATATGAGAAGACTGCGTAAACCGCTCAACAAAACATCCTTGCAGAAAATGGGACTCATGGGTCGCCCTCATCCTCGAAGAATTGTTCCTCCTCCTCTCCTCAAGCACCTCCAGTTGTAGAAGAACAAGTGCAAAATGAAGATCAAGCACGAGGTGAACATCGTCAAGGAGGAGCCCATGTGGAGCTGACTCTGGTTCTGCAACGATTATCTGACCTCGAAAGAAGCATTGCAAAAATGCGTGCGACTCATGACAGAGACATTGTTGAGGTTCGAGAATCTCTAGAAAGGCTACATACATTTTGAGCTTATTGACACTTTATGGTCAAACTTTGGGATTTCCATTTTATACTCAAATCATGGTTGTTAAAATCTTACAATACACGATTCGTATCTTACGATTCATACGATATGATAAGAGGAACGATTCGTATCTATCAACAAATCTTACGATTCGTATAAATAATAGAATTATGGAGTTATAGGAGTATGAAAGCATGAAACATTTCGTTTTAATGATTTTTAAGGCTTGAGTTGATGAGCATTTAATACCTTTCGATTTTTTGAGGGTTTTTTTAATTCATTATTGACTTTCCACAGTATAGTTGGATTATATACTGGTCTTATACTTTTGGAAGTTGGAGCATTGAAATTTGAGCTCCAATGAACTGATTATATAGAATTCACTTAATATTGAAAGAAAGTTGGAGAAATGCTCATGTTATTACATTTTAGATATACTTTATGTTTTTTCATATACTAAATATTTTTTAGGGAAACACTCATGAATCTTACGATTCTACGGTTTACGATACACGATTTGCGATTCAAGATATATTGACGATTTACAATACGATTCGATTTTCACAACATTGACTCAAACTCTTCGGCATGCAATATCTAATTTACAAATATGGTCATGTTCAAATTCTAAATCGCTATAGTTATATATTTTTTAAGAGTTGAATGGTTGCCTTATTATTCATGTGATGAAATGTTCAAAACTCTTGATGACTGATGGGATGTGTAATGTTATGAATGGGCTAGTTGGTCTTCATAAACACTTTGTTTGTATAAGCTCACTCAATTTAATGCATTTATGGAGAATGTGTGTTGCACATTCACTTTCATGATGGCATGAATGGTTGAAATTTATTTGCTTGAGTCCACTTTCATATGGAGAACACACAAATGCTTGAATTTACATGTGTGCATGCTATGTCCTTATAAGAAAATCTTTACTGCTTCATGAATACTTGTGCCTTCATATTGTCACATCTTTGGTTTCATGGAGAAATGATTGGCCTCGTATTTGTTGTTATCTTGAGTGCTTGAGCTCATGAATGGAAATGTGGAGATGTCCCATTGTGCTACAGTCATATTATTGGAAAAGCATGATATTTTCATTTTGGCAATATATGTATATGGTTATTACTCATGTGACACCATTAATTGGCCTTAAAGTTAAATCTATATACATATGTGGTATCATTTGGAGCACCTTAAAATTGCTATTGTTCTTCTCTCTCCTCCCCTATTCCCCATGCTTATAGCCATATCACATACCATTTGGGGAATATGGCATTGTCGTAGCATCACTCTTTACATTTGCCCTTATATAGTCATATTTGTTTAGATGAATGATGGGATGCTATGACATGCACATGTAAACCTTTGTCATACTCCAATATTAAGGGGGAGTAGATATTGAAACTAAAATGACAAGGTTTATGATAACATGGGAGAGTTATACTTAATCAAATGACCCTTCATAACTTGTGCTCCATGAAATGTACTTAGGATGGCCCTTTGTCAATTTTTGACAAAAAGGGGGGAGAAATATTGAAATACTAGAGACACAAATGTTTTCATAAGAGAGAACGTTTGAAGGTGCTACCACATGAAGAATGAAGAAGAAACAAAAATTCAATATTGGTATCAAAGACAGGAGGAGCAAATGTGACTTTAAGATATGCTTTAAAATTGCACACTTATTGCTTATTGCACTAACCTTTGGGGAGATCACTTTCTACCAAGAATATGCATGTATCTTGTGCTTACAGGAATATCATAGCCATATTCTAAGGGGGTAGCCGCTATAAGCCTTCAAGCCTCATGTAGTCATGTCCATGTTTATTGAGAATATTGTTATATTGCATTTTTGTACATGGCATGTATTTGACTTTGTCAAAGTCTGTATTATGCATGTGAGTATCTATAGAGTTTCTCCAGATTTTGTCACGAAATTGACAAAAGGGAGATTGTTAGCCTAAAAGTTAAATCCACCTCCCCCGAGTCAGACTGAGTTGTCAATTTTGTAAATGTATCCGACTGAATCCTGAGTTGTCAATTTCTTTGACTAAGTCGTGATCGTCATATGTCCAAGACCGCACCTCTAGAAGACATGCATAGTCAAATCAAACTTGAAACTCCAGAACATGCAAAGTTTGAATAGCATCGCACCAAAATCGGAAGATCATCATGATTGTCAACCATCACAGGTATATGGACCATAGGACTGACCAGAAGCCTTAGAAGCCATTTGGTTAAAATTAGAATAATATAAACTAGGTTTCTAAGTCTTTTCCCTGCCCTGTGGAGAGCTCTTGTTATCTAATCAAATAACTTCATATTTTCATGTATCTTTGCAATCTAACAATCGTACATTATAGTTAGATCTAATTGATTGCAAAGATCACACATGAGCTCTCTACCATGACCGTATTTTTCACAAAATCTCAAGTGTCCGACACTTGGTGAAAAATGAGGTTTCAGGTCAGCTCAGAAGTTCCAAAGACTTCCAAGAACAGGTCTCGAAACGTCCGAGAATATTCCCTCATATTCCGAGCTGAGACCTTCAAACATTCCGAGGACCAACATTTATACTGGCCTTCCTTCCCTTCATACATGTTCCGAACCCTTACATCCCAAGGTTCCTCGAACATTCCGAAGGCAGTCTCCCTCAGTCAATATAGCCGTTGCAAGATCAAACTATCCGTTGTGAGATGACCATTGAGAATCCAACTGTTGCAACCTCGGAAGTTCCGAGACCCATCTTCAAAAGGTCCAAAGATAGATCCGTTTGGGATTTTACTAGCCTATAAGTGCAAGGCTTTTTGGAGAGGAAATGATTGATGACTTGACCCCAATTTTTCCATACACTCTCCTAAGTTTCCCAACAACTTCCAAAGCTTACATACTCCATAGTTAAACACAATGTTTTCAAACTCGAATCGTATCGTAAATCGGTCAAGGGGGGGAGTCATGAATCGTAAATCATAGAATCATATGATTCATAAAATTTTGTTCAATTCTTCATAATATATATATATATATGCAAACAAATGAATATAAATGAATATATGACAAAATGTACACATGCAAAATTAATCAAAATGCATTAGAACTCGAGTTTTTACATTTCAAAATCTAAATCATCATAATTCAGAAAATTTTATTAAAAAATTCCAAAACATCTAAGATTCTAAACCCTTAAACATAAATATTAAGTACTAATAATTTTAAGACATCAATAATTAAATGAATGGCATATAAATAAACTTCAAACATAAGTATCTACGGCCGAAACTGTATAAAAAAAACAGTATAAAAAAGGGGCCAGTTGGGGCTAGTTGCGAATGAAATATTAGGAAAAATACTTGTTTTATTAGCCTCAAGTTGCGAATGAAATAAATTGAAGAGGGGCAACTTGCAAATGAAATAGATGGAGAAAGGGTCTGGAACAAAGCATCCAAGAGGCAGAAACGATGTAGAAAAAGAAGAAGAGGCAGAGACAGCAGGAGATGAAAAAGAAGAAGAGAAAAAAGGGGTGAAACAAAGAAGGAAAAGAAGAAGAGATGGAAAAGAAAAAGAAGAAGAAAGAGATGGAAAGAAAAAAAACATAAAAAACATACCTGAGTTCGAATGAAGCAGAAGGCTCAAAGTAGAGCATTTGCAGAAGGCTCGAAGGAAGACTTACTGAAGCAGATGGCTCGAAACAGAGGACTTGCAGAACAGCAGAAGGCTCCAAGGAAGACTTGCAGAACAGCAGAAGGCTCCAAGGAAGACTGGCAGAACAGCACAAGGCTTGAAGCAGAGGAACTTGCACAAGGCTTGAAGCAGAGGAACTTGCATAAGGCTCGAAGGAAGCAAAGAAGACTTGCTGATTTAGACTTGCAGAGGCAAAACAGAAGGCTATCGGAGAGATTATTCATCGATCAAGAGTTATAACAAAAGAGGTAATGTTTATTTTAGCATGCAGAAAGGCATCTTTCCAAAATCAGAAGTCTTCTTTCCAAAACCAACGAAAACTTAAGTCTGTTCCATTTTTTTGTCCCTGTTCTTTTTGTCTTCCAGACTCGCACGAGTCAGCGATTCTTCGGGTTGAATCACACAATTTGCGATTCAACCCAAAAAGCGCACAATTTTGGGCCAAAACCGATTTCCGCTGCAAGTTGACTTGCTGAACCTAGATTTCGTGCTGAGTCGTACGATTCGACTCGCGAGCGATTTTGACAACATTGGTTAAACACTCTAAGCTTTGAATCTTAATCTTAAACACATTCAAAGCTCTCATAGGTATATCTTGAGCATCTTATGCTAAGTTGAATATGTTAAGTGGAGATAATCTTCTAGGGTCTTAATACTCATAGGAAAACCAGTATCTACCCTAGACCTCCTTGCTACTATCTTGGTTGGACTTCATTGGAACATCTACATGAAGCCAAGAAGAGGAGGTCATTCAAGAACAAGCCAAAGCTACTTCAAGTAACTCAAGGCTAAGTTCTTGGTAATCTTTAAGCACAACGTCTCTCTACCATTTGTGAAAACTCGTATAGGGTTGGTTTACCCTATTGACTTCCAAGAGAGGGGTTCTCTTGGTGCTTAGGTCGATCTACACCCGTCAAGTAGATCATAGGTTGTAAAGGTTCAATCTGTACCCGTGAAAGAGATCAAAGGTTTTAACTTGTTTTGGACTTGATGGAATCCTCAAGTAGCGTAGTTGAGGCATGGACTCAGACGGTTGTCGAACCACGTAAAAATACTTGTGTCACCATTTTCCATCTCTTCTCACCTCCTTCACCTTACTTTGTGAACTTGCATTTATCTCTCCTATTTCATGCACACTTGTTTTGGTGAAATTATTCTTCTTGAGATTTATCTTAGGCATACATTCATCTTTATTACAACTTATAAATCTCATTACCGGACATTAAGTATTGGTTAAATACGTCAAGAATTACATTAATAGACCAATATCTTAAAGAATCTTAAAATCCCTCTAGGACTATTCTAGATATTAGGCTAGCTTGACTAACAGTATCTTATCCGCCATGTATGGTACTTTGGATATAAATAGGTGAAGTTTGGAGGAGGAAGTGGACAAGTCGGGCTCAAGGATTTTGAAAGCGTGAAGGAGGGTGTGTCAGGGTAGAACGGAGATTGGAAAGCGTTATAAGGATCGACTTCGGTTGTTAGTGGGGAGGGGTGACCGCACCCTCTTTTGGGAAGATTTGTGGCTGGGAGATCATACCTGGAGAGAGTGGTTCCCTCGACTGTTTAAAGCAGATTGAAATAAACGGGCCTTAGTACAAGATGTTACCATGTGGGAGATCAAGGCATCTCGTGGCATCTAGATTTTAGGAGAGATCTTAGATCGTTTGAGCTCGACAATTTGAACGAACTCAAAGCTCAATTGGGAGAAATTCCACTAGACATAGAATTAGAAGATAAACTAATGTGGTCAAGAGATCCTTCCAGATTCTTTCCGGTTAAGTCTTTGATTGAGGTAGTGAACCAAGTTGTCAACGGCTCACTCATTCTTCAATCTCTTATTTGGAAGAGCATTGCTGCACCCAGAGTCCAGCTGTTTGTTTGTTGTAGCTCGAAGAGGAAAATTCTGACTAGGATAGATCTTAGGAGAAGGAGGTGTGTTGAGTCCTGAGGGAGATACTAGTTGCCCCCTTTATGGTTCAGCTGATGAAACTATTGATCATCTCCTAGTCACTTGCCCTTTGACTTGGAAGTTGTGGAGTTGTTTCTTGAAACTCATGGAAGTGGCATGGGTATGCTCGGGTTCCTGGGAGGGTTTGGTGGAGTCTTGGTTCATCCATAATCTCGATTCTAGGAGGAAATTTGAATGGATAACGATCCCATACGCGATTTTGTAGACCATTTGGAAGGAGAGGAATTCCAAGATCTTTGAGGGAAGAGTTTGGACTCTAGCAAGCTCTTTCAAAAGGTAAAATGGAGACTGTATGTTTGGCTCTGTTCAAGCAAGGAATTCAGATATTTGAAAGCCATGGATCTCTTTCTGTCTTGGTAGGGTTGTATGGTAGCTAGATCTCAGAGCCCAAAGCGAAGGATTGATTGGTCTCCTCCTCCCAGTGGTACTTTGAAATTCAATGTGGATAGGGCCTCAAGAGGCAAGCCGGGACCGGCCTGGATTGGGGGCGTTCTTAAGGATCAGTCGGGTACCTCACGATTTGTATTTACTGAGTCAGTGGGGATTATGGACTCTAACGAGGCAGAACTTCTTAGCATTCGGAGAGCCTTGACACTAGGTGGAGGTTTAGGGGGGGTTAAATTAGTGTTTGAAAGTGACTCGTCCAATGCTATCAAATGGGTCAGGGGAACGAAGCGTCCCCTCCTAGAGGCTAATCACTTTAGTTAGGGAGATTAAGAAATTGGTGTCGGACCTGCACATCAGTCGTTCAGCTAACGGAGTGGCATATTTCTTAGCGAAGAATGGCGTTGGTTGTTCGATTAACATTTCCTTGTTGGGCCTAATTCTCTTAGACCTTGGACTCTTTGTATTGTTTTTGTTCTGATTTAATATATATATATATATATATATATATATATATATATATATATATATATATATAATTGATAGATAACAGGAAACAATTGGTTTCATTCATTCAAAAAAAAAAAAAAAGGCATTGGTTTCTAAAGAGTGATTGAAAACCATTCCCAATATAATTACTTACTCCAGCTTTGTGATTGTTGACCTTTTACAGGGAAAGAATTATCTCTATGCTGGGCTCTACTGAAACCTGCCTGTCAGCTACTTCATCTTGAACACTGCCTGGGCCCTTCCTCCAACTCTCTTTGGAAATATGGGACCACACCAAAGTTAAGCTCCCTCTTGCTACCATTCCGGACACTGTTTACTGATGTATTTTGGGCTTCCGTATGCTAAGATTGGCCTGTGACATGCTGCTAGGCTCTACCCAACCTCCCTCTTGGATGGATTTTATTTGGTTCAGCAGATGTATTCCTAAGCACTCAACCATGGCCTGATTGTTTTTCAATGATGGCCTCAAAACCAAGTACATGCTCATCTCTAAGGGTATGAGAGACTGCTGATGAGGACACCACGCACTTGCTCCTCCACTGTCTGATTGCCAGCCCTCAGCGAGATTCAATGTTCTACAAATTGTTGATCTACAAGCAGAGATCTAATTGTGTGGTTGATGATATCCAGCTGCTCACCTCTAGGTCTGATAAAATTCCAGGCTCATTGCTCTGCCTTCCATTCCAACCTTGGTATGGCACATTTGGCGTTAGCACTGACAAGCTCTTCAGGAACTCAAGGAACAGCATGGACTTAATCAGATGCAATATCTTCGTCGATATTAGATCCAGAATTATACCCATCCCTGCAGCGAAGAATTTTGATATTGTTCCTGATCTGAAATCTTCTTTTTGGAACTTGCCCCCTAGAAACACCATGTCTCCAGTCCTTCGATGTAGCCTAACGTTCAATTGGAGAGAACCTTAAACCACATTGGAGGCTTCTAGATCTAACTTCAGGTAAAACTATATCTAAGGAAGCTAAGGAAATAGGGGGAATCCTAAATCAATCCACCTAAGGTTGGGGTATTGAGAAACTTCCACAAGTTTTACCAAAAGAAATGAATCCATAAAAATTGGCTCTAAAAAGAGGAAATCTAAAACACTATGGCGACACCAATGGTCAAATTCCATTCGATAAGAACTTCTACGAAGGCCCAAAACTCACCTTGAATGAAGGATTAACACCACCATGGAAATCACACAGAGTCAATGTAGAATGAAGATTTGGAATTTAATTTTGCATAAAATAAAATGCAGAAAATAAATCCCCTAGAAATCACAAATAACTAGAGCTCACCTGAATTGAAGAGAAAACACAAAAATGGATGCCTATGGACATCCAAGGACCCTTATTTATACTTGAAAAAAGAGAGAGAACAAAATAAAGAAATTATGCCACCTACAAGCTAGGGTCTGTCATTAAGGGTCAGTCATGTATGGATTTGGTAATGTAATGTGTCATACACCTTTATTCCACCAATGGGAAATGGAAAATCATTATTCTAATTTATCCTCCACTTACAAATTGACACTTGGGAAATAAGAAAATAGGAAAAAAGAAAGAAAAAAATGGAGCAATATACCATGGCCCTAGGCCCTTCAATTTTCAAAATTTTTAGCCCCAAAAGCTTCCATTTTTTTCCTTTTTAAAAAAAAAAATTAGAGGGCTAGACAATAGTGAAAGAACCCTGATACAAATTGGAAATGACTTAATTGCACCTTGCAATAAGTTTAGATACTTAAGGCTCTATGCTAGAGTCTTATAGAGGATTTGATCTGGATATAATGAATAGGATAGGGGGGGGGGGGGGGGGGGGGGGGGGAGGGAATAGACAATTTTGTGCGATAAAAGAGCCCTTATTCCCCTTAAAGGACGATTCTGTAAAACAGATATTAGATCTGTTACACTATGTGGAGCAAAGTGTTGGGCAATGTAGAAAAAATAAATAGATAAAGTTAGAATTGAGGAGATCTGTATGTTACGTTAAATAAGTGGACTAATCCTAAAGATATAGTTAGAAATTACCACATTAGAAATAGTCTGAAAGTAGCCCTAATAGAGAACAAATTGATAGGAACCTGTTTGACATAGTTTTGTCACGTTTGTAAAAGACCAAACATGGTACTGGTGCGTAGAGTTTAGAGACTACATATAGAAGGCACTAGTTGGAGAAGCGGATCACTAACATTTTGGGGGGAAGGGATAAAGGACATGTTACATTGTAGAGTGATTGTTGGTTTGATTTATGATAGGGTTAATAGGAGAAGAACTCATAAAGTCAACCCTAGATAGATGGTGTACTGCTTTTGGATGATGATGATGATGAATTGATTTTCTAAAATTCAATTTCAACATGCATCCTTTTGGGTATGCACCTGCATCACTTATCCTCGAGGAAACATACTACTCGGGCTACTGCTTCCATCAAGCTTCTCATTGTAGCTTTCAACTTTGGTGACCGTATATTAACTAGGGCTTCTTTTATCAGCATAAATAATAGTTGTCTCCATGCCTATGGACTATGTCGCATAGACACTTCAAAAATGCGTTGTACCTCTGTGAATACTTGTAGACACTCGCACCCATGTCGAACACTTGTAGACACTCATAACCAATCATCATAAGACTATTTAAGTGTTTTTTAGCGTTGTTTTATAAGATGGTTAAAATATTACAATACATTTCCCCTCTTAAAACCTTTGTCACATAAATGTTGAGAGTAAAATTAGTATATAATTTTCTATCAGTGTTTTTTTTTTAAGACCAAGGAGTCCAGACCTCTTAGAATACATGACTAATCCTTGGAACATAAGCAAACCTCACTATCCACACACAGCGGGTAAGACTATGGGGAGTGACCCTTTTGTGTTGAGCGTGCCTTGAACCCAAGACCTCCCGCATCTCAGGTGGGTTCTTGACCGCCAAGCCAACCCTCACGGATTTCTCACTGTGTTATTTCCACACCTTATTTTCATTTAAAATAAACTTAGATTTAATTATAATTAAATACAGTGACATGTCCCCGTGTCCTATACTTTTAGGTCGTTGCGTCCAACACATTGTACCCGTGTCAAACAGCAACACTCGTACACGTACTCATGCAACTTAGTCTATAGGCATCCCAACATAATCTTTTGACCAATATGTCACTCCTGAGATCATTTATTGCTCTTTCAATATTTGTAACATGTTATCCAACCCTTGAATGCAAGCAAGTGCTTCTTTTGAAAGGTAATTTCATTAGTTTCAAAAAGAGAATACAAGCATGTTGATGCAGAACACTAAACTGAATAGACCTAAATGGCTAAATAGATGTATACCACAAAAAAAATAGCAACCCTAAGGACTAATGCAAATAAGAGAGAAAACAATGATTATAATCAAACATGCGATGGCTGAAATTAAGATCTAAATCAATAATTACAATTTAAGAATATAACCATGTCAAATAAACATGCAACCCTTGAAATCTAATACAAGTAATTATAAAACAATCCAGACCAAGTCACATCCATAATAAAAGTCCCTCAAAACAAAGGGGTTTGTCAAATCCCACAAACATGTAGGTCTTTCATCAGAAATAGGGATTAAAATGGCTGTTTGGCAAGGAGAAATTATGGGACAGCAGTAATATGTGATCTTAATGGATAAGACAGCAGTAAACAGTCATATATGGGACTGTTACAGGTTAGAACAGCAGCTTGTGGGACTGTTTTGGGATAGGGAAGGGTGATTAGGACTAGGGTTTAAAGGATATGGCTAGAATTAGGGTTTATATGTGGAGTTAGGGTTAGGGTTAGGGATTAGAAAATATGGCTAATAGAAGGGAAAATAGGGATCGTCCAAGGCTATGGTGATGGTTTTTAATGGGCGGCAATACTAAGAGAAGGAAAGGCAGAAATTTGGGGCAGTTAGGGTGAAGATTTGGAATTAGGGGAGGGGTGGCAATTCAAGGGAAAGGGAAAACAGGAAAATTCGAATAGGCTTGGGATTTAAGGGGAGAAAAAAAGGAAGAAGAAAGAGAAGAAGAAGAGAGGAAAAGAGAGAGGAAAGGATAGAAAAATACCTAGATACAGGGAAGGCTTCTCACCTTGCTTGGATTCCACCAAGATCTTGGCTTCTCACCAAAGAACACACCGTCCCATGGAGCAAGAGTGACTTTCGAAAATTTCAATATTCTATTCCTTCTCTTCGTATGATGCTTACAAGGGGAATATATAATGTTTACAATAATGTATTTCTAAATTGCCCTTACAATAAAACATGCCCAAATTGCCCTCAAATAAAAATTTCAATAAATATGTAAAATACCCTCAAATAAAATAAAACTAGAACTGAACCAACATAATGAAATAAATAAATAAAAAATAGCATGAGATGAGTGCATGCTCCGCATCACATTTATAAAGCCAAAATAGCCGTGCAGAAAGAGCCCAAAACACAAAAAAATACCCACTGAACAATATAAAAATGTATTTACAATTTCCTTCGACAAAGTCAACCCCTGACTCACCATTTCATCTGCAGCTGAATTAGAAGAACGAGATATTCAAGATACCTTAAAATCAAAAGAAGCAATGGAAAACTTTAATTACAAGTTGACTATGTAAATGCATTGAACTTGGACACTGTCTGTCCAGAGATGGATCCCGAGTTAAGTATGGTCCCACAACACTCCCCCTTAAGTTGGTTCGAAGATATCCAGTAATCCCAGCTTGCTAATAACGGAATCAAGTTGAATTCGAGGAACCGACTTAGTGAAAATATCGGCAAGTTGATCGAAGGACTTCAGATGAGGAGTGACAAGCCGGCCTTCAGAAATATGTTGGTGAAGAAAATGACAATCAACCTCAATGTGTTTGGTCCGCTCATAGAAGACCGCATTGGAAGCAATGTTGATGGCCGCTTGATTATCACAAAACATAATAATGGGATCGTCAAGAGCCAAGCCCAATTCTGTAAGAAACTGTCAGATCCAAAGGAGTGCAGCCGTAGTGTTGGCCATGGCACGATACTCAGCTTCAGCACTAGAACGAGCAACGACAGACTGCTTCTTACTACGCCAGCTAACCACACCAACAGGTGATAGTGAGATAAATCAATTTTCCAACCAGCTTCTAATAAAAAGTAGGAGAATCCAGAAGAGTTTCATCGGAAGCAGAGAGTTTGGTGTTTGTATCAAGTGGGGTGTCAGCAGGATTGCAGCCAGAATAACCAGCACCATGGAAGAGATCAAGAGAATACTTGCGCTGTGATAGTGTAAGTCCCTGAGAAGAGAGGGCAACCTCAATACCAAGAAAGTAACGCAATGGCCCGAGATCTTTAATTACAAAGGCACGGTGAAGATACTCTTTGAATGTAGAGATGGTGGTGGCATCATTACCGGTGAGAACAATATCATCCACATAAACAACTAAAATCATGACCACAGCAGGACGGCGATAGATAAAAACAGAGTGATCCATCAGGCAGCGAGAGAAACCATAAGGCAATAGGGCACCGCTGAACTTCTCAAACCAAGCCCGTGGGGATTGCTTGAGGCCATAAAGTGCTTTGCGAAGTCGTCATACTAAATGAGGCTCCCCCCGTCTAACAAACCCCGGAGGAGAGAGCATATAAACTTCATCCTTTAAATCACCAAGAAAGAAGGCATTCTTCACATCCAGCTGATGAAGCGGCCATGCATTGGTGGTGGCAAGGGAGATCAAAATGCGAATAGAAGTAATCTTGGCCATAGGGGAGAAGGTCTCCTGATAGTGCACACCAAAAATAAGGAAAAAGAAGAGAATTGATGGAGAAAAGATTGAAGGAGAAGAATTATTCTCTTCTCTTAAAATGTATTTACTATATTTTACCCTTTAGCTTTGTACATGATTAAATAGAAAAAAAGGAGCCAATCATGTTGGCAAAAAAGGAAAACATTAATTACAAGTTGACTATGTAAATACATTGAACTTAGACACTGTCGTAAATACATTGAACTTGGACACTGTTTGTCCAGAGATGGGTCCCGAGTTAAGTCGGGTCCCATAACAAAAGCACCCTTCCAAATGTTAGGATTTACATGAGGAACCTCTAATGCAAGAAAGTGCATTGTTTGTTGGTCTCCTCCATTTGTTTATGACACGGCAATTTTTTTTTTATGACCGAGGGGAACCACGAGGCAAGAGCCCCCATAAGCCCCTCGGGCGAAAGCCCCACACCCACACAGGACGCCGCCCGTTAACACAGCCAGGACTCGAGCTGGCTACCTCTCGCTTCATGAGGCGGAAAGTAACCAGTTGAACTACCCAACGTTGGGTTTATGATGCAGCATTTTGGCTCCTACAATGTTATTAGCTCATCTAGTATTGACAGATCCCCAATTGTTGTGATTAATCCAATGTATATCCACTCCCTAAACTGATGAGCATTTTGATTTTTTTGGTTTGCCCCTAAATTTGTTGTGGTAGCTTACTAGACTAGTTTGTGCACCGTCATTCTTTTTGTGGGGTTTCACCTTCTAAATGATACTTTTTAACCTATCATTCAAAAATAAAACAAAACAACCTCTCAAAAACAGAACCTTTGGTCTGCTGGTGGTTTACAATAACGTCTATAAGTCAAATGAGGACGGGTAAAGGTCACTTTTCTTTGAAAAGCTAAAGGAGACTAGCAGCAGCGACAGCATCCATGGTGCATCACAGTGTTGTCAATGTAATCTAATCCCCAATACAAAAAATAAATAAATAAAAAAGAAAAAGAAATCGTCTTCATATTACTACTTGATTGAATCATCCAACACCGTTCAATGACGTGTTATTTTGATAGATCCTCGTTTCACAACATCAAGTAGAGGCTTTCAAGGACGTCAAGAAAATTAGGATGTTGATAGAACTATCAAATCACTTTCTGATTCTTCTCAAACAGATGCAGTCAAATGAGGTCCTGAGCTTTCCAAATTCAACAGTGCTTGTTGGAGATGCTAGGTTTCATAGACTTGATGAAAGAACAGTAGGGCAATTCAAGTTCATATAAGAAGCTTCAAATCTGAAAACAAAGATGAAGTAGAGTAAAGATATGTATAGAGCTTTGGAAGGTGAGGAAGTGCAAATATTAAAAATGATCAACAAACGGGATCTCTTTGAGATGAAGAGGGATTTAAAGTATCATTGAAAACTAAGCCATGGGATTTTATGAAGAGGAAGGAGATAGAATAGAGATAGAAATCAATGCACTTTG
This sequence comes from Chimonanthus praecox, assembly GCA_022113865.1. Lineage (NCBI taxonomy): Eukaryota > Viridiplantae > Streptophyta > Magnoliopsida > Laurales > Calycanthaceae > Chimonanthus > Chimonanthus praecox. The sequence continues at coordinate 31,474,924 of CM039088.1, read as the reverse complement.
GCCCAACGAAAGTGACAATAATATGAAACTTTCATGACACAGGTGACTATGAGGATTAACTCAATCAACACCTACATAAGAATAGAGATAAGGTGGAAGACCGAGAACCAAGTAACATTTCATCTCATTATTCTTATCTTCTTCTATCAACAAGGCAAATATAGATAGGTTGGATTTTGAAATAGTTGACGTAGACCTGGCAAAAACTAACCCGAACCGATTATCCAACTGTACCCAAACTGATTGAAGGGGTATGGGTCCAAATTTTTAATTCGATTAATAAACGGGCGGGTCTACCCAAACCCATTTAAAATCAGTTCAAGTCGGATATACCCAACTGGGTAATCAGTGTACCCATTTACCCATTTATTACTCTCTTCTATATAAAACACATTTCAATCCTTCAGAAAGTCATAACATCACAAGTTTACAACCCTAAATCCCACCCGAGGTGACATTACAAGTTCCCCCTTCGGGCTTTCCCACATCCCTCTTGAGGCAACACTGCAAATGCCCCCTAAAGTGGGACCCACTTCAGGTCACGGTTGACCATGTGCTGAAGTGTTGGTTCCACGCAGATCTAATGAAAAATACCCAGAACTAGGTTGGTAGGCATCCCAGACAACTACTAGAAAAACAGCAACAAAGAGGGGCTCACGGGTGATGGAAGTGGGGCCCACAAAATGCGATGGTAACCAGGGTCAGGCGACAATAATAGAGGTGGTTTGAAGGAGATGCAAACCAAAAGCCAGCAGATTGAAGCAGAAAAGACCAGAAAAAATAGTGTACAGCGTCCCAGGCAGTAGAGGAGAAGAACTGGAAAAAGGGCGCCCATCATTGACCGAAAACCTAGGTCAACCTTCCCTTCCAGCCTTCCCACAGCCCTCTTGAGGTGACATTGTGAGTTTTCCCTTCCCACATCTCTTCAAGGCAGCACTACAAGTTTGCGTCTCCAACTCTCGTCTCTCTCAGAGTCTCAATCCTCTTCTGCAGTTGCTACAACCTGTCTCTCCGTTTTCCACAACAGTCGGCACTTTGATGGTGCTCTCTCAGTCTGTTACGCAATTCCTTGCCCCTCCCCTTCCCTGATTCTTTGCAACTTTAAATTCCACAACAATAATCAATGCCTCGACAGTAATCTCTCGTCTCTCTCGATCAATGGTACTCTCTCCTCTCTCTCTCTCAATCGACACCTAGATCAATTATTGTCTCTACCGCCCCTCTCGATCATCCCTATCAACGAGACAACATCTGTTGCCCATTCTCGTCTCACTTAGTGCCCTTCTCCATCATAACAACTCTTTTTTTCTACACTTTTTCCTCTTTTCTACACCTTATTTTTGTCCCTTTTGCATTCAAACCCTAACCCTAACCCAACCCAACCCCACCATCGGCCACCAAAGACCTGCTGGGGCCCACCAATCCGAACGGATGTCCGTACATGTCCTTATAACCATACTGATAGGCCCATTTTACCCTATTTCGCGTTCCCAACCCTCTAGATCCCTGTCTTAGACTCATAGATCTAACCCTAACCCCATTGTTTCACCCTATTTGAGATCTAGTTTTACCCAAGAATTGGGAAAAAAAAAAATCTTAATTCTTCGGCAAACCCATGTTGGCTTCATAGTCCTATTTCATCCCTTGGGTGGCTGATTTTTAAATCTAGAAAGCCTAGGACAAGATTTGGAATAATTTAATTAGTCTTTTGAGGGATTTTGCATTGAAAGATGACAATACAACCTTGAGAGCTTTGAGTGTACTATCATTCTTCTTTTTGAAGAAGATACTTGTTGTGGGACCCAATTCGGGAAAGTTGACCAAAGATATGTCATTAGTTGTTGATAGTTGCAATTAGATATGTAATTGATGTAAATAGATTATTCTTTCATTTCTTTCCTTTTTTAGCCATAGTAAATGGCTCCATATAACCTATTTATATCTGCATGGACACTCCTTCAATATGAATGAAAACCAAAGAGAATAATTTCTCTCATCTTTCTCCTCTCTTCTTACATTTTTACATTCTACATGGTATCAGCCAGAATGAAGTTTTGGACGCTTTAGGAGGTCTTTTTTCTTCTTTTTTATTGTTTCTTACCGGAGTTCTTGTTCATCCTCATTCTCCAGCCTCTTCTACGAGGAATTTTGTAGCGGATTCTCCCTGCTTTCCTTCTTCTATTGCATATCTGGACGTTTTGTAGATTTTCCTGCAGATCTAAGTTCTCTCCGTTCTCTACAGCTCTGAGTTCTACTAATACATCTACCTCTAAGCCTCTCATCATTTATCACAGGAAGAAAGACAGGTCTCCTACTTTACCTGCTACCACCCAATCATCCTTGGATTGTCCAGATCCATCACCTGAGGATTCTGATCTTCCCATCGCTTTGTTGAAAGGTAAACGTGCATGTACTGAACATCCATTAAATCATTTGTTTCCTATCATGTTGTTTCTCCGTCATATTGCAGCTTCCTCTCCAAAATAGAAACCCCCTCCATTCCTAAGAGGATTGATTGTGCTCTTTCAGATCTTTCCTGGAAGGTTGCTATGGAAGAAGAGTTGGTTGCACTTAAACAAAATCATACTTGGGAGATGGTATCCCTGACACAGGAGAAGACTCTGGTAGGCTGTAAGTGGGTCTTTGCTCTCAAACACAAGTTTGATAGATCCATTGCTCGATATAAAGCTCGCCTACTGGCTAAAGGCTTCATTCAGATGTATGGGATTGATTATCAGGACACTTTCTCTCATGTTGCTAAGATCACTTCTATACAGGTGATTATCTCTATTGCTACTACACAACAATGGACTTTTCATCAGTTGGACATCAAGAATGCATTTCTCCATGGTGACCTAAAAGAAGAAGTTTACATGTAACCTCCAGGTTTTATTAGACAAGGGGGGCAAAGGATGGTATTCCGCTTTAAGAAAGCTACATATGCCCTGAAGCAATCTCCACGAGCTTGGTTTGATAAATTCAACAATGCTCTATTGCAGTAGTGGTTTTCTCGGTGTCAAGCAGATCTCACTCTGTATTTGTCTATCATACTCACTTTATTATGATGCTCCTTGTGGTTTATGTTGATGACATTATTCTCACTGATAATGATGCTACAACTATCACTGCCTCTAAGTTACTTTGGTTTCAGCAACTTCTCTCCGAGATAGGGTTTGCCCCTTCTGATCCACTAATAATGTTCTATGACAATCAAGTTGCCATCAATATTGCATCCAACCCTATGTTTCATGAGAGGACAAAGCATATCAAAGTTGACTGCCATTTCCTTCAGCATCACATTTCTGCAGGACAAATCTTCACTCCCTATTTGAAAGAAATCTAAGGATTAACTTGCAGATTTGCTTACAAAGGTTATTTCTCGCTCTCAACTCGATCATTTTTTAGGCAAGCTGGCTTCCTTATTATTTTCGCACCAGCTTGATGGAGAGTGTTGTGGGACCCAATTCGGGAAAGTTACCAAAAATATGTTATTAGTTGTTGATAGTTACAATTACATCTGTAATGATATAAAATTGATTAATCTTTTATTTCTATTCTTTTGTAGTCATGGTAAATGGCTTCATGTAACCTATTTGATTCAAAAACAACAATTAAATGACAATACCATTACCAGTTTGATTTGAAGAAGGGTGGCTCCCCCGAGGGTCCAAATTTTTGCATGGTGTGTGTTTAAAGAGAAGGTGCTCACCAGGATAGAATTGAGGAGGAGAGCGTTGCTTAGAACAGAGGATGACCTTAAATGTACATTATGCGAGGTAGCAGACGAGGACGTTGACCACCTCTTTTTAAATTGCACAGTTGTGAGGGGATTATGGTTAGAATTCTCTAACCTATCTGATGCTCCATGGGTTCTTGATAGGTCTGTATAGGAATAGTGGATTTGTGGTCCCTACTAAGAGTAAACCCTAGATTGAAACTCGCTTGGCAAATGATTCCAATAGTAATTTTGTGGACATCATGGAAGGAAAGAAATGCTAGAATCTTTGAAGGCAAATCATTGGACAAAAATGAGCTTTTTCAGTCACCAAATGGAGACTTTGCGTTTGGTTGTTGGCTGACACTAAGTTTAAGGGCCTCAAATTAAACGATCTCCTCTTATCTTGGGAAGGGTGTATGAGTGGATAAAGAAGAAAAGTGAGGTAGGAGGAGAGATGGGTGCCACCAGAACAGGGCGTCTTGAATTTAAAGTAGACGGCGCAGCTATGGGAAAATCGGGGCCAACCGGGATAGGCGATGTGCTAAAGAACCAAGGTTGTCAAACTCAAATCATATCATGAATTGTGAATCGTGAATTGGAAATCGTAGAATCGTAACATTCATAATATTTTTTCTAAATATATATATAAACTATAAATAAATATAACATTACATAGAATAATAAGATAATTTTTTAATTTTTTATGATATATAAGTAAATATGCAAACACTATGAATATGTAACAAAATGTACCAACGCAAAATAGAATAAACATACATTAGAAGTCAAGTTTTCACATTTGAAATCATCTTAATTCATAAATTTTTATTATCCGAATTCTAAAATTATAAAAAAATATATTAATATGAGATTAAAATATAAATATTAAGTCCTTATAAATCTTATAAGCATTTGATTTTCTTTAAAAAATTAGATATTTTTATCTTTTTTAAAATAGATATAGAAGATTGAAAAAAAAATGAATATATTTTTAATTAAAAATAATAATAATAATAATAAATTAAAAATATAAAAACATAGTCTCAACTAAAAATAGAGAAACTCGAACCATACCCTAAACCTAGATAAACCCGAAAGTCGAAACATATCTTAAGCCGACCTCACGTCTCGTGCAAGTCAATACTGCAAAAGCATGGGGCAAAAGGAAATAAGAGACTTTGGCACGCAGCAATTAAAAGACTCACGTGCGCATGAAATGAAATAAAAAAAAAAAGAAAACTAGAGCAACGAAAACCCTAATCCTTCGAGTGCTGCGGCACCTAGACACAAAAGGAAAGAGAAGAAAGAAAAGGGGTGCGGTGATGAGGAAGGGGTGGCGGCGACTAGAAATGTAAGTCGTTTCACTTCTTTATCTGTTTTTCGCCTTTTCTTCTTCAGTTTTTTCATTTTCTTTCTTCATTGATGTTTTTCTATCTCCAGTTGAATCGCACGAGTTTCCGATTTACGAGATTGACTTGTATGATTTGCGACTCACTCCCAGAATCGCACGATTTTCTGTGTTGCGATTTGACTCGTTCGAACATCCGATTTGATTCGAATCGCACGATTTGAACCGTGAATCGTGCGATTTTAACAACTTTGTTAAGAACTATAGGGGTGAAACATCTATCATGTTCAATGAGTCGGTGGAAATCAAGGATTCAAATGAGGCAGAAATCCTTCGTATTAGGAGAATTGTGGCCATCTGGAAAGTTCACGAGCAAAGTAAACTGGTTATTGAAGGGATTCGGCAAATGCTTTCAAGTGGACAAAGGGTCTGAGGCGTCCTCCATAGAGAATGGTCAATTTGGTAAAGAAGGTTAGAGAATTGGCTACAGGGACGGATGTATCTTTTGTTAAGATCAGTTGTTCAGCTAATGGAGTGGTAGACTACTTTGCCAAATTGGGAATCGGCAATCATTTCTCGGACGTCTTTTTCTTATGACATTCTTTGTTTTTTTGTTGGTCAATCTATATAGTCCAAGAGGGGGGGTGAATAAGACAATTGCAGAATTTTAATTTTTCTTTTAAAACTTTGATCACTTAGATGTTGGTCTATTCAATTAATCAATTTTTCTTCCGACTTGAGATGCAATTAAAATTGATTTACATGCATCTGCAAATTCTCACAATTTTAGTGTGTAATGAAAATGAGAAACAAATACATACACAAGCAATAAGAAGGAGGTGAGAAGAAATGGAAGAAAGTGAGACAAGGATATTTACGTGGTTCGACACTTGCCTACGTCCATGCCTCAAGTACACCACTTGAGGATTCTACTAAACTTCTCCTTCATGGGTGGAGATGAAACCTATTACAAATCTTGATCTCTTTCACGGGTAGAGTCGAACCTATATAGTACTTGATCTTCTTCATGGGTGAAGATCAAACCTATGACACACAAAAGAACACCTCGCTTGAAATTTCACTAGGGTTACACCAATCCTTTACAAGTTTCTCAACAAATAATGGAAAGAGTAGTTTTTGAGAAATACCAAGAATACTAGCCTCTAGTTGCTTAAAGTAATTTCGGCGCGCTCTTAAATGTCCTTCTCCTTGCTATCCTCCCTGGTGAAGTGAAGATCCTCCAATGATGCACAACCAAGAGTGGGAGAAGAGATTTAAGGATGGTAAACGTTTTTCCTATAAAAACAATCTTGTTAGGATCTGGGCTTCCAGCCCAGAAGACTATCCTGTTAGGTAGAGTGGCTCAAGTTCTTTATAAACCCCTAGATCTCCCTCTACACTTCCAATGTGGGACTCGTGCGCAGCAACCTCAACAATCCCCCCCTCGAACGAGGCCCTCCGGCAGAGAGAGCAGCAATGGCCATCTCGTTTGCCTGGGGCATCTCCTGAGTCCACATGAGGTAGCCTGAGACTTGGCTCTGATACCACTTGTTAGGACCCTGGACTTCCAACCCAAAAGACCAGCCTATTAGGTGGAGTGACCCAAGTCCTTTATAAACCCCTAGATCTCTCTCTACACTTCCAACGTGAGACTCGTTCACAGCAGCCCCAACAAATCTATCCCTAAAGGTTCTCTCAAATACACACTCTAGAATGAGCCTAAGATGCTCAAGATTCGTCTATGAGATCTTTGAGTGTGTGAGATTGAGTCCAAGAGCTTTGATGGTTTTACTATTTGAGATTTTGTGCTCTTGAAATGAATGGGGGACTTGGAGAATGTTAGAGAAGATTTTGCTTATCAAGAATCAACGCTTAAGATGCCCTAAGGTCATGTATTTAAAGACCTCTCAAGAATATAGCCCGTTGGGAGAACTTTTCAAAAGAAAATAGCCGTTGGAAACACATTTAATGCTCAAAACGGTGGAAGATTCGGCCCAATCAGTCGACTGATACTCGACTCATTCCATCGACTGATACTTTCTGAGGTTGCGTCCAAAATTCTTGCAATCAACAGTCGACTGATAGGCGACTGATGGGTCAACTGATCATGTTAGACGACTGATTCCATCGACAGATACATTCAGAGGCTTATTTCTAAATTCATACAGCTATCAGATGATCAGTCGACTGATGGGTTGACTAATTATCGACTGATTGTTGGAAGCTTTGTATATATTCACTAAAACGGCAATAACTTGAGCTCCCGAACTCGGTTTTGGGAGTTCTTGTACTTTTCTAAAAGCTCATTGAGAGTTCCATCTACTAACAAGATTTGAGCCAATTCGAAGTTCAATTGATACCTCAAATAATCTCTCCAAGTGAGGACAAATCTCATCTTAATCGAGAATCTCCTTGTTTTGCACCCTTTTAGTAAAATGCTCATAACTTGAGCTATACAATTTGGAATTGGATGTACTTGGACTTTTTGGAAAGCTCTTTAAGTGCTCTATCAAATATCAAATCATAAAGATTTTACTAATACTTGAGTACATTTGATAGATGCAAGAGCTTCTCCAAAACAGGGCAAATTCCAATTAATTTAGAAATCCAATTAAGTTCTATCAAATTCCAAGTCATGGATCCTAAAGTTTAACCTAGCGGTAGGTCTAGGTCTTCTAAGTCTAATTATGTCCAGATTACCTGAATTGGTTGGCATATATGGAGTTTACTTCTTTTTGTGTGTGGCCTTCCAATTAACGTTGCTTCTGGAGCTTCAAGCTTGATATGACTTTGCCGATCTTCCAGAGGGAACACAATCACAACTCAATCACAGAAATTGACAACTCATAACTCAGTCGGACTCAGTCACGGAATTGACCACTTAATCTAACTCAGGGGAGGCAGATTTAGCTTCTAGGCCAACAGTTTTGTTTTCTCATTTTCTTGTTGTTTATCTTGTTTTTTGTGGTCTAATAATGTTAGGCCCTATTCATTGTACTTGTACCTCGTTTGTTTTAATGGAATTTTCATTGTTACTGCTCAAAAAAAATGTACACTCCTTCAATATGAATGAAAACAAAGAGAATAATTTCTCTCATTTTTCTCCTCTCTTCTTACATTTTTACATTCTACAATACCCACCAAGCCTTGATCAAAATTCTAGGAGACACTAGGTTGTGCTTGGAGGAGGAGGACAAGTGAATTTGGTCCATGGAACCGCATGTCATTTTCGGTAAAATCAATCCTAAGGTCAGCATATGCAGCAAATCCGAATTCACCTCCTCTTTGCAACCTTGCCTAGAAAAATAAAATTCCCTCTAAAATCCAGATCTTTACGTAGACGGCCTTGAAAAGGAGAATCATCCTTAGACATAATCTTAGGAGAAGGGACGCTAACGCAGGACAAGACAAAAGGTGACCCTAAATGCCTAAATACGATTATGTTGTAACAAGAAACTAATATGAGGCTGAAATTAAAATTAATAATAACAATTAGAATAATAAAATCTACCACAAATAATCAAGAAATTCAGAGAGAATTCAATGTAAATAATTAAATCACAATCCAAATCAAGTTATAGCTCAAAATAGAAGGCCTTTTAGAAGAAAGGGGCTTATCAGATCTTACGCACACTTAGAACCATATCAAATTAGGACTGAAATGGAATTTAAATGGGTTTAAAGGGACTAATGGCAATTTGGTAATTAAAGAAGGTGGGATAAGTTAACAGGGAGTTTTACGGTGATGTTGGAAGAGAGGTTGGGAAGTTACGGAAGTCACAAGGGGGAAATATGGGATGCGGCAAGACTGATTGGGCTTGGGAAGCCTTATGGAAACAAGGAAGAGATTTGTGAGTGGATGTCGATGGCTGGAAAGGAAGATAAGAGGGTGGCGAAGGCTAAGAAAAGGGTCCAAAAGGTATGGGAATGGTCAGCAGGGATTATGGCTGTTGTTTGGGACTGTCTGGAAACTGTAGCAGCAGTAGGAGGGGTCTCTGGAGTGGTACGGAGGCAGTATGAAGGGTGTAAGGGCTAGACAAAAGTAAAGGAAAAGATCTGGGGCAGCGGCAAAGGGGTTTGGGATCTTGGGAATCACGGTAGGTAAGGAGAAGGAATAAAAGGAAAAGACAAGAGAGGAAAGAAGAAAGAGAGAAGAAGATCAGAGTACCTAGAAGAAGAAGAGGGCTTCTCGCCTTTGGTTTCAAGATTCGCTCCTTCGAGAACACCGTCACACAAGCTTTGTGGAAATTCCAAATTTTATTTCAATCGTCTATCATGCCCAAAGGCTACAAGGCTTTATAAAAAACCATCACTTACTTAAAATAAAATAAAAACAGAAATTACAAAATTACCCTTACTTAAAATAGAATTAAAAAAAAAGGAAAATAACAAGTAAAACAAATAAGCAGGGATGCACCGCATCAGGTGCTCTTCCTGAGGATGCTCCAATAGTATGTCCATTGTGCGAAGAAGATGAGGTGATTGTGGATCATTTGCTTTGTAAGAGCCAATTCACATGGACCATTTGGAGCCTTTTCTTGAATTTATTCTGTTGCTCGTGGGGTCATGGGAAATGGGGCAGAGGATTCATTGTCGGCATGGATGGGGGGGGCCCTTTAGTGGTAGACATAGGATAGCATGGAAAATGGTACCGGTTGCAATCTTGTGGGCAATTTGGAAAGAGAGCAACGGGAGGATTTTTTAGGAGAAGAGGGGGAATTCTATGGAGGTTTTTGAGAGGGCGAAATGGTAATTGTTAGGATGGTTGTCTGTGTATAAGGAATTCATGAGACTCGCACCTGAGGATTTCTATTTGTCTTAGGAAGGATGCATGAAAGGGATTGGGAAAGTTAGGAGCGCCACCCCTAGGAGCATATAAATTTAATGTGGATGAGCAGCAAGGGGTTAACCCGGGCCGGCTAAAATAGGAGGGGTGTTGCATAATGATAGGGGTAGAATGCTTTTAGCTTTTTCTGAACCTTTAGGGATAATGGAGTCAAATGAAGCAGAACTGAGAGCAATCAGGAGAGCACTCCGGGTTTGGTCTAGGTTTAGAGTCGGTAATCTCATTATCGAAGAAAGTATTAGGGATGAAGCCCAGGTAAGGTGATGATATCTTCTTGGGATTAAGCCCAAGGTTGTGAAGCAGACGCTGGATCTGGCCAGCCACAAAGCTATCTTGCAACAAGGCAAAGCAAGAGAGAAGACAAGGTAATATCGAGTATTATTCTGATTTCAAAAGTTAAGGTGTGTTCGTTCTCCACCTTTCCATCTTATTTATAGGCAAACGATTACTATTACAACCTTCCAACTCAGCCGACTCTTACGTACGACTCTAACTTTGGAACTTTCCAACTACATATGATTCCACCTTCTACCCTAAGACCTACGGTAACCCAGTAAGACTGGGTTTACAAGACCGACACCACTGAGGACCACAAAATAAGATCGACATAATAAAAGAACTAAAAATAAAAACTAAATAAACTAGACAAATGGGCCCAACTCGAGATTAGGCTTGAGGGCCACGCTTCGCGTCAACCATCGTGAATACTTCTCCAAGAATCGATTTACAACCTGTTCTACATTACATTACCACTAAATATATGTAAGAACTTAAATGATTCACCAGCATTTAAGAGAAATTTAAATGGGAAGGTGTTGAGATTTTTGACAAGAACTTGTAGCACAATTAGTTAAGGTTCATTGTTACAACGTAGAGGTTGTGGTTTCAAGTCCCATGAGCGTCAGATAGGGCAGTCAGTCTATGGAAATAATTTGCTAAATTCAAATATAAAAGACAACCCCAGATTGATGTGATAAATGGCTTCGATGATTATGATGATGATGATGTAGGTGTTGAGATTTCATCCTAGGGAAAGTCAATGGAAAAGGAACAAAAATGAGACACAATACTCAAAAAAAGGGAAAATATTGATAAATTACCTTACACCTTCATGGTGAGAACAAGTAAGTTGCACCAATGATTCAAGGGCACCTGTTTCTTGTCCAACGGCAGCATTGTTGCTATTGCTATCCCCATGAGCAGCCAAATTCGCCAAGGCACGAGCAGCCTGAAATGAAAAAGCATTTTGATCACCGACAATATTATCGTCTTAGTGGGACATCAGATCCATTTGAGATCTATGGTTACAAAAGGAGAAGCAAACATAGTAGTCAAAGGAACATCTTGGCTACACTTAGGCTCCAAATGTATTTTGCACTTAACCAAGCTCTAAGGTGAGTTCACATTATTAATTAAGCATGCCTAGAATATTTTCTATGATATGCTTAATTTTTAGTTTTTTAATGGTTAGAAAATATTTTAAATTAATATGAACGAATGGCTAGTGACTCCAATTAATATATTACATTTTCTCAAAGACTAGTTAATATAAAATACTTGTGCTAAAGGAAACTTTCATTACCTTAAAAAATAAAGAAACTGACGAAAAGGGATGGAAAAATGTGAAGAAGAATCAACCCAATCCTCTGCCTCTATCATTTAGAATATTGACATTCCTTCACTCACAGCAGTATAGTCCAAATCATCCATTAATAACAAGTGAGTAGACTTGGTAGATATGGAGTAGGATGGGAAGGCTAACTTAGTCAAAGAGGGTTCTGTAGCAGTTTGGAATGGGGAGAAAGCTACAACAGTTGCTTCTTGTTAGCTTGTTGGGTATTGACAATGAAAAAATGGGGATAATCAAAGGGACCTTAGGCATATCCTTTCTAAAAAAGAAGAAGGGGGTTGTGAGGCAATTAAAGGAGATTTTGCAAGCTTTTGGAGGGTGGACGAACAAAGGCAAAAAGTAGAGGAAAGGGTGCTCAAGAAAAAGGAGAATGAGCTTAAAAAACAAAATTTTCCATCGTTGAATAATTACAAGAGACAAATAGAAATAAAGGAATAGTCATGGTGTATCAATGAATTTCCTACATTCGAATGTTCAAGGTCTAGCAGCTGGTAAATGAGTTGCCATCAAGAATGAAAGATGAAGAGGAAACAAAAAGGGAAAGGAAGGGTTGGCAAAAGGTGCTAAGAGGGAAGGGGAAGGAAAATAGTGAAATCACCACGATTCTCTTTCTAAGAATCTCCTAACAGTGACAAATAGAAGGTGGTTGTTTTTGGAGTTTGGAAGATATGGAACAGTTTCTGATGTCTTCATGCTCAAGAAAAAGGATGTAAGAGGAAAGTCTTTTATCTTCGTCAAAATGCATCTAAATCAAAAGGCAATATGGTTTTGAAGGTGATGAATGGTTTGGTATATAGAGGATATACTCTAATGGTATCTAGGGCAAAGTATGCTAGAGACTAGAATGGGTATCAAAATACATTTTATAAGGGTGATAAGGGAGGTATGTGAGGAATGAGAAATTATCATGGGGAAGGTGATAGATAGAATCATCAAACAAAAAAAACTAGATCTAGGTAAAAATTTCAAATAAAAGTGAAAAGGAGACTGTGAAACAACTTGGCAGGGTCCAAACTTATGCCGAAATAATAAAAATAAAGTAAAAGATGCAGGAAAGAATCAAAAGGTGATATGAGCATCATAGAAATAAAATTTGATGAAGACTTGGGTCAATTGGAAGACAAGCACATGAGATATTTGAAGGTGCAAAGAGGGGTTCCCTTAAAAAGTCATTTTTGGGCCTAAAATGCTAAAATAATTGGCTACAGGGCTTCTAGACATGGGTTGGGCCATTACTTCTTCAAGTTGGGCTCGTTCTGGCTCACTTAAGGGATCTAATTTCTAGGAGTTGCGATGAGAATGTCCATCCACCTCCTCAATTATTTTCACTAGATTCCATTTAATATTCCTTGGAGAGCAAGCAAACCAAAAAAAAGGAGAGAATCCTTGCCAAGGTTGGGCACCACCCAAATGTTATTTTTTGTCTTTTTCTTTTGATTTTAATTCAAATAGTGATGTAATAATGAGGTGATATGCCACATGTATGGTGGTGAATGAATGCAATTTTTATTTTTATTTTGGGAAATTTGGTAAAACACGAAAGAGTTGGGCATGTGACCCTTTATGGGTTTTTTCTTTCTTTTTTTCCCCATGTACCATACAACAAATAAGGTCCTTGGGATCATCCAAGTTAACTTGAAGTTTGAAGTAGTGGTTCTCCAATAAGTGAGATCTAGTTATTTTATTTTGAATTACATTTTTGCATTATTCTTTAATATCACAATTTTAATTTTCAGAATTCAATTAGAAGCCTTTGTATGGTTGAAAATTCGACTTTGAATCCATACCTAGGTGAGCTTTGGACCAAATTAAAATTTCTTTGTGAGTGAATTATTTCTGTTTCACTATTGAATTTTAGGTTTTCCCATAATTAATTGGATTAAAAAATTTCAACTTTTGTTGGTGACTTCTCTGAATTTTTCCTTGTCCTAAAGAGCCTTGGGACGTAAAATTTATTTAGGTGAATTTTGCTTTGGATTTTCTCCAATTTTCCAAGTAGAACCATTGCAGAATTTTCTTTTGTGTTAAAACCCAAAATCCCTTTTTACGACTGAATTTCATCAGTGATTTCTAACCCTTTGAAAGTATACTACATCAGATTGGTGATCATAGCAGGTGATCTTGGAAGGTCAAGCGTTTATACTCCCATATGCAACATGGTTGGTGGACGAACTCAACTAAATCCAGGTACTGATCTTCATCAAGAACAAAATCAAGATAGAGATAATGCTTTTGCACAAAATCAAGATGATGAATTAGTTGAAGCACATGCAATGATTGAAGATCTAAGGTAGGAACTTGCAACAACCTTTGCAAGACCAAAGGCACCGTCGGTGAGATCTAACCATCATTCGGCTAGATCTAGGCATAGATCAGTTGCATCTAACCATAGATTTGATCCATCAGAAGTTGAATCTTCACTTGAAAAAGACTTAGAGAATCCCTTTGCCAAAAATCCACTATGGCAAAGACATGATGCAGATCGAAGGCATCATAAAGAAAGGCATCACCAAGAGCGGGATGATGACAGGTCTTTTAGCATAAAGGTGGAACTTGCAGAATTCTCAAGAGGTATCATGATTTTATTAAACGGCTTGAAACTATTGAGAATATTTTTTAATATAAGAATGTCCCTAATCGAAAAGGAGTGTAACTTGTTGCCATCAAATTGAAATACAAAGCCTTAGCCTGGTATGAAAAGATCAAAAATGAAAGACAGGCTCGTGGGACACCTAAGATTCAATCTTTTTTTTTTTTTTTTTTTTGAGCGATAACCAAGAAATTTCATTAAAAAGTAAAAAGGTACAAATACAAAAGCTAGAGAAAGGTCTAAAAGGATTAGACCGAAAAAGGAAAAGGAAAAGGAAAAGAAAAGATACAATCAAACAAAAAGTAAAAATAACAACTGAAAGCTTGGCAAAATAATTTGTCACTCCATTTGATGATTGGCGGATCTGGACAAATGATACCTCAATCCCTGAAACCAACTCCCAAATCTCCCTAACCAGAGCAGTCTCCAGGGAGGACGCCTTTGTCCCTTAACTCATTTAATCACATTTGTCGAATCCCCCTCGATTATGAGTTTTCCTTGCCCATGCGTTTTCCAAATGGTTAGAGCTTTCCTAATACTAAGGATTTCCACCTCATTAGAGTCCCTAACTCCCATTGACTCGCTGAAGACAATGGAAGTAGTCCCCTCATGATTCCTAAGCACCCCTCTTATCTGTGTTGGCCCAGGTTTCCCTCTTGTTGCACCATCCACACTGAACTCCATGACGTTCTATTCTGGGGGTGTCCAACTTTCCATGGGTCTCAAATTCCTTTTATACCTGTTCATACACCCCTCCCAAGATGACAGGAGGTTCGTAGGTTTAAGACCACTAAACTCAGAGTTGAAAAGAAGCTAGACACGAAGACTCCACTTGGCTTATTGAAAAAGCTCACTAATGTCCAATGACTCACCTAAGATTCAATCTTGGGAAAAGCTCAAGAGAATTATGGATGAAACCTTTTTAATGCGGACCAAATCCATGAAAATGTCTAAGGTGAAAAAGGAGGTCCATTTAAAAGAATATTAGGACCTAAATTAGTGTAATAAAAGGACCATTTGGTAAAGACATGAGTTAGGCCCTGTGCCAAAGTGTTTTGGGATTTAAAATGTCCAATTTTAAGGCCCAAAAGTGAGGTGAAATAGAGAATGACAGGAATAAGTTGACCAAAGTCATACTCTGGCTATGTTTTAGGAGCCATGTAAGAAATAGAAGCCAGATGCACCTACACATCAAGGTCTTTGACCACTCAGTCATGGGAATGCTAAGAAATGTACCATCTTAAGTGTAAATGCAAAATTATTTTGAAAGGAAGGAAGGCGAGATGAACGTTGAAATTTTAAACTTCATTCAAGTAAATGGCAACCTCAACGGCCCCAGCAAGATGCAAATAACATTCCTAACACTTGAATACGAAAAATCTACAACTTCGATTTCTAAGACCAAGCACAAACTTCATTGCTCAGTTGGTAAGATCAACCATTCCTTAAGGGATCATGTTTCGGAGATCGGTAAACCTTGCCCAAGCCCAAAAATTCTCAATTTCTAAGATGAAAACTCTAGGGAGACTCCTCAAGTCTCACTATTTAGGGATACTACTCATTAAGATATAAAGTGTGCCAACTTTTTTGTATGGATATGTAAAAAATGACAAACAATGAGCGTGTAAGATTTGAGCCTCATCTGATCATTTTAGCCAAGTGAATTTGAAACTTGAAATTTTGATAGCTATAAGCCATTGATTTTTCATGGCCCATCTCACGAAGTATAGTGCCCAGATAGAAGATTTTCACTTGAATTTCATATCCATCCGACCCAACTATGTGGGGCCCAGTCCACAATAAATGTGCAAACTTCCCATTTAAAATAGGTACCCCAAACTCCATAGAGCTACTCTTTCTAAATCTTAGGCCCTCATCACAAATGGAAGTTGGAGTCACTAACTCCCAAACAACATTAGGACTCCCAACTCCACAAATGCACTAATGGTATAACATGTGATCTCTTAGGTTAAGGTTGAAAGAGGTAGCACAAGGTCTACATTGAAGAATGCATAAATTTGAGAACAATAGCTAAAGACACCAATGAATGGCTCTCACTAGCCATTAGGACCCAACCATAACATCAAGGCCAACATCAAAAGGAAACCCTGCGATCGATATAAAAAATAATAAAATAAATGAAAAAAGCACTTTCTAAGTAGAGCATAAACTATGAGAAAAATAAACAAATAAAAAAGGAACAGAAGACTCTTTGACTAACTGTTTGCATTGTGGCATGGTCTGATAAATGCTTCCTAGATGTAGCTATATAAAATGCAAAAAAAAAATGCATAAAAAATAAATAACATAATGAGGACAACCTGCTCTTGTACTCCCTCAAACGTGCATGATCGAGCAAGCATCACTAAAGCATGGACGCCACCTGCCAGTGCAACCTCCATGCTGCATTTGTCATCAGCTGCCAAATTCGCAAGTGCACCAGCAGCACGTTCCTGTTGAAATACATCAACGAACACTCAGAGAATCTAAAGCTGATGTCTTAAAGGTAAAACATGCATGCAAAAATTTAGCAAGCACATCACGTGCAAGAAATATACAAGAACGCCATCACCACCAGAAGGCCACTTAAAAATAAGATCCACTAGTGCTTTTACACCACCTGCCTCAGCAATGGCACCCTGAAACCAAAATTTAATGACTTATAACCAGTAATTTCACAAGGTTTACAACTTTAAAAGGTAATAATCCATTCAAAACCTTGTGTTCCTCTCCGACAGAAAGATTCCAAAGTCCTCCAGCTGCCTCTTCAGCGACTAGTCTGTTCATAGACCTCGCAAGACCAGCAAGGATACCGATCCCACCTTCTTCAGCAACTGCTTTAGCAACCTTTGAATTCACAGATAGGTTTGCTATTGCCTGCAAGATATAGTACTTTTAACAATGCGTAACCAGACCTAACGTCCTAAACCATCTACCAAATACAGAGTAACTCTGTTTATAATCAACCTGACAGCCTACCTTTGCAGCTTCAGACTGTAAACCTTCACGACAAGACCTCGCAAGGTCTAAAAGCAAACGTATCCCACCATCCTGCATGACTGCCTCAGCCCTTCCATAATCAACAGTTGCATTTTCATCATCAATGACAACAAATGTGGCAAGCCCTGTGGCTGCTCTCTCCTGAACATCCTCTTGTAAGCTCTCCATCAAACTAAGCAGTAGGGATGCACCTTGCCTCAGCCAAAAATCATCCAGACCCAAAGGATTAGCCTCTGCAATACGTAGAAGTGAATGAGAGAGAACCCATTCAATCCAATTCATAACCTCATTTAGGCTCTTGTCGACTCTCTTTGAATTCCTCCACTCCCAAAAGACATTCCTGTCCTTCACTGTTATATCGGCAAATAATGATGCTACACCTTTAAAGACGTCACTGGAAAGGGTAAGCAGCAACTTACTCATGATGTTATATGATGCATAGTTTCCTTCGTCTTCAACAACAGGACAATTCAAAGCGCACAAGACCTTCAAGCTCTGTGATGATGATAGCAACCTCGAAACAGCATTTGGGGTAACATCAGTCCTCGAAACATCAATTCCAACCAAGCTTGGCAGCTTACTCCAGAGAAGTGCAGCTGAGCCCCATTTCATATTCCGGGTACCAGCAACAGATAGAAAGCGAATCGAAGCTACATTTGCCAGTGCTGTACCATCAATGCATCCACAGTCCATGAATCCAATCTCCAACAGCTGAGGGCAATTTTTTGCCAACGCATTGATGGCATCACCACTGATGTCCCGAACTCCTGACAGTCGCAGACGCTTAAGCTTTTTGCAACAGATAGCAATCATCTTAATAGCATCACTGCTGATCCTCTCACAGAAATCTGGACCAATTTGGAGACTCTCAAGGGCCTCATGACGAGCTGCAATCATTGCAAGTGTTGCGTCTGTAATGTCCCGGCAAAAATCACCACTGATCTCACGGAGGTCCTTCGCATTTAGATCCCTAATAGCAATAGCAGAGTCTGAACCACGGAAGCGGACCTTCTGAAGGTTAGTACAGCGCCGGGCTAGGGATTCTGTGGTCACCTCATCACATTTGTGGGCACGGAGATCAAGGGAGTTCCAGAGGCAGGGAGAAGATCCCAAGGCACGCCAATTCCGGCAGGTTGATGCAAGGCTGGCACGGTCTCGATAATTCAGGCAGGAGAAGAGCTGAACAACAGTGTCATCAGGGAGGCTTGTCCAATCAACCTCCCAACTGCCCTTTCTGTCCGACTGCAAGACCTCCTTCAATTTCTCTCCAGATTGAGCTCCTCTTCGCCGTACCCTTCGACTCATGACAGTTGAACTAACAATCTAAGAATGGATAAGCAGCAGCACCGCCACCAACAACAAGGACAAGAATAAAAGAGAAAAAATGAAAAGAAGAAAAGAAAATGCCGGTAGAAGTAGAATCTTGAAAACCCTAATCACTAAATAATCATTCTATTGTGCATAAGGTATACATGGATGGAATTACATGATTTACATAGAGTACGTGTATGCACTGAATCAACAGCAAAGAATTGAGAATTGAATAGTTTCAGTCTCCAGCTCCTTATCCAATCTCCCGTACCTAGTTTCTGCCGCAACTCTTCATCTCATTCTCATCTTCCGTACATGTAATCAATTTACCTTTTAAATCCCCTTTTTTCCAACTGCAGATAGTAATTGTGATTTCGGTGTAATGTCGAAAGGGGGAAGATATGAAAGAAGGAAAAAAAAAAAAGATGGAGACGCAAAGGAATGGAATGTCAACGTCAACCCTTCTCTTTTCTCGTCCTTCCTTAGCTGATAGAGGAGCAATGGAATGGAATGGCTGGCTTGGCCAGATCCCTATTCCTATTTCCTCATGTTCTTGCTCTTGGATTGGGTTGGGTACCTGATGCCTGGGTTTGGTTCCTCCTGTGTGGCCATCCAAATTCCAAACAGCAAATTCACACGAGTCTAGAGTATTACACGTGTGGCCCACTTTGGAAACGAAAGAGAAGCTGAGTGATACCACGAGCGCCGCTCTGTTTGTTTGTGGGAAACAAATTTTATTGGAAAAAATATATTTTGATGATGGGAAAATAACTCGGTAGGAATTTATTTTTAAATTTTAATTCTTTGTATTTATTTGTTACTAAATTAAATGAAGAAACATTAGTTGAATAGAATGAATTGGGTTAGGTTAACTCATTAAATAAATGAGTTGAAATTGATAAATATAATTAGATTGTATTTATCATTAATTGGGACAAATGAATTGAGTCAACTTATTTAAGTTTCATCAAATTATAGGATCGGCTTAACTCATTTGATAAATAAATTATCTTATTTATAAGTTGAACAGGCCTATTTAAGAGTATTTGAGTTAGATCAACTTATTTAATAAATACTTCTTTCTAAGTTGAGCCAGCAAATTTAATAAATGATTTAGTTTATGTGTGAGTTTGATTGGGGCTAATGATTTTGATAAATAAGCTAAGTTTTGTGATGTGGGCACCCACATGTACCCATATGAAGCAACGCTTGATGAAGTGGAAGAATTAAATGTCATGCCCTGACCCTCGGGACACGTGACTATTTTTTTCACATGTCCAAACCCACTCACACGTGGGACTCAGGCTCACAAGGGAAAAACATGTCGCTCTAAACCCATACAGAGGTCCAAGAATCCTACCGAAAATTTGGCAGAATCTCCCTTAAAAGTATAACGACGGGGACCTTTCCCCAGCCAAAGTTTTCAATCTAGGCTTATCAACCTGTCCCATTCTCTATCAAAATCATATATGAAATTTCTACCTACTATTTCGACTTGATCACTACTCATCCCACATATCAATAATGAAAGTCACTTAAAAGGTCAATGATAGAGGGACACATATCCCTAGTATGTCTTAGAGGTGGGGTTGAATAAAACTATGAACCTCTAATTGCTGAAGCACTAAATTAATTGATCATTTTTCAATCTAAAATGATTAAACTGAATTAACCGATTAAAACTAATCAACTTATCTAATAGAAAACACACAACCAAATTTATATTTAATAATTAGGTTGATAATATGCGGAAGCTAAGCATTATTTCAGAGTATACATAGTCACTGTAACGCCCCGCCCTTTTTCACTCGCTTTTTCCCGTAAATTCAGTGTATAATTTTTTTTTGTAACAGAGTAGAGTGATAGACGCGGGACGTCACGGCGTGAGCTAAGTCCGAACTTCCAAAATCCAACCCTTAACTGGCCAACCCAATGTGTGTATGGACTCAGTCCAATAAAACGGTTCACACATAGCAATACCGACTTGAGGAATAAAATCATACAACCGCGGAATCATAATCATCAATATGCGAAATTATATTAGAACCACGTTCTAATCCATTCAGATAGCAAAGTATGTCATAATCATCAAACCAAAACATTCAATCATCTAAGTTATTACATTCCAAAATCCGAATACTCAAATACAAGTTCATGAGTAATTTATTGAAAGCATATAAACTAGATCTTCCAAGCTCCTATGCCTGGTCCGCCTTAGGTTCATTGTTTCCCTGATTACCTGTATCACCAACTACAGGGTAGAAGTAGGGCGTTAGTACAACGCGCCCAGTAGGTATTCCAGTTACGGCTAACACATGGTTAGTACAAAACATATTATATAACATAGTGATATCAAAACCATATAAATCCATGCCATGCAATGATGACAAATATGCAATGAGTCCCACCCATCACCTGTACATAAATGTGCCTACCACATAGGTCTTTCGGTCACCCCGACGGAGTGTGGACCCACCGGAAATCTTCTTGATGGAAATCACATCAAGGTGTTGCACATAGGTTTTTCGGACGCTCCGACGGAGTGTGACCCCTCCGGTTATAAATTCTCCACCCCATGTCATGCATGAGATGCCAATGAAACACATGCCATTTTATAACATAACATAGCATTGAAAATCATCATTTGAAAACATATCCAATACATGCTCTTTGACAAATAAAACTGAGCATGTAAAATCACCTTTTGAACATAATTAATCCATGCCATTTAAATCAAGGTAAACATAGCATTTGAAATTCAATAATAAATCAGATCCTTTGAAACACATTTTCATCAAACATAAGATAAAAACAAGTACATAATCCATGGTTTCAAAGAGGTGGAATCCTACCTAAGACCGTTCACAAGTCCTTGCGTTTCCGTCAAAGATTCGATCACCGATCGCGCACCGCTTGCGAGATCCCGTTACCTTATGATATAATAATAAATCAACACCAAAACTCACCTAATTATAAGGTTCTAAGTTTATAAACAAAATCCCATGGGGTTCGGCCATACACCATGGCCGAACCCATGGTTTACCATTTTTATACATATTTACAAAAATGCCACTGTTGGTAACCCTAGCCCCTTTTCTTTGCTTAGGTTCCAAGTTATCATTTCATGCTTCCAAAATGCTAAATACCATAAAAATAACTCATGTGCTTCGGCCATACACTATGGCCAAACCCTATGTCCAACATTCTCTCATATTTACCAAATTGCCATCGGTTTCCTTCTTCTTTTAAATTTTCCTTAATTAGGCCTTAAAAACTTCCCTAATCAAATAAGTTCATCAAACATAACACATGGGGTTCGGCCATACATCATGGCCGAACCCATGGTTCTCCTACTTTGGTATCTTAATTACATTTTTGTCATTCCCTTCCCCATCATTTCTTATCATACATTGTACCCTTTTATTTTATTTAAAACTACACATAACTTAACTCATGACTTAGGTTCATAATCTGATTTATAAACCAGCCCTTAAACCATAATTTAAATACACCTTTAGTCCCTTAATTTAGACTATTGGGTTCGGCCATACACCATGGCCGAACCCTATAGTGCATAATCTCCAATTAATCTCTACCTTTCCATAATTGGAAAGTCCCCAAATTTATATTTCACTTTCCATAAATAGAACTTCCCTTTATTAATCTCCCCTTCTATCATTAGAAGGTTTCCCTTATTAATTTACCATAATATCAACCTCCTTCCATAAATGGAAAGTTTTCTAAAAATAACTCTTCCTTCCATTTTTAACCTAAGGTCCACATTTAGAAGGTTTCTTAATTAAACACCAACCCTTATATAATTGAATATCATATTCCATAAATAACAAGGTTTCCAAAAACTAAACCCTAGTGGGGTTCGGCCATACATCATGGCCGAACCTCACTCATGTCAATCAATCCATTCATTTAAATTAGGTTCCATAATCAAGTCTTACCTTCCATTCTTGGGATGGTTTCCATAAATAATTTTCATGGTCTTTAAGTAGATATTTTCTAATTTTAATATCTACTTCCAAGAATAGAAACTTTCCCAATAAGCAACCTCCTTTCCATATTTCGAAACACCTTCCAAAATTAGATGGTTTTTCCATAATTAACAACATCTTCCATAAATGGAAGGTTTCCATATATAGATTCCAACTTTCCATAAATGGGAACTTTCTAAGATTAGAAACTCCTTTCCAAAATTGGAGTGCTTTCCAATTTAGCCACCCCTTCCATACATGGAAGCTTTCTAAATTTAGCAGCCCCTTCCCTTAATTAGATAGTTTCCTATTTAATCTCCATTCCAAATTACCCCATAGGGTTCGGCCAAGCACCATGGTCGAACCCTATGGTTCATGATCTTAGCCATTGGTTTAGATCCCATCAAAATCGATCATCACTTCCATAAAAAGTTTGGTGGGGTTCAGCCATACACCATGGCCGAACCTCACCTCTTCCTTTTATTATTTTGGATCCCAAAGCTTAACCACAAAACATCATGGTTTGGCCATACCAAGGCCGACCCAATGTCCATCCAATTTTTCTTTAATTATCATCAAACTCCTCCATGGATTTTCATCATTTAAATTTGTTAATCTAAACCATAAATCCCCATGGTTTTCATTATTCAAACCATTATGAAATAACCATGATTTCCATGATCCAATATCTAAAATATAAACCCAATCAATGAATCAAGAACACACCATGGTTTTCAATCTTTAAAACCAATTAATTGAACAAATCTTTCCATGGGGTTCGGCCATGCACTATGGGTGAACCCTATGGTTCTTTTGATTTCATAAATCAAATTATAACACTTAAATACTAACCTCTTCCTCGATCTTCTAATATTTCTCCCTTTGTTTTTCTCCAAACAAGAACACCTTCTAGTTGCTGCCCTTTCTTCTCTTGCTTTGGCATGGAAGAGAATGATGAATTGAGAGAGGGAGAGAGAAGAATAAAACTTGTTAATGGTTGTAAAAATCATGCAACCCCTTGGGCTTCTCCTTTTATTAAGCTTTCCTTAATCCCACATTAGAAATTTCTCAAGATAAGCAACCCTTAGCCGTGTACCCCTTATGTTCCCCGTTATTACACATGTACTATATTGTAGCTCAATTTCAACCTTGTTAAATTCCGAATCAGAAAAGTGGTAAAGTACAAAGTTGTAGCTATTGAAATCTTCTTTCCAACGCAAAAGGAATCGAAGCAATCGGATATTAGAGTGAAAAGTTATAACCAAAACACTGGACATATATCAAACCTTCCTTATTTAACCATGGGCGACTTTCCCTCTTTAATTAGCCATATCCGACTTTCCCTTGCCTTATTAAGACTTCCTTTAATTCTTATTAGCAAGTACTATGCACATAACCCTAATTATAATCCAAATAATCTTTTAATTTAATTCATAGATATTTCATCCCTTTTTAAATATCTAGCATATCATTGTGGATTTAAAAATCCCACATATCTCTCATGTGCATAATATGTAAATCATTATCTAAAATTCGGCCAAGATAATCTTTATTTGATTTTTTTAACATCTACTTGGATATTTCAAATGCACTGCTCGGCCATAATATCTTTTGTTTAAAATTAGATATAATTCATCACTAAATTAATTCAACCCATTTGCATTTAATAAAACCAATTCCAACATTGGTTGGGTCCTAATTGGGTCATGGCCCAATTCTTGATCCAAATAAGGTTTAATTCTAAAATTCACAATTTCAAAGAGTAAATGTCATATAAAGTAATGATCTGAAAATCCGAGGTGTTACAGTTACAAGCAATGATCTGATTGCACAAGTAAAAATAATATGCAATAAAGATATCAACGTTTATATATATAATATTGGTTAATCGTTGATCACTTAACAAATCTAGAAGATTTGTGATACAATCTTTGGAAGTACATTTCTAGATATCAAGATGAATATCCAATTTAGCACAATGAATATTCTCAATTAAAAACTATTCTGTTCGGAAGTCTGAACCCAAGTTAATATTCACTCTGACGTTTGTCAGATGATCAGCAATGCATGCACAATATATTCAGAAGTTATACAACAAGCATTCAACGATGATGATGATCAAGCATAAAGAAAATAAACAAGCAAACACAATTAAGATCACCATAACATAAGGATTTATAGTGGTTCAGTCCTCGTGACCTACATCCACTTGCAGACTCTCCCAACCTTGGGATATCTGACTAACTCCACTAATAATCAAAATTGACACATGGGTCTACAGACTTAACTCACTCCAAGTCCTCACCAAACGCTCACCAGTGCCCAAACAACTCACCTAAGTCACCACAATAGATTCTACCCGAGTCTCACCTTAATAGACGCTACCCAAGTCTCACCTCAGTAGACTCTGCAAGAGTCTCACCTCAATAAACTCTATCCGAGTCTCACGACAACTACACAAAGTACTCACTAACTTTGTCGATGTAGATGCGCCAATTAAACACTTCCTCCACCGCCACTCGTCCTCGTTACAGATGATATATCGGTCACAACACTTCAGCCAATGATCGAAGGAAGGGTTCTCTAGATCTAGCACTCTCACTGGTGTCCTTAGATCTCTCACACTAATATCGAATCACTTACAACAGTTAGATCCTTGTTATGTTTTAAATTTATACTCACAAGCGCACGAACCATTTATAGTATAGATTTATGAGTACGTGTGAGACCCTAACCCGGCCTAGATGGCCGAGTCCATCAAGGCCAGGCTTAAGTGATGAAGAGTGGAAGAGGGAGTGTGTAGTATGGTAGAGTGGGAAAATGAGAGTCCCACATCGGAAGTTTCAGACTTCCGCGTGGGGTTTATATGAGATTGCCCCCCCTCAAATAATGGTTGCGTTTTGGGCCAGGTATCTGGACCTCGCCCAAATGCAAAGTTGTGACCAAAGCGAACAATTTCCACTGAGTTGGACTCCAAGCCCTGTCTATGGGCCGGGTCATTACAAATGGTACCAGAGCCGAGTTCAGCACTAGGATTGTGTTGGCCTACTGCCCTCCACTGGATTCATTGGGTCGAGCCGGGGACTACTTTGGGCTTAGGGGGTGGATTGTGAGACCCTGACCCGGCTCAGACGGCCGAGTCCATTAAGGCTAGGCCCAAGTGATGAAGAGTGGAAGAGGGAGTGTGTAGTGCGGTAGAGTGGGAAAATGGGAGTCCCACATAGGAAGTTTCAGACTTCCGCATGGGGTTTATATGAGATTGCCCCCCTCAAACCAATGGACGTGTTTTGGGCCGGGTATTTCTACCTAACCCAAAAGCAAAACCATGCGAGCTCAGGCGTGTGCGTCTGCACGTGTGGGCCCAAAGAGGACAATTTCAACTGAGTTGGACCCCAAGCCCTGTGTATGGGCTGGGTCATTACAGTGCGAGTCGAACCCACAGGAAACTAGGAAAATATATGCAAAATGCATGCCAATGAAATTATATGGTCTAAGAAATTATAAAAATCTTGGAATAAAACCTAATAATAATAAAACAATTTTGAAACTTAGAACTAAATCTTAAAATTAAAATTATTCTAAAAATAGAAATATCATCTAAAATTGGAATTAAGTAATTAAGAATACCAATTTCATAGAAAAACATGATTCATAAAAATTCATATAAATCTCAAAATAATGTAACTCACCTTGAATCTAAAATTACATAGAACTCAGTTAAGATGGTAGAATGCATGTGGAAAATTATAAATAACCTCACTCTAACTTAGAATTAACAAAACTAAGAAACTCACATCAAATTCCAACCCACTTCCAAATTTCCCAAGAATTGAGTTTATAAACAAAACAACAATAAAATATAAACAAGTTATATACATATTTACAATTGAATTGAATCAAACAATCTAAGATGGTATCATATCCCATATTTTAAGAAAAATAAAATCAATGCCTAGACCATGGAGCTCACGTAAATTAACAAACATAAATTCAAGCCTTTCATCCATTAAAATTCCAGTTATGAAAAATATAAATTCCATTATACAAGAAAAATCAATTCAAGTATTGGGCCTAGGTAGAATTTATACATGTAATTCCAAATATAAATATTTCACAATCTTAAAAAGATCCTTAGATTGGAAAAATCAAGTCCCACATTTCCTAATTATTTCACACTTTTCTTGAAATTCTTAGAATAATTTCCAACATAAATTCATAAAAAGAATAAAAATAAAATCAAACAATCACCATATATAATTTGAAAAATTGGAAAAACATAAATAAAAAAGCACACATTGAATTTTATTAGTGATGGGAAAAAATAAAGAATTACAATGCAAGGATTTTTTAATTGAAAATACAAGAATTAGAAGATGCAAAATTCGAAAATCACCAACCTTAAACCCAATGCAAAATTCGAAAAACACCCTTGAAATCTTGATCTTCTCCTCTTCCTACTTCAATGCTCTCCTTTGCCTCTTGATCAATTCAATTTTCATCGAACCCAAGGCCTCAATTTATAGAGTTTGGAGGAGAGGAAGCAATGGTAGGATCAAATTTGGTTATGAAAGGCACGTAGATTGATGACTAGGATTCAATTCCAAAAAGGGAAGGAGGTAGAAAGAGGAGGTGGGCGAATTTGGCAAGGAAAGTAGGTGTTAATCCCATTCTTTTACACATGCACCTGCTTGCAGCTCAATTTGACCTAGTAAACGTCCGAATAATGAAAATTTAATGAAATACAATGTCGTAGCCATTGAATTCGTCTTTCCAGCGCAGTAAGAATCAAGTCGATCGGATATCGGAGTAAAAAAATTTGGGCAAAATACTGAAACTATGTCAAAACTAGATTTCTAAGATTCCATCCAAATTTGTTTTTTAATGATTATCCTCTAAATTTTTGAGATTCCACAGAAACTTAACTTTGCTAATTTCTCCATGTTAGTGTCCCGACTTGGCGAGTCCCTTGTTTGTCAAATCCATGACTCGTGTGAAGCATTGCCGTGAAGATAGAAGCTCAAGAATCAAGTCTTAAGTGTTGGTTGAATCAATTCCAAGAAGGGAAGATCATTGAAGACATACAACAATTTTGGCCAAAATGTTCATAAAAAGGCCATGAGTTCTTCCTCCTCTTATCAATGGGTTCTAAGGTTAAGAGCCTCATGATTCATACGACCTTAAAGGTTGAAAGACAATCCAAATGGTATTTGGATAGTGGATGCTCTCGATATATGACTGGAAACAGTTCTTATATGTCAAATTTGGTTGATTACAATGGAGGTTCAGTTGTGTTTGGTGATGGCAATATGGCCAACATAATTGGAATAGGAAATATAAATTTGTCATCCTCTATTGTGATTAATGATTTTTTCTTGTGGATTGCCTTAAACATAACTTGCTTAGTATATATTAATTATGTGCTAAAGATCAAGAAGTTACCTTTAGGAAAAATGATTGCAAGGTTTATTCAAAGGAAGATAATGTTATTTTGAATGCGATTCTTACTTTTGATGATTGTTATGTTTTAGATAGTGCTTCCACTCCCATTAAACACTCTTGCTTCATGACCAAAATAAGTGAGGCTAAACTTTGGCACCAAAGACTTGAACATATAAATTTTAGAGATTTGTCCAAATTGAGTGATCATATAAAAGGGTTGCCAAAAGTAAGTCAAAATGAGAAATTCGTATGTGGAGATTGCCTAAAAGGGAAACAAATCAGGGCAGCTTACAAAAATAAGAATATGATTTCAACTTCTAAACCTCTAGAGTTGATACATATGGATTTGGTTGGACCCACTCAACACTTGAGCGTCGGAGGCAAGAGATATTTCATGATAATGGTTGATGACTACACTAGATACACTTGGGTGGCCTTCCTAAGAGAGAAATCTGAAGCATTCCATGAATTCAAAATTATTGTTAAGCGTATCATGAATGCCAAAGAATCTACCATTCATAGAATAAGGACTGATCATGGAAAAAAAAATTGAAAAATCAATCTGGTAGTGCCCCGGCTTGGCCGAGTCTCTGTTTGTCAATTCCGTGATTCGAGAAGAAGCACTTGTTAAGAAGCTTGAAGACTCAAGATGATCAAAGAAGAAGTTCATGCTTCACCAAGCTCAAAGCTTATCGGTATGACAATCACAAAAATAGGTATATGGCCATAGATGACCTTAGGTGGAACCCACACCTGAGAGAGGACTATCCCTAAGCTTAGTTGAACATATGATAAAATCATATAAAGCCTAGAGAGGATGCTGGACAGTGAATTAGAAGAGAACTTGGAAATATGAATTATGTTCACTGTTAGCTCGATCAGTCTATCTCACCGATCCCTCGGTGAAGACATGACCCACCCATCGTGTTTTAGGACTGGTCGGCCAGTTTTATATAGGTTCTGGAAACTTAGAACTGTCACTCTGAGAATGCCTCTGACCCAGAGTCTTGTTTGCACGACCCCTCGGTGATAAACTTAAATGACCCCTCGTGGTCGACTACTCGTCGGTAAAAGACTTGTGAGATCTGGACTGTGAACTAAAAGTAACCACTCGAGAAAACAAACATCTCGGTGATTCAAGACCAAACAAGAGTAACAAGACAGACCCCTCGGTTAAGGGAGACAAGTCGATCTGGGTTTAACTAGTTTTTGTCTTGAAACTCTGTCAGCATGTAGTTGCCCCAGATCGAGCCTCTCGTATGGACCGACCTCTCGGAGCCATAACTGTCGACCCATCGGCGATACTGACCTGTCGGCCTGAAAGTAATTATGCAGTTGGGAGTGCATTTAATGCGCAATGGTTGGGTGGTTGAACAATAATAAATATGAACACCGACCTGTTGGTTCTGGACAGTATGAAAAACCGTTGAGACTCCTCTA
Source organism: Chimonanthus praecox (assembly GCA_022113865.1). NCBI lineage: Eukaryota > Viridiplantae > Streptophyta > Magnoliopsida > Laurales > Calycanthaceae > Chimonanthus > Chimonanthus praecox. Next base: position 31,445,616 of record CM039088.1, on the reverse strand, counting down.
CAAATATGAATGTTGTATGATCATTTGGGTATCTTCTTTGAACTAAGAAAAATCATACACTCTGAGGAACGATCATATTTCTTGTGCTTATATCAAAATCAAATACTCAATCTTTGGTTAAAATTGTGAGAGAGAATGAAAGTGAAGAAGATACGACATCAACTAGGACTTGACTCAATCTTCCTAATTACCCTGAGCTTGTGATTGCCCAACACATCTTGAGTGAATCTTTGAAGCAGCAAACATCATCACAAAAAGAGTTATAAGGCAAGTGCTTCTTGGTTTTAACTTTGTTTTTAAAACCTATAACCCGAAAGTGGATTAAGGGGGATTTGCTCCTGAACCAATATAAAAAACTTTAGAGCGTCATCTCTGGTACAGTGGTGGGTGGAATTCCCAGCTGATTGAACGATACTAAATTCCTACTCTATTTGTGAGGGTGTAAGTCCACACATAGTGAATTTGAGGATAACTCAAAGTTGGGCGAGTCCTAACAGTGGATGTAGGTTGGTTAACCAAACCACTCTATATCGTGTGTCCTCGAGATTGTGGTGTTAGAGTTAACTTCTTGTGTTGATTGTTTACTCACTTTTACTAACACACACTTACTTGATTGTGATATCACCCACACTCAAACTAATCAATCAAGTTAATTTAAAAAAAAAAGGGAACAATGATTTGAGATTGACCTATTCACCCCCTCTAGGGTCAATCGTGTTCTAGCACGTTGGGATTTTCACAATCCTTTGACAAATTATGTGAAAAGCGTGAAATTCATCATGAATATTCTACTCTCAAAAACTCCACAATAAAATGAAGTAGCTGAAAGAAGGAATAAAGTTCTGCAAGAGATGGCCACCACACTTCTTGAAAGTAAAAATGGTTGTAAAACTCTATGGGTCGAAGTTGTTTTATCATTAATCTTGTTTACTTAATAGTGGGGTTAAACAAAATTGCCTATGAACTACGGACTGGTAGAAAATGAAACTCTAAGTACTTCAAAGTTTTTGAAAGTGTTATATACTTAGATTTAGAGAACACTTGAGAAAATTTGAATCCAAGAGTGATAAAGGTATCTTCTTGGGTTACTCTAACACTAGCTACTCCTATAAAGTGAAGAATTTGAGAACATGAGCCATTCAAGAAACTGTGAATGTTGTAGTGGATGATCATGTCCTTAGTCCTAGTCAAGAACAAAAGGATGAGGAAATTGTTCCCTTGACTCAACCCGTTAATGTTTCTATAGAAGTTCCAGAACCCCCTACCCCAAAGCCTCTCAAGATTGTAAATGAGCAATTCCATTGTACAAATCATAGGAGAACTCACAGCTGGAGTAAGAACTAGAAGGCAAATTGAAAATATGGTCAACTATGCATATTTCGCCTCTCAAATAGAATCCAAGAAAATTGAAGAAGCCATCAATGATGAGGATTAGGTAAATTCAATGCAAGAGGAACTTGGTCAATTCACTAGAAATGAAGTTTGGGATTGGTCCCTAAACCCAAGGAAACACATGTGAATGGAACCAAGTGGATCTACAAGAAAAAAATGGATGAACATGGCACCATTGTGAGGAACAAAGCTAGATTGGTCGCCCAAGGGTACACACAAATTGAAGGAGTTTCTTCTGATGAGACATTTGCTCCCGTGGCTAGATTGGAATCCATTAGGATAATGCTTTCCATTGCTTGTTTTATCAAGTTCAAGCTATATCAAATGGATGTTAAGAGTGCCTTTTTGAATGGACTCTTAAATGAAGAGGTTTATGTGGAACAACCTAAAGGCTTCACTGATCCTAAGTTTCCCAATCATGTGTACAAGCTAAAGAAAACCGTGTATGGATGGTATGAATGGTTTATACAATTTCTCTTTGGGCATGATTTTCAAAGGGGAAGTGTAGACAAAACTTTGTTATGTCCAAAAGACCAAGAAATCCATTCTTATTGCTCAAATATATGTGGATGATATAGTTTTTAGATCTACTTGTGAAAATGATGCTATGGATTTCTCCAAGCTCATGAAATCTAAATTTGAGATGAGCATGGTTGGAGAATTGAACTATTTCCTTGGTCTTCAAATCAAATAACACAAGGATGGATTGTTTATCTCTCAAACAAAATATACAAAAGAACTTGTAAAGAGATTTGGCCTTGAAGGATGTAAGCACTCAACTACCGCCATGAGCACAACAGTTAAATTGTTCAAGGATGAGAATTGGAAAGATGTTGACCCTAGCCTCTACAGAAGCATGATTGGAAGTCTACTGTACCTCACTGCTAGTAGACCTTATTGTGAAATTTTAATTTGTACTTACTCACAAGAGCATGAATCAAATTGGAAAATAGAGATATGTAAGTGCGAGGTCGAACCCACAGGATCTTGATTTTAGAATGAATGGGAAAAAAAATTAAAAAACATAATATTATAACCTTAGCTGAGTTAACAAATTTTAAGGAGAATGATTGAATTGAAATTGAAAAATTAATTAAAATAATTAAAAATGGAGATTAAATCAAGTGAGAGAAATTACTATGGCATCGGATTCCACCACCATTAAATCCATAGTCTTCTGACTATTTATTTTTCAATTCCCATTTTTTAGAGATTTAAACATTCAAGTGCACTAATATGGTATTCAAAAATTGATTTTTCCTCGCTTAAAAGTTTAAATTCTAAGCATTCAATGTATCCTATCTTAATTCAAAAGACAATGGATCAAAGGGATCAATCTAAGCATCCAATGTATTTAAATTAAAATAAAAAAAAACAATGAATCAAAGGGTTTTACTTTTATTCAATTAAAAACCAAGCATTAATTAATTGAATATTAATATTAACAACAAAAATACATGGCATTGATGGTGAAAATAATTAACATCTATCAATTTTATGAAGCCAAAATCATAAATAATCAAAGACACATATATGGAATTAAATAAATAAATAACAAAAATTATTTTATTATTGGGGCTTCCTCTTCAAAACAAAAAGACATGGAGAATAGAACCCGATTGATTGTTGGAGCTCCCGAGCAGCACAACCACGTCTTCCCTCTCTACTGTCAAATAGTCCCCTCTCTGCATTGTCCAGTTTGAATTGTCTATGCAGAGAGACTCAATTTATAGAGGTTTAGAGATGTGAATTTAGCAAGCCTAGTGGGACCCATTAGGTTCAGTTGATTCTGCTTGTATAACCGACTTCCTTTCTATTGGCTGTAAACAAAACAACCAACGATTATTTCTTGCTATTCTTTATCCTTTCTTAATTTTTCTTCTTTCTTTTCTCAGTCCTTTCCATTCTCTTCTGGCGATCCAGAATTGGGTATCTTTCTTGAACTAAGAAAATCATACACTCTGAGGAACGATCATATTTCTTGTGCTTATACCAAAATCAAATACTCAATCTTTAGTGAAGATTGAAAGTTCCCTTTAACAAGAGTGCTAGAACATCATGACTGGCCCGAGAGAGAGAAAGGGGGGGAGGTGAATAGGTCACTCCCATTTTTAATGGTGTTTACAAATTTCTTGAATATTTAAAGTGCAGTAGAATATTCATCAAGGAGATTTGTTTAGTGTGATAATTTCATTAAGTAATTATACTAAGATTATGACCCTTTACATATTATTTAATTATCGATGCTTGTACATAATGTGTAGAATAAGATAAGCAATATGCAATGTAATGTGTGTTAAGAATAGTACTTCAATACAAAAGACAAACATACATAGATCAAACACCATAAGACCAATTTAAAGTGGTTCGGTTAGCCAACTTACATCTACTGTTAGGACTCGCTCAACCTTGAGTTATCCCCAAAATCCACTAAGTGGGGACTTACACCCTCACAATTAGAGTAGGAATTTCACATCAATCGGTTGAGAATTTCACCCATCATGGTCGAATAGGAATTCCACCTATCCATTTGGCTAGGAATTCCACCCACCACTGTGTCGGAGACTCTGCTCTAGATTTTTTGTAGTGGTTCCGGAACCAAGCTTCTTTAATCCACTTTTGGAACAAATATTTTAAAGAAAATTAAAACCAAAAAACACTTGCCTTTGAAGCTCTCTCTCTTGATGTGTGCTTCTTCAAGATCCCACCCATGTATGCCAAAGATCCGCTTCGTAGCTATCGTTTAGCAATCACAGTCCAGGGTGTCAGCAAAACTGGTTTTACCAAAGGTTTCCTAGTTTATGGTTCTCTCCTTATCACTTTCACACTCAATCCTCAGATTGGTTGTTTATTAGTTTTCTTTTTCCTCTCTCTCACAACTCAATTCATCTGATTGGTTGTATTTGATTCCCCTAGTGTAAGCACGAGAGAGAGAGTGATCCTTTTGTTGGCCCTTGTTAAGCTCACTGATAAAGATGGGGGTCCAATTGATCATTCCGAAGGATACCAACTGGTTGCATAAAGAATGGTTTATATAGCAAAGGCAATCAGCTGTAGTAATGATAATGAACCGACAGATCAATCACACCGAGGGGTCGGTGACTGAAAATGTTAGCATTACAAACCCGACCGTTGTGCATTAATTGCACTCCCAACGGTAATATTCTTTCTCGGTCGACATGTCGTTGTCGCCGATGGGTCATCACTTATGGTACCGAGGGGTTGATCCATACTAGAGGCTCGTTCTGGTGCAAAACATGCTTGGCAGTAGTTTCAACTCTAGAAAAATGTTACCCAGAACGACCTGTCGCCCTTTATCTAGGGGTCGGTCCTGGTACGTTCGATCAGTCTTTGATTGCCGATATGTCTATTTCTTCGAGAGTCCACATAAGGTCATGGTTTCAGAACTCTCGATTTTGATCGAGGAGTCGTTGTCCGCGAGGGGTCGTTTCAGTTTTTCACCGAGGGGTTGGTGCATACGAGACTCTCGATCAGAGGCATATCCGGACTAATAGTTCAACGTTCCAGAACCTATCTCAATCTGGCCGACCAGTCCTTTGACCACGACGGGTCGAGCTAATAGTGAAACCAAATACATATTAACAAGTTGGGTTCCAATTCACTGTCAAGCTTCCTCCCTAGGCTTCATAAGATTTAACCATTTGTTTTTCTAAGCCTAGGGATAGTCCTCTCTATGGTGTGGTACCACCTAAAGTCATCTATGGCTATAATTCCTGTTTTGTGATTACCATAATGATGAGCTTTAATCCTGTGGAGTATGATCTTTTCTCTTGATCATCTTGTCTCTTCAAGCTTCCAGCAAGTGATTCTTTTCGAGTCATGGAATTGATAAACATAGGGACTTGGCCATGCCGAGGCAGTAACAATATCCCATTGTGTCAATTTCATGACAAAACCTAGAAGTTTGTAACGCCTCGCCCTTTTTCACTCGTCGAAAATCAGAGTATATTTTTTTTTTAAAAGAAAAATAGATAGTGAGAAAGAGCAGAAACGTCACGACGCGAGCTAAGTCTGGGTTTCCAAACCTGACCCTTAACTGGCCAACATTACGTGTGCGTGGACCAAGTCCACAAAAACAGTTCACACGTTTTACAAATAATTGCAGAATTATTAAATGAATAGAATATTATCCATATTTTTGGTATTAAAAGCAATGAAGCCAATCACTATTAAATTAACTTAAGTTTAAATATCCAAAATCATCAACCAATCATAGTAAAATAAACTAAGTTATTATAATCCCAAAATGCTAATTATTTCAAATACATTGCTCCAAATCAATTAAGTAAAGTAAAGATAATCTGCCCAAACTCCTAAGCTTGACTTCCTTCCCGTCCATTGTTTTTTCCATTTCCTGTTCCATCATCTAAAGGGTAGAAGTAAGGCGTTAGTCAAAGCACCCAGTAGGAATTCTAAATAGGGTTATACACACAGGATCAATAAAAAAATCAGAATAAGAACATCAAATTAAAACTATAAACATATCATAGTACCAAAAATAACGCATGATCACCATATCCAAATCATGCAAATGTATGTGTCATATCATGGGTGTCATATGCCAATGGTCCCTCACCCAATCTCCATATCCAACACCATACAATCATAACAACATTTTCCTTGATATGATGAAACCATATCAAGGTGTTTCCTTGGCCATTTATGTCCGCAGTGTTTTGTGACGGCACCACCAAGTCACTTTTAAACCTCCTCACGTGTGTTAATCTGAATTACCGATGGAGCGTGGACTCCTCCCTCTGCTCAAGGTTTTTGGACTGGTTACCTCGGAGCTTTTTGGTACAAATTACGTCATACCCTTATCTAGCAATCCCGGACAAGGCCAACATATCAATGGTTTACATAACTTCTTCCAAGCTAGTTTTCAAGCCCCAAGTCATGTCTGGACAGCTCATAACTCGGCTTGCTGTCCCATATACTCCCTCCCATGCCATGCATGAGATCATGAATGCAAAAAAGCCATTTTATATCAAATCATATTGAAATTCAGTTCATAAAATTTATACCATTTGATTTACCAAAATAAACATTGTACTGAAATAAAAACAGTAACATATAAGATCCATATGCATCTCAACAAGGTAGGAATCCTACCAAAGTTCAGTATAGTATCCTTGCTATTTTTGTGAATACCACGTTCAACGATCACGTCGAAATGAATCGCAACCCCCCTTGCGAATCTCCTTTCCTTATTAAATTCAATCGTATATAATAATCAATTTTAATTATCGATTTTATTTAAATCATCCCTTACATTCTTCCAGATAGATTGAGGTTTTTGGAATCATCAAATAAAAAATCAACTTTTCATTTCAGTCGGCTGAAACCCAACTCAGTACTATCATTCCTTGACTCGCTAACCTTTCAGTCGACTGAATCACATATTCAGTCGGCTAACTTTGAGTCAAACCCTATGTATCCTAGGTCAAACCCTTTTCAGTCGACTGAATCACAGATTCAGTCGGCTGACTTTGGATCAGATTAATTGTGTGTTCGACCAGTATAGATTCAGTCGGATTCAGTTGGTTCAATCCTCAACCAATGGTTTCCTTATTTGATAAGTAATCATTCAGTCGGCTGAAACACACCTGATCCTTTTACTTATTTGTTACGTCTCCTTTCATTCGACTGAATCACAAGATTCAGTCGGCTGAAACTCCCAGAAATGGTTTTCTGTCTTCAGCCACACCAGTTCAGTCGACTGAATCCCAGATTCAGCCGGTTGAAACTCCCAGAAACTATATTCTTATTCGTCTAATACCAGTTCAGTCAACTAACTGTTTGTCAGTCTCCTTTGTTTGATTCCTTGGCTAGACCTTTCTTCATGGAATCCATTCCTTATTAATTTAAAACATAAATAACATCAAACATGTAACTCTTGGTGAGTTTGGTTTAAAACTGGAATCCAGACATCAACCTTGTGTCCACCACATATCCATTCTTCAAATGGACATCCCATTTCCATGACCCTATAACAGTTTGGTCACCCCTTCTATCAGATATGGAACCCATAGGTTCGGCCATACCATGACCAAAACTATGGTTTCCCCTTAATCTTAATCCTACATTGTTCTTATACTTAAAACATACCTTTTCCCTGCTCCTTCGTTTCTTTTTAATCTGTATTCCTTCCTTAACCTTTGTTTCCTTTGTTCTTCAGTAATCCTCCAGGTACAATGGTGTAAGTGGGAGAGAGATAGAAAAGAAGATGAGAAATCTTTTTGTTTTGGAGAGAGTGGTCGGCCAAGGAGTGGAGTGTGCCCCTTGGTTGGTCCCTTTGTATACAACTCAATGTAACGCCCCGCCCTTTTTCACTTGCCGAAAATCAGAGTATATATATATATATTTTAAGTTAAAAAGAGTGAGAGAGAGCGTGAACGTCATGACGCGAGCTAAGTCCGGGTTTCTAAATCCGACCCTTAACTGGCCAACAATAAGTGTGCGTGGACCAAGTCCACTAAAACAGTTCACACTCTATATAAATTAACTGCAGAAATAACTTATGAATAGAATACTATCCATAGACTTGATATTAAAAATCAAGGAAGCAAATCACTATTAAATTAATTTACGATTAAATATCCTAAATCATCAATCAACCATAGCAAAATAAACTAAGTTATTAAAGTCCCAAAGTATAATTATCTCAAATACATTGTTCCAAAATAAATATTAAATAAAGTAAGCATAAGTTGTCCAATCTCCTAAGTTTGGCTTCTTTCACATCCATCGTCCTTTCCATTCCCTGTTCCATCATCTAAAGGGTAGAAGTAGGGCGTTAATCAACGCGCCCAGTAGGAATTCCAAGTAGGGTTATACACATAGGATTAGTATACAAATCAGAATAAGAATATCATATTAAAACTATAAACATATCATAGTACCAAAAACATTGCATGATAATCGTATCCAAATCATGCAATGTATGTGTCATGTCATGGGTGTCATATGCCAATGATCCCCCACCCAATCTCCATATCATCACCATACAAATAAAATCAAGTGTTCCTTTAGCCAATTACTTCCACAGTGTCTTGTGATGTACCACTAGGTCACTGTATACCTTCCCACGTATGTTGATCGGAAACTCCGAATGGAGCATGGACTCCTCCCCATGTATGTTAATCGAAATCACCGAATGGAGCATGGACTCCTCCCATATATGTTACTAGGAATCGGTTTGGACTCCTCCCACGTATGCTAATCGGAATCACCGATGGAGCGTGGACTCCTCCCCATGTATGTTAATCAGAATCACCGAATGGAGCATGGACTCCTCCCACATGCCACTAGGAATCAGTATGGACTCCTCCCACGTATGCTAATCGGAATCACTGATGGAGCGTGGACTCCTTCCCATGTATGTTAATCGGAATCACCGAATGGGCATGGACTCCTCTCTCATGTTCCCTCCCATGCCATGCATGAGATCATGAATGCAGAAATGTCATTTCATATCAAATTATATTGAAATTCAGTTCATAAAACTTTCACCATTTGATTTACCAAAATAAACATGGTATTAAAATAAAAATCAATAACATATAAGATCCATATGTATCTCAACAAGGTAGGAACCCTACCAATGTCCAGTAATATAATCCTTGCTGTTTTGTAAAGATACCATTCACCGATCACGTCGAAACAGATCACACACCCTTTTGTGAAATCCCGTTACCTTAACGAATTCATTTATATACCATAATCAATTCATTATCCATTTAATTTAAACCATCCCCTACATCATTCCAGATAAACTGAACCTCTGGAAAAATAATTTAAAAATTTTCACTTTTAAATTAAGTCGACTGAATAAAGAATTCACTCGACTGAACCCGGTAGATTACCGTCCGCTACCCGTCCTACAGACCGTCGAAACCCGCCCGCGGACGGTAATTCTTCGTCCAGCGGACAGTGTAACCCTTGTTCAGTCTTCTCTATTTGCACTTTTGTACTTCCTTTCTTCATGAAATTCGTTCCTTAATCATGTCTAAACATGTATTAATCATTTATACATAAAATCAGTGGACATACATCACCCACTAAAGTTAGGGTCTTGTCATAATTCTTTCCATCCTTGGTTTATATTTTAGATTCGGATATCATCTTTTCCTTTTTATTTCAAACCTTTACCAATCCTCGAATGGATTCTCAACTTCTATGACCTTATACAGTTTGGTCATCCCTTCCATTCAAATATGAAACTCATGGATTCGGCCATTCCATGGCCAAAGCCATGATTTCCTTATTCTCTTTTTTACATTACTAAACTCAAAACATACTTACTTTCCCCGTTTCCTTCTTTCTTTTGCTCGGTCCTTTGCTCCTCAGTCCTTCTTCTTCTTTGGTGCTTTGCCGATCTTCTAAGTGTAGAGTTGGAGAAAGAGAGAGAATAAGAGAAAGAATACTCTTGGTTGCAAGAGATGAAGTTCGGCCAAGGGGTGTGAAGTGCCCCTTGGTTGTGTCTCTTGGTAATCAACCCAACTCCTTCCATAATCCTTCACTTCCTTGTTTCTTCACTGATTTCTCCAAGTCTAGAGGTGTAGTTGAGAGAGTGAGAGAGAGAGAAGAAGAGAAAACTCTTGGTGTGCAAGAGGTGGATCGGCCAAGGGGTGGGGTGTGCCCCTTGGGCTGATGTCTTTTTGTATAACCATTCATGCCCCTTCAATTCCTCCCTTAATGGTTTGTTTAAACCCATGTGTCCCTTGGCTAACCAAGACACCCCTTTGCTTCCATCGTGGGCCATTGAGATTGTAACACCCCGCCCTTTTCACTCGAATGTCAGAGTCTATTATTTTTTTTAAATAATAAACAAGTGATAAGAGCGGAGTGTCATGACGCGAGTTAAGTCCGGACTTCTAAGTCCGACCCTTAACTGGCCAAACCTATGTGTGCATGGACTAAGTCCATGAGAATGGTTCACACATAGTACTTTATAATTCTTGCAGAATATTATTACTTAATCTAACTGCGGATTATAATAGAACCTAAGTCTATTCCATTTAGATAGCAAAGTACAAGTCATATATCCAAAATTACCTTAAACTAAACATTCATTCAAACCAATCCAAACCATAACAAATATTAACTAAGTTATTACATGCCAACATCTAACTACTCAAAATTACATGTCCATGTAAACTTAACCAAATATCCATAAATAAATCCATTCAAATATCCAAGCTCCTATGCTTGGTTTCCTTCGCGATCTGCCAGATTGAGCGAACGAACAATTACGTATGTAATGGTAGCCCTCGATGGAAGCGAGATAGATATGCTGCTGAAGAAAAGGTTGCATACATTTGGAGAGTTTGCTTCTACACGGCCTTCAAAAACGGATATTGGACCGGGAAGGGGAAGTCCTCTCATACTACAGCAACTAGTTCAACCAATCGCTCCTTTTTATGGGATTGAAACTAGTAATCGCTGGTTTCTCCACCTTCGTAGGCAAGTCCTATGTTATATGATGCCTTGCTTGACAACCACGGGAACTTTCCTGTGTCATTTACTATGATAGAAATAGGGCGTTAGAACAACGCGCCCAGTAGGTGTTCCGATTAGGGCTACCACAAGGTTAGTATAAACATGCATATAACATAATAATATATGATCATCAAAACTTACAAAAACAATGCTATGTATGTATGCAAATGTAATGAGTCCCACCCATCACAAGTACACATAGCCTCCTCTTGATGGGATTCTCATCATCAAGGTACCACCACATATGTTGTTCGGATGCCCCGACGGAGTGTGGACCCTCCGGTTTCCTCTTGATGGGATTCTCATCATCAAGGTACCACTACATAGGTTTTTCGGTCGCCCCGACGGAGTGTGGACCCTCCGGTTACATAATCATCACCCCATGCCATGCATGAGATGTCAATGAATACATGTCATTTTTAAATAAATCTTAGCATTCAAATCCTCTTTGAAACATAATAATTTAACACATATCTCATAAAAATTAACATAAACCAGCAAGTATAAAATGTGGTTACAAAGGGGTAGGAAACCTACACAGAGGTTACTTAAAATGTCCGCTCTTCTTAAACCGTCACCCGTTCACGATTGCGCACCGCTCAAGAAGTCCCGTTACCTTATTACAAAACGACAAGTCAAACCCATATTCCTTTTGTTTTAACATTAAGTCTAAGCCCACCAAATACACCTTTGTGGGGTTCGGCCATGCTACATGGCCGAACCTCACTATTTTGAATTTAATCCCTTATTCAAGTCCATTAATCTCCTTACTTAGACAACAATCATTTATAATAATCTAGATCCATAAACATATTACCCATGGGGTTTGGCCATACATCATGGCCGAACCCATGATCCAACAATTTTACACATTTACATTTTATCTTGTATTTACGGTTTTTGCCATTAGTCTAACCCTTGTTTAATATTGCTAACAATCATTGTCTATAAAATCCACCTTAGTGGGGTTCGGCCATACAACATGGCCGAACCTCACCATCATAAATTTTGGTCTTTTAATTCTTTTTAATTAAGAGCAATTACCAATCCATTAAGCATTCACATCTTACTCATCTAACCCTTAATCATCCACCATTGTCACTCCATGGGGTTCGGCCATACACATGGCCGAACCTCATCCATTTGGTTTTGGTGCTCCTCTTTTCCATTCTTTTTGATAAACAAAATATATCCAAGTCCATCACTTTCCATACATTTTAAACTTTTTAAAACATCAATAACCCTCCATGGGTATGGTTCTTTATTTTCCTTCAAAACGTAACATACAAATATAGTTTGATCTTTTGATGTTTCCCATTCATACCTCCATTTAGTCCCTTTAGAAATCTATGATAACCTTCCATTTAACATATCATTTGTCCCTTCATCTTTCTTCCATCAATTTAAATCCTTTTAAATAAAACCAAATACCTACACTTATGATTTATTTTCTTCAAATCCAATAAAATTAAACCAATATCTTTTCATGGGGTTCGGCCATACAAAGTGGCCGAACCCTATGATCCATGTTCTTCCCTTTTTAAACATCATTAGCCATGATTTTAACCCTTGATAGGTTCGGCCATACAATGGCCGGATCATGCTTCCTTAACCATTTTATTTAACAAGTGTTTATTGAGCACTTACCAATACCGCGACTCCTCCAGTTCCTTCACTCCTTCTTGATCCTTTACTTCCTTAGCCTCTCCTTCTTCCTTGTCCTTTAGCCGAGACTGATCTTGCTGCAGTCCTTGAGGTGGTTCGGCTAAGGTATAGATTTGAGAGAGAGAAAAAAAAACTTGAGATGGAAAAAATACTCCAAGTCCTTGACTTGAGAGGAACGGCCAAGAGAGGGAGAAAATGAGATAAAATTCTCCAAATGTTTGATCTTCTTTCTCTTAGGTTGCTGGCCGGCCAAGAGAGGGAGAGAATGATAGAGTGAATGGAAATGAAAACTACCCCTTTGGTTAATCAAATTCAGCCCCAAGATGGTGTCTCTTGGTGGCACCACTTCTAACTCCCATTCCCATTAACCATAGTCCTTTATGCTCACTTGGGGATTTCATCTATGGAATGAAACTCCCAAAGCATCCAACGTCTCCCATGGTTTGCATTGGCGTAACCTCCCCCTTACCTCCTCCTCTCATTAAAGTCTCAAATGGGGGTTTCATCTTGAGATGAAACTTTTCCCCTTCCTCCAACGTGTAGACTAGGATTTGAATTTGAAATGCCATAACCCCTTATGTAACTCCACAAAATGGCAACTCCATTCATTCTTCATCTTTAGAGTTTCATGCATAGGTTAGACCCCCCCCCCCCTCCCCCCCCCCACCCCCTGATCCATTCAACGTGTACATATTTGAATTTGAAATGAACCACACCTTTCCATTACTTCTCCATGTGTGAACCCATTTTGTAACTCCCACAAAACGTCACCTCCATTCATTGTTTATCTAAGAGTTTCATGCATGAGATGACCTCCCATGCATTCCAACGTGTGGAGTGGTTTTAAATTTGAAACTACAACCCTTCAACTTCACACTTCACTCCTTTGAGATAAATATCTCCATAATTTCCCATCCAACTCATATGACTCAATTCACCCATTAAATTCAACTCAATCCAAACTCAATCATTTAATTCAACTCCATCCAAACTCAAACATTTAATTCAACTTAACCCAATTAAGCTTGAGTTCACCCAATGGTCAAACAAGTCAAATAAGACCCCTTGGGTCCTATATGGGTCTTTGACCCAAATAATCACCTTGACCCAATAAAATGTACATTACCCATTTATTTTATTTCAAACACTTAACCCATAACCATTGGGTCTTAATTGAGCCATTACCCAACACCTTACCCATCTAAGGTTCATAACCATTAATTCACACTTTCAATGGCAATTTCCGTAAATATTGAGAAACTGAAAATCTGGGGTATTACAGAGATGGAACTCTCCACCTCCCATCGGTTCATGGGTTTTCATCTCCATGAGATGGAAACTTTCCATCTACCCTCATTAAGATTGTATTCAACCAAGGTGTCCTTTGGCTTGGCCAAGGCACCTCCTTGCTTCCAATGTGTGCCCCTTGGCTTTCCTCCATGAGATGGAAACCCTCCATTTTCTCTTTCAACTCATTTATTTAATTCACTTCAACTCAACTCAATTTAATTCAATTTAGACTCATTAATCACTCAAGTCAATTCGACTCAGCCACAACTCATTTCCTTTGAACTCACTTGAACTCATTCATCAATTCAACTCAATTTGAACTCACCCATGGTTGACCAAGTCAACCATGGCTTAGCCGACCATGGACCACATGGTATTTAGGTCCCACTTAGCCATTTCACTCACATGCCACCTCATATACTGTAATGGCCCGAAATTTTTAAATCAATAAATATGTGAATATTATTTATTTTAATGATGAAAATTGGAAATTGGGGGAATAAATGGTAAATGGGCCAAAATTTGGACAAAGGCCCAAATATGGCCCAATAGACCATGGATTGCATTTTAAAGTTATTTAAGTGGTCAATGATGGCCAATTGGGCCATGGGTGGACAAATTGAGTCAAATACCCATTTGAGACCCAATGGGTCAAGATGGTTAAGCTCTAAGGTAAATGGGTAAGAGGGAAATGTAATTGGGCCATGGGCCCAAATGGTGATCCATTTAGAATGAATTCAATGGAATTTAAATCACCTAAGTTAAGTTAAAATTTAACCAAGGTGATGTGGCCAAGTGGGACCCACCTCCACCTCATCAAGTGAGGTAGCGTGTGGGCCAAGGTTTGGTGGGGCCAACCACCATGGTTGATTTGGTCAACCATGGGTGGAATAATGGAGTTAGGTTAAGTACAATGAATTAACCTAAGGTGATTTAAATAAACAAATGGGAATTAAAGTAGCCAAAATATCTAAATATAAAATGATTAAAAATTATACAAATGAGGTGGTCAAAGTGGGGTCAAAGGGTGAAAACCAAATCACCTCATCCCAAACCCAAAATAAAATACGTTGGGGCTTGGTGGTGGTTTAGATAACCACCACCATAAAGCAAATTAAATATCTAAAAAATATCTTAGGGTGGGTGAGATCATTAATGTAAAGAAAAAAATGGGGTTAAGCCTTGATTCTTTTCTCATTTCTTATCCTTTCTTCATTTGTGCACTCTCCATTTTTCATTCTCCATGGTCGTCCCCTACATCCAAGTGAAGGAGAGAAAGAGAGCTAAGGAAAAGAGAAGAGAAGGAGAGAAGAAAGAAGTAGAAATTAGAGGGAAATCACTCTAAGGTGAGGGTTAACATCTTCCCTCTCATGGTTATTTTCCCTCTCCCTCTCTCACACAAACCCTAACATGGCCGATCCTAGGGTTGGGGATTGCCACCATTGATCAAGAATCTTGACCTATCAAAGATCAAGAGGAAGGAGAGAGGAGGCTACGGAGACTGACGGGAGCGACGGAAGTCGAAGGAGACGACGGATGGTGAGTAGTTTCTTAAACAAGAAATTTTGGATTTTTAGGGATTAAGAATTGGAATTTATTTTTTTGTGAACTTAATGGTGGTTAGATAATTCTATGCTATGGAATGTAAATCCATCAAATGGAAGGGTGGAAGATGGAGAAAACCCTAAATGGGTGAATTAAGGTTAGGGAAAAGAAATAAGTAAAAGTATTAAATGTATGGTGTAAATTATTAAATTGAGCATGGAAGTAGGTAATTGGAATAAAATCATGGGCCATAGGGTTCGGCCATTTAGATAGCCGAACCCCATGGTGGGTGATTTGGTATTGGATTTAATTGGTTCGGGTTTTAAGGGATGGAAGATAATGAAGGTAACTAATGAATTTTTAGGGTTGTAAGTGGTAAATGTTGGAAAAATTAAAGGGGTTTAAATAAGGAAAAATCATGGAGTGTGGGAATAATTTTTGTGGCCTCAAGAGGCATAGAAAATGATGGATCATGAACCATGGGTTCGGCCAGGTGTATGGCCGAACCCTATGGTGATCAATGGTGGATTTGATGGTTGTGAATTATGGAGAAATAAATGGAGAAATGTTGGTAGTGTTGATGGATCAATGTGAGCCTAATGTTGATTAAGATGGGCTGATTTTAATGATCCTATAACATGAAGTGGTAGGGCATTAAGGGATCTAAGATGGGGATCAAAAATATGGGAAAAGATTTAAGAGGAATAAGGAAATTAACATCATGGGTTCGGCCATGGTGTATGGCCGAACCCATGACCCAATTATATGAACCACTTAATGTGGCTAAGTTAATGGTCTAAAATGGCATAAAGAAATATTGGACCATGAACCATTGGTTCGGCCATGGTGAATGGCCGAACCCTATGGTTATGAAATAGTGATCAAAT
This sequence comes from Chimonanthus praecox, assembly GCA_022113865.1. Taxonomy (NCBI): domain Eukaryota; kingdom Viridiplantae; phylum Streptophyta; class Magnoliopsida; order Laurales; family Calycanthaceae; genus Chimonanthus; species Chimonanthus praecox. Next base: position 31,429,315 of record CM039088.1, on the reverse strand, counting down.
GATGGGTTTAAAGGATAATGTGTTGATGAATTTAGGGTTTTTAAATGAACAAGAGTAATGATTCAAATGGGGTTAAGAATATGGTTTAGATGCATGATTTAAAACCCTCAAGGAAGGATTATTGGTGGATCTAAAATGTAACAATGGACCCAAGAAGAAAAAAATGGAGAAAGGAACATCATGGGTTCGGCCATGGTGTATGGCCGAACACATGCCCCAAATTGTAAATCAATTTGGGTTTAAGGTCAATGGGTATATATGTGATTAAGTATGGGGTTTAAATGAGTAATGCTTAGATTAATTACATGAAAATTTTTAATGTTTTGGTAAGTCAATAATGGACCTAAGTTAAGGACCTAAGTTGTGGATTAATTTTGGGCTTAAGTAGGCATGAATTAATGAAAAATTGTTTATGTGAAGGGCAGTGGCAAAAATGGTAAATATGGGCTAAAATGAAGAAACCCACTAAGTTATGATTTATGGGCTTGGAAATGATTAAAACTTGGATTGATTTGGTAATTTAATAAGGTACTGGACATCACAGGCGGTGCGCGATCGGCGACCGGGTTTATCGAACGAAAAACGTAAAAGGACGCGGGTCGGTATTCGGTAGGATTCCTACCTTTTTGTGAGCCATGGATTTGGGTGATGTTTTCTTTAATCTATTTTGGAAATCATGTGGTTGTCTTTAAGATAAGTTTTGGATTATGTATCATGTGATGTTTTACTCTAAATTATTTTGGAAATTATGTGAATGCTTATGATGGGTTTTGGATTAAATATTGTGGGATGGTTTCCCTTGGATTTAGTTGGTAATCTTGTAATTGTTTTAAGATGGGTTTTATTACTATTGAATTTCATATATTACATGGCATATGGCATCTACATCTCATGCATGGCATGGGAGGCATATGACAGGGGAAGGATGAAATGAAATCGGAGTCCATGCTCCGTCGGGGCGACCGATAAACAGCATGGGGACATTTCACATATGTATTATTATACCTTGATGAGGCTTTGCCATCAAGGGGGGACTCTTGTATTTATGATACCTTGATGATGGTTTTCCATCAACGGAGATGTTGTATGTATTGGTATACCTTGATGATGATTTTTCCATCAAGGGGGGGATGCCTAGTGTGGACCGCATCTTGATGAGGCTTTTCCATCAAGAGGGTCATAGCACGATGATGGTATGGATTTTATTTGGGACACTATGGATGGTTGAAAAAGGAACATTGTAGAATGAGGATGAGATTGATGGGTGGGATTCATGACATAGAGCACCCATTGCATGACATTGCCCAAAGTGCATGGTTTTTCTATAATATTATCTGCATGCTGTTATTACTAATCCATTAGCCCTACTCGGGGTCCTACTGGGCGCTTGTTCTAATGCCCTACTTCTACCCTAGTTGACGATGCAGGAGATGGCGGAACGGAAGGACAGGACGGGAGTCAAGCTTAGGAGCTTGGGAAGGCGGACTAATTATTTTGTTTAAGTTTATTTTGGGAAAATGTGTATTTGCATAATTTAGCTTGTCGGAAATGTAATAACTTAGATGTCTTGCTATGTTTTATAAATTATTTTGGACAGTACAGTATGAGGGTATTTTAGTAATTTAATGGATATCTCTTCCCTACTATCTGAAGATTGGTAGGATAGTGTCTATTATCATCCGCATTGATTTTTATGTGTTGCGAGCTTACTTTCTACACGTGAACCGTACTCGTGGATTTATGTTCCACGCACGCGTAGGGTTGGCCAGTTAAGGGCCGGGCTTTAGAAGCTCGGAACTTAACTCGCGTCGTGACGTCCGTGCCCTTTGTCACTTTTATGTAAAAAAAAATAGACTCTGATATTTCGGTGAAAAGGGGCGGGCATTGTATATACATGCCACCTCACTTGATGAGGTGGATCCCATGCCTTGGGATCTTAACTAGGTATTTGACCCAATTAAATTAATCTTTTACCCATTTACTTAAAAATAAACTCATTAGAACCCATTGGGTCTCAATGGGACAATTGACCCATTTAATTACACTTACCCAATTACTTTCATTCAAACTCTATCCATGATCCATTGGATCTTAATTGGGTTATTGACCCAGCTCCTTTACCCATTTAAGGTCCATTCCATTATTTAATTTCAATTTCCATTAATTCACAAATTAAATGGACAATTTCCATATATATATATATATATATTCATGAAATGAAAATCCGGGGTGTTACACTCAAGACCCTTCATCCTCCTCATAATGTTTCCTTTGACCAATGAGTCCTTTGGCTTAACCTAGGAGACTCTTGGCTTAAACCAATGAATCCCATTGTATTCCCAACGTGTGCATGGGTTCCATGTCCCTTGAGATGGAGACTTTCCATCTTCCTATTCAACTCAGCTTGAGATGGAAGTCTCCTCAACTTCCATCTTAACTCACACTCAGCTCAAGTCTATTTAATGTATGTGAACTCATTTCCCTAACTCAAGTTAATTTAACTCAATTGAATATTTAACCCAATTTACTCTTGAACTCAATTGAGCTCACTCATGGTTGACTTGGTCAACCATGACTTAGCCGACCATACATGTGATGACATGGTCACCACATGGCACATGGGTCCCATCCTTGCCATATCACTTGATGATGTGGCACCTTGTCTTAGTTGGCTTCCATGCTTACCACATAACCCATTTGCCACCTCACTTGATGAGGTGGATTTGAGTCTTAATTGGATAGTTGACCCAATTAGTTAAGCCTTACCCATTTACCTAAAATCAGCTCATCTATGACCCATTTCATTCATAAATCTTAAATTCCACCAATTTAACAATTTAAATAGACAAAATCTAATATATTTATGCATTGAAAAATACGGGTGTTACAAAGCTAACCCTTTTACAATCCCACCCTTATTACAATACATTTGAATATAAAATATTACATTAATTATATGTACATATTCAAATGGAAAGCAAGACTATGGTCTTCGCATATTCTTGTTCAACTTGCTTCATTTCATTTTCCTGTTCAAGTACATAAGCAAGCAACACTATAAAATCATTAGAGGGGTTAGTCCGAAAACATAAATATTCATTCATGGACTAAAAAAGATTTGCATTCAAGCTCTCCCATACTCCCTGATTTCCTAGTGACCAACACTACCCATAACTTATCCAAGCTATTAGTGTTGAGAAGATTTCTCCCCCAATCTTCTTGAGTTTGATCTCCCAAACTCCATCAAACTCCAAGCATAGACATTCTCCCTATATCCATTGGCTTTGATGTCTTTTAGCTTCTACTAATTTCTCCCCCATTTTGTCATCCATTTGACAAAGATTAGTAGGCCGACATCAAGTTTTAAGCACTCCCTCATGTATCTTGCATTATTAGTGCTTCATGATTTTTCTTCCAACTTATTTTATTCTTCCTGACAGTCCATTGCATATCTCATGCATTACTATTTTTCTCCTTCACGTGGGGTCAAGCCATTTTTATAGCTCCCCTCTTTGGAGTTTTCTCCCCCATTCTTTAAGCTATATTCTATAGCTTTTTCTGCCCAACTTCCCCATAAACTTAGCTGCCTCTAAGTTTATTTCTCTCCAAACTTTCTTGCAAGCTTACATGAATCTTCCTTCTCACACTGTCAGGACCAGTGACAGGTGCTAATCAACACATATTTTGTGCTCTCCCATTCTCCAAGGTGTGTGCAATTTCACAGCCCGATCCTAATCTCCCTAACAACCTGCATGTTAGTCTATTTTACAAAATCCATGTGATCAATAGACATGAGATAGAAGACATTCCACACAATAAATCAAACCATATCATTTCATTGATAAAACAGTACATATGGTTTAAAAAGGGGGCATCATTGATACTTAGACAAAATATTTTTTCCAAAACATAAAAGATAATTCATGAAAAAGTATCCTAAGCTGTTCCATTCCGAGAAGGAGATGCTGGAGGGGAAGATGATTTTCGTTGGGTACTATTTTTTAGTCCTTCCATGAATGTGGAGAGGTTTTGAATTGATTCATTCATGGAGGTTGCAAAGTCTCCAATCTTTCTTTCCAACTCCCGACACTTTTCAAGGAAGAGGTAGGTTCTCTTTATAAGAGCTCTATCAGATTCGGCTTTTGTATCTTCCATCTGCTCTTTTCCTTTCTCCTCTCTTTCCTTATCAATAGCAGGTCTTCTGATAGGTGTATCCTCATCACTACTTGCTTCTTCTAGAGGAGTGAGATACTTTTGAGCTTTTCCTTTTCCACTCAGATCTTCTACTCTCGCCTCAACTGGAAAGGTAGACTCCTTAATAATCACTCTTTTGAGCTTTCTGGTTATAGGTGGAGGTGATTTCTTCTTGTGAGATTTCTTCGTGAGAATTTTGACTCGACGTCCTATAGTATTCAGGAGAGACGATGATTCTCCTTCAAACCACTTAGATTTTGGTTTCTTAGACTGGGTGACATGATCATTCTCAGAATCAGAGGACACGATAATGACTGAGGGCTTGTCCCTTGTCATTTTCAACTACGAGAGACGGGAGGAACGGAAGCTCTCTATTTTTCCTGCGAGATTTCGCTTCGGGAGGTCCTAACGGCTAACCTAGGGCACAACAGGAGAAGAAACGATGATTTTAAAATGATCTATCATTTTCACAAAAAGAGACCTTTTTAATTTACTCTTTCTGATTCACCGACCGGTCGTGACCAACGACCGCTCTCTGTCGACATGTTGATATGTATCGACCTGTCTTCCTTTACGATTTTTCGCCCTTTCAGACAGTGTTTTGAATTCCAACAGTACCGACATGTCTGTTCCTTCGACTAGTCTTATCCTTCGACATTGATTTTATTTGAAGGATGACTAGTTACGTGCGTATGTGTGTGCTTGCAATGTTCATAGCTCATCGAGCTTTGCTTATACACCTTTTAATGCCAGTGATGATACATACATTCACACTGCATTTGTGTCATTTGAAGATTCAATTCACCTTTCTGAAAATAAGCACAGAACATGGATTACGGATCTCTTTTCTGGATCCAAATCAATGCAAGATTCTTGAACACATTTAATTCACAAATTTAGTATATTGCCCAAGTGTGTGATGTCATGAGATGCGGCATTTTCAGGCTTTAGCAATGCAAGGCATATATGAACATAATTCATTCTACATAATGTATAAATTAATGTTTATTAAAATAAAACTCAAAGCACACTAATCATATATTCATTTCTTGATTTGAGTATATTGATCATGCATACAAAAATGAAGTATGACCCTACATACACAACTCTTATGCCCATTATTATGTTATTACCCAAAACATGATAAATACTTTTACCATTCTTTCAAGAGAGCTCTAATTCCTTGAAATGATCTGGTACTTAAATGGATTCAGATACGTACATTTTGATAATTTTGATAAATACTTTTGGTAGGTCAAACCAACGATAATCCATTTAAGGGCATAGAGCATGTTTCATTCCACATGGGATTTACAAGTTTAGGAACTTGGAATGAAACGACACTGTGTATGTGTATCATATTAGTTATAGTCACATACACTTCCTATACATGAGGTAATGCACACATTGCGTTCATTTCCTAAAGATGCACAAATCACATGGCATATGAAATGAAATGAGATAAGTATATTCAATACAAAAGTGCATACCAACATGTACAACACATATCTTATAATGGATCAATCCAACAATCAAACAAGAACATGGATTGAATATAAGATGCTGGTTCCAAAATATGTCTCAAATGTAGCACCAACAGTGGTATCCCTTCACACATTTGATCCAAACATTGTGAGACTTGGAATCTAAGTCCACAATCCAGTGATGGCCATATACTAAAACTGGTCTTAATCTTGGGTGCCTTCCCCTTTAATCTTATGGTTCACCATTCCAGATTTTGTACCATGATGTTGGTCTTTAAGCATCTCGGTACTAGGCCTTGTAGGATACTTGGAGGTTACTACATTCTTCAAGCTCCTTTTTCTCCATCCACTTCTTCTCTTAGATGATATAGCTTGGACTTTTTCAATGGTTTTAATCAATCACCTATATTTTCATCACACAAATTGATCGATAGGTGATGTTATTATCCATTTGGCTAGAAGAAACAATTTTTTCAGTGGATTCTTTCTGCCTCTTTTGTTGCTTCATATCTTTTAAATATGTATAAAGCATGTTATGAAATGACACTAACGAATGCTACAAGTGTATGGTTTAAAGTGCATAGCCAATTAATCACTAGTCCAAACAAATTTTGGTCTTAGGGCTGAGTGGTCATGGAAGTTGAAGGTTTTATCCAATACCTCTTCCATAGGCACAAACCACTTTCTATTCACCTATTTCCAACCATGTTTAATGATGACAACATTTCATAGTTCCAAATTTTCATCAAAAACAGAGGTTTGGAAACATTATGGCTTTCTCTTAAAGCCATTGTTATAGCACGAATCAACTCAGATGGTTAGATCCTTTCTCAAGAGCACCTGGCTCTGATACCAATTGAAAGTTCCCTTTAACAAGGGTACTAGAACAATACGATTGACCCTAGGGAGGGGTGAATAGGTCAATCTCATTTTTAATGGTGTTTACAAATTTCTTGAATATTTAAAGTACAACGGAGTGTTCATTAAGAGATTTTTTTAGTGTGATAGGTTCATTAAGCGATCACACTATGATTATGACCCTTTACATATAGTTTGATTATAGATGCTTGTGCACAATGTGTATAATGGGATAATCACTATGCAAAGTGAAGTGTGTTAAGAAGAGTACTTAAATACTAAATACAAACATATATAGATCAAACACCATAAGACCAATTTAAAGTGGTTCGGTTAGCTAACCTACATCCACTGTTAGGACTCGTTCAACCTTGAGTTATCCCCAAAATCCACAAAGTGGGGACTTACACCCTCACAAATAGAGTAGGAATTCCACCTCACTCAATCGGCGGGGAATTTCACCCTCCACTGTCGAATAGGAATTCCACCTATCCATTTGGCACGGAATTCCACCCACCAATGTGTCGGAAACTCCGCTCTAGATTTTTTATACTGGTTCCGGAATCAAGCTTCTTTGATCCACTTGCGGAACAAAGGTTTTAAAGAAAATTAAAACCAAGAAGCAATTGCATTTGAAGCTCTTTCTCCTGATGTGTGCTTCTTCAAGATCCCACTCTTGTATTTAGACGCTCCTCCTCGTAACCGTCGTTTAGCAATCAAAGTCCAGGGTGTTAAGGAAGCTGGTTTTACCAATGGTTTCCTAGATTATGGTTCTCTCCTTCTCACTTTCAAACTCAATCCTTGTTTATGAGTTTTCTCCGTTCCCCTCTCTCTCTCGCAACTCAATTCATTTGATTGGTTGTATTTGATTCCCCTAGTGTAAGCATGAGAGAGAGAGTGATCCTTCTGTTGGCCCTTCTTAAGCTCACTGATAAATATGAGGGTCCAACTGATCCGTCCGAAGGATACCAACTGGTTGCATAAAGATTGGCTTATATAGCGAAGACAACCAGTTGTAGTAACGATAATGTACCGACAGGTCAGTTGTACCAAGGGGTCGGTGACTAGAATTGTTATCATTACAAACCCGACCGTTGAGCATTAATTGCAGTCCCATGGTAATATTCTTTCTCGGTCGTCATGTCATTGTCGCCAATGGGTCAACACTTATGGTACCGAGAGGTCGGTCCTTAAAAGGCGCTCGTTCTGATGCAAAACATGCTTGACATGAGTTTCATCTCTAGAAACCTGTTACCTAGAACAACTTGTCGCCTTTTAGCGAGGGGTTGGTCTTGGTACTCTCGATCGGTCTTTGATTGCCGATATGTCTGTTTCTTCGAGAGTGCACATGAGTTCAAGGTTTCAGAACTCACGATTTTGGTCGAGAAGTCGTTGACCACGAGGGGTCGGTGCATACGAGAGTCTCGATCAAAGGCATATCCTGACGGACAGTTAAACGTTCCAGAACATATGTCAATCTGGCCGACTAGTCCTTTGACCACAACGGGTCGATCCTGTCTCTACCGAGGGGTCGATGAGAACGACTAGTTGAGCTGACAGTGAAATGAAATACATATTACCAAGTTGGGTTCCAATTCACTGTCAAGCTTCCTTAATCGGATTCATACGATATAACTATTTTTTTTTCTAAGCTTAGGGGTAGTCCTCTCTAAGGTGTTGGTACCACCTAACGTCATCTATGGCCATAATACCTGTTTTGTGATTGCCATAGCGATGAGCTTCAATCCGGTAGAGGATGATCTTTTCTCTTGATCATCTTGAGTTTTCAAACTTCTAGCAAGTGCTTCTTTTCGAGTCATGGAATTGACAAACATAGGGACTTGGCCAAGTTGAGGCATTAACAAAGATTGTGAGAGAAAAAGAAAGTGAAGAAGGTACGACATCAACTAGGACTTGACCTAATCTTCCTAGTTACCCTAGGCTTGTGATTGCTAAACGGCGTTTATAAGAAAGAGCGTCAACACATCTTGAGTGAATCTTTGAAGAAGCAAACATCATCACAAAAAGAGGTATAAGGCAAGTGCTTCTTGGTTTTAACTTTGTTTTTAAAACCTGTAAACCGAAAGTGGATTAAGGGGGATTTGCTCCTGAACCACTATAAAAAATTCTAGAGCGTCGTCTCTGGCACAGTGGTGGGTGGAATTCCAAGCTGATTGAGTGAGGTGGAATTCATACTCTATTTGTAAGGGTCTAAATCCCCACACAGTGAACTTGGGGATAGCTCAAGGCTGGACGAGTCCTAACAGTGGATGTAGGTTGGTTAACTAAACCACTGTATATCGTGTGTCCTCAAGATTGTGGTGTTAGAGCTACCTTCTTGTGTTGATTGTTTACTCACTTTTGCTAAGACACATTTACTTTGTTGTGATATCAGCCACACTAAAACTAACCAATCAAGTTAATTTAAAAAGAAAAAGAAAGGGAACAACGATTTGAGATTGACTTATTCACCCCCCCTCTAGGGTCAATCGTGTTCTAACACATTGGGATTTTCAATTGGTATCAGAGCAAGGTGCTCTACATATTTGGATTTATTCATCTGAGTTGATCCGTGTTAGAACAACATCATGGGTACTCATTTTTATCTACTGTTTGTTTACTCTTATTTAAAAACAAAAATAAAAAACAAGAATGCATCCCATGATAAAAATAATTGGACATCTATTCAAAGTGGGTCTATTGAAAATTCTTGTATGACTTTTGATAAGTCAACATAGGATTCCACCTTTAGTAAGAAATTAAATAATCAAAAGAAAGGTGAAAAATTGAAATGTTTCATAACCTTTGTTGGTAATGATCAAGAGGGATACTCAAGTGAAGATGATGATAGTACAAAAAATCTTAATAAGGAAGATGACCTTCAAGAATCTTACAACGCTCTGTATCTGGAAAGCAAGAAGTTAGCAAAGAGGATAGACATGTTTTAATCTGAAAAATTGAATCTTGAAACCAACTAGAAGTCTTGAGGAAGGACTATGATTCTCTTGCCTTAGAACTAAAATCTTCAAATAAAGAAGTTTTGAAAATCAAATAAATTGAAGTATTTATCCAATAATCATTAAAAATACAAAGGGATGACATCAAGTTACTGAGTAACACCAAACAAAATCTTGAAAATCATGTGGTTGAACTAACTATAGAATTGCAAGACTTAAGAAACCATAAAGAAAAGTTTCATGATAAATTTACCCAAGATGAAAAAAATTTGAAAAGACTGCAATATTAGAAAAAGGCACATTGATAATAAAGCTCAAAAACAAACTCCAGATCTCAAGGTTAAAAGATACCTCCAAAGTCCTAAGGTAAATTTTAAAAGATACCCACCAAGACCAAATAGTAGGATCATTCAAATGAAGATGATCTCGAAGGAGGACTACTTGTTGAGACATCTCATCCAAGTTTTGAAGAGATTAAGATATCCAATGCTTGGACCACCAAGAAGTGCCCGAAGGAATGTGTATGAAAGACCAAACTCAACCATTTTGGCTCCCAGGAGATAGACCATGATTCATGTTTTGTTTTGGTTTAAGATTCACTTTCATATCTTAGACCATTACATATGAACTCAAGAGATCAAGTGAGTTCACATAGCACAAAATGATGTGACATGAGGAGAGAAATATTGGCTTACCATAAGTCTAGAATGTACTCTTCCTGTAACGCCCGCCCTTTTTCACCCAAAATCAGAGTCTATTTTTTTTTTTTTAAAATAAAAAGTGACACAGGGCGCGGACGTCACGACGTGAGTTAAGTCTGAGCTTCTAGAGCCCGACCCTTAACTGGCCAACCCTACGTGTGCGTGGAACGAAGTCCACGAGGAACAGTTCACACGTATAAGTAAGCTTACGGAACAATACATAAAACACGGAATGATAATAGAGGCTAACCTACAAATTTTAGATAGCAGGGAAGATTACATTCATCTAACTAATAAAACATCTCAACATCATCGTATCCAAAACAAAACCAGAATATAGCAAGTAATTATACAGTCCGACAAGCTAAACTATACAAATACACATTTCCCAAAATAAACTTAATTAAAGCAACAGTCTGCCTCCCCAAGCTCCTAAGCTTGGCTCCCGTCTCGTCCTTCTGCTTCGGCATTTCCTGCGTCATCATCTTGGGTAGAAGTAGGGAGTTAGACCACGCGTCCAGTAGGACTCCGAGTAGGGCTAACACATGGATTAGTGATAACAGATCATATAGATAATATTATAACGAAAAACCATAACATGAGTGCTATGCCATGGGTGTCTGTGTTATGAACCCCACCCATCATCCATACTATCATGCTGTCATATCTCTCTTGATGGTAAAACATCGTCAAGATATAAACAATCACAAATCATCCCCCTGGACGACAAAACCTCGTCCACGCATAAACAATCACACATCATCCCCCTTGATGGAAGAACCATCATCAAGGTATCATAATTACATACAATATCCCTGGTAAATCAAACACATCAAAATGTCTCCATGTCTGTTTATCGGTCGCCCCGACGGAGCATGGATTCCGGTTTCATTTCATCCTTCCCCTGTCATATCCCTCCCATGCCATGCATGAGATGTAGATGCCATATGCCATGTAATGAATATAATAACAAACCATGACATTTAACAATCCCATCAATAAAACATATAACTTGATTATCAAAAGTAGATCAAGTAAAGCCTCAATAAACACATCATAGCTTTAAAACCCATTTTAAACCAATCATATGCTTACCAGAATAAATCAAGTAAAAACCCCTACATAATACATAATTCAAAACCAATCTTAAAACGACCCATATAATTTCCAAAATAATTCAAAGAAACCATCACTCAATCCATGGCTTACAAAAAGGTTAGAATCCTACCGAATACCGACTAGCGTTATTTCTTCCGTTTCCGTCCGACAGACCCGGTCGTCGATCACGCACCGCTTGCAATGTCCGGTACCTTATTATACATATCAATTAGTCCATGTTTTTAACTATTTCCAAGCCCATTATCATTTCCAAGTCCACATGAATAATCAGTCACCATTTAGGTTTTTGTGGATCCCATTTAATCCATTAACCCCTTTAATTTATGAGTTTAAAACAAACTAGCCATCCTAGGTTTTATTTAACCATACATAGACTTGATACTTAGAGCCCCTTGGTCATCTCCCATGGAGTTCTTGAATTTGGCTATTAATTACGATTTTGCCACTACCTCTTCTCCATGGTTAATGGCTCATTCACCCTTGCCCAACTAAGTTCATAATTGATCATACACTTGGATCCATTCATGACCCATCAACCATGACATAAAAATTATTAAAAATAACCATTTACTTAATCTAATCCCCATTAATAAATCCACATGCATACACTTTAATTTTTGTCCTTAAAAATGACTTATAATTAAATCATCATTCTTAGGCACATTCTTGGGTCCATAATTGACCCATCACCCATATCACATTTCCATCTCAACAATCAACATTAGGTTCACTTTGTCCATCAATTTCCTCCATTAATTTCCATATCCCTATATCCATTAATTTCATCACTTCATCACCATAGGGTTCGGCCATGGTGTATGGCCGAACCCATGGTTCATGGTCCACTATCCCTTTATGCCATTTAGACCATAAAAACACTAACATTCATTCATGGATTCCATCATAAGCATTAGTCTTTCCTCATTTCACCACCTCATACACTCAACAATAAGAATTCAATACATGTATATTCACATGCACTCACAATGCAAGTATGCTTGTGCAATTTAATATTATATAATATCATCAACTTTTTTTATCATAAATTTGATACATTCTGACTCATCCAAACTACTAACACTCCCCCATTATTTTTCCATTACTCATAACCATAAAATCCATCATTTGATCACCATAGGGTTCGGCCATACACCATGGCCGAACCCATGGTTCATGATCCATCATCCATGGGTGCCCTTTTTGACCATAACACATTAACATTTATTCATGGATTCCATTCTCACAAAACCCTAACATTCCATTAAAATGTCCAAATTTCCTTCCATAACCTCCATTCCTTAAAACCCTAAAAAAAACCATACATTACCTACATTTAATCATTAAGCACTTAAAACCCTAAACCATTCTTTTTGAGGTCATTAAAATTATCTTCCATCTCCTATGATTCTCTCATTTAAAACCTCTTTACAAAATTCACCACATTCAATTATTTACAACCCTAAAAATTATAAACATTCTCCATGCTTCCATTTTTTTTTTTACAAAACCCAAACAAATACAATTCACTTACCATGGGGTTCGGCCATACTACATGGCCAAACCCTATGGCCCTTGATTCCAAAACATACACATCCATGCTTAATTAACTAAATTACCTAATGTCCTTCATTCCTTAAAACCCTAAAAAAATTCACACATTAATTACATAACCCTTAATCCATTTATTATTATTTTTTTCTTTCCCTAACCCTAATTTATCCATTAGGGTTTTGTCCACTTCCATCCTTCAAATTGATGGATTTAAAATCCATGGCATAAAATCATTTGGCCACCATTAAATTTACAAAATGAATCCCAAATCTTAAACCCTAAAAATCCAAAATTTCTTGTTTAAGAAAATACTTACAATCCGACGCCTCCTCCGACTTTTGCCACTCCCGTCGGCTTCCTTAGCCTCCTTTCTCCTTCCTCTCCTTGTTTGATCAGCTAGGATGCTTGATCAATGGTGACAACCTCCAATCTTAGGATTGGCCATAATAGGATTTGAATTGAAAGAGGGAAAGGAGAGAATGGAGATGATGAGGAAAAAGATCCCAAATTTGACCTTAGAGTGGTAATCCCTTGCTTTAAATCTTTTCTTCTTTTCTTCTCCTCTTGGAGTGTGGGGGATGGCCATGAGAGAGATGAAAAGAGGGAGAGAGTGAAAGAGCTCGTTGGAGTGGAGAGATGAAAAAAAAAAAAGACAAGCTTATCTCCTTTTTGATTGGCTAAGATAAAGCTTACCTTTAATTTCTCCCACCAACCCCTAAGATCTTTTACATGTTTTTTGACCCAACCAACACCAAGCAACGTTTTTTCATGTTTGAAATAGATTGTTTTGGTCTCCCCTCCTTCGACCCGTTTGACCATGATTAGATTAGCTTAATTAATTTAATTAATTTGATCATTAGGTTAGGTTAATTAATTCCCACCTAATTTAATTCCATTAAATTCCCTCTATGAAATCCACCCATGGTTGACCAAGTCAACCATGGTAGCTGGCCCCACCAATTCTTGGTCCACCCGCCATCTCACTTGATGAGGTGGAGGTGGGTCCCACTTGGCCACCTCACCTTGGCTTAATTCAAATTAACTTAGGTGATTTAAATCCATTCCATACATTCCAATTGGATCACCATTGGGCCCATGGCCCAATTACATTTTCATCTTACCCATTTACCTTAAAGCTTACATCATCTTGATCCATTGGGTCCCAATTGGGTATTGGGCCCAATTTGACCATCCTTGGCCCAATTGACTACCATTGACCCTTTATGTAAACTTAAATCAAATCCATAATCCATTGGGCCCTAGTTGGGCCTTTGTTCACATTTTGGTCCATTTACCCTTTATTCCACCAATTTTCCTAATTTTCATCATTAAAATAAATAATATTCACATATTCATTGATTTACAAATTCCGGGCCATTACAATACAATCCTCTTTTGAAATTTTCGTCCTGAAAATTCAAGTGAAGTAGAGGTTCAAAACATCTCATACAAAGAGTTCCTGATGAGAGGCTCTCATCTCTGACTAAGTTCTCAGGTAGTTTCTTCATTGCCATGTCGTTCCCATACCACCTTGACGAACTGAATGGGACGGTTCCGCAGTACCCTTTGTTCTCTCCCGATCATTCTAATCGGCTTTTCCACATACGTCACGTCGCTTTGCACACCGACGTCTTGCACATTCAATCTACGTGAAGGATCGAGGTTGTACTTCCGCAACATGGACACATGGAATTCATTATGTAAAGATGATAACTGTGGAGGAAGCACCAACTGATAAGCTACTTCCTCCACCCTCTTTAAGATTGGAAACGGCCCCACAAATCTAGGTGACAGTTTCCCCTTCCTTCCGAAGTGGGGCTGTTTCCAATCTTGAAGAGGGTGGGGGAAGTAGCTTATCAGTTGGTGCTTCCTCCACAGTTATCCTCTTTACATGATGTGTTTCAGGTGTCCATGTTGAGGAAGTACAACCTTGATCCTTCCCATGTGTTGAATGTTCAAGACATCGATGTACAAAGCGATGTGACCTATGTGGAGAAGCCGGTCAGAATAATCGGGAGCGAGCAAAGGGTGCTACAGAACCGTGCCATTCAGTTCGTCAAGGTGGTATGGGAACGATATGGCAATGAAGAAACCACCTGGGAACTTGAGTCAGAGATGAGAGCCGCTCATCCAGAGCTCTTTATATGAGATGATTTGAACCCCTACTTCGTTCGAATTTTCGGGACGAAAATTTTAAAAGAGGATTGTATTGTAGTGGCAAAACAATAATTAATGGCCAAATTCAAGAACTCCATGGGAGATGACCAAGGGCTTAGGGGCTCTAAGTATCAAGTCTATGTATGGTTAAATAAAACCTAGGATGTCTAATTTGTTTTAAATTCACAAATTAAAGGGGTTTAATGGATTAAATGGGACCCACAAAACCTAAATGGTGACCGATTATTCAGGTGGACTTGGAAATGATTAATGGGCGTGGAAATAGTTAGAAACATGGACTAATTATTAATATGTATTAAGGTACCGGACATTGCAAGCGGTACGCGGATCGGCCACCAGGTCTGTCGGACGGAAACAGAAGAAAGAACGCTAGTTGGTATTCGGTAGGATTCTAACCTTTTTGTAAGCCATGGATTGAGTGATGGTTTCTTTGAATTATTTTGGAAATTATATGAGTTGCTTTAAGATTGGTCTTGAATTATGTATTATGTAGGGGTTTTTACTTGATTTATTCTGGTAAGCATATGATTGGTTTAAAATGGGTTTTAAAGCTATGATGTATTTATTGAGGCTTTACTTGATCTACTTTTGATAATCAAGTTATATGTTTTATTGATGGGATTTTTAAATGTCATGGTTTGCTATTATATTCATTACATGGTATATCGCATCTACATCTCATGCATGGCATGGAGGGATATGATAGGGGAAGGATGAATGAAACCGGAGTTCATGCTCCGTCGGGGCAACCGATAAACAACCATGGGGATATTCTGATGTGTTTGATTCATCAGGAAAGTTACTATGGGCTCTATGATATGTTGATAAGGTTATTCAAACAAGAATGTTACTATGGGTTATTATACCTTGATGATGGTTTTTCCATCAAGGGGGATGTTGTATTTATTGTTATACCTTGATGATGGTTCTTCCATCAAGGGGGATGCCTAGTGTGGACCGCATCTTGATGAGGCTCTTCCATCAAGAGGGTCATGGCACGATGATGGTATGGATTTTATTTGGAACACTATGTATGGTTGAAAAAGGGACATTGTACAATAATGATGAGATTGATGGGTGGGATTCATGACATAGAACACCCATTGCATGACATTGCCCAAAGTGCATGGTTTTATTATAATATTATCTATATGCTTTGTTATCACTAATCCATGTGTTAGCCCTACTCGGAGTCCTACTGGGCGCGTTGTCTAACGCCCTACTTCTACCCTAGCTGATGACGCAGGAAATGCCGGAGCAGAAGGACGAGACGGTAGCCAAGCTTAGGAGCTTGGGGAGGCAGATTGTTTGCTTTAATTAAGTTTATTTTGGGAAATGTGTATTTGTATAGTTTAGCTTGTCGGACTGTATAATTACTTGCTATATTCTGGTTTTGTTTGGATACGATGATGTTGAGATATTTTATGAGTTAGATGAATGTAATCTTCCATGCTATCCAAAATTGGTAGGTTAGCCTCTATTATCATTCCGCGTTTTATGTAACGTTCCGCAAGCTTACTTATACGTGTGAACTGTTCCTCATGGACTTCGTTCCACGCACACGTAGGGTTGGCCAGTTAAGGGCCGGGCTCTAGAAGCTCGGGCTTAACTCGCGACGTGACGTCCGCGCCCTTTGTCACTTTTAAAAAAAAAATATACTCTGATTTTTGGTGAAAAGGGGCTGGCGTTACACTTCCTGGCTATAGTACATATTATAATTGGAAAGCCATACATTCCATTTCATATTTTAAAGTATGTATATGTTGGAATGAGAATTTATGATTATGCGTACATTTAATGATCTGATGAGTTATGTGTGGTATAATTATGCATTTGAATATATCTATGTATACTGTGCTTAGAATAGGACTCCATCAACTTGCACACCTCAAGGATGATTACTCTGCAATTTGTACCGTCGACAGATCGGTGTGACAGACATGTCGACTATGCTAAATCAAGCACTGTTGAAAAAAGGGAAAATGTCGAAAAAGTTGACTTGTCGATGGAGCCGACATGTCGGTTGAACGAAAAAGCTTTAGTTAAAAGATATTTTCTGTGAAAATGAAAATCCATTCGAATTCATCTCTCTCCCTCCCGCTAATGCTCTAGCGATTTCTCCTCTTTCTCCCGTGCCCTGTACCAGTCGGTAAGCCTCTCGGAGCATTTTCATGAACTATAAGCATAGGGCTTTTGCTCCTCTTCTCTTAAGTATCGTGTATACTCAAATCTCTTATATTCAAGTAATCTCAGAAACTCCTCCCTCCTCATTTTTATTTGTGTCGGCTCTTCCCAAGCAAATCATGCCAAAAATGAAAATGCCTAAGAGATTCCAAACTCCTGATGTGGAGGAACAAGCTGAGGCTAGCTCTCCACCTCCCAAGAGACCAAAACCTGCTAGGGTAAAAACGACTGCTGCTTCGAGACCTAGTCATGTTCCTAAAAGATTTAGGGATTCAGATTTTGAGAATATTCTTCTAGCTAAACTACCTTGTGTCAGATCCAAGTTTGTAGGGCAAACCCATCCTCAAATCCCATCTAAAAGGGTAGAAGAACTAGCCACCCAAGACCAAAATGATCAAGAAGAAATCAGAGAAGAAATATGTATGGATGAGGAAGAAGAAAGCACCGAAGTTAGGAATGGAGAAGAAGTTAGGGCTTCCGGGATGAGTGATGAGGAAGGAGAATCATCAGATGAAGAAGGGACTCGTCCCTACCCTCAACCCTTAGTTCGACATAGATGCTTTAAAGACTTTAACATAGAACAGACTAGTTGTGCAACTGATCTGCATAAATGTGGGACTATGCAATTACTACATGATAGGGCTGGTCAAATTTGGTATATTGGGGTGGAAAAATGTATACCTCCTTGGCCATGAGAATGTACTGCTCAATTAGGGATGATTCAAAAGCAAACTGCTTTAAAATCTTATTAAAAAATGGAGAATCAGTACGAGTCTCTCCTCAGCTTGTCTCTGAACTTATTGGGATTCCTCTTGGACCAAATGCTCTACCCATCATTCCTCCAAAGATAGAAGTGACAAAGCAAAAGAAATTTGCCAAAAGGTTTTGTCGGAAAGAAGTGGAGTGGAAGAAAAATATATGGATTAGAAGTGCAGTATACTACCACAATACAAAGTTCTCCACCTTCTTTTCTGCTCTAATGTATATCCTAGACATGGGAACATGGCTGATTTAAATCCTCCCATGATTATTCTTCTAGACAGAGTTGCTCGCAAAAAGAAATTTTGTTTGTCTACTTGGATGTGCCATTCTATATCTCTGTCATGGAAATCGGCAAGGAAAGGATACCCTCCCTTCTGTTATCTTTTGTCCAAACTGGCTTAGAGCATCAAAATCAAGCCAAGAAAAGGGGAAGTGCCAAGATCCATCAGACCCATTGATGAGGCCATTCTTCGAAAAAGCCTCTCTAGAAGTTTAGTTGACTCCTTCTTTGGGAACAATAACCCTTCTTCTTCTGACCATCCTGTATTTGAAGAACCTGAAGAAGAAGAAGAGAAGGAACAAGAGGAAGAAGAAGTAGATACATCATAATCATCCAGATTGAAAGATATAGAGGATCAGCTTAGTCATCAAAGTAAACTGCTCGCAGACATTGCAAACAGACGAGATGAGCATGGTCACCTCCTGAATCAACTCTTGGCTGCCATAACTTCTCTCACTTCTAGTCAGTCTCCTGTCTTCTCAGACCCTCAGCCTTCTACCTCGGCTCCTCTTTCATCCCCTCATAATGCTGAAAAACCTTAAATATTTCAATTTCTTTTGTTGAAAAACTGATAGTATGGATGTGTAAAAATTAAGCACCCTTTGTGCAAACTCTCTTTTGTGCATTAATGTTGGGGTGTGCTATCGCTTACTATGTGTATTGATATGTTTGACTGTCTTCTATCTTTTATGTTATACATGACTTTGCTAAATAGACTAACATGCAGGTTTGGATGAGTTGGTTTTATATTGGCATGTTAGGGAGATAATGATCTGAATACACACATCCTTGGAAAATGGGAGCACAAAATATGTGCTGATTAGCTGCTGATCATGACAGTGTGAGGAGGAAAATTGACACAAGCTTGATGAAAAATAAACTTAGAAGCAACTAAGTTTATGGGAAGCTGGGCAGAAATTGGGAAGAAGATTCGAATGAAGCTAAGAAAGTTAGCTTTATCTTATTGGGAGAACATCTTTAAGACATCACTGAATTTCAAGGGAAGGAAGGAGAAAAATAGAAACGCATAAGGTATGCATTGGATTGTAGGGAAGAATTACTTGAGTGGGAAGAAAAGAAAGCACTAAATGCAAAATGCATGGGGGAGTGCTTGTAACACCCCGGATTTTCAAGTTATGAATATTTATGGAAATTGTCCATTTAAATTATGAATTAATGGATACGGACCTTAGATGGGTAAGGTGTTGGGTCAATTGCCCAATTAAGACCCAACGGATTGTGGATATGGTTCAATTGAAATAAATGGGTAAGATTTATTTAATTGGGTCAAGGTTGTCAATTGGGTCAAATGCCCAATTGGGACCCAATGGGTCATGGTTGACTTGGTTGACCACCAAATGAGTTCAAGTTCAACTAAGGTATGGCTGAATTAATTTGGATTGAGTTCAAAATGGAATCAAGGAATTGAGTTGATTTTAAGTGAGTTAAAGGAGTTGAATTAGAGTTATGAGTTGAGTTAAAAATATGAGTTGAATGGGAAGTTAAGGCGACCTTCATTTTAAGTGAGTGGAGTGGGAAGATGAAGAGTTTTTGGTTGTTACTGTAACGCTCACCCCTTTTCACGGTAAAATCAGAGTACATTTTTTTTTTTTAAATAAAAGTGACAAAGGGCGCGGACGTCACGACGCGAGTTAAGTTCCGAGCTTCTAAAGCCCGGCCCTTAACTGGCCAACCCTACGCTTGCGTGGAACTAAGTCCACGAGTACGGTTCATGCGTAGAAAGTAAGCTCGCGGAATATAAAATTACATGTGGAATGATAATAGAGACTATCCTACCAATTTTCAAATAGGAGGGAAGAAACATCCGTATAATTACTAAAATGCCATTAAACTGTATTGTCCAAAAATAAAATCTAAACATAGCAAGCCATCTAAGTTATTACACTCCGACAAGCTAATTTACTCAATTTACATTTCCAAAATGCAATAATTAAACTAGGTAGCCGCCTCCCCAAGCTCCTAAGCTTGGCTCTCGTCTCGCCCTTCCGTTCCGCCATCTCTTGCATCGTCAGCTAGGGTAGAAGTAGGGCGTTAGAACACGCGCCCAGTAGGACTTCGAGTAGGGCTAGCACATGAATAGTAATAACAACATACAGATAATAACCTAATGAAAGCTGATAAACCATCATATAATGAAACTGTAAAGTAAATGCCATGTCATGGGTGTCTATGTTATGCATCCCACCCATCATCCAAACCGTATAATATCATATCCCTTTTGACGGAACAAAACCTCGTCAAGGTGTCCCCATGCCTGTTCTCGGTCGCCCCGATGGAGCATGGACTCCGGTTATCAAAATATCCCCATGCCTGCTTTTCGGTCGCCCCGACGGAGCATGGACTCCGGTTCCATTATTTTCCCGCCCATGCCGTGCATGAGATGTAATGCATTATGCTATGTAATATATATATCTCATAACTCTAGTATATCATACATAGCCTTGGCATATAATGCATCATCTTAAAATATAACTCATAGTATTAAACATAACATTCATAATCGTGAAAACCCATCATAAAATAAATCCCATAGTCCACAAAATAAGATAAAGATACCATCACATATCCATGGCTTACAAGGAGGTATGAATCCTACCGAATACCGACTCGCGTCTCTTTTTCGTTTTGGTCCAACAATCCGGCTACCGACTCGCGTACCACTTGCGCTATCCGATACCTTATTAAATTACCAAATCAGTCCAAGTTTTAACCGTTTCTAAGCCCATAAATCATATCTTAGTGGTTTTCTTCAATTTTAGCCAATATTTACCATTTTTGCCACTACTATTTTACATGATTAATTACTCATTTATTTATGCATGATTAAGTCCAAAAATTGATCCATAACTTAGATCTATTAGTGGTTTATCAACCACAACATGAACTCATTAAAGATAAGTCCTTAACTTAACCAAATCCCAATCAATCTAAACACATTCATACTCCAACCTAACCCATCAAAAGACTCATAAATGGGCCATGGGTTCGGCCATACACCATGGCCGAACCCATGGTGTCCTTTTCCCATTCTTTTCTTGGACCTATTGTTCACATTTGAATTTATCACAAGTCCTTCTATATGGGAATTTCATCATTTATTTAGATCATTCATTTGATCAACATTTGTTTCATCTCTTGAGCCCATCAAAACTAATAACATTCCCCCTCATCTTTTCATGGTGTCAAACATACTTAACCCATTGAATCTTTCCATTTTCCATCCTTTTTAAACCCTTTAAAATTTATAATACATGACCATAGGGTTCGGCCATACACCATGGCCGAACCCATGGTTCATGTTCCATTATTTTTCTATGCCTCTTAAGGCCACAACATTACTCATTCAAAACCCTAAACTCATTAATACATTAATCCCTCTTTTGCATCCCTTAAACCCATCATTTGATCACCATTACACCACCATAGGTTTCGGCCATTTACCATGGCCGAACCCATGATTCATGATCCACCATTCATTGCTCCAAAAACACTTACATTCACCCATTTAAAATCCTAATTTTTCATTTGCTACCCTCATTGTCTTCCATTTACCAAAACCTTAACCAATTAAATCAATTAGCTAATTACTCACCATGGGGTTCGGCCATGTTACATGGCCGAACCCTATGGCCCATGATTTTTCTTCCAATCATCCACTTCCATGCTTAATTTCATAAATTACCCAATGCACATAATCACTTATTTATTTCTTTTCCCTACTCCTAATTCACCCCTTTAGGGTTTTCTCCATCTTCCACTTTCTCAAAACCCTAAAAAAAACACACATTACTTACCATGGGGTTCAGCATGCTACATGGCCGAACCCTATGGCTCTTAACTCCAAAAAATGCATGTACCTTTATGTTTAATCACATTAATCATATAATGTCCATAATCCCTTTTTATTTTTCTTAACCCTAATTTTTTCTCCATTAGGGTTTTTGCCTACTTTCCATTCCTTCCATTTGATGGATTTAAAATCCATGGCATAAACTTATGTAACCACCATTAAATTCACAAAAATAAATTCCAATTCTTAAACCCTAAAAATCCAAATTTTCTTGTTTAAGAAATACTTACAATCCGTCGTCTCCTCCGACTTCCGGCACTCCCGTCGGTTTCCTTAGCCCCCTCTCTCCTTCCTCTTGATCTTTGGTAGGTCAAGATTCTTGATCCATGGTGGCAACCCCCCAACCTTAGGATCGGCCAAGGTAGGGTTTAAATTGAGAGAGGGAGAGGGAGAGATGATGAGAGGGGAGATGATCACCTTGATCTTAGGGTGATTTTCCTTAAAATTCTACTTCTTTCTTCTCTCCTTCTCTTCTTAGCTTCATTTCCTTAATTTCCCTCTTCTCTTCTCCTTCCTAGTGTGGGACGGCCATAAGAGAGCGAAGGATTGAAATGAGAATGACAAGAGAGAAAGAAAGGAAAAGATGAGGCTTATCCCCATTGTTTACTTTACATTAATTACATTCACCAACCTTAAGATATTTTTGAGATATTTAAATTGCTTTATGGTGGTGGTTATCTAAACCACCACCAAGCCCAACGTGTTTCATATTTGAGGTTGGAATGAGGTGGGTCTTCACCTCTTGGCCCCACTTTGACCACTTTTAACCACCATTTTAAATAATTTACTTATTTAATTAATTAGATAATTACCTTAGGTTAATCCATTTGTACTTAACCTAACTCCATTATTCCACCCATGGTTGACCAAATCAACCATGGTGGCGGTCCCACCAAACCTTGGCCCACCGCCACCTCACTTGATGAGGTGGAGGTGGGTCCCACTTGGCCACATCACCTTGGTTTAATTCGAAATAACTTAGGTGATTTAAATTTTATTAAGCCCACTACAACCAATTGAATCATCATTGGGCCCATGGCCCAATTACATTTCCATCTTACCCATTTACCTTAGAGCTTAACCTTCTTGACCCATTGGGTCCCAAATGGGTATTTGACCCAATTTGACCACCCATAGCCCAATTGGCCATCATTGACCACTTAAATGACTTTAAAATGCAATCCAGGGTCTATTGGGCCATATTTGGGCCTTTGTCCGAATTTTGGCCCATTTACCATTTATTCCACCAATTTCCAATTTTCATCATTAAAATAAATAATATTCACATATTTATTGATTTAAAAATTTCGGGCCATTATAGTTACACAAAGTCATCCAAGGCATACATGTTGGATGATGGAGGGGTGTTCCATCTCAAGTGGTGTCTTGGCCAAGCCAAGGGACACTTGGGAAGACACCATCATTATGAGGAAGTTGAAAGGTTGGTTGTTACACAAAGTACATACAAGGCTACACATTGGAAAAGGGTGGGAGTTTCATCTTATGGGATGAAACTCCAAAAGGAATATTAATGAGAAGTTGAAGGGATTTTGGTTGTTACACAAGGTATGCCCATGCATACACGTTGGAACATGGAAGCCCAAGGGGCATATGGTTGGGGAGTTTCAGATCATGGGATGAAACCCCCAAAGTAAGTATCAATGGGGAGGTGAAGAGTCATGGGAGTTACAAAAGGGGTATCAACCAAGGGATACCACCCTTGGCCGAACTACATTGGGCAGCAAAGAGAATTCTTTGCTTTATCTCACTCTCTCCCTCTCACTCAAGGCCGACCACTCTCATTGACAAAGGGAGAACACTATAGAGTTTTTATCTTAAATCTTCTCTTTTTCTCCCTCTCTCAAACCTACACCTCTTGGCCGAACCACTCCTAGAGATTTTATCAAGATCAATCTCTGCCAAGGATCAAGGAGGAAGAAGAGGCTAAGGAGGGAGAAGACTGGAGGAGGAAGAAAGACTGAAAGAAACCGGAGGAGTCGCGAAATCGGTAAGTACTTAACAAGATTTTATTAATTGGAAAGAGGTTAAGGGAACATTTCATTTTGGATTGGGAAGTTGGCCAAAAATGTTATGGGCCATGGATGTAAAAATCCATCCAAAAAAGGAGATGGAAAAGATGGACAAAGAACCCTAATGGGTAAGATGGATCATTAAGGACAAATGAAGGGTTGGATGAGGTTCGGCCATGATGTATGGCCGAACCCCATCAAAGGATTAAATCTTGGAAGTATGATTTTTAGAATAAATTGATGAACCATAGGGTTCGGCCATGTTGTATGGCCGAACCCCATGGAAGAATATCATTGGTTTAAATGGTTTAAAAGGTGGTTAAACCATGGAAAGGTATTAAGGATTTTAAAAGGTTTTAAAATGGATGTATGTCAATGATTTGAAAGGGTTTTAAAGGAGGGAAATAATGGAGAATTGTTAACCATTTTAAATGGTCTAAAATGTTATAGTGGTGAACCCCATGGAGAAATATTGAGGTATTTACATGTATCTAGACCATGAAGATGATGGAGAAATGTGGTCATCTTAATAGTTTTTTAAATATGGAAGATGATGTTTTAAAATGAGAGGCCTAAGTGTATGATTAAACACCTCCCCCTTGATTTATGGACCCAAGGTAGTAAATGGTTTAAAGAGAGGATTAAAATGGGACACCATGGGTTCGACCATGTTGTATGGCCGAACCCCATGAACCATTTTAATGGGTTATTTGTGAATGTAGGCATGTTTAAATGAATGATTATGCTAGGAGATGGAAGGATTTGATTATGGGTCTATGTTGATGAATCATTTGTGGATCCATGCATGAAATGTTTAGTTATGGATTTAATGTGGTAAATGATTTAAGAAAGAGGATGAAATTGACGTAATGGGTTCAGCCCTGTTCTATGGCCGAATCCCATGAACCAATAATGGACCATTGATGGATCATTTGGTAGATTCATGTATGATTTAAGAGATGAATCATCAAGCTATGAAATGGAGGAGTTTAGTCATGGAACCATGTCGTGTTGATGAATGATTTATGGACCTAAGTCATGTATAAGTAAGCTAAGTGAGTAGCTATGAAAGAATAATGGCTAAGATGTAAGTGGGGTGGAAATGAAGGACCATGGGTTCGGCCATGGTGGATGGCCGAATCTCATGGGGAATGTTTTTGTGGACTTAGGTTGTTATTAATGTTAAATGATTAATTTATAAGTGATTAGATTAATGAATCAAAGATGGCATGACCTTGGACTTAATTTAAAAGATCAAAGGACTAAAAAGAGGGACCAAAACCAAGTGAGTGAGGTTCGGCCATGTTGTATGGCCGAACCCCACCAAGGCATGTTTATGGACTTAAACATGGTGGGAAATCAAATGGAACATTGGTTTTGATTGATTGATATGTAATAAGGTAACGGGACCTCACAAGCATTGTACGATCGGTGATCGGTTTTCAGACAAAAATGCAAGGACACACTAGTGGTCATTGGTAGGATTCCTACCTCATTGATACTATGGGATATGTATGATGGTTTTAATTCATATTTTGATGAGTTATTTTGTATCAAATGTTATGTTTCAAATATGGATTTTTCATGCTATGGTTTGTATTATTTCATAGCATGTTGGCATTTGCATCTCATGCATGGCATGGGAGGGATGATATGTAACCGGAGACCACACTCCGTCGGGGCGTCCGTAAGGCAACTGTGGGGGTACCTTGATGTGCATTATCCATCAAGAGGTAACCGGAGTCCACGCTCCGACTGGACGTCCGTAAGGCATTCGTGAGCTTGATGAGGAGTTTCCATCAAGAGAAGACCTTGATGAGGAGTTTTCCATCAAGCGGATGTTTTGTGATTGTGTTATGGCTGATGGGTGGGACTCATGGCATATGACACTCATGGCATGACATTGATTTAGCATGATTAAAATCTCTATTATCATGCACTGTTTCTGGTTTTATCTGTATGATTGGATCTCTATTATCATACACTGGTTTGGATACGATATTTTACAGATACGACATGATGTATTATATTTGGATTTTTATACTAACCCATGTGTTTGACCCTAATGGAATGCCTACTGGGCACGTTGTTTAACGCCCTACTTCTACTTTAGTTGATGACACAGGGAATGGACGGAACGAGGAACGAGATCGGAGCCATGCTTAGGAGCTTGGATGTTTTAGTTTCGTTTTATTTAAGTTATTCATGGACAATGTAATAACTTAGATTATTGCTATGGTTTGAATGTTAACTTTGGATATGTTAACTTAAGATAATTATTGTTAAGTGATGGACTACTTTGCTATATAAAATGGAATAGAATTATGATTCTATTATAATTCCGCATCTATGATTTATTCCTCATGTTTAACTTGAGTACGTGTGAACCGTTTTAGTGGACTTGGTCCATGCACAGGTATGGTTGGCCAGTTAAGGGTCGGGCTTCGGAAGCTCGGACTTAGCTCGCGTCATGGCGTCCCGATCTCTCTCATTCTTCTATTTAAAAAAAAAAATAGACTCTGATTTTCGGCAAGTGAAAAAGGGCGGGGTGTTACAATGCTTAGATCTCAATGTCTACTAATCCCTTGTCAATTATATTACAAAATGGGGGAGAAAATAATAGAATCAATTTACTGATGGTGAATGTCTATGCTTCGAGTTTGGGGGAGGGAGTTATTGGTTTCTAGAAATCATTGATGTATAGGGGAGTATGAACACTAGACTTGTTTAGTTGTTTCGGACTAACCAATCTAATGATTATTTAGTGTTGCTTGTTTTTTGTGCTTGAACAAGCAAATATAAAAAGAAGCAAGCTAAACAAGACTATGAAGATCATAGCCTTGTTGTCCATTTGAATATATTCATATAATTGATGTAACATTTTTGTATTTAAATGTGTTGAAATAATGTGGGATTTTAATTCGGTTAGCTTCTACGTTTTGTAATGAAATTGACAAAGGGGGAGATTGTTAGTACCCGGCTTGGCCGAGTCTCTGTTTGTCAATTCCATGACTCAAGAAGAAGCACTTGCTAAGAAACTTGAAGACTCAAGATGATCAAAGAAGAAGTTCATGCTTCACCAAGCTCAAAGCTCGTCGGTATGGCAATCATAAAAATAGGTATATGGCCATAGAGGACTATCCCTAAGCTTAGTTGAACAAATGATAAAATCATATAAAGCCTAGAGAGGATGCTGGACAGTGAATTAGAAGAGCACTTAGAAATATGAATTATCTTCACTGTTAACTTGACCAGTCTATCTCACCGACCCCTCGGTGAAGACATGACCGACCCATCGTAGTCAAAGACTGGTCGTCCAGTTTGACATAGGTTCTGTAAACTTAGAACTGTCATTCTGAGAATGCCTCTGACCGAGAGTCTTGTTTGCACCGACCCCTCGGTGATAAACTTAAAAGACCCCTCATGGTCGACAACTCGTCGGTAAAAGACTTGTGAGATCTGGATTGTGAACTAAAAGTAAGCACTCGAGAAAACAAACATCTTGGTGATTCATGTAACGCCCCGCCCTTTCCCACCTTCTGAAAATCAGAGTCTATTTTTTTTTTTTATAAATAAACAAGTGGAAGAGAGCGGGGAGCGTCACGATGCGAGCTAAGTTCGGACTTCCAAAGTCCGACCCTTAACTGGCCACCCATGTGTGCATGGACTAAACCATGATAGATAATACACACATGAAACTATTCAAAACATGCGGAATAAATATATTTAATTGCAGAACTAAACTGAATAGATAGCAAGTACCAGTCTCAATTATTTAAAACTACTTAATCCAACCATCCATTGTCAATATCATAAACAAACCATAGCAAGGTATCAACTTATTACATGTCCACAAAATATAACTCAAAAGACAGTAATAAAGAAATCCCAATCAACAATCAAGCGCTTAGGCTTGGCTCCCCTCCTGGTCATTGACCTTCTCTTTCCCCTTCCTTGTTCCTGCATTATCCACTAAGGATAAAATTAGGGCATTAGATCAACGCGCCCAGTAGGTTTTCCGATCAGGGCTACCACATGGTTAGCATATAAGTCATGTATATATCAAATGTATGATTATAAAAAACATATAAAACCATGCCATGTACGTATGCAAATGTAATGAGCCCCACCCCATCACACATACATATAGCCATCACTTGACATGACTTATATCAACAAATTAATCCTCCTGGCGGGACTCTCATTGCCTAAGGAGGCCCCATAGTTGCATCATGGGTATTCCGACGGAGTATGGGCTCCGGTGTCCATAATCATCAGATAATCCTCCTGGCGGGACCCAATCTCCTAAGGAGACCCCGCAGTTGCATCACGGGCATACTGACGGAGTGTGGGCTCCGGTTTCCACAATCATCATCCCATGTCCATGCATGAGATGCCAATGTATATATAAAACATGTAAATAATATCCATCATTCAAAACCAATAAAATCAAACATGAGTCTCATAAAAACCAAGATAAAACTGTGGTTACAAGTAGGTAAGAAACCTACCGAAGATTAGCTTCGGTGTTTGTTCTTTTTCACTGGATTACGACTCGCACGCGCCTAAAGAGATCCGTCACCTTAATCAAATAAACTACGAATCAATTTCAATCCCAAGCATTTATCTTTGATGGGGTTCGGCCATACAACATGGCCGAACCTCATCATCTACATTTGGTCCTTAATTCATCTCTTGGTTACTAACCTTAATCACCAAACTGCCATTGGTTCCAATATTCAATTATATCACATTTTAACCTTTAAAACTACCGATCAATTCCATGGACGGATCCACGCAAAAACCCATAGTCATGGTCCATGGGGTTTGGCCCTACACATGGCCGAACCCAATGGTTCCCTTGATCCAATAATTTTAACCTATGTATTTAACTTAGGCTACACCCTTTTACCAAAGTAATTACATGGTTCAACCATCCAAAGGCTGACCCAAATCAGTAACCATAACCCCAAGTAAATCAAATAAAAACCCATAAGGCAACCCATGGGGTTCGACCATTCACATGGCCGAACCTTATGGTTCTTTGGATGCAACTTTTCCAATAATTCCACATAGTTTATCTTCTGTATTTTGGCCATAAAAACAGCAAGGTTTAACCATCCATTGCCGATCCCATACAGTTAATTAATTCCATTTGACAATCCTTTTAAAAATCTATACACATGGTATGGTTTTTATCCCCAAAAACCATACCATTCACCAATGATTTCCATGGGGTTCGGCCATCCCAAGTGGCCGAACTCCATGCTCTAAATTTCCATCTTTTAAACCTCATCCTCTTACTTTACATCATTACTTAATTCAGCCACAAGGTGACCTAATTAACATATGTAAAAATCACCATAGTTGACATGGTTTTTAACTTCCCAAAACATCAAACTAAACCACTCTTTTCATGGGGTTCGGCCAACCAAGATGGCCGAACCCAATGATATATTTTTTTATCCTTTTAAGCTATCTAATCCAAGGTTTAATCCCTTGATATCTTCGGCCAATCCATATCCCAACATATGACACTCAAAACCATGATTTTAGGACTTTTCAAAACATGTAAATAATCTAACTTAGCATAAAAAACAATCCATGGTTTTGTCCTACAAAAACCATCCAATTTAACCCATTCTTTTCATGGGGTTCGGACATCCCTAATGGCCGAACCCAATGATAAATTTCCATCTTATTTATGAAATACCATCCAAGGTCTAATCCTTGATGGATTCGGCCAAATGATGGCCCAATCATACCCTTTTTTTTTTTTACAACTTATTTAACTAGATACTTTAAGAAAATCTTACCAATTTTCCTTTGCTCCTTCCCTCTTGCTTCCTTTCTTTCCTTCTTCCTTAATCTTTTGCCGAAATGGTGCTGGATCAAATGGTGAAACACAACAACTGGTTTGGCCCAAAGATGGTGTTCTTGAGAGGGGGAGAGGGAGAGATGAAAAACCAATTTTTCCAAAGTGTACTCGGCCAAATGATGGTGTTTATTCCTTTTGTTAAATCACCCAACCTCCCACCATTCTCTTCATTAAACCTTGTTAAAACCAAGGGGGTATTGGGTGCCATCCAAGGCACCCCTTGGTACCAACCGTCGCCACCTTTCATGTAAGCCCATGCATCTCATGAGATGAGATGCATGCCGCCCATGCTTGGTGTCCCTTG
The DNA here is from genome assembly GCA_022113865.1 of Chimonanthus praecox. Lineage (NCBI taxonomy): Eukaryota > Viridiplantae > Streptophyta > Magnoliopsida > Laurales > Calycanthaceae > Chimonanthus > Chimonanthus praecox. The sequence goes on along the minus strand of CM039088.1, from coordinate 31,398,964 downwards.
GCTTTGGCCAAGGCACCCCTTCATCCAACGGCTAGGATTTGTCTATCTAAGTGTTGTGTGAGATTAAAACACCTTTCCATTTCCCCTTGACTCACTTGACTCATGAACCTTTTTATTCCAACTCAACTCATCCAACTTAACACACTTAATACACCATATTTGAGTCAACTCTTTTCTTAATTAAAACCCAATCCAAATCAGTCCAACTCGAGCTGCACTAACTCATACTTGAGCTCAATTGAGAGCTCGCATGGTCAGCCATGGTCAACCTGGTCAAACCGACCCATTGGGTCCCCAATTAGTCCCTTGACCCGTTTTGACAACATGACCCATTAATGGGTTGTTCTAGCCATTTGCATTTGGTTTTCACATGTGCATCAAGCCTACCCATTTATGCTCCACTTGATTTCCAATCAATTTAGTTTAACTCCATTAAATTTGGGCTCACCCAATGGTCAAATATGTCCATTATGACCCATTGGGTCCAATTGGGTCCTTTGACCCAATTACCCATATTGACCTAATTTGATGTTCATTACCCATTCATGATAAATTGGCCCTTATAATATGTTCATATGATCTTAATTTGAACAATGGGCCCCACCATTTCCTTATTTACAATCACATTTATTGAATTCACCAATCCAAGGGCATTTTCATAAATATTCATCTTATTGAGAAATTGGGGTGTTATAATTCAAGACTAAACGAGAGTAACAGGACCGACCCCTAGGTTAAGGGAGACAAGTCGGTCTGGGTTTGAATAGTTTATGTCTTGAAACTCTGTCAGCATGGAGTTACCCTAGATCGAGCCTCTCGTATGGACCGACATCTCAGTGCCATAACTGTTGACCCATCGGCGACATCGACCTGTCAAGAGTGCATTTAATGCACAACGGTCGGGTGGTTGAACAATAATAAATATGAACACCGACCCATCGGTGCCACTGACCTGTCGGTTCTGGACAGTATGAAAAATCGTTGAGACTCTATAAATATGAATGCTGTGTGATCATTTGGGTATCTTCCTTGAACTAAGAAAAATCATACACTCTGAGGAACGATCATATTTCTTGTGCCTATACCAAAATCAAATACTCAATCTTTGGTTAAGATTGTGAGAGAATGAAAGTGAAGAAGATACGACATCAACTAGGACTTGACCCAATCTTCCTAGTTACCCTGAGCTTGTGATTACTATATGACGTCTACAAGAAAGAGAGTCAACACATCTTGAGTGAAGCTTTGAAGTAGCAAACATCATCACAAAAAGAGTTATAAGGCAAGTGCTTCTTGGTTTTAACTTTGTTTTTAAAACCTGTAACCCGAAAGTGGATTAAGGGGGATTTGCTCTGGAACCATTATAAAAAAACTTTAGAACGTCGTCTCTGGCACAGTGGTGGGTGGAATTCCCTACTGATTGAGTGATGTAGAATTCCTACTCTATTTGTGAGGGTGTAAGTCTACACATAGTGAATTGGGGGATAACTCAAGGTTGGGTGATTCCTAACAGTGGATGTTGGTTGGTTAACCGAACCACTATATATCGTGTGTCCTCAAGGTTGTGGTGTTAGAGCTAACTTCTTGTGTTGATTGTTTACTCACTTTTGCTAACACACACTTACTTGATTGTGATATCAGCCACACTCAAACTAATCAATCAAGTTAATTTAAAAAAAAAAGGGAAAAACGATTTGAGATTGACCTATTCACCCCCCTCTAGGGTCAATTGTGTTCTAGCACGTTGGGATTTTCACAATCCTTTGACAAATTTTGTGAAAAGTGTGGAATTCATCATGAATATTCTGTTTCTAAAACTCAATAAAATGGAGTAGCTGAAAGAAGGAATAGAGTTCTGCAAGAGATGGCCACCACACTTCTTGAAAGTAAAAATGGTTGTAAAACTCTATGGGCCGAAGTTGTTAACATTGCATGTTTTATCATTAATCTTGTTTACTTAATAGCGGGGTTAAACAAAATTGCCTATGAACTGCGGATTGGTAGAAAACCAAACTCTAAGTACTTCAAAGTCTTTGAAAGTAAGTGTTATATACTTAGAGATAGAGAACACTTGAGAAAATTTGAATCCAAGAGTGATAAAGGTATCTTCCTGGGTTACTCTAACACTAGCTGCTCCTATAAAGTGAAGAATTTGAGAACATGAGCCATTCAAGAAACTGTGAATGTTGTAGTGGATGATCATGTCCTTACTCCTAGTCAAGAACAAAAGGATGAGGAAATTGTTCCGTTGACTCAACCCGTTGATGTTCCTATAGATGTTCTAGAACCCCTTACCCCAAAGCCGCTCAAGATTGTAAATGAGCAATTCCATTGTTCAAATCATAGGAGAACTCACAACTGGAGTACGAACTAGAAGACAAATTGAAAATATGGCCAACTATGGATATTTCGCCTCTCAAATATAATCCAAGAAAATTGAAGAAGCCATCAATGATGAGGATTAGGTAAATGCAATGCAAGAGGAACTTGGTCAATTCACTAGAAATGAAGTTTGGGATTGGTCTCTAAACCCAAGGAAACACGTGATTGGAACCAAGTGGATCTACGAGAACAAAATGGATGAACATGGCACCATTGTGAGGAACAAAGCTAGATTGGTCGCCCAAGTGTACACTCAAATTGAAAGAGTTTCTTCTGATGAGACATTTGCTCCTGTGGCTAGATTAGAATCCATTAGGATAATGCTTTCCATTGCTTGTTTTATCAAGTTCAAGCTATATCAAATGGATGTTAAGAGTGTCTTTTTGAATGGACTCTTAAATGAAGAGGTTTATGTGGAACAACCTAAAGGCTTCACTGATCCTAAGTTTCCCAATCATGTGTACAAGCTAAAGAAAGCTGTGTATGGATGGTATGAATGGTTAATACAATTTCTTCTTCGGCATGATTTTCAAAGGGGAAGTGTAGACAAAACTTGGTTATGTCCAAAAGACCAAGAAATCCATTCTTATTGCTCAAATCTATGTGGATGATATAGTTTTTAGATCTACTTGTGAAAATGATGCTATGGATTTCTCCAAGCTCATGAAATCTGAATTTGAGATGAACATGGTTGGAGAATTGAACTATTTCCTTGGTCTTCAAATCAAAAAACACAAGGATGGATTGTTTATCTATCAAACAAAATATGCAAAAGAACTTGTAAAGAGATTTGGCCTTGAAGGATGTAAGCACTCAGCGACCCCCATGAGCACAACAGTTAAATTGTTCAAGGATGAGAATTGGAAAGATGTTGACCTTAGCCTCTACAGAAGCATGATTGGAAGTCTACTGTACCTCACTGCTAGTAGACCTTATTGTGAAATTTTAATTTGTAATTACTCGCAAGCACACAAATCAAATTGGAATATAGAGATATGCAAGTGCGAGGTTGAACCCACATGGACTTGATTTTAGAATGAACGGGAAAACAAATTAAAAATCATAATATTATAACCTTAACCTCGTTAACAAATTTTAAGGAGAATGATTGAATTGAAATTGCAAAATTAATTAAAATAACTAAAAATGGAGATTAAATTAAGTGAGAGAAATTACTAAGGCATCGGATTCCACCACCATTAAATCTATAGTCTTCTAACTATTTATTTTTCAATTCCCAATTTTTAGAGATTTAAACATTCAAGTGCATTAATATGGTGTTCAAAAATTGATTTTCCCCTTTTTAAAGTGTAAATTCTAAGTATTCAATGTATCCTATCTTAATTCAAAAGACAATGGATCAAAGGGATCAATCTAAGCATCCAATGTATTTAAATTAAAATAAAAGAAAATAATGAATCAAAGGGTTTTACTTTTATTCAATTAAAAACCAAGCATTAATTAATTGAATATTAATATTAACAATAAAAAATACATGGCATTGATGGTGAAAATAATTAACATACTAATTTTATGAAGCCGAAATCATAAATAATCAAAACACACATATATGGAATTAAATAAATAAATAACAAAAAATTATTTTATTAATGGGGCTTCCTTTTCAAAACTAAAAGACATGGAGAATAGAACCCGATTGATCGTCGGAGCTCCCGAGCACAACAACCATGTCTTCCCTCTCCACTGTCGAATAGACCCCTGTAACGCCCGCCCCTTTCTACTAAAATCAGTGTCTTTTTTTTTTTTTTGTTTGAATTAAGGAGTGATAAAGGGCGAGGGACGTCACGACGCGAGTTAAGTCCGAGCTTCTAAAGTCCGGCTCTTAACTGGCCAATCCTACGTGTGCGTGGAACTAAGTCCACGAAGAACGGTTCACACGTAGAAGTAAGCTTGTGGAATTTAAACATTAAGCGGGATTATAATAGAATCTATCCTACCAGTTTTAGATAGCAGGGAAGATTACATCATTAAATTACTAAATTACCTCAAGTCATAATGTCCAAAAGAAAAATCCAAACCATAGCAAGAAATATAAATTTATACAGTCCGACGAGCTAAGCTACTCAAATTACATTTCCCAAAATAAATCTTAAATAAACTAAGTAGCTCCTACGCTTGGCTCCCGTCGCGTCCACCGTTTCTGCCGTCTCCTGCGTCATCAGCTAGGGTAGAAGTAGGGCGTTAGACAACGCGCCTAGTAGGACTCCGAGTAGGGCTAACACATGGATTAGTGATAACAAGCACATAGGTAATAATATCATGAAAACCATAAAATGAATGCCATGCCATGGGTGTCTTATGTCATGAGTCCCACCCATCATCCATACCATCATGATGCCATATCCCCCTTGATGGCAAGGCCTCATCAAGGTGTCCCCATGTTTGCTTCTCGGTCACCCCGACGGAGCATGGACTCCGGTTATATCTCAACAAAATCAAGATATCCCCATGTTTGCTTCTCGGTCGCCCTGACGGAGCATGGACTCCGGTTATATCTCAACAAAATCAAGATATCCCCATATTTGCTTCTCGGTCGCCCCGACGGAGCATGGACTCCGGTTATAGCACCTCAGGCTATCCCCATGTTCGCTTCTCGGTCGCCCCGACGGAGCATGGACTCCGGTTTCATTATTTTCCCGCCCATGCCATGCATGAGATGTAAATGCATTATGCTATGTAATATATATAATTCATAGCCTTCACATATAATTCATAGCTTAATCATATAATTCATGGCCTTAAAATATAATTCATAGTCTTACATATAATTCATATCATTAAAATCCATCATAAACATATCATAGAATTACCAAAATAATTCAATAAAACATCCATACACACATAGTCCATGGCTTACAAAAAGGTTGGAATCCTATCGAATACCGACTAATGTCCTCGTACGTTTCCGTCCGATAATCCGGTCACCGATACGCGCACCGCTTGCGATATCCGATACCTTATTACATACGAATAATCAACCCATTTTTTAACCATTTAATGTAACGCCCCGCCCTCTTTTAGAATTTCAGAGTCTAATTTTTTTTTTTTTAAATAAACATCGGAAGAGAGCGGGCGGCGTCACGACGCGAGTTAAGTTCAGACTACCCAAGTCTGAACCTTAACTGGCCACCCATGTGTACATGGAATAGACCATGATAGTGAATCACACATGGAACTAACATCAACATGCGGAATAATCTAGATAATTGCAGAATAGAAAGACGAGATAGCAAGTAATAGTCTTAAATATTAAATAACATAGATCAACCATCCACATGTTATTATCCTAATCAAACCAGAGCAAATAACTAATTATTACATGTCCAACAATAGTATTCAAATGACAGTAATATAACGTAATCCAAAATCCATCATTAAAGCACTTAGGCTCAGCTCCCCTCCCGATCAATGACCTTTCCTTTCCCCTTGCTTGTACCTGCAATCTCCTCTGACGATAGAATTAGGGCGTTAGATCAACGCGCCCAGTAGGTTCCCGAATCAGGGTTACCACATGTTAGCATATAAAACATGCATATACATATCATAATACATGATCATCAAAACAGGTAAAAACAATGCTATGAAATATGCACATGCAATGAGCATCCCCCATCATGTACTTCCATAGCCATCACTTGACGTGCCTTGCACCGACAAGGTAAATTACAACACACCTTCATCTCTTCTATAAGCGATGTACATGTAATGAGCAACCCCCATCATGTACCATCGTAGCCATCACTTGACGTGCCTTGCACCGACAAGGTAAATTACGACAACATTCATCTCTTCTATACAATATGTACATGCAATGGGCAACCCCCATCATGTACAATCGTAGCCATCACTGTAGAACTTCATTCATTATCCCATGACTATGCATGAGATGCCAATGCCTGTATGCCATTTGTTAATGCATAATATATATTTGAAACACATATATTAAAACAAGAGTATCATAAAAAAAACTGGGTAAAAACCGTGGTTACAAGTAGGTAGGAAACCTACTGAAGAATCACTTCAGTGTCCGTTCTTTCTTAGGCTTTAACCGGTCACGACTTGTTCGTCGTTCAACTTTCGGTACCTTATTATGCAACAATAAGTAAATCATAATCTTATTTACATGTCCATTCACATATGAGACCTAAGACATCTTATAAGTCCTTTTGATCAATCTCTTCATTTGGGTATTTTAAACCTTTTAAAACAACATAGAACCATTACCAACTACTACTCATAAGCTTAGGCTATTTAACCCATTCATTATGAATTAGCATAAAGTCCAATTCTCCTAATGATCTCTCATCATTTATCATACATCTTAGCCATAAAAACAGCAACCATAATTCTATTTAAAATTACATATACATCCATAAATTGACCCATGAAAACAGTCCATTAATTATCAAAACAGCCCCATGGGGTTCGGCCATACTCATAGCCGAACCCTAGGGTTCACTTGATCCAATCATCACCATGATCACTCATGGTTTAATCATGCTAACTCAACTATGAATTAAACATGTTCAGCCACATATTAATCCACTAAAACAGTAACATATTAATCCATTTATTACCATAAGAACACCATATTTTCATATGGTTTTTAACTCACCAAAAACATGAAAGACTTACATGGGGTTCGGCCATCCAAGGTGGCCGAACCCTAGGTCCATGTTTTGGTCTTTCATACATATTTTTTGGTGTCACTTATTCATATAAAAATCAGCACATCATTGCTGCACTTTAACCTCTCAAAACCATCTAATAAATTCATTATTTTGTCCAAATAACCATAACACCTCATGGGATTCGGCCATCCAAGATGGCCGATCCCCATGGTCCATTTTTCCAGTTTTAATCCACTGTTTTAGATCAGTAACTTAACCATAACATTATCATGGTTCAGCCATATATTGGCCAACCAAAATTAGTAAACAATCTTCATGTAAATCACATAAAAACCCCATGGTAATGTATGGTTTTTATCTCTCAAAACCATCACCATTACCCATAAAATTATCACACCATTTCATGGGGTTTGGCCATGCTCATTGGCTGAACCCTATAGCCTTTGGTTTGAACCTATTAAACATTTCACCTTATGTCTAATCTAATCATCCAAAACAGTAAAACATTTGCATGGTTTTGACTTACAAAACCATCAAAAATTCCAACATCAATTCATGGGGTTTGGTCATCCAAGGTGGCCGAACCCAATGAACCCTTTCATCATTTGATACCCAAGGTTTTAGACCCATGATACATTCAGCCATTCATCATTCAGATCCATGTTTTAAACCTTTCTAAAACATGCATTTGCACCTTAAATAAAACCCAAAACAGTCCACCAAAACTCTATGGTTTCCATGTTTCAAAAACATCAAAACCAAACATCATTTGCATGGGGTTCAGCCCTCCATGGTGGCCGAACCCTATGACCTTTAGTTTTGAATTTCTTAATCTTCTTCTAGGTCTAAATCAGACTTCCTTACTTATGTTTAAACCTTTTTAAAGCATATAGTTTAAATCATTTAAAAACAGTCCATAAAACTCCATGGTTTTCATGTTTCAAAACATGAAAACCACCAATCTTTTACATGGGGTTCGGCCCTCCATGGTGGCCGAACCCAATGGTTATTTTCACCATTCTTAAACCTCTGTTAATCAAGGTTAAAATCTTGGTGTATTCGGCCATAACCATGGCCCAATACACACCTCATTTGTTCCATGTTATTAAACCAAAATAACATAAAAATACTTACCAAACTTCCAATCTTTCTTCTTGCCTTTGGTCCTTGGTTTCTCCCTTTTATTTCTTCCTTTCTTTTGCTGTTTGTGCTTGATCTACTGGTGCAAACACCTCTGCTATTCCAGCTAGGAAAAACGAATTTGAGAGAGGGAGAGAGAGAGATGGAAATTCTTGGATTTCCAATGTGAAAAATGGCCAACCTTGTGTGCTTATTGTTTTTGTAGTTCACCCAAAACTCTCCCTCATAACTTCTTGCACAAACCAATGGGTATTGGGTGCCATCCAAGGCACCCCTTGGCAGCTACCTATGCAGCCATTCAAATCCCCAAGCATCTCATCACAATCCCATGTATTCCCATTTAATACATCATGGAAATCACCCCAAACAAGTCCCCAACGTGTGGGACTTGTTTTGGTGGTTAAGACTAAGCCAAACTCCTCCTATTCCCTCTGAACTCAGTGATTTACAGTCCCATTGACTTCCACTTTGACTCACCCAACTCAAGGTATTTTTATTCCAACCCAACTCATCACATTTAATGCATTTCATTTAATGCACATGAATTAACTCACCTTTTGATTTAATTCCAACTCACCTCAGTCCCACTCAACTGATTTGACTCGTGTTTGAGCTCCCTTGAGGGTTCACACAGTCAACAATAGTCAACTCGACCCGTTGGGTCCACTTTTAGCTCCTTGACCCGTTTTGACAACATGACCCATTTATGGTATTTTGGTCATTTCTAATTGGTTTTTACATATGGATCAAGCCTACCCATTTTTCCTCCACTTGATTTCCAATCAAATAGGCTTAACCCCATTTAATTTAAAATCACAAAACGGTCAAATAACCCAGCAAGACCCGATGGGCCCCATTTGGGCCCTTTGACCCATTTAGCCATTTTTGACCCAAATGATGAAAATTACCCAACCAATCAAACTTAACATTCATAATGTGCTCATATGATTTTATTTTGAGCAATGGGCCCCACTATTTCCTACTTAACATCACAAAATAATTAATTTAACAACTCAGGGGCATTTTGGTAATTTTCCACTTCATTGAGAAATTGGGGTGTTACAATATAACCCTCTTTTTAAAATTTTCGTCCCGAAAATCGACTGAAGTAGGGTTCTCAAATTAAATTACACAAATAACTCGGGGTGAGCGGTTCTCATCTCCGACTCAAGTTCCCATGTGGCCTCTTCATCACCATGACGGTCCCATACCACTTTTACGAACTGAATCGCTCTGTTTCGCAACACTCTTTGTTCGGTCTCCACTATCCTGACCGGCTTCTCGACGTACGTCACGTCGCTTTGTACTTCAATATCTTGAACATTTAAAACATGGGACGGATCCGATTGTATTTCCTTAGCATCGACACGTGGAAAACATCGTGTAGAGCTGCTAATTGCGATGGAAGTGCTAATTGGTAAGCTACATCCCCCATCCTTCTTATGATGGAAAACGGTCCCACATATCTTGGCGACAGTTTTCCTTTCTTACCAAACCTCATATGTCCCTTCCGTGGTGAGACTTTTAGAAACACTAAGTCTCCCACTTCAAATTCCAAAAACCGTCTCCTTTTATCAGCATAACTTTTCTGCCGACTCTGTGCAGTCAGTAAGTGTTGACGTATCAACTTAATTTGTGCAGTAGTTTCTGCGACTAGTTCCGGTCCGATCAATGCAGGCTCACCTGCCTCTGTCCAACATACCGGTGACCTACACGGTCTACCATATAAAGCCTCGTATGGAGCCATTTGAAGGCTTGCCTGATAGCTGTTATTATACGAGAACTCCACCAGTGGTAAGTGGTCCTCCCATCCACCCTTGAAATCTAACATACATGCTCTCAGCATGTCTTCCAAGGTCTGGATTGTCCTTTCAGATTGTCCATCAGTCTGTGGATGGAATGCGGTGCTCGTCAGTAGATCTGTCCCCATGGCTGACTGCATGCTTTGCCATACTCCGGTAAAACGGCCATCTCTGTCCGATACTATCGTTCGGGGAATGCCATGTAGTCGAATGATCTCTTTAATATAACGCCGACCCAACGTCTCAGACGAATCCGTCATCTTGATAGGAATGAAATGTGCAGACTTGGTCAGCCGGTCGACTACGACCCAAATGGCGTCATTACCCTTTGAAGACCTCGGCAACCCAGATACAAAGTCCATGGAAATATGTTCCCATTTCCATTCTGGCACGGCTAAGGGTTTGAGCAACCCTGGTGGCTTTTGGTGTTCAGTCTTAATGTTGACAAGTTAGACAATGTGCCACGAATTCCGCCACATCCCTTTTTAGTCCATGCCACCAATAATGCCTCTTTAGATCGTGATACATTTTGGTGCTACCCGGATGAATAGAGAGCTTGGACTGATGTGCCTCAATTAGTAGCTCTTTCCTGCAACTCTGTGGCACATACGTTCTTCCCCGGAATAAAAGACCTTGTCCCGGTCGTAATTCCCATTCCGGTACAATGGTGCCAGTAGACATCTTGGCCCATATGTCCTCCACTTCCGGGTCTGCTCTTTGTTCTTGTTCAATTGGTGACTATATTGGACCGTATGATTAAATTGTGCAAAACTCCACGGTTTGTAATGTATAGATTGAACTCTCGAATGGTATTCAACATCTCCCACTCGGTTCTGATCAGACATGCCACGGATGCATGTGATATGCGGCTAAGAGCATCAGCCACCTTGTTCGCCTTGCCTGGATGGTATCGAAGCTCGACTCATAATCCGCCAGATACTCCATCCATCTACGCTGCCTTAGATTAAGCTCCTTCTGATCAAATAAATATTTCAAACTCTTTATGATCAGAATACACTTCAAACTTCTCGCCATAAAGATAATGTCTCCAGCTTTTGAGAGCGAAGACCACTGCGGCTAGTTCAAGATCATGCGTAGGATAGAGGCGTTCATGTATTTTTAGTTGTCTTGAACCATAAGCCACCACACGATGATCTTGACTGAGGACACACCCAGTCCTTCTCCCGAAGCGTCGCATTCTACTTCATAACCTTTGCCCTTTTCCGGCAAAATCAAAATAGGAGCGGTTGTAAGTCTGTCTTTTAGCTCTTCAAACCTTTGGTTGCACAGATCTGACCACTCATACTTGACTCCTTTCTGAGTGAGTCGAGTCAATGGAGACGCTAATTTGGAAAAATCCATAATAAATTTCCGATAATAACCCGCCAATCCTAAGAAACTGCGGATCTCAGTTACGTTCTTTGGCGCTTTCCAGTCTTTCACGGCCGTCACCTTAGCCGGATCCACGGCTATTCCTTCCTCAGATATAACATGTCCTAAGAAATTCACTTGAGATAGCCAGAATTCACACTTACTGGCCTTGGCATACAGTTTATTCTGCCTCAAAGTATTCAAAACTATCCGTAGATGCTTTGCATGTTCCTCCTGACTCTTAGAATAGATCAGGATATCATCAATGAATACGATTACAAACTGATCCAGATAGGGACAGAAGATTCTGTTCATTAAATCCATGAACACAGCCGGTGCATTTGTGAGTCCAAATGGCATGACCACGAACTCAAACAGTCCATATCGAGTCCGAAAAGCTGTCTTTTCTATATCTTCCTCTCTAACTCGGATTTGATGATAACCAGACATCAAATCGATCTTTGAAAAATGACTAGAACCCCTCAATTGATCAAATAAATCGTCAATCCTGGGTAGAGGGTACTTGTTCCGGACTGTTAACTGATTCAGCTTCCGGTAGTCCACGCACATCCGTAGTGAACCGTCCTTCTTCTTTACAAACAACACTGGTGCTCCCATGATGACGTACTGTTCCGGATGCAACCCAGCCTAAGCAGTTCATCAATCTGCTTCTTTAGCTCCGACATCTCCGCTGGTGCCATCCGATAGTGTGGTAACGACACTGGTATTGTGCCAGGGTACAGCCTGATCTCGAAGTTAATCTCCCTCATAGGTGGTAAACCAGGGAGTTCCTTTGGGAAACATCCACAAATTCTTGTACAATTTCCGGAAGTTCAGTAACTGGAGCTTTGTTTATGGTGATATTATTCAATACCACGTGGTTTAACCCTTCCTGTAATCCACTTTGTTTATCTGCACGAACTACATATTGCTTGCCCTCGGGGTGACTTAAATGTCACTCTTCGACCATAACAGTCGATGTTGGCATGAAACTTTGCCAACCAATCCATTCCGAATATAATATCATATTCTGACATGTCCAGCACTAAATAATTGAACTCAAATCTGAGTCCAGCTAATTCGGTGTTAACCGCAGTACAAATAAGTCCCAATGCCGAATCTCCGACAGGGGATACAATAGTAAGTTCTGTGGCTAATCTTTGAACTAATGTACCAGTAGCAGTAATAAACGATGCAGCTATAAAGGAGTGTGATGCTCCGGAATCAAATAGTGCATATGCATATGAGCTACTCACTACCGCCATACCTTGTATCACAGGATGATCCTCCTCCTCTTCCTCTGGAGAAGTTAGAGTGAATAATCTTCCCGCTCCAGCAGGGTTAGACCTTCGACCTCCCGGCCCTGCATTCTGCCTCCTCTGGAGTATGCCGGTCTAGCTGGCGGACGAAATGATCCTCTTGAGTTAGACAACCTGTTGAGCTTTGGGCAGTCCTTTTTGTAGTGACCAGGTTGATCACAGTGAAAGCAAGTATTCACTCCTCGAGATGCTTGAGTGACCGCAACAGATTGAGTGGGCTGGTTGGGGCGAAAGCCCCCACTTGATCCAACAGACGGTGAGGGTCTGCTGAAGTTCGATCTGAACTTTTTGATGGGTTGGTACACACCCCTCCCTTGGAGCTCGGCGGTTGTCAACTCTGGCAAATTCCGCCATTTCCTGTTCCACAATGGTGGCCCTGCTGACCACTTCTGCCAGTGTGGCTGCTTTGAACACGGTTACCCTGGCCCTAATGTTTGGCCGTAACCCACGCTCGAACTTGCGAGCTTTTCGATATTCCGTGTCCACAATATAGTATGCATAGATTGACAGGCTGAGGAATTCCTGGTGATACTCAGCCACCGTCATTGAGCCTTGCACCAAAGTCATAAAGGCCTGAATTTGTCGTTCTCTTTCTTCCTCTGGAAAGTAGCGCTCTAAGAATGTCGCTGAGAATTGCTCCCAGGTCATAGCAACTCCTTCTCTTCTTGGCACAAGTGCCTGCTGTTTCTCCACCACCTTCCACCATTTGGCAGCGTCATCTACCAGCTGTGACGTGGCCAATAATATTTTATGAGCATGACTCCTGATGTTCAGAAGAGTCAATATGTGGGAAATCTTCTCCAACCAGTTCTCGGCTCCGACTGGCCCTTCTCTGCCCTTAAAGTAAGGTGGCCGCTGTTGCTGAAAATCTCTGACCATGTTACGGTCATTATTTTCGCTCGTACTTCCCCCTCCGTTCAAATGTTGTTGGAGGACTGATGTAACCACAGCTTGCACCAAGCTGTGCAGTTCAGGAGGCACAAAGGGTACAGTCATGTTACTGTTCTCATCCTCCTCGCATCGATATGACGAGTCATATCCCTCCTTCGTCCTGTTGATATGTAGGGTCACTCTCTTCTTCTTCCCGCCTAGAGTGGTGAGACTCTTCCTCACTGTGAGATCGTTCATGAACAGATCTCTCTTTGTCATGAAACGGACGGCTCTCTTTCAGGTTCCGATGACGCCTTCTTGCGTCGGGGTACCACCTTCCCTTGTGGTGTGATAATGAGCACGTCATCCTTCTTTTTATCGTCCTGACGAGTCCTTCTCTTTGACACCCCCTCACCTAGTCCGATCTGTAAAACTTTCTCTTTTCCCTTCGGATCTTTTACCACCTTTTTCTGTGGCGCCATTTATTCCTAATTCATGGAAACATCATAGACTTAGTTTCCATTAACAATATGCAACACATGCCATGAATCCTCATAAAAACATGAAATCACATATTTATATAAATTCAAACTGCATCTTTGTACAAAGGTGGGTAGGGTGAAACAAACCCTATGTATAACAAAATATACCCCCTTACAAAAATAACCCTCTTTTTAATACCCCTACTATTACTTCCTATCCTAGTCTTCCGTAGAAGACTCCGCATCAAAAGCGAACTTGAATCGGTTATCAGGACACGTCATCGCCGTGTGCCCCAATACTTCACATGTCGTGCAGGGGATTATTCCAGGTCCTCCAATACAAGGACAATTAGTCCTCGCCTCTCCATGCCCGTGTAGTCCACAAACCGGACATACAACTCCCAATGGATGAGGACAATACAACCTATTGTGGTCATCCTGATTACACAACTCACAGGTATCATAGGGATCTACTTCCCCCGCCGATTCCAGTATTATAGGAAAGTCTTCCATCGGATCCTCATAAAAGAAAAATCCCAGATCCTCCTCCTCTTCTTCCTCAGGAGGTTCCACCATCCCAGGAATATCATCCCTCAAATCCTCTGCAATAGGTGCTAAGTCCATCTCAACTTCTTCAGGAGGTCCCTCCTGAAGGTCCACTTGAGCTTCTACGTCGGTGTTGTTAGAAGCAGATACCAAGTCTATGGGATGGTTAGGAGTTCCGCTGTGCCATTCCGAGTACTCCACATTACTCGACATATCTGTATCATATCAATAGAACACAAGCATATTTAACAACAATTCTAATAAACCAACCTTGGTTTTCAGGGGAATTTGATCAGGCATAAAGTCATGTACTTTGTTTGGGAAGATTACCAATTCAACATTCTCTGTTTTTCTTTTGTTTCTGGGGAAATCTCTAATTTCCTATTGTCTGTTTCTCAGTGTGGGGATTTCAGGGGAGTACATCCTACCTTGCTACGTTTGATTTGTCCAATTATGATGACTGTACTTTACTTTGCTATCTTTCATTGTCGTTCTCAGATTGATTGTTCAGTCCGAGTCACTCGAAGTAAATTAATCCGGCCCCCAGGCAGCGGACTCCGAAGAGTCGGTCAGTTGGGATTCTTATCCGTCAGTGAGACATGAAACCGTCTTAATCTTACTTCGATGATTCAACTTCCCGTTTCGCTCTGATACAAACTGTAACGCCCCGCCCTCTTTTAGAATTTCAGAGTCTAATTTTTTTTTTTTTAAATAAACATCGGAAGAGAGCGGGCGGCGTCACGACGCGAGTTAAGTTCAGACTACCCAAGT
The DNA here is from genome assembly GCA_022113865.1 of Chimonanthus praecox. Lineage (NCBI taxonomy): Eukaryota > Viridiplantae > Streptophyta > Magnoliopsida > Laurales > Calycanthaceae > Chimonanthus > Chimonanthus praecox. The sequence goes on along the minus strand of CM039088.1, from coordinate 31,383,629 downwards.
CTGAACCTTAACTGGCCACCCATGTGTACATGGAATAGACCATGATAGTGAATCACACATGGAACTAACAATCAACATGCGGAATAATCTAGATAATTGCAGAATAGAAAGACGAGATAGCAAGTAATAGTCTTAAATATTAAATAACATAGATCAACCATCCACATGTTATTATCCTAATCAAACCAGAGCAAATAACTAATTATTACATGTCCAACAATAGTATTCAAATGACAGTAATATAACGTAATCCAAAATCCATCATTAAAGCACTTAGGCTCAGCTCCCCTCCCGATCAATGACCTTTCCTTTCCCCTTGCTTGTACCTGCAATCTCCTCTGACGATAGAATTAGGGCGTTAGATCAACGCGCCCAGTAGGTTCCCGAATCAGGGCTACCACATGTTAGCATATAAAACATGCATATACATATCATAATACATGATCATCAAAACAGGTAAAAACAATGCTATGAAATATGCACATGCAATGAGCATCATCATGTACTTCCATAGCCATCACTTGACGTGCCTTGCACCGACAAGGTAAATTACAACACACCTTCATCTCTTCTATAAGCGATGTACATGTAATGAGCAACCCCCATCATGTACCATCGTAGCCATCACTTGACGTGCCTTGCACCGACAAGGTAAATTACGACAACATTCATCTCTTCTATACAATATGTACATGCAATGGGCAACCCCCATCATGTACAATCGTAGCCATCACTGTAGAACTTCATTCATTATCCCATGACTATGCATGAGATGCCAATGCCTGTATGCCATTTGTTAATGCATATATATTTGAAACACATATATTAAAACAAGAGTATCATAAAAAAAACTGGGTAAAAACCGTGGTTACAAGTAGGTAGGAAACCTACTGAAGAATCACTTCAGTGTCCGTTCTTTCTTAGGCTTTAACCGGTCACGACTTGTTCGTCGTTCAACTTTCGGTACCTTATTATGCAACAATAAGTAAATCATAATCTTATTTACATGTCCATTCACATATGAGACCTAAGACATCTTATAAGTCCTTTTGATCAATCTCTTCATTTGGGTATTTTAAACCTTTTAAAACAACATAGAACCATTACCAACTACTACTCATAAGCTTAGGCTATTTAACCCATTCATTATGAATTAGCATAAAGTCCAATTCTCCTAATGATCTCTCATCATTTATCATACATCTTAGCCATAAAAACAGCAACCATAATTCTATTTAAAATTACATATACATCCATAAATTGACCCATGAAAACAGTCCATTAATTATCAAAACAGCCCCATGGGGTTCGGCCATACTCATAGCCGAACCCTAGGGTTCACTTGATCCAATCATCACCATGATCACTCATGGTTTAATCATGCTAACTCAACTATGAATTAAACATGGTTCAGCCACATATTAATCCACTAAACAGTAACATATTAATCCATTTATTACCATAAGAACACCATATTTTCATATGGTTTTTAACTCACCAAAAACATGAAAGACTTACATGGGGTTCGGCCATCCAAGGTGGCCGAACCCTAGGTCCATGTTTTGGTCTTTCATACATTTTTTTGGTGTCACTTATTCATATAAAAATCAGCACATCATTGCTGCACTTTAACCTCTCAAAACCATCTAATAAATTCATTATTTTGTCCAAATAACCATAACACCTCATGGGATTCGGCCATCCAAGATGGCCGATCCCCATGGTCCATTTTTCCAGTTTTAATCCACTGTTTTAGATCAGTAACTTAACCATAACATTATCATGGTTCAGCCATATTGGCCAAAAAATCAGTAAACAATCTTCATGTAAATCACATAAAAACCCCATGGTAATGTATGGTTTTTATCTCTCAAAACCATCACCATTACCCATAAAATTATCACACCATTCATGGGGTTTGGCCATGCTCATTGGCTGAACCCTATAGCCTTTGGTTTGAACCTATTAAACATTTCACCTTATGTCTAATCTAATCATCCAAAACAGTAAAACATTTGCATGGTTTTGACTTACAAAACCATCAAAAATTCCAACATCAATTCATGGGGTTTGGTCATCCAAGGTGGCCGAACCCAATGAACCCTTTCATCATTTGATACCCAAGGTTTTAGACCCATGATACATTCAGCCATTCATCATTCAGATCCATGTTTTAAACCTTTCTAAAACATGCATTTGCACCTTAAATAAAACCCAAAACAGTCCACCAAAACTCTATGGTTTCCATGTTTCAAAAACATCAAAACCAAACATCATTTGCATGGGGTTCAGCCCTCCATGGTGGCCGAACCCTATGACCTTTAGTTTTGAATTTCTTAATCTTCTTCTAGGTCTAAATCAGACTTCCTTACTTATGTTTAAACCTTTTTAAAGCATATAGTTTAAATCATTTAAAAACAGTCCATAAAACTCCATGGTTTTCATGTTTCAAAACATGAAAACCACCAATCTTTTACATGGGGTTCGGCCCTCCATGGTGGCCGAACCCAATGGTTATTTTCACCATTCTTAAACCTCTGTTAATCAAGGTTAAAATCTTGGTGTATTCGGCCATAACCATGGCCCAATACACACCTCATTTGTTCCATGTTATTAAACCAAATAACATAAAAATACTTACCAAACTTCCAATCTTTCTTCTTGCCTTTGGTCCTTGGTTTCTCCCTTTTATTTCTTCCTTTCTTTTGCTGTTTTGTGCTTGATCTACTGGTGCAAACACCTCTGCTATTCCAGCTAGGAAAAACGAATTTGAGAGAGGGAGAGAGAGAGAGATGGAAATTCTTGGATTTCCAATGTGAAAAATGGCCAACCTTGTGTGCTTATTGTTTTTGTAGTTCAGCCCCCAAAACTCCTCCATCCCTCATAACTTCTTGCACAAACCAATGGGTATTGGGTGCCATCCAAGGCACCCCTTGGCAGCTACCTATGCAGCCATTCAAATCCCAAGCATCTCATCAATCCCATGTATTCCCATTTAATACATCATGGAAATCACCCCAAACAAGTCCCCAACGTGTGGGACTTGTTTTGGTGGTTAAGACTAAGCCAAACTCCTCCTATTCCCTCTGAACTCAGTGATTTACAGTCCCATTGACTTCCACTTTGACTCACCCAACTCAAGGTATTTTTATTCCAACCAACATCACATTTAATGCATTTCATTTTATGCACATGAATTTAACTCTTTGATTTAATTCCAACTCACCTCAGTCCCACTCAACTGATTTGACTCGTGTTTGAGCTCCCTTGAGGGTTCACACAGTCAACAATAGTCAACTCGACCCGTTGGGTCCACTTTTAGCTCCTTGACCCGTTTTGACAACATGACCCATTTATGGTATTTTGGTCATTTCTAATTGGTTTTTACATATGGATCAAGCCTACCCATTTTTCCTCCACTTGATTTCCAATCAAATAGGCTTAACCCCATTTAATTTAAAATCACAAAACGGTCAAATAACCCAGCAAGACCCGATGGGCCCCATTTGGGCCCTTTGACCCATTTAGCCATTTTTGACCCAAATGATGAAAATTACCCAACCAATCAAACTTAACATTCATAATGTGCTCATATGATTTTATTTTGAGCAATGGGCCCCACTATTTCCTTACTTAACATCACAAAATAATTAATTTAACAACTCAGGGGCATTTTGGTAATTTTCCACTTCATTGAGAAATTGGGGTGTTACATTTAAATCCATTAATCATACCTTAGCAGGGTTCGACCATACACCATGGCCGAACCTCACTAACTAGGTTTGTGGGTCCCATTTAATCCATTAATTATTTTAATTACATGGGTCTAAAAACCAGCACCCTAGGCTTTATTAATCACACATAATGTTTGTTACTTAGAGCCCCTAAGTCCATGATCATCTCTCATGGGGTTCAGCCATGTACCATGGCCGAATCCATGGTTCTTGAATTTGGCCATTATTTACGGTTTTGCCACTCTTCCTCTATGGTTAAGTTCTCATTTCATTCCTCCATTCTTAGGCCCATAATTGATCCATAGACTTGGATCCTTTAATGACTCATTAGCCATGACACAACATCATCAAAAATCAGTCACTTAATTACCCTAATCCCATTAATTAATCACATACTTAGCTCCATACTTAGCCCATCAATTGGCTTGTAAAATGGGTCATGGGTGGCCATACACCATGGCCGAACCCATGATGTCCTTTACCCATTTTTCTTAGGCCTATTTACCACATTTAGATTCAAAATAAGTCCCTCCATGAGGGGATTTAAATCATACCTTTAAATCACCATTTTAAATCATCATTAAGTATATTTTTGGGTCCATCAAGGCTACCAATATTCTCCATTATTTTTTCATATTTTACACTCATTAAAATTCCAAATACATCACCATAGGGTTCGGCCATACACCATGGCCGAACCCATGGTTCATGGTTCATCTTCCTCTACCACCTTTGAGGCCATTAAAAATCATTAATACCTTCCATGATTTTCTTCACTAAGATCCCTTTAAATTTTACAAACATTTGCCCCTTTTAAGCCTCCAATTCATTAATACATTACTCCATGTTCTCCATCCTTTTAAACCCATTTAAAACTACCATTACATTACCATAGGGTTCATCCTCATCATGCCTTTTTAGGCCATTAAAAATCATTCACATCTCCCATAAATTTCCTCATTTACAATCCCTTTAAAAATTACCACATTTAATCATTAAAACCCTAACAATCATAAATCATCCTCCATGGCTTCCATTCTTTATAACCTCATTAAAATCACTTAATTACCTACCATGGGGTTCGGCCATGCTATGGTCCATGGTTCTTTCCAAAAATTACATACATCCATGCTTAACTAATACATAATGTCCTTTATACATCCATTTATTTTTCTTAATCTCCCCTTCCCATTTTGTTCATTTCTCACTTCATCTTTTGGATGGATTTTAAATCGAAGGCCCATGATATTTTTGGCCACCATCTAAGAAATGGATTCCATTTTTAAACCATAAAACTTAATATCTTGTTTAGAGATACTTACAATCCGACGGCTCCTCCGACTTTTCTTTCTCCTCTTAGACTCCTTGGCCTTTCTCCTTCTTCTTCTCCTTGGTTGGTCGGCCAAGATGAGCTTGATCAATGGTATCCCCAATGCTTGGGTTCGGCCAACATGGGGTGTGTTTGAGAGAGGGAGAGGAGGAGATGGTGAGAAAGAAGATACTAAGCCTTGATCTTGGAGTGGTGGCTTATGCTTTGAGTTTTTTCTTCTCTTCTTCTAAGTCTTCTTCTTCTTTTCTCCTTAGTTTTCTTCTTCCTTCCTTGAGTGTGGGGGACGGCAATGAGAGGGAGAAAGAGAGGAGAGAGTGAGATAAGAGTGGGATTTGAGAGATGAGATGAAAACCATTTCCTTTTGGTTCCTTAGACTACACTCAACCATTAATTCTCCCACCAACCAACATGGGCTAATGTGCTTAGTGGTGGTAGTTGAGATAAAACCACCACTAAGCCAACAGTTTTGGCCTTTGGAGATGAGATGGTTTTGGTTTTCCATTTGACCATTTGAACAACTTAACTAATGTGATTAATTAAATCCTTAACTTAGGTTAATTATTTCTTATTTAATCTAATTACATTTCCTTAAATTCCCTCCATGTATCCACCCATGGTTGACCAATTCAACCATGGTGGCCGGCCCCACTAATCCTTGGTCCACACGTCACCTCACTTGATGAGGTGGAGGTGGGCCCCATTCGGCCATGTCACCTTGGTCTATTCACCACTAACTTAGGTGATTTAAATTTAATTAAATCCATTTCAACTACTTGGATCACCATTGGGCCCATGGCCCAATTCCATTCACCTCCCAACCATTTACCTTAGAGCTTAAATTATCTTGACCCATTGGGTCCCAAAGGGGTATTGGGCCCAATTTGACCATCCTTGGCCCAATTAACTATCATTGACCATTTAAATGAGTTTCATCCAACCCATGGTCCATTGGACCATACTTGGGCCTTTGCCCCAAATTTTGATCCACTTAACATCTATTCCATCAAAATTCCCAATTTCCATCATTAAAATAAATAATAGCCACATATATATTGATTTAAAAATTCCAGGCTATTACAACCCCTCTCTGCACTGTCCAATTTGAATTGTCTATGCGGAGAGACTCTCAATTTATAGAGGTTTAGAGATGTGAATTTAGCAAGCCTAGTGGGACCCATTAGGTTAAGTTGATTCTGTTTGTATAACCGACTTCCTCTTTGTTGGTTATAAACAAAACAACCAACGATTATTTCTTGCTATTCTTTCTCCTTTCTTAATTTTTCTTCTTTCTTTTCTCAGTCCTTTCCATTCTCTTCTGGCGTTCTAGAATCACACCGTCCCTTATTCTATTCTGCATTTTTTTTTTTTCCAGTTTCTGGCTATTTACACGTTGCTTGTACTGAGTTAGATGGATGGAACTTCTATCATTTCTTGCATTCTTAGTCAATCCATCGCTGGTTCTCCTCTCGGTTCTTATTTCTTCTTTTAGACTTCTCTTCTTCACCAATCAGCTGGTTGTATTGTTTTATTGGTTTCCCACACGTGTTGCTCTATTTCTAGTTGAAAAGGTGATTCTTGCAAATCTAATGTATTTTTTTCTTTATTTACTGTCTACTGGTTCTTACTTGGTGGCTATCTTTGCTGGCTACACATCATTGGATTTCAATGCCTGCTTTCTGTAAAATAAATACAGTCCTTTCCTTTGTTGTTTTCTTCTCATCTTTTTCTCTGTTTCGTTCTCAACAATCAGCTCCCACCCACTAAGAAATCTTAGAACTTCTTGACCAGATTCCAGCATGACAATATTTACAAAGAAACATTACCACAATTTACACCATGCAGGTTGGAAGGATAAACATGAAAAACATGAAACACTACTGGTGATACTTTGGGTTGCTGGCTGCCAATCAGACCTCTTGATGGGTTCTTTTCTAATGATTTCTCTATGTTCGGATGTTGTTAGCTGTAAGACCTCTTCCTCTGTAATGGCCCAGAGTTTTAACTCCCTATTTTATATAATTTCTCTTTAAATGAATGAAATACATGATGAGATTTTAGTCCAAATAATGTGAATAATTGTGGTAAGAAACATACATTGAAAGAAATAAGGAAAACTAAATTTTAGTCGATGTGTCGGCAAATAAACACTCCCAGATGATATATCGACTAGGTCAATGTGTCAGTGAAAACTGAAATACAAACTCTAAGTGTAAGTTACGAGGAGAATGCATCGATGTGGTCGATGTATCGGTGAAAAGCCAAAGTCAAACCAATCGACATATTGACAAAGTCGATATATCGGGATAGTTCAAGCGCATCTAGCTGTAACGCCCTGCCCTTTTTCACTCGCTTTCCGAAAATCAGAGTCTATTTTTTTTTAAACAAAGAGTGCTAGAGAGCGGGACGTCACTATGCGAGCTAAGTCCGAACTTCTAAAGTCCGACCCTTAACTGGCCAACCCTTTGTGTGCATGGACTAAGTCCATGAATACGGTTCACACATAATAATATCTACATGCGGATTAAATCATAAACTGCGGATTATAATAGAACCTAAATCTATTCCATTTTAGATAGCAAAGTAGTTCGTCACTTAACCAAATTACCTTAATTTAAATATCCAAAATAAACCATTCAACCACAGCAAAATTATCTAAGTCATTACATGCCGAATTCTAGCTACTCAAATTACAAGTCCATGAGTAACTTAATTAAAATAACATTAAACATATCCAAGGTCCTATGCTTGGTTCCGTTCACGATCGTCATTTCCTTCATTTCCTGTGTCATTCACTAGGGTAGAAGTAGGGCGTTAGAACAACGCGCCCAGTAGGTATTCCATATAGGGGTAACACATGGTTAGTGCAAAAACATATAATTAACATAATAATAAAACAATGTAAAAACCATGCCATGCCATGTGTCATCTGCAATGAGTCCCACCCATCACAAATACATAAATCCCCTTGATGGAATTCTCCTCATCAAGGTATTCCCACAGTTGCCTTACAGACGCCCTGACGGAGTGTATTCTCCGGATTCTTCTTGATGGATAATGCACATCAAGATCTTCCCACGAATGCCTCACGGACGCCCCGACGGAGTGTGGCCTCCGGTTACCAGTCCTTTACCCCATGCCATGCATGAGATGCTAATGAAACACATGCTATTTTATAATATAAACATAACTTTAAAACTCACATTTGAAACCTATCATTTTACAACATAACTTCATCAAAATAAGATTAAAACCGTCATACACAAACCCATGGTTTCAAAGAGGTAGAATCCTACCAATGACAACTAGTTTGACCTTGCGTTCTTGTCCGAAAACCGTTCACGACTGTATACCGTTTGTGAGGTCCCGTCACCTTGTTACATATCAACAAGTCAAACTAAAGTCCCATTTAATTTACAATAATGTCCAAATCCATAAACACACTTTGTGGGGTTCGGCCATACACCATGGCCGAACCTCACTTACTTGGTTTTAGTGCCTCTCTTGATTTATTAATCATTCATCACTAAGTTAATCATTTAAACCCTTAACATAAATCCATAAACCAACCTTAGTGGGGTTCGGCCATACAACATGGCCGAACCTCACTCACTTGATTTGGTCCCTCTTTGATCTATTACTCCATCACCACTTAGTTAATCACTTAACAATTAATCATCTACCATTGGTAACCACCTAAGTCCATAAGACATTCCTCATGGGGTTCGGCCATACACCATGGCCGAACCCATGATCTTTCATTTTCTTGCCTATATTTACAACTTTGCTATTTATACAAATCCATAACCATTAACATAATCCATGAACATAGATATATATGATTAAATCCCTTATTTCCTTGTTCAATCATCCATTCATTTAAACATGCATAACAACTCTAAATATTCCTTTAACATGTTCCATCAAATGGTTCATTAAATGCTTCATGGGGTTCGGCCATACACTATGGCCGAACCCATGTTATCTTATCTCCATATTTTATCATCTTAAGTTCATAAACAAGTCCCTCCATGGGAAGGTTTATATCATATCCTTGGATCTTTATTTACAACTCCAAGTCCATACACATGACTTCATTTAAATCTTCCATGATCATCAAATACTCTTCCATGGGGTTCCGCCATACAACATGGCAGAACCCTATGGTTCCTTATTTTCCTTAAAATTGTATCATACCCATATGGTTTGATCTTATTATGGTTCCCATTCATACATCCATCTAAAACCCTTTAAAACCTTTTAAAATCATAAGCATACATCTATGATTTCCATCTTTCCAATCCATTAAAAAATATAACCAATGTCCTTCCATGGGGTCCGGCCATGCACCATGGCCGAACCCTATGATTGATCCTTTCCATTAAAACAACACAATCACCATGATCATAACCTTTGATGGGATTCTTGTATATACCATTTAAGGTTTGGCCATGTAATGGCTGGCCCATGTTTCCTTACTTATTAAAAATCTATCAAAATACCTACCGGTTCCGCTACTCCTCCGATTTTCCTTCGCTCCGACTTATTCTTCCGATCCTTTCCTTCCTTAGCCTCTTCCTCCTTCCTTCTTACTTCTTTGGCCGAGAGTGAGACTTGAGAGAGAGAGAGAGAGAGAGAGAGAGAGAGAGAGAGAGTTCGGCCTTGTGTGCTAGCTTGAGATCAAAAACTTTTCTAAGTCTTTTGTCTTGAGGAGTGGTCGGCCAAGAGATGGTTTGAAGGAGAGAAAAACAGCCAAGAGGGAGAGGGAGAGAGTGAGATGAATATCAAATTTGTTTTGTTCCAATGATGTGGTCGGCCAAGGGTGATGGCTTTGGTGAAGCCCTTTGTGTAACTCCCATTTTCCTTAACCTCCCTCCTTAATGCTCCACTTGGGGGTTTCATCCATGAGATGAAACTCCCAAGGCTCCAACGGTGTGCAATGGTATGCATTTGTGTATCCTTGTATAACCTTCACAAACCCACCACCTCTTCCTTAATGGCCCATTTGGGGGTTTCATCCATGGGGTGAAACTCCCATGTGCCCAACGGTATGCTTGGCTTGCATTGTGTAGCCGTCCACCTCCCATTGATTCTCCATCTGGGGGTTTCATCTATGAGATGAAACTTCCCACCCCGCCCAAGCCCCCCCCCCCCTCCCGTGTGCCCTTTGTTTGAATTTGAAATAACCAAAACCCCTCACCTCTCCATTAATGATTCAAGTGGGGGTTTCATCCATGAGATGAAACTCTCATTCCAACGTGTACCCTTAGGTTTTAAATTGTGTAACCCCCAAAACCCTTTCATCCAACTCACCTAACTCATATAATTTAATTCAAATCTATTCAACTCACTTAACTCATCATCTTAAAATCAACTCAATCACTTGATTGCATTCCCATTTGATTCAGCCCCAATTAAGTTAGGCTTGAACTCACTTGGTGGTCAACCAAGTCAACTATGACCCATTGGGTCCCAATTGGGCATTTTGACCCAATTAACAAGTTTGACCCAATTGAATACATCTTACCCATTTATTTCAATTGAAACGATATTCATAACCCGTTGGGTCTTAATTGGGCAATTGACCCAACACCTTACCCATCTAAGGTCCATATCATTTAAATTCACAAATTAAATGGGCAAATTCATATATATTGATAACCTAAAAATCCGGGGTGTTACACTAGCAGACGCTCTATCTACCACCGACCATGCACCACTTCCCATTACATGGGAATCCACCAACGTCGTTTACATTTTTCAAATATCCATGTAAGATCTAGGGAAACCAAAAGGAAATTGGAAAGGGAGGGAAAAAGAAAGAAATAAAAGAAAGGAAAGGAAAAATAAAGAAATAAAAGAAAGGAAAGGAAAAAGAAAGAAAAGAAAATGAAGAAAGAAAAGAGAGAAAACAGAGAAGAGAAAGAGGATCCCCGACCACCCCTCTGATTCCCTCAATCTCACCCTCTCACTCACATCTCAGTCCTGAGCTCGACAGTGAGCCTTCTCCCTTCTCTACTGACTTCATCTTCTCTGGAAAGGAAGAAGAAACGAGACAAAGAAGAAGGAGAAACCGAGCCGACAAGGAGCGAAGGAAGCAATGAGCTCGTCCTTCATCCACTTGGGCACACCTGCGAATTCTTCGAGGTAGGTGGATTTATTGTGTTTGCAAGTGAACATAATCACACTAGGATGTTTATAGGACATGTGTGAATGGATTTAAGAATTGGAGGACCAAGATTAATGAACATATAAGTGGAGGGAAAGCATGGAAAATGAATCCATGGGTTCATACTTAACCTAGTCGACATATCGACTCTGTCGATATCTCGTCTGGAACAAGAATCCAGTGAATAAAAATCTCGAGTATCAAACTAAAAAGAAATCAAACCCAGGATGACACATTACCAGTGTCTCGGCCTAGGAATGACAGAAATAAGAAATGAGACAAACGGACGATGAACTGATCCCAAAATGACCCATCGACAGAGCCGATTTGTCGGTCTGAGTATGGCAGAGCTGGAAATGAAATAAAAGGTGATGAACTAATCCCAGGACGATGTATCAAGCAAGTTGATATGTCGGTCTGAAGATGATCTGAAATAAACATAAAGAGGACGAAGGAAGAACGAATCGGTGGACATATCGACTGTATCGATATTCCCACGGATCTTTGACAAATACATCGACCAGACCAACATATCAGCCTGGGTATACTAAAATGAAATAAAAAAACAATGAATTAGTTCAAGGACGATGTATCGTCGGAGTCGATATATCTGCATGTGAACACAGAATGAGTATGAATATGAAGAGACCAAAACCCAGAGGACATGTCGACAAAGTCGACCCCTCGGACATATGCACCAATATTTGTATCGATTAGATACATATGGGTTGAAAACAGTGAACAAACACGAACAATGACCGATCAAACTCAGAAGGACACGTCGACATTGCTCGACACTTTGGACCATTGAACCCCTAGATGCATCGACTGAGTCGATACATGTGGACTGAGAACAACTGGAAAATATAAACTAAAACAAATAGAACCCAGTCGACATATCGAGATGGTCGATATGTCGGCTGTGTCCAGAGTGCGATGTATCGACAATGTCGATATGTCGGCCTGAATCATGGACAATTTCATAAGACTAATACATTTGATGATTAATCAGATGCACTTGGAGTCTCTTAGAATCTGAAGATCATACAGATGACCCTTAGGTCGTGATTTAACCTACATAATTGGAATTAGAAAGATTTTACATTCTAATGACATGAAATTATGATTTGAAACATGTACATGGACAAAAGGAATCGAGGATAATCCCGACGCCGTTTGAGCAACCGCTTGAGTTCCCCCTTAGTTGATCATTCCAAATCAAGTAGGATTTCCTACTTTATTGAAGCATAGAAGTGTGAAATTGCTTATCATTTCTATATTTGTATTTTCTTGAAATTATAAGTTTCGAATTATGAAAATGTGATCATTTCAACCTGATTTGTATTGAGTTAGATTACTATAGTATTTTCATGTATTGCAAAAGTATTTGAACTATATGATGCATGATTTGTCATCATAATTGCATACATGTACCTCATGCATGGTTGCATGGGAGGGATTTACATTACCGAGCAAAGAAGGAAATGTCCGGACCTCGCTTGGTCTCGTGTATATTAATAATACAAGTGTTAGACTTTGGCCCTGTCCTTGTGTATGGTTGTTACATCATTAATTAGGCCAAATAGCTCTTGGGTAGGTCCCGAAACCCTGCGTAGAGGGAGTAGGCCACACTCCATCGATAGTCTCGGTTAAATTGTGGATTTGTAACAGCACCCTGGTGGTTGCCGCCTCAAATGCTGTGGACATAAGTGTAACGCCCCGTCCTTTTTCACTCGTTGAAATTTAGAGTATTTTTTTTTTTATAAATGAGTGAGAGAGAGCGGGAACATCACGACGCCAGCTAAATTCGAGTTTCCAAAACCCGACCCTTAACTGGCAACCCTTATGTGTGCGTGGACTAAGTCCACTAAGAAGGTTCACATGCTTACAAATAATTGCAGAAAAACATATGGATAAGATTTCATCCATAACCATGACATCAATATTAAGTAAGGAAGTCAATCACATAAAATTAACTGAATCAAACCATGGCAAAATAAACTAAGTTATTACAATCCCAAAATGCCAGTTATCTCAATACATTGTTCCAAATTCAATTAAGTAAAATAAGCATAAGCTGCCCAAGCTTCTAAGCTTGGCTTCTTTCACGTCCCATGTCCTTTCCATTTCATGTTCCATCATCTAAAGGGTAGAAGTAGGGCATTAGTCAACGCGCCCAGTAGGAATTCCAAATAGGGTTATATACACATAGGATCAATATGAAAATCTTGATAAATATATCAAATGAAAACAGTAAACCATCTCATAGTATTAAGAAACAATGCATGAAATCATATCCAAATCATGCTAATGTATGTGCCATGTCATGGGTGTCATATGCCAATGATCCCTCACCCAATCTCCATATACAATCACAATACATATCACGTCAATGGTTTTCTTGATATAATGAAAACATATCAAGGTGTTCCCTTGTCCATTTACGTCTGCAGTGTTTTGTGACGGCACCACCAGGTCACTGTTATATCTTCCCACATATGTTAATCGGAATTACTGATGGAGCGTGGACTCCTCCCTCTGCACAGGGTTTTTGGACTGGTTACCCTGGAGCCCTTTGGCCCAAATTACGTCGTACCCCTATCTAGCAATCCCGGACAAGGCCAAAATATCAACGGTTCACATAGCTTCTTTCAAGCTAGTTTCCAAGCCCCAAGTCATGTCTGAACAACTCATAACTTGGCTTGCTGTCCCATATACTCCCTCCCATGCCATGCATGAGATCATGAATGCAATAATGCCTTTTCATTTCAAATCACATGTTACCATCGAAAACAGTTCATAATCGTATACATTTCTTAGATCAAAGTAAGTCATCATGTTTGGAAACACAAATTAGTAACACCATTATATATATAAGATCCATATGTATTCAATGAGGTAGGAATCCTACCAAATTCCAGTGTACTATCTTTGTTGTTTGTGAAGATACCAATCAACGATCACGTCACAACGAATCACTAGCCCTTTGCGAAATCTCTTTACCCTAATGAATTTAATCACATACATATGTCAATTTGATTATCCATTTAGTTTCTATCATCTCTACAACCTTCTAGATAAACTGAAGTTTCTAGAAAATATTCAAAAATTTAAACTTTTCAATTCAGTCGATTGAATCAGGGATTCGGTTGATTGAATCATGCTCAGCTACAGTTCTCTGCCTTACCGCAGACTTTCAATTGACTGAACTACACATTTAGTCGACTGAAACTTAACTCAGTACTTTTTATTCCTTGACTCGCTACCTTTCAGTCGACTGAATCACAGATTCAGTCTGCTGACTCTGAGTCAAACCCTTCGTATTCTTGGTCAATCCTCTTTCAGTCGATTGAATCACAGACTCAGTCGGCTGACTTTGTATCAGTTTTACTGTGTGTTCGGCCAGTATAGATTCAGTCAGCTGAATCCTCAACCAACGGTTTTCGTGTTTGATAAGTAATCATTCAGTCGATTGAATCATAGATTCAGGCGGCTGAAACACGCTTGATCCTTTTACTTATTTGTTACGTCTAGTTTCAGTCGACTGAATCGTAAGATTCAGTCGGCTAAAACTCCCAAAAACTATATTTTGTCTTCGCCAACACCAGTTCAGTCGACTGACTATTTGTCAGTCTCGTTTGTTTGATTCCTTGGCTAGACGCTTCCTCATGAATCCATTTGTTATTAATTTAAAATATATTTAACAACATCCATACAACTCTTAGCTGGTTTTACTCTACCCTTTAGTCAAAGCTAGAGTGCTTTCCATTTATCCTTTCAAACTTGTGCCATGGAAACATGATTTTAAACTCCATCCTTTGGTTGTTGGTTTTCAACACCTATCCATTCCTCGCATGGATTTCCAATTCCATGGCTCTATGATTGTTTTACCAGTCTTTTCAACCAAATACGGAATCCATAGTTTCGGCCACACCATGGCCAAAACTATGGCTTTCCTTGTTCTTAATCTTATTTGTTTAAACTCATACATACCTTCTTTCCTTCTCCTTCGTTTCTTCTGATCTGATTTCTTTCTTCTTTAGACCTTCCTCTTCCTTCCTTTGCCGGTCTTCTAAGTGTAGAGATGGTGTAAGTGGAAGAGAGATTGAGAAGAAGAAAGATCTCTTTGTCCCAAAGAATAAAGTTCGGCCAAGGGATGGAGTGTGTCCCTTAGTATACCTGTCCCAACTCTTTCACTTCCCTTCTTTAATATTTGTCCAACCAAGGAATTCCTTGGTTTAACCAAGAGGACACTTGGCTTAAGCTTAAGAGCTCCCTTTGACTTCCATCGAGTCATGGGTTTTCATCCCCATGAGATGGAAACTTTCCATCTTCCCTCTCAACTCACATTGAGATGGAAGCCTCCTCAACTTCCCATTCAACTCAACTCAACTCAGCATTAACTCTATTCCTTTGGACTCACCCATGGTTGACCAAGTCAACCATGGCTTATCCAACCATGCACTATATTGCATTTGGGTTCCACCTTGGCCATGTCACTCGATGATGTGGCACTTTGTCTTAGTTGGCTTCCATGCATGCCACATGGCAATGCCTGTAATAAACCGAATTTTTGATAAAATATATATATATATATATATATATATATATATATATATATTGGCATTTATTCATGCTAATTTGAAGCTTGATATAATAAAATGCCAAGTGGACCAAATTTTGGGACAATGGCCCAATTGGGCCATGGATTGGATAAAATCCATTTAATGGGTCAATGAGGACTAATCGGGTCAACGATGGTCAAAGTGGGCCCGATAGCCATGTGGGGCCCAATGGATCAAAATCGGTTCAAACCCTAAGGTAAGTGGAAAAGGAGGGAATCTAATTGGGCCATGGGCCCAATGGTTACCCAATAGACCTTGAATTAGAATTGGTTCATTTAATCGGGCAACGGTAAGTAATTGGGTCAAGATTAGTCAAATTGGGTCAAAGGGCCATATGGGACCCAATGGACCAAGGTAATTAAGCCCTAAGGTAAATGGGTAAGACAAGAATCTAATTGGGCCATGGGCCCAATGGTGATCCAATAAGAGGGATACATTTAAAAAAGTTTAAATCACCTAAGTTAGGTGATAAATGGACCAAGGTGACATGGCCAATGGGGCCCACCTCCACCTCACCCATGGAGGTGGCGTGGTGGACCCAAGAATAGTGGGGCCGACCACCATGGTTGACTTGGTCAACCATGGGTGGATCTTATAGAAGGAATTTAATGGAATTAAATGAAATATGGGGCTTAATTAACTTAACCTAAAAATCAAATTGATCTAAGTTAATTAACCTAATCTAAATTGGTCAAATGGTCAAAACCACTCCAACAAACACAAACCACTCTTAAGAAACACAAAATAAAAACCATGGGGCTTAAATGGTGGATTGGGCTCAACCACCACCACCAAAGTCAAGCTAGCCCATGATTGGTTGGTGAGGGAATTAAATGTTGAGTAAAGGCCACTCCAACCACCTCCACCTCCTCTCCAACTAACCCATTCCACTCTAGCATTCCTCACACACCAAGATCGTCACCCACCTTGCAAAGGAAGAGAAGAAAAAACTTAGAAGAAAAAGAAAAGAAAAGAAAAGGAAAAGGCTAAGTATTGACCCACCACCTCAAGATAAACAATTGAAACACCTTTCTCATCACCTTCCCCTCTCCCTCTCTCAAGCAAACCCACTCAACCCTAGCCGATCCAAGCATGTCCCACCATTGATCAAGCACATCTAGCCGATCAAAGATCAAGAGGAAGGAGAGAAGAGGCTAAGGAAATCAAGAGGAGCGACAAAGACCGGAGGAGCCGTCGGATCCGTAAGTATTTCTAAACAAGAGTTTAGATTTTTGTTTATGGTTAAAAAGGGAATCCATTTATTAGATAATGGCCAAAAACATCATGGGCCTTGGATCTAAGATCCATCAATGGAAGATTAAGAAATGGATAAACTTAGAGATAGATAGATTAAATGAATGGATGACCATAGGTTCGGCCATGTAGCATGGCCGAACCCCATGGTGAATGATGGGTAATTTAATTAAGGTTTGAAGGTTTAAAATGGTGGAGAAGGATTTATGATATTTAGTTTTCAAGTGATTTAAATGGTGATGATTTAGTGATCTATGAGGATTAGGACCCTTAGATGCTCAATGGTTGATGTTTTCTAAAATTTGAAAATTGGTATGTGTGATTTTCAAATGGGTGCTAAAAGATGGAAGTGGTGGAGTAAATAAGTTTGAATTATGGAGGTAATGAGGAAATGATTGGTGGTAGAAGGATTTTAAATGTAATTAAAAATTCAAAAAAAAAAAATGAGGAAAGACATCATGGGTTCAGCCATGGTGTATGGCCGAACCCATACCCATGTTTTTAGGTCATTCATGGGCTAAGTATGGTTTATATATGTGGTTAAACGAAATGGAAATTAGGTTAAGTTAATGATGAAATTTAGATGGATTTACAAAGTGTATGATATTCTTTTTAGAGGGCCAAAATGAATGAGGATTATTGATTTTAAAAAAAAAAATGGATGTCTTTTGGACAAAAACATTGGTCTAAGAATGGCATCAATGGATGATGAGCCATGAACCATGGGTTCGGCCATGGTGTATGGCCGAACCCTTGGTGGTATTTAATAATTTTTTTTTTATGATGGGAAAGTATAGAAATTGGTTAAGAAAAATGGATAGATTGTATGGATGTTTCAAGTATGATATGTGATGTTGGTGATTTAAATGGATGATTTAATTTTCATTAGAGGTATGTTTAAATGGGTAAATGAAACCAAGAAAAATGGGGAAAAGAAACATGGGTTCGGCCATGGTGTATGGCCGAACCCATGACCCAAATTTTGATCAATTTTAGGTTAAGGTTAATGCATGTATCAATGCCTAGGAGTTTGTTTTAACGGGCCAAAAAGAATGAAGATTTGTGATTTTAAAATTGGATTATTTTGGGACAAAACCTAGTCTTTAAAAATGGTGAACCTTAGGTTAGTGATTAGTGGATTTTTAATAAATGGAAAATGATGTAGAAGAATGCTAGATTTTAATGGACTTATAAAAATGATATTGAGGTTTTAATGGAATGAAAATGGGGACTTGAATGGATAAATTAAATTCATTGGAGATTGGATTAAAGGGAGTAAAATGGACCCAAGGGAATGGAAAATAGGCACCATGGGTTCGGCCATGGTGTATGGCCGAACCCATGACCCATTTGGAGGTCATGATTATGGCCAATCATGTGCACGATCTATCGTTTAGAATAGGACAATACTATCGTGAAGATGATTCATCGTCTGGGATATGGCCGATCCAATCATGATGTAACACCCCGGATTTTCAAGTTATAAATATTTTTGGAAATTACCCATTTAATTTATGAATTAATAGATATAGACCTTAGATGGGTAAGTTGTTGGGTCAAATGCCCAATTAAGACCCAACGAATGGTGGTTATGTTTCAATTGAATTAAATAGGTGAGATGTATTTAATTGGGTCAAAATTGTTAATTGGGTCAAAATGCCCAATTGGGACCCAATGGGTTGTGTTTGACTTGGTTGACCACCAAGTGAGTCCACGCTTAATTAGGTTGGGGCTGATTTGAGTTGGAAATGGAATCAAATAATTGAGTTGATTCAAGTGAATTAAATGGGTTGAATTAAAGAGGTGAGTTGAGTTAAATGGATGAGTTGAGTTAAATGAGTTGGATGGGAAGTTATGGGGATATTCATCTCAAATGAGTGGAGTGGGAAGATGAGGGTTTTTTGTTGTTTCAAAGAACAACTCAAGGCATACACGTTGGAATGGGAGTTTCATCACATGGGATGAAACTCCAATTATATCATTAATGGGGAGGTGAAAAGTCTTGGGGGTTACACAAGCCTACACCAAGGCTTGCACGTTGGAGGCATGGGGCTTTCCATCTTGAGAGCCAAGCCGTTGGGAGTGTTTCACCTCAAGGATGAAACCTCCAAATGGATCATGAATGGAATATGACTGTTTGGTGTTGTTACACAACCCAAGCCAAGACACACCGTTGGGCACATGGGAGTTTCATCTCATGGATGAAACCCCCAAATGGGCCATTAATGGAGAGGTGGCTATTTTGTGTTGTTACACAAGCCAAGCCAAGGCTACACCGTTGGAGCCTTGGGAGTTTCATCTCATGAATGAAACCCCCAAGTGGAGTATTAAGGAGGGAGGTAAATGGAAATGGGAGTTACAAGGGGTGTCACCAAAGGACACCACCCTTGGCTGAATTTCATTAACCAACAAAAGAGTGGAGTTTCATTTCACGCTCTCTCTCTCCCTCTCTTGGCCGATCCACTCTCAAGGCAAGAACACTTAAGAGAATTTTTATCTCATTCTCACCCTCTCTCTCTTGGACAAAGGAGAAAAGACTTAAGAGTTTTCTATCTTAAGCCTCTCTCTCTCTCAAAACCACACTCTTGGCTGAACCCTCTTCTTGAAGTTTCATCTCAAGACCTCTCAAGTTCACACACTCGGCCAAGAATCAAGGAGGAAGAAAAGGCTAAGGAAGAGGAAGATCAAAGGAACAAGAAAGAGAGAAGGAAATCGGAGGAGTCGCGGAATCGGTAAGTACCCAAGGAGATGTTTTATTAAGTAAGATGGTCAAGGAACATGGTCCGGCCATTGCATGGCCGAACCCTAATCTTGTTGTGGCTAAGGACTTAGGCATTACCATATGGGAAATGGTGGATGATCAAGGATCATGGTTTGGCCTTTGCATGGCCAAACCCTAAGTTCTATGTATAAGAACCCTCAAAGATAAAAGGGGTGGATGAGGTTCGGCCATGATGTATGGCCGAACCCCATCAAAGAATGTGATCATGCTAATTTAATCTATGAGAGAAGGTGGTGAACCATAGGGTTCGGCCATGTTGTATGGCCGAACCCCATGGAAGGCTATTGATAATTTTAAAAGGTTTTATATGGATTTATGTTGGTGACTTTAAAGAGTTCTAAAGGAGGGAAACAATGGAATAATATTAATCATTTTAAAAGGGGTCTCAAAGGTGGTAAATGGTAAAGAACCATGTACCATGGGTTTGGCCATAGTATGAGGCCGAACCCCATGAAGAAATGTAATGGATGAATTATGGATTCTTGGGTTGAAAAGGATGACCTAAGGTTATGATTAAATTTCCCATGGAGGGACTTGTGTTATGTATTAAAGATTGTAAATAATTAAAGGAGAAGATGGGAAAATGAGACATCATGGGTTCGGCCATGGTGTATGGCCGAACCCGATGAACCATTTTTAAATAGGGCAATTGGTATTAGATCTTGATTTGATGAACCATTTATGTAACTAGGTGTATGGATCAGATATGGACCCAAGTATGGGTAACTTAAATATGTGATTACCATGTAAGGAAAGAATGGCCAAAAAGGGAAATTAAAGGACCATAGGGTTCGGCCATGGTGTATAGCTGAACCCCATGGATCATGTGTTTGGATTAAAGAACTATGTATGGATCATTTTTGGAACATAAGCCTTATGAAAATATGCAAGGTAAATAGCCATGGATAGAATAATGGCAAGGATGTAATTAAGTGAAAATAATGGACCATGGGTTCAGCCATGGTGTATGGCCGAACTCCATGGGGAATGTTTGGTAGACTTAGGATTCTACCTCTTTGAAACCATGGTTATGTAATATGGTTTAACTTCTTATTTTGATGGTTTATGTTGTAAAAATGTTATGTTTCAAATATGAGATTTTAAATGCCATGATTTGTACAACTGCATAGCATGTGGACATTTGCATGTCATGCATGGCATGGGAGGGATGATATGTAACCGGAGATCCACACTCTGTCGGGGCGTCCGTAATACAATCGTGGGGGATACCTTGATGAGGAGTTTTCCATCAAGAGGTAATTGGAGACCACACTCCGTCGGGGCGTCCGTAAGACAATTGTGGGGATACCTTGATGATGAGTTTTCCATCAAGAGGGTACTATGTTTGTTTGATACCTTGATGAGGAGCTTTCCATCAAGAGGATGTTTTGTATGGCTGATGGGTGGGACTCATTGCATATGATAGCATGGCATGGCATTGCATAAGCATGATTATGATCTCTATTATCATGCGATGTTTCTGGTTTTTATCTGTATGATTGGACCTCTATTATCATACACTATTTTTGATACAATGCTTTATAAGTATGGTATGATTTATTATATCTGGATTTGATATATATTTTATCTGGATTTTTGGTACTAACCCATGTGTTAGCCTTAGTTGGAATACCTACTGGGTGCGTTGTCTAACGCCCTACTTCTACCCTAGTTGATGACACAGGGAAAGAATGGAACGAGGAACAAGATCGGAGCCAAGCTTAGGAGCTTGGATGATTAAGTTATATTTTGTTTAAGTTATTCATGGACTATGTATTTGAATAGCTAGCATTCGGGATTGTAATAATGTAGTTATATTTGCTATGGTTTGGATGGTTAATATTGGATATTTAACTTAAGGTAATTATTATTAAGTGATGGATGTCCTTGCTATCTAAAATGGAATAGAATTGTTATTCTATTATTATTTTCACATATATGTTTTATTCCGCATGTTAACTTGAGTACGTATGAACCATTTTAGTGGACTTGGTCCATGCAAACGTATGGTTGGCCAATTAAGGGTCGGGCTTTGGAAGCTCGGACTTAGCTCGCGTCGTGGCATCCCGCGTTCTCTCACTCTTCTATTTATAAAAAGAAATAGACTTTGATTTCGGCGAGTGAAAAAGGGCGGGGCGTTACACGTGATCATGATTAATCAACAGGACTTAACCATAGTTCTCGATTGAAAGAACCATGTCAAAACTAGTGTGGCTCAGGACGATACAATCGTCAGTTGGCGACCTATCGTGGAGATCTTGTCACGATCCATCTGGCGCATGACCTATCGTCAAGGATATGGCCGACATATCGGGATCACGATGCTTTGGCTTGGTTCTTAAATGTTTTGGTTTGGACAAACACTGTCAAATTCAACTGGTCCCAGGACGATCCTATCATCAGTGAATGATCCATCGCCACTAATTTGCACGATCCATCGTGGCTCATGATCAATCGTTGGGTGACCATTTTTGAAACGTTGGAATGCATTTATTGTGCAATGGTCATATTGGTGGAGAACAATTTTGAACCACCATGATCCATCGAGAGTACGATTGATCGTCCGCTTCAAAAATTTTGGATTTGCTTATTTAAGCTCCGAATTTTCTTTGAGGGAGTTAGAGCTTTTAACATTTGAAAAATCAGAGGAATTTTTTTGAGATTCTTACCTTCCTCCCTCTCTCTCTTTCAAAATCATATATGGTAAATCATTTTGGAAATCCAATCATTATTCATTAAGATTAAGAGAGAAAAAATAAAACTAGCTCTAGGATTCAACTTGCACATCTACATTCCTAGAATCTATCTCCCAAATACAAGGTACATCTTCATCATCAACAAGATCACATTGGGAGACATATTCAAGAAATACATCTACATCAAGCTTGAGCTTCAAAGGCAAGTGTTTCTTTGTGTTTTTAATTTCATCATCTTGTGAAGTAGACTAAGGCAAGGAAGCTTGAACCACTATAAAAAATAGAGGGATAAGAAGTAGACTGGGTTTGGTCGAACCTTTCAAAATTAGGATTGTGTAGGTGAAATTCCCCACATAGTGAGTGCATTTGGGATAACTCAAGATTGGGTGAGTCCAACAATGGATGTAAGTTTGTTTAAACCGAATTACTATATATCTGTCCATGTGCTTGATATTTTGCCAAATTGCTATTGGTCTAACCTTTAGTTAATATTTCATTTTAATTACAATATTGCCATTATACTTATCCATAGCCATTTACCTTCCTTATTTTTCATATATTTATAAGATTGCCATCCATGGCTAATATAACCCATTTTAGCAAGTATTTACAACCTTGCCATTGCCTCCAACAACTTAGGCTTAGGTTCCAATACATAGATCCATTTATTTATTTTAAACATCCATAACCGATTTCGTCAACTTATGTTTGAGTTTCAAAACATAGTTCCATTAATTACCATATTGCCATCAAGCTATAATTCCATTATTCTCACCCTTCATCCCTTGGTTTAGGTTTCTAAAACCGATCCATAAATTTATACATTATACATAACACTCCAATTATAGAAACTTTCCAAATTTAATCTCCACCTTCCATAATTAGATCAGGATTCAAAACACCTAACAATTCCATAATTAGAAAGTCCTTAAATAGAAATTTTCTAAATTAATATCCAATTCCATAATTAGAAGGTTTCCATACTTATCATAAATCCTTCCATAATTAGATAGTTTCTAAAATTTAAACTCCACCTTCCAAAAATAATTATCATACATTAAAATTACCATAACTACTCCATGGGGTTCGACCATACACCATGGCCGAACCCTATGGTTTTCATCATTCTTAAGTCCATAATAGATTCACCAAAGTCGTTCCATGGTTTACAACCACAAACATATAATCAATAACCTTCCACTAAAACCATACAATAACCATGATCCTTCCCAATTTTCTTCCATAAAATAACCAACAATATTTCATGGGGTTCAGCCCCTTCACCATGGCCGAACCCTATGATTTATCAACCTTTTCTTAAACCATTTTAAATCCCTTTTAAAACATGCATAATCAGTCCATGATTTTCATCATTAAAGTTCCATAATTAAACCATGTTTTTCCATGGGGTTCGGCCATACATCATGGCCGAACCACATGGTCCATTCTTTCCATTAAAATCATCATATTCATCCCTCAATCTTCTTTCATGGGGTTCGGCCATACACCTTGGCCGAACCCTATGGTTCCTTATTTCATTAAAACAAATTAATCACAAACCATAAAATTACTTACCGGTTCCGCGACTCCTTCGGTTTTCCGTCGGTGGATCTTGTTCTTCTAATCCTTCTCCTTTCCTTAGCCTTTTTCCTCTTAGATCTTCCCCTCTTGCTGGCTTCTTTTCCTTCTCTTTGATGTAGTCTAGAATAAGAACTTGTGTGAGAGAGAGAGAGAATCGGCCTAAGGGGTTATCTCCTTATATAAGCTCCAATTAATCTAAATGGGGAATGTGCCATGTGGCCCTCCCTTGCTTAGATTAACAATTGCAGACCTCCCTTGCTTAATCTAGTAACCTCCCAATCGGCCAATGCTAAAAATAAATATAGTAATGCCGTGAGCCCTTGTGTTCCCCGTTTTTTACACATATACCATATTGTAGATCAGTTTTGACCTTGTTAACTTCTAAATCAGGAAAAGTGGTAACTACAAAGTGTATCCCTTGAAGTCTTCTTTCCAACGCAAAAAGAATCAAAGCAATCGGACATTAGAGTGGAACTTTATAACCAAAATACTGAACATATGTCAAACCTTCCTTATTTTTCTCCCTTTCTTATTTTCTTTCTTTTTCCTTAATCCCTATTTAGAATGTGCTATGTGCCCTTGCTCCCTTCTTTAATTACCTCATGCCGTGTGCACTTGTTTGCCTCTTATAAAACCTTCCCTTAATCAAGAATAACAAGTGCCATGCGCCCCATGTTTGCCTCTATAAAACCTTCCCTTAATCCCAACTTAGAAGGTGCCAAACCCTTTCTTTCTTATTTAGTAATTCCTAGTATCACTCCAACACCTCATGCGCATATCTCAAAGATATTCATATCTCTTCATGCGACCATGCATCCTTTCTTAGATTCCATTCCATGCGCATATCATGGATTTATTATCTCATATACACGACCATGCAATACTATCTCCTTCATTATTTATATAATATTGCAATACCAATTTAAATTCAACTCCATTTAATTTTTATTGGAAACAACTCCAAAACCGTTGGGTCTTAATTGGGTCATGGCCCAATTCTTTATCCACTTAAGGTCCATAACCTATGTTCACAAATTAAATGGATTATTTTCATACAAAAATAATTAACTGAAAATCCGAGGTGTTATAGCTTGAGCTTCAAAGGCAAGTGTTTCTTTATGGTTTTAATTTCATCATCTTGTGAAGTGGACTAAGGAAAGGAAGCTTGAACCACTATAAAAAATAGAGGGATAAGGAAGTAGACCGGGTTTGGTCGAACCTTTCAAAATTAGGATTGTGTAGGTGAAATTCCTACTCTATTGTGAGGGTGTAATTCCCCACATATGAGTGCATTTGGGATAACTCAAGATTGGGTGAGTCCAACAATGGATGTAAGTTTGTATAAACCGAATTACTATATATCTGTCCATGTGTTTGATATTTTGCTTCTGTGAATTCTAAATTAATTGGCACACCCTCTTGTTCACACAACACCATTTCATCGTGATTAACATTGTCATTTAGCTTCATTAATTTGTGTTAATCAAGAAATTTTGCATAGGATCGAAAAAATCAGGGATTGCTCTATTCACCCCCCCACTCTCAACAATCGGGCTCGAGCACTCGGGAACTTTCACTCCCCAAAATCTTCATACCTTCATCTTGGAATTCTTTAATGGGCTTTTGAGCATGTTGAACTTGAGGCATGGTCCCACTTTCATCAAATATTGTGAATTTACCACGATTAAGAATTCAAACTCCAAAATAATTAGCGTAATTCAAAATCTCATAGTTGAATTTGAATTATGGTAATTTACAATCATTTCCAAATTTTTGTGGTAAAATTCACATACTTTCCAAAAATAGCTCTTTCGGCCAATTTCTTCATTTTTCTTCATTTTTCTTCTATTTTCACTTATTTTCTTGAATTTCTCCATTTTTATGGGCGAAACTCCAAAGTCCCATTAAACATATCAAATACACACAAAACAAGGGCTAACTAGTCTGACATCTAAGGGTAAAATGGCCATTTTTCAGTTTTCATTAAATACCCCAAACTTAGATTTTGTTAGTCCTCGAGCAAAACAAAAACTAAAAACTAAAAATTAAAATCCTAATCTAATTCTAATCTACACCACTGTCGCTGGCACTCTTGATCGCATTTAGCGTATGCAACAAGGCTTTAAACCCCTAGGTCATCTTTAGTGGACGAGTTATAGTCTCGTGAGGGTTTCCAGTGATGATACCCACAAACATCAAATTTCAACAAAAATATCCAAATAAGAATTCAAACATCATACAATTCCAAATTTATTTTACAAAATTTATACCCGGAGTGTAGTGTGTGGTTGTCAAATATTAATATAGCCTTCTTTTTTAAAACACACATAAGTTTGGCAACCACCATTTGCAAATGCGTTTCGACTCCAAATCTCACAAAGGTATATCACTCAGAATAAAAGTCACTTGGAGATTGGGTTATATTTTTCGCTCATGTATATGTGAGTGGAGTTTATGTTCACAAAGCAAATTTCTCACATATATATAAAGATCTCATGAATAGAAAGTCATTTTCTTGAGAACGTTGAATCAAAACACCATTATTCTTCTTCCTGTATTCTTCACATAAATACTATACTACACTTAGGATCAATGAGGTCTTTCGTATAGGACGAAATGTGGCTTAGGACCGGGTCAATCAAGGAAGGGATAAAAGATTCAAAAATTAATACTTTGATTAGAGAAGGTTAGAGGTCTTCAATATTGTAAATAAGATATTTATTCCTCTATTTTTCTTTCAGCACTCTCAAAGCATATTTTTCTTTCTCTTTTTTTTTTTTTCAATTTCATCATCATTTCTTTTTCAACATCCATTTCTGATGTATGTATGTTCCCTTTCTCTTTTTCTTTTCTTTTTCACCATATACTTTTTTTTTCTTTCACTAACCATCCCAATTTCATCCCTAACCTCTTCTCTTTTGAAAATGGGTCATGGATATGCAATATTGACTCAAACTCCATAACCGAAGTTGTGTTTGGTAAATACGGCTAATAAAAACACACTAACTCTATAAGGCTGAACTTGGGAACTAATAAGATAATATGACCAATACAGGTAGGCTTGAATGTAACGACCTGACCCAAACTAGTTTGTAATAGTCTAATAACAACTTAATTGGGCAGGATTTTATCGGGTAACTGGGTATTTCTAGTAAATTGTTTAATCATTGCTTGAAATTGCTTGAATGTGTGTCAAATGATAAAATTCTGAGTTCTAGACCTATTGAGCACTGAAATGTTACATTTTTACCCCTGATTATTAGACTAGTTAGCCTTAATTTTGTATATATTACATGCATTTAATGTCATTTTCTAGTTTTGTAGATAAAAACGGAAAGTTCAGGAACACAATCTCAAATCAGTGGATAATTGCAAGTTTAGAGCTAATGGGAGACCTAGAATTTTTATGATTAATTTCATTCCACTTTTAGGGTTTTTATGTAAATTGGTTAGTCTAGATCCATCTATGAGAGTCTATATTAAATAAATATTTTAGATTTTAAAGTGGTGAAGTTAATTATTAAATTCTGGAAGAAAGAACATGCAATTCAAGAGGTAAAGGTTGGAATTCATGATCCATGGGCTAGAGCCACTTCAATTGGGCCAAGCTAAGGTTCACAAGCCATTATTGGGCCAAGCCACAAGCAGTCCATGAGCATATCACAGTTGGACCGGGCCAATGTGCACTTCAAAGTCCAACAAAGACCCAAGTCCTAAAGCTCAAGTCTAAGATCCACTGGAGGCCCATGTGCTCATTTATAGATCCAAAACCAAAGCCTATAACCCATTCACACGCCCAAAGCCTTGTTCATCTCCTTGTCATCCTCACCATCCACTCTCCATCTTAAATCTTGACCATTCATCTCATGCATCAAAATTAGTTAAACCATAGAGCTACCACCTTTCCATATCCATTGCATACATTCATCATCTTAGATTTAGACCATTCAATTCACCCATCATCATGATCAACCTTTCAATCTTAAACCTCCATTAGGAAACTTACCTTTTATAAAATGTATTTTGACCAAATTACCTTAGAACCATTAGATTTAGATCCCATTCAATCCTAGTCATTCATCCATAAAACCTAGATATAGGATAACTTGGAACCCAAGCAAACCCTATCCACTCCATGTGCATATGTCATGTCATGTACACATCACACACTCAATCCAAAACACTCCACACAATTTTCTTACTAAAAATTCTCCATGCACTTAGACCAAAACCCATCTAGATACATTCTCAAAATCCAAAACACCTCATCATCCCAATTTTTCCACCTCCACACGATTTTCTCATATCTTGTCCACCTAATTCGAAATCTCCATGTAGTCAACCCTCCACATCACAACCTATCATCTCATCGATTCATTCACTCCAACTTTAGATCTCATCCATTCATTACATTGCATTGCATTAAAATTCTAAACACATGCAAAACTCGCCCATGCCCTATTTTCTATCATAAATCCAAATTTTCTCTCATCCTTTGCTTAACCACCAAGCCAACCTTTATCCCAAGCAACCCAAATTCGTGTATGCCTTATAAACCCAAGGCTTGTTTTGTATCATTTTGCAGATTTTTAAATGTGCACTTAAAAATTGTTGGAAATATGCATATTAGGCTAAGGTGAGTGCCTAATCGCCTCCTTTTAATTTTTATTTTTATCGTGCATTCATATAGAATTTTTTTTAAGGGCGTTTTTTAATTCACATGCATATCTAAATTGCTCATGCATATTAGGGTCCTAGATTCATGCATTAGTTAGATTTGTTTGATAATTGTTTTGCATATTTGCTTGATGCTTGCTTTGGAAAAGTAGGATTGCATTCACAATATCTAGAAAAATGGTTCATGCATCTCCTAATAAAATCAATTAAGGAACCATTAGGCTAGATTTTACGGTTTCATTCTCATTAGGAACCTTTTTAATTCAAATTGATTTTTGTAACCAACGAATAATTTATCTACAAGAATGATGTCTAAGGTTAGTTCTCTGTCACCAAGGCATGAGGTCGAGCATGTCTAAGGATAAGTTGGGACGAGAATCCATTTGTGCTCCCCCACTTACCTAGGTACTTACCTGGCCATCTTGTGGTTAAACTCTCTTCGAAGATTTAGATTATTTGAAAAGAAAAGTAGGAGCAAGTCTAAGACAATTTTTAGGGTCCTATTAGCAGCCAATAAAAATTCAATTTCTCTTAAATAAATTTGAATATAGATTTAGGCATTTTCTTGTGTGAATTTGTTTGAATGTGAATGATCGTGTTTTGTGTATGCTTAACTGGTCTCGTGACTCCACCAATCGCTTCGTCAGAGTTACACCTCTTATCAGTACATCGATTGTTGCGTCCGGAGCTCAGTCATAGCATAGACAATCCACCTACTTCACCACTCTCATCATCTTCATTTTCATCACTACCATCATCACCAATGGTAGAGGGAGTTGAGGAGAAAACTCTCCAAGATTACTTCTCGCCAGTAACAGCCAATACTCCATCATGTATAGTGGTACCTGCAACCAATGTCACCTTTGAACTTAAGCCAACTCTTTTGCATCTTTTACCAACCTTTTGTGGTTTTGATAGAGAGGATCCATACCTCAATGTCAAAGAATTCTTAGAGATCTACGCCACCATTAAAATTCAAGGAGTCACTGATGAATCTATTAGACTTCGATTATTTCTTTTCTCTTTCAAAGAAAAAACAAAATCTTGGTTAAATTCTTTACCTACAAATTCCATCACTACTTGGGATCAGCTAGTTAATAAATTTTTGAACAAGTTTTTCCCTGTGTAAAAAACAAATGCCCTCAAGAAAGAAATGATAAACTTCAATCAGAAAGAGGGTGAACAATTCTGTGAATCATAGGAAAGATTCAAAGATATATTTGCAAAATATGCCCCCTTCAAATTTAGAAATACAATTGTTGAATTTTGAATTTAAAATTGTGAGAAACAAATTATGGAAATTAATTTGTTAATTCAAAATCATAGTCCAAAATTCGTGTGGCCTAGTGGGACCCACGCCCTTGGATGAAATTTGTAATTGATGGCTTGGTAAAATTCGTTTGGCATAGAGAAAAAGGCGAGAAAACTAATCTAAATGAGAGAACTTCTCTCCATGGCAGACTATGCATTGTAAAAGGAGAGGATTTTCGTTGGAGGCCATATACACACGACACCAACAAAAATACAAGTTTTTTTTCTCCATTGGACGTCTCTTTCTCTTTCCTCTTTTCAAGCTTGGGTTTTGGGGTTCAACCTTCTTCTCCAAAGAGGTATGTTGATTTTTCTTTAATAAAATTTGTTTTAAAGATGGTAAAAATCAAATACTTGATTTGTGAATCATCTAACCCTTTTTAGATTTAATTCTACAAGTTTAGAAATTAAATTCGAATTTTAGAATATGGTTTAATTAGTGAAAAATGTTGCAATAAGAACTCTCAAATCTGCAGTCCCATTTTTTGCGCGCTGTCGTAAAAAAAATTCATATATGGGGTTCCCTATGGAATTTTTTAACAGAATTTATTTTGTTGGAAACTAGACTGATAGCTCTAGTTGCAATCCGAAATTGAGATTAAAAGAAGATGAATTGACACCCCAAATTAGGTCTGCAAGACGGACTAAATTTCTATCCCACATCCTAGATACAATTTGTTGTGCTTCACTAATTGGATCATAACTTAACCTTTCGATATTGAAATGATGCAAAATTTGTGCCTATTCTGCATAGACAAGGCGATCTATCTCCAGTTTAAGATTGTTTGAAGGAGGTTTGTTACCTCTGAATTTATCTGTAAGATCAATTTCAAAGGTCTAGAATTTAAGGCAATTTTGTAACAGTTCAGTCTAAGATATGTATTTGAGTTCTAGGAATCAAAATCGGGTGAAATTTGTGCTCAAACCCATGATAAGAGAGATACCTATCTCTAGAATTGTTTTGATAATTTAATAAATTAATTTGATGGTTCGAATTAGGTCTGTAAGCCATAAGTCCATGATATACTATAATATGTTTGGACATTGTAACTGTCGAAGTAATTTGGCCAGAACTCTGGCTAGGAATATCGTCTTGGGTTTCGAAAATAGTATTCAGAGTCCTACCTACTGGAGAAAGATGGGAATTTATTGATAAACACGCTGTTCTCAGAAAATTCTACAAGATGACCGAATTTTCACTATGTTATGATTTTCTTGTAAAAATATGTAAATTGTTGAAAACTTGGTTTTTTGGATTCTTATTTATTGGACCAAAACCCCTATGGTCTTAAGAGATTGACTCATTTGATTCTAAATAATTAGGAATCAAATTCCCAAGTGGTTTGCGAACTTGAAAATTAATTGTAGAGAATTTGGTTTGAAAACTTGGTGTTAAAGATTGGATATTGGCGTGAGGGAACCAACCTTAATATGTGTGGCGTGAGGGAACCAACCTTAATATGTGTGGCGTGAGGGAACCAACCTTGATATGTATTGTTCCTTTGTTGTAAATCTTCTTGAGGGAAACAATATACTCGTATGATTGCTTAGACATGTTATTTGGTGATCTAGATGGATTGATTGATTGCAAAGGGTTTAGGTTTATTGGAAGACTAAGAATTTTGCAATTGACTAGTAAATTTCGGTGCAAGCTCACTAATGTAAGGGAAATATTTTGGCTAACTGTTCGAAGCCGTTAGTATCTTAGTCCTCCCGAATATTTGATCTATTACTCGTCTTATTTGTTGAAAACCCCAAACTAAGCATTCTAGAATTTGATTTGTGAAATTGGAATTCTGATTGTATTCGATGGAAATTGTTTATTCTTGACTTATGAAGATTGATGTTTCATAATTTATTGTTGGTTTAGCATGAACATTTTCATGATACCAATGTTAGAATCATTTATTTATTTGATTAATTATTGGGAACATGCTATATTTAGTCGAGAAATTATTTAATTTCTATTTGGAGCATGTTATTATTGTACATGACATGGCATTCATGCATGAGATATTTGTTGACTATTCATGCACGAGCATCCACATTTGGGTGGATGTGAGATTCTTATGTGGCTATGGACTGTTGACTTACCAGCTTGCTGTTTGTTGGGATCAATGGCCTTGCACATCCCGTTAGGTGGGCTTGTGTGTAGATTCGTTCGGGTTTGATTTCCCTTGTATACTCACAGACCCTATTTAGTTTTATTTGTTGATTTGATTCATTAACATAGTAACACCCCAGTCCACCCAACGCAATATTGTTCGCTTTGGGCCTGCCCATGGGTCTGTACGACTTTGTTTCTGGAGGTCCCACAGAAGGAGACACCCCAAATGGTCTTGTGTTACGAAGGAGGAAGCCTCCAATATATATATACAGAGGAATTCACTCCTCACTGGGTGATGTGGGACTTCCCACATGCGCCCAACACACAGTGCGTCCTCCAGGCTATTTTATCGCATTAGTAGGACACCTGGACTCAAGACACCGGTGCCCCCCATGGGGCGGGGTAACACAACCTACCCCCTTAAGACTAGAGCCACCCTCGGCTCGGCAACAAGTCTTGGTTCCATCACCAGACCACACATGCACCAGCCCACACCCTCAGTCCGAGAGTTGAACCATGCTTTGATACCATTTGTAACACCCCAGTTGACCCAGCACTATATTATCCGCTTTGGGCCTGCTCTTGGGTCCACATGACTTTGTTTCTAGAGGTCCCACCGAAGGAGACACCCCAAAAGGCCTTGTTCTAGGAAGGACCAAGCCTTCATATATATATATGGGAATTCGCCCCTCACTAGTTGATGTGGGACTTCCCACAAGCGCCCAAAGCACAACGCCTCGTCCTGGGTATTTTTTATCATTAGTGGGACACTTGGACTCAAGTCACATGCCCACCCCCCCCCCCCCCCTCCCCCCCCCCCCCCCCGTTGGTTAGGGTACTACAAACCTTGCACTCATTTGGGGATACTCGTCGTTTTGGACTTCTAAACAATCGCAGTTGCCTTGCGCTTCCCTGTGGATACTCGTTTGTGCAGATTCGTTTAGGATATTGACCATTTCGGTGCATATGTGCTATGCTTAGCTGAGTTGAGCTTTACATGACTTGTTTGATTCGTTTCGTTCGTTGAGATGCATGGGATGAGAGTATGCATCATATTTGGCACTATGGCATTTCATGCATTATTAATGCAATTTTTGTTTAACTATTGGATTGAACTCTAAATGCATACTTGTTATTTTTATTGTTAGTTGTATAGTTGTTTTATTCATTGGGCATAGAGCTCATTCCCTTACGTTTCAGCAAATTTTGTAAAGAGCAAGACCAGTTACGCTCAATCTTAGGTTTTGGATTCGTTCGGAGCTTTTGGACTGGATCTTAGTTTCATTATTATTTTCCTAGGAATTTCTAGAATTTATTTTGAGGTTCGGGAATTGTAAGACATTATAAGTGTCACTTTGACTTAGTTAGACTTGATATTAGGTTGGGAGTTGTGCTTCTGTTTCCAACTTTATGTTGGAGAAACCTTTGAATTTTATTTGGATTTTATTATAGTTGTGAATTGTGAGATTAGACCTCTTATTTTATAGATTATATTATTAGTTTGATTGCTTGATGTTATACTTGATGAGGACTAATCCCACATGGGAATGATGTATGTTAGTGCCTCGGCTTGGCCAAGTCCCTATGTTTGTCAATTCCATGACTCGGAAAGAACCACTTGCTGGAAGCTTGAAGACCCAATGTGATCAAGAATGAAGATTACGCTCCACCAGATTGAAGTTCATCGTCATGGCAATCACAAAACAGGTAATATGTCCATAGATGACTTTAGGTGGTATCCACACCTCAGAGAGGACTATCCTAGGCTTAAAGAAACAAATGGTTAAATCATAAAAAACCTAGAGAGAATGCTTGACAGTGAATTGGAACCCAACTTGGAAATATGTATTTGGTTTCACTGTCAGCACGACTAGTCTATCTCACCGACCTCTTGGTGTAGTTAAGATAGACCCATCGTGGTCAAAGACTGGTCGGCCAGATTGACATAGGTTCTAGAACATTGAACTGTCATTCTGGGTATGCCTCTAATTGAGAGTCTCGTATGCACCGACCCCTCGGTGAAGGGCTGAAGCGACCCCTTGTGGTCAACGACTCCTCTATCAAGATCTTAAGTTTTGGAATCCTTGAACTCATAAGGTCTCTCGAAGAAACAAACATATCAGCAATCAAAGACCGATCGGGAGTACCAGGACCGACCCCTCGGTAATGGGCGACAGGTCGTTCTGGGTAACAGGTTTCTAGAGATGAAACTACTGTCAAGCATGTTTTGCACCAGAAAGAGCCTTTCATATGGACCGACCCCTCGGTACCATAAGTGTCAACCCATCGGCAACAACGACATGTCTACCGGGAAAGAATATTACCATTGGGAGTGCACTTAATGGACATTGGTTAGAATTGTAACGGTAACATTTCTAGTCACCGGCCCCTCGGTGCAACCGACCTGTCGGTACATTATCGTTACTTCAACTGGTTGCCTTCACAATATAAACCAATCTTCATGCAACCAATTGGTATCCTTCGAAAGGATTAGTTGGACCCTCATCTTTATCAATGAGCTTAACAAGAGCCAACAGAGGGATCAATCTCTCCCTCTCATGCTTATAATAGGGGAATCAAATACAACCAATCAAATGGATTGAGTTGTGAGAGAGAGAGGAAGGAAGAAAACTCAAACAACCAATCTGAGGATTGTGTTAGAAAGTGAGTAGGAGAGAACCCTAAACTAGGAAACCTTTGGTAGAACCAGTTTCCTTGACACCCTAGAATGTGATTGCTAAACGACAACTATAAGGAGGAGCGTCAGCACACATTGGGTGGGATCTTGAAGAATCACACATCAGGAGAAAGAGCTTCAAAAGAAAGTGTTTCTTGGTTTTAATTTTCTTTAAAACCTTTGTTCCGAAAGTGGATTAAGGGGAAGTACCCCGGAACCACTATAAAAAACTCTAGAGCGTTGCCTCTGGCATAGAGGTGGGTGGAACTCCCGGCCAAATGGATAATTGGAATTCATATTCGACAGTGGTGGATGAAATTCCCAGCTGATTGAGTGAGGTGAAATTCTTAATCTAATTGTGAAGGTGTAAGTCCCCACTTAGTGGATTTTGGGGATAGTTCAAGGTTGAGCGAGTCCTAACAGTGGATGTAGATTGGTTAACCGAACCACTTTAAAATTGTCTTATGGTGTTTGATCTATGTGTGTTTGTATTTAATATTTAAATACTTTTTTTAATACACATCACTTTGCATGTTGATTATCTCATTCTACACATTGCGCACAAGCATCAATAATCAAACTATGCAAATGGTCATAAATCTTAGTGTGATCGCTTGATGAAATTATCACACTAAACAAATCTCTTGATTAAATATTCCGCTGCACTCAAAATAATCAAGAAATTTGTGTTAGTGCCCCGGCTTAACCGAGTCCCTGTTTGTCAATTACATGACTCTGGTAGAAGCACTTGTTAAGAAGCTTGAAGACTTAAGATGATCAAGGAAGAAGATCATAATCCACCAAGCTCAAAGATCATGGTCATGGCAATCACAAGAACATGCATATGGCCATAGATGACCCTAGGTGGAACCCACACCTGAGAGAGGGCTACTAGGCTTAGTTGCATATGTTGATAAAAAACATAAAATGCATCGAGAGGAAGCTGAATAGTGAATTGGAAGTGGACTTGGAAACATGAATTACATTCAGTGTCAGCACGACCAGTCTATCTCACCGACCCCTCGGTGTAGTCAGGATTGACCCATCATGGTCAAAGACTGATCGACCAGCTTGACATTGGATCTGGAACTTCGAACTGTAATTTTGGAAATGCCTCTGACCGAGAGTCTCGTATGCACTGACCCCTCGGTGATGAACTTGAATGATCCCTCGTCGTTGATGACTCGTTGGTATAAAGCTTATAAGTTCTGGACTGGGAACTTATAAGAGCTCTCGATAAAACAAACATATCTGCAATCAATGACCGATCGAGAGATACAGGACTGACGCCTCAGCAAAGGGCGACAGGTCGTTTTGGGTAACATGTTTCCTAAGGCAAACTACTGTCATGCATGTTTTTGCACCAAAACGAGCCTCTCGTATGGACTGACCCATCAGTACCGTAAGTGTCGACCCATCGGCGACAACGACATGTCAGCTGGAAAGTAATTATGCCATTGGGGGTGCAGTTAATGCCCAACAGTTGTGTGGTTGAACGGTAATAATTATGAACACGGACCCATCGGTGCCATCGACTTGTCAGTCTGTACAGTCAATATGACCATTAAAACTCTCTATAAATATGAGTGTTGGGTGATCGTTTTACTATCTTCTTTGAGTTTAAAAGAGTTAAATACTCTAAGGAACAATCAACACTCATGAGAGGAAGATCATAAACAACCAATCTTCGGATTGTGTTTGCAAGTGAGAAAGAGAGGATGAGAGAAAGATCATAAACAACCAATCTTCGGATTGAGTTTGCAAATGAGTGAGTTATAAACTAGGAAAGCTTTGGCTAAGCCAAGTTTCCTTGTCGCCCACAAGATTATGATTGCTACAGGACGACTGCAAGAAGGAGCGTCGACACAACTTGGGTGGGATCTTCAAGAATCACACATCAGCGAGAAAGAGCTTTAAGGGAAGTGCTTCTGGGTTTTTAATTTTCTTTTTAAAAACCTATAACCCGAAAGTGGATTAAAGGGAGGTACCCTGAAACCATTATAAAAACTCTAGAGCGTCGTTTCTGGCACAGTGGTGGGTGGAATTCCCAATCAATTGAGTGAGGTAGAATTCCTACTCTAATTGTGAGGGTGTAAGTCTCCACATAGTGAATTTGGGGATAGCTAAAGGTTGAATAACTCCTAACAGTTGATTTAGGTTGGCGAACCGAACCACTTTATATCTTGTGTCATTGTGTTTGTGGTGTTAGAGCCAAATCCTTGTGTTGATTGTTTTAATAACATTTTCTAACACACACACTCTTGATTGTTGTTTCCGCTGTATTTAAACTAATCAATCAAGTAATTTTAAAAAGGACCAATGAAATTAGATTGACCTATTCACCCCCCTTTAGGGTTAATCAGGTTGTTCTAGTACCTGTGTAAAGGGTACTTTCAATTGGTATCAGAGCAAGGTGCTCATTATAAGGATTTAACCATCCGAGTAGATCCAATCTAGAACACCATTGGAGACAGTCATGCAATATCCAAACCTCCTTACATCGATGGATCAAACTATGCCTTTCGGAAGGCCAAAATGAGAAGCTTCTTTGTTTCCATTGATTCTTCGGTTTAGGATATTGTAAAGACTGGATGGCAAGAACCCATGGAAGAAAAACCAGTAGCAGAGACCTCAACTATATCCAAGACTCCCAAACCCTTTGCATCTTGGTCCACTGCTGAGAAAGCTAATCAAACAGCTGATGGAAAAACCACGAATGCACTAAATTGTGCAGTCTCAGACAGTGAATACAGGAGAATCATGACCTGTAAAACTGTAAAGGAAACATGGAAAGTTCTTGAGAGAACCCATGAAGGCACCTCAATAGTTAAGAGGTCCAAACTTCAGATCCTCCAAAATCAGTTTGGCACCATTAAAATGAGGGAGGATGAAGCTTTCATGGATTTCTATTCCAAGGTCAGCGACATTGTTAATCAAATGTACGCTTTAGGTGAAGGGATACCCGAGGGCAAGATATGCACCAAAGTTGTCCGGAATCTTGTAGAAAGATTCAAGCCCAATGTTGTGGCTATGGAGGACAACATAGATGTGTCCTTAATGAAAATTGATGATTTGGTTGGTTCATTGTAATATTACATTGGGCACACGACCTGTCGCCCTGGGTTCGGGTGAGACAGGATAGCCTCTGGTCGATTCGATCACAAACCCATGATCTGTTATCCGAAACGTGGGTGATTAGTCTTGTATACGATCGATCGTATTGTTACCGTTATTGTGTCATTGTAGTGCATTTAATGCACAACGGTCGGGTTGGTGAGCATGAATTCAAACATGGATGATCGATCGTGTGGTGCTGCTATTCGAAAAATATGTTTTTTGCCTATAAATACTTCATTTGTTGGTGAGTTTATGAGAGACCCTCAGAGCATAAAAATAACCACATTCTCAAGGTAAAACTACCAAGAATCAAAGGCAAAATATCCTGGCTTATTCTCTCTTGGCAAATCATAATCAAATCATTCAAGTATCTAATCTAGTTGAGATTGAGATTAAGAGAGAACGATTAAACACATCATTCTAGGATAGATATTCGTGTATCCAATTTCCTAGTCAACCAAGGACTGTGATTGCTCTACACGACTAGTCTACATGGCGAAACATCGAGATTGTGCAAGCACACATTGGGTGGATCTTCAAAAAGCACACTTCATCAGAATCGAGCTCCAAGGCAAGTGCTTCTTGGTTTTATTTTTGTTTTTAAAACCATATCAGTGTAAAGTGGATTAAAAGGGATTGGCTCTGGAACCACTATAAAAAAACTCTAGAGCGTCGTCTTTGGCATAGTGGTGGGTGGAATTCCTAGCCGATTGAGTGAGGTGGAATTCATACTCTAATTGTGAGGGTATAAGTCCACACTTAGTGAATTTGGGGATAGCTCAAAGTTGAACTTGTCCTAACAGTGGATGTAGGTTGACGAACGGAACCACTATACATCGTGTGCATTGTTACTTTGTGTGATTGATTGACAATTATCTTGCACACCTTCAAAATCACACACTTGATTAACTAAGATTTAATTCCTCACAATTTCTCATTAATCAAGAAAATTTTGAAAAGACCATTAACATTGGGATTGACCTATTTACCCCACCTCTAGTTAATCCTTTCTAGCACGCCGAGAATTTGAAAAGCCATTGCCATAGAAACGAAAAACAAGAAGTCTAATAGGGATGAGGTTAGACCGAATTTCAGGGGTAGAACTGATGTTAGTAGAGGCAGTAAGGGTGAGTCCAATCAATCGAAGAAGTTGAATAATTCTAAACGCTCTATTTGTGACGACTGCAAAAGGGTTGGTCATACGAAGGATAAGTGCTGGAAGCTACACCCTGAACAATGCCCGAAGAAGGACAAGGAAGCAGTGCAGAATATTCGTGAGGTAGATGTGATTGAGAAGCTGCAAAAAGCTAATAGCAAGCTCTCCCTCATGGCGAGGACTGCAGAGACTTCTCAGAGTTCTGAGTTAAGAGAAGAGGTTTTTCAATTGAACATTCAAGTGAAGCAAAGTGTGATTGTGGCAATAGTTGACCCTAGAACCCAGAAAAATCTCATTTAGAGTGTTTGGTACAGAGGATGGGTTTACTGACGACAGCACATCCAAAACCCTAGACATTGGGGTGGATATAGAAAGAGGTGGAGATGAAGATCACTAAGCAGTGCACCTTCAAATTTGCTATCACAGAGAAGTACATTGATGAGGTGACATGTGAGGCGTTTCCATTGGACATGTGTCAGGTCATCTTGGGTAGCCTGTACTTGTGGTACCGAGATGCCATTCACTATAGGCAACAACATAAGTATCAGTTTGTGAAAGATGGAAAGGAGTATCATGTCAATGCCTGCAAACCACAAACCAATATTTCTTTGGTCACTGCTACACAGGCCAAGAGGATGGTAAATGCTTGCAGGAAGTTTGTCCTGTTGATGATTGGACCACAGAAACAACTGCCGCTAAAATGACACTCTCCACAGTATCACTCACTCCCAAACAAGAGACTAAGATTGAGAAAGTCAAGCCGACTTTCGAGGAGCTATTCAAGTAGGTACGAGGTCTACCACCACGAAGACCCGTGGAACATGACATACAGTTAGTAGAAGATGCTTCTCTACCTAACCTGAGTTTGTACCGCACCTCAGTCACCAAGAATGATGAGATCCGGCGAAAAATCCAAGAGCTGTTGGAGCACAGCGTCATCAAACCTAGTTGTTCACCCTGTGGATCTCCAGTATTGTTGGTACCTAAGAAGGACAGAGGTTGGAGAATGTGCATGGATTACAGGGCCTTGAACAAAATTACCATCAAGAATTGGTACCCATTACTAAGGATTGATGACCTGCTGAATCAAGTACAAGAAGCCCATTATTTCACCAAGCTGGACTTGAAGTCAGGCTATCACCAAGTCTTGGTTCGCGAGGAAGGCACCT
The DNA here is from genome assembly GCA_022113865.1 of Chimonanthus praecox. NCBI lineage: Eukaryota > Viridiplantae > Streptophyta > Magnoliopsida > Laurales > Calycanthaceae > Chimonanthus > Chimonanthus praecox. The sequence continues at coordinate 31,343,247 of CM039088.1, read as the reverse complement.
GGAAAACTGTATTCAAGACCAGGCAGGGGTTGTTTGAATGGTTTGCCATGCCATTTGGATTGTGCAACGCGCCCACAACCTTTATGCTGTAACACCCCACCCTTTTCACTCTAATAATCAGAGTTTATTTTTTTTATAATAATAATAAACAAGTGATTGGGGCGGGACGTCACGACGCGAGTTAAGTTCGGACTTCTAAAATCTGACCCTTAACTGCCCAAGCCCATGTGCGTATGAACTAAGTCCACAAGAACTGATCCACACATGGTAAGACTTGTGGAATAAACTTAATCTTAATCTAACTGCGGGTTATAATAGATCCTAAGACTACTCCATTTTACATCTTTAGATAGCAAAGTACATAATCATATTCTCCAAAATTTACTAAAATAACCTTAGGCTAACCTTCATTCCAAGCCATCCAAAATAAACCAAACTATGGTAACTAGTTAAGTACATTATTACATGCCGACATCATCTAATTATCAAATTACATTGTCCATGTAAAAAGTCCATTTAAAGCCCAAGCTCCTATGCTTGGTTTCCTTCACGCTGCGTCATCCACTAAGGATAGAGATAGGGCGTTCGATTAACGCGCCCAGTAGGTCTTCCGTTTAGGGCTACCACAAGGTTAGTATAAAAACATGCAAATAATATAATAATACATGTTCATCAAAATCTCATAAAAACAATGTTATGTATGTAATGCACATGTAATGAGTCCCACCCATCACAAATATACATAGCCTCCTCTTGACGGGATTCTCATCGTCAAGGTACCCGACAGTGGTCTTTCGGACACCCCGACGGAGTGTGGCTTCCGGTTTCCTCTTGATGGGATTCTCATCATCAAGGTACCCCACAGTGGTCTTTCGGACGCCCCGACGGAGTGTGGCCCCCGGTTTCCATAATCATCACCCCATGCAATGCATGAGATGTCCATGAATACATGCCATTTGTAAATAAATCATAACATTCAAAACCACTTTGAAACATAATAACTTAGCACATAATTCATCAAAATTAAGATAAAACATCAAATGTAGTGTGGTTACAAAAAGGTAGGAAACTTACTCAAATGTCACTTAGATTAACCGTTCTTTTGAACCTTCACCCGTTCACGACTTGTACACCGTTCAAGCAAGTCCCGTTACCCTATTTATATAACAACAAATCAATCATACGTCCATATAACTTCCAACTTAGCCTAAGTCCCAAAATCCACTTTGTGGGGTTCGGTCATACCCCATGGCCGAACCTCACCCACTTAAATTTTGGTCTCTCTTTTATTTAACTAAAACCATTCAATTAACTCAAACTTCCAAATGAACCTTGGTAGGGTTCGGCCATACAACATGGCCGTACCTTACCACTTTGGTTTTGGCCCATATTTCAAATCCTTTGGTCATTTCATCTTTGATCATTTCACCTTTGACCATTTCATCCATATTTACCATAATGCCACTATACTAACCCTTGTTTAATTTTACTTAAAAACCAAAGTCTATAATCAATCCTCCTTAATGGGGTTCGGCCATACAACATGGCCGAACCTCACCATTTAATTTGGTCCTTTAAATCCTTCATTAACCCATCTCCAATTACATTATAAATTAGCACTAAGTCCACCAAATGACCATTGGTGGGTTCGGCCATGCTACATGGCCGAACCTCACCCCATGGATTTTTATCTCATGTTCCATCATTTATCATGGTTGATCAATTTAATATTAAATCCATAACTAAGCGTAGGTGATTCTTAAATCAAAAGCATGAAACAAATCATAATTTCCAACATGATTTTAATCCAATTATCGGCAAAACAGTCCATGGGGTTCGGCCATACACATGGCCGAACCCTATGGTCCTCTTAACTCAATAATGCCGTCATTTATCATAATTTTGGCTCAACACTTTTAGCCATAAGAACCATATGGTTCAGCCATCCAATGGCCGACCAACATATTGCACTACCCTTTAAAACTTTCATTACATAATATGGATTTTATCTCTCAAAAACCCTAAAATTCACCAAGTCTTTTCATGGGGTTCGGCCATGAGTGTGGCCGAACCCTATGGTTCCTTTACCTCTTCCTTTAGACTTCATAGCCATGATCATACCCTTTGATGGGTTTGGCCATACATCACGGCCAAACCTAATCACCTCATTTTCATACTCAATCGTTTTTGTACATCCCCTTTTAAGATTTGGACATACAATGGATTGATCATGTTTCTTTGGTTATCTTACTAAATAAAAGTTATAGAACACCTACCGTTTCTGCGACTCCACCGATTTGATCTTTGCTTGTTTTTTCCGTTCCTTTTGCTCCTCTTAAATCCTTAGCCTTCCTCCTTCCTTCCTGTCCTTTAGCCAAGCTTAATCTTGCTGAAAACTCCTTGAAGTTGATCAGCCAAAGTATTGATTTGAGAGAGGGAGAGAGATAGGAACTTGACCTTGGATGGAAATGATAAACCTAGAGATGCAACTCCTTTTCTCTAAGTCTACTTTTCTTGGTGGAGGGATCGGTCAAGGACTGATTGGAGATAGGCAATCAGCTAATGCTCTTGATCTTGAGAGGTGAAGACGTCCAAGAGAGGGAGAGAAAGAGAGAGAGAGTGTGTAAATGAAAACCTTTTTTGACTAATGAACTTCAGCCCAAGGTTGGCACCAAATGTAACTCTCCTCCCATTTACTTCCATATTTATTTCATGTGGGGGTTTCATCCTTGAGATGAAAACCCTCCAACGATTTTGGCTCTTGGCTGCCCTAGATACAACCCTTCTCCATCACCTCTCCAAGTGTGAACCCATATGTAACTCTCATTTGTTTAATACCTCCCTTGGGGTTTCATCCTTGAGATGAAACTCCCAAGGTGTCCAACGGCTCCCATGCATGTCTTGTTGTATACATTCTTCCCATCATTCATCCCTCATTAATCTTGCATGTGAGAGTTTCATTTTGAAATGAAACTCTCATAGGCTCCAACGGCTAACTTTTGGTTGGCCTTGAGTAACTCTTTATCTTCCATCTTTTACCCATGTGGGAGTTTCATCCATGAAATGAAACTCCTACATGCCAACGGTTTTTATGTCTTAACCCTTGGACCATCCAACTATCCCATGCAATTTTTACACTTGAAATACCATTCACACCTTATGTAACTCCTAAAACAGCCACCCCATTAACCATCGACCTATCCCATACAATTTCCAACGTGTATATGATTTTACACTTGAAATACAATTCATACCTTATGTAACTCCTAAAACAGCCACCCCATTCATTACTTAACTAGGGGTTACATGCATGAGATTACCTCTCCATGCAGCCAACGTGTAGGGTAGTTTTAATTTGAAACCACCCAAACACCTTTCATCTACACACTTCACTCAGTTAAAATAAATATTTCATCCAACTCATTTATTTAACTCACCCAACTCAACTCATTCATTTAAATCAACTTAACCAATAAATTCAACTCATCTAAACTCCACCATTTACTTCAATTCAACCCAAACTCAAACATTTATTTAAACTTAACTCAATTAAGCTTTGAGCTCATCCAATGGTTAATCATGTCCACACGACCCGTTGGGTCCCATTTGGGTCCTTTGACCCAATTAACCACTTTGACCCAAATAAATGTACATTACCCATTTAATTTAATTTAATCCCATAACACCTACATTGAGTCTTATTTGAACAATGGGTCCCACCATTTTCTCATCTACGATCATAACCCTTTAATTCATAACTCCAATGGCATTTTCGTAAATATTGATATATTAAAAAATCTAGGGTATTACATATGCGATTAATGAATAAGGTATTACGTCTTTCATCGAAGATTTTGTTATTGTATATCTAGATGATATTTTGATTTATAGCAAAACATGGGAGGATTACTCATTTGGGAAAGGTGTTGGAGGTGTTGAGGGAGAGTCAGCTCCAGCTGAATGGGAAGAAATGTGAATTCGGAAAGAAGTCATTGGTGTATTTTGAGTTTGTAGTTGGGCCAGGTGAATTGAAGGTGGATTCTTCAAAGATAGAGGTCATTACTAACTGGTAAGTAAGGTTAGAAGTTTCATGGGAGCTTGTCAGTACCTGTAGAAGTTCATCCACCATTTTTCACAAATAGCAGCACCTTTGCATGCATTGACAAAGGGCAATCAAATGTTTGAGTGGAGAAAGAAGCAGGGTGACACATTTCAGTTGTTGAAGAGGAAGATTTCAGAAGCCACACTGTTGGCATTACCAAATTTGCATTGCCCTTTTGAGGTTGAGGCAGATGCATCTACATATGTCATAGGAGTTGTATTGTTGCACTATGGAAAGCCAGTAAGTAGCTTATCATTCTGAGATGTTTAGTGGTCCAATAATGAATTAACCAATATATGATAAAACGATGTATGCTTTACACCAAGTGGTGAAACACTAGCATGTGTATCTCTTGGGGAAGGATGTCATTATCCACACCGACTACAAACCCCTTCAGTTTTTGCAAACTTGCAAACTCAGTCCAAGTTGCAGCAAGCTCGTCATATGAAGTCGATGTCATATTTGCAATAGTTCAATTTGATCATCAAGTATAAAAAAGGAGCCACGAATAAACTGGCTGATATGTTGTCTAGACCACCTACACAGAGAAGCTCCACTCTCACGGTGGCAGGTAAATCCAGTTTATGGCCCTTACAAAGTACACACAGGGATATGACACCAATGAAGACTTCAAGACAGTGTTTGAGAAACTACAGTAGGGACAGACTATAGAGTTCAAATGAAGGATAGGTTGATGTACAGAGGGTCACAACTGTGTATACCGAAAGACGGGGACAAATTGTAGTGGGTAAGAGAAGCTTATACTTCCCGAGTGATGGGACATTTTGGGGTTGACAAAAATTTGCAAAGGTATGTCTTTTGGCGAAAGATGCAGCTAGATGTGGCTAGGTACATCGAAGGTCGCATTCTATGCTACACATCGAAGCCCTCGAACAGGAAGATATGACTGTATACTCCTTTAACAGTACCTACTAAGCCCTAGGAGAGCATTTCGATGGATTTTCTGGGAAGGTGTCTGAAGACCGAGTCTGGACACGACTATTTATTTGTCGTAGTGGATCGGTTCAGTAAGATGGTAGAACTCATACCATGTAAGAAGACGGTGACAGGGGAGGCAACCGTTAGATTATTCTTTAATCATGTATGGAAACATTATGGGATGCCTACTTCGATTATTTCTAATCGAGATAGTCAGTTCCTGAGTCACTTCTGGAACTCTTTGTGGGGTATGATGGATACCTACCTGAAGAGGAGCACTAGATTTCATTCATGGAGAGACGGACAGAATGAAGTAGTGAACAGAACCATGGTGTAACTCCTTCGGGGCTACAATTCCAAGCATCCTAAGACTTTGGACACTAGTCTCCCTTTTCTACAGTTTTCCTTCAATTGTGTTATCCATAGTTTGAAATAGAAGTCGCCTTTCTAGGTGTGTTTGGGTTATTTGCCTTAAAGCCCTTTTGATTTGCCTTTGACATTTGGGGATAATCAGTTAGAAGGGTAGGAAGAGGAGGACAGAGCCAGGGTACAACTTTTTTCTTGAATGGATTGCGAAGGTGCACAAAGAAATGGAGGCACAGTTGTAGCATTCACAACAGAGACACAAGGACCGGCATGATCGACATCGGATGGAGTGCACTTTTCAGGAAAGTGAACTTGTTTGGTTAAAGCTAAGCAAGGAACGGTTAAAGGGAGATGGAAAGAAGTTAAAACCCATTACATTGGACCGTTCAAAATCATCAAGAAAATTGGTGATAATGCATTACAACTGGACGTACCACCATTTATGTAGATGTACTCGGCCATCAATGCCAGAACATGAAGTTGTTCGAACCTTCTATACTTGATGAAGATTTAGACAAAGAGGCCGCATCTACCATCCATCGATGATCTGTGGGTAGAGACACACGATGCTTTGACTAAAGATTGCATATTAGAGAAGAAAGTCATGGAGACTAGGCGAGAGAAGTATGATTCTTACTGGATCGGCAAGACGGGTCAGTTACCAAGCCAATCGCGGTGGTACAGACAAGAAAAGGGAGCTAAGGAGGTCCCTCATTGGGAGTTTTGAAGATTTGGTGGGACCTATATCCCCTAAACAGGGGGAGTCATGATCCAGAAGGATCTCCTGCTAGTTTATTTATTAATCATAGACTCTCATAAATGGATCTAAATTAATTAATTTACATGAAAATCCTAAAAAGTGACATAAAATAATTATAACCATTCTAGGTCTTCTCTTTGAAGCTCTAAACTTGCAATCTTCTGTTGTTTTAACTTGATTTTCCTAAACTTTCCATTTTTTACTGCAAAACTGACAAACTACATTAAATGCATCATTATATACAAAATTGAGGATTAACTAGCCCAATAATCAGGGGTAAAAATGTAATATTTCAATACTCAACGTTAGAGTTCTTCGATTTTACATTGGGATTCTATTTTCTTGAATATATAGTTATTTAAAGGAATGCTGGCCAAGGTTGAGACTGTTATGAGATGGGAACAACCGCAAACTATGACTGAGATCCGCAACTTTTGTATCTTGCGAGATTTCAATCGGTGGTTTATCGAAGGGTTTTCCAAGATTGGCACGCCCATGACGAGGTTGGACCGTGAGAATGTGCCTTTCGTTTGGGACAAAGCTTATGAGATAGCCTTCTAGAGGCTGAATGGGGATAGTTTGACTACCGCACCGGTGTTGACTTGTGCCAGAGAAAGGCCATGGCTATGCGGTTTTCTATGATGCTTCCAGTGATGGTTTGAGTTGTGTACTGATGCAGGATGGTGACGGATAACTTATGGCTCGAGACATTTTAAGACCCAAGAATAGAATTATCCTACATAAGACTTGGAGTTAGCGGTGGCAGTTTTTGCACTTAAGATTTGGAGACACTACTTATATGGTGAGAGGTTCGAGGTTTTCTCAGATCTTCGTAGCCTAAGTATCTGTTCACACAGAAGGAACCGAATATGAGGCAGAGACGATGGATAGAGTACCTTGGTGAGTACGACTTTGTGTTGCCTTACCACCCCAATAAGACGAACGTATTTACAGACTCCTTGAGTTGTAGGTCAAGGGCAGCCTTATCAAGTCTGATCGGAGGATATAAAGCATCCAAAATTTACAGTATGGTTGTTCAGCGAGGGATTGAGTTTTGAGAGCTCAGCAGATGGATGAGAGGTGCATCGCGTTGAGAGATGTTGTGGTTAGTGGTAGTGGACCTTTTGGATGGACTATGAGAGGAGATGGTGGTTTGACCTTTCAGGACAGGCTATGTGTACACATCCGGGTAGTGCTGCAAGGAGGTATTACGGTACTTTCATCACTGCAGGTTTGTTATACATCCATGACACACGAAGAAAGTAGTGGTTGAGTTTGTCACCCACTATTTAACTTGTTAGAAGGTCAAGATAGAACACTTGAAACCCTCTGGTAAATTGTAGCCTCTTCCGGTCTCCGATTGGAAGTGGGATCGCATTACAATGGACTTTGTGACTGGTTTACCGACGTCTCCTTGGAGACACATTGCAGTGTGGGTTATAGTGGACAGATTGACTAAGTCGTCCATTTTATTGGTATGAAAACGAGTGATTCTCTTGAGACTTTGAGTTAGTTATATTTGACAAAGACTGTCAGATTGCATGGTGTGCCTGACAGGAACCCGAGGTTTCTCTCTCGGTTTTGGCAGAGCCTACAGAAGAAGTTAGGCGCACAATTATGTTTCAGTACCGCGTTCCATCTGCAGACAGAAGGCCAGTCGGAGAGGACTATTTAGATCTTAGAGAATATGCTCCGGACTTGTGTTTTGGATCTTGGTGGTAGTTGGGAGAGCCATTTCCTGTTGGTTGAGTTTGTTTACAACGACAGCTATCAGTTCAGTATCAAGATGGCACCACATGAGGTGTAACACCTCAGATTTTCAATTTATTATTTTTATGAAATTCATCCATTTTTTTTAATTGTAATTTTTAGATTTGATCTTAAATGGATAAAGAATTGGGCCATGACCCAATTAGGACCCAATTCATTGTGGAATTGGTTGGATTGAAATTTAAATGGGTTGAATTATTTTAGTAATGCATTATGTCCAAAAATGAATTAAAAGATTTTATGGCCGTGTATAGGATTAGTTTGGAAGGTCGGCTATTTCTATTTAAAGCAACCAGAGGGGCGCACAAGGGAATTGCTATCTTGATAAGATAGAACCGTGTGGAAGGTTTTGTAAGACAAGGGTACACGGCATTCCTATCCTAAGCATGGGCTGAGTGGAAGCTTAGAAAGAGGGAAGTGAAGAGGAAGGACAATTTCTATCTTAATACTTTCTAAGTATGGATCAATGGGAGATTAAAAGAGGCAAAACAAATGGGCACATGGCATTGTCTAGATATGGGAAGCCAAGGTTGGCAATTGCTATCTAAATAAGATAGGGAGGTCGGCAACTACTACTAAAATTACACAAGGGGCGCACGGCCAAAGGGGAGGGAGTGGCTATCTTAAGCACTTCCTAAATATGGACAAAGGAAAATTATAAAAGGGAGAGAGGGACAAGGTGCACGGTTTTTACACCTTACATATTGTTGAATTCTCTCTCTATCTCCCTCAATCTCTCATTATCTCTCACGGCAAAGAGCAAGGAGGAGAAGAAGAAGGTTGTTCGACCAGCAAAGGGAAAGGAGAAGAAGATTGGAAGGGAAAGATCAAGCGAGGAGAGAACAAGAAATCAATCGGAAAAGAGGTTAGTATCTTAATGGGATAATTTTATTTTGAAACAAAAAGAACCATAGGGTTCGGCCATGGTGTTTGGCCGAACCCCATGGAGGAAGATTGGAGATGGGTTTAATGATTTAAATGGAAAAGAAGAACCATAGGGTTCGGCCATAGTGCATGGCCGAACCCCATGGAAAGATTTGATTTATTTGTTGGTTTTTAAGAATGAAAACCATGGAGATTGTTAAATAAGTGTTTGGTGTTAATGTTATGTAATTTTGAAGGGTTTAAATGGAAGATCCATGATTGATTAATGGAGATATGGATAGGGATGGGGTTCGGCCATGGCATGGCCGAACCATGATTGCTTTATGGCTAAGTTGATTGGATCAAAAGAATGGGAAAGAAAAGGATAAGGTTCGGCCATGGTTTATGGCCGAACCCCATCAATTATATTTATGTTTTTAATTGATTTTATGGATGGTAATTGGTTAAATTTAATAGAGGTTAATATTATTAAGGGATTAAATAACCAAGATCATGAACCATAGGGTTCGGCCATGGTGTATGGCCGAACCCCATGGGGTAGTTTTGGAATGGAGATTAAAATAGGAAACTATCCAATTATGGAAGGATTGGTTGCTAAAATTGGAAAGCATCCAATTATAGAAAGATGGTGTCTAAATTTAGAAAGGTTTCAATTATCGAGGGTGTTTGCTAAAATTAGAAAGCTTCCATTTATGGAAGGAGGTTGCTAAAATTAGAAGCTACCTAATTAAGGACTTTCTAAATAAGGATTTTTGGAAACCATAGGGTTCGGCCATACTTGGAATTGGTTTGGTATTTTTAGTGTAAATAATTTATGGCTATTAATTTAGAAAGTGGAGATAAGATTGGAAACAAAGGTATCATAGGTTCGGCCATGTGTATGGCCGAACTCCATGAATAAAAAATTATGGGTTATGCTTTGTGTTTTGTAAATAAAGTAAAGGATACAATGTATGTTATGAATTATTGATGATGGTAGTGGCAAAATGGTAATTACATGCCAAAGTGGAGGATCATGGGTTCGGCCATGGTGTATGGCCGAACCCCATGAGTTGTTTTATGGACTTAAAGGGTTTAGTTATGGTAGATTTAAAGGAATGAGGGAACCAATGGCATTTTTGTAAATATGTGATAATATTGGACATTGGGTTCGGCCATGGTGTATGGCCGAACCCCATGATTTAATTATTGGACTATATGATTGGATTTAAGAAGTGTGTATTATTTTGGAACCTAAGCAAGGAAAAGGCTATGATTATGGACAATGGCATAATTGTAATTAACTAAAGATTAGACCATGGGTTCGGCCATGGCGTATGGCCGAACCCCATGGGGTTTTGTTTATGGACTTAGAGTCTTGAAAATCAAGTGGGACTTGTTATGATTAATTATTATGTTATAAGGTAACGGGATTTCACACGGCGTTTACAATCGTGAGCAGTTGCCAGACGAAAGACGCAAGCACACGTTAGCGGTCTTTGGTAGGATTCCACCTCTTTGAAACCATGGATTTATGTACACTTGTTTTATCTTATGTTTGGTGAAATTTAGGTTTTCAAATGATATGCTTTATATGAATTTGGAATGCTATGTTTATTTGTTTAAAATAGCATGTGTTTGAATATGTTTCAAAAAGGGATTTTCAATACTATGTTTATGTTATAAAATAGTATGTGTTTCATTGGTATCTCATGCATGGCATGGGGTGGAGGATTTATAACCGGAGGGGTCACACTCCGTCGAGGCGTCCAAAAAACCTATGTGCATTACCTTGATGTGATTTCAATCAAGAAGATTCGGGAGGGTCCACACTCCGCCGGGGCGTCCGGAAGACCTATGTGGTGGGTACATTTATGTACATGTGATGGGTGGGACTCATTGTATATTTTTCATCATTGTATGGCATGGATTTTATATGGTTTTGACATCACTATATTATTATATATGTTTTGTACTAACCATGTGTTAGCCGTAACTAGAATACCTACTGGGTGCGTTGTTCTAACGCCATACTTCTATCCTTGTTGATGATACAGGTAATCAGGGGAACGATGAATGTAAGACAGACCAAGCATAGGAGCTTGGAAGACTTATTTTACATGTTTTGAATAAAGTTACTCATGAACGTGTATTTGAGTATTTAGACTTCGGAATGTAATAACTTAGATGGTTGGATGATTTATTGGATAATTATGATGTTTTAATTATGGATAAGGACTTGACGTACTTTGTTATCTGAATGGAATAGAACTTGATTCTATTATGATTCCGCATTTTTATGTTATGATTCTGCAGGTTATGATATTTATTCCGCAAGTTGATATTGCTATGTGTGAACCATTTTTCATGGACTTGATCCATGCACAGATAGGGTTGGCCAGTTAAGGGTCGGACTTTGGAAGTTCGGACTTAGCTCGTGTCGTGACGTCCCGCCCTCTATCACTCTACTCTGTTAAAAAAAAAAATATACTCTAAATTTACGGGAAAAAGCGAGTGAAAAAGGGCGGGGCGTTACATGAGGCATTGTATGGCAGACCGTGTAGATCACCCCTATGTTGGGGGAAACCAGTGATACAGTGATGCCAGACTAGAAATGGCTAGGGAGACTACTGAGCAAGTGAGACTAATCAGACATAGTTTGTTGACTGCCTAGAGCCTGCAGAAGAGTTATGTTAACTGTAGGAGGAGGGCACTTAAGGTTGCTGTTGGAAACCGTGTTCTCCTTCACGTTTCGTCCCGTCTTGGGATACAAAGGTTTGGGTGCCGAGGAAAGTTGTCACCTTGATATTTGAGATTCTGGGGAGGATCAGAGAGGCAGCCTACAGACTTGCACTCCCTCCGCATCTCGCCCGAGTGCACAACGTCGTCCATGTTTCAATACTTCGTAGGTATGTACCATCATGATCCTTTGCATGTGATTAACTGGGAAGATGTGGAACTCAATGAGGACATTACCTTTGAATAGAGACCTGTGCGGATTTAGGACTCGATGGACTATAGAATTCGTGGCAAGGTTATCTGCTTGATTTTGGTGATTTGGCGATAAAGGCAGAAAGTTTCTACTTGGAAGGTTGAGACAACAATGTGGAGGCAGTTTTCAGCCATGTTTGAGATTAGAGGTATGAGCTCAGTTAAAATTTCAAGGACGAAATTCCTTAAAGGGGGTTACTGTTGTAATGACTCGAACCAATATTTCGGAGTCTTAGAGACTTTTGTGGATCTCCGCGTTATTTTTGGTGCTTCGGTAGCATTGGGGGTGGTGTGGGATCCGTGATGGGCCCCAATTTACTTGATTTTGAGGTTAGGAACTCTTTTTGGTAATTTTGTTGTTACAGCATACTGTCATGAAAAAATGCCTAAAAATCATTTTCCCGCTCGACGTTCAACGTTTGAGATATTTTTGGGTTTTCGATATTTTTTTAATTCTTAACTCATTTGGGAATAAGTTTTGAATTAAGAAAAAAAAGAGGAACTAAACCTTTAAAACCCAAGATCCTCTAAACCCTAACCCTTACCTTTCAAACCCCGTCCCCTCCTCGTGTGGCACTATAGCAGCACTGCTACAGTGTTCATACCCCTTCCCTCTCTCCCATTTCGACTCCCTCTCTTGGAAACCCTAGGAGACCCCCTCTCCTTGGAGCCGTTGCCGCGCACACACCCCTCCTTCCTCATCCGCGATCTTCTCTCTCCAGACTTATTTTCCTTCTTCTTCTTCTTCTCTTTCTTCTTTTGCTCATTTCCTTCACTCTTTCGGTTGATGCGAACGACCACCCCAGCCGTGCAAGCCCAACGCCGTTCGGATCTGATTTCCGTCGCAGTCGCCGGATCTCCTCCCCCTTTTCTCGCCTTCCTCCCCTATTTTAGGTACCCTTTTCTCCTTCCTTTTTCCCCTCTTATTTTCTTTGGTTTTTTCGTGATTTCTCTCGATTTTTCCGTAATTTCCCTCGGTTTTCCTTAACTCTCCTTGGTTTTCCTGGATTTTCTTTGATTTTCTTTGTTATTCCTCGATTTTCTTCCCCTCTCCGACTTAGTTGAGTGGCAGGGACAACTCAACCGAGTCACTGAGTCAACTCAGTTGGGCTGCTGGGTTAACCCAGTCCCTGGACTCTTTTTGGCCCAGCTCAGTTTGACCCAACTTGGCCCAACTTGGTCCAGGCATGGCCCAGCCAGACTTGGTCCAGCCCAGCCAGACCTGGCCCAGCCTAGTTCATGCAGGCCTAGCTCTCAGGCCCGACTCATTTTCAACACCGTTTTCAGGCCCGACCCGTTTTCAACCCCATTTTCAAGCCCAACCCATTTTTAACCCTGTTTTCAAGCCCGACCTGTTTTTGGCCCAGCCCAGTTTTAGGTCCGTTTTTCATTTGGCTTCGTTTTACCTATTTTTTTCTTATTTGTCCTTCTTTGTTTCAATAGATTGAGCCCCCTTCAACCCATCAAGTCGCTCGTTCGCTTCGAATTTTTCGGCTCCACACACATTTGAGGGGACTTATCACATTTTTAGCATTCATTCGCATCTACCAATACTTAATCCTAGACGTGGAGTGACCTGAATGAGATCCTTTGTTATTTTAAGCCACTAGGTAAGGGTAAACTGTTGAAAAATATTTATGTGGCAAGAGATCAGTTCGGTACACTCCTGTCAATTATATGCAATGGTGTAAAAATTTTAATTGAATAAGTTGATGTTATAAATGATACTTGGATTATATTGGTGACACATTACGTGTCTACGTTTAAGGCGCAAATGAAATCATGCTAGATATAGAAGTATGAGTTTAAGAATTGTTATGTGCTTGTTGACCACATAATGAATTATGTTGTTGATGTTGATATTAAGTCGGAATGTATTTGTGTTGTCATACAAGCTCATGATAATTTGTGCCTGCATGGAAGATTTACTTATGTGTATCCATTCATGATGATGTGATGAGTTTGGTTGTTGGGAGGACTTCTCCGTTACGCTTCGGCAGTTTTGACCCCCATAGGGGATGCGGGTTTCCTCGTTGCGTTCCGGCGGTTGAGGTGCCTGCCCCTAAGATTGCCTTTCCCGTTATGCTCCGGCAATTGAGACCCTCATAGGAAATGCAGGTTTCCCCATTGCATTCCAGCGATTGAGGTGGTTCTGTATTGTGTAGTCTCCCGTTTGTACTGGTAGGAAGACCGGAGTTTGATGGAGGACCCGATGTGGGTTACCAAGATGATGTCTCGGATTTGGTTGGTCGGATCATTAGTTGATGGTGTAGTCGGATATCATGCACATGAGCACCTTTGCTATTTTTATATTCTTGCATTCGTATATAGGAAATCTATTCATGTTGTTGACTTGTGATAAACATTATCTCTTAACCTGGTTAGCTCACCCCTTACCTTTCAGGTATTCCGATTTTGGAGGGGGAAATTCTTGTTCTTTTCTTTCTTGTGCCCTTATTTTTAGATTACCATCCCTTAATTTTTCATCTCTGACATTTTCTAAGAATAGGTCATGGATTTTTTTTTATTGGCACATACTCCTGAACTGGAGTTGGGTAAGGTAAACATGGCTAGTCAAGAAAATAGGCTATATAAGGCTCAACTGGGGAACTATCAAGATAAGATGACCAAGTATAGATGGGCTTTTTAGGCTCAAAAGATCCAACAATGACCTAAATTATATCCTAAGTTTCAACAGGTGGTTTCCTTGTTTCAAATAAATTCAGAAAAATTTCAGGTATAATAACTCAATTTTGATGGCGTTCTCAGTAATATGACCAAAATGAAGAATAACGAGATCAACAACGACTTATTTGCACTACCAAAGAAAATGAAATGACATATAACCCTCAGAAGAAAGAATGGTTCTAAAACTCACTGGGTTAAGTCTCCACTGGTATTCCTCTAGTGATTACTCGACTCATGAATATTTTTCATTTTCAGACTAAACTTAATATGGCTGTGTATAATGGTTTCCAAATATAAATCCTATAAAAATATTTCCAGAATAGTATGATATAAAGATCTCTATCTAAGCATTAATGCTAAAAATGTGACTATTTTTACGTCAGATTGTCAAGAGGCGGGTAATCTTTTTCAAACTAAAAATTGGCAGTGTTTAAACTCTAGAAGTCTCAGTCCTCACTTACTCTTCTCTAAAATGATTCTTCCTATTTTTGCCTAAACAAGATTACAACTCGTTTAAAGTCAGATTGTGAAGACGTTTGTAAGAACTTAGTCGGAAATCCTTAGTTCTCTGTAGTTTAAGGCGTCTCAGTCTTTTTGGACTTACTCTGCCCTTGCATAGATCTACATAGATCTGTCGGTTTGCTACACGTCTACTTACTGCTGTCTCATAGCGGACTCCATAATCTGATCTTATTCCATTACAATTCCAATGTCTGCATTTGTGACAGATACCTACCCTCTTAGCTTTCCTCTTTGCAGCCAGAGTGCTTCGACCACAGAGAGGTCTGGGTTGCTCCTCTTGGATTTCTAGCTTCCTCACCCTCATAACTAAGAAAATGATTTTCCTACACAAGTCTGGGGCAACTTGTGTTCTAGACAAACACATTGCAAAAACGAAAACTCGATTGTCTACATGCATGACTTCTATCCAGTTCTTTAACGTCTGCTGGTCACAAAGACAAAGATGGATGATGGATGCTGATTTTTTTTTTTTTTAAAGGGGTCTCAGTTTTAAACTTACTCAGTCTAAGTTTTAAACTTACTCTCCCGTAAGAAATTTTTTTACGGAAAATGAATGAAGGACCTTAGTATCCCAAAACTCGAATTGAACATTGTCCTCAATGTTCCCTAATCTACACGGCCAGGTGTAAACAAAGAAATATTTTAGAAAATGAACAATCAGAATATGAGTTGTATCGTGGGATGGAATGACTGACTTCTAAGCTAGACTAACTCAAAGAAAAACTAGACTCAAGAAAAATAACAACTAGACACTGACGACTCTAATGAACTTAGACCAACTCAGATATAGACAATTGGGCTGGTCGGTCTGGGTAGAGATGAGTGGGTAAGGGTAAATGGGTTTGGGTAAATGGAAGGATAATGGATGTGCAAATCAGTTTTGGTAAATTGGATCAATGAGCAAAATTTCCTCTGTTCCTTCTAGAGTGTAAGGCTCTAAAAATGGTTTCAAATGATGACAATTGACTTTGAAAGGATGACCATTTTTAGGATGCTTGATCTGGATGACACCATGTGGAAATATGGTTGTGACGATGAATGGACCGGACCATTTGGATTTCAATTTTCCAAGAAAAAGATGCAACCTAGAATTGTACAATATGACCTTTTGACCAACAATAAACACTTTCCAGAGAATGTGTTTGTCATGAAAAATTTTCATTCAGTCTTTGTACTTTCTAGCCGTATCATAAGCTTCATTTCTGATTTCTTCCAACTAGCTAATTGAAGCTTTCTGAGTTTTCCAGCAAGTCTAGAGCAAAATTGAAACGCTTGATTGCCCAATAGGCTTTGTGTTCTATTTTGACTTGAAGATGACAAGCATTTCCATACACTAAGCGATAGGGTGACATTCCTATGAGTATCTTGAACGTAGTTCGATAAGCCCATCGTGCATCAGTGAGTCTGGAAGACCAGTCCTTCCGAGATGGATTGACTGTCTTCTCAAGGATATGTTTGATTTGATATTTTCACTTGTCCACTTGTTTGAGGATCATAGGGGATAACTAATTTGTGAATCACCCCATATGATTTCATCAATTTATCGAATGATGATTACAAAAATGCTTACCACCATCACTGATGATAGTTAGTGGAATACCAAATTTAGAGAAGATATTTTCTTTTATTGGTTTTGCATGCCACTGCTTCTACCCACTTTGATACATAGTCAACTCCTACGAGCATATACAGATTTCCAAAAGACTTAGAAAAGGTCCCATGAAATCAATGCTCCAAACATTGAAAAGTTCAACATTTAAGATTGGGTTTAAAGGTATCATATTCCGGCGGGATATACTTCCTAATTTTTGACATCTATCACATGAAACACAAAAGGTATGGGTATCACGAAACATGGATGGCTAGTAAAATCCACACTGCAAAATTTTTGCAGTTGTCTTTTTAGCACTAAGATGGCCTCCACAGGCTTGGTCATTACAGAAACTTATGACACTTTGCTGTTCTTCTTCAAGAACACAATGACGAATAATTTGGTCCTCACAAAGCTTAAACAGATATGGATCATCCAGGATGAAATTTTGACTTGTGCCAGAAATTTAACTCTATCTTGTTTAGTCCAATGAGGAGGCATTTAACAAGTCACAAGATAATTGATAATGTCTGCGAACCATGGTACTTGGGAAAGGGACATGAGAAGCTCGTCAGAGAAGGACTCAGTGATAGGATGGTTATCTTCATTAATCTCAGTTACCAATCTAGACAAATGGTCTGCTACCACATTTTTGGAACCTTTCTTATCCCGAATTTCAATATCAAATTCTTGTGGCAAAAGTATCCATCCGATCAGGCGGGACTTAGCATCTTTCTTAGAAAGATGATACTTGAGTGCAGCTGATCTGAATAGATTCGACCTTCGAACCTAGCGCAAATACAACTACTAACAACTCCTTTTCCGTGGTGGAATAATGAAGTTGAGCGTCCTTCAACGTTTTGCTAGCATAGTAGATAACATGAGGTAGTTTGTTCATTCTTTGTCCTAACACGGCTCCTACTGCATAGTCAGAGGTATCGCACAAAATTTCAAAAGGTACGACCAATCAGGTGGTTGTATGATTGGAGCAAAAATCAAAGCAATTTTCAATTTTTCAAAGGCTATGACACATTTTTCATCAAAATTGAAAACAGCATCCTTGGTCAGGAGTCTATAGAGATGTCTTGATATGCCACTGAATCCTTTGATAAACCTTTTGTAAAATCCAGCGTGATCTAATAATGACCTAATCTTTTTAACAGTTTGTGGTTTTGGTAAATTAGAGATTAGGTTAACCTTGGCTTTATCCACTTCAATTTCTTTTTCTGAGATGATGTGCCCAAGTACTATGCCTAATTTCACCATAAATTGACTTTTTTCCCAATTGAGTACTAAGTTCTTTTCTTGCTCTTGACTAACACAAGGGTCAGATGCTGCAGGCACTGGTCAAAAGTTGATCCAAAGACTGAGAAATAGTCCATGAAAACTTCCAGAAACATTCTACTATGTCGGAGAAAATACTAATCATGCACCTCTGAAAGGTGGTAGGTGCATTACACACTTTGAAAGGCATACGATGATAGGCGAACGTACCAATGGACAATGAATGTTGTTTTCTCCTAATCCTCAGGAGCAACATAGATTTGGTTATAACCGGAATAACCATCAAGGAATTAGAACGCATGGCTGGATAAACATTCAAGCATCTAATCAATGAATGGAAGAGGGAAGTGATCTTTTCGAGTGGTAGTGTTCAGCTTCCGGTAATCAATACAAACTCTCCAACCCATTTGAACGCGTTTTGGAACTATTTCATTTTCCTCATTTTTTATTACTGTGACACTAGACTTTTGTGGGACAACTTGGATTGGACTTACCCATGCACTATCTGAAATTGGGTAAATGATTCCAGCTCAAGAAGTTTCAAAATTTTAGCTCTCACTACTTCCTGCATTGCTGGATTTAACCGTCTCTATGGTTCCCTAGATGTTTTGGAATTTTCTTCCAGATAAATTTTGTGCATGACCACATACGGGCTAATTCCTTTGAGATCGGTAATGGACCATCCTATAGCTTCACATGATCTCTTAAAACAGTCAGAAGTTTAGACTTCTGCTCAGAAGTTAAGTCTGAAGATATGATAATTGACAATGTGTTTGAAGGCCCAATATATGAATATTTGAGAGTTTCAGGAAGAGCTTTGAGTTCTAATTTTGGTGGCTTCATGATAGATGGGACTGACACTGATGGATTGACAGAAAGAGGTTCAACTTTAGTGATAACATTCACTTCATTGAAATTGAAATCCTTGTCAAAGTTAGACAGTGATTTTTCGAACTGATCATTGCAAATGGAGTGAAGGACAAAATCATCAACAAAACTGTGAATTAAGTTAACCTCGTATGGATCATTCGTGCAGAGAGGTTGTCAACAAAGGCCAAAAACATTGAGTACAGTTGTTAAATCTCCAAATGATAATCGAAGCATACCATTTTGGCAATTGATTACTGCTTTTGCAGTGGCCAGAAATGGTCGTCCAAGAATGATTGGGATATGTCCATTATTGTCCTGAGTTGATTGTGTATCCAATACCACCAAAATTTATAAGGAAGTAGAAATTGTCAACCTTAATTAGAACGTCTTCTATCACACCTCTGGGAATTTTTACTAAGCAATCAGCTAATTGTAGTGTGATAGAAGTGGGTTTCAATTCTCCCAAATCTAACTGTTTATAGAGAGAATATGGCAGTAGGCTGACACTAGCTCCAAAATCTAATAAGGCCCTGTCTATTGTGTATGTACCAATTGTACAAGTACTGGTTGGACATCCAGGATCCTTATGTTTGATTGGAAATGTTTGTTGGAGTAGTGCACTAGCATTTTCTGCTAAGAAAAGCCTTTGTGGGAACATTGGTTCTCCATTTCACCCTACATAGGTCTTTGAGAAATTTGGCATACGAAGGTACCTGATTGATGGCATCCAATAGAGGGATATTGATGATGACATATTTAAAAAACCTCTAGTATGTCACCATAAGGTATCTGTTGTTTTGCTGATAACATATGAGGATATGGAGCCCTAGGTGAAAATGTTTTGTTAGCAGATAAATTCGATGGATTTTGGATAGGGGATGAACTCAGTGAATTATCCGATTGCTTTGATTGATCATTGATTTGTTGTTTAGGCATTTCCACTTTGTTATCTACCTGTTTTCCTGATCTCAAGGTAGTAATTGATTTAACATCGTCTGGTTTGGATGATGAAACTTCATACTGTCCCTTGGGATTTGGAATAGGTTAACTGGGAAATTTGCCTTATTCCTTATCATCAATAAGAGTGGCCAATTGTCCAAGCAGTGTTTCAATCTTGTGCATAGCCTGCTGGGTAGATTACATGAATTGCAGCAATGTATCCTCAATCGAAGGTTTACGTTGTTGTGAAAGATAAGACTGATTTGACTGGGGTGGATGATATGGTTGATTTTGAGGTGGTGGCTGATATGGAGGTGGTCGAAATAACTGATTTTGATATTGAGGAAAGTTTTGATTCATTGGAGATTGATTATGTCGCCAAGAAAAATTGGGATGATTTTGCCAATTAGGATTATATGTAGCAGAAAACGGGTTCCTTGCTGTCTTCCAAAATTATTGAGTGTATTTACTTGTTCAGTTGAACACTCAACATTTGATTCTAAGGAAGAACAATTTTGAGCGGTCTTGTCCTGGACTAGAACACATAACACAAAATTCAACATTTGCTCCTATTTATGGATTCATCTCCTGAGTCATCACTAATGAGTCAACTTTTTTCGTTAGGTTTGTGATTGCTAACTTAACGTCAAAATCACTACTGACTTCGTACAAACCCCCTTTTCTTGAGGTTTGTGCTAGAGTATCTTTCTTGGAAAAATCCCATTGCTAAGAATTTTCCGCCAATGTTTCCAGGAATGTCCACCCATTGTTTTCAGTTAGCTTAAAAAAATCTCCATTTTTCATAGACTCGACACATTTGATGGGTAGGTGTGGCTAAACAATCATAGAAAAATTGGACAAGTCTCCACATTTCAAAACCATGGTGGGGACATTTTGCTAATATTTCTTTGAATCTTTCCCATGCTTCACAGAATTGTTCACTCTTTTTTTTTTTATTGAAGTTTATCATTTCTTTCTTGAGAGCGTTTGTTTTTTATACTGGGAAAAA
This sequence comes from Chimonanthus praecox, assembly GCA_022113865.1. NCBI lineage: Eukaryota > Viridiplantae > Streptophyta > Magnoliopsida > Laurales > Calycanthaceae > Chimonanthus > Chimonanthus praecox. Next base: position 31,322,552 of record CM039088.1, on the reverse strand, counting down.
CTTATTCAAAAATTTATTAACTAGCTAATCCCAAGTGGTGATGGTATTCCCAGGTAAAGAATTTAACTATGATTTCGCTTTTGCTTTGAGAGAAAATGGAAATAATCGAAGTCGAATAGATTCATCAGTGATTCGTTGGATTTTAATGGTGGCGCAGATCTCTAAGAATTCTTTCACATGGAGGAACAGATCCTCTCTATCAAGACCATGAAAGGCTGGTAGTAGCTGCAAAAGTCCTGGCTTAAGTTCAAAGGTAACATTGGTTGCAAGTACAACTATACCTGATGGTGTATTGGCTGTGACTGGTGAGAAGTAATCTTGGAGAGTTCTTTCTGCAACTTTTTCTGCATGGGTGATGATGGAGGAGTAGATGGGGTTGAAGATGATGGTGAAATAGGTGAATCGTCTATGTCTATGACTAAGCTGGACTGAGCTCCGGACACAACAATCGATGTACTGACGGGAAGTGTAACTTTAACCAAGCGATTGGAGGAGTTACGTGAACAATGATACATACACAGATACGATCATTCACGCTAAAACAAATTCACACAAGAAAATGCCTAGATCTAAATTTAAATTGCACTAATGCAAAAAAAAATATTGGCTAATAAGATCCTAAAGATTGTCTCTAGACTTGCTCCTACTTTTTTCTCTAAACAATCTAAGTCTCCAATGAGAGTTCAACCGCAAGATGGCTAGGTAAGTTCCCAGGTAAGTGGGGGAGCACACGACATCTCGTCCCAGCTTTCCTTAGGTCATGCTCGAACGCATGCCTTGGTGGCAGAACTAGCCTTAGACACCATTCTTGAATATTAACTAGTCATTGGTTCGAAAAATTGATTTGAATTAAAAAGGTTCCTCATAAGCATGAAACCCTAAAAATCTAGCCTAATGGTTCCTTAACTGATTTTATTATGAGATGCATGAACATTTTACTATCTTGTTTTTCTAGATATTGTGAATTCAAGTAAATATGCAAAACAATAATAAAACAAATCTAACTAATGCATGAATCTAACATCCTAATATGATGAGCAATTTAAATGTGCAATTAAATTAAAGAACATCCTAGAAAGTTCTATATGAATGCATGATAAAAATGAAAATTAAAATAAAATGATTAGGCACTCTCCTTAGCCTAGCATGCATGTTTTCCAGCAATTTTTAAACAATTTTTTCAAGCAATTTTCAAGCAATTCGGAAGCGATTTTCAAACGCGCATTTTAAAAATCCTGCAAAACAACACAAGCAAACTGTGGTGTAGAGTCTAAATCAAAGAATGCATGATACCTAAACTAAAAGAATTGTTCCTAATCTATAATTAAAGAAGAAGGGGTGATATAATCTATAAACAAGAATTCCAAACTTTGATAAGATTATGAAAGTTAAATCAAAGTTCACCAAATTAAAAATTTATTCCATGATTCCCAAGATTTGACATCTTATTTTGAAGGTTTCATAAGTTAGATAGAAGTTCTAAGTTTTAGAAAAGTTCCAAGTTTGGAAATTTTTCTAAAATTGGAAGGTTTTGAAAAATAGATCAATTACCAAAAATAGATTTTTGTAAAAATAGAAAACTTCAAAAAATAGATTGATTCAATTTATTGAGATTTTTAAGAATTTCTAATTTAAGGTAACTTTCCAAAAATAGAAAAAGTTTCCATTTTTAAAGAGTTGCCAAAAATAGAACTTTCCAAAAATAACAATTTTTCTTAAAAATAATATTTTTTTTAAAGAGAACATAATTTAATGATTTTCCCCTGCAACGGCACCAAAAACTTGTTAATGTTTTAAATTTGTAAATCTCGCAAGCACACGAACCATTCACAATAAAGAAATGTGAGAGTGAGGTCGAACCCAATGAAAAATCTCAAAGTATATGAATTGAAATTTATGTCAAAAAAAAAGAAAAAGAATTGCTTTCAAGAAATTGAATCATTATATGAGTCACATATCTAACTTGGAAAATCAGCAAATAAAATGTGTGATTTCATATTCTTACATGTTGAATTAAATTATAACCTTAATCATGATTAGAATTTCAAGTTACAAAATTATTTAACACATCTTCCTAAGTTTAATTGAATGAATATTTGAGAGAGAGAGAGAGAGAGTGATTAAAGAGAAATTAAAGAATTAAAGAATGAATCATAAGTTAAAAAATTTAAAAGATTAGGTTATACAAGATTTGGGTTAGAACAAATATTACACAACAAACATGAAATTTAACATAATTAAAGGCAGAAAATTAAATTGCATGAAAATAAATGATTGAAATTAAATGTGCAGTAACGTAAAGGTTGGTTGCTTGGAATATACCATTCATCACCCAAGATGTGTAAACAAAGTAAAGGCATAGATCTGAAATTCATATAAAGATCTAAAATGCAATTCATATTTACTAATAAAACAAGATTCATAATTTATTTAATCAAACCTTAGTAATCATGATTCAAGGCTTACAATCCATATCCTAACTATTATATATGCTCATGTTTAATCAAGTAAATAAAAGCCATGATCTTGAAATTAAAAGTAAAATAATCATAACAGAATTTTAGAAATTGGATGCTCCAGGATTCTAAATAAATGTTTCACTTTATTAAATGGAAGAATTAAAGTACAAGGCTTTGGAAGAAATTACACAGACGAAATAAAATTAAAATGGAAAAATTAATTGTTCACTTGGAAATCGTGTGGTGCTCTTTCCTCTAGTCTTTTTGAACAGCCTTTAGTCCTCTTGAATTCTAGGTCATATTCGAATTTTACCCTTGAGGTGATGGGGTATTTATAGTTTTTGAAAAGAGATGGATGGCTTGGATTAAATCATGGTTTAAGTTGGGAAATCAAAGGACTGGATTGGATCTAATTGGGAATGGATGACGGAGATTTAAGCTTGGATTTTCGGGTTGCTAAAGGGAGGTCACTAGAATTTGGCGTGTGTAGGTGGCTTGACTTGGAGGTTAAGTCAAGGTGGAGGGAAGATAGGAGATTTAGGAGAGAAAATAGGTCTGGGATTGTCAATGTGAAATTCGAATTTGCTATGTAGTTTTAGGGTTTGTGCAATGAGATGATGAATGAATGGATGAGATTAAGAGATGAGATGAATGAATGGATGGATGATAGGAAGATGACATGGAGGATTGACTAGGTGTGAATTTTGAATGGATTGAATTGGGATTGAGAAAAATCGTGTGAGGCGTGGTGATTGAGATGGTGAGGTGTATTAAAATCCTAGGAATGTATCTAGATGAATTTTAGTCTAAGTGCATGGAGAGGTTTTAGGTTGCAAAAATCATGGGGATGATGATGTGTAAAATGTGCATGGAGGCTAGCTTGAACTATAAGTTGTTGATTGCTTAGGGTTTGTGAATGGAGGGAATAGATTTAATGAGATTTTGATCTAATAGCTCTAAGGTATTTTGGGTAAAATAAATATAGGAATGGGTAGATGGTTGATGGAGGGTTTAGATGCACAGGTGGATCTAAATGGATGATGAAATGCATGACCTAAATCTAAGGTAATGTGTTTATGTAATGGATGCATGTGGCGACTCTAGGGTTTCTAAGAGATGAATGAGTGAATGAGATTAAATGACCTAATATCTAATGGTTAAGATGCTCAATGCATGAAATGAATGCATAAATTAATAGGTGATGCAAAGAAAAACACTAATCTAAGGTTATGATCATCATGATGATGATGGATAGCCTAAATCTAATGATAGATGAATGGATGGGTTAGATTTGATGGTGGATCCAAGGTTTGACCTAATTTGGTATTTGAGATGGAGGGTTGAGATCCAAGATGGAAGTTGGATGCTGTGGATGTGAAGTTGGGTTATGGGTTTTGAACTTGGGTTGGACTTAGGTAAATTCATGTAACGCCCCGCCCTTTTTCACTCGCCGAAAATCAGAGTCTATTTTTTTTTTTTTAATAAAAGAGAGAGAGAGCAAGACGCCACAACGCAAGCTAAGTCCGAGCTTCCAAACCCTGACCCTTAACTGGCCAACCATATGTGTCCGTGGACCAAGTCCATTAAAACGGTTCACACGTACTCAATTTAAACATGTGGAATTATAATAGAACCTAATTCTATTCCATTTTAGATAGCAAGGTAATCCATTACTTAACAATGATTATCTTAAGTTAAAATATCCAAAATAAACATTCCAAACCATAGCAAATAATCTACGTTATTACAGTCCGAATGCTAGCTACTCACATTACATTGTCCATGAGTAACTTAAACAAAATGGAACTAAAAACATCCAAGCTCCTAAGCTTGGCTCTAATCACGTTCATCGTTCCTTTCAATTCTTGTGTCATCAACTAGGGTAGAAGTAGGGCGTTAGACAACGCACCCAGTAGGTATTCCAATTAGGGTTAAACACATGGTTAGTACAAAATCATATAGATAACATAATATCAAAACCATGTAAAACAATGCCATGCCATGGTGTCATATGCAATGAGTTCCACCCATCGCCCATATCACAAAAATCCTCTTGATGGAATCTCCTCATCAAGGTATCCCCACAACTGCCTTACGGACGCCCCAACGGAGTGTGGTCTCCGGTTACCTCTTGATGGATGATGCACATCAAGGTACCCCCACAAATGCCTTACGGACGCCCCGACGGAGTGTGGTCTCCAGTTACATATCATCCCTCCCATGCCATGCATGAGATGCAAATGAACACATGCTATGTAATATTACAATCAATAGCATTAAAATGTCATATTTGAAACATATCATTTATACAAAATAACTCATCAAAATGTGAATTAAAACCATCATACATATCCCATGGTTTCAATGAGGTAAGAATCCTACCAATGATCAACTAACATGTCCTTGCATTTTTGTCCGAAAACCGATCACCGATCATACACCGCTTGTGAGGTCCCATTACCTTATTACATATCAATCAATCAAACCCATGTTTCATTTGATTTCCAAGCATGTCTAAGTCCATAAGCACACCTTAGTGGGGTTCAGCCATACAACATGGCCGAACCTCACTCACTTGAATTTGGGTCCCTCTTTTTATTTATTAACCAATCCCACATAAGTTTAACCATTTAAGAAACCCTAAGTCCACAAAATATTCGCTTAGTGGGGTTCGGCCATACAACATGGCCGAACCTCACTCCCTTGGTTTTGTGCCCTTCTTTTTAGTCCTTTGATCTTTTAAATTAAGTCCAAGATTATATCATCTTTGAATCATTAATCTAATCACTTATAAATTAATCATTTAACATTAATAACAACTAAGTCCACAAAAACATTCCTCATTGGGTTCGGCCATACACCATGGCCGAACCCATGATCTTTCATTTTACCCATATTTACCTCTTTGCCATTATTTCCATCACCTTATGTTTAGGTCCAAAAACATAGGTCCATGACTAAACATGTCATGCACAAATGATCCATCAACATAAAAACCCATAATCAAATCCTTCCATCTCCTAGCATAATCATTCATTTATTTTATCATAAATAGATCTATAAATGACCCTTTAAAAATGGTCCATGGGGTTCGGCTATACACACCATGGCCGAACCTATGATGTCTCATTTCCCATCTTCTCCTTTAAATGATTTACACTCTTAGGTCCATAATCAAAGTCCCTCCATGGGGGTTTAACCATACATTTAGGTTCATCCTTTTGGATCATCATTAACCATATTTAAAATCATTTAAAAAATTACCATCATTCCCCCCATCATTTCCATCATCTAAATACATATACATAATTCAATAATTCTTTATGGGGTTCGGCCATACCCCATGGCCAAACCCATGGTCTATGGTTCTTTACCAACATACATCCATTTAAACCCTTTAAAATCCTTAATACTTTTCCATGGGGTTCGGCCATACAACATGGCCGAACCCTATGGTCCATTATTTTCCTTAAAATATATCATACATCCATGATTGATCCTTTGATGGGGTCTCATACATAAACCTAGGGTTTGGCCATGCAAAGGCCAAACCATGATCCTTGGTCATACACCATTCCACACATGGTTCATGCATAAAGTCCTTAGCCATAATAAAAATTAGCATGGCCGAACCATGTCCTTGACCATCTTTTCTTACTTATGCAGTCTTATCAAGTACTTACCGATTCCGCTACTCCTCCGATTTCTTTCACTCTTTCTTGCTCCTCCAATCTTCTTCTTCCTTAGCCTCTTCTTCCTCCTTGATCCTTGGCCGAGATTGATCTTAATAAAATCTCTAAGAGTCGTTCGGCCATGAGGTGTAGGTTTGAGAGAGGGAGAAAGAGAGAAGATTTAAGATAAAAAAACTCTGTTCTCCCTTTGTTAATGAGAGTGGTCATGTAACACCCCAATTTCTCAATGAAATGGATAATTACGAAAATGCCCCTGGACTAGTAAATTTATTAATTATGATGTTAAATGAGAAAATGGTGGGACCCATTGCTCAAACTAAGATCCTATGAACATATTATAAGGGTCAAATTATAATGGATGGGTAATGTACATCAAATTGGGTCAAAATGGTTAATTGGGTAAAAAATTCTCAATAAGATGAATATTTACGAAAATGCCACTGGATTGGTAAATTTATTAAATGTGATTGTAAATGAGGAAATGGTGGGGCCCATTGTTCAAATTAAGATCATATGAACATATTATAATGGCCAATTTATCATGAATGGGTAATGAACATCAAATTGGGTCAATATGGTTAATTGGGTCAAAGGACCCAATTGGACCCAATCGGTCAAATGGACTTATTAGACCATTGGGTGAGCCCAAATTTAATGGGGTTAAGCTAAATTGATTGGAAATCAAGTGGAGTAAAAATGGGTAGGCTTGATGCACATGTGAAAACCACTTAAAAATGGCTAAATCAGCCCATAAATGGGTCATGGCGCCAAAACGGGTCAATAAGCTAAATGGGGACCCAATGGGTCGTGTTGACCATGTGGACCATGGTTGACCGTGTGGACCCTCAAGTAAGCTCAATATTGAGTCAAATCAGGTTGAGTTGGATTGGAATGAGTTGCATTTAAATTAAATAGTTGGGTTGACTCAAGTGTAATTAATGTATGATGTTTAATATGGTGAGTTAAGCCATTGAGTTGAGTGAGTCAAAATGGAAATCAAATGGGCTGTAAATTCAGTGAGTTAAGTGGAATATGAGGAGGTGTTTTGATCTCAAACAAACCAAAACATGTCCCACACGTTGGGGACTTGTTTTGGTGATTTCCATGCAAAACGTTAAATGGAAATGATGTGAAGCTGATGAGATTACATGGGGCTGCCAAAGGTTGCAATGGTTGAGGCCAAGAGTGGTGACCGTTGGTACCAAGGGGTGCCTTGGATGGCACCCAATGTCCCATCGTTTTTGTCAAGAAGTTATGAAGGAATAAATGGATTTTGTGGTTGAAGAAAAAAAAGGGTAGACCATCCATTTGGGCTGATTTTCACCCAAGGAAATCTTAAGAAATCCTCATCTCTCTCTCTCTCCAAACTCTTTCTCTTGGCTGAACTAGCAGTGGTGTTTGTACCAATTGATCAAGCATAAACCAGCAAAGGAAGGGAGGTTAAGAAAGATAGAAGGCAAGGAGCAAAAGGCAAGAGGAAAGGCAAAAAGAAATTGGTAAGAATTCCATACAATTTTGTTTGATAAATTAGATTAAGTGGAACATGAATTGGCCATGGAATGGCCGAATTTATTAAGGACCTAAACCTTGGTTAAAGGTTGTTTAAATTGGTAAAAGATATCATTGGGTTCGGCCACTTTGGATGGCCGAACCCCATGAGATTTATGTGGGTGTTTTGATGGTGGTTGGAGGCAAAAAACCATGCAAAAATGATGGAGAATTATATGTGTTTAAGAGGCAAGATAAAGGATTTTGAATCAGGGATTTAAAGGTCATGATTTGGTCATGTATGGCCAAATTCATCAAAGGTTTAACCTTGGGTAATGGTTGTTTAAAAATGATGAAATGGATCATTGGGTTCGGCCACTTTGGATGGCCGAACCCCATGAAGTGATGTTGGTATTTTGAAGGGTTTTGTAAAATTAAAACCATGCAAATGATGGACCGTTTTGTATGATTAAATTAAACCTAGGGTGAGTGTTTAAAGAGGTTCAAATTAAAAGCCATAGGGTTTGGCCAATGAGTATGGCCGAACCCCATGAAATCATATGATTATTGTATGGTGATTTTGATGGTTTTGAGAGATAAAAACCATACAAGATTATGGTGTCTTTATTAGAATTAAATGAATATAAGTTTGCTGATTTGGGTTGGCCATTGGATGGCTGAACCATGTGGTTAACATGGCTAAAGGGTAGAGCCCAATTGATATGCAAATAAGGGAGTCATTGAGCCAAAGAACCATAAGGGTTCGGCCATGTGTATGGCCGAACCCCATGGACTGTGTTGGATGGGAGGTTATGGTTGTTTTAATGATTTAAATTAAGGAATCATACATGATAAGTTATGGACTATGTGTAAGAAAATAATCGACCATTGATGATGATGGATTATGGGATGAAAATCTATAGGATGTGGTTCGGTCATGTGGCATGGCCGAACCCCATCAATGATTATTTGATAAAATTGGGTTAAGTAATAAATGGGATTAACGGTGATGAATGAAGAACCCAAATTAAAAAGGTGAGGTTCGGCCAAGTTGTATGGCCGAACCCCATTAAGTTGGTTTAGATATGGTTAGTGGTATTTATGGAAAAATTAAACTAAAGGTTAGCCTAAATGGCATAAAAGTAATTATTGATGGAATGATCAATGATAGAATGATCATAGGGTTGGATGTATGGGCTCGAACCAAAGTGGTATGGTTCGGCCATGTTGTAATGGCCGAACCCTACCAAGGTAGTTTTGTATAATAAGGATTAAATAAAAGAGAGATCAAATGAAGAGGGAGGTTAAATCCTAAGTTGATGAGGTTCGGCCATACCACAAGATGACTTTTGGGTCTTAGAAGTGAATGGACATTTAATTGATAGTATGATTTACTTACCGTTACATCACAAGGTGACGGAAGTTGGACGACGTGTAAGTCGTGAGCAAGTGATGCTTAAAGAAAGAACAAACACCGAAGCTAATCTTCGGCAGGTTTCCTACCTACTTGTAACCACAATTATGATTTGGTTTTATTATGTTTTTGTGAGATATGTTGTATTTGATATTATGTTTCAAATATGGTTTTGAATGATGAGATATGTATTTACAAATGACATACATGTACATTGACATCTCATGCATGGCATGGGGTGATGATTATGGATTACCTTGACTTGAGAGTCCCAATGAAAGAATACCATGAAACAACTCAATGATGAAGTGTCTTTCCACAGGTAACGAGGATTACTGTGGATTACCTTATCATGTGAGTCCCAATGAAAGAATACTGTGAGTCCCAAATGAAAGTGTATTGTGATTTACCTTGACGTTGAGAGTCCCGTCAAGTGATGGGTATGTATGTGTGATGGGGTGGGGCTCATTACATATGCACTTACGTACATAGCATTGTTTTCAGATGTTTTATTGATAATCATGTACTATGATATATATGCATGTTTTATATGCTAACCATGTGGTAGCCCTGATCGGAAACCTACTGGGTGCGTTGATCTAACGCCCTAATTCTATCCATAGAGGATAATGCAGGAACAAGGAAGGGGAAAGAGAAGGTCGATGACCAGGAGGGGAGCCAAGCTTAAGCGCTTGATTATGGGAATGGAATTTATAATTACTGTTATTTGAATTACATTTATGGACATGTAATCATTAGTATCTTTGCTATGGTTTGCTTATGGTTTGATTAGACTGTTAACTATGGATGGTTGTTTATCTTAATTATCATTTGAGACTGTTACTTGCTATCTTTTCATGTTATTTCCGCAGTTAGTCTAGTTTATTCCGCATGTTATTGTTGGTTCCATTTGTGATTTATTATCATGGTCTAGTCCATGTACACATGGGCGGCCAGTTAAGGTTCAGACTTGAGTAGTCTGAACTTAACTCGCGTTGTGATGCTTCCCGCTCTTGTTCACTCTGTGCTTCTTTCAAAAGAAATTTTCAGACTCTGATTTTAGGAAGGGTGAAAAGGGCGGGGCGTTACAGGTCGGCCTTGAGTGAGAGGGAGAGAGAGTGAAATGAAACTCCAAGTCCTTTCTTGATCAATGAGGGTCGGCCAAGGGTGGTGTCCTTTGGTGATGCTCTTTTGTAACTCCCATGACCCTTCACCTCCTCATTAACATTGCTTTGGAGGTTTCAGCCCACGAGATGAAACTCCCAACCGTTTGCCTCAAGATGGAAACCCTCCATCTCCCCAACGTGTGCTATGGGTATTCCTTGTGTAACCACCAAAACCATCACCTCTGTCAATAATGATCCATTTGTAGTTTCATCCCATGAGATGAAACTCCCATCTCCTAACCTTGTGAACACCTTGAGTTTGGTTTTATGAGGTGTAATTCTCCATCTAATCATCAAACTCACTTAAGATGAAAGTCCCATCAACTTCCCATTCAACTCAACTCATATCTTTAATTCAACTCTAGTTAACTCACTTAAAATCAACTCATTTTCTTGATTCCATTTCCAATTTAATTCAGCCCAATTTAATTAAACTTGAACTCACTTGGTGGTTAACCAAGTCAACCATGACCCATTGGGTCCCAATTGGGCATTTTGACCCAATTGACAACCTTGACCCAATTAAATAAATCTTGCCCATTTATTTCAATTGAACCTTAACCAATATCCGTTGGGTCTTAATTGGACCGTTGACCCAACTTCTTACCCATCTAAGGTCCATATCCATTATTTCACAAATTAAATGGGCAATTTCCACATATATTTATAACTTGAAATCCTGGGGTGTTACAATTCAGACATGGACCATGACGTTCATTGGACTTGGGCTTTGGATTTGGATCTAGACCTCAACTCAGGCCCATTTGAATTGGATTTGAGAGCTTGGGCCTTAGTTGGACTGAACTTGCACACTAGCCTGGCCCAAAGTGTGAAATGCGCATGGGCTTACATGTGGTTTGGCCCATTGAAGCTTTGAAGAGCATAGCTTTGCCCATTTGAACTGAGTCTTGGCCTAATGTCTTGAAATTCAGGCTTTAGCACTTGGATTGCAGCTTTTAACCTCTAGAATTAAATAATTATTCAGCCACTTTAAATCTAAAAATTATTAATTAATCATAGACTCTCATAACTAGATCTAGATTAATTAATTTACATGAAAATCCTAAAAAGTGATATAAAATAATTATAATAATTCTAGGTCTTCTCTTTAAAGCTCTAAACTTGCAATCTTCTGTAGTTTTAACTTGATTTTCCTAAACTTTCCATTTTTACTACAAAACTGACAAACTAGATTAAATGAATCACTATATACAAAATTGAGGATTAACTGGCACAATAATAAGGTAAAAATGTAATATTTTAATGCTCAATATTAGAGTTCTTTGATTTTACATTGGGATTCTAGTTTATTGAATATATATATCTTTTTAAAGGAATGCTGGCCAAGGTTGAGACTGTTATGAGATGGGAACGACCGCGGAGTATGACTGAGATCTACAGCTTTTGTATCTTGCGAGATTACTATCGGCGGTTCATCAAAGGTTTTTCCAAGATCGCCACGCCCATGACGCGGTTGGCCTTTCGTTTGGGACGAAGCTTGTGAGACAGCCTTCCGGAGGCTGAATGGGGGTAGTTTGACTACCGTACCGATGTTGACTTGTGCTAGATAGAGGCCATGGCTATGCGGTTTTCTATGATGCTTCGAATGATGGTTTGAGCTGTGTACTGATGCAAGATGGTGAGGGATAACTTATGGTTTGAGATATTTTAAGACCCAAGTGCAGAATTATCCTACACATGACTTGGAGTTAGCGGTGGCAGTTTTTACACTTAAGATTTGGAGACACTACTTATATGGTGAGAGGTTCGAGGTTTTCTTAGACCTTCATAGCCTAAGTATCTGTTCACACAGAAAGAACCGAATATGAGGCAGAGATGATGGATAAAGTACCTTGGTGAGTACGACTTTTTGTTGCCTTACCACCTTGGTAAGACGAACGTAATTACAGACTCCTTGAGTTGTAGGGTGAACGAGGGCAGCCTTATCAAGTCTGATCGGAGGATATAGAGCATCCAGAATTTGCAGTATGTTGTTCAGCGAGGGATTTATGATAGAGTTTTGAGAGCTCAGCAGACAGATGAGAGGTGCATCGCGTTGAGAGATGTTGTGGCTGGTGGCAGTGGATCTTTTGGATGGACTATGAGACGAGATGGGGGTTTGACCTTTCAGGACAGGTTATTTGTACCCATATCTGGGTAGTGCTGTGATGAGGTATTACGACACTTTCATCACTGCAGGTTCGCTATACATCCATGACACACGAAGAAGACAGTGGTTGAGTTTGTCACCCACTGTTTGACTTGTTAGAAGGTCAAGATAGAACACTTGAAAGCCTCTGGTAAATTGCAGCCTCTTCCAGTCTCCGATTGGAAGTGGGATCGCATTACAATGGACTGTGTGATAGGTTTACCGACGTCTCCTCGGAGACACATTGCAGTGTTGGGGTATAGTGGACATATTGACTAAGTTTGCCCGTTTTATTGGTATGAAGACGACTGATTCTCTTGAGACTTTGAGTCTGTTATATTTTAAAAAGATTGTCAGATTGCAGGTGTGCCTAAGTCAATTGGTTTAGACCGCGACTCGAGGTTTGTCTCTCGGTTTTCGCAAGCCTACTGAAGAAGTTGGGCACACAATTATGTTGCAGTACCACATTCCATTTGCAGGTAGACGGCCAGTCGGAGCAGACTATTCAGATCTTAGAGAATATGCTCCGGACTTGTGTTTTGGATCTTGGTGGTAGTTGGAGAGCCATTTACTTTTGGCTGAGTTTGTTTACAACGACAGCTATCAGTTCAGTATCAAGATGGTACCGAATGAGCCATTGTATGGCAGACCGTGCAGATGACCCCTATGTTGGGGGAAACCAATGATACAGTGATGCTATACTAGACATGGCCAGGGAGACTATTGAGCAAGTGAGACTAATCAGACATAGTTTGTTGACTGCCCAGAACCGATAGAAGAGTTATGTTGACTGTCGGAGGAAGGCACTTAAGGTTGTTGTTAGAGACCGTGTTCTCCTTCACGTTTCGTCCCGTCATGGGATACAAAGGTTTGGGCGCTGAGGAAAGCTATCACCTTGATATATTGATCCATTTGAGATTCTTAGGATAAGAGAGGTAGCCTACAGACTTGCACTCCCTTCGCATCTCGCTCGAGTACACAACATCTTTTATTTTTCAATACTTCGGAGGTATATACCATCATGATCCGTCGCATGTGATTAACTCGGAAGATGTGGAACTCAATGAGGACGTTACCTTTGAATAGGGAACTGTGCAGATTGAGGACTCGAGGGACTATAGACTTCGTGGCAAGATTATCCGCTTGATTTTGGTGGTTTGACGGTAAAGGCAAAAAGTTACTACTTGGGAGGTTGAGACAATGATGTGGAGGCAACTTTCAGCCATGTTTGAGATTAGAGGTATGAGCTCAATTAAAATTTCGACGACGAAATTCCTAAAAGGGGGTAGTGTTGTAATGACCCGACCCGATATTTCGGAGTCTTAGATATTTTTCTAGATCTTCTATTTGTTTTTGGTGTTTCGGTAGCATTGAGGTCGGGAACTCAAAGGGCTTTTTGGTAATTTTGTTGTTACAGTATACTATCATGAAAAAATGCTTAAAAATCACACATTTTCCCCCTCGACGTTCAACGGTTGAGATTTTTTTTGGGTTTTCGACATTTTTTTAATTCTTAATTCTTTTTGGAACAAGTTTTGAAGAGTCTTATTTTTTATTAAAAAAAAAAAAAAGGAACTAAACCCTTAAAACCCAAGACCCTCTAAACCCTAACCCTTATCTTTCAAACCCCGCCCCTCCTCGTGCGGCACTGCTATAGTGTTTGCACCCCTTCCATCTCTTCCCATGTTGACTCTCTCTCTTGGAAACCCTAGGAGACCCCCTATCTTTGGAGCCGCTGCCGCACACACCCTCATCCTTCCTCATCCGCGATCTTCTCTCTCCCGGCTTATTCTCCTTCTTCTTGTCATTCTCCTCTTCTTTTGCTCATTTCCTTCTCTCTCTCGGTTGATGTGAACGACTACCCCAGCAGTGCAAGCCCAATGCTGTCCGGATCTGATTTCCATTCGGAGCCGCCGGATCTCCTCCCCTTTTTATCGCCTTCCTCCCCGATTTTAGGTACCCTCTTCTCCTTCCCTTTTCCGCTATTTTTTTCATTGATTTTTCTGTGATTTCTCTCAGCTTTTCCGTGACTTCCCTCGATTTTCCTTAACTCTCCCTGATTTTCTTTGTTATTCCTCTATTTTTCCCTTATCTGACTTAGTTGAGTGGCTTGGACAACTCAACCGAGTCGCTGATTCAACTTAGTTGGGCTGCTGGGTTAACCCAGTCCCTGGACTCTTTTCGACCCAGCTCAGTTTGACCCAGCTTGGCTCAGGCATGGCCCAGCCAGACTTGGTCCAGCCCAATTAGACCAGGTCTGGCCCAACCAGACTTGGCCTGGCCAGTTCAAGCAGGACTAGCTCTCAAGCCCGACCCTTTTTCGACCCCATTTTCAGGTCCAGCCCATTTTCAACCCCGTTTTCAGGCCCGGTCCATTTTAGGTCTAGCCCAGTTTTAGGTTCTTTTTTCATTCGGCTTCATTTTACCTCTTTTTTTCTTATTCATCATTCTTTGTTTTCAACATATTGAGCCCCCTTCAACCCATCAATTCGCTTGCTCGCTTCGGATTTTTGACTCCACACACAATGAGGGGACTTATTACATTTTTAGCATTCATTTGCATCTACCAAAACTTAATCCTAGACGTGGAGTGACCTAAATGAGATCTTTTGTTCTTTTAAGCCACTCTGTAAGGGTAAACTGTTGAAAAAGATTTATATGGCAAGAGATCTGGTACACTCCTGTCAATTATATGCAATGGTGTATTAATTTTAATTGAATAAGTTGATGTTATAAATGATACTTGGATTATGTGGTGAAACATTGCCTGTCTACGCTTAAGGCGCAAATGAAATCATGCTAGATATATAAGTATGAGTTTAAGAATTGTTATGTGCTTGTTGACCACATAATGAATTATGTTGTTGATGTTGATATTAAGTCAGAATGCATTTGTGTTTTATACATGCTCATGATAATTTGTGCATGCATGAGAGGATTTGTTTTTGTGTATCCATTCATGATGATGAGATGAGTTTGGTTGTTGGGAGGACTTCCCCGTTCCTTCCGGCTGTTGAAGTGCCTGCCCCTGAGATTGCCTTCCCCGTTATGCTCCGGCAGTTGAGACCCCCATAGGAGATGCGGGTTTCCCCATTGCATTCTTACTGTTGAGGCCATTGTGTATTGTGTAGTCCCATTTGTACTGGTAGGGAGACCGGAGTTTGATGGAGGACCCGATGTGGGCTACTGAGATGATGTCTAGGATTTGGTTGGTTAGATCATTAGTTGATGGTGTAGTTGGATTTCATGCACATGAGCACCTTTGTTATGTTGATGTTCTTGCATTCGTATATAGGAAATCTATTCATGTTGTTGACTTGTGATAAGCATTATCTCTTAACTGGGCTGGTTAACTCACCCCTTACCTTTCAGGTATTCCGATTTTAAAGGGTCAGGCGGGTCCCTTGAGCAGACGCCAAAGGAGGAGAAGTACTAGTTACAGATTCTATGATCATGCTTATATTTAGTTTGAAAGACCTTGTTTGGTATGAACTTTTTGTATGATGTTTATTTCGAATGACTGTACAACTATACTTGATCAATTTGTGGTTGTTTGTTATGTTTGTTACTATTTTGAACTTATGGGTTGTCGAACAGGAGGTAGTTACCCCGTTTTAAAAAAAAAAATACACCCGATATCCGTCCTTTGTGATGTTTTGAGACTTTTCGGAGATAACGCGCCCATAGTGGGACGGCACGTTACAAGGCTATCCGATATGCGAGCTCACCAATCTTTTCGAGGATTGGAAAAGGTCCAACAAATCTAGGCGACAAATTTCTTTTCTTTCAAATCTCATTTGGCATTTACGTTGTGAGACTTTTAGGAACACTTGGTCTCCCACTTCAAATGCCAAAGTTCTTCTTCTTTTATAAAAATAGTTTTTCTGTCTGCTTTGGGTGGCTAGTAGATGTTGCCGAATGACTTTGATCTGCTTTATAGTCTCCGCAACCAAATTTGGCCAGATAAACGCACCCTCACCTGACCTCGTTCCAACAAACGGGGGACCTAACAGGGTCTACTGTACAACTCTTCGAATGGAGCCATTTGGAAGCTCGCTTGATAATTGTTGTTGTATGAGAATTCCACTAATGGGAGGTTGTCCTCCCTGTTGCCCTAGAAATATAGCATGCAAGCTCTCAACATGTCCTCCAACGTCTGTATAGTCCTCTCGGACTGTCCATCGGTCTGTTGATGAAATATCGTACTATACAATAAAGCTGTGCCCATGGCTGCTTACAAACTCTGCCACTCCCTTCCGGTAAATCTACCATCACGATCTGACACAATCTTTTTGGATATTCTATGCAATCTGACAATATCTTGCATATATTGCCTACCCAATTTCTCTAATGAATATGTCATCTTGATAGGCAGAAAGTGCGGTGACTTGGTGAGACGGTCAACTACGACCCAAATAACATCATTGCCCTTAGGAGATCTAGGCACTCCGGTCACAAAGTTCATTGCGATGTGCTCCCACTTCCATTCTGGTATGGACAGGGGTTTAAGCATGTCAGGTGACTTCTGATCTTTCGATTTGACTCGTTGGTAGGTTAGACACCTAGAGACATATTCTGCCACGTCTTTCTTGAGTCCACACCACCAATACTGTCTTTTAAGATCTCGGTACATTTTTGTACATCCGGGGTGTATTACAAATTTGGATTATGGGCTTCTGTCAATAATTTTTTTTTGCAGTCTTCCGGTACATAAGTCTTGCCTCCGAACATGAGACCCTAACCAGGCTGCAATTGCCAATCTTAAACTGTCTCCCCTACACATAGCTTGGCCATATTTTTGCCATTTCTAGATCTAATCTTTGTGCCTGTTCTATTTTTGACGTCATTGTAGAATGCACTCTCAAATTAAACACACATCCTATGTTGGATATGTGTAGATTCAAATTCTCGATAGCTGAAAGCATCTCCCACTCTTGCATGATCAGGTTTGCTATAGTTCTGTGAGGTTTTCGACTAATTGCATCTACAACATTGTTTGCCTTACTTGGATGGTAGTGAAGGGTAAAATCATAGTCCTGAAGATACTCCATCCATCTTCTCTGCCTCATGTTGAGTTCCTTCTGTCCGAACAAATATTTAAAACTCTTATGGTCGGAATAAACTTCAAAACTCTTTCCAAAAAGATAATGTCGCCACCTCTTGAGGGCAAATATTACAGTTGCCAACTCCAGATCATGAACAGGATAATTTCTTTCATGAATCTTTAATTGTCGGGAGACATAAGCCACTGTCCATTGGTCTTAGGTGAGGACAGATACCAGTCCTTCACCTGAAGCATCACAGTACACTGTATACCCCTTGCCTCGTTCTGGAAGAATTTAGATAGGAGTTGTGATGAGTCTCTGTTTTAGCTCCTCAAACCTTTTGTTGCATTTCTCTGACCATTCTTACTTGACCGCTTTTTTAGTCAAACGAGTAAGTGGAGCTGCGATCTTGGAGAAATCCGCAATAAACTTGCTGTAATACCCCACTAATCCCAGAAAGCTTCGGATCTCGATGACATTGCGAAGGGGTTTCCAACTCTGAACCGCTTCTATCTTCACTAGGTCCACTGCTATTCCTCCTGCAGTCACTATGCGTCCTAGGAAGTTCACTTCGGATAGCCAGAACTCAAATTTGCTGGCTTTCTGCAAATAGTTTGTTATTCCTCAAGGTGTTTAGGACAATTCGCAAGTGTTCAACATGTTCTTCCTTGCTTGTAGAGTAGATGAGAATATCATCCATGAATACAATAACAAACTTGTCTAGATATGGGCAGAAAATTTGATTTATCAGATCCATGAAGACTGCTAGTGCATTTGTCAGTCTGAAGGGTAGCACTCCATATTCATACAGTCCATACCTAGTTTTGAATGCCGTCTTCTGTATATCATCTTCCTTGACTTTGATATGATGGTAGTCGGACATGAGATCTATCTTTGAGAAAAACTGGATCCTCTAAGTTGGTCGAATAGATCGTCGATCCTAGGTTGAGGATATTTGTTCTTGATGGTGACTTGGTTGAGCTGTCGGTAATGTATGCACATCCATAGAGATCTATCTTTCTTCTTAACAAATAATGTAGGTGTTCCCCACGAAGAAGTGTTGTGTAGAATGAATCCCAACTGGAGCAGGTCATCAATTTGTTTCTTCAACTCATACATTTCAGTAGGTGCCATCCGGCAGTGCGGGAGTGACACAGGTGCAGTACCGGGAAATAACTTAATCTCAAAATCAATCTCTTACTTTGGAGGTAAGCCAGGGAGTTCAGTTGGAAAGTTGTTTGCAAAATCTTCCTCTATTAAAGGTAGTGAACGAATAGTTGACTCTTCCATCCTGATACTATTCAACATAATCCGTCTAACTTCATCATGAGGTTTTTCACTTATTGAACCTTTTGTTTATCCCCATATACGAGGAATCTCTATCCGTCCGGTGACCAAAAGGTTACCCTCTTGCGGTAACAATTAATGAACACCTGATATGTGGTCAGCTAATCCATTCCAAAAATTACATCAAATTGTATGATTCCCATCATGAGGTAGTAGAACTTGAACTTAAAGTCAGCTAATTCAGTATCAACTGAGGTGGAAATCAAACCAAGAGATGTGTCGCCAATAGGTGAAATTATGGTGATGGCAAATGACAATGATTGCACAAATAAACCTATAGTGGAAACCATGGATGCAGACAAGAAGGAATGTGATGCTCTAGAAGCAAACAATGCTACTGCATGTGAACTACCAATAATTGCCATATGTTGGATCACAGAGTGATTAGCTGTCTCTTGGGTGGGGACGAGAGAATACAATCGTCCAACGGCCACTGGAGCAGATGGTAGTCCCGACTGAGCCTGAGATCGGGACATGTGATACTGTGCTAGTCGACTTGGCGG
The DNA here is from genome assembly GCA_022113865.1 of Chimonanthus praecox. Classification (NCBI taxonomy): domain Eukaryota; kingdom Viridiplantae; phylum Streptophyta; class Magnoliopsida; order Laurales; family Calycanthaceae; genus Chimonanthus; species Chimonanthus praecox. Next base: position 31,303,289 of record CM039088.1, on the reverse strand, counting down.
GCAATAAAATTTTGCGGTTGAGGTTCTTGGTGGAGTTGTGGATAGTTCCTTTTGATGTGATCTGTTTGTCCACAATGAAAGCATGAAAAGGCACGCCTAGAAGTATTCTATTATAGGCGTTTGGCGAAGCTATGGGCAATTTCTCTTGGTGTGGCCCGTCTATCCACATTGATAACATGAGAAGGTATTTCCAGCTGACTGACTTGTAGGTGTTAAAGCCTAACGGAAATTGGAGTTTTGTCGACTAGTCGATGCTGCAGGTGTGGGGGTCGAGGAATACTTAGAACTTGGACAGAACCTCTTGTGGTCGGAGGAAATTTTTGCCACTCTGTTTTTTTCTGTTGTCCATGAAGTTAGTAGATTCCTCAATGTCCTTCTCAATGATGATTTCTCTACTGATTATCTCCGCGAAAGTAGCTATAGGATGAGATATCACCTGGGACCTAATGGTGGGTAGAAGACCCATCTCGTATTTTCGAGTCTTCTTGGACTCGGTGTCTACCATATATGGTGCATAGCGGGATAGCCAGATGAATTCCCGCTGATACTCTGCAACAGTCATGTTCATCTAAATTAGGTTAAAAAATTCTTGAACTTTGGGCTTTTTCTCTGTTTCCGAGAAGTAGTTTGCTAAAAAAAAGTCTGTGAAACTCTTCCAGGTCATCCCCACCATAACCTGATTCTCTTTGGTCGACTTTCACCACTGGGCTGCATATTGATGAGTTGGGAGGTAGCAAAGAGTATTCGGTCTTGTTCCTCGGTGATTTAGAGCAATTCAAAGATCAGAGTAATGTTGTCTACCCAGTTTTTGGTTTCGATAGGTTCTTCTGTGCCATTAAAGTGAGGGGGACGTTGATGTTGAAAGTCCCTCACAATGGCCCGGTCTCGTGAGTCAGTGGCAAAGATCGAGCTGGGTCCCGTCTGAGTGGATTGAATCATTGTGTTCATCTTCACTTACAGAAAACTCTAAAGCTCGGGTGGCACTAGGGGAACGTTTCCACTGGTCTCAACAACACGTTCCACATTTCGTCGGGGGCGTCTTCCTCGTGGCATTTTCCTATTTCAAGGAAAACACATATTATAATTTCATTCATCGGATAACTCATACAAGTCCTTATCCTAGATTTTTACCATATTGACAAGGAAATCGATCTATATTATTGCTCAACATATTGACTGGGAATTCCTAAATTTTCATTTGTATCTTTCTTAGGGGGGAAATTGTGTGTTCTGTTTGGACTTGACTCAGTGAGTTTTTTTTAAATTTTGTTTTTGATGCTCTGATACCAACTGTAATGCCCCTCCCTCCCGTACGATGATTAGAGTAGTATAAATGAAGATTCCACGGAGGGGAGAGAGCGTCAGGACGCGAATCGAGTCCGAGTCCGAAGAGCCGACCCTCGACTGGCCCAACCTAGTATGTGCACGGACTGGTGACCATGATAACATTTACACACACTAGAATAAACAACAAAAAGTTTAAAACATTTATATGTACATCATAGAAGATTGCATCTCAAAGCAAAATAAGAATTCTCACATAAGTTAAATATAAAGTTCAATGCACTAGGAGTTTAAAGTTATTACATTCAAAAAATGAGCACTCCTACAAATTACATTGTCTTCATACTTAAAACAAAATAAACCAATCTATCAATGCTTGACCCTTGGGTGAATCTCTCTCATGCTTGGCTACCACTTGGTCTGGCCTCGCCTTCATTACCTTGAGCCTCGTTCACATCTAAATGGGGAAATTATGGGCTTAGCTAACACGCCCAGTAGGAATTCCAGTTAAGGGGGTATGCACCAAGGAATGCCATAACGGATAAAACAAAACTTACATTTCCATGGTTAGAAAATTCACAAGTTATAAGGATAATCCATTTCTCAAATCTTACTCATATCACAATGGAAATCTCACATTCAAATCATGAAATCACATGCCATGGGTGCTATGAGGAATGAATGCCCTTCCATGCCCCATGCATCAACTTAAATATTCATTTTAATGGTCATTTCTCTCGTTGCCAATTGTGTCCGCGGCATTCTCGAGGCACCAACTGGGTGTTGCTTCCCAATATAAACAACTTAACCGGAACTACTGGGGAGTGTTACAACCTATCCTGTGCAGGTTTCAGGACTTCTTCTGACCTAGGAGCTCATTCGCCCAATTCAATATGCTATATGTCCTGACTGCTAATCTTTGGCTCGACCTATGCAATTCCCATCCCATGTAATGTACATGGGCTATATGAACGTATACTGATGTCAAATCTCATTCAATTATATGTGACAACAGTTCAAGTGTTTCGTAAGTAAAAGCAAACAACATTTTCATAATTGAACACTTAATTTTGGAGGAAATCAAACCATCTGATTCATAGTAAAAGAACACTATATTTAGGTCACAACTTTAGTGCTTCAAAGATGTAGGAAGACCTATTAGATCGAACGTGATCAGCGGAGATAAATGAATCACAAAGTAGCATGAACGATGCTGGGGTTACTCTCGCGTCTTCATTCGTTCTCATGTATTACAAAAACAATAATAATCATGTCATTACAGTTTAAACTCCTCTAATTCGAATAAGGAAATCTTGGTCAAGGCCAAAGGATCAAATTTGTGAAAGTTAATGGAGTCTAAGTGATCCCTCATAAGTAATTTGAATTGGGTGTATCAACCTTGTAAAACTGTCAAGATCTCATGTCGATTCATCGACACTATCGACACATCGACCGGGACAAAACGACAAATCAACGTCCTCGATGTGTCGAATCGCAAAACAAAGGTTCTGTGTTTTCCATTTGTTCTCAGGTTGATACTATCGTCCCTAACGACGTATCGACTAGGTTCGCTCCTCATATCGTGATGTGTCGGCCGGGGTTTTCTAAACCCATCAAGCTAGAATTTGTCGACACATCAGTGAACTCGATGTGTCAATCTAGAAACTCTGTATTTTTCTTATCAGTTTCAGGTCTATACTATCGTGCAAGTCGACCTATCGATAGTGGGCTTGTTGACCTATCGAGGAACTCGACACAACGAGTGGGTCCAACTTGTCTTTATATTACTCACAAGCTGATATATCGTCATTGACAATATATCTTCTAGAGTTCCTTGACCCATCAACAATAACGATGTATCATCTTGGGAAACTCGATGTTTCCCAACTTTTTATATGTTTCCCATTTTTTATTCTTTTCACCCAAACTTGTATCTGCACTACTTCTAGACATTCTAATGTGGTTCTTTTTATCACAAATAACAATAAAATTGACAAACCTTGAGAGATATAAGGATTTCTTTGATAAATGGGCAATGAACTCCTCTTTGAATCCATTATTTTGACGAAGAGGGAGTTTGAGCTATAGAGTGGTGCTTCTTCTTTTTTCAAATGTTTGAGAGAGGAGAAAGGGTAAATGCTTTATTTCCTCTCCTCTTGCTTCTACTTTCCTTAATTTTCCTTTCTTTTCTTTCTTCTTTTCCTTCCTTGGAGCAAATGAAGATAGAGGAAGAGAGAAGAGAAATAGATAAAGGACACCACTGATGGGAGAAAATGGGATGAGGGAGGGAGAGGACCGATTGAGAGGAAGAGGAGAAGAGAGAAGGATGAGTATCAGTTCATTTCCCTCTCCTCTTACTCAAAAGCAAATAGGAGTGGAGTGTAGGGTTTCCTCATGCATTTAATGCATGATGTGACAAATGGAAGGGGTGGTTGTGTGCGTCAGACTGTAACATGCCGAATGTGGACGACACATCGTCATTTTCAACACATCGAGCTATGAGTTCGTCGACCTATCGGTGATATTGATGCATCGACCTGGGCGAACTCTGTACTTCTTTACTTTACTCTTAGATCAATACTATCAGTTTTGTCGACATATCAATCGTGGTTTATCGACCTATCAATGATGTCTATATGTCGACCTAGTAAATTTGGATTTTTTCCTATTTGATTCAACAAACATTAAAATTTTCATCCCTTTCCAACTTTGAGTTAAAACCCCAGATTTTATTCCAATCATTCTAGGAGAATTACATTGAGTTATGGAGTTGAAGCTCCGGGTCATTACAGCAATCGCAGGATCGATTTTGGATATGAAAGGCAACTAGATTGATGGCTTGGATTAAATTCCTAAAAGGGATGGAGGTGGAAAGAGGAAGTGGGCGAATTTGGCAAGGAAAATACGTGTTAATCCCGTGTTTTAACACATGTACAAGCTTTTAGCTCAATTTTGACTTAGTAAACTTCCGAATCCCGAACGTTTCTTGAAAATATAATCTTGTATCCCTTGAATTCTTCTTTCCAACGCAACAAGAATCAAGTCAATCAGACATCGGAGTAAAATGTTATGGCCAAAATATTGAGGCCGTGTCAAAACATTCGTTCTAAGATTTCTTCCAAATTTGTTTTTTAGTGATTATCCTCTCAATTTTTGAGATTCCACACGAATTTAACTTACTAATTTCTCCTCAAAATATTCAAACCCTCATCTTGGACTTCTTTAATGTGCTTTCATCTTGGGCTTCGAATGGGCTTCTGCACTTTTGAACTTGGACTTCACCCATTTTCATCTCCACAAATGTTATGAATTTACCACAATTAAAATAATCTAAACTCTCATAACTGTATTGAATTATGGTAATTTACAATAAATTCAAAATTATTGTGGTAACATTGACACACTTTCCAAAAATAACTCTTCAGGCCAATTTCTTCATTTTTTTTTCCATTTTAGCTTTTTTTTTTTCCCTTGAATTTCTCGAATGTATCCTGCAAAACTCAAAATCCCATTAATTATACAAAATAAACCTAGAACATGAGCTAACTATTAAGGGTAAATTTGTCATGTTTATGTGTTCATCTGGGCCTGTTAGAGCTGAGATGATACTACGATCCATGAGGGTGGATCACTATGAGCACCTAGGTTTTGTCTAGTGGGCGTGTGGGCAATGATGCTTAATGGTACAATAAAACCTAGATAAATAAGTGCTCGATAAATTAATAACCTCACTTAAATAATAAAATCTTCTAGTCCCAACTCGGGACAGTGTACTAAATTAATAACCTCGCTAAATGCATAAGATAATAATTGATGAAGTACATAAAAAAATAGCAAACAAAATTTCATAATACAGTATTGAGTAACCTTTTGTTGACAACTTTTATTTTCTCAATTTAACTCTTTCTCAAAATATGTATCTAAAGTTGTCTGCCTTTTTGTTGTACCTAAACTGAAATCAACCTCATCCTTAATTTTTTACAATGCATATACCACCTCTAGTATATTTTTTTCATGTTGTAACAAGTAGTTAATTAATGTTACTACTACTTGAAAGGTCTTTTTTGGAGAAACAGTTGGTAAAACACAACTGCCATCTCTTTTTTTTTAGTCTTTTGGGCTTCTATGTATTAACTTTTGACCACATCCATTGTTTTCGGATTTATAAGCTAAACGTGTACAAGTAGTAGAAACATAATACTCTCTAAATTAATAAATATTCATTTATCAATAAATTAATAAATTATTCATTTATCGATAAATCAATAACACCGCTAAGTTAATAATTTCTCTTAGTCCCAAGAGTATTATTTTATAGGGGTTTTACTGTACTTTGGTGAAAATTGATATGGCTTCCATGATCCAAATTGCCTAAGGTAGACATTATTGAACTCTGCCTAATACACCGAATCACTTTATTAGTTTGAGCCTCATTACCAATTAGGCCCAAATAATCCAGACATGCCTATAACTCCAAGTCCATACATTAAACAGGCCACACTCATAACTAAGCCTACTCCACAAATCCCAATTCTTAAAGCCTCTCATATAGTGACACTTAGCACAAATCCAGCCATGCTAACTTCAGAACGAATTTGGAAGCATGGTTTTGATATACTTTTAGCATTTTGGCCATTACTTTTCACTTCGATATCTGAATGACTTTTTTTTTTTTTTGGTATTGGAAAGAAGACTCAAGGACTACAACTTTCTATTTCATGAAATTTTCATGATTCGAACGTTTAGTAGGTCCAAATTGAGATGCAAATGGACCCATGTTTCAAATCCGAGAATATAAAGGAGGTGGACAAATTTTGCAAGTGGACTCTCTCCATATGGGCAACACTATATTTTTAGGATTTCTATTTTTATGTTTGTTTTTTAAGGATTTAATATTTTTCATCCAATAAGCCATGTGATACTTTTAAGGGATGAGATGGAATAGTCAAAATTATACTACTTTCTATCATTAGTAGTTTTCATTTTGAAAGCCCCTCGGGGTGCTAGAACACGATTGTCAAGATTGATGAGAGAGAGAGAGAGAGAGAGGAGGGTGGGGGGGGGGGGGGGCGCGGTTGGGGGGGTTGAATAGGGCAATCACCAATTTTAATGGCCTTTAAAAATTCTTGATTAATCAAATGATTTGTTGTGGATTAAATTAGAGTAATCAAGTGTTTGATAAAACAGTGTGCCAATTTAAAGGTCAATCACACAAAGAGCATTAACACCATAAGATCAAATTTATAGTGGTTCGGTTAAACAACCTACATCCACTATTAGACTCACCGTTTCTAGGGCTATCCCAATTCACTCAGTGGGGAATTACACCCTCACTAATAGATTATGACTTCCACCTAACCAATTGGTTCGGAATTTCACCTAACTCCTATCTTAGGATTTTGAATGGTTCGACCAACCCCGGTCTACGTACTTATCCCTCTATTTTTAAAGCGGTTCTGACTTCCTTGCCTTAATCCACTATAAAAGGTGATGATTTAAAAATTAAATCAAACGAAGAAGAAACTTACCTTTTGATAGCTCAACCTTGTACATGATGTGCTTCTTAAAGATTCCTTCCCAATGTGATGTTGTTCGATGACGTAGATGTGTCGAGTATGTGCAATCACAATCCTTGGGAGGACCACTAGGAAATTGGAGGTCTAATTTCTATCCTAGATTTGGTTTTCTCTCTCTCTCTCTCTCTTAATCTAATTCAAGATGATTGGATTTGGATGATTCACCAATTTAGTGTTTAGAGAGGAGTGGGATCTCTAGATATGCCTTAGGATTTTCCTCACAAGAGTGTTCGACCAAAACACAACAAGGTTTGGTGTTTAAATAGGAAAACAAGACAATCCCGGACTTTAAAATGGACGATCGGTCGTGAGGTGGCGATCGATTGTGTGGCAAGTATGGCCGTTGTAATATGACCATTGGGCTCTAATGGTAACATCCTAGGCACAGATGATTGATCGTCCCTACACTATTGGTCGTGCGAGTGCATAGGCGGATGATTGGTCTTGCGAGTGCATAGGCGATTGATCGTGGGGTGGCGATCCAATCAGCCTGAGGCAATCCTGTTATGACAGTGTGGTAAAACACACCTCGACTAAACCTAGGACGATGGGTCGTGTGCCCGATGTGTTTCTGCCATGTCCTGGCGAGGTCTTGCAACCAATTGGTCGTGCTATACCACACGAAGGGTGTAATGTTCCTCCCTCCAACCACCATCAACAAAGTAGAAATATATGGATATTTAGTGGAGAGGGAGGCGAACGTCACGACGCGATCCAAGTCCGATTCCGAAGACCCGGCCCTTGTTTAGCCCAACTAATGTGTGTGCATGAATAGTCAACAAATCTCATAGCAAGATAAGGAAATTCCCAAGATAATTATACTTAACTACAAAGTTCCAGGTCATATTACCATTACATTCCCCAAATGTTACATGAACATTCTTAACACATAACATTGTCCTACTATTCTCAAAATACATAAGTCCACTTCATTAATCTAAGCTTCCTTATTAGTTCTTCATTTCGTTTACATTCGGCCATCGCTTGGTCCAATTTCATCTACGTACTTCAACCTGCACACACAAATCTAGGAGGAAAATTTATGGGCTTAGTCAACGCGCCCAGTAGGAATTCTGATCACATAATATGCACTACGACGTGTCATACTAAGACTATACATATTTGGACTATGATGATCAAACATCATAAATTACATATATCATATGTTTCTCAACCCTGAAAACATCTCCCAAAACTTATTTACTTGAAAAAAACAAAACTACATACTCATATCGTATTTCCTTTCATGTTAGAGATCTCATATTTAAAATCATGATTCGTATTTTTCTCCAATCTCAATCATAATAACTCATAGTGCATTTCTCAAAACTCATTTCTATATTATTATAGAAAAATCTCTTATTACGATACTTTTCTCAAAATATTGCCGTTCTAAGAATCTCATGTCCAACTCATTATGGAAAGATTATACTTGAAAACATATTACATACTTCATTACAAGGTATCGTACTCATACTTAATTCATCTCATAATTTCATTCTCAAAAATAATGTCAACCCAATAATTTATAAGAAAATCATATTCATCTGTCTTTTCAAAATACCATATGTCAATCATGTAAATGCTCATCAATGTACAACGTGTTATACCATGGGTGTCATGATTCATGCATTCCCTCATCATGCCCCATGCATAGTTATTTCAACAGTTCATTTAGGACTACTTATCTTCCCGTATACTCATTTCATACTCATCTTTTGGGGTGTCATACTACATTTCATCATAAAACTCAATCAGTCCCACTGGTGAAACATTCTTTCTTGGCCATACATGTACGACGTCAAAGTCTGCCCGGGTCAATTCAACACTTTGATTCGGAAATTCACTTTTCATAAATACGACACCAAAGCTTGTCTGGACATTCGGTACTTTGGCTCATTGACTGTAACCCCATAACAAATATTATGACCCTAAGGTCCATTTGGACAAACTGGGCCCTTCATTTTCACTTTATGCCTTTCCCATCCCATACTTCATGCATGAGGAATGTGAATGCAAATGATGCCAATGATCTCATGTAACACACACACACACACACACACACACACACACAACCTTTCAAGTAAAATATCATAAATCCTCCCAAAATATTAATTTGATACAACATAGTCATAATATACATTTCAAAACATCTCATCTATCATAGAATTCTAGATGGTGAAATAATCCAAAGTGATTCAATTGAAAATGAACTTAATTTCATAAATCAAGAATACATTACACTAATTGTTCTCAATTTCCTAGCATTTGCGTTGTGTCCTCAATATCTAATGCCTCATTAAGTCTCATAGGTCATTTATTGAATACCATTAGGATCTAAGTGGACCCAAATACATAAATTCCATTGCTTGTGTTAAAATCTCAAAATTGTTCACAGTCCTGCAATATATATCGACCACAATTGATATGTCATATAGGACAGAATCTGTACACATCGACCAGAGTTGATGTGTACATCGGATCTGGCTTTCTTTTGTTGATTTTCCCGTGCATCGAAACATAACATACATGGCATTAGATTTCTTTCCACTAATTTCTCTTACTTCCTAATCTTTTCATTTTATTTCTTAACATCTAATGCTTCCTTAAGTCTCATAGGTCCATTAGAAGAAGGCTAGCATAGCCTAGGTGGTCCCACCATCATGTTTCGATCCATTCGAAACAACCTTGCAAAACTGACCATTTCTCTGGTGGACATATAGACCCAGGTCGATATGCACACCAGAATAGAACATACACATCTACTTCAGTCGATGTGTTCCTTTCCTTGAGCTCAGTTCAGGCATGTGTTTTCTTCCCTTTCAGTCTCAGATTATGCATGTAGTGTTTGCTTACTGTTTTACTAGGTTTTACAATAAATTCCTCCCTTCCATTTCTCAGATTTGTCTATCTGAAAGGCACATCGACATAGTCGGTGTGTCTCCTAGAATTACCTATCAATCAGTCCATTTGAAAAAAATCTTGCAAAACAGTTAACAGTTTCGTAGTACATATCGACTGTAACACCTCGGATTTTCAATTTATTATTTTTAAGAAATTTATCCATTTTTAATTGTGAATTTTAGATTTGATCTTAAATGGATAAAGAATTGGGCCATGACCCAATTAAGACCCAACCAAGGGTGGCATTGGTTTTATCAAAAATTAAATGGGATAGTGCTTGGCAGAATTTTGGATATTAAATCTATATATTATGCGCATGGATTAGTAGCCAAGGAAACTATATAATTTAGATAGAGATAGAATTAAGGGAAGGTCTTAAATTAGACAAGGGAGGTCGGCAATTGCCATCTAAGGCAAGGGAGGTCGGCATTGCCATCTAAAGCAAGGGAGGTCGGCATTGCCATCTAAGGCAAGGGATGGGCGCACGGCCAAGGAGGGGGTTGCTTATCTTAAAACACTTTCTAATATTGGATCAAGGAAAGTGATAAAAGGAGAGATCAAGAGGGATACACGGTTTTTGACATCCTTCATTGTTGAGTTTATTCCTCTCTCTCCCTCTCTCAAGTCTTCCCTCACACGGCAAGAGCAAGAGAAGAAAGGGCAGCAACAAGAAGGAGTTCTTGTTTGGAGAAAAATTAAGAAGAAGGAAGAAAGATTAGAAGAGCAAGAAATTGAAAAGAGGTTAGTATCTAATTGTTTAGATAATTTTATTTTATGAAACAAAAGAACCATAGGGTTCGGCCATGGTGGTTGGCCGAATCCCACGGAGGAAGATAGGAGTTGAGTTTTAATGGTTTAAATGGAAGAGAAAGAACCATAGGGTTCGGCCATAGTGCATGGCCGAACCCCATGGAAACATTTGAATTATTTGTTGGTTTTTAAGAATGAAAACCATGGAGATTGTTAAATAAGTGTTTGGGTAAATGATATGTGAAATTGAATGGATTAAATGGAAGATTCATAATCGATTAATGGAGACATGAATAGGGATGAGGGTTGGCCATGGCATGGCCGAACCATCATGTTATTATGGCTAAGTTATTGGATCCACAATTATGAAAAGAAGGGGTGAGGTTCGGCCATGGTGTATGGCCGAACCCCACCAAATATTTTAATGGATTGGTGATGGATTTTAATGGATCTAAACCATTGATGAAGGTCATGAACCATAGGGTTCGGCCATGGTGTATGGCCAAACCCCATGGGGTAATTTTGGAATGGAGTTTAAATTTGGAAACTATTTCAATTATGGAAAGATGAGATTAATTATAGAAAGCTTCCAATTATGGAAAGAGTTGCTAAAATTAGAAAGCATCCAAGTATGGAAAATGGTTGCTAAATTTGGAAAGCAATCTAAATATGGAAGGAAGGTTATTATTTTTGGAAACCTTCTATTTTTGGAAGGTGTTTGCTAAATCTAGAAAGTTCCAATTATGGAAGGTGTTTGCTTAATAAGGAAAGTTTCTCTTCTTGGAAGTGGACATTGGAATAAGAATGTACCTATTTATAGACCATGGAAGATGATTATGGAAACCTTCTAAATATGGAAGGGTGGATATTATTTATGGAAACTTAGACATCATGGGTTCAGCCAAACCCATGAATCAAATTATGGTCTATGTTTAATCAGTTAGGATTTTAAGGTCGCAATGATCGGATTATTGGCTATGTAAGCCAAGGATGGCATTTTTGTAAATATGTGAAAATTATGGAACATTGGGTTCGGCCATGGTGTATGGCCGAACCCCATGAATTATTTTATGGACTATTTGCTTTGGAAGTATGAATGATTATTTGAAATCTAAGCAAGAAAGAAGTCTATGGTTAGGCTCAATGGCATTATTGTAATTATGGACAAAAATGGTAAGCCATGGGTTCGGCCATAGTGTATGGCCGAACCCCATGGGGTTTTGTTTATGGACTTAGAACCTTGTAATCAAGTGGGACTTGTTGTTGATTTATCATTATATTATAAGGTAACGGGATTTCGCAAGCGGTGCGCTATCGGTGATCGAATCTTGGACGGGAAACGCAAGGACTCGTGAACGGTCTTTGGTAGGATTCCACCTCTTTGAAACTATGGATTTATGTACTTTGTTTTATCTTATGTTTGGTGAAAATATGTTTCAAAGGATATGCTTTATTATTGAATTTCAAATGCTATGTTTAAATTGTTTAAAATAGCATGGATTGATTATGTTTCAAAAGGTGATTTTAAATGCTATGTTTATCTTATAAATAGCATGTGTTTCATTGGCATCTCATGCATGGCATGGGGTGGAAGGATTTATAACCAGAGGGGTCACCCTCCGTCGGGGCGTCCGAAAAACCTATGTGCAGTACCTTGACGTGATTTCCATCAAGAAGAATCCGGAGGGTCCACACTCCGTCGGGGCGTCCGGAAGACCTATGTGGTGGGTACATTTATGTACATGTGATGGGTGGGACTCATTGCATATTTGTCATCATTGCATGGCATGGATTTTACCTGGTTTTATATATTATGTTATAATATATGTTTTGTACTAACCATGTGTTAGCCGTAATTGGAATACTTACTGGGCGCGTTGTTCTAACGTCCTACTTCTACCCTAGTTGATGCTAAAGGTAATCAGGGGAACGATGAACGTAAGACGGACCAGGCATAGGACCTTCGAAGACTTATTTTACATGTTTTGAATAAAGTTACTCATGAACTTGTATTTGAGTATTTGGATTTCAGAATGTAATAACTTAGATGGTTGGATGATTTATTTGATAATTATAACGTTTTAATATTGATTAAGGACTTGACGTACTTGTCTATCTGATTGGAATAGAACTTGGTTCTATTAGGTTTCCGCATTTTGATGTTATGATTCCGCAAGTTATGATATTTATTCCGCATCTTGATATTGCTATGTGTAACGCCCCGCCCTTTTTCACCCATTTTTCGAAAATAAGAGTCTATTTTTTTTTTTTTGAAATAAAAGAGTGAGAGAGAGCGTGGACACCACGACGCGAGTTAAGTCCGAGCTTCTAAAGCCCGACCCTTAACTGGCCAACCCCACGCGTGCGCGGAGCTAAGTCCACGAGAACTGTTCACGCGTAGGAAGTCAGCTCATGGATTATGATTATTGCGGAACATGATAATAGAGTCTATCCTACCGATTTTTAGATAGAAGGGAAGATACAATCATGAATTACCAAAATGCCCCTATGTTCATATTTATATCACAAAATATAATCGTCCATAAGTAACGTCCAAACCATCGCAAGAAATGTAAACTTATACAACCCGACAAGCTAAGTTACTTTAAAATTACATGTCCAAAATGTAAACGTAAATAAACTAAGATTGCGCTGCCCAAGCTCCTAAGCTTGGCTCCTGTCATGTCCACCGCTTCCGCCATCCCCTGCGTTATCAGCTAGGGTAGAAGTAGGGCGTTAGTCAACGCGCCCAGTAGGACTCCTAGTAGGGCTAGCACATGGATTAATGATAACACATATACCGATAAAATAACAAATAACAAAATAAGCATGTGATGAATGTTATGCCATGGGTGCCTATGTCATGTGTCCCACCCATCATCCGTATGATCATACAATGTATTATCCCCATGTTTGCTTCTCGGTCGCCCCGACGGAGCATGGACTCCGGTTATAGCCCTCAGGCTATCCCCATGTCTGATTCTCGGTCGCCCCGACGGAGCATGGACTCCGGTTATGGCCCCTCAGATATCCCCATGTTTGCTTCTCGGTCGCCCCGACGGAGCATGGACTCCGGTTTGTTTATTTTTTTTCGCCCATGCCATGCATGAGATGTAGTGCATTATGCTATGTAATATATATGTAATCCATATACTCAACATATCATACATAGCCATATAATGCATAATATTAAAATATAATCCATATGATTCATAACTTAAAACTCATTATAAGATAAATCATAATCATAAATCTATCATAAGCCAAATCAAATAATTTAAAATACCATCACATATCCATCACTTACAAAAAGGTAGGAATCCTACCGAATACCGTGTCGCGTTCCGTTACGCTTCCCGTTCAATAATCCTGTCGCCGATCGCGTACCGTTTGCGATGTCCGATACCTTATTACATTTACCGAATTAGTCCATACGTCATCCATGATTAAGTCCCTAACTTAGCCCATTATCCATTGGTTTTAGAGTCATACATAAATCCGATTTTGGCCAATTAAAAAAAAAATTCAGACTTGCGAGCCTAAAACACAGTATCTATCCGTTTCATTTAATCATTCGTAATATCCGATTCCATGTCTAATCCCCATAGGGTTCGGCCATGTACCATGGCCGAACCCATGGTTCTTCAATGTGGCACTTATTTACCGTTTTGTCACTCCTCTCTCATGGTTCAATCATCCATTCGTTTATGTATCTTCTAAGTCCAAACTTCATCCCTAATTTAGATCCATTAGGGTTTCATTGACCATGACCTAACATCCATAAAAACAGCCACCTAATTTAATTAAATTTGTAATCATCTAACTCCATCATTTTCTATCTCTTCACTCTCATTAAAATAATTAATCATCACCACCTCAAGATCAAAGGCTAAGATCTTGTTTTCCATCACCTTCCCCTCTCCATTCCTCTCAAACAAACTCACTCAATATTGGCCGATCCTAAGCTTGGAGGGCCACACCATTGATCAAGCTCATCTTGGCCGATCATCAAGAAGAGAAAGAAGGAGAAAGGGCTAAGGAAAGCAAAGAAGAAAGAAGGACCGGAGGAGTCGTCGGTGCGGTAAGAATTTCTTAAACAAGAGTTTATATTTTTAAAGATAGGATATGGAATCCATTTCTTAGACCAAATATGGCCAAAAATGTTGTGGGCCATGGATCTAAGATCCATCAAAAGATAGGATAAGAAATGGATAAAAATGGAGGAATGGATTAAGAAATGGATGAAATGGAAGAATGGAATTTTTAATGGAATTTTTAAGTCTTTATTAAGCATAGGAAAATTGGATTTTTATGGTTTAATGGGCCATAGGGTTCGCCATGTAGCATGGCCGAACCCCATGGTAAATGTGGATGATTTTTAATTAAGGTGTGAAGGTTTAAAATGGTGGAGAATGGTTAATGAAAATTAGGTTTCAAATGGTTAAGAACGGCTGAAAAAGGGCTGGGCGTTACACTATGTGTGAACCGTTTTATTGGACTGAGTCCATACACACATAGGGTTGGCCAGTTAAGGGTCGGACTTTGGAAGTTCGGACTTAGCTCGCATCGTGACGTCCCGCGCTCTATCACTCTACTCTGTTATATATATAAAAAAAATATACTCTGAATTTACGGGAAAAAGCGAGTGAAAAAGGGCGGGGCGTTACATCGACTCCAGTCGATATGTCCTGTAGTATAGAATCTGTACACATCGACCAGAGTCTTTGCTGACTTCTCCCTTTTTCCATTACATTTACTCCCAAGAATACACATCGACTTCAGTTGATGCATACTCCTGGGTTTAGTTCGAGAATTCTAAGTCATTTTCTCCTTCCCTTCGCTTTTCATTCCCAGGTGTACCCATCGACTTCCGAAAGACATGGATTCCTCTTTGAATGTTTCTCATTCTGATTTATTTCTCCCAATTTCACTTATACCATGTTCGCTAGTAATTCTAGTGTGCTTATTCTACGTTAGGTCCAAATAAAACATCATACCTTGGGGGAGGTTTGGGGATTTATCTCGAGCTCGGACTTCCTCATTTGCTCTATTTGCTTCTGTTCCCCCGATTTTCCTCTTTCTCATTCGCATTTCTTGTTGTCCCTCTCCTTGTTTTCTTTCCTCCTTTGAGGTGAGTGAAGATGGAGGTGAGAAGAGGGGGTACGCTACCGAATTCGAAGAGGGAAAAA
The DNA here is from genome assembly GCA_022113865.1 of Chimonanthus praecox. Taxonomy (NCBI): domain Eukaryota; kingdom Viridiplantae; phylum Streptophyta; class Magnoliopsida; order Laurales; family Calycanthaceae; genus Chimonanthus; species Chimonanthus praecox. The sequence goes on along the minus strand of CM039088.1, from coordinate 31,287,586 downwards.
TGGGAATCCCTCTCCTTTCCTTCATTTCTTCTTCCTCTCTTGATTTCTTTTCTTCCTTTTTCTCTCTTGTTGCCCTAACGACTGAATGGGAGAGTGGAGAAGAGAGAAGAATGAGTAGCTGCTTTTTTCTCTCTCTTTGGTCAACAAGTAATTCACGTGGAGAGCATGCATTGGCTCTCAACGATGCTGGTAGTTGAGTGATGGGACACAATGGGAGACAGTTGTGTAGTCCCGGACTTAAGCTACTGAACACGCACATGATACATGCTTTTGGTCGATACATGTCTTCGATGGATTTATATATACATCGACCGCTGTCGATGTATACATCTGGAATCTCTTTTATTCCTTTCAGTCAACACACAATGCACGTAGAGAGAATGCATTGGTCTCCAAGGACAGTGGTAGGCGGGGTATGTGGGGCATTTAATGTATGAGAGGACGTGTACAGAGGGTGGTCGTGCGAATTAGATTCAAAATATCTGGACCCGCTCGATATATAGTAATAGTCGATATGTATCTAAATGAGATTTTAGTACACATCGACATAACTCGATACATACTTTTAAATTCTTAGCTTCGGGTCGATTTTCCAATACATATGCAAAACTTGATACATACTAAGAAGATACACATCGCCCAGGTCGATATGTATCACTTGGAAATTTAACATTTCCTCATTTCTTCTTATTTTCATTTCTTTTCTCACTTGGTTTGATATTCAATCATATTTCCAATCCATTCTTTTAAGAGGGGATTACATTAATCCACTGGTTTAGAATTTCGGAGTGTTACAAAGGGTTGCTGCCAGACAAAAGGATCGTCCTGAGCCTGACAATATTTTTCAATGGGTATCTAACCTAGGCTCCAAACGATTTATCGTGTGGCCGATTGGTCGTCACAATTCCCAGACGAAGGATCGTCTGCTCGATCGGATGTCCGAGGCATGACTGTAAATGATAGTCCAGATTTGTCTAAGCCTAGGGCGATTGATCGTATACACGATTGGATCTGTAACACCCCTGATTTTCAAGATAAGGATGTAATGGCCCAGAGTTTGTAAATCAATATATAGGTGGATATTATTTATTGTAAATGGTGGAAATTGGAAATTTGATGGAATAAATGGTGAATGGATCAAAATATGGACAAACGCCCAAGTATGGCCCAATGAACTATGGTTTGGATTTAAATTCACCTAAAGGGTCAATGATGGTCAATTGGGCCAAGGATGGTCAAATTGGGCCCAATACCCATTTGGGACCCAATGGATCAAGATGATGTAAGCTCTAAGGTAAATAGGTAGGAGCTGAACGTAATTGGGCCATGGGCCCAATGGTGATCCAAGTAGTTGGAAATGGATTAAATTAAATCACCTAAGTTAGTGATGAATTGGCCAAGGTGACGTGGCCGAGTGGGACCCACCTCCACCTCACCAAGTGAGGTGACGTGTGGACCAAGGATTGGTGGGGCCGGCCACCATGGTTGACTTGATCAACCATGGGTGGAATAATGGGATTAGGTTAAGTGGAAATTATTTAACCTAAGGTAATTAACTAATTAATTAAATGATTAAATTATTCAAAAGGTGGTCAAATGGTCAAATGTGAAGATCCAAAAGCCATCTTATCTCCAAACATACAAAACGTTGGCTAGGGTGGTGGTTATCCCAACCACCACCATAAAGCATGGAAAATATCTTATGGGTTGGTGGGAAAGTTAATGGTTGTGTGTAAATTAAGTAATCAAAAGGAGAAGATGAGTTTTCATCTCATTCTCTCCATTTTCACTCTCATTTCACTCTTTTCCGTTTTTGCACTCTCAAAGCCGTCCCTCACACACCCAAGGGAGAGAGGAAGAGAACTAAGAAGAGAAGAAGAGAAGAAAAGAAGAAAGAAGTGCAAGCATGGTCCACCACTCCAAGATCAAAGCTTGGGATCTTCTTTCTCACCATCTCCTCCTCTCCCTCTCTCAAACCTAACTCTACCTTAGCCGACCCAAGCCTTGATGTTTTTCCATTAATCAAGCATCTTGACCGACCAATCAAGGAGAAGAAGAAAGAGAAGGCCAAAGAACCCGAGAGGAGGAGGAAAAAAATCGGAGGAGCCGTCGGATTGTAAATATTTTTAAAACAAGAGATTAGATTTTTTTTAGGGTTTAAGAGATTATGAAATCCATTGCTTGGATTTAATGGTGGCCAAATTATCATAGGCCTTGGATCTCAAATCCATCCAATGGAAAGACGAGAAATGGATAAAGTGGGAGAGATGGATTAAGAAAAAAATAAAGGATGCTTTAAGGGTTTTATGTATTAAAATTTTATACAAACATGGGAGAGATAGATTAAGAAAAAAAAACAAATGGATTAAGGACATTATGTATTTAAATTATTTAAGCAATGGATGTATGGAAATTTTGGAAGGAACCATGGTAGATAATTAAGTGATGAATTAGGGTTTTAAAGAATGGAAGTCATGGAGGATGAGTTAGGGTTTTAAGATTTTAATGGTTAAATGTAGGTAATTAAGGATCTTTAATGGAGTTTTTAGGGTTAGCATCATGAAAGAATGATTAATGATGTTAGGGTTTTAAATGATTAAATGTTGGTAAATTTTAAAAGGGGTTTGAATGTGGAATGATGATGGATGTAAAATAATGGAAAAATAAATGGGGAATGTTGGTGGTGTTGATGAACCCTATGGTAATGTATTCATAATTTTATGGATGGAATGTTTTTAAATCCTATGGTGATGTAATGGTAGTTTTAGATGGGTTTAGAAGGATGGAAGAGATGGAGTAATGCATTAATAATTTGGAGGTCTAAAAAGGGTCAAATGTTTGTAAATTATAAAGGGAGCTTAGTGGAGAAAATCATGGAAGGAATGATCATGATTTTTAGGGTTTAGATGATTAAATGTAGTGATTTTAAATGAGGAAATGCATGGGAGATATGAATGATGTTAATGGCCTCAAGGGTGGTAAAGGAAGGTGACCCATAACCCATTTTGCAAGTCATTTGATGGGTTAAGTTACACTTAGGTATGTGTTTAAATTAATGGGGATTAGGCTAAATTAAAAGGGGTTGATTTTAATTATTCCATGACATGATTGGTGAACTTAGAAGTACTTAGACCATAGTGATGGTGAGGAAATGTTGGCAACTTCAATGAATTTTAAATGTAGTTAGTAATGATCAAAATTGATAATTTAAAGGCATGGTGTAAACCTCCTCATGGGAGGACTTATTATGGATCTAAGTGTGGTGAAATAGACCCAAGGAAATGAGGAGAAAACATCATGGGTTCAGCCATGGTGTATGGCCGAACCCATGACTCATTGAGAGTCATCTTTGGGCTAAGGTTTAAGGTGTGTGCATGTGTTTAAAATTAATGGGGTTTAGATTAAGTTAAGGACTAATTTGTTAATGTGCATATCATGGTTGATGGAACATTAATGGATCTAGTGTATGGATCAATTATGAATAAAATGTACATGGATTAAGTGAATGAGTAACCATGGAAGGGTAGTGGCAAAACCGTAAATATTGGCCAAAATGAAGAACCCCATGGGAAATGATCATGGACTTAGTGACTCTAATTAACAACCTTATGTATGATTAATAAAGCCCAGGGTGGTTGGTTTTTAAGCTCATGTGATTAAAATATTTAATGGACTAAAAGGGACCCTCAAAACCTAGATAGTGAGGCTCGGCCATGGTGTATGGCCGAACCCCACTAAGGCATGAATTAGGGACATAGTAATAGTTAAAAATAGGGACTAATTTGGTAATATATAATAAGGTACCGGACATCGCAAGTGGTGCGCGATCGGTGACCGGATTATCGGACGGAAACGAGAGAGGACGCTAGTCGGTATTCGGTTTTGTAATCCATGGATTAAGTATTATGTGATGGTTTCCCTTTAATTTATTTTGGAAATCGTGTGAATGTTTTAAGATGGGTTTTGGATTAAGTACTATGTGATGTTTTCCTTTAATTTATTTTGAAAATCATGTGAATGTTTTAAGATAGGTTTTGGATTAAGTATTATGTGATGATTTCCCTTTGATTTATTTGGTAATCATGTGATTGTTTTAAGATGGGTTTTATGACTATGATTTACATATATTACATGGTATATGGCATCTACATCTCATGCATGGCATAGGAGGGATATGACAGGGGAAGGATGAAATGAAACTGGAGTCCATACTCCGTCGGGGCGACCGATAAACAGACATGGGGATATTTTGATGTGTTTGATTTATCAGGGATGTTGTATGTAATTATGATACCTTGATGATGGTCGTTCCATCAAGGGGGATGATGTGTGACTGTTTATATCTTGACGAGGTTTTGCCGTCAAGGGGGATGATGTGTGACTATTTATATCTTGACGAGGCATTGTCTTCAAGGGGGATAATTTGTGATTGGTCATATATTGATGAGGTTTTTCCATCAAGGGGGGATATGGTATCATGATAGTAAGGATGATGGGTGGGACACATGACATAAGACACCCATGGCATTGCATCCATTTATGGTTTTCACTTTATTACTATCTATGTTTTGTTATCACTAATCCATGTGTTAGCCCTACCCGAAGTCCTACTGGGCGCGTTGTCTAACACCCTACTTCTACCCTAGCTGATGACACAGGAGATGCCGGAAACGAAGGACGAGACGGGAGCCAAGCTTAGGAGCATGGAGAGACAGACTACTTAGTTTATTCAAGTTTACTTTGGAAATGTATTTGATAGCTTAGCTTGTCGGAATGTTATATTTTAGATTAATTGCTATGTTTTGGATTTTATGTTGTTGAGGTATTTTGGTAATTAAACGAATGTATCTTCCCTGCTATCTTAAATTGTAGGATAGTCTCTATGGTAATTTCCGCACTTAGTTAGTATTCCACAAGCTTACGTCTACGTGTGAACTGTTCTCCGTGGACTTCGTTCCACGCACATGTAGGGTTGGCTAGTTAAGGGCCGAGCTTTAGAAGCTCAGACTTAACTCGCGTCGTGACGTCCGCGCCCTTTGTCACTCTTCATATAAAAAAAAAATAGACTCTGATTTTGGTGAAAAGGGCCGGGCGTTACAAAGGATATATATGGAAATTGTCCATTTAAGTTGTAAATTAATGGAGATAGACCTTAGATGGGTAAGGTGTTGGGTCAATTGCCCAATTAAGACCCCATGGATGGTGGATATGGTTCACTTGAAGTAAATGGGTAAGACTCATTTAATTGGGTCAAGATTGTCAATTGGGTCAAATGCCCAATTGGGACCCAATGGGTCGTAGTTGACTTGGTTGACCACCAAGTGAGTTCAAGCTTAATTAATTAGGGCTGAATTAAGTTGGAAATGGAATTATGTAGTTGAGTTGATTTTAAGTGAGTTAAGTGAGTTGGGTTTAAAAGAATAAAAAATAATTGAGTTATGGTGAGTTGGATGAGAAGTTAATGGGACCTCCATCTTAAGTGAGTGGAGTGTGAAGATGAAGGTGTTTTTGTTGTTTCAAAAACCAACTCAAGGCATACACATTGGAATGGGAGTTTCATCTCATGGGATGAAACTCCAAATGGAGCATTAATAGGGAGATGAATGATTTTGGTGGTTGTTACAAAGGTAAACAAGGCATGCACGTTGGACACATGAGAGTTTCATCTCATGGATGAAACCCCCAAATGGAGAAGTAATGGGGAGATTAGTGATTTTGTGTTGTTACACAATTCAAACCAAGGCTACACCGTTAGAGTCTTGGGAGTTTCATCTCATGGATGAAACCCCCCAATGGAGTATTAAGGAGGGAGGTAAATGGGAATGGGAGTCACAAAGGGGTGCCACCAAAGGACACCACCTTGGCTGAATTTCATTAAACAAGAAAAGACTAAGGGGTTGCATCTTAGACTCTCTCTCTCAAGCTCTCTCTTGGCCGAACCACACCTCAAGACAAGGGCATTTAGAATATTTTCATCTCACTCTCTCCCTCTCACACAAGGCCGACCTATCCCAAAGACAAAGGAGGAAGGATTTAGAGTTTCATCTCAAGATCCTCTCCCTCTCACAAGAACCTAAGGCCGATCCTCTCACAAGGATCAAGGAGGAAGCAGAAGCTAAGGAAGAAGAGGATCAAAGGAACAAGGAGTGAAAGAGACTGGAGGAGTCGCGGAATCGGTAAGTACTCAATGAAATTCTTATTAAGTAAGATGGTCAAGGAACATGATCCGGCCATTGCATGGCCAAACCCTAAATGGTATATACAAGAACCATTAAGAACAAAAAGGGGTTGATGAAGTTCGGCCATGATGTATGGCCGAACCACATCAAAGGATTATAATCTTGGATGAATGATTTTAAGAGAAGATTATGGATCATAGGATTCGGCCATGGTGTATGGCCGAACCCATGGAAGGGTATTAATGTTTTTAAAAGGTTTAAAATGGATGTGTTGTTGATGGACTTAGATGCAATTGGATCATGAAACCATGGAAGTTGGTTAATAATTTTAATGGGTTTCAAAGCATGAAAATTATAGATGTATGTTAAGGTTTTTAAAGGAGGAAAATAAGGAAGGATGTTAATCAATTTAAATGGTATCAAGGTTGTAAATGCTGAAAGAATCATGGACCACCATGGCGAACCCCATGGAGAAAAACTAAGGGATATATTATGGATCCTAGGGTTAAATGATGACCTATGGGTATGATTAAACTTCCCCATGGAGGGACTTGATTTATGGACTTAAAGATTATAATTGTTTTAATGGAGAAATTGGAATTGAGACATCATGAACCTTTTAATGGGTCATTTTGTGGGTCTATGTATATTTTAAATGAATGGATTATCAAACCAAGGAATGAAGGGAATTATTAAGGTTTTATGATATGATTTATGAATCATTCATGAATCTATATTATGGATCAATTTTGGACCTAAGAGTGTAAACCATTTAAAGGAAAAAAAGGGGAAAATAAGACATCATGGGTTCGGCCATGGTGTTTGGCCGAACCCCATGAACCAATTTAATGGGTCACTTCATGGATCTATCATGTTTAGATGAATGTATTATCAAACTAAGAAATGGAGGATTTAATCATATATCTATGTATATAGATCGTTTATGGACTTAGATATGTGAAATGTTTAGCCATGGATGGAATAATGGCAAAGTTGTAAATACAGGCAAAAATGAAAGATCATGGGTTCGGCCATGGTGTATGGCTGAACCCCATGAGGAATGTTTTTATGGACTTAGGCATGTGTAAATAAAAGAGGTGATTAACTACATGGCAAAGAAGTAAATATGGTGAAAATTGAAGGACCATGGGTTCGGCCATGGTGTATGGCCGAACCCCACTAAGGAGTAATTTGTGGACTAAGGGTTAAGTGATTAATTAAGTGGTGATTGAGTAAATAATCAAAGGAGGGATTAAAACCAAGGGAGTAAGGTTCGGCCATGGTGCATGGCCGAACCCCACAAAGTTGTGTTTATGGACTTAGACTTAATGGTAAATCAAATGGAACATGGGATTGATTGATTGACATGTTATAAGGTAACGGGACCTCACAACGGGTACACGATCGTGAACGGTTTCCGGACGAAAGCGCAAGTACACACTTTAGTGGTCTTTGGTAGGATTCTACCTCTTTGGAACCATGGGACATGTATACGGCTTTAATTCTTATTTTGTTGAGTTATGTTGTAAACATGATATGTTTCAAATATGAGGTTTTTATGCTATCGTTTATACTTGTACATAGCATATGGACATTTGCATCTCATGCATGGCATGGGAGGGATGTTTTGTAACCGAAGGCCACGCTCTGTCGGGGCGTCTATAAGGCATTCGTGGGAAGACCTTGATGTGCATTATCCATCAAGAAGAATCCGGAGAACACACTCCGTCGGGGCGTTCGTAAGGCAACTGTGGAGATACCTTGATGAGGAGAATTCCATCAAGAGGATATATGTATTTGTGATGGGTGGGACTCATTGCATTTGACACCATGACATGGCATTGTTTTACATGGATTTTGTATTATGTTATCTATACGATTTATGTACTAACCATGTGTTAGCCCTACTTGGAATACCTACTGGGCGCGTTGTCTAACACCCTACTTCTACCCTAGTTGATGACACAGGGAATTGACTGAACGAGGATGTGATCGGAGCCAAGCTTAGGAACTTGGATGATTAAGTTTCATTTTGTATAACCCATGGATAATGTATTTAAGAAATTAGTTCGTGGGACTGTTATAATGTAGATATATTTGCTACGGTTTGGATGATTGATTTTGGATATTTAACTTACGGTAATTATTATTAAGTATTGGACTACTTTGCTATCTAAAATGGAATAGGATTGTTATCCTATTGTAATTCCGCAATTATGATTATTCCGCATGTTAACTTGAGTACGTGTGAACCATTTTTTGTTGACGTGGTCCACACACACGTATGGTTGGCCAGTTAAGGGTCGGGCTTTAGCAGCTCGGACTTAACTCGCATCGGGGCGTCCCGCTCTCTCTCACTCTTCTATTCAAAAAAAAAAAAAAATAGAGTCTAATTTTCGGAAAACAAGTAAAAAGGGCGGGGCGTTACAGGATCGACCTAGTCCTAGCAATCACCTTCACGAATGCATCGTCCTGAGATCAAACGTGTTTGACAGTGCATTCCTTCCAGAACCCTTTGTATACCAGACGATTGGTCGTATGACCATGATTAGTCATCTGTTGTCATTGGCGAGTGATCGCCGACACGATGTGTTGTCCCTGACAGTGAGTCTCATATTTCCAAGTTGGGTTTCAATTTGTTCTGTTGGTTTGTCAAACACCTTCAAGGCTTATATAGATTATCCAGATGTGAGATCTAAGCCTAAGCATGGGCATCCTAAGGTGTTGGGTTTCACCTAGCGTCATCTATGGCAAATTTACCTTGGTGATTGCCATACATGGTGATGCTTGATTCTACAACTTGATCTTCAGTCTTCACCACCACTTGAGTCTTGTATTCTTGCTTCAATCTTCTGAGGCAATGCTTCACCTAAGTCATGGAATTGACATATAGGTGACTCGGCAAGCCGGGGCACTAACAATCTCTCCCTTTGTCAATTTCCATGAAAAAAACACCTAGAAGCTAAAGAATTACAGACTCGATGACTTAGCCCAACCCATTACATACATTTGAATACAAATTGATACAACCATTATAAGTACATATTTAAATGTCACTTTCCTGGACTCTTTGCTCCAAGATGCAACCTTTATCTTGCTTAGCTTGCAAGCTCCATTGTGGTCCTGTACATCTACATGTACACACAAACAATGCAAGCAATGGTGGAAGTATAGGTCTCCCCCACAAATGTTAGTCACATACATAGTAATACAAACAATATTACTCCCCTTAAATATGTGAACTAATTACCCCTTAGTCAATGATTAAACTCTCCCTTAATCAAAGGCTATCTTCTCTTAAAGATCATCTTCCCCTAAGATCTTTAAAGTTCTCCTTCTAAGCTTAGAACAAGCTTCTAAATTCTCCTCCAAAGCTTATATCAAGCTTCACAAATTCTCCCCTTTTTTGTCATAAATTGACAAAGGGTGCCAAACACTAATATACCAAATTCAATGTGCATTAACAAGTCCCAATTGTTGGACTGGAGAACAAAAATTGAAGCCAGGAACTTCCTTTAAGGTATGAAAGATGGACTTCTATGAAGGTAATTTTATTTGATTTATTATTTTTCAATTTAATCGGATACATTGGATGCTTAGATTAATTTCTTTGATCCATTGTGTTTTGAAATAAAATTTGATACATTGAATGCTTAGAATTTACATTTTTAAGCAAAGGAAAATCTGTAAGGTTCCACCCGATAAACCTTATCAAACGGGTCCTCACACTGATAAAAGACCAAATAACATGGGATGTTCAACATGGCTAATTTTTTTTCTCATTCTTCATCACATGATAACATTTGCATGGTTCACAAACAGAATCAGAGTTGTGGAATATTTCACATTCACCATGTCCAACTGAACCTTATTCCCATGTAGGACTAGTCCTCACCATGTATAACATCTAAACTAAATAGTAATACCAACTATAAACTAGGAGGTCTAATGTCTCAATGCATAATTATAACCAAATCCAAATAAAATCCAAAGCTTCCCAACATAAAGTTGGAAACAGAAGCACAACACCCGAATAAACTATCAAATGACAAATATAGTCTTACAATCCTCAAAATCAATAAACACTAGAAGCTCCTAGGAAGCAACAACGAAATCCAAAGTTCAGTCCACTAGCTCCGATCGAATCCAACACCTAAGGCTGAGTCTGACCGGTCTTGTTCTCCAAAGGATTTCCTAAAACGTAAGAGATGAGTTCCATGACCAATGAAGAAAGCAACCAAACGACTAACAACAAATAATGCAACTAGGCATTTAGAATTCAACTCAATAGTTAGTTCACAACTGCATTATAATATGCATGATATGCAACACTATAACGAATGATGCATGCTCCCATCCCATGCATCTCAACGTAATGAATCAACGATTCATGCAAAACTCAACTCAGCTAGGCATAACACATGTGCACCGAAATGATCAGAGCCCAACAAATCTGCACAAGGAATCTCCATAGGGGAGTACAAGGAAACTGCGAGAGTTCAGAAGACAAAACGAGTCTGCACATTGAGTATCCCCAAGGGAGTGCAAAGCTATTGAACCAAATCAACAAACAAAGCTAAATAGGATTGGTGAGTATACAAAGTTAATCAAAAGCCCAAACGAATCTGCACACACAAGTCTCCCTAAAGGGATGTGCAAGGCCAATGGTCCTGACAGATAACAAGCCAATAAATCAACGGTCCATTGTAATACTTCATCATAATATCAAAGTTTATTAATTCAAAAGCAATCATAGAATCAATTTTTACTAAACTTAATATTCTACAATCCCGAACGACATAGCCACAAGATCTGGATTGATTAATGTTTGAAACACGGATCAATCTTTATGCGAAAATCATAAACATTATAATAATAAGACATACCTGAATCCATTCATGAAAAATAGTGAGCTTTGATCTTCCCTTTGATATGTCGATGGTTCCTGAAGTCCAAATCCTAGAGAAAATACGCACCTTGGAGTTTCTACCCCTTTCCTCCTTAATGCCCTCTCCTCAATTTCGTTAATAGTGTTTTGAGACACCAGGGTTGACTTAAGTTGATACATAATAATGGAGAGAGACACTTTTATAGGCAAAGGGAGGACCCCTAAGGCAATTAGAACTTTCTTTTCTTGCTTCCCATCAAAAATAGGAAACTAACCCCTTTAGAACTCTCTTAATTAGAACTTCCTTATTTAAACACAGTTTCCCTGATTTAAGATACTCTATGTGGAGCCCCAAATTTTAATATGGGTCATGTTTAGTCTTACATTCTCCTACTTGGCCCACATTTACACTTCATGGGATTTAAAGTAGGTATATCATAAGGTGTACATGTAAATTGTATTTAGCAACATAATGCGGTCAACATCATAATGCTAATACTAAATAAACCACAAGTACGAGCAATGGAGGTTGCACATCATCTTATCCCTATATGGACCCTTCCATCACTACAAAACAAGTGACCTACCTAGCACAACCCTTAAGTGAGAGATTTTCATAATGGTCCACACAAGCGTCATAACATAATGACTATTCATGTTAGTGATAAAACAAAACACATAATGTATATACATGACCATAATAAACATGGACAATAATAAAAAACGCATACATGAGTACTTATGCAGTCCAAAATTCATAAATACATCGTAATAGATTGTGTTCAAGACCCATTTTATTGACATGTTCCTTAAAGGTCTTTATAGGCAATCCCTTAGTCAACAAATCTGCTATCATAAGTAAAGTACATATGTGCTCAATAGACACCATTCGATTATGAACTTCTTTTTTTACGACCAAAGTACTTCAATTCCATGTGTTTCGATTCATTCGAATACTTGTCGTTTTTAGAGAAGATTACTGTTGCAGAATTATCACAGTAAATTCTCAGCGACTTGGCAATGTTGTTGACAATTCCAAGTCCTGAGATAAAGTTCTGCAGCCACATTCCTTGAACAGTGACCTCATAGCAAGCAAAAACTTCTACTTCCATGGTTGACGTTGCAGTGATGGACTATTTGATGCTTTTCTATGATATTGCTTCGCCAGCCATAAGGAACAAATAGCCAAACGTTGATTTTCTGCTATCAACGCAACCACCAAAATCCGAATCTGAGTAGGCAATGACCTCAACATTACCAGACCTCTTAAACAAAAACATAAAGTCTTTAGTACCCTGTACATACATCATTACTTTCTTTGCAGCTTTCCAGTGACCCATTCCAAGGTTGCTTTGGTATTTCCCCAGCATACTAACAGTAAAGCTAATGTCCGGTCTGGTGCAGGTTTGAGCATACATCAGGCTACCTACAACTGAGGCATAAGGGTTCCCTCAATTTGTTTCTTTTCTATTTCATTCTGCGGACATTGCTTTAAGTTAAATTTATCTCCCTTCTGAATAGGAGCACCTTGATAAGAACAATTTTGCATACCGAATTTCTCCAAGATTCTTTCTATGCATCCTTTCTAAGACAGTCCCAACATACCACGTGTTCTATCACACAATATTTCTATTCCAATCACATCGATTGCCTCTCCCATATCTTTCATTTCAAAATTATTGGAGAGACACTTCTTGGTTTTGAACATCATACCAAGATCATTAGTGACAAGCAAAATATAATTAACATACAATATTAGAAGGGTAAACTTACTCCCACTGACCTTCATGTATATACACCGATCAACGGTGTTTTCCTTAAAACCGAAGGAGGTAATGGTATCATTGAACCTAAGGGACCATTGCCTAGAGGCTTACTTAAGGTCATAAATTGATTTCTTTAATTTTTATACCATATGTTCCTTGCCCTCTATATAGAATCCTTTAGGTTATTCATACATCATCATCTAAATTACCATTCAAAAATGCAGTTTTAACATCCATTTGGTGTAACTCCAAATTATAATGAGCCACCAAAGCCATAATGATTCTAAAAGAGTCCTTCCTGGATACAGGAGAGAATGTCTCTTTATAATCAATTCCATTTTTCTGAGTAAACCCTTTGGCCTCAAGTCTTGCTTTATATCATTCGACATTGCCCTTAGAGTCTCATTTGGTTTTAAAGACTCATTTACATCAAACTTTCTTTTATCCATGAGCCAATTCTACTAGATCCTAGATTTCATTATGGGCCATGGACTTTAGCTTGTCTTTCATGGCATCTAACCACTTGATAAAATGATCACATTCTATGGCTTCTTCATAAGTGATTGGATCCTTAATAGCCCCTAAATCATAATCCGATTATTATAGATATACCGCACAGTCATCCGAAATAACATGTCTCCTTTGTCTTTTGGACCTTCTTAATATTATTTCTTGGCGTTGTTCCACAATAGCTTCATTATTGGTGATGATTTCATCATGGAGTGATTCGTGATTCAGGTGTTGTTCATCAAGTTGTTCAGTGACATTATGGACAACAACGTTTGAAGTTAGGGGTATAACGACTTGTACCCTTACTTCTTGAACACTGGCATTTCTCAGTATGTCACTCTCACTAACCTCACCATTCTCAATGAATCTTGCATTACCGGTCTCTACAATTCTCATTCTATACTTCGGACAATAAAATCTATACCCTTTTGACTTCTCAGGGTAACCTATGAAGTAGCCACTGATAATTCGTTCATCAAGTTTTCTTTCATATGAATTATAAATTCTTGTTTCTGTAGGACAACCCCATGCATGTAGGTGTCACAAACTGGGTTTCCTTCCCATCCATAGTTCAAAAGGAGTCTTAGGAACTGACTTACTAGGAACCCGATTAAGCAAATACATTGTGACTCTTAATACATACATCCACAACATAATAGGTATAATGCTATTACATAACATACTCCTAACAATGTCTATAAGTGTATGGTTGTGCCTTTCAACAACACCATTCTGCTGATCCGTACCGGGCATCGTGTATTGTGCAATTATACACGACTTTCTAGTAGTCTAGTAAAAGGCCCTAGATGTTGACCCGTTTCATCAAACCTTCCATAATATTCACCACCCCTATCTGACCTTATGACTTTCATTTTTTTTTATCTAATTTACTTTCAACTTCAGTGATAAATATCTCTACGGTGTTAACTGTTTGAGATTTATCATGCAACAAATAAATTGTAACACCCCGCCCTTTTCACTCTAAAATCAGAGTCTATTTTATTTCTAATAATAATAAACAAGTGATCGGAGCGGAGTGTCATGACGAGAGTTAAGTTCGGACTTCTAATATCCGACCCTTAATTGGCCAAACCCATATGTGCATGGACTAAGTCCATGAGAAACGATTCACATATGGTACCAATTTAAACTTGCGGAATAAATCTAATCTAACTGAGGGTTATAATAGAACTTAAGACTACTCCAATTATTAGATAGCAAGTACAAGTCATATATCCAAAATTACCCTAATTTCTGTAAACTAAACGTCCATTCATACCATTCCAAACCATAGCAAATAGTTAACTAAATTATTACATGCCAACACCATCTAACTATCAAATTACACTGTCCAAATAAAAGTCCATAAATCAATCCATAAATTAAAGTCCATTCTAAAGCCCAAGCTCCTATGCTTGGTTTTCTTCACAATCCTCGTTCTTTCCCTTTCCTGCGTCATCCACTAAGGATAGAGATAGGGCGTTAGATCAACGCGCCCAGTAGGTCTTCCGTTTAGGGTTACCACAAGGTTAGTATAAAAACATGCAAATATCATAATAATACATGTTCATAAAAATCTCATAAATCAATGCCATGTATGTTATGCACATGTAATGAGTCCCACCCATCACAAATATACATAGCCTCCCCTTGACGGGATTCTCATCGTCAAGGTACCCCACAGTGGTCTTTCGGACGCCCCGACGGAGTGTGGCCTCCGGTTTCCTCTTGATAGGATTCTCATCATCAAGGTACCCCACAGTGGTCTTTCGGACGCCCCGACGGAGTGTGGCCTCTGGTTTCCATAATCATCATCCCATGCCATGCTGAGATGTCCATGAGTTCATGCCATTTGTAAATACATCTTAACATACAAAACCACTTTGAAACATAATAACTTAGCACATATTTCATCAAAGTTAAGATAAAACATCAAATATAAGTGTGGTTACAAAAAGGTAGGAAACCTACACAAAGTTCACTTAGATTGACCGCTCTTTTAAACCGTCACCCGTTCACAACTTGTATACCGTTCAAGAAGTCCCGTTGCCCTATTTATATAAAAACAAATCAAACATATATCCATATAATTTCCAACTTATTCTAAGCCCCAAAAACCACTTTGTGGGGTTCGGCCATACCCCATGGCCGAACCTCACCCACTTAAATTTTGGTCTTTCTTTTTATTTAACCAAAACCATTACAATTTACTTATATATATAAACCCCAATCCACCAAATGCAACCTTGTGGGGTTCGGCCATACACCATGGCCGAACCTCACTTAATTTTGTTTTAATCCCTCATTTGAATTCTTAAACCCAAACACACCTTCAAATAACTTAATCAAACACCTTAACTACAACCATACTTTGGTAGGGTTCGGCCATACAACATGGCCGAACCATGCCCCTTTGATTTTGATCCTTCTTTCCTTTGGTCATTTCATTCATATTTACCATCTTGCCATTAGCATAACCCTTTGTTTAATTTTGCTTAAAAACCAAAGTCCATATCCAAACCACCTTAGTGGGGTTCGGCCATACAACATGGCCGAACCTCACCATCTTAATTTGGTCATTTAAATCTTTCATACATACATACATCTCCATTTGATTTTGCCCAATTACATTATATGTTAACCATTAAGTCCACCAAATTACCATTAGTGGGGTTCGGCCATACTACATGGCCGAACCTCACCATACTGATTTTTGTCCCTCTTTTCATCATCTATGGTGGCTAATTATTTACCTATACAAAGTCCATAAACATGAGTGATTCTTAAATCAAAAACATATCATCATCCATAATTTCCAACCATAATCTTACTCTAATTAACCCATAAAAACAATCCATGGGGTTCGGCCATACACTTAGCTGAACCCTATGGTTTTCTTGATGCAAACCCTCCAATATTTGTCCATGGTTTTGATCAGCAACTTGGCCATAAAATCAACATGGTTCAGCCATGCCATAGCCGCTCCAAAACAGTAAACTTATCTCATTTAAAAACCCTTTAAACCTTCATTACGTAGTATGGTTCTTATCCCTCAAAAACCATAAAGATTACCACCTCCTTTCATGGGGTTCGGCCATCCAAAGTGGCCGAACCCTATGATCCAATTTCTACCCTTTTTAAACAACATAACTCATGATCTAAACCCTTGATAGATTCGGCCATACTATGGCCGGATCATATTCCTTTAACCCATTTTTCTAACAAAGGTTCATAGTGCACTTACCAATACCGCGACTCCTCCGGTTCTTTCACTCCTTCCTTGATCCTTTACTTCCTTAGCCTCTCCTTCTTTCTTCTTGTTCTTTTGGCCGAGACTGACCTTGCTGCAAACTCCTTCAAATAATTCGGCCAAGGTGTAGATTTGAGAGAGAAAATGAGAGAGAAACTTGGGATAAAAATACCCAAATCTTTGTCTTGGAAGGATCGGCCAAGGACTGATTGGAGATAGGCAACCAGCTAATGCTCTTGGTCTTGAGAGGTGAAACACGTCCAAGAGAGGGAGAGAGAGAGAGTGAAAATAAAACTCCATGGCTAATGAAATTCAGCCTAAGGTTGGCACCACTTGTAACTCCCCTCCCATTCATTTCCATCATTTATTCCATTTGGGGGTTTCATCCTTGAGATGGAACCCTCCAACGGTTTTGACTCTTGATTTTCTATCTAAAATGGTTAATTCCCATGTTTCCATCGTGTGATGTAATTTGAATTGGATTTGAGACCTTAGTGTAACCTCCACTCCTTAATACCTCCCTTGGGTGTTTCATCCTTGAGATGAAACTCCCAAGGCACCCAATGGCTAGCTTTTGGTTGGCCTTGTGTAACCTCCACAAGTCTATTCATCTTCCATTATTTACCCATGTGGGAGTTTCATCACCAATGGTTTTGTGTCTTTAACCGTTGGACCATCCAACTATCCAATTCCCCTTTAATCCTCATGCATAGACTAATCTCTCATGCAATTCCAACGTGTATAAGCATTTGAATTTTGAAATACAACCCTCACATATGTAACTCCTAAAAACAGCCATCCATTCATTACTTATCTAGGGATTACATGCATGAGATTATCTCTCCATGCAGCCAATGTATTCAAGGTTTTGAAAGTAAGCTCCCCACCTATGTAACTCCCATAAAACCGCCACATCATTGATTGCTTATCGAAGAGTTTCATGCATGGGATAACCTCCCATGCATTCCAACGTGTGATGTTGTTTTGAATTTGAAACCACCCAAACACCTTTCATCTACACACTTCACTCACTTAAAATAAATATTCTATCCAACTCATTTATTTAACTCACCCAACTCAACTCATTCATTTAGCTCAACTTAACCAATAAATTCAACTCATTCAAACTCAAACATTTAATTTATCTCAATCCAAACTCAAACATTTAATTAAACTTAACCCAATTAAGCTTTGAGCGCACCCAACGATCAAACTTGTCCACAACGACCCATTGGGTCCCAATTGGATCCTTTGACCCATTTAACCACTTTGACCCAAATAATTGTACATTACCCATTTAACTTAATTTGAAACTTATACCAAGTACATTGGTCTTATTTGAACAATGGATCCGACAATTTTCTCATCTACGATCATAACCCTTTAATTCATAACTCCAGTGGCAATTTCGTAAATATTGATATATTGAAAAATCTAGGTTATTACATAAATATAACCATAACGTGAAAGTCATCAATAAATGTGATAAAATAGGTTTGTCCACAAAAAAGATGGAACATCAAATTGGCCACAAATATCAGTATGGATCAACTGAAGTAGCCTTTAGATCTTTTGGCTCCTTTCTTATTGTGTTTGGTTTTCTTACCCTTAATGCATTCCACACAAACACACCTATGTCAGTAAAATTAAGATTCGGGAGAATCCCATATGTTATTAATCTTTCAATTCTTTCGCGGTATATATGTCGTAAACGTTTATGCCACAAGATAAAGGAATTTTCATTAATCAATCCACGCTTAAAACCAACATTATGATGTAGAGTTATGACAGAATTAGTAAAGGAATCATCAAACTTTAAACGGCAAAGGCTATCAATCAATAATCCAGACCCAATAAAAGAAGAACTCTTAAATAAACTGAAGGCATTATTTCCAAATTTACAATAATAACCATTAAAATCAAGTTTGGAAATTGAAATAAGGTTTCTGGCAACATAAGGAACATAAAGATAATCAAATAAATCTAAGTGGTGGCCAGTGTCGAGGAAAAGATGGCCAGTCCCGATGGTTTCAACTGACACCTTTTGTCGGTTTCCCATGTAGACGAAGGCTTTAGTTGGGTCAAGGTCTGGGTCGTAATATATCCCTGAATCGTATTAGAAACGTGAATTATAGCCCCAGATTCAAGCTACCAAGTATTAGAGGAAACTTTATTTAGATTAGATTTAAAACATATAGAAATGGAATAATTACCCTTTTTTTTTTTGAAACACACTCTCCTTTTATGGCAGTCTTTTTCGAAGTGCCTTTCTTTCTTGCAGAAGTGGAACGTCACGCTACTTGTCCCTTGATTTTGAGTCCTTAAACACGTACTGAGCTCATTTGGTTTCTTTCTGGCTTTCTTAAATTTCTTGGGCTTCCATCATCTTTTCTTATTGGGTCTTTGATTTGTTACATGGAGTGAGTGATGTCCAATCTGCTTAAGTCTGCTCTCCTCTTGAATCAACATGCTTGACAGTTCATTTACTTGCCTTTTATCTTTCATATTGCATTCCAATTTAGGTTCCATGCATGCGTTGGCATAAAAATTGGAGAGAAAACTTCTCCACAAGTCTCTCTTCCATGATTTTCTCTCACAATTCCACTCCAACTTGATTTATTCTTTGGAATCCACTCTGTTTCACACGGCATTCATTGTGCCACCTTTGCATTACAAGACAATTGTATTATTTTCCTTTAGCTTACACGATTTGGAGTTCGAAATTTGGAATTTGGAGATTCAGTGCCACTTGGATCTGTAAAATTCAAATTTGCTGGGCTTCTTTCTTGGGTTTCTGACTTGGATCACAACTTGAGCTTTATCTGGCCTACTTCATTGGTGGACTTGGATTGCAGACTTGGAACAATGGGCCTACATATGTAAATTTTTTAATTTTTATCACCATGAAAATACGACTCAATAAAATGTATTATCTCAATTAAAACTCTTATAAGTGGATTTGAATTTTGGCAATTTACAATAATTTCCAAAATTAGGTGATAAATTTACAAACTTTCCATATTTATGGCCCACACATTGCATTTATCACCAATTTCAGCTCATTTCCTTGTATTTTCTAAAATATACTGCAAAACTCAAAAACAACATTAAACACATCTAATATACAGAAAATAAAGACTAACTAATCCAATTATTAAGGGTAAAATGGTAATTTTCCAGTGTTCATCAAATACCCCCAAACTTAGATTTTGCTAGTCCTCAAGCAAAACAATACTAAAAACTACAAATTAAAAAAAATCCTAAACTACACCACCTTCGCTGGTACTCTTATTGCATTTAGCGTATGCAATAAGCCTTTAAACACCAGTTCATCACTAGTGGACAAATTATAGTCTCGTGAGGGCTTCAATGATGATACTCATAAACATCAAAATTTTCAACAAAAGCACATAGACAATAATCTAAATATCATACAATTCTAAAATTCATTTTACAAGTCTTATACCCGGAGTGTTGTGTGTGTTAGCCGAATATTAAGATAGCCTTCTTTTTTCAAATACACCAAGGTTAGTAACCACCATTGGAAAATGCGTTTTAACTTCAAACCTTACTAGATAATTCTCTTAAAAAGAGTAACACTCAGAGATTTGGGTTTATTTTCTCTCAAGGTATATGTGAGCGGAGTTTATGTTTTCAAATCAAAATATCTTACATATGTATTAAGAAAAGACGGTACAGATCAAAGAAAATAAATTGATCTCATGAATGGATGCCACTTTCCTAAGAACGTTGAGTTAAATACCATCATTTTCCTTCTTTTATTCACTACATGAAATATCATATTTCGACTTAAGATCACTAGACTTCAAAATAGGAGGAAACATGGCTTAGGATCGGGTCAGATCAAAGAAAGGCATGTGAAATTTCCATTGGGTGACTAAAATATCACTCTGCGGAGATGACAGTCAATGTTGGGCTGGAAGTTAGCCAACCAATCCATGCCAAATATGATGTCGTACTCTGTCATCTCGAGTACCAGATAGTTGAATTTAAATTGGAACCCAGCAAGTTCAGTGTCTACGGAAGTACAGATCAGACCTAGTGATGTGTCTCCAATAGGGGATACAATAGTAAGTGAAGTGGACAATTGTTGTACTAGAGTACCAGTAGTAGATATGAAGGTAGCAGATATAAAGGAGTGGGATGCTCTTGAATCAAATAATGCAAAGGCATAAGAACTACCAACTACTGCAATACCTTGAATCACCGAATGATCCATTGTCTCTAGAGGAGGAACCAAAGTATATTGCCGTCCAAATCCTGTTGGAATAGGTGCCCGTCTTGTCTGGTTATGTGCTCTGGATGCTTGTGACTAAGCTGGTTGAGTTGGAGGACGGAAGGAACCCCTGAAGTGAAGAGGTCTATTGTTCTGTGGACACTACTTTTGAAATGGTCCTGCTGGCCACACTGGAAATAGGTGCTAACACCTCGAGGAACTTGAGAGACTGGTCCTGATGTGGAGGGCTGATTGGGATGAAAACCTCTAGTGGACCCAGTAGAAGGTGAGGGTCTCCCAAAGTTGGGTCTGAATCACTTGTTCGGGCGGAAAATATTTCCCCCGTTTTGACCTCATTGGTTATCCACAAACCTGACTATCTCTGCCAACTCTTGTTCAGTTATGCTTGCTCAACTAACCACTTCTGCCAAAGTAGCTGACTTGAAGATTGTGACTTTGGCTCTTAGGTTAGGTCGCAGGCCTCGTTCAAACTTCCGAGCCTTATTGTATTCTGTGTCTACCATGTACAAAGCATAACATGATAGACGGAGAAACTCCTGATAATAGTCTGCAACCGTCCTGGAGCCCTGGACCAGAGATATGAACTCTTGTGTCAGGCGCTCCTTCTCCTCCTCTGGAAAATAGTGATCCAGAAACATTCTAGCGAACTGGTCCATGTCATCTCAGTCCTTTCCCCCGCTGGAATCTGTGCTTGCAGACATTCTATAACTCTCCACCTTTTTCCGGCATCATCCACCAATTGTGAAGTTGCCAGCAGTATCATGTCCTCATCACCCGTGATTTTGAGCAGCTTCAAAATCTTGGTAATATTCTCAATCCAGTTCTCAGCTCCTGCGAGTCCCTCTTTCCATTTGAAATAAAGGGGTCGCTGCTGTTGGAAATCTCTGACCATGTTTCGGTCCTGTGATTCATTGGAGGTTGCGCCTCCATTGCCGTTCTGATGTTGCTTTAGAACGGAAGTGACTACTGCCTGTACTAGGCTTTGTAGCTCATGAGGTACTTCAGGAATGGTCACATTATCCTGTCCCTCTTCCTGGTGTGGGTTCTGTCCCTCTTCCTCCTGATGCGGGTTTTGTCGGGTATTTTTTTTTCTTGGAGGCATTTTCCTAAGTCATTGAAACATTGCTTGACTTAGTTTTCTCATAAAGTTTTATATTAACATATTTGGGGATAAATTGCCTAATCATTATCTTGTATTTCTTGTGTTGGGGAAATATTCCTATGTATCATATATTGTTTCTCATTCTGGGGAAATCCTGATGTTTCTTGTTTGGGGGAGATATGTCCTATTTCACTATGTTTGATAAATCCACAATTATAGTGATTGTTCTTCCCTTGCTGTTATTTTCCTCGTCAATTGTTGTTCTCATATTGAATACTTACAGTCTGATTCTCAACAAAATAAATTAATCTGACCTCCATGTAGCAGACTCCAAAGAGTCAGTCAGTTGGGATTCTTATCTTGTCAGTGAGACATGATATCATATTATTCTTACTTTGCAAGATTCAACACTTCCAGTTTCGCTCTGATACAACTATAATGCCCCGACCTTTTTCACTCGCCGAAAATCAGAGTATATTTTTTTTTTTTTATAAATAAAGAGTGACAGAGAGGGGAAACGTCACGACGCAAGTCAAGTCCGAGTTTCCAAAACCCGACCCTTAACTAGCCACCATTACGTGTGCGTGGACTAAATCCGCTAAACATTTCACACGCATTACTGAAATATTTGCAGAATTATTATATGAATAAGACACCATTCATATACATGACATTAATAAGCAAGGAAGCCAATCACCATAAAATTAACTGAAATGTAACTATCATCAAACCATAACATAGGATCAATATAAAATCAAAGTAGAAAATATCATATCATGTTGATAAACCATCTCATAGTACTAGAAACAGTGCATGATAATCATATCAAAAGTCATGCTAATGTATGCGTCATGTCGTGGGTGTCATATGCCAATGATCTCTCACCCAATTTCCATATCCAATCATAATACAAATCATATCAATAGTTTCCTTGATAAAATAAAGCCATATCAAGGTGTTCCCTTGGCCATTTATGTCCGTAGTGTTTTGTGACGGCACCACCGGGTCACTGTTATACCTTCCCACGTATGTTAATCGGAATTACCGATGGAGTGTCGACCCCTCCCTCTGCGCAGGGTTTCGGGACTGTTTACCTAGGAGCTCTTTGGCCCAGACTACGCCGTACCCATTTCTAGCAATCCCAGACAAGACCAACATATCAATAGTTCACACAGCTTCATAAAGCTAGTCTCAAGCCCCAAGTCATGTCCGGTCAGCTCATAACTTGGCTTGTTATCCCATGTACCCCCTCCCATGCTATGCACGAGATCATGAATGCAAAATGCCATTTCAAATCAAATTACATAACATTATTGAAATTTTGTTCATAAAGTATAACCATATGTTTAATCAAAGTAAATCATCATACTTAGAATAAAAACTAGTAACATATATAAATAAATCCATAATGTCTCAATAAGGTAGGAATCCTACCAATGTTCAATTTACTGTCCTTGCTATTTTGTGAAGATTACGTTCAACGATCACGTCGAAATAAATTGCAAATCTTTTGCAAATCTCCTTTCCTTATTAAATTCAATCGTACACATAAATCAATTTATCCATTTAATTTATTTACTCCTTACATCCCACCAGATAAACTGAAACATCTGGAAATGTATTTAAAATTTAAGTTTTCAATTCAGTCGACTGAATTAGGGATTCAGTAGACTGAATCATGCCCGAATACTGTTCTCTATCTTAGTCGTAGACTTTTAGTCGACTGAAATACATATTCAGTCGGCTGAAACACGACTCGGAACTGTTTAACTGTAACATCCCGGATTTTCAATGCAATTATTATATTGGATATTATCTATTTTAATTATTAAATTTAAGATTTATAGATGGAGTAAATGTTAGATGGATAAGAATTGGGGCAATGACCCAATTATGATCCAACGGATCATGGATAGAGTTTGACTCTAATTAATTGGGTAAGTGTAGTCAATTGGGTCAAATACCCAATTGGGACCCAATGGGTCAAGATGAATTGATTTAATCAGGTCATGTACCCAATTAAGATCTAAGGCATGGGATCCACCTCATCAAGTGTATGAGGTGGCAAGTGTATGAAGTGGCGTGTGAGTGACATAGCCAAGTAGGATCCACCTCATCATGTGAGGTGGCGAGTGGTCTAAGATAACTTGTAGGGTCGGCTACCATGGTTGACTTGGTCAACCATGGGTGAGTTCAAATATGGTGTGTGGAATTATGTTGAGTTGGGAATTAAAAATCATTTGAGTTATATAAAAATGAGTGCAAGAAAATTAAGTGAGCTAAAGTGAGTTGGGATTGAGTTGAATGGGAAGTGAGTTCAAAGGTGAGTCACATGGAAGTGGAAGAGACTTATGTGAGTAGAGAGGAAGGTGGAGGGTTTCCATCTCATGAAAACCCTAGACAAAACCGTTGGAAAGGGGGAGGGAAAGCCAAGTGTAAGCCATGTGCCTCCTTGGTTAACCTATAACGCCCCGCCCTTTTTCACTTGCTTTTTCCCGTAAATTCAGAGTATATATATTTTTTATAACAGAGTAGAGTGATAGAGTGCGAGACGTCACGAAGCGAGCTAAGTCCGAACTTCCAAAGTCCAACCCTTAATTGGCCAACCCTATGTGTGTATGGACTCAGTCCAATAAAATGGTTCACACATAGCAATATCAACTTGTGTAATAAAAATCATAACCTGCGGAATCATAACATCAAAATGCAGAATCATAATAGAACCAAGTTCTATTCTATTCAGATAGCAAAGTACGTCAAGTCCTTAATCATTATTAGAACGTCATAATCATCAAAATAAATCATTCGACCATCTAAGTTATTACATTCCGAAATCCAAATACTCAATTACAAGTTCATGAGTAACTTTATTCAAAACATGCAAAATAAGTCTTCCAAGCTCCTATCCCTGGTCCATCTTACTTTCATCGTTCCCCTGAATACCTATATCATCAACTAGGGTAGAAGTAGGGCGTTAGAACAACGCGCCCAGTAGGTATTTCAGTTACGACTAACACATGGTTAGTACAAAACATATATTATAACATAATATATAAAACCAGGTAAAATCCATGCCATGCAATGATGACAAATTGACAAATATGCAATGAGTCCCACCCATCACATTACATAAATGTACCCACCACATAGGTCTTTCGGACGCCCCGATGGAGTGTGGACCCTCCGGAATCTTCTTGATGGAAATCACATCAAGGTAATAATGCACATAGGTTTTTTAGACGCCCCGACGAAGTGTGACCCCTCCGGTTATAAATCCTCCACCCCATGCCATGCATGAGATGCCAATGAAACATATGCTATTTTAATAAAATAAACATAGCATTTAAAATCACCTTTTGAAACATAATCAATCCATGCTATTTTAAACAATTTAAACATAGCATTTGAAATTTAATAATAAATCATATCCTTTGAAACATATTTCTATCAAACATAAGATAAAAACAAAGTACATAAACCCATGGTTTCAAAGAGGTGGAATCCTACCAAAAACTGTTACGTGTCTTTGTGTCTTTCGTCCAAGATTCGATCACCGATCGCCCACCGCTTGCGAGATCCCGTTACCTTATAATATAAAAATTTATCATAACCAAGTTCCACTTGATTTTTAAAATTCCAAGTCCATAAATAAAACTCCATGGGTTTCGGCCATACACCATGGCCAAAACCCATGGTCTACCATTTTTGTCCATAATTACAATAATGCCATTGAGCCTAACCATAGACTTCTTTCTTGCTTAGATTTCAAATAATCCATTCATGCTTCTTTTAATCCAAAATACATAGCCCATAAAATAACTCATGGGGTTCGGCCATACATCATGGCCGAACCCAATGTTCCATATTTTCCACATAATTACAAAAATGCCATCCATGGCTTACATAACCAATAATCCAATCATTGCAACATTAAAATCATAATTGATTAAACATAGACAATAATTTGATTCATGGGGTTCGGCCATGTGTGATGCCTAAGTTTCCATAAATAATGTCCACCTTTCCATATTTGGAAGGTTTCCATAATCATCTTCCATGGTCTATAAATGGGTACATTCTTATTCCAATGTCCACTTCCAAAAATAGAAACTTTCCCCCTTTAAACTCTTCTTTCTATTTTTAGAAGGTTTACAAATTTAGAAACTTACTTAATAAGCAATCTCCTTCCATAAATGGAAGCTTTCTAATTTTAGGAACTCCTTCCATAAATGGAAGCTTTCTAATTTTAGGAACTCCTTCCATAAATGGAAGCTTCCTAAGTTTAGCAACCCTTTCCATACTTGGATGCTTTCCATAATTAACACACAAATCCATCTTCATTCCAAAAACAACCCCATGGGGTTCGGCCAAGCACCATGGCCGAACCCTATGGTTCATGAACTTAACCATTTATTTAAATCCAATACTTTTATCAATATCCTTCCCATAGCCGAACCCTATGGTTCGGCCATACCCGAACCCTATGGTTCATGTTATGCTAAACCAAGAATCCATCATTTCAACTTTAGATCCATATAATTCAATGCCTAAGAAAACCTTAAATTCATGAATTTATTTGGTGGGGTTCGGCCATACACCATGGCCGAACCTCACCCCTCCAAACATCATTTTACCTTATCAATGATCTTCCATTAGAAATTACCAACAACATCTATCAAAACCGTATGAGTCTATTACCCAACTCCCATGGTTTTTATTCTTCATAAGCCAACAACATAAATCAAATCGTTCCATGGGGTTCGGCCATGCACTATGGCTGTAATTGGTAGTTCCTATGCTGTTACGTTATTTGACTCTGGAGCTTCACATTCATTTATATCTGCTGCATTTATATCTGCTGCATTCATATCTGCTACGGGCACATTAGTACAAAACCTGTCCACATCACTCACCATTGTATCCCCCGTCGGAGACACATCATTAGGACTCATATGTACGACATTGAACACTGAACTCGCGGGATTCAGATTCGAGTTCAACTACTTAGTAATCGATATGGCCAAATACGATGTTATATTTGGCATGGACTAGTTAACTACATATCAGGCCCATATTGATTGCCACCTTCGTAAGGTGATATTTTGGTCACCCAAGGGAAAGCGGTACGTGGTACACGCTGACAGGCAGGGCATCCCTAGAAGGCTGCAGGAAGAATTGAACCATCTTGCAGGCAGGGCACCAGTAACTGAACTTCCGGCAGTAGTAGCAGATTATGCTGAGGTATTCCCAACAGAGCTCCCTGGTTTACCACCCAAGAGGGAGATAGACTTCGAAATCAAGTTATACCCCGGCGCCACTCCAGTATCATTACCTCATTATAGGATGGCACCAGCTGAAATGACCGAGTTGAAGAAGCAGATTGATGAACTGCTCAGACTGGCTTTATTCGGAACAACATCCGCATGGGGAGCCCCAGTGTTGTTTGTGAAGAAAAAGGACGGTACCCTTCGAATGTGTGTGGATTACAGAAAGTTGAACCAGCTGACTGTCAGGAATAAATATCCCCTACCTCGGATTGACGATTTGTTTGATCAACTTCGGGGTTCCTCTCATTTCTCCAAGATTGATCTGATGTCCGGATATCATCAAATCCGGGCCAGAGAGGAGGACATAGAGAAAATAGCCTTCAGAACACGGTATGGTCTATATGAGTATGTAGTCATGCCGTTTGGACTTACTAATGCACCGGCGGTATTCATGGACCTGATGAATAGGATATTCCATCCATACTTAGATCAGTTTGTGATCGTATTCATCTATGATATTCTGATCTACTCCAAAAGTCAGAAGGAACATGCCGAGGACCTGCGGATAGTCCTAGACGCCTTGAGGAAGAACCAATTGTATGCCAAAGCCAGCAAGTGTGAATTTTGGCTATCTAAAGTCAACTTCTTGGGGCACATCATATCAGAGGAAGGTATAGCCGTGGACCCGACTAAGGTAGCAGCAGTCAAAGAATGGAAAGCGCCGACAAATGTGAACGAGATCCGCAGTTTCTTGGGATTGGCCGGTTACTACCGGAAATTTATCATGGATTTTTCCAAGATTACAGTTCCACTTACCCGACTCACTCAAAAAGGAGTCAAATTTCAGTGGTCAGATCTATGCAACCAGAGATTTGAAGAGCTAAAGGAGAGGCTTACGACCGCTCATATTCTGATCTTTCCGGAAAGAGGTAGAAATTATGAGGTGTACTGTGATGCCTCCGGTGAGGGACTGGGGTGTACACTCAGTCAAAGTAATCGTACGGTGGCGTACGAATCAAGACAGTTGAAAATTCATGAACGCCATGATCCCACACATGATCTAGAACTAGCAGCGGTGGTCTTCGCTCTCAAAAGTTGGAGACACTACCTCTATGGTGAAAAGTTTGAGGTATTCTCGGATCACAAGAGTTTGAAGTATTTATTTGATCAGAAGGAACTCAACATGAGACAGTGTAGATGGATGGAATATCTGGCGGATTATGAGTTCGCACTTCGGTATCATCCTGGCAAGGTGAACAAAATGGCGGATGCCCTCAGCGCTTGTCACATGCGACAGTAGCCAGCATGATCAGGACGGAATCGGAGGTAGTGAATACCATCAGAGAATTTAAACTCTACCTCAATAATGATGGGACCATATACAATTTGATCATACGATCCAACCTGGTCTCCGAGATTGAACGAGAGCAACGGACAGATCCAGAGGTGGAGGAGATTTGGGCTAAGATGTCTACTGGTGAAGTTGTACCGGAGTGGGAGTTGCGACCAGGACAGGGTCTTATGTTCCGAGGCAGGACATATGTGCCTAAGAATTGCAGAAGAGAATTGCTGATTGAAGCACACCAAGCCAAACTCTCTATCCACCCGGGCAGCACCAAGATGTATCATGATCTTAAGAGGCACTATTGGTGGCATGGGCTTAAGAAAGATGTAGCAACATTTGTTGCTTGTTGCCTGACTTGTCAGCAGGTTAAGGCAGAACATCAGAAACCACCAGGCTTACTCGCACCCTTACCAGTGCCAGAATGGAAATGGGAGCACATATCCATGGACTTTGTAACAGGGTTGCCAAGGTCATCAAAGGGCAATGATGCGATATGGGTCATAGTGGACCGGTTGACCAAGTCTGCACATTTCCTTCCCATCAAAATGACAGATTCATCAGAGACGTTGGGTCGACGGTACATCCGAGAGATCATCAGGCTACATGGTATTCCCCGGTCTATTGTGTCCGACAGGGATGGTCGATTCACCGATAGGGTATGGCAGGGCATGCAGTCGGCTATGGGAACCGACGTATTAACTAGCACAGCATTTCATCCACAAACTGATGGACAGTCAGAGAGGACGATACAGACACTGGAGGATATGCTGAGAGCATGCATACTAGACTTCAAGGGCGGATGGGATGACCATTTGCCACTGGTGGAGTTCTCTTACAATAAGAGTTACCAGGCAAGCCTCCAGATGGCTCCATTTGAGGCCTTGTATGGTAGGCCGTGTAGATCACCAGTGTGTTGGACAGAGGCTGGTGAGCCTGCATTGATTGGATCGGATTTGGTTGCGGAGACCACAACATAGATTAAAGTGATACGGCAACATCTACTCACTGCACAGAGCCGTCAGAAGAGTTATACCGACAAAAGGAGAAGGTTCCTCGAGTTTTAGGTGGGAGACTTAGTGTTCTTAAAAGTCTCACCACGGAAGGGGCACATGAGGTTCGAGAAGAAGGGGAAACTGTCGCCTAGATTTGTGGGGCCGTTTCCGATCTTGAAGAGGGTGGGAGGAGTAGCTTATCAGTTGGCGCTCCCCCCACAATTATCATCCCTACATGATGTATTCCATGTATCCATGTTAAGAAAGTACAATCCCGATCCTTCTCATGTGTTGAATGTTCAAGACATCGATATACAAAGCGATGTGACATTTGTGGAGAAGTCGGTCAGAGTGATTGGAAGCGAACAAAGGGTGCTGCGGAACCGTGCCATTCAATTCATCAAAGTGGTATGGGAACGACATGGCAATGAAGAGACCACTTGGGAGCTTGAGTCGGAGATGAAAGCCGTTTATCCGGAGCTCTTTACATGAGTTGTTTAGAACCCCTACTTCGCTCGAATTTTCGGGACGAAAATTTTAAAAGAGGATTCTATTGTAATAGCCCGAATTTTTAAATCAATATATATATGGCATTTATTATTTCAATAATGGAAAAATGGGAATTTTGATGTCATGGATTGGATGGGATCCATCTAAAGGGTCAATAATGGTCAAGTGGGCCCGATGGATCAAAATTGATTCAAACTCTAAGGTAAATAGTAGAAAATGATTTAATTGGGCCATGGGCCCAATGGTGACCCAATTAATTGGAATTAAACCCCCCTAAGTTAATGATGAGATGATTAAGCTAACATAACCAAGTGGGGCCCACCTCCACCTCATCAAGTGAGGTGGCGGATGACTAAGAATTGGTGGGGCCCACCACCATGGTTGACTTGGTCAACCATGGGTGGATTCATGAAGGAATTGAAGGGAAATCAATAGAAATTAAATTTATGAAATTAAAGGGGGCTAAGTTGAATAATAAAATTAAAATAATTAAGTGAGTTAAGAGGGGAGTGAGTCACATAGGAAATGGGGTGAGTCAAGATGGTTTCCATCTTACTTGACTCACCAAACTCGTTGGAATGGGTGGTGGTTCAAACCCATTCCAACCACCTCCACTAAAGGGGACAATGGCCCTAAAATTGGGGGCATGCAAGGCCATACCCCCCTCCATGCTTAGTTGGTAGATGGAGCCAAAACCAATCATCACACTCTCTCCATCTTTCCATCTCTTCCAAAACCGTCCTCCCCTCTATTCCAAAGAAAACACCAAAGAGAAAAGAAGAGAAAGAGACTTAGAAGGGAAGAAGAGAACCCAAGCTTGGCCGACCATACTCCTAAGACCCAAGACTTGAGATATTTTTCCATTCTCTCCTCTTTTTTCCCTCTCAAACATACTACACCTGGGCCGAACCAAACCTTGGGGATCTCATCTCGATCAAGCTCACCATTGGCCGAGCATCAAGGAGAAAGAAGAAGGAGAAAGACTAAGGAACAAGAGGAGCAAGAGACAACCGGGAGAGCCACGGATTGTAAGTATCTCTAAACAAGATATAAAGTTTTAATGGTTTAAGAATGGAATATTTTTAAGGAAATCACGAAGGAAGGGGGTACAAAATATGCAATGGAGAAGACTGACAAAACAGTCAGTCGACTGAATCAATGATTCAGTCGACTGAACTGACAATGGATGAATCAGAAATGAGTTTTTGGGAGTTTCAGTGGACTGAATAAGGGATTCAGTCGACTGAACCAATGGTGGCTGATAATAGAAAGAGTTTCTGGGAGTTTCAGCCGACTGAATCTGATGATTTAGTCAACTGAACACAAACGTCTCGGATAAGAAAAGGGGTCTGGAAGTTTCAGCCGACTGAATATATGATTCAGTCGACTGAAGGAATGCTTATTAAACACGTAAATGAATGATTGATAGTTCAGCCGACTGAATCTATGATTCAGTCGACTGAAAATAAGCTGACAGAGCAAACAGATAACCTGATATAAAGTCAGCTGACTGAATCTGTGATTCAGTCGACTGAAAGGGGTACGAACCATGTTTCAGCCGACTGAATGTGTATTTCAGTCGACTGAAACTGAACTGGCAAGACAAACAGACAATCTGATTCAAAGTCAGCCGACTGAATCTGTGATTCAGTCGACTGAACTCCTAATTCAGTCGACTGAATTGAAGTATACAGCTTTGAGTATTTTCAGAGGTCGCTGTTAATCCGGTGGGATAAATGAGGATTATGTTAAATCAAAGGGTCTGATTCTAATGAACCTACGACACGATTGGTAAGTCATTAATGGACTTAAGTGTATGGACCAGTTGTGGATTGAATTATGTATGTGTTGTAATCAATGGAAAAAGAGGCTAAGTTAAGGGCGGATTTATGATAATCTTGTAACATGGTTAAAGATCATTAATGAACCTAGGTTTATGATCAGTTAGAGACTTAATCATGGATAAGATATAAAATAACTTGGAAAATGTATAATAAGGTATCGAGGCATCGCAAACGGTACGCGATCGGCGACCGGAATTATCGGACGTAAACGGAAAAGGACGTTATCGGTATTCGGTAGGATTCTTACCTCTTTGTAAGCCGTGGATTATGTATATGTGATGGTTTCAGTATTTTATTTCGGTAATTATATGATCTATTTTAAGATGGGCTTTAAATGCTATGGATTATATTTTAAATGCTATGGATTATATTTTAAATGCTATGGTTTATATGTTAAATGCTATGGAGTATATTTTAAATACTATGGCTTATATTTCCAATGCTATGGAGCATATGTATTAAAGATATGAAATATATATATCTATACTACATAGCATAATGCACTTACATCTCATGCATGGTATGGGCGGGAAAATAAATGAACCGGAGTCCATGCTCCGTCGAGGCGACCGAGAACAGACATGGGGATAGCTTGATAGGCTATAACCGGAGTCCATGCTCCGTCGGGGCGACCGAGAAGCAAACATGGGGACACCTTGACGAGGTTTTGTCGTCAAGGAGGATATGACATTTTATGATGATATAGATGATGGGTGGGACACATGACATAGACACCCATGGCATGGCATTCATCATATGGTTTTATTATATTGTTATCAGTATACTTGTTATCACTAATCCATGTGCTAGCCCTACTCGGAGTCCTACTGGGCGCGTTGTCTAACGCCCTACTTCTACCCTAGCTGATGACGCAGGAGACGGAGGAAATGGTGGACGCGATGGGAGTCAAGCTTAGGAGCTGGGGGAAGCGGCTACTTTGTTTATCAAAGTTTTATTTTGGAAAAGTTGTAACTTAAGTAGCTTAGTTTGTCGAATTGTAATAATTTTGGATTTCTTGCTATGGTCTGGATTATACTCCGTACGTTATCATTTTGAGACATAATTATGAACATTGGAGTATATTAGTAGTTTAATGATGTATCTTCCCTTCTATCTAAAACGAGTAGGATAGTATCTATTATAATGTTCCACATATAATTATATTCCGCGAGCTTACTTCCTATGCTTGATCCGTAGTCGTGGACTTCGTCCCGCGCACGCGTGGGGTTGGCCAGTTAAGGGCAGGGCTTTAGAAGCTCGGACTTAACTCGCGTCGTGACGTCATCGCCCGTTGTCACTTCTTAATTCAAAAAAAAAAATATAGACTCTGATTTCGGTGAAAATGGGGCGGGCGTTACAATTCCAACTTGTCAATGTCCCAAAAATGTACTATGTGAGGTTCGGCCATGCCCATGGCCGAACCTCACCTATTTATCCTTTTGGTCTCTCATTCGTTTAATCCCTATTAAACATCAAATTGTACAAAAATACCTTGGTAGGGTTCCATACAACCATACTTATGATCATTCCACCTTTGATCCTTTCACCCATATTAACTATTATGCCATTGGTTCCAATACTCAATTATATCCCATTTTAACCTTTTAAAACTACCGATCAATTCCATGGAATGGATCCACGCCAAAACCTATTGTCATGGTCCATGATCTTTACATTGAAACCTTTTAATTCAATAAAAACATTCCACATAAAATAATCCATATGAAGTGGTCCATGGGGTTCGGCCCTATACATGGCCGAACCCAATGGCTCCATTGGTCCAATAACTTTAACCTAGATATTTAACTTAGGCTACATCCTTTTTCCAAGGTTATTACATGGTTCAACCATCCATAGGCTGAGCCAAATTAGTAACCATAAACCCAAGTAAAACCCATACAAACAACCCATAAGGCAGCCCATGGGGTTCGGCCATACACATGGCCGAACCCAATGGTTCTCTTGATTTAATTATGTAATCAACTAACCTTGATTTAAATCAATATCTTAACCTCAACCTTAACATGGTTCAGCCATGTATTGGCCGACCAAAAACAGTAACTTATATCTTCATTTAAATCACATAAAAACCCCATAATTTCACATGATTTCCAACTCTCCAAAACCATACATTTCATCAAATTCTTTCATGGGGTTCGGCCCTCCAAGGTGGCCGAACCCTATGTCCATGACTTGATCTTTATAAACATATTTTTATGTTTCAATAATCATATAATAAAACAGTAACATATTACCGAGTTTTACCATTTAAAAATCATCCAATAACCAACCCAATTTCATGGGGTTCGGCCATGCTCATTGGCCGAACACTATGACCTTTGGTTATGAACCACTTAACCCTTCATCTTAGGTCCGAATTAAACATCCAAATCCATGTTTTAACCTTCTTAAAACATGCATTTTATATCTAATAAAACATATAATAACAGTCCCAAACTTGTATGGTTTTAAATTCCAAAAAAAATCAAAATCCACCAATTATCTTCATGGGGTTCGGCCATCCAAAGTGGCCGAACCCTATGGTCCATTTCCATCATTCTTTGACACCATCTTCCATGGTTTAGACCTATGACAAATTCGGCCATACATGACCAAATTATATCATCTAAATTCATAACTTAACACTCATATTTAAAACCAAAATCCATAAGAATTCTTACCAGATTTCTCAAGCTTCTTGTCTTGCCTTTGCTCTTTACTTCCTATCCTTCTTTGCCTTCCTTCCTTTGCTGGTTTGTGCTTGATCTACTGGTGCAAACACCTCTGCTTTTCCAGCCAGGAAAAACGAATTGGAGAGAGGGAGAGAGAGATGGGAAATCTTAGATTTTTAATGTAAAAATCGGTTAACCATGGTGGTCATTCTCTTTTGTACTTTCAGCCCCATCTTCCATTCATTTTCCCTCATTTAATTTTGCCAAAAAAGATGGGAAATTGAGTGTCATCCAAGACACCCCTTCACCCAAACGTTGCACCCTTTCATTCACAACACATGCATCTCATGAGATGCATGAAGCAGTCCAACCTTGGTGTCCCTTGGCTTTGCCAAGGCACCTTTTCACTCTCAACGACTAGGATTGATTTGATTAAGAGTTGGGTGAGATTTAGACACCTTTCCATATCCTCTTGACTCACTTGATTCATGGTATTTTTATTCTAACTCCACTCATCCAACTCAACACATTTGATGCACCAAGTTTGAGTCAACTCTTTTCTTAATTCAAACTCACTCCAAATCAGTCCAAGTCAAGCTGAACAAACTCGTACCTGAGTTCAATTGAGGGCCCACATGGTCATCCGTGGTCAACCTAGTCAACCCAACCCATTGGGGCCCCAATCAGCCCTTTGACCCGTTTTGACAACATGACCCATTAATGGGCTGATTTTGCCACTTTTAAATGGTTTTCACTTGTGCATCAAGCCTACCCATTTTTGCTATGCTTGATTTCCAATCAGTTCAGCTTAACCCCATTTAATTTGAGCTTATACAATGGTCAAATCATCCATTATGACCCATTGGGTCCAATTGGGCCCTTTGACCCATTTAGCCATTTTCGACCCAATTGATGTACATTACCCATCCAATCAAACTTGACATTTACAATGTGCTCATATGATCTTAATTTGAGCAATGGGCCCCACCATTTCCTTATTTGACATCACAAAATAATTAATTTAACAATCCAGGGGCATTTTTGTAATTATCCACTTCATTGAGAAATTGGGGTGTTACAATTTTTATGCTATGATTGTGTTATTACATAGCATGTTGGCATGTGCATCTCATGCATGGAATGGGAGGGATGAAATGTAACTGGAGACCCACGCTCCGTCGGGGCGTCCGTAAGGTATTCGTGAGGGTACCTTGATGTGCATTATCCATCAAGAGGTAACCGAAGACCCACGATCCATCGGGGCGTCCGTAAGGCATTCGTGAGGGTATGATGTATGATTGATTTGTAACTGGAGATCCACGCTCCGTCAGGGCGTCCGTAAGGCATTCGTGGGGTATACCTTGATGAGGAGATCCCATTAAGAGGATGTATGTGATTGTGATATGGCTGATGGGTGGGACTCATGGCATATGATAGTCATGGCATGGCATTAACTTGTATGTTTTTGATATTATCTATATCTATGTGATTTCTATACTAACCATGTGTTGACCCTACTTGGAGTACCTACTGGGCGCGTTGTCTAAAGCCCTACTTCTACCCTAGTTGATGACACAGGAAATGGACGAGACGATGGACGTGATCGGAGCCAAGCTTAGGAGCTTGGATGTTTTTAGTTTCATTTTGTTTAAGCTATTCATGGACAATGTAATTTGAGTAGCTAGTATTTGGGACTGCAATAACGTAGATTATTTGCTATGGTTTGGAATGTTAATTTTGGATATTTTAACTCAAAATAATTATTGTTAAGTAATGGACTTCCTTGCTATCTAAAATGGAATAGAATTATGATTCTATTATAATTCCTCAACTATGTTTTATTCCGCATGTTTAACTTGAGCACGTGTGAACCGTTTTAGTGGACTTGGTCTACGCACACGTATAGTTGGCCAGTTAAGGGTCGGGCTTAGCTCGCGTCGTGACGTCCCCGCTCTCTCTCTCTTTTATTCAAAAAAAAAAAAAAATAGACTCTAATTTTTGGCGAGTGAAAAAGGACGGGGCGTTACAGAACATCATGTACAACCAAATAATAGTGTATTATTTTCCCTCACCTAGAAATTTGTGAAGTGCGAATGAGAAGTCCACGTATCTTTCAAGCGATGATTAGTCTTGAAGTCTAGTGTTTGCTGCGAATCATGTCTTAAAGATTCCAAGTATTATTAATATGGGAGTTATTAAGTTTCTTTGGCATTTGCATTAAAAGAGTGTAAAGTATGTTGCTGCTCCAACTTTGATCCACGATTATCTTGAAGTCCAAGGTTAAGGGTGAGGCTGGATCTAAACACTACATGGTCGAACCATGCCTAATCTAATTTGATGCCAATAACACAATGAAAAACTTATAAATAACTTAGTAAGAATAACGCCGATAAAATGAATTTTTCACATCGTAGTTTACTTTCTCTTCTCAAAACAAGTTTAAATAGGAATGAGAAAGTTGTAAGGTGAACAATTATAACAAAGGTTTTCTAGTCACAAACCAATAAATATAGGTTTTGAATAAAGAAATAATATAATACATATTCGGGCTGAACTAAATACAAAAGAATATCTTGTAAAATAATAGATTCCTACAGATTTCATTTGAGTAAAATTAATAGCATAATTGGTCACAAGAATGACTAAAATCTGGAACAGAGATGGATTTTATATTTATAATTTTTAGTTCATATTACATAGATTTCTAATTGGAAAATAAGTTTTCTAAAAAGATATTTCTTTGTCTCAACAGGATTTTATCTACCTGATTAAAAGTTATATGAAACACAGGTACCGAATTAACAAAAATTAATTAGAGATTATGAAATAACATCTCAAAGAGTGGATTTTAAGAAAACACCCAGAAATTCACAGAAATCAGAAAATTACAGCTACTTATTAACCCATCAATTCAAATGCAATGACCTCAAAAATTTTAGTGGAGGTTCAACTTTAGGTCATCTAATAGCAGTTAAAATTTCGCAGAAATCCGAGATCTACAGATTAAGATAAAAAATTCCTCATTACACTGCTATAAAATAAATTCACAGTTCTGGATTGTACATCCAGTCCATCTTGCAACCACGGTTTGGGGCATTAGATGATATTTTTTTGGACCTCAAATATTTATAGAAGATATATCTATTGGTTTATATGAACATAGACAAAATTTTACAACAATCCAACAAGTATTCACCGAGTTATGAATTTTACAATATACGCTGATTAAAATTGTCTCTGATTTGAATTCGGATTTTAATCTCAAAAAAGCCATTAACAGAGGTATCAAAACTGATCCAATTCCTTTGAAATTTTTACTAGTGTCTCATATGGTTGTGAACTACCTCCATAAAAATTTTCACAGGGATCGGATGACCAGAGAGATATAGATTTTACATTGAAGAGCTGCAAAACTGTCCCAAAAATATGAGCCAAAATTCAGATCTGATTCATGATTTTTGTTCAAACATCATCCATGCTCCGATGACCATGAGATTTGGTCCATGACCATATCTATTCCGGCTTCTCCACCAAAAATTTCACGGAATTCTGGATATGATAAGTGTTTTAAATAATTTATGGATCATCGCTGCTACATATAGAAATTGCCCAGAAGTTTCAAAACTGGGTTTTGCAATTTTCCATTGAAAATTCTTGATTTCAAAGCTAAATTCAAACTAATTTCAATCAGTTTTCTATCAGAGGTTTTGAAATAAAAAAAAAAAAGGTTTTGTTTTCATAAAATTCAAAACCACAAATTAAATATTTACAAAAAATACACTAATAGGGTTTCTTTCATGGTAAATTTTGATCATAGCACAATTTCTCTTTTTCTTCCTCTTCCTGTCTTTCTCCATCTCTTTGTTCAAATTTTCATACGAATACCTATCAATGGTTGGTCGAATTGGAGAGAGAGAGGACTAAGGGAGAAGAAGAGAAAAAGGAAAAAAAAGCATAGAAATTGAAGGAAAATAAATAAGAAAATCAACTACACAACTTCTTGGAGAGGAAACACCCAAAGCAAGAAAGGGAAGAGGGGTGGTCGAACTTTGTGTAAGGAGAAGGAGGTTTAACGAATGGAAGATATGGGAATTAGGATGAGTAGGCCAAGTTTATTTTTCACAAGAAAAATTCGATCAAGGAGATAGAGTTTTGGGTTGGTTTCCGACTTGATTTCTTAGTTATTCTAGGATTTGTAAAATAAGTATCACGATAATCCCACTTATACTATGCGCCTAAACACAAGTGATGCC
Organism: Chimonanthus praecox; assembly: GCA_022113865.1. NCBI lineage: Eukaryota > Viridiplantae > Streptophyta > Magnoliopsida > Laurales > Calycanthaceae > Chimonanthus > Chimonanthus praecox. The sequence goes on along the minus strand of CM039088.1, from coordinate 31,248,750 downwards.
ACGATTTGTTGTTGATTTCTACCTAAAATCTTTATAATCCTAGAAAACAAGAATCGTATAGAGGTAGGGAATTTAGGACTTTAAAAGTTTGTGATTAATTAATTTGAAAACATGTATTAAATATTCCCTTTGGTAATTTATTTTATTGGTAATCTAAATTGTAACTACACCTTCTTAGTTTAGAATTCGAATTTGAATTTTGAATGTTAAATCTCTTTCTCCAATTAGGATTTAATTTTACAAGAAAAAATAAAATAAGATAAATTTCATCCAATGCTATGTGGGTCCCATGGCCCACACATAATTATTATATTTAATTAATTATTTAATTCATAGAGGTTAACTTGTATAATTCTAATTGAGAAGAAGGTGTGTGCACTTGGGGTCTATTGTTCGATTCTAAAGTTTGAAGTGTGTTTCTCAAAAATAATTTTAATGAAATACAATAACACACTAGCATAAACAATATTCAATTTCTAAATTAGTTATGTCCACCACCATTGAGCCGCTAGTCTGATAGGGTTATTACATTAAGGGGGTTGGATTGTAATACCCCGTGTTTGTTAAGCATTGATGGGTGAGAAACGTAGTCAGGTTAGGAGCTACTTGTCCCACATTGCTTATGAGAAGAGTTGTTCTGTTGGATATAAGTTGAAATCCCTCCTCCTTTAAGCACAAGGCCTTTTGGAAGCTACATTGGGTTGGGTGGCCAATGCAAAGCCGTGAGGGCCCATGTGCGTCGGCCCAAAGCGGACAATATTGTGCTAGCAGGACCGGTCGTTACATGGAGGGTTTTAAAAATATATATAATATATTTTTTCCCTTTTTATTATTATTATTATTAAATCATTCAATATAATATATATAAAATATGTGTTAACCATGCAAGAGGACACCTCAGATGTCTATAGGATAGACCATCCACTCCTAGTGTATAGCCTTTTCAAAAATTATTATTTTAATATTTTCTTAATTATTTTATTATTATTATTTATTAATTTCTTTATTTCTTTTATCTCTCATCATGCAAGAAGACACTTTTCAGATCTACAAGAGTATACCTTCCACCCCTACTACTTAGGTTTATTTTATTATTTATTTATTTATATTAAAGTCTTTTAATCTTATCTTTACTAATTAAGCATAAAATGGGCTGAATTAAATTAATCTAACTGGACCAAAATGTTGGATTCTAAAAATCATAACTATTGCAAATTTTTTGAGACAAATACGCTTTGAAAATCAATAGATTTTAACAAAGATAACAATTTAAATAAACTTCAAAAATCAACTTGCATTTATTTTAAGGGTTAAAAGTTTCATTTTAGAAATCTGAAAATACAAAGTGTTAGCTTAAAACATAGACCAAACATAGTATTTTTCTTGAAATTTTCTAACTTTTATAATTGTTTTAAAATAATTATTTTCATAAATAGGGACCTCCTTGAGTCAAATTATAAGTATTTCTAAAAATCAAAAAATGAATTAGATTATACAATAATCTCAAATACAAAAAGCATAAGAACTTGAAAGTCTAATTAGCTTAATTAAAATATTTTTTAAATAAACAATAATTAATATCACTAATTAACAATAATTTCAATCTTACCCTTCTAACTTAAATGAGTTGGATCGAGAGCTATAGAGCTCAGGTTGGGCCGATCCTAGACTTTTGAAAAACTCAATCTGTAATCTTCATGATTAACGGATCAACAACACCATTAATTAACTTAAATCACACAATTTAGCCTAATTTTGCGTTAGGGTATTACATCCCACCCTCCTTAAAGAAACTTCGTCTCGAAATTTAAAATAAAACCTCGTACCTTTAATAGGCGAACAGGCTAGGGTATAGTCGTTGCATTGTTGAATATGGTTCCCATATCACGTGTTGTACGTGACGATGTTGCCACAACACTTGAACTAGAGGTATGACCTTCCTTCCAAGTGTTTGGGTCCGAGAACCTTGTATCTCTATAGGAACTTCTTAAAAAATCAGATCCTCTGGTACTTCAATATCTTCATAGTTCAGCACATGAGATGGATCAGATTCATATTTTCTGAGCATAGATACATGGAATGTCTCGTGCACTCTTGCCATGCTTTGAGGATGTTCTAACTGATAGGCTACTTCTCCAATTTTCTTTATGATTTCAAAGGGTCCAATATATCGAGGTGATAGTTCCCCTTTTTGACCAAACATTTGTATACCATGGCATGGTGCAACACGCAAGAATACTTGGTCACCAACTGATAATACTAATGGCCTTCGCCTTTTGTCAACATAGCTCTTTTGTCTTTTTTGTGCAGTCTTGAGACATTGTCTTATCATTTCAACCTATTCAGACGTCTCTCGCACCATATCCGGTCCCAACAGTGCTTTGTCTCCTACCTCAGTCCAAAATAGAGGTGATCTACACGGTTTACCATACAGGCCTCGTAGGGTGCCATTTGTATAGAGTGATAACTATTATTGTATACAAATTCAATCAATGCTAAATGGTCTTCCCAACTTCCCTGCATGTCCGTGACACATGCTCTTAACATATCCTCCAATGTATGGATGGTTCTTTCTGATTGACCATCTGTCTGAAGGTTAAAAGGAGTACTAAACATAGCTTTGTACCCATCTCATTTTGTAACCCTTGCCAAAACCTTGACAGAAACCCATGGTCTCTATCAGATACAATCGATACTAGTACTCCATGTAATCTAACTACATCGTTAATATACATCCTACTCAATGTAGCTAGTGAATCCTTTTTCTTAATAGCCAGAATGAGCTGATTTTGTCATCTGATCCACAATTACCCATATGGCATCATTTTTCTTTGGCGACTTTGGAAATCCTGTCACGAAATCCATAGTGATATGCTCCCACTTCCATTTAGCCACAAGAAGAGGTTGTGTCTTACCACTAAGTCTTTTCCATTCAGTTTTTACCTGTTTACTAGTTAGATATTTAGATACAAAATCTGCTACTTCACGTTCATAACTTTCCACTAGAACTGCCGGTGTAGATCGTGATACATCTTTGTACTGCCAGGATGCACTGCAAACCGAGAATGATGGAAATGTTCGAGTACTTCTTTCCTACATTCTTCAAATTCGAGCACAAACAGTCTATCTTTGAATATCAAACCTCTGTCAGTTCTGACTTTCCAATCTTACAAGTTAGCTCCATTGGTGAGCTGAGTCAGCAAATCTTTTACCTTTGAGTCATTTTGCTGTCTTTTTGACACCTTCCTCACTATTTCAGGTTGCAGAACCAAATTCTGGATTTGTATCGGCCCGTTTCCCTCAATCAATTCCAGTTCATATTCAGATAATATTTCAAACATTTTCCATTGTAGTGACACCACACATGCCATATTACCATGAAACTTTCTGCTCAAGGCATCAGCCACTACATTGGCTTTTCCCGGATGGTAGGAGAGATCAAAATCATAAACTCCTAAGTATTTCATCCATCTCCGTTGTCCCATGTTAAGATCTTTTTGAGTAAACAAATATTTGAGACTATGATGATTAGAAAATAAATTAAACTTCTCACCGAACAAAAAATGTCGCCAAAGTTTCAATGCTAGTTCCAGATCATGAGTTGGATGATTTTGCTGATGTCCTTTCAGTTGTCTGGAACCATAAGCAATTACTTTACCTTCTTGCATGAACGCACATCCCAATCCAAACATGGAAGCATCACAGAAAACATCATAACCTCGCCCTTGTTCAGGTACTACCAATACTGGAGAGGTAATCAATTTCTCTTTTAGATTCTGGAATGCTTTTTCACATGCATCATTCCATTCAAATTTGACATTTTTCTTAGTCAAACGGGTCATTGGTACAACAATGTGGGAAAAGTTAGGGATAAACTTCCGATAATATCCAGCTAACCCCAAAAGGCTTCGAATGTCAAAAGCACTCATGGGTTTTTCCCAATTCATCATTGTTTCTACCTTTGCTGGATCCGCCAGGATCCCATATGTAGATACTACAAGTCCAAGAAATTGGACTTGAGTTAAGCAGAACTCACACTTGCTTAGCTTTGCGTATAATTGATGGTCTTTTAAGGTATGAAGGAGACATGCAAATGATATTCGTGTTCTTCTTCCGATGAAGAATATATCAAGATGTCATCTATAAAGACTATTACAAAGTTTCTCAAATAAGGTCTGAAAATCCGATTCATCAGGTCCATGAATGTAGTTGATGCATTGGTTAAACCAAATGGCATCACCAGGAACTCATTTAAACCATACTGCGTTCGAAATGCAGTCTTGGGAATATCTTCTTCCCTAATCCTCAATTGATGATATCTCGATCTCAAGTCGATCTTAGAAAAACATTTTCATCCCTTCAACAAATCAAGCAAATCATCTATTCTAGGCAATGGATATTTATTCTTTATAGTTACACGATTGAGTTGTCTGTAATCTATACACATTCTCATCAATCCATCTTCTTTTTTCACAAAGAGAGCTGGCGTGCCCCAGGGCGAATTACTCAAATGGATAAAACCAAGTTTGAGAAGCTCATCTACCTGTGGAGCTAATTCTCTCTATTCTGCTGCTGCCATCCTGTAGGGTGACATGGAAATAGGAGATGTCCCTTACTGTAGATCAATAACAAACTCTATCTCTCGGCGTGGAGGTAACCCAACAAGTTGGTCTAGAAAAACATCCATATACTCGCACACCACCCAAGGTATATCAGACTCTACGCCTCCTACATCCTCCCATCCCATACTAGCCACCACACTACCTGGATACGCCCTTAGGCCAGAAACTTTACTTTTCATTCTATCATAGGGTATCAATTTCTCTGTAAACCTAATCTCAGTAGGAGAAACCCCATAGATTTTCCTCCTGGAATAATCTATCACAATCTGATACACAGTTAACCAATCCATGCCTAAGATGATATCATAATCTGTCATTTCTAAATTTAGAAAATCATACGACAGATCCAAATCACAAACTTTTAAAATGCATGACTCGCATTTCTAATTCACAAACGCCTTCTTACCTAACGGTGAAACTACCGTCAAAGCCTTATTCACGGTTACTGATTGTAATTCCAGCTTATCACAGCAAGATTTAGAGATAAAGGAATGAGATGCACCGGTATCAAATAATACTCGAGCCATAAAACTATAAAGAGATAATGTACCTTCCATCACTATATTCTCTATCGGCTCTTCCATCTGATTCCCAATCATGTAGACTCTCCCCTGAGTAGTCTGAGGACATCCTTACCCTCTACCTTGTTAGGTCCTTGGTGGTGCATTTCCAGGCGCCACCAAGCCTCTGGAGGTTTGCAGAGAACCTTTGCCAAAAGATAATTGTGTGAAATACTATGCCGGTCTTACACTTTGTGAAGGTGCCACCATAGGATTCCCATTGCCAATGTAAGGACAACCCCTGAGAAAGTGCCCCATTTGTTTGCAATGGAAACACACTCTTTCATCTGAACTGGGTGTTGGGCAGTTTCTCACCTTCGAAGCCCACTCAATCACTTCCGCCAATGTGTCAAATCTTAACTGCACTACCTGGCATTAAAGAAATGGACGGAGCCTGTTAGTGCCCCGAATTGGCCGAGTCCTTGTTTGTCAATTCTATGACTCGGGAAGAAGCACTTGAATCAAGATGATCAAGAAAGAAGATCATGCTCCACCAAGCTCAATGTTCATCGTAATGGCAGTCACAAAAAGGTATTATGGCCATAGATGACCTTAGGTGGAACCCACAGTTGAGAGAGGACTATTCCTAGGTTTAGTTGCATATGTTGGTGATGAACATAACAAGCCTAGAAAGGTAGCTAGACAGTGAATTGGAAGTGAACTTGGAAATATGAATTATGTTCACTGTCAACTCGACCAGTCTTTCTCACCGACCTCTTAGTGGAGACAGGATAGACCCATCGTGGTCAATGAGTGGTCGGCCAGATTGACATAGGTTCTGGAACATAAAACTGTCATTCTGTGAAAGCCTCTGACCGAGAGCCTCGTATGCACCGACCTCGGTGATGAACTTAAACGACCCATCGTGGTCGATGACTCGTCGGTATAAGACTTGTGACTTCTGGACGGTGAACCCAAGTGGACTCTCAAAGAAACAGGCATCTCAGTATATAAAATCCAATCAAGTGTAATAGGACCGACCCCTCGGTAATGGGCGACACGTTGTTCTGGGTAAAACAGATTTCTAGCCTTGAAATTATTGTCAGCATGGTTTTGCCCCAGACCGAGCTCTCGTATGGACCGACTCTCAGTTCCCATAATTGTCGACCAATTGAAGACACTAACATCTCGACCAGGAAGTAATTATTCCATTGGGAGTGCATTTAATACGCAACAGTCAGGTGGTTGAACGGTAATAAATATGAACACCGAGCCATCGGTGCCACCGACCTGTCGATACTGGACAGTCTGAAAAACCGTTAAGACTCCTCTTTAAATATGAGTGTTGTGTGATCGTTTTACTATCTTCCTAAAATTGAGAAAAGTTATTTACTCAAAGGAACGATGAACACTCTTGTGAAGAAAATCACAAACAACCAATCTATTGATTGAGTTTCAAAGTGAGAAAGAGATGGGGAAAGAAAAGTCATAAACAACCAATCTTGAGTTTGCAAGTGAAGAGAGGAAGAAAGACATAAACTAGGAAAGCAATGGTTAAACCAAGTTTCTTTGTCACCCTGACATTGTGATTGCTATACGACGGCAACAAGCAGTAGTGTCGACACACATTGGGTGGGATCTTCAAGAAGCACACATCAACGAGAAAGAGCTTCAAAAGCAAGTGCTTCTTGGTTTTAATTTTGTTTTTAAAACCTTTGACCCGAAAGTGGATTAAGGAGGATTTACTCCGAAACCAATATAAAAAACTCTAGAGCGTCGTCTCTGGCACAGTGGTGGGTGAAATTACGAGCCGATTGAGTGAGGTGGAATTCCTACTCTAATTGTGAGGGTGTATGTCCCCACTTAGTGAATTTGGGGACAGCTCAAGGTTGAACGAGTCCTAACAATGGATGTAGATTGGCGAACTGAACTACTATACAGTCCTTGTACTTGTGATGTTAGAGCTGTTTTCTTGTGTTGATTGTGCAATCACATTTGCTAACAAACACTCACTTGATTGTTATATCCACTGTGTATCAACTAATCAATCAAGTTAAATTTAAAAAGGACCAACGATTTTAGATTGACCTATTCACCCCCCCTCTACGGTCAATCGTGTTGTTTTAGCTCCATAGAAAGGAGACTATCAATTGGCATTAGTACCTAGTGCTCTTTACAAGGATTTAAGCATTCGAGTAGATCCAAGATAGAACACCATAGGAGACAGTCATGCAATATCCAAATCCCCATACTTCGATGAAACAAACTATGCCTCATGGAAGGCCAAAATGAGAAGTTCTTTTTGTTTCCATAGACTCATCGGTATGGGATATTATAAAGACTGGATGGTAGGAACCCATGGAAGAAAAAACGGTAGCTTCCACCACAACCGTGTTAATGACATATAAACCTTTTGCCTCTTGGACCCCTACTGAGAAAGTTGCTCAGACAGCTGGTGGCAAAGCCATGAATGCCCTTAACTGTGCAGTGTCTGACAGTGAATACAGGTGAATCATGACCTGTAAAACTGCAAATAAGGCATGGGAAGTTCTTGAAAGAACTCATTAAGGCACCTCAATAGTTAAGAGGTCCAAACTTCAGATCCTCTAAAATCAATTTGATACTCTTCAAATGAGGGAGGGTGATGTCTTTATGGATTTAGATTCCAAGATCAACGACATTGTTAATCAAATGTACGTTCTAGGTGAAGGGATACCTGAGGACAAGGTATATACTAAAATTATCTGGAATCTTATAGAAAAATTCAAGCCCAAGGTTGTGGCTATGGAGGACAACAAAGATGTGTCCTTAATGAATATTGATGATTTGGTTGGTTCATTGCAAAACTATGAACTACACTTTGAACAACCAAAGGATAAGTCTATTACCTTGAAATCTTCCTTAAAACAAAAGAAAACAAAAGAAAATCTTTCGGAAGATGAACTTTCAAGTGATGAAATGGCAATGTTTGCCAAAAAGTTTTATAAAAACTTTGTTAAAAGAAATAACTTGAGAAAATGGGTAAGGGTTAAACAAGTAAAAAACACCCAAGAAAGTAACAAGAAAACAGACGAAAAGGGATGGAGAGAGAGGGGACCAAGGAGCAGACCTGTTTCAAATGTCGGGGGAGATGACACTTCATGAGTGAATGTCCCTCAGATAAAATAAAGAAGGCTATGAATGTGGGTGTGACCCATGTGGAAACTTCTGAATCAGAAAGCGATTCAGATGAAGAGACCGAGCAAAAAGTTGTTGTATCAAAAGGACGCATAGCCTCGATCATTGTTGATCATGAAAATCCCACAATTATAACAGAGGAAGATAAGAGTGAAGATGATGAAAATCTTCAAGCTTCCTACAGTGCCCTGTTCCTTGAGAGTGAAAGGTTGGTTAAGAGACTAAACAGGTTAAAAATGAAAACCTAAAGCTTTTAATCAAGTGGAAGAATTAAAAACTGAAAAATCTCTTTTAATCTCTAAGCTTGTATCCTCAGATGTTGAAAACAATAACCTTAAAGAAGAAAATAAAAGTCTTCAAGAAGAAATAAGTATACATTGCAAGGATGTCAAGAATCTGTGGCATCACAACAAACTTCTTGAAGAGGATGTTAAAAAATTGTCTTTGGAAGTTAAAGAACTAAAAATTCATAAAGAAAAATTCCAAGATAGGTTTACCAAAGGAGATGAAAAACTTAATAAACTCCTAGGTTCGGGTAAACAACATGGTAATAGGTCTGGTCTTGGTGCCTCATCCACCAAAGAACTTATGAACCATGGGGTGTTTAAAACAAGTATCTCTCGCCCTTTAACAGGTAAGTGCAATTTCTGCCAAAAGGATGGGCATTTTAAAAGAAATTGCTATCATTTGAAGAGATACTTGGAAAGAAAAGCACAAAGGCACAATCAAATAAAACCTATGCCTAAAGACATCCACCAACACCTAAAAAAAATCCAATGAAGGTGAATACAAGGCAAGACTCTTTGTTAAGACAGATGAATCATGTCTTAAAAGAGTTGATGAATCCAAAGTTTGGTCATCAAAGGTACGATCATAGAGGCGTGTATCAACACCAAATACAACAATCTTTGTACCTATGAGATAAACCATTAATCATGTTTTGTTGTGGTTTAAGATTCACTTTCATATCTTAGACCACTACAAATGGACTCACAAGAGACCATGTGAGCTCACATAGCAAAAAGTATTGTGACATGAGGATAGAAAGATTGGCTAACTACAAGTCTGGAATGTACTATTCCTGCCTATAATACATATTCTACTCGGAAAGCCATACATTCCGTTCAAAGTATTTTTGAACTTTATATGTATAGGAATGTGAATGTTTGATCATGTGCATATTCAATGATGTGATGAATCATCTTTGGCATATCTATGCATTGGAATAAATCTATGTAGGTCGTGCTTAGAATAGGATTTCATCAAGTTGCACAAATCAAAGACGATTGCTTTGCAATATGAACCTCTAGGTGTATTGGACATGTCAATGAATAGACTGGTTAGTGTGATAGACATGTCGGTACTGTATTAAATCGAGCACTGTTGAAAAATGGGGGAATTGTCAAAAAGGTCGTCTTGTCGATGGAACGGACATCTCGGTAAGACACAAAGTTTAACTTAAAAAAGGACCCTTTCTGCGAAAGCGATAATCCATTCGAAATTGTCGTCTCCCCTCCCACGAAGGTCTGGTGATCCCTCATTCTCCTCCCGTACTCTAGACCAGTCGATAGGACCCCTCGGAGTGATTTTCCACCGGAAAACCACAGGGTTTTCGTCCCTCCAGTATCTAGAAGCTTGAAAATCACGAATTTTGTGATTTTCAAAGATCAGGTTAGGCTCAGTCCTCGTCTCATCCTTCTATGAACCACTGGTTGAGATTCTCCTATAGGAAAAACCATGCCTAGAAAGATGGCAGCTTAGACAGATTCTAAACCCTCTATATAATGAGGAGAAACCAGTTGTCCCAGTTGATGGGCCAAACGAACCAAAAAGACAGCCTTTCGTTCTTTCCCCGGATCGAGCTCTGAAAATCCTGTGTATATTTAGGATAAACAGGAAACCCAACCAGAGGTGGAAGAAGACCCCATCATAGACAAAGGTGTCATATTCATCGAAGAACGACGAGTAGAAAGGATAGAAGAAGTAGAAGAGCAAAACGATCTTTGAGCTAATAATGAAGACCATGTTGTTACCTCTGATAACAACAGTGAGAAGGAAAGTCATGATTCTGAGGAGTTTTGGAGAGATTCTGATGAAGAAGAATAATACGAATATCCTCATCAAAAGGATGTCAATCTAGGTATGAGAGTTTTCAGACTAAAAAGAATAATGGACTATTTTGAAAGGAGTCTAGATAGTCTTGTGCTGACTGTCCACGATCTAGTTTCTGTTGTCTCCCTCTCGATAGATCTCTAGATTCTCCGTCTCCTACCCCTCCAGCACCTCCTCAAGATGGCTCTACCTAGGATAGTTTTTCGTGTTCTCTGTTTTTTTTTAAAAAAGAACTATACTTTTGATATTTTGTCTAAGCATCCATGATGCCCCATTCTCAAAACCATATGTACTCACTGCACATTTTGTTTATCAATGAAATGATATGGTTTGGTTTAGTATGATGTGTGTATAGTTGTATTTGAATGCCTTATATCTCTTGTCTATGGTTAACATAGTCTTTGTTAAATAGACTAAAATGCAGGTTTGGATGAGCTAGTTTTGTATTGGCATGTTAGGGAGATAGGGATCGGATTGTGATGCTACACACATCCTTGGAGTATGGGAGAGCACAAAATATGTGTTGATTAGCTGTTGTCACTGGTCTTGACAAAGGAGGAAGGCTAATGTAAGCTTGATGAAAAATAAACTTAGAGTTAGCTAAGTTTATGTGTGAGCTGGGTAGAAAAAGCTAAAGAATAACTTATAGAATGGGGAGGAGGTTCAAAGGAAGCTAGGTACGTTAGCTTAACCCATGAAGAAACCAGCTAAGATAAAATCTTAGTAAGGAAGAATTACTTGAGTGGGAAGAAAAACTCATGGAAACACTAAATGCGAAAAGCATGGGGGATTGCTTGATCTCGATGTCTGCCTACTAATCCTTTGTCAATTGAATGACAAAATGGGGGAGAAAATAGTAGAAGCTATAAGACATCAAAACAAATTTTAGGGAGTAATTGGTGAAGCTTAAGTGCTTGGGCCACTAGAAAGAGAGAGCCATAAAGGGGAAGAGGATGAAGGAGCCAATGGACTTGGGGTGAATGTCTATGTCTGGAGTTTGGGAGATCAAACTCAAGAAGATTGGGGGAGAATGGGGGAGAATGAACACTAATCATGTTTAGTCCATGAATGTTTATATTTTGGACTAAACAATCTAATGACTATTTAGTGTTGCTTGCTTTTGTGCTTGAACATGAAAATATAAAAAGAAGCAAGCTGAACAAGAATATGCGAAGATCATAATCTTGTCCATTTGAATATGTACATATGATGTAATATTTTTGTATTTAAATGTGTTGCAATAAGGGTGAGTTTTTAATTGGGTTAGCTTCTAGGTTTTGTCATGAAATTTACAAAGAGGGAGATTGTTAGTGCCCCGGCTTGGCCAATTCCCTGTTTGTCAATTCCATGACTCGAGAAGAAGCACTTGTTAAGAAGCTTCAAGACTCAAGATGATCAAGAAAGAAGTTCATGCTCCACCAAGTTCAGAACTCATCTTAATGACAATCACAAAAAAGTATTATGGCCATAGATGACATTAGGTGGAACACACACCTGAGAAAGGACTATTCCTAGGCTTAGTTGCGTATGTTGGTAATGAACATAACAAGCCTAGAAAGGTAGGTGGACAATGAATTGAAAGTTAACTTGGAAATATGAATTATGTTCACTGTCAGCTAGACTAGTTTTTCTCACCGACCCCTCGATGGAGATAGGATAGACCCATCATGGTCAAGAAGTGGTCGTCTAGATTGACATAGGTTCTGGAACATAGAACTATCATTCTGTGAAAGCCTCTGATCGAGAGTCTCGTATGCACTGACCCCTCTTGGTCGACGACTCGTCAGTATAAGACTTGTGAGTTCTGCACGGTGAACTCAAGTGGGCTCTCGAAGAAACAGACATCTCAGTATATAAAGATCGATCGAGAGTAACAAGACCGACCCCTCTATAATGGGCTATAGATCATTCTGGGTAAGACAGATTTCTAGACTTGAAACTACTGTCAGTGTTTTTGCCCTAGATCGAGCCTCTCGTATGGACAGAACTCTTAGTGCCCATAACTGTCGACCAATCAGCGACACCGACATGTCGACCCTGAAGTAATTATGCCGTTGGGAGTGCATTTAGTGTACAACGGTCGGGTGGTTGAATGGTAATAAATATGAACACCGACACATCGGTGTCACAGACCTGTCGGTATTGGACAGTCTGAAAAGTCGTTAAAAATCCTCTATAAATATGAGTGCTGTGTGATCGTTTCACTATCTTCCTGAGACTGAGAAAAATTATATACTCAGAGGAACGATCAACACTCTAGTGAAAAAAATCATAAACAACCAATTTATTGATTGACTTTGAAAGTGAGAAGGAAAAGAGGAAGGAAAAGTCATAAACAACCAATCTATTGATTGAGTTTGCAAGTGAAGATGAGATGAAAAAATACATAAACTAGGAAACCTTTGGTTGAACCAAGTTTCCTTGTCACCCTGAGATTGTAATTGCTATATGATGGCGACAAGCAAGAGCGTCGGCACGCATTGGTTGAGATCTTCAAGAAGCACACATCAACGAGAAAGAGCTTCAAAGGCAAGTTCTTCTTGACTTTAATTTTATTTTTAAAACCTTTGACCTAAAAGTGGATTAAGGAAGATTTGCTCCGAAACCATTATAAAAAACTCTAGAGCGTCGTCTCTGGCACAATGGTGGGTGGAATTCCTAGCTGATTGAATGAGGTGGAATTCCTACTCTAATTGTGAGGGTGTAAGTCCCCACTTAGTGAATTTGGGGATAGCTCAAGGTTGAGAGAGTCCTAACAGTGGATATGAGTTGGGGAACCGAAGCACTATACATCTTGTGTCCCTGTGCTTGTGGTGTTAGAGTTGTTTTCTTGTGTTGATTGTGTAATCAGATTTGCTAACACACACTCACTTGATTGTTATATCCGTTGCATATCAACTAATCAATCAAGTGAAATTTAAAAAGGACAAGCGATTTTAAATTGACGTATTAACCCCCCCCCCCCCCCCCCACACACACACACACACACGCTCTCTCTCTCGAGTCAACTGTGTTGTTCTAGCTCCATAGAAAGGGGACTTTCAGAGACCATTTTCAAAGTACAAGATTTTCTCCTCTTCATTTTCCATTATCCAAGGGACGTACTGCATTAAGTTATGAATTTTGTAGCACTATGCCACAGTATCTGAACCTTGCTTCTGTAATGCCCTGCCATTTTTCACTTGCATAAATCAGAGTATATTTTTTTATAAGTGAGAGAGAACGGGCCATTACGACGCTAGTCAAAACCGAGATTCCAAAAACTGACCCTTGACTGGCCACCATTACGTGTGCATGGATTAAGACCACTAAAACATTAACACATGCTTATGTCATTGCTTGCGGAATAATATATATGAATAAGATGCTATTCATTCGCTTGACATCATTAGGCAAGGAAAACAAATCACCATAAAATTCCAATAAAACTTAAAGATTATCAAACCATAGCAAAGAAGTTCTAAGGTGTCCCAAATAATCTAAATTATTACAACCCAAAATGTAAGTCCTCCGAATACATCATTGAAATAAAAACTAAGCAATTGAAATTTAAATCTTCCCAAGCTCCTACGCTTGGCTCCATTCCGGTCCCACGTCTTTTTCCTTATCATTTCTTGTTCCATCATTTATAGGGTAGAAGTAGGGCATTAGCCAACATACCCAGTAGGTATTCCAATTAGGGTTAGGGTACACATAGGGTTCTGTAAAGCCCCGCCCTTTCACCCTTCTTAAAAATCAGAGTCTGAAATTTTCTTTTGAAAGAAACACATAGGCGTCACGACGCGAGTTAAGTTCAGACTACCCAAGTCTGAACCTTAACTGGCCACCTATGTGCACATGGACTAGACCATGAAAATAAATCACACATGGAACTAACAACAACATGTGGAATAAACTAAACTAATTGCGGAATAATATGAATAGATAGCAACTAACAGTCTCAATTGATAATTAAGGTAAACAACCATCCATAGTTAATCGCCTAATCAAACCATAGCAAGTATTAACTTATTACATGTCCATCAAAATATAATTCAAATGACAGTAAATAAGTAATCATGTTCATCATTCAAGCGCTTAGGCTTGGCTCCCCTCCCGGTCATCGACCTGTTCTTTACCTTTCCTTGATCCTTCATTATCCTCTAAGGATAGAATTAGGGCGTTAGATCAACGCACCCAGTAGGTTCCCGATCAGGGCTACCACATGGTTAGCATATAAAAACATGCACATATATCATAATATCTTATTATCCAAAAACATATAAAAATCATGCTATGTATGTATGCAAATGTAATGAGTCCCTCCCCATCACACATACATATAGCCTTTACTTGCCGTGTCTCATATAAACCTGTTGGATTCTACTGGCGTGACATTTCACTACTGAAGGAGGCCCCACAGTTGCATCTCGGACATTCCGACGGAGTGCGGGCTTCGGTTTCCATAACCATCTGTCAATTCTCCTGGCGTGACTTGTACCGCCGAAGGAGGCCCCACAGTTGCATCTCGGATATTCCGGCGGAGTGTGGGCTCCGATTTCCATAATCATCATCCCATGCCATGCATGAGATGTCTATGCATTGTATGTCATTTGTAAATACTTAACTCATCATTCAAAACCACATTTGTAACGTAACTCAAATACGACATATCTCATAAGAACATAATAAAACCAAATCATAAATTGTGGCTACAAGTAGGTAGGAAACCTACTGAAGATTTACTTCTGTAACTGATCTTTCTTTTGCGCCACCCGGTCACGACTCGCACGTCGTCAACTTCTGGTACCTTGTCCATATAACAATCAGCAAATCATACTATCACTTACTTGTTCATTCATATCTAAGACCCAACCACATCATGTGAAGTTCGACAATGCCCTTGGCCGAACATCACCAACTTAGGATTTAACTTCCTACTTTATTTAATCAACTCTTAAATACTTAACCCTTTAAACATGTCTTGGTAGGGTTCATACAACCATATATATGATTATTCCACCTTTGATCAATAAATCATTCTTTCACATAATTCAATCACAAAGTCGACTACACAATAGAGTCACCAAAGACCTTAGTGGGGTTCGGTCATACCTCATGGCCGAACCTCACCAAATCTGATTTTTGTTCCACACTTATCTGTCATCAAATGGTTCCCATTAAAATACTTCAAACCCTTTATGAAATCATGGAAACAATAACAAACTTAACCCATATACTTAGTCCATTCATCCCAAAAACAGCCCAAGGGGTTCGGCCATGTGCATGGCCGAACCCAATGGTTCTATTGATTTATTTTGTCCATCATCCACCCACGATTTGAATCCATAACTTAACCCTAATATTGACATGGTTCAGCCCTATGTTGGCCAACCAATAACAGCAAGTTAAACTTCAACAAATCACATCAAACACCATATTTTATATGGTCTTAAACTCACCAACATCATCAAAAACTATATGGGGTTCGGCCATCCAAAGTGGTTGAACCCTATGTCCATGTCTTGGTCCTTATGTATATGTTTTAAGTCTCATTTGGACAAGTATTAATCAGTAAAATACTACTGCATTTTTACCTCTCAAAACCATCCAAATAAGTTCATCACTTTGTCCAAATGGCCATAACATTTCATGGGATTCGGCCATCCAAGATGGCCGATCCAAATGGTCCAATTCATCAATTTTACTCCACTGTTTAGACGCATGATAACTTCAGTCCTTGTGTTATCTAAGTCCATGTTTTTAACCCTCTTTAAAAACATGCATTTGATTCTTAAAGAGACCTCAAAAACAGTCCATAAAAATTCCATGGTTTCTATGTTTCAAAACATCAAAACAACCTATCTTTTACATGGGGTTCGGCCCTCCATGGTGCCCAAACCCAATGGTCATCTTTACCATTTTTAAACCTCTATTAATCAAGGTTAAAACCTTGGTGTATTCGGCCATAACCATGGCCCAATACACACCCCATTTGTTCCATGTTATTAAACCAAAATAACACATAAATACTTACCAAATTTTCCAATCTTTCTTCTTGTCTTTGATCCTTGGTTTCTCCCTTTCATTTATTCTTTCTTTCCTTAATTTCCTTGCTGGTTTATGCTTGATTAACTGATGCCCAAAACCTCTGCTGTTCAGCCAAGAAAAACGAATTGGAGAGAGGGAGAGAGAAGTGCGAATTCTTTGATTTCCAAAGTGACAATCGGCCAAGAATGGTAACATTCTCCTTTTATAGTTTCAGCCCCCAACTCCGATTTATTTCCCTCAATTAATCTTGCCAAAACCAATGGGGCATTGGGTGTCAACCAAGACACCCCTTGGTGCCAAACGTTCACCCCTTGGTGCCAAACGTTGTATCCATTCAATGGATGGGTGCCGCCCATCCTTGGTGTCTTTTGGCTTTGCCAAAGCACCCTTTCACTCCCAACGGTTGGGATTGATTCTCCAAGGGTTGTGTGTGATTAACAACACCTTTCAATATCCATTTAACTCACTTGACTCAAGGCCCTTTTATTCTAACTCAACTCACACCACTTAACACACTTAATGCATCTCATTTTAATCCATTTGAGTCAACTCATTCTTAATTCAAATTAAATAAAATCAGTTCCACTTAACCTGATTTAACTCACCATAGAACTCATTTGTGGGCCCACACAGTCGGCTATGGTCAACAAAGTCAACCCGACCCGTTGGGTCCCCCTTTAGCTCCTTGACCCGTTTTTTACTCCATGACCCAATTATGGGTATTTTGGTCATTTGTACTTGGTTTTCACTTGTGTTTCAAGCCTACCCAATTTTGCTCTACCTGATTTCCAATCAGTTCAGCTTGACCCCATTTAATTTGAGCTTACACAATGGTCAAATCATCCATTTTGACCCATTGGGTCCAATTGGGCCCTTTGACCCATTTAACCATTTTCAACCCAATTGACGTACATAACCCATCCAATCAAACTTGATATTTATAATGTGCTCACATGATCTTAATTTGAGCAATGGGCCACACCATTTCCTTATTTGTCATCACAAAATAATTAATTTACCAAACCAGGGGTATTTTCATAATTATCCACTTCATTGAGAAAATGGGGTGTTACAGGTTCATACATCATTAATGACATATTTGTAAAACATCTTGTAAGTAATAAAAAAATGCATGGCGTCCATATCATAATCATGTTAACAGAAGTGTCATGTCATGGTGTCAATGCCAAATGAAATCCCACCCAATGTCCATACCCAATCACATCATAAATCAATCAATGGTTTCCTTGGCCAATTACGTCCATAGTGTTTGAGGTGGCAACCACCAGGGCACTGTATACCCATCCACAAGTTAACCGGGATTACCGATGGAGTGTGGACTCCTCAGAACTTGGCTTGTTGGTCATATGTGTTCTCTCCCATGCCATGCATGAGGTAATGTATGCAAGAATGCTATTTCATTTAAAATACATAATATCATTGAAAATCAACTCATAATCATATACAATTTATTTAGCCAATGCATTCATCATAATTTGAATAAAACAAGTGTCATATTTGTAACTCCCCGCCCTTTTCCAACCTTCCAAAAATCAGAATCTATTTTTTTTTTTTTTATAAATAATCAAGTGAAAGAGAGCGGGGAGACGTCACGACGCGAGCTAAGTCCAGACTCCCAAAGTCCGACACTTAACTGGTCACCCATGTGTGCATGGACTAAACCATGATAAACAACCACACATGGAACTAAATAAGTCATGCGGAATAATACTAGACTAACTGCGGAACTAACTGATTGCAGAATTATATTGAGTAGATAGTAAGTACAAATCATCCATTAAAAACTACTTAAACCAAATATCCATCATCAAACTGTTCACAAACCATAGCAAAGTCACTAACTATTACATGTCCATAAAAATGTATCCAAACAACAGTAAATAGAAATTCAATCCAACACCCAAGCGCTTAAGCTTGGCTTCCCTCACGGTCCTCGGCCTTTCCCTTTCCTTTTCCTGCATCATCCTCTAAGGATAGAGATAGGGCGTTAGATCAACTCGCCCAGTATGTCTTCCAATTAGGGTTACCACAAGGTTTGTATAAAACATGCATATAACATATTATTTGATCATCAAAAACATATAAAATCAATGCTATGTATGTATGCCCAAATGTAATGAGTCCCACCCTTCAGAAGTATACATAGCTATCACTTGACGGGACTCTCACGTCAAGGTAATCCACAGTACTCCTCATTTCCTATGGATAGGACTTTCATGATTAAGTTATTCCTCCTGGCGGGACTCTCATCTCCTAAGGAGGCCCCACAGATGCATCACGGGCATACCGACGGAGTGTGGGCTCCGGTCTCCATAATCATCACCCCATGCCATGCATGAGATGTCAATGAATATATGTCATTTGTAAATATATCTCAACCTTAAAAACCCTTTTGAAACATAAAACAATAACAACATAACTCATAAAAACCATGACAAAACTCAACATAACAATGGTTACAAGTAGGTAGGAAACCTACTGAAAGTTCGCTTAAACAGTCCGTTCTTCTTAGACCGTCACCCGTTTACGACTTGTGCACCGCTCAAGTCCCATTACCTTGTTTATATAACAGCAAGTTAACCACATAATCTTATATGGTTCCAAACTAAGTCTAAGACCAAAACACCACTTTGTGGGGTTCGGCTATATCCCATGGCCGAACCTCGCCCACTTTGAATTTTGGTCTTTCTTTTTGTTTAATCAATACCATTCATATAACACCTTATATTACCAAATATACCTTGGTAGGGTTTGGCCATACAACATGGCCGACCCATACCACTTTGGTTTGACTCCTCTTTCAAGCCCTTTAATCTTTCCTTCCATTTTTACATTATGGCTTTGTATTTACGGTTTTGCCACTAGACCCACCTATGCTTAATCTTTGCTTAATAATCAAAGTCCATATAACCAATCCACCTTAGTGGGGTTCGGCCATACAACATGGCCGAACCTCACCAATTTCAAACTTGATCCTTTAGTCCTTTATACTTAAGACTAGTTACCAAAGTAACCATGTAATTAACTAACCCTTAATCTTCCATTATTTCCTTGACTCCAAAATTACTTACATCTATCAAACTCACTTCATGGGGTTCGCCCAAACATATGGCCGAACCCTATGATCCTTTATTTCCATCTATGCACATACTACAATTTCATTTACAATTTCCAAGTAGGTTCTTATCTTTAAACACCCATAAAATGACCCATGGGGTTCGGCCATACACATGGCCGAACCATAAGGTTCCCTTGGTTCAATCCTCCCATCCTTTATGTATGGTTCATATTCAACTTTTTAACCATAATTATGATATGGTTTAGCCAACCAAAGGCCAACCTAAAACATCAATTTTTATTTCAAATAAAACACTTAAAAACTCTCATATATTGGTATGGTTTTATCTCTCCGAAAACCATACACAATTATCAAATCCTTTCATGGGGTTCGGCCATCCTAAGTGGCCGAACCCTATGCTCCAAGTTTCTATCCTTTTTAAACCTCATCATCATAATTTAAACCATTGATTAATTCGGCCATAACATATATTTTGTGTCTCATTAAAACATGTAAAAATCTCCATGATTTTGCATGGTTTTTAGCCTTCCAAAAACCATCAACCTAACCAACTCTTTTCATGGGATTCGGCCATCCAAAGTGGCCGAACCCTATGATCCATTTTTTTGTCCTTTTTATGAAGCACCATCCAAGGTTTAAACCCTTGATGGATTCGGCCAAGCCATGGTCAATTCATGCTCCCTTGTACCAATTTATTTAACTAAATTCTTATGTAAACACTTACCAATTTCCTTTGCTTTTCTTCTCTCCTTTTGATCCTTGCTTTCTTCCTTCTTGCTTCCTTAGTCTTTAGCTGATTGGAAGCTTGAACAATGGTGAAAATACCAAAGGATAATTCGGCCAAGGAGGTAGGTTCTTGAGAGAGGGAGAGAGATGAGAATTCTAAGATTTCTTTGTGATGACAATCGGCCAATGGTGTATGGTGTATTGTTTTTGTTAGACAGCCCTTGAACCCCTCATTTTCCCTCATCAATTATTGATCAAACCAAGGAGTCATTTGATGCTAACCAAGGCATCCCTTGGCACTCCCAACATTGGGTCTTGGGTTTCCATAATGAGATAGAAACCCTCCAAATTCCCCATGAGATTTTATCTCATTTCATTAAACCTTATGCATGGGAAACACTCCATGCCATCAATGTGTGGGACCTATCTTTGGTGGTGTTTGAGACCAAGGCAACTCCACACCTCCCACTTGACTCACTTGAATTACAAGGCCCCTTTGGTTTCCATTTTAACTCACCCAACTCATTAACTCAACTCACCACATTTAGTGCCATTCATTTAATGTACTTGAGTCAACTCCATTGCTTAATTCAAATCCAACTCACTTCAGCCCTAGCTTAACCTGATTTAACTCACATTTGAGCTCACTTGAGGGTCCACACTGTCAACCATGATCAACATGGTCAACTCGACCCATTGGGTCCCCATTTAGCTCATTGACCCAATTGGCGCCGTGACCCATTTATGGGTGGTTTAACCATTTGAATGTGGTTTACAGACTTGCATCAAGTCTACCCATTTATCCTTTATTTAATTCCAAATCAATTTAGCCTAACCCAATTAAAATTGGGCTCACCCAATGGTCAAATAAGTCCATCTTGACCCATTGGGTCCCAATTGGGTCCTTTGACCCAAATAACCACCTTGACCCAATTAGATGTACAATACCCATTCAATCTAATTTGATCCCTATATTATGCACATTGAGTCTTAATTTGAACAATGGACCCCACCATTTTCTCATCTACGATCATGTCTTTTTAATTTACTATTCCAATGGCATTTTTGTAAATATTTATATCTTTGAGAAATCGGGGTGTTACAATATTATACTCCATAGTGTTCTCAATGAGGTAGGAATCCTACCAAAGTCCAGTCTCCTATCCTTTCTTGTCTTGCAAGGATAACGCTAACGGTCGCGTGAAACGAATCGCAATCCCTTTGCGAACCTCTTTACCTTATCAAATTCAAACATACATATAAGTTTGATTTTCCATTTTAATTTCATCATCTCTATTTCCATCTAAGTTCCATGTTCACTGCTCAACGCAATTACGCATCATAATCTCTAAACCGTTTAAGACCCACAATGGGGTTTGGCCTTACAACATGGCCAAACCCTATTGTCCCACGTTTCCTTTAAATGTGTTCATGTTCCATAAGAAAATCATCAATGGGGTTCAACCATACAACATGGCCGAACCTCATTCTTTGGTTTTGACCCTCATTTCAATCCTCGTATTATTTTAATCAATGTGAGTCAGTCATTCATTTCTTAATCTAATAATCCCAAGTTAGTCATTTAACCTTTAAACATACATAGGTCCATAAAATCATCCATGGGGTTCGGCCGTACAACATGGCCGAACCCATAGTTCTTCATTTTCATCTCCCTTCCATCCTACAAGATAGGCAGAGGCTCTAGAGGAAAATTCAGAGTAAAAACTTATAATTTAGTCGACTGAGTCATGGGATTCAGTCGACTGAAACACAACCAGATCCCATATGTACTTGGCTAGTACACTTTCAGTCGACTGAATCTTATGATTCAGTCGGCTGAAACACAACTAGATCCCATATGTGTTTGGCCAGTATACTTTCAGTCGACTGAATCATAAGATTTAGTCGGCTGAAACACAACCAGATCCCATATGTGCTTGGCCAGTATACTGTAAGTCGACTGAATCATAAGATTCAGTCAGTTGAAACACAACCATATCCCATATGTGCTTGGCCAGTATACTTTCATTCGACTGAATCTATACATATGGGCCAGTATCCTTTCAATCGACTGAATCATAAGATTCAGTCGACTGAAACACAACCAGATCCCATATGTGCTTGGCCAGTGTACTTTCAGGCGACTGAATCATAACTTTCAGTTGGCTAAAACACAACTAGATCCCATGTGTGTTTGGCCAATATACTTTCAGTCGAATGAATCATAAGATTCAGTCGACTGAAACACAACCCGATACCATGTGTGTTTGGCTAGTATACTTTCAGTCGACTGAATCATAAGATACAGTCGACTGAAACACAACCAGATCCTATGAGTGTTTGGCCAGTATACTTTCAGTCGAATGAATGATAAGATTCAGTCGACTGAAACACAACCAGATCCCATATGTGCTTGGCCAGTGTACTTTCAGTCGACTGGATCTTAAGATTCAGTCGACTGACTTTGAGTCAAATCCTTTGTGTGCTTGGCCAGTACGCTTTCAGTCTGCTGAAACACAAGATTCAGTCGACTGACTTTGAGTCAGATCCCTTTGGATGGATTTCCAACTCCATGGCCTTATAACAATTTTGGCCATTCATTCCAACCAATCATGGAACCCATGGGTTTGGCCACACCATGGTCGAACCTATGGTTCCCTGAGATTAATCCCCATTTTATTAAGTCTAGACATACCTTCCTTCAATGAATTGCTCCTCCTCTTTGGGTCTTCAATCTCCTTCTTTTCTTTTGGTCTTTCTCTTCTTCCTTAGTTTTTTTTCTCCTTTCTCTATTCTCTAAAGTCTTCAAGTGTAGGGAGGTAGAGGTAGGAAAGAGAGAGAGGAGAGGAGTGTTGAGAAAATCCTTGTTCAAGGGAGGAGGGGTCGGCCAAGGGGTTTGGAATGCCCTTTGGTTTGGGTTTTTATAGTAAAGTCTTAAACTCTTCCCTCCATCTCATAATAGCTTGATCTCATCAAGGAGGCCCTTGGTTTCCCAAGGGTGGCTTCATGGCTTTTGAGGTGAAGACCCTTGGGTTCCGAAGTGTCTAAGTACAATATACTTAGATAAGATAGTCCAACTTTTAATCTCCACCATTTATCTTTCCTTAGACGAAATTGTAATAGCCCGGAATTTTTAAATCAATATATATGTGGCTATTATTTATTTTAATGATGGAAATTGGGAATTTTGATGAAATAGATGTTAAGTGGATCAAAATTTGGGGCAAAGGCCCAAGTATGGTCCAATGGACCATGGGTTGGATGAAATTCATTTAATTGGTCAATAATGATTAATTGGGTCAAGAATGGTCAAATTGGGTCAAATACCCATTTGGGACCCAATGGGCAAGATGATTTAAGCTCTAAGGTAATTAGGTAAGAAATAAATTTAATTGGGCCATGGGCCCAATGGTGATCCAATAAGTAGGAATGGATTGAATTGGCTTAAATCACCTAAGTTAGAATTTATTAAACCTAGGTGACATGGCCGAATGGGGCCCACCTCCACCTCACCAAGTGAGGTGGCGGGTAGGCTAGGAGTTAGTGGGGCCGGCCACCATGGTTGACTTAATCAACCATGGGTGGATACATGGAAGGAATTTAAGGAAATATAATTAGATTAAATGGGAATTAATTAACCTAAGTTGAGGATCCAATTAATTACATTAATTTAAGTTAGTCAAATGGGTCAATGGGGAGTCAAAAAGAATAAGTCAAGGGGTGGTTTCATCTCACCCAAACCACTCTAAGAAACACAAACCAAACCATTTAAAGAAACACAAATAAAACCATGGGTTAAGGATGGTGGTTTCATCTCAACCACCACCACTAAGGTCAAGGGAGCCCATGCTTGGTTGGTGGAAGAAATGATGGTGGAGTGTAGCATAGTCAACCAAAATGAGATGGGTTTCATCTCATTTCCCCATCTCTTTTCCATCTCACTCTCTCCCTCACCCTCCAAAACCGTCCTCCTCTCCCTCTCCCAAGGAAAACACCAAGACTTAGAAGAAAAAAAAGAAGAGACTTAGAAAAAAAGGGGACTCCAAGCTTGGTCACCACCCTAAGATCAAGACTTAGAAGATTTTCCATTCTTTCCTCCTCTCCCTCTCTCTCAAAACCACTCCATCATTGGCCGACCCAAACCTTGATGATCTCATTTTGATCAAGCACATCTTGGCCAAAGATCAAGGAAAAGAAGAAAGAAGAAAGGCTAAGGAATCCAAAGGGAGAAAAGGAAGTCGGAGGAGCCGTTGGATTTGTAAGTAAATTCTTAACAAGAGTTTACATTTTATTTAAGATTAAAAAGGGATCATGGAATCCATTTCTTAGATTAAAAGGTGGCCAAAGTGTTATGGGCCATGGATCTAAGATCCATCCAAGGAAAGGATGAGAAATGGACAAAATGGGAAAGATAAATTAGGTTAAGAAAAAAAAATAAAGGATGTATTAAGGACCACTAAGTATTAAGATTTATTCAAATGTAGAAATGTAATTTTTGAAGGAACCATGGGCCAAAATTGTAACGCCCCGCCCTTTTCCACCCTTCCGAAAATCAGAGTCTGAAATTTCTTTTGAAAGAAACACAGAGTGAAAGAGAGCGGGCGGCGTCACGACGCGAGTTAAGTTCAGACTACTCAAGTCTGAACCTTAACTGGCCACCCATGTGTACATGGAGTAGACCATGATAATAAATCACACATGGAACTAACAACAACTTGCGGAATAACTAAACTATTTGCGGAATAGCATGACTAGATAGCAAGTAACAGTCTCAAACATTAATTAACACCAATAACCATCCACAGTTAGTAACCTAATCAAACCATAGCAAAGTGATAACTTATTACATGTCCACAATCTATAATTCAAAAGACAGTAATAAAGAAGTCCAGTTCAACATTCAAGCGCTTAGGCTTGGCTCCCCTCCCGGTCATCGACCTTCTTTCCTTTGCTGTTTTGTGCTTGATCTATTAGTGCAAACACCTCTACTATCCCAGCTAGGAAAAACGAATTGGAGAGAGGGAGAGAGAGATGGAAAATCTTGGATTTCCAATGTGGAAAACGGCCAACCATGGTGATTGTTTCCTTTAGTACTTCAGCCCCCAAGACCCCTCCATTCCCTCATCAATTCTTACCAAAAACAATGGGTCTTGGGTGCTATCCAATGTACCCCTTGGTACCTGCCTATGCAGCCTTTCAACTTCCCAAGCATCACCTCCAATTCCCATGCATTTCATTTAAGATTTAACATGGAAATCACCCCAACAAGTCCCCAACGAGTGGGACTTGTTTTAGTGATTATGACTGAGCCAAAATTATGACTGAGCCAAACTACTCCTATTCCTTCTGAACTCACTGATTTACAGTCCCAATGATTTCCACTTTGACTCACCCAACACACATGTCCAACTCACATGTCCAACTCACCTCATTAATTGACAATCATTTAATGCATTTGAGTCAACTCATTCTTAATCCAAATTAAATAAAATCAGTTCCATTTAACCTGATTTAACTCACTATTGAACTCATTTGTTGGTCCACACGGTCGGCTGTGGTCAACAAAGTCAACCCGACCCGTTGGGTCCCCCTTTAGCTCCTTGACCCGTTTTTTACTCCATGACCCAATTATGGGTATTTTGGTCATTTGTACTTGGTTTTCACATGTGTATCAGGCCTACCCATTTTTACTCCACTTGATTTCCAATCAAATCAACTTAACCCAAAATTTAAGTTCACACAACGGTCAAATAATCCATTAAAACCCGTTGAGTCCCATTTGGGCCCTTTGACCCATTTAGCCATTTTTGACCCAATTGATGTACATTACCCATCCAATCAAACTTGACATTCATAATGTGCTCATATGATCTTAATTTGAGCAATGGGCCCCACCATTTCCTTACTTAACATCACAAAATAATTAATTTAACACATCAAGGGCATTTTCGTAATTATCCACTTCATTGAGAAATTGGGGTGTTACAATAAGGTTCGGCCATGTAGTATGGCCGAACCCCATGGAAGGTGATTAGGAGATTTTAATGGGATTAAAGGATTAAAACCATGGAAGGAAGGTTAAGGATATTGAGGCTTAAAATGGTTAAAGTTTAAGGAGTTTTAATGAGGAAAAATCATGGAGGATATTAATGATTTTTAAGGGCCTCAAAAGTGGTGGATGAAGGTGAGCCATGAACCATGGGTTCGGCCATGG
The DNA here is from genome assembly GCA_022113865.1 of Chimonanthus praecox. Taxonomy (NCBI): domain Eukaryota; kingdom Viridiplantae; phylum Streptophyta; class Magnoliopsida; order Laurales; family Calycanthaceae; genus Chimonanthus; species Chimonanthus praecox. The sequence goes on along the minus strand of CM039088.1, from coordinate 31,222,269 downwards.
TGTATGGCCGAACCCTATGGTGATGTTTAATAATTTTAATGGATGTGAAAAGATGGAAATTGATGGAAAAAAGTTGTGAGTTTTAAATGGACTTTAAGCATCATAAATAAATGTCTTAAAAATAAAACCATGGTATGATTTTTATGGTTTAGGTATTTTGGAAACCATGAAAAGAATGGGGAATATGGCATGATTAAATGAGTCATTAATGGACTAAAAAATGTACCAAATGATGATCAAAGTTAATGATTTAAAGGTATGATTTAAACCCCCTCATGGAGGGACTTATGGTGGGGCTAAATGATGTAAAAAGGTCCAAGAAAAATGGGGAGAAGACATCATGGGTTCGGCCATGGTGTATGGCCGAACCCATGACTCTTTTGTAGGTCATTTTATGGGTTAAATTTGGGATTATGCATGTGGTTAGATGAATGGAAAATTAGGCTAAGTTAAGGACTGATTTTTAATGTGTACATATCATGGTTGATGGATCATTAATGGATCCAAGTTATGGATCAGTTATGGACTTAAGTGTGCATGATTAAATAGGTAATTAGCCATGGGAAGGAGTAGTGGCAAAATCGTAATTATGGCCAAAAATGAAGAACCATGGGTTCGGCCATGGTGTATGGCCGAACCCCATAGGGGATGTTGGTGGACTTAAGGGCTCTAAATAATAACCTTATTTGCTGATTTATGGAGCATAGGTTACTGAATTTTAGACTCATGTAATTAAAATAATTAAATGGATTAAATGAGGCCCACAAAACCTAGATAGTGAGGTTCGGCCATGGGGTATGGCCGAACCCCACTAAGGTATGATTAATGGGCTTAGAAATGGTTAAAAACATGGGCTGATTATTCATATGTAATAAGGTATCGGACATCGCAAGCGGTGCGTGTATCGGTGATCGGATTATCGGACGAAAACGTAAAGGGACATTAATCGGTATTCGGTAGGATTCCAACGTTATTGTAAGCCATGGATTATGTGTGTAGGGATGTTTTATTAATTTATTTTAGTAATCATGTGATATGTCTAAAATGGGTTTTTATAGCTATGATTTAAATATGATATGGCATATTGCATTTACAATGATTTAAATATTATATAGCATATTGCAATTACATCTCATGCATGGCATGGGTGGGAAAATAATGAAACCGGAGTCCATTCTCCGTCGGGGTGACCGAGAAGCAAACATGGGGATATCTTGATGTGATTCATCCATCAAGAGGGGTACTATAAGGTACAACAGGAGTCCATGCTCCGTCGGGGCAACCGAGAAGCAAGCATGGGGATTCCTTGATGAGGCTATGCCATCAAGGGGGATGCCTAGTGTTGATCATATCTTGATGAGGCATTTCCATCAAGAGGGACATGACACAATGATGGTATGGATGATGGGTGGGACTCATGACATAAGACACCCATGGCATGGCATTCATTTTATGGTCTTTATTATATTATTACCTATGTGCTTGTTATCACTAATCCATGTGTTGGCCCTACTCGGAGTCCTACTAGGCGCGTTGTCTAATGCCCTACTTCCACCTTAGCTGATGACGCTGGGGATGTAGGAATAGAAGGACGCGACGGGAGCCAAGCGTAGGAGCCTGGGGAAACGGGCTAGATGTTTTACTTAAATTTATTTTGGAATGTAATTTGAGTAACTTAGCTCGTCGAACGGTAATAATTTAGATTACTTGCTATGGTTTGGATTTTATTTTGGACATGCTAATTTTGGAAGTAATTATTGTTAATTAGTAATGTAGCTTCCTTGCTATCTAAAACCGGTATGATAGACTCTATTATAATTCCGCAATTAGTTATTTTCCGAGAGCTTACTGTCTACGTGTGAACCGTTCTCGTGGACTTTGTTCCACGCACACGTAGGGTTGGCCAATTAAGGGTCGGACTTTAGAAGCTCGGACTTGACTCGCGTCGTGACGTCCCGCACCCTTTGTCACTCTTATTTAAAAAGAAAAAAAAGGACTCTGATTTTCGGTTAATTAAATTTAAGTGAGTGAAAAAGGGCGGGGCGTTACAGAAATCCTAGCCTTCCATCCTATCCCTGCATCTTCCCAACTTAAGCAAAACTCTAATTCAAGACATAAACTCAAAAGTAGTTGACCAAGTCAACCCATGCCATGGTCGACCATGCATGTGGTGACTTGATCACCACATGGCACTTGGGTCTTACTTTGGCCATGTCACTTGGTGTGTTACCTCCACTTGTATGCCACCTCAATTCTACTTTCCACCTCACTCGATAATGTGGCATCCTTACTTAGTTGGCTCCCATGTGATGACATGAATGCCACATGGCAACGCCACATCACCCACATGCCACCTCACTTGATGAGGTGAACCTTAGTATTAAATGCACTAACTTATCCAATTTCAACTAACTTAACTAAATTTACCCAACTATTTTCAAACTTCCATATATCATTTTATTTCATTATTTTAATTCCATTATCCCCTCTTATTATGTAATTATGTATGATGACCTAATTCATCAATCATTCTTAAATTAAGATCACCTATGACCCATTGGGTCTTAATTGGGTAATTGACCCATTTCCTTGCCCACCTAATTTTTATTTCAACTTTTTGATTTCAAATTCAATTAAATTGTAATCTAGATGGGCCCATCCAATAAATTTATACTCTAAAGAAAACCCGGGGTGTTACAATATTACCCTCTTTTGGACTTTTCGTCCCGAAAACCGGGCAAAGTAGGGTTTCAAACAAATCATACAAATAGCTCAGGATGAGCTGCTCTAATTTCTGACTCCAGTTCCCAAGTGGCTTCCTCATTACCATGTCAATCCCATATCACTTTGACGAACAGACTCGCTCTGTTCCGTAACACCCTTTGCTTCGTATCAATTACTTGGACATGCCTCTCGAAGTAAGATACGTCGCTTTGCACTTCTACGTCTTGCACATTCAGCACGTGCGATGGGTCAGGGTTGTACTTCCTCAACATGGAAACATGGAATACATCGTGCAGTCCTAACAACTGTGGAGGGGGTATCAGACAATATGCGACTTCCCCCACATTCTCGTGGATTGAGAAGGGTCCCACAAATCTGGGTGACAACTTCCCTTTCTTTCCAAACCCCATGCCCTTTCGTGGCGAGACCTTCAAGAATACTAGGTCTCCCACTTCAAACTCAAGAGATCTTCTTCTTCTGTCAGCGTAACTCTTCTGATGACTCTATGCCGTGAGCAGATGTTGTCGTGTCACCTTGATCTGTTCCGTGGTCTCTGCAACCAGATCAGGTCCAATAAGAGCAGGCTCACCGGCCTCTGCCCAATACACTGGGGATCTGCTCGGTCTACCATACAATGCCTCAAATGGAGTCATCTTGAGGCTTGCCTGGTAACTGTTGTTGTATGAGAACTCGACTAGTTGTAGGTGATCTTCCCAACTACCCTTAAAGTCTAGCATGTAGACTCTTAGCATATCCTCCAATGTTTGTATTGTTCGCTCTGACTGACTGTCGGTCTGTGGATGGAAAGTTGTGTTGTATAATAAATTTGTCCCCATAGCCAACTGCATACTCTGCCACACCCTGCCAGTGAATCTGCCATCTCTGTCGGACACAATAGTCCTGGGTATACCATGTAGTTTGATGATGTCCCTGATATACCGCCGTCCCAAAGTCTCAGACGAGTCTGTCATCTTGATAGGGAGAAATTGTGCAGACTTGGTCAGACGGTCCACTATAACCCAGATTGCATAATTACCCTTTCAAGACCTTGGCAAACCTATCACAAAGTCCATGGCAATGTGTTCCCACTTCCATTCGGGCACGCGTAGGGGTTTAAGCAGCCCTGGCGGCTTCTGATGTTTTGTCTTGACCTGCTGACAAGTCAGGCAGTGAGAGACAAAGTCAACCACGTCTCTTTTGAGTCCATGCCACTAATAATGCCTTTTCAGATCATGGTACATTTTGGTGCTACCCGAATGGACGGAGAGCTTTGATTGATGAGCTTCTGTTAACAGTTCTCTCTTGCAGCCCTGAGGTACATATGTCCCGCCTCGGAATAAGAGACCTTGTCCAGGTCATAATTCCCATTCTGGTATGACCTCTCCAGTCGACATCTTGGCCCATATTTCTACTACTTCTGGATCTGTCTGCTGCTCTTGTTCAATCTTGGAAACCATACTGGACTGTACCATCAGATTATACATGGTCCCACGATTTTTGATGTGCAAATTGAACTCTCAGATGGTCGTCCGCATTTCCCATTCTTTCTTAATCAAACTGGCCACAGTTGCATGTGAAATGTGACTAAGGGCATTTGCCACTTTGTTTGCCTCTGCCAGGGTGATATCACAGTACAAATTCATAGTCTTGCAGGTACTCCATCCATCTGCGTTGTCTCAAATTGAGCTCCTTTTTATCGAACAGATATTTTAAGCTCTTATGGTCTGAAAACACCTCAAATTTCTCACCATATAGATAGTGTCTCCAGCTTTTGAGAGTGAAGACCACTGCAACTAGTTCCAAATCATGAGTGGGATAGTTGCGTTCATGGATTTTTAGTTGCCTTGAACCATATGCCGCCACATGATGACTTTGAGTGAGAGAGCACCCAAGTCCTTCTTCTGAAGCATCACAATATACTTCATATCCCTTGCCTCTCTCCGGCAAAATAAGAATGGTAAAGGTGATAAGTTTCCATTTCAGATCCTGAAAGCTTCGATTGCACACATCAGACCATTCAAATTTGACTCCTTTCTGAGTTAGTCAGGTGAGTGGAGTCGCAATCTTGGAGAAGTCCATAATAAATTTCCGATAGCAGCCAGCCAGCCAGTCCCAGAAAGCTGCAGATTTTGGACACATTCTTCAGAGCTTTCCAGTCTCTAACCACTGCCACTTTAGCCGGGTCTACAGCTATTCCTCCTGCTGTTATGATGTGCCCCAAGAAGTTGACCCCAGATAGCCAGAACTCGCACTTGCTTGCTTTGGCATATAACTGACTCTTCTTCAGTGTGTCCAGGACTATCCTCAGATGCTTAGCATGCTTCTCCCGACTGGTGGAATAATCCAGAATATCGTCAACGAAGACAATTACGAACTTATCCAGATAAGGACGGAATATTCTGTTCATCAGATCCATGAACACGGCTGGTGCATTTGTGAAAGGCATGACCACATATTCGTACAGTCCATACCGAGTTTTGAAAGCCGTCTTTTCTATGTCCTCATCCCTGACACAGATTTGATGGTAGCTTGACATAAGATAGTCTTGGAGAAATGGCTGGAGCCTCTGAGTTGATCGAATAGATCATCAATTCTGGGTAGAGGGTACTTGTTCCTGACAGTCAGCTGATTCAACTTCCTGTATTCCACACACATCCGAAGAGTACCATATTTCTTCTTTACGAACAATACCGATGCTCCCCAGGATGAGGTGTTGTGCAGGATGAATCCTAGTCTGAGCAACTCATCAATTTGTTTCTTCAGCTCTGACATTTCTACAAGGGCCATCCGGTAATGAGGCAATGATATAGGGGAAGTACCAGGATAGAGCTTAATCTCGAAGTCAATCTCCCCCTTTTGGAGGCAAACCAGGGAGTTCTGTCAGAAATACCCTTGCGTAATATTTCACTACAGCAGGTAGTTCAGCCATTGCCCCCTTGTCTAATCTGATACCGTTCAGTACAAGATAGTTCATTTCTTCATGTAATCTCCTAGTCATAGGAATGCTCTGTCTGTTGGCATGTACTATAAACCATTTTCCCTCTGATGACTAGAATATCACTCTGTGAAGGTGATAGTCAATGCCGCCTGAAAGGTAGCCAGCCAGTCCATGCCAAATATGATGTCGTATTTTGTCATCTCTAGTACCAAATAGTTGAATTTAAATCTGAACTCAGTAAGTTCCGTATCCACGGAGGTGCAGATTAGACCCAGTGATGTGTCTCCAACAGGGGATACAATAGTGAGTCCAGTGGATAGTTGTTGTACTAAGATACCAGTAGCATATATAAAGGAGTGGGATGCTCCTGAATCAAATAACGCAAAAGCATAAGAACTACCAACTACTGCCATACCTTGAATCACCGAGTGATCCACCGTCTCTAGATGAGGAACTAAAGTGTATAGCCGTCCAGATCCTGCTGGAATGGGTGCCCGTCCTGTCTGGTTGTGTGCCCTGGATGCTTGGGACTACTAGCGGAGCTGGGGGACAAAAAGAACCCCTAGAGTAAGAAGGTCTGTTGTTCTGGGGACACTCCCTCTTGATATGGCCCTGCTGGCCACACTGATAACAGGCGATAACACCTCGAGGAGACTGAGAGACTGGTCCTGATGTGGAGTGTTGTCTGGGACGAAAACCACCAGCGGAAGCAGTGGAGGCTGAGGGTTTCCCAAAGTTGGGTCTGAATTTCTTGCAAGGGCGGAAAGAATTTCCCCCTCTCTGGCTTCGTTTGTTCTCCACAAATCTGGCTGTCTCCATCAGCTCTTGTTCGGCTATGCTGGCTCGACTGACCACCTCTGCCAAAGTAGCTGATTTGAAAATAATGACTTTGGCTCTGATGCTAGGTCGCATACCTCACTCAAATTTTTGGGCCTTCTTATATTCCGTGTCCTCCATGTATAGAGCATAGCATAATAGACTGAGGAATTCTTGATAGTACTCTACTACAGTCATGGGGCCCTGGACCAAGGCTATGAATGCCTGTGTCTGGCACTTTTTCTCCTCCTCTGGAAAGTAATGGTCCAAAAACATCCCAACGAAGTAGTCCCAAGTCATCTCTGTTCTATTCGCCGCTGGAGTCTGCGCTTTTTGATGTTCTATGACCTTCCACCATTTGCATGCATCGTCTACTAGTTGTGAGGTAGCCAGCAGTATTCGGTCCTAATCGTTGGTGATCTTAAGAAGCTTCAAGATCTTCGTGATATTCTCAATCCAATTCTCTATTCCTACGAGTCCCTCCTTCCCTTTGAAATAAGGGAGACGCTGCTGTTGGAAATCTCTGACCATTGTTCGGTCCTGGGATTCATTGGAAGTAGTGCCTCCGTCACCGTTCTGGTGTTGCTGTAGAATGGAGGTGACTACTGCCTACACTAGGCTCTACAGCTCGGGAGGTACCTCAGGAATATTCACAATGTCCTCTCCCTCTTTCTGATTCGAGTTTTGTCTGGTATTTCTTCTTCGTGGAGGCATTTTCCTAAGTCATCGAAACATTGGTTGACTTAGATTTCTCATAAGGACTTGTGTTCAAATACTTTGAAGTTACACTTGATCAAATAATCATAGGGAGGGGAAAGTTTTGTTTAGTTCTCCTATATATCTCTTTGTGTTCCTTACTTGGGGAAATTGCCTAAGTATCATATAGTGTTCCTTATTTAGGGAGAAATTTCCTAAGTATCACGTAGTGTTCCTTGTTCGGGGGAGGGACGACCTATTTCACTATATTTGATAAATCTACAATTTATAGTGATTGTCATTCCCTTGCTGTTGCTTTCCTCATCAAAGGTTGTTCTCAGATTGAATGCTTATAGTCTAATTCTCATCAAAGTAAATTAATCCGGCACCTTGTGCAGCAGACTCCGAGGAGACGGTTAGTTGGGATTTTTATCTGTCAGTGAGACATGATATCGTATTAATCTTACTTTGCGAGACTCAACACTTCCGGTTTCGCTCTGATACAAATGTAACGCCTTGCGCTTTTTCACTTGTATAAATCAGAGTATATTTTTTTTTTATAAGTGAGAGAACGGGCCCTTACGACGCGAGTCAAGTCTGAGATTCCAAAACCCAACCCTTGACTGGCCACCATTACATGTGCGTGGATTAAGTCTACTAAAATATTACACACGCTTATCTTATTGCTTGCGGAATAATTTGTATGAATAAGATGTTATTCATTCTCTTGACATCATTAGGCAAGGAAAGCCAATCACCATAAAATTCCAATAAAACTTAAAGATTATCAAACCATAGCAAATAAGTTCTAAGGTGTCCCAAATAGTCTAAATTATTATAACCCAAAATGTAAGTCCTCCGAGTACATCATTGAAATCAAAACTAAGCAATTTAAACTTAAATCTTCCCAAGCTTCTACGCTTGGCTCCATTCCGGTCCGACATCCTTTTCCTTATCATTTCCTGTTCCATCATCATAGGGTAGAAGTAGGGCTATATTTGTAAAACATCTTGTAAGTAATAAAACAATGCATGATGTCCATATCATAATCATGCTAACATAAGTGTCATGTCATGGGTGTCAATGCCAAATGAAATCTCACCTAATGTCCATACCCAGTCACATCTTAAATCAATCAATTGTTTCCTTGACCAATTATGTCCACAGTGTTTGAGGCGGCAACCACCAGGGCACTGTATGCCCATCCACAAATTAACCACGATTACTAATGGAGAGTGGACTCCTCCCTCTGCGCAGGATTTCGGGACTGACTACCCAAGAGCTCTTTGGCCCAATTACGCTGTACTTTTTTATCAATCGGACGCGGCCAAAAATCAACAGTTCATATAGCTTCTGTAACGCCCCGTCCCGCTACGGGCCCATTATCTCCGAAAAACTTCTGAAAGTTACAAAAGATAGTTATCGGGTACAAGAATAGCAGCATTTTTTTTTTTTTTTTGTGAAACGGGGTAACTGCTTCCCGTCCAACAACCCACAAGTTCAACATTAGAAAAAACACAATGAACCACAAATGTAACTGATCAACAGGTTATACAGTCATCCAAACAACATACGATTAAAACTATATAATTAAAGTTCTCAAACATCAAACAAAACGTAAACATAAGTTTTTGTCCTCTACTACTCCTCTCCTGGTACTTGCTCTAGGGGCTCGCCTGGTCCCTCCGCGATCGGGGCACGTGAAAGGTAAGGGATGAGCAAAACAGCCCAGCGAAAGAACATATCACATTTTAACAAGATAGATATAGATCACATATGAAATGGCAGTAAATATCACAAGTGAATAAAACGTCCATGTCTACCATACTCAACTAATATTTTAACCGATATTCCATTAACTAAATCCAAGAGATCATCCCCATAGCCCACATTAGGCCCTCCAACAAACCCCAATCTCCCTACCAGTATCATCGGGAGGCTAAAGAATGCACAACTGCCTCACCCACACGAGTCGTGTCGGAAACCACCTTGACCACGCCCGAGGGAACCAAATTCTAGGGCAAGCACCTCGACTGCCGGAACACAACGGGGAAACCCACATCCCCTATGGGGTTTCGACCGCCGGAGTGTAACGGGGAAGTCCTCCCAACCACCAATCTCATCTCATCATCATAAATGTATACACATGAACAAAACCCCCAATGCATGAACATAGCATCATGATCATGTATGACAACACAAACATGTCCTAACATAACATCAATATCAACGGCATGCATCCTCATGCGGTTAACGACACATAACAATGCTCAGGCTCATACTTCTATATCCAACATACGATTACATTTACATCTATGCATAAACACGCAATAATTCACAACATCTTCCAACTACCATGGTCACATCCATCATAATATCATATATGTGTTATGATTAATCACAAACATGTTTTCAACAACTTTCAAGCATCAATAATCATTCGTTCAATTAAATTTTCCATTAATCACATACAATTAACATGGGTGAACCCGAACGGATCCCTTGCCACATATTCATTTCAATAGTTCCCTTACTGAGTGGCTTAATAAACAAAAGGGTCCCATTCAGGTCACTCGATGTTCAATGATTATGGGTTAAGAATGCGAATGCATGCTAAAACAGTGATAAGTTCCCTCACCGCGTGTGTGGAGTCGAAAGTCCAAAGCGAGCAAGCGACTTGTTTGGTTTGAAAGGAGTTCAATCTGTAGAAAAAAGGAAGAACGGATAAGTAATCAAGACAAAACAGGTCAAGAAAAGAGGCCGGGAGAAAACGGGCCTAAAACTGGGCTGGGTCCAAAACGGGCCGGGTCTAAAAACGGACCAGGCTTGAAAAAGGGCCGGATCTGGAAACTGGACCGAGGTGGATTGGGCCGAAAACGTGGGCCTGCTAGACATGGACCGGACCAAGTCTGGGCCGGGCCGGGCCGGGTCTGGGCCTGGTAGGGCCAGACCAAGTCTGGGTTGAGTCGGGCCTTCGCCAGTGGGCCGAGTGGCTGGGCCGCCACTCCAGCCCAAGGGTCGGGTTGACTCGGCATCAAAATTCGACTGAGTCGACTCGGCACTTGGCCAAGCGACTCAGTAACTCGGCCAAGTCGGAGGGGAAGGGGAAAGAAAACCAGGAAAAAAACCAGGGAAAAGGGGGAAAAGGAAATCAAAGAAAAGCAGAGAGAAGGAGGAAGGAAGAAAGGAGAAAAAAAAAAAAACCCGAGAGAAATCCTAGAAAGGGAAAGGAGGAAAAGGGGAAGATCGAGAGAAATCCCAAAGGAAATTGAAGAAAAGGAGAAGAAGGAGAAAACAGGGAGAGAGAGAGAAGCTTACCGAGGATGCCGGGAGAAGAAGAAGAAAAGGGGGAATCGCCGTCGGCCGGGAGAGGGAGAAGAGAAGGGGGAACCGCCGTCGGCCGGGAGAGGGAGAAGAGAAGGGGGAACCGCCGTTGGTCGGGAGAGGAAGAAGAGAAGGGAGGCTACTGTTTTGGGGGTAAACGGCGGCACTGTAGCATGAGGGCTACAGTGTCGCGGAAAGGGGTTTAAAAGGGTTAGGGTTTAGGTTTTTTTTTTTTTTTTTAAGAGAAAGAAAAACTCGAAGGAATAATCCGAAAGATCCCGGGCGAGAAAACATGTGACTTTTGGTTAAATTTTCATGACAAAAATGCAATAATTATAAAATTACCAAAATGCCCTTCGAGTTTCGGAACTCGAAAACAAGTAAATTGGGCCCACCATAGCTCCCACACTCTCTTCACTGCTACCAAGGTCCCTAAAACAACTCAGGGATCCGAAAATCTCTTCAAAGAATTTAAGAAAAACGGGACGGGTCATTACAGCTTCAAATAAGCTAGTCTGAAGCCCAAGTCATGTCCGGACCGCTCAGAACTTGGCTTGTTGGTCATATGTGTTCCCTCCTATGCCATGCATGAGGTAATGTATGCAAGAATGCCATTTTAGTTAAAATACATAGTATCATTGAAAATCAACTCATAATCATATACAATATATTTAGCCAATGCATTCATCATAATTTGAATAAAATAACTGTCACATTAAACTCCATAGTGTTCTCAATGAGGTAGGAATCCTACCAAAGTCCGGTCTCCTATCCTTTCTTGTCTTGCAAGGATAACGCTAACGGTCGCGTGAGACAAATCGCAATCCCTTTGCGAACCTCTTTACCTCATCAAATTCAAACATACATATAAGTTTGATTTTCCATTTTAATTTCATCATCTCTATTTCCATCTAAGTTCCATGTTCACTGCTCAACGCATTTACGCATCATAATCTCTAAACCGTTTAAGAGCCACAATGGGGTTTGGTCTTACAACATGGATGAACCCTATTGTCCAATGTTTCCTTTAAATGTGTTCATGTTCCATAAGATAACCATCAATGGGGTTTCGTTATACAACATGGCCGAACCTCACTCTTTGGTTTTGACCCTCATTTTAATCCATGTGAGTCAATCATTCATTTCTTAATCTAATAATCCCAAGTTAGTCATTTAACCTTTAAACATACATAGGTCCATAAAATCATCCATGGGGTTCGGCCATACAACATGACCGAGCCTATTGTTCTTCCTTTTCATCTCCCTTCCATCGTACCAGATAGGCAGAGGCTCTGGAGGAAAATTCAGAGTAAAACCTTCTAATTCAGTCGACTGAGTCATGGGATTTAGTCTTCTGAAACACAACCAGATCCCATATGTGCTAGGCCAGTACACTTTCAGTCGATTGAAACACAACCAGATCCCATATGTGTTTGGCCAGTATACTTTCAATCAACTGAATCACAAGATTCAGTCGGCTGAAACACAACCAGATCCCATATGTACTTGGCCAGTATACTTTCAGTCGACTGAATCATAAGATTCAATCGGCAGAAACACAACTAGATCCCATTTGTGCTTGGACAATATACATTCAATCGACTAAATCATAAGATTCAGTTGACTGACTTTGAGTCAGATCCTTTGTGTGCTTGGCCAGTACACTTTCAGTCGACTGAAAGACAAGATTCAGTTGATTGACTTTGGGTCAAATCCCTTTGGATGGATTTCCAACTCCATGGCCTTATAATAATTTTGGCCATTCTTTCTAACCAATCATGGAACCCATGTGTTCGGCCAGACCTTCCTTCAATGAGTTGCTCCTCCTCTTTGGGTCTTCAATCTCCTTCTTTTCTTTTGGTCTTTCTATTCTTCCTTAGTTCTTCTTCTCCTTTCTTTGTTCTTCAAAGTGTTCAAGTGTATGGAGGTAGAGGTGGGAGAGTGAGAGGAGAGGAGTGGAGAGAAAATCCTTGTTCATAGGAGGAGGGGTTGGCCAAGGGATTTGGAATGCCCTTTGGTTTGGGTTTTTATATCAAAGCCTTAAACTCTTCCCTCCCTCTCATAATAGCTTGGTCTAACCAAGGAGGCCCTTGGTTTCCCAAGGGTGGCTTCATGGCTTTTGAGGTGAAGACCCTTGGATTCCCAAGTGTCTAAGTACAGCGTACTTAGACAAGATAACCCAACTTTTAATCTCCACCCTTGATTTTTCCTTGGATGAAATCCTAGCCTTCCATCTCATCCCTTCATCTTCCCAACTCAAGCAAAACTCTAATTCAAGACTTAAAAGTGGTTGACCAAGTCAACCCATGCCATGGTCGACCATGCATGTGGTGACTTGGTCACTACATGGCACATGGTCCCACTTTGGCCATGTCACTTGGTGTGTCACCTCCACTTGTATGCCACCTCAATTCTAGTTTCCACCTCACTCGATGACGTGACATCCTTGCTTAGTTGGCTTTTATGTGATGACATGAATGCCACATGGCAATGCCACATCACCCACATGCCACCTCACTTGATGAGGTGGACTTTAGCATTAAATGCACTAACTTATCCAATTTCAACTAACTTAACTAAATTTACCCAATTATTTTCAAACTTCCATATATCATTTTATTTCATTATTTTAATTCCATTATCCCCTCTTATTATGTAATTTATGTATGATGATCTAATTCATCAATCATTCTTAAATTAAGATCACTTGTGACCCATATCCTTGTCCATCTAATGTCCATTTCAAATTTTTAATTTCAAATTCAATTAAATTGCATTCCAAATGGGCCCATCCAATAAATTTATAAGCTAAGGAAAATCCAGGGTGTTACAGCTTTAGGTTTAAAAAATGTTTCCACCTTGAGTCTTTTGCTACCTTAGGATAGTAACGAGCAAGGAAAGCAGTTGAGAAGTCTTCGCATGTCATGAATTCATGGTGCCAGACCTGGTTTCTGGTCTCCCACCATTTATATTCATTTCTTTCCAATTGGTAGGTGGCTAAAGTCACCTTTAAGTCATCAGAAATGGCTAGGGTATTAAACATCCTACCCACCTGAGTGATCCAATTATCAGCTACCGTTGGATTCTCAACTCCTGAAAAGCTTGGAGGATTTAACCTCCTAAATTCCTTTAATGTTGTAGTGGCTCTCTCCTCCTAGGTCCTGGTCGGAGGTCATCGCATGTCCTCGGCTTTCCTCTGGAATGCCTCCATAACAGCCTCATATGGTATGTCTTGATTGGCTCGGGGTTGAGGACATGTCCTCTTTCCTAGGCCCTAGCATTTCCGGATGGTTCTAACATTTTCTTGTCATTCACATCGTAAATATCACATAATATTTCAAAAGGCTTTTATCAAGATTGTGTGAACACATACATAACCATAGTAAATATAATATTCACATTCCATTACATAACTTATTTATCTTACAAAAGGTGGAATTCACCTCCATACAATACAACACAATATATACATATTCACATATATATAACTTTTTCTTTCACTCCCTTCCCAACTAGTGTTTCGCTAATCATCCATGGATGATTTTGCATCATAGTTGGTATCTATACCATTAGGGCACCGATCTTCCAAATGATCATCTCCCCCACAACTCCTGAAATATATTTCATCTCTACCCCTAGATATGGACAGTTTCTTCAGTATGTCAATGACGTCCACACATCGAGCAAATGGAGTAAGGATAGTCATTTATGGAATGTCTTCATTGGTGGCATGAAGCACAAAGGGGTTGTCTCACTAAATAGACTAACTGAAACAATAGTGATGTGGTATGGTGACAGGAGAGGTTGTTCTATTAAGGATGATATTTCTATGATTCACCTTGATATTGACTCCTTTTGCTTGCAAGAATTACTGATAGATGAATCCAAAGTTATAGGGTTTTCTTGGGTACCCTACTCTCCTACTCAACCGCTTGACATATCTGTCCAAAACAATTCCAATAGAACATTAGACGGTAATGTCAACACAAAACAATAGGATTTTATTCCAATCCAAATATTCTATCATAGACTCTAAACATGTATTTACCTTTCACAGTCTGAGAGCTTCAATGAAAGCTCTGACCCCAAGCTGTCACGCCCTGACCGGATTGTGGGTCCGAAACGTGACTAATTTTTTTTTTTTTTATAATAACCTCAAAACAATCAACACCATAACCGTGTTGGATCCTCAAGATAAACATTTAAGCCAATAACAATAAAATGTCACACGTGGACTCGAACATGTACTATATTTACCCATATACCAACACATATCATACAAACAAATATTTCCATATAAAATGAGAAATTACAACTTCGTCCATTAAATACTTTAATGAAAATCATATAAAATGAAACTCATAAATAATGAAAACCATAAGTAATGGAAACTATATGAGTGATGGAAACATTAAAGTAATGAAAAAAATGAAAGTTGGAAACACAAGGTTCAGTGGAAGAGAGGCATGGCTTAAAACAATGAATGGTAAGTAAAACAAATAATTCCAACAAGGTTATATGAAAGTAGGAATATTTGAGAAGGGCAAAGTGTGCATGTGTATTATTTAACTTGAGGCTTCAACAAAGAAGTGGAGGCTAATCCATTAAATAAATGGTTTGAAATAATTTTAGAATAGAAAATGACCAAGTAGAAGGACTTTGTCCAACATAATCTTGATTCATTAGAAGAGACTACATAAAGTCCTTTGAAGTTTAGATAGATAAGGGGCTATATTTAGTGGAGAGAATAAATTAACTAAATAAATTGGTACCAACTGTCTATAGTAATTTAATAGTAACATGAAGTAACAAAAACACAGAAGGGATGAAACCATATGTATACTTAGGAATCAAATCGAAACTGCATGTAATAGGATAATTAAAATATTACTTTTAAAAATAGTCGAATGTTAAAAGAGAAATTTTAATTTAATTAAGTATTGTCATGCCCCGACCCGATTTTGAGCCCGAAGCGTGATTAATTTTTTTTTTAATAACCTCAAAATACTTAACACCCTAACTGGGCCAGATCCTCAAGATAAATATTTAAGCTCATAACAATAAAATGCCACACGTGTTCTTCACACGTGGACTCAATCATGTACCATATTTACCCATATACAAACACATATCAGACAAACAAATATTTCCATAATACCATCAGAGTTACAAACGAAAAGATAGTAGTTTAATACATGCTTAGATTAAAGTACCATAGGCGGTACTGAAATAACAAAGCATCTTCATCCAAAAATAGATATAATTAACGTATTTTCCATCATCGGGAAATACAATTATCAGCAAAGGCTACCTCATCCTAAGGCAGCAGTGGAGGTTCCTCCTCCTCATGTGCTAAACCTGAAATATGAGGGATGTGAGCTTCTTAGCGCTGTGAAGAGAACTCAACTAGCATTTTAACATAATATCACAGGTTAGATAATGCAGTCAAACTTTGTAAATATCATAATAAGAATAATGGTCTACTCTATCATTAATATCATAAATCATCTTACTTAAATCACAAATGGTCTCATATACCATACTTACCAACTCACCATAAATGGTCTCATATACCATATTTCCAAAATTACCACCATTGCCACATCACTACAACTATCGTACACATGAAGCACTACTCTGCCTTCCCAAATGCATTAAGTCCCTACACGGTCAAAATGCAGTATCGTGCAAGAGCTTAACTGACTCAACAGTCTGACCTCAACGGCCAATAACAGTCTCATAGCTAAACATGTGATAGAGTATAACTGACCCAATGGTCTGATCTCATTGGCCAAAAATAGCCTAATGGCTAAATGTGTGATGGCAGCACCAATAACCAAATTCTTACCATAAAATTGACGTTCTCACATTGGAGCACATCAATCTCAACTAGCATAAATACTGTTATAGCCCCGGCTTGACAGTCACCTGTTTGTCAAATTCGTGACTTAGGTAAAGCAATGCCTTGAAAAGAGAAGCTCAAGACTCAAGATCTCAAGCATTGGTTGAAGTGTGAAGACTCAACGGATCAACGTGTATGAGAATCACTTATGGTATGTGACCATAGATGACCTTAGGTGGTACCCAAACCTTAGATGGATCAAGCTTAGACTTAGGGATCATATCTGGATAATTAATGAAGCCTAACATGTGTTTGACAATGAATTAGAACCCAACATGGAAATATGAATTCACTGTCAGGATGACACATCGTGTAGGGCGATTAATCGCCAAGGACAACATACGAGCAATCGTGGTCTTGCGATATGTCGTGTGGAATGTTGGGGGTTCTGGTTGAACATGACTGTCAAACTTATGTGGTCTCAGGACGATACAACCGGGTGCCCCGATCAATCGTCTGGAACCTTAACGAATCAATCGTATGGACGATGTATCGGTGAGATAAGACATACGCTGGACTTAAACAAAGCCTGGAAAAACTTGGTATCACACGATCAATCATATGGGTGATGTATCGCTAAGGAATCCCCCACTTTTCAAAGTCCTACCTCTCCTAGATTTCGATTCAAGTCCATGGCAAAGAGACCAGAAAGTGAAATTTTCCTCCCATAAGACCTGGACCAGTTCTGATCAGGGAGCCTACCACACCTGTCCAACCTCAAGTGAATGAGGTAGTGGGAAAAGGAAAGGTGATTAGAAAAGTCCTCAAGAAGTTTCCAGTATTGAGGAAGAGGATGTACGGGTACCTCCCATTGTGGGAGAAGGAAATGGTGTAGGAAGAGAATAAGAACTTAAGAGAAATAAGGGAGGTGAAGAAGGTGAAGAAGATGATGAAGATGAAGAAAAAGAAGATAATGAGGGAGAAGGATCCCAAGCTATGCTAAAGAGCCTGAGGAAATAGAAGAAGAAATAGAAGAAGAAGAGGATTATGATGCTCCTATCCACTTGCCTCTCACACCATATCCTTCCTTCGCAGAGCTCAATATCGAGAGGACAGCTGATCCGATAATATTTGAAAAAGTCGGAGTTGTCAAGCACATAAAGAACGGTGGATGGGAGAATCTCGTCATGTGGGGTGGGAAACTTCATCCCCGCATGGCCAAAAGAATGTTTTACTTCCAAAACTTCGAGCCTATTGCGGTTGGTCCTCCATTGGTTGCCAAATTTTTTGGAACTCCAATTGTCAAGAATGGATACATGCCTGTTGTCCATGAAAATTTTGAAATAAGGGAGAAGGATAAGCAAAAGTATGTGAGAAAATTCTGTGGCAAAAGGAAGAGAGCGGGGGAAGAAGATCTGGCTTATGAAAATCGACATGTTCCCAAAGTACAGATTACTACACTTGTTCTTCTGCTCGAATGTCTACCCAAGACATGGAAATCGAGGAGATTTGAACCAATTTATGTTGTTCCATAAATATGCAGTGGTAACTGGGAATAGATTCTTCTGGCCACACCCATGTGCAAGACAACTGCTAGTGTAATACCCCGTGTTTGTGTAAGCATTGATTGGAGAGAAAAAGTAGCCAGATTGGGCACTACTTATCCAATATTGCTTATGAGGAAAGTTGTTTTGTAGGATATAAGTTGGAAGCTCTCCTCCTTCTAGCACAAGGACTTTTGGGAGCAACAGTGGATTGACTTGCCAAAGCAAAGCCGTACGAGCTTGTGTGTATGGGCCCAAAGTAGACAATATTGTGCTAACGGGACGGGTCGTTACAGCTGCCTCATGTATAGGATAGCATTGCATCTTGGAGTGAGACCCTCCAAGGGAGATTTTCCCAAGTGTATCAGGCCAATGGATGAGACTGTAGTTCGGAAGTCCCTGGGAAAGGCCTTGTATGATCAAATACTTGGTGCGGGACCATCTCTGTCAGCCACTCAGGCCTCCTTATCCTTCACTTTCGTCCCAGACATGCAAGATACAGTAGAAGAGGAAGAGCAAGAACCAGAGTTCGACCCAACCAGTTGGAGGTTCTTTGAGGATCGCCTTCAAGCTCTTGGAGATAGGAAATTTGCAAGGCACAGTGCCTTGGAAGCCAGATTGGAAGCTAAGTTTGATGCCTTGGTGAGCTATGTGAAGGAATCCATCCAGAGCTTCATCTCCTCCATTCATGCAGCAAGGATAACACTGATCCTCATCGCTCATCCTCTGCTCTAGATGACACGTCTTAGGATAGTTTTTCTTATGTTGTTTTGAAAAACTTTACTTTTTTGGCATGTAATTATTACAACCCTCTTATTGCATGGAATGACAATGGTTTGTTTATCAATGCAATGGTTTTTTAATGCCATGTTTATCTCCATCTCTCTCCGTGTTATTTGATGCCATGGTTATTTCTTATATTTGTTCATGTGTATTGAATGGCTGGATTTTCAATATGGATGCATGAATGTATTAGTGTTTTGAATGGCATGTGTGTTTGGCTATGAAGTTTGGGGAAGCTAATGATTATGTGAAGAAATTGCAAGCTTGATTTAGCTTGGGAAGCTTGGTGTATGGGGGAGATTTAATTTGAGTTTGGGATTTCAAACTCAAAAGATAGGGGAAGAAAAGTTGAAGTCATAGCTTGGAAAGCTTGGCATAGAGCTTGAGCTATGGGGTAATTTTGTTGACTTGAAAATCATGAAGTATGGAGGAGTCTATATGTTTAATTCATGGATACTTGTTTATGTTTGAACTAACCCCACTAATGATCTGCTACAACTTTGTAGTTTACCTGTGTGTTTACAGGTTTTGAAGATAGAGCAAGCTACGCAAGAATATGAAGCTAAGCCATGTCTATGTGTCATTTGATATGCGTTGTGTTAGTGCCCCAGCTTATAGAGTCACCTGTTTTTCAATTCCATGACTTAGGTGAAGCAATGCCTTGAAGAGTTGAAACTCAAGACACAAGACACAAGTGTTGATTGAAGCATGAAAGATTCGAAGAGTCAATAGTGTATGGCAATCACAAAAGGTAATTGACCATAGATGACCACTAAGTGCAACCCAAAACCTTAGGTGGACTATTCCTAGGCTTAGACATCATATCTGGATAACTAAGCTAGCCTAAAAATGTGTTTGAGACCAAGTGGACCCCAACTTGGAAATATGAATTTGTTCTCATGGATGACACATCGTGTCGGCGACCTATCACCATATGACAGGAAGGCTAATTGCGGTCATACGACCAACTGTCTGGAAAGTCAAGGGTTCTGGATGAAATGGACTGTCAAATACATCAGGTCTGAAGACGATACATTCGTGTTCACGATGTATTGCTGGGACACGGCCAATCCTATCGTGTATACAATGACCTTAGGCTTAGACAAATTCAGATTGTCTATTAGTGCCCCGGCTAGGCCGAGTTCCTATTTGTCAATTCCATAACTCGGGAATAAGCACTTACCTAGAAGCTTGAAGACACAAAGATGATCAAGAGTGAAGATCATGCTCCACTAGGCTCAAACCTCGTCGTTATGGCAATCACAAAACTGGTATTTGGCCATAGATGATGTTAGGTGGAACCCATACCTGAGAGAGAACTATCCCTAGGCTTAGTTGCTTTTGTTGGTAATGGACATAAAAAGCCTAGGAAGGAAGATGGACAGTGAATTAGAAGTGAACTTGGAAATATGAATTAAGTTCATTGTCAGCTCGATCAGTCTATATCACCATCCCCTCTGTGGAGACAGGATTGCCCATTGTGGTCAAGGACTGGTCGGCTAGATTGGCAGAGATTTTGGAACATAGAACTTTCATTTTGGGAAAGCCTCTGACCAAGAGTCTCGTATGCACCGTCCCCTCGCTGATGAATTTAAACGACCCCTCATGGTCGACGACTCGTTGGTAAAACACTTGTGAGTTCTGGACTGTGAACTCATGTGGGCTCTCGAAGAAATAGATATCTCAGTATATAAAGACCGATCGAGAGTACCAGAACAGACTCCTCGGTAAAGGGCAATAGATCGTTCCGGGTAAGACATGTTTCTATACTTGAAACTACTGTCAGCATGGTTTTGCCCCAGACCGAGCCTCTCGTATGGACCGACCTCTCGGTGCCATGACTGTCGACCCATCAGCGACACCGATGTGTCAACTGGGAAGTAATTATACCGTTGGGAGTGCATTTAATGCGCAATGGTCGAGTGGTAGAACTGTAATAAATATGAACACCGACCCATCGGTGCCATTGACTTGTCGGTATTGGATAGTTTGAAAGACCGTTAAGACTCCTCTATAAATATGAGTGTTGTGTGATCGTTTTACTATCTTCCTTGAACTAAAAAGAGTCACACACTCTAAAGAGCGATCAACACTCTTGTACTGAGAATCATAAACAACCAATCTACTGATTGAGTCTGAAAGTGAGAAAGAGAGGAGGAGAGAAAAGACATAAACAAGGAAACCTGTGGTAAAACAATTTTCCTTGTCACCCTAAAATTTTGATTGCTTTACGACGGCTAGAAGGAGGAGCATCAGCACACATTGGGTGGGATCTTCAAGAAGCACACATAAGCAAGAAAGAGCTTCAAGGCAATTTCTTCTTGGTTTTAATTTTATTTTTAAAACTTGTCCCGAAGTCGATTAAGGAGGATTTGCTCTGGAACCACTATAAAAAAAACTCTAAAGCATCGTGTATGGCACAATGGTTGGTGAAATTCTCAGCCGATTGAGTGAGGTGGAATTCCTAATTTAAATGTGAGGGCGTAAGTCTCTACTTAGTGAATTTGTGGATAGCTCAAGGTTGAGAGAGTCCTAACAGTGGATGTAGGTTGGCAAACCGAAACACTATATATCTTGTATCCTTGTGCTTCTGGTGTTAGAGTTATTTTCTTGTGTTTATTATTTAATCACATTTGCTAACACACACTCACTTGATTGTTATATCCGTTGCGCATCAACTAATCAATCAAGTAATTTTAAAAATGACCAACGATTTTAGATTGACCTATTCCCCCCCCCCCCCCCCCTTTCCTCTTGGGTCAATCGTGTTGTTTTATCTCCCAATGAAGGGACTTTCAATTGGTATCAGAGCCTAGTACTCTTTATAAGGATTTAATCATCTGAGTTGATCCAAGCTAGAACATCATGGGAGACAGTCATGTAATATCCAACCCCCTTACTTCGATGGAATAAACTATGCCTCATGAAGGCTAAAATGAGAAGTTTCTTTGTTTTCATAGATTCATCAGTATGTGATATTGTAAAGACTGGATGGCAGGAACCCATGAAAGAGAAGATGACAGCAACCACCACAACCATGTTGATGACACCAAAACCCTTTGCATCTTGGACTCCTACTGAGAAAGATGCTCAAGCAACTGATGGCAAAGCTATGAATACCCTTAACTGTGCAGTATTTGATAGCGAGTACATGCGAATAATGACCTTTAAAACTGCAAAGGAGGCATGGGATGTTCTTGAAAGAACTCATGAAAGCACCTCAATAGTTAAGAGGTCCAAACTTCAGATCCTCCAAAACCAATTTGATATGGTTAAAATGAGGGAGGATGAAGTTTTCATGGATTTCTATTCCAAGATAAGCGACATTGTAAACCAAATTTACGCTTTAGGTGAAGGGATATCTGAGGATAAGATATGTACCAAAATTGTCCAGAATGTTGTAAAAAGATTCAAGCCCAAAGTAGTAGCCATGGAGGACAACCGGGATGTCTCCTTAAGGAATATTGATGATTTGATTGGTATATTACAAACCTATGAACTACACTTTGAACAACCAAAGGATAAATCCATTGCCTTGAAATATTTCTTAAAACAAAAGAAAACAAAAGAAAAAGAATTTTTTCGGAATATGATCTCTCAAGTGATGAAATGGCAATGTTTGCCAAAAAGTTCTATAAAAACTTTGTTAAAAGAAATAACATAAGAAGAATGGATAAGGGTGAAACAAGTAAAAGATACCCAAGAAGGCAAGAAGAAAACAGAGGAAAAGGGATTGAGAGAAAGGTGACCAAGGAGCAGACCTGTTTCAATTGTAGGGGGAGAGGACACTTCATGAATGAATGTCCCTCAGATAAAATAAAGAAGGCTATAAATGTGGGTATAACACATGTGGAAACTTCTGAATCAGAGAACGATTCAAATGAAGAGACCCAACAAAAAATTGTTATATCAAAGGGTCTCATAGCCTCGATCATTGGAGATCACGAAAATCCTACAATTGTAACGAACGTAGATGAAAGTGAAGATGAAGAAAATCTTCAAGCCTCCTACAGTGCCTCGTTCCTTGAGAGTGAGAGGTTAGCCAAGAAACTAAACAAAGTTGAAAATGAAAACCTGAACCTTTCTAATCAAATGGAAGATTTAAAAAATGAACAATCTCAATTAACCTCTAAGCTGGAACTCTCTGAAAATGAAAACTCAAAGCTAAAAGAGAGTAATAAAATTCTTCAAGAAGAAATAAGTATACATTGCAAGGATGTAGAGAATCTGTGGCATCACAATGAACTTCTTGAAGAGGATGTTAAAAAATTGTCTTTGGAAGTTAAAGAATTAAAAACTCACAAAGGAAAATTCCAAGATAGGTTTACCCATGGAGAAGAAAGATTTAAAAGACTCCTACGTTCGGGTAAACAACATGGTGATAGGTCTGGTCTTGGTGCCTCATCCACCAAAGAACCTATGGACCATGGGGTGTTTAGAAAAACAAGTATCTCTCACCCTTCAACAGGAAAGTATCATTTCTATTACAAGATGGGGAATTTCAAAAGAAATTGCTACCATTGGAAGAGATACTTGGTAAGGAAAGTACAAAGGCACAATCATGTAAAACCTATGCCTAAAAGACATCCACCAACACCTAACCTTAAAAGAAATCTAAGGAAGGTAGACACAAGGCACGACTCTTTGTTAAGACAGATGAATCATGCCTTAAGAGAGTTCAATGAATCCCAAGGTTGGTCAACAAAGGTACTATCGTAGGAGTGTGTATGCAACACCAAATGCCACAATCTTTGTACCTAGGAGATAGACCATTGATCATATTTTGTTTTCGTTTAAGATTCACTTCCATATCTTAGACCACTACAAATGGACTCACAGGAGACCATGTGAGTTCACATAGCAAAAATATTATAAATAAGGAGAGAGAAATTGGCTAACTACAAGTCTAGAATGTACTCTTCCTGGCTATAGTACAGATTCTACATGGAAAGCCATATATTCCATTCAAAATATCTTAAACTTTATTTGTCTCGGAATGTGAATTTTGATTGTGTGCATGTTTATTAACTTGATGAATTGTGTTTGGAATATCTATGCATTGGAATGAATCTATTTATACCATGCTTAGAATAGGATTTCATCAAGTTGCACAAATCAAGGATGATTGCTCTGCAATCTGAACCTCTCGGTGTAATTGACATGTTGGTGAATAGACTGGTCGGTATGACAAACATGTCGATATGTGCTAAATCGAGCACTGTTGAAAAAGGAGGAAATGTAGAAATGGCAGACCTGTCGATGGAACCGACATCTCGGTAAGACAAAAAGTTTAAATTAAAAAGAGACCTTTTCTGCGAAAGGGACAATCCATTCAAAATTGTCATCTCCCTTCCCGCGAAGGTCTAGTGGTCCCTCTTTCTCCTCACGTACCCTAGACCAGTAGAGAGGACCTCTTGGAGTTATTTTCCACCGAAAAACCATAGGGTTTCCATTCTTCAAGTCTCTAGAAGCCTAAAAATCACAGTTTTTGTGATTTTCAAAATCAAGTTAGGCTCAGTCTTCGTCTCATCCATCTTCGAGCCCTTGTTTGAGGATTTCCTTTAGGAAAAACCATGCCTAGAAAGATGGCATCTCAGACACGTCCTAAGCACTCTGTAAAACAAGGAGAAACCAGTCGTGCAAATCGATGGACCAAACGAACCAAAAGATCAACCTCTCGGCTTTGCCAGGTCGAGCTTCGAAAATCCTACATTTATTCAGGATCGACAAAAAACCCAACCAGAGGTGGAAGAAGATCCCATCGTTGACAAATGTGTCATCTTCGTCGAAGAATGACGAGAATAAGTGAGAGAAAAAGCAGAAGAGGAGAATGGTCCTCGAACTGGTAATGAAGACCATGTTGACATTCTTAATGACACCAGTGAGGATGAAAGTCATCGGTCCGAGGATTTTTGGAGAGACTATGAGGAAGAAGAAAAATACAAATATCCTTCTCAAGTGAATGTCAATCTGGGCAATAAGGTCTTCAGACTTGAAAGAATAATAGACTATCTTGAAAGAACTCTGGATAGTATGAGGTTGACACTCCAGGATCTAGTCACTGCTACCTCCCTCTCTAACAGAGTTCCATATTCTCCATCTCCTTCTCCTCCAGCACCTCCTCAAGATGGCCCTGCTTAGGATAGTTCTTTAATTATTTTTTTTCAAAAACTGTACTTTTGGTATTTTGTCTAAGCATCCATGATGCCTCCTTCTCAAAACTATATGTACTCAATGTACATTTTGTTATCAATGGAATGATATGGTAGAATTTTGTGTGATGTGTGTATTGCTGTATTTGAACGCCTTATATCTCTTTCTATGATTAACATGGTCTCTGTTAAATAGACTAACATGCAGGTTTGAATGAGTTGGCTTTGTTTTGGCATGTTGAGATAGGGATCGGGCTGTGATGCTACACACATCCTTGGAGTTTGGGGGAGCAAAAAATATTTGTTGTTTAGCAATTGTCACTAGTCATGGTAGTGTAAGAAGGAAGGTTGATGCCAACTTGAAAGAAAGCCTAGAGAAAAATGAACTTAGAGACAACTAAGTTTATGAGGAGATGAGTCGAAGAAAACTAGAAAAATAGCTTGGAGAATGGGGGAGAAGACTCCAGAAAGGAAGCTAAGCAAGTTAGCATGACCCCACTAGGAGAACACCTTAAGACAACACAGATCTTAAAGGGAAGGAAGGAGAAAAACAGTAATGCATGAGGTATGCATTGGTTTGTAGGGAAGAATTTCTTAAGTTGTAAGAAAAACTCATGGAAGCACTAACTGCAAGAACCATGGGGGAGTGCTTGAACTTGATATCTGCCTACTAATCTTGTCAATTATATGAAAAAAATGGGGGAGAAATTGATAGAATCTATAAGACATCAAAACCAATTTTAGGGAGTAATTGGTGAAGCCGAAGTGCTTGGGCCTCTAGAAAGAGAAAGCTTAATGGGGAAGAAGATGAAGAAGCCAATGGACATAGGGTGAATATCTGTGCTTGAAGTTTCGGATATCAACCTCAAGAAGATTGGGGGAGAAAATCTTCTCAAACTGGGTAGTGTTGGTTGCTAACAAATCATTGGCGTATGGGGGAGAAAGATGACTAATCTTGTTTTGACCATGGATGTTTATGTTTTGGACTAACCTACCTAATGGTTTTCTAATGTTGCTTACTTTTGTGGTTGAACAACAAAATATAAAAATAAGCAAGCTGAACAAGAATATGCAAAGATCATAGTCTTATTTTTCCATTTGAATATGTACATGTGATGTAATATTTTTGTATTCAAATGTGTTGTAATAAGGGTGGGCTTGTAATTGGGTTAGCTTCTAGGTTTTGTCAAGAAATTGATAAATGGGGAGATTGTTAGTGCCCCAGCTTGGTTGTGTCCTTGTTTGTCAATTCTACGAATTGGGAAGAAGCAGTTGCCTAGAAGCTTTAAGACTCAAAGATGATCAAGAGTGAAGATCATGATCCACCAGGTTCAAAGTTCGTCGTTATGGCAATCACAAAAGTAATATTTGGCCATAGATGACTTTAGGTGGAACCTACACCTGAGAGAGATCTATCCCTAGGCTTAGTTGCATATGTTGGTAATGGACATAACAAGCCTAGAGAGGAAGTTGGACAGTGAATTAGAAGTGAACTTGGAAATATGAATTAAGTTCACTGTCAGTTCGACCAGTCCATCTCACCGACCCATCGGTGGAGACAGGATCAACCTATCGTGGTCAAGGATTGGTCGGCCAAATTGACAGAGGTTTTGGAACATAGAACTGTTATTCTGGGAATGCCTCTGAACGAGAGTCTCGTATGCACGGACCCCTCGCAGACGAAGTTAAACGACCCCTCGTGGTCGACGAATCGTCGGTAAAAGACTTGTGAGTTCTGGACCGTGAACTCAAGTGGGCTCTCGAAGAAACAGACATTTCGTTATATGAAGATCGATCGAGAATAACAGGACTGACCCCTCGGTAATGGGCGTCGTTCTGGGTAAGAGAAGTTTCTAGACTTGAAACTATTGTCAGCATGGTTTTACCTCAAACCGAGCCTCTCATATGTACCGACCTTTCGGTGCCATGATTGTCGACCCATCGGCGATGCCGACCTGTTCACCGGGAAGCAATTATACCGTTGGGAGTGCATTTATTGAGCGACAGTTGGGTGGTAGAACGGTAATAAATATGAACACCGATCCATAGGTGCCACCGACCTGTCCGTACTGGAAAGTTTGAAAGACCGTTAAGACTCCTCTATAAATATGAGTGTTGTGTGATCGTTTTCCTATCTTTCTTTAACTGAAAAGAGTCACATACTCGAAGGAATGATCAACACTCTTGTACTAAGAATCATAAACAATGAATCTATTCATTGAGTTTGTAAGTGAGAAAGAGAGGCTGAAATAAAAATCATAAACAACTAATCTATTGATTGAGTTTGAAAGTGAAAAATAGAGGAGGAGAGAAAAGACATAAACTAGGAAACCTGTGGTAAAACCAGTTTCCTTGTCACCCTGAGATTGTGATTGCTTTACGACGGCTAAAAAGAGGATCGTCAGCACACATTGGGTGGGATCTTCAAGAAGCACACATCAATAAGAAATAACTTCAAGGCAAGTCCTTCTTGTTTTAGTTTTGTTTTTAAAACCTTTGTCTTGAAAGTGGATTACGAAGGATTTGCTCCGGAACCACTATAAAAAACTCTAGAGTGTCGTCTCTGGCACAGTGGTGGGTGGAATTCCTAGCTGATTGAGTGAGGTGAAATTCCTACTCTAATTGTGAGGGTGTAAGTCCCCACTTAGTGAATTTAGGGATAGCTTAAGTTGAGCGAGTCCTAACAGTGGATGTAGGTTAGCGAACCGAACCATTATGCATGTTGTGTCCTTGTGCTTGTGGTGTTAGAGTTGTTTTCTTGTGTTGATTATTTAATCACATTTTCTAACACACACATCCTCTGCGCATCAACTAATCAATCAAGTAATTTTAAAAGGGACCAAGGATTTTATGTTGACCTATTCACCACGTCCTCTAGGTCAATCGTGTTGTTCTACCTCCCAATGAAGAAACTTTCACTATCATTCACAGTCAAGACTCGGATAACCAATCGTACAGACGATCCCTCGTTTGGGTACAAGGCCGACCAATTGCCCTCAAGATCAATCGCGTGGAGCCTAGGTCAGATACCCACTAAAAATACAGTTAAACTCAGGACGATGCTTTCCTCTGGCAGCAACCCTTCGTGTGGTATAACACGATTAGTCGGGCGCACAGCCCATTGTTGAGACAGGGCAATAATACATCAGGCATACGACCAATCGCCCTAGGCCTAGATGGGACTTGACACTGGAAAATATATTCAGTCCTAGGCTGATGCTTTCGCCAACCCACGATCTGTAGCCAAAAACACGGACAACCAATCGTGTTGCACGATCTATCGTGAGGTTACCGTTACTATGCATTTCATGCTCAACGGTCGAGTTGGTGAACATGATTTCATACACGGATGATCGATCTCCTGTACACGATCGATCGTGTGTCTCAGCCTTGCAATGTTTCTTATGTTGCCTATAAATACAACACTGTTTTGGGAGTCCTAACCACTACGAGAGAGAGCATTTATTTAGGAAAATCTCATACCATAACTCCTAAGAATCAAAGGTAAAACATCTAGGCTTATTCTCCCTTGGATTTTCATAAGAAAATCATTCAAGTATCCAATTCATAGTGATTGAGATTGAGAGAGAATGATTAAGCCTCCTCTAGGATAGAGATTGAGTTCCCAATCTTCTAGAGAGTCTCCCAAGGATTGTGTTTGCTCTACACGGCGGATCATCGAGATTGTTCGAGCTCACATTGGGACTGATTCAGGGAGCACATCTTCAGTTGCAAAAGATCTTCAAAGTCAAGTGCTTCGTAGTTTTAAATTTTTACTTTAAAAATCATTTGTTAAATGTGAGTGGATTAAAGAGAGATTTTTTCTCTTGAACTCCATAAAAAATAGTGGGATAGGAATTGGGTGAAGTCCCAATCAATTGGATAGGTGGAAGTCCTATTCTATTTTGTTGGTGTAATTCAAACGCTTAGTGAATTGGAGATAGCTCAAGGTTGAGCAAGTCTCTTCAGTGGATGTAGGTTGGCTAACCGAACCACTATAAATCGTGTGCATTGTCTCTTGTTTGTCTGATTGGTTACCTTGCACACTTTGAATTCACATGTAACACCCCGCCCTTTTTAACTCGAAATTAGAGTCTACTTTTTAAAAAAAAAAATAATAAACAAGTGATAAGAGTGGAGTGTCACGACTCGAATTAAGTCCGGACTTCTAAGTCCAACCCTTAACTGGCCAAACCTATGTGTGCATGGACTAAGTCCATGAGAATGGTTCACACATAGTGCTTTATAATTCTAGCGGCATATTATTACTTAATCTAACTGCGGATTATAATAGAACCTAAGACTACTCCATTTTAGCTAGCAAAGTATATAGTCATAACTCCAAGATTACCTTAACTAAACATTCAAACCATCCAAACCAAAGCAAATATTACTAAGTTATTACATGCCGACATCTAACTAACAAATTACATGTCCATGTAAACTTAACAAAATATCCATAAATAAATAAAAAATGCATTCAGATATCCAAGCTCCTATGCTTGGTTTCCTTCGCGATCCTCGACCTTTCCCTTTCCTGTGTCATCCACTAAGGGTAGAAATAGGGCGGTAGAACAACGAGCCCAGTCGGTGTTCCGATTAGGGCTACAACAAGGTTAGTATAAAACATGCATATAACATAATAATACATGATCATCAAAAACTTACAAAAACAATGCTATGTATGTATGCAAATGTAATGAGTCCCACCCATCACAAGTATACATAGCCTCTTCTTGATGGGATTCTCATCATCAAGGTACCTCCACATAGGTTGTTGGAACGCCCTGATAGAGTGTGGACCCTCCAGTTTCCTCTTGATGGGATTGTCATCATCAAGGTACCACCACATAGGTTTTTCGGTCGCCCCGACGGAGTGACGGAGTGTGGACCCTCTGGTTACATAACCATCACCCCATGCCATGCATGAGATGTCAATGAATACATGCCATTTGTAAATAAAACTTAGCATTCAAATCCTCTTTGAAACATAATAATTTAACCCATATCTCATAAAAATCAAGATAAGAACAGAAAGTATAAACTGTGGTTACAAAGAGGTAGGAAACCTACACAAAAGGTCACTTAAAATGTCCGCTCTTCTTAAACCGTCACCCGTTCACGATTGCGCACCTTTCAAGAAGTCCCGTTACCTTGTTACATGTCAATAAGTCAAACACATATCTCATTTGGTTTCTAATTAAGTCTAAGACCAAACACACCACTTTGTGGGGTTCGGCCATACTACATGGCCGAACCTCACTATCTTAAATTTAATCCCTCCTTCAAATCCATTAATCTCATTGCCTTGACAGCAAACATTTATAATAACCTAGATCCATAAACATATTACCCATGGGGTTCGGCCATACATCATGGCCGACCCCATGATCCAACAATTTCTCATATTTACATTCTACCTTGTATTTACGGTTTTTGCCATTGGTTTAACCCTTGCTTAATATTGGTAACAACTAATGTCCATAAAAATCCATCTTAGTGGGGTTCGGCCATACAACGTGGCCGAACCACACCATCTTAAATTTCGGTCCTTTAATCCTTCATACATAAGTCTCCATTTTGATTTGACCAACTATATTACAAATTGACCAATTCAAAAGAAACTAAGTTCACCAAATAACCATTAGTGGGGTTCGGCCATACACATGGCCGAACCTCACCATATTGATTTTTGTCCCTCTTGTCATCATCTATCATGGCTGATTACTTACTTAATACTAAGTCCCAAGATAATCATATGTGATTCCTTAATCAAAAGCTTAGAACCATTAATAATTTCCAACCATGTTCTTAACTCCAATTAACCCATAAAAATGGTCCATGGGGTTCGGCCATACACATGGCCAAACCCTATGGTTTTCATGTTTTGAAAACCTATAAAATAAATCAGTCCATAAAATAACCCTAGTGGGGTTCGGCCATACTTCATGGCCAAACCTCACTTAATTATCTTTGGTCCACCTTCTTTAGACCCAAAAACCTCCTTAACACTTTCCATGGTTTTCTTGTTTCAAACATTCCAATATTTATATAGGGTTTATGCTCAACACTTTAGCCATAACAACATTATGGTTCAGCCATGCAATGGCCGACCCATAACCTTAACCTTATCTCCATTTAAACATCTTTAAAACCTTCATAACATTGTATGGTTTTATCTCTCAAAGACCCATAAAAATAACCAAGTCTTTTCATGGGGGTTCGGCCATACATATGGCCGAACCCTATGGTTCATCTACTCCTTCATTAACCATGATTTTAACCCTTGATAGGTTCGGCCATACAATGGCCGGATCATGTTTCCTTATCCATTTTATTTAACAAGTGTTTATTGAGCACTTACCAATACCGCGACTCCTCCGGTTCTTTCACTCCTTCTTGATCCTTTACATCCTTAGCCTCTCTTCCTTCTTGTTCTTTTGGCCGAGACTGGCCTTGCTGCAAACTCCTTAGAATAATTTGGCCAAGGTATAGATATGAGAGAGAAACTTGGGATGAAAATACCCAAGTCTTTGTCTTGGGGGTGGTCGACCTTGTGTGAAAATATTTGGAGATGGAACTCTATTTCTTTGGTCTTCTTTCTCCTTGAGTGCTGGCCGGCAAAGAGAGGTGAGAGAGAGTGGAATGAAACCTCTTTGATTAATCAAATTCAGCCCAAGGGGTGGTGTCTCTTGGTGGCACCACTTGTAACTCCCATTTCCATTACAATTCTCCTTAATGCTTTCCTTGGGGGTTTCATCCTTGAGATGAAACTCCCAAGGCACCCAATGGTTTCCAAAGGTTATCTTGGTGTATCCTTTCGTCCCATCATCCTTCTCTCATTACCGTTCCATGTGAGAGTTTCATATTGAAATGAAACTCCCAAAGGCTACAACGGCTAGCCTTAGTTGGCCTTGTGTAACCACCACTTTTAAATCTTCATGTGGGGGTTTCATCTTTGAAATGAAATTCCCATGTGCTAAACCGTCCTTCCCATTGACTCTCCATTTGAAGTCTCATGCATAGAATAAACCCTCATGCAATCCAATGTATATATTATTTTGAATTTGAAATACAACCTCTCACCATATGTAACTCCCACAAAACCGCCACCTACATTCATTGTTTATCTAGGAGTTTCATGCATGATATGACCTCCCATGCATCCAACGTGTAAGGTCTCGGAATTTTGGAATTAATATAAATGTGAATATTATTTATTTTAATGATGGAAATTAGAAAATTGGTGGAGCAAATGGTAAATGGGCCAAAATTGGATAAAGGCCCAAGTGTGGCCCAATAGACTATGGTTTGGATTTAAATTTATTATTTAAATGGGTCAAGAATGGTCAAATTGGGTCAAATACCCATTTGGGACCCAATGGGTCAAAATGGTTATGCTCTAAGGTAAATGGGCTAGATGGAAATGTAATTGGGCCATAGCCCAATGGTAATCCATTTAGAATGAATTCAATGATTTTAAATCACCTAAGTTATTTGGAATTAAACAATGGTGATGTGGCCAAGTATGGACCCAAGGTTTGGTGGGGCCGACCACCATGGTTGATTTGGTCAACCATGGGTGGAATAATGGAAATAGGTTAAGTATAATGAATTAACCTAAGGTGATTTAAATAAGTAAATGGGAATTAAAGTAACTAAGTAATTAAATAATTAAATTATTTAAAATGGTAGTTAAGAGTGGTCAAAGGGGGCCCATGAGGTGAAGACTCACCTCATCCCAAACTCAAAAAAATAGAACACGTTGGGACTTAGAGGGGTGGAGTTATAAGCCATAAAGCAACTTAAAAATCTCAAAAATATTTTAAGGTTGGTGAAGGTAATTAATGTAAAGTAAAAAAATGGGGATATTTTGATAACCGGAGACCATGCGCCGTCGGGGTGACCGAAAAACAGGCATGGGGATATTTTGATAACCAGAGTCCATGCTCCGTCGGGGCGACCGAAAACAGGCATGGGGATACCTTGACGAGGTTTGTTCTGTCAAGAGGGATATTATATTATATGGTTTGGATGATGGGTAGGATGCATAACATAGACACCCATGACATGGCATTTACTTTATAGTTTCATTATATGATGGTTTATCAGCTTCCATTGGGTTATTATCTGTATGCCGTTATTACTAATCCATGTGCTAGCCCTACTCGGAGTCCTACTGGGCGCGTGATCTAACGCCCTACTTCTACCCTAGCTGACAATGCAGGAGATGGCGGACCGGAAGGGCGAGACGGAAGCCAAGCTTAGGAGCTTGGGAAGGCGGACTAGTTATTTTGCTTCAGTTGAATTATTTTTTATTTTGGAAATGTAAATTGAGTAAACTAGCTTGTCGGAATGTAATAACTTAGATGGCTTGGTATGTTTAGATTTTATTTTTGGACAATACAGTTTAATGGCATTTTAGTAATTATACGGATGTTTCTTCTCTGCTATCTGAAACTTGGTAGGATAGTCTTTATTATAATTCCACATGTAATTTTATATTCCGCGAGCTTACTTTCTACGCGTGAACCGTACTCGTGGACTTAGTTCCACGCACGCGTAGGGTTGGCCAGTTAAGGGCCGGGCTTTAGAAGCTCGGAACTTAACTCGCGTCGTGATGTCCACGCCCTTTGTCACTTTTATTTTAAAAAAAAATATGTACTCTGATTTTACGGTGAAAAGGGGCGGGCGTTACAGTTGGTATCAGAGCAAATATCGGAAGAATGAATCTCTCGAAGTAGGATTAAGACGGTTGCATGTCTCACTGGCAGCTAAGAATCCCAACTGACCGACTCTTCGGAGTCCGCTGCATGGGGGCCGGATTAATTTACTTCGATTGACTCAAATTGAAGTGTTTATTCTGAGAACAACATTTGACAGAAAGGGATGATAGCAAGGGAAAAAAAAATCAATTTAAGTCGGAATTATCAAACATAGCAAGTGGGGTTACATTTCCCCGACATGAGAAAACAAATCTAGGTCTTCCTCAAATTTGACGGAATAATGAGAGATTTATTGAACATAGGAGAGAATTCCCCGATTTCATCAAATGGAACAAAACATAGATACTTGGGAAGTTTTCCCCAAACCAAGGGTGCTTATTTGGTAATTTTCCCCAAAAATGAGAAACAAAGTATGTTTGGTTAGTATTTCTTTCCCCAAATTTGAAAAGGAGCTAAGTCAATGTTTTTCGATGACTAGGAAATGGCTCCAAAGAGAAGGACTTGTCGCAACCAGAAAGAGGTATCACCACCTCACCAGGAAGAGGAGGTACCCCATCGGGAGGAGGGACAGAATAATATAAACATACAAGGTGTATCTCCCGAGCTAAAAGATGTAGTTCAAGCGGCAGTCGCTGCTGCTCTTCAACAACATTTGAGCGGAAATGCGACTACTAGCGACGGAAATGCGACTACTAGTGACACCACTAAACGGAAGATGGTCAAAGACTTCCAGCAACAGCGCCCTCCCTACTTCAGAGGAAAAGAAGGGGCTGTAGGAGCAGATCATTGGTTAAAGAAGATCACTCAGATCTTGAATCTGCTTCAGGTTTCCAGTCCGGCTGACAGAATCTTACTGGCAACATCTCAACTGATTGAGGATGCCGGTAATTGGTGGGAAGTGGTGGAAAAACAGCGAACACTGGTGCCTGAAAGGGAAAGAATTGCCATGACTTGGGAATGGTTCTCAGCCACTTTTCTAGAACAGTATTTTCCAGAGGAAGAAAGAGAGTCAGACTGAAGCTTTTATATCATTAGTACAAGGCAATATGACAGTGGCAGAATATCACCGAGAGTTCCTTCATCTATCTGTCTACGCATTCTACATGGTGGATACTGAGCACCGAAGGGCCCGTAAGTTTGAACGGAGCCTTCGGCCGAGCATCAAAGCTAGGGTGACAGTATTCAAGGAACCTACATTAGCGGGGTGGTTGACAGGGCCACTATAGTGGAGCGGGAATTGAATGAGATAGCGCGGCCTGACAACCGCCGATGGCAGAGTGGGCGGGACGCATTTCAACCCAACAAGAGGTTCCGCCCGAGTTTCAGCAGACCCTCATCCTCTACTGGATCTACAGGGGGCTTTCGCCCCAATCAGCCCTCCCCATCAGCATCAGTCACCCAGGTCCCTCGGGGTGGGAACACTTGCTATCAGTGTGGCCAACAGGGCCACTTCAAGAGAGAGTGTCCATAGCTCAACAGACCCTCTAATTTCAGGGGTTCTTCCCGCCCTCCAGCTAAGCCAGCTCAGTCGCGAGGAGGCAGAGCGCACAACCAAGCGGGCGGGCGGGCGATAAACCCTACAGGATCTGGACGACTTTTTGCCATACCTTCTCCAGTAGCGGTGGATCGCTCGGTGATGCAAGGTATGGCCGTAGTTGGTAGTTCCTATGCTGTTACATTATTTGATTCTGGAGCTTCCCATTCATTTATATCTGCTGCATTCATATCTGCTACGGGCACATTAGTACAAAACCTGTCCACATCACTTACCATTGTATCACCCGTCGGAGACACATCTTTGGGACTCATCTACACTGGATTAAACATTGAACTCGCTGGATTCCGATTCGAGTTCAACTATTTAGTAATCGATATGGCTGAGTACGATGTTATATTTGGTATGGACTGGTTGGCTACATATCAGGCCCATATTGATTACCATCTTCGTAGGGTGATATTTTGGTCACCTGAGGGAAAGCGGTATATAGTGCCCGCTGATAGACAAGGTATTCCTAGAAGACTGCAGGAAGAATTGAACCACCTTGTCTTGAACAACATTAAGTTAGACAGGGCACCAGGGGCTGAACTTCCGACGGTAGTAGCAGAGTTTGCCGAAGTATTTCCAACAGAGCTCCCTGGTTTGCCACCCAAGAGGGAGATAAACTTTGAGATCAAGTTATATCCTGGCACTGCTCCAGTATCATTACCCCATTACAGGATGGCACCAGCTGAGATGACCGAGTTGAAGAAGCAGATTGATGAACTGCTCAGAATGGGTTTTATCAGGAACAGCACCTCCGTATGGGGAGCCCCGGTATTATTTGTTAAGAAGAAAGATGGTACCCTCCGATGTGTGTGGATTATAGAAAATTGAACCAGTTGACTGTCAGGAATAAATATCCCCTACCCAGGATTGATGACCTATTTGATCAACTTAGGGGTTCCTCTCACTTCTCCAAGATTGATCTGATGTCCAGATACCATCAAATCCGGGTTAGAGAGGAGGACATAGAGAAAACAGCCTTTAGAACAAGGTATGGTCTATATGAGTATGTAGTCATGCCGTTTGGGCTTACTAATGCACCAGCTGTGTTCATGGACCTGATGAATAGGATATTCCGGCCTTACTTAGATCAGTTTGTGATCGTATTTATTGATGACATCCTAATCTATTCCAAGAGTCAGGAAGAACATGCTGAACACCTGCGGATAGTTCTGAACACCCTGAAGAGGAACCAATTGTATGCCAAAGCCAGTAAGTGTGAGTTCTAGCTATCTAAGGTTAACTTCTTGGGACACGTTATATCGGAGGAAGGTATAGTCGCGGACCTGTAAAAGCACGAATTTTCGAATCAATATATATTTGGCATTTATTGATTTTAATTTGAATTTTGACATGATGGAATACCAAATGGATCAAAAGTTGGGACAAGGGTCCAAGAATGGCCCAATTGGGCCATGGATTGGATAAAATCCGTTTAATGGGTCAATGAGGACTAATCGGGTCAAGGATGGTCAAAGTGGGCCCAATAGCCATGTGGGGCCCAATGGATCAAAAATCGGTTCCAACCCTAAGGTAAATGGGTAAAGAGGGAATCTAATTGGGCCATGGGCCCAATGATTACCCAATAGACCATGAATTAGAATTAAGTCATTTAATTGGTCAATGGTAAATAATTGGGTCAACTAGCCATATGGGACCCAATGGGCCAAGGTAGGTAAGCCCTAAAATAAATGGGAAAGACAAAAATATAATTGGGCCGTGGACCCAATGGTGATCCAATTAAGATAAATTAAATAGATTAGATAATTATAAAACTATCTAAGTTAAGATGTATCAAGATTAAGTAATATGGCCAAATGGGGCCCACCTCCACCTCACCTATTGAGGTGGCGTGTGGACTCAAGAGTAGTGGGGCCGACCACCATGGTTGACTTGGTCAACCATGGGTGGAGCTTAGAGGGAATTTAATGGGATTAAATTAAGTGGGAAGTGATTAATTAAATTAACCAAGGGATCAAGGTGATCTAAGTTAATTAAACTAAGATTAAAATGGTCAAATGGTCAAAACCACTCCAACAAACACAAACCACTTCAAGAAAACACAAATTAAAACCATAGATTAAAGGTGGTGGTTTTATCCCAACTACCACCATTAATGCCATGTTGGTTGGTGGGGGAATTAATGTGGAGTATGACCTAAACTAACCAAAAGATGAGATCTCATCTCATTTCACTCATCTCCATCTTCTCCACTCTCAAAAAAAACGTCCCATGCACTAAGGAAAAGAGAACAAAACTTAGAAGAGAAACTTAGAAAGAGAAGAGAAGAAAAGAGAAGAGAAGGCAAGCCTTGGGCCACCAAGACCTTTGAAGATCTCTCCCTCATCTCCATACTCTCTTTATCTCTTAACCTAACCTCATTTACCTTAGTCGATCCAAGCATGTCCCACCATTGATCAAGCAAATCTAGCCGATCAACCAGGGAGAGGAGGAAGAAGAGAAGAGGCTAAGGAAATCAAGAGGAGAAAGAAAGACCGGAGGAGTCGTCGGATCGTAAGTATGTTCTAAAAAAGAAATTTAAATTTTTAGGGTTTTAAGTTTTGGAATGCATTTCCTTGGATTGGATGGTGGCCAAACCATCATAGGCTTTGAATTTAAAAATCCATCTAATGGTAGGATAAGGAATGGATGAAATGGAGGAATGGATTAAGTATGAAAAAAATGGATTAGGGATGTTAAGTATTTAAAATAATTTTTATGGATTTGTGAGGAAATTTTGGGCCATAGGGTTCAGCCATGTAGCATGGCCGAACCCCATGGTGGGTGATTAGAAGATGTATGCAATTAATTAAGGTTTTGTAAGTAGGAAAAATGGTTTAGGGTTTTTAAGTACAAAAAATGATTAATGGTTTTTATGAAGATCTTAAAGTTGGTGCTAGATAGTAATCTTAATGGATGAAAAAGGATAGAAATTAATGGAGGAAATAATAGTTGCAAATGGATTTCAAAAGTGTATGACATAAGTTTTAAATGGACCAAATGAATGATATCATTGATTTTAAATGAAATTTTTAACAAAGAAAAATCATGGATAAATATATTCATAGAACTTTGGTCTTAAATGGCTCTAAGAAAGGTGGGCCATGAACCACCATGGCCGAACCCTGTGGTAATGGTTTGGATTTCTAGGCATGGAAAATGATGTAGAGGAATGGAAATTTGAATAGATTGGTAAGTATGGTATATAGTATTTTCTTTGATGGAAATGAGGATTTAGATGGATGATTTAATCTTCATTGGAAGTATGTTAAAATGCGTAAATGAAACCAAGAAAAGAAAAATGGAGAAAGAAACATCATGGGTTCGGCCATGGTGTATGGCCGAACCCATGACCCAATTTTAGATAAATTTTGGTCTAAGCTTAATGTATGTATTAATGCTTAGGAAGTTTTTTTTAAAAGGGCTAAAATGAATGAAGGTTAGTGATTTTAAAATAGATTAATTTGGGACAAAACATTGGTCTTAAAATGGCACCCATGAAGGTGAACCTTGAACCATAGGTTCGGCCATGGTGAATGGCCGAACCCTAGGGTGGTGATTAGTGGTTTTAATAAATGGAAAAATGATGGAGAAGAATGCTAGATTTTAATGGATTTATGAAAAGGATATGCGACGTTTTAAAAGGATGAGAATGGGGACTTAAATGGATAATTTAAATTCATTGGTCATAGGATTAAATGAGACAAAATGGATCTAAGAGAATGGAGATAGGGTACCATGGGTTTGGCCATGGTGTATGGCCGAACCCATGATCCCTTTGTGGGCCACCTCTTGGGCCAAATATGGAGTAATATATGGGACTAAATGTTTTTAAAAATTAATTGGATAAGTGGCTGATCTTAGGTACATGATGTAATGGTTAGGGAATCACAAATGGGCCCAAGCTTATGGATCAAATACGAATTCAAAATGTGCAGGAAGAGGTGTGGCAAAACAATAATTTATAGCCACCTTGAAGAACCATGGGTTCGGCCATGGTACATGGCTGAACCCTATGTGGATTGAATATGGAATTGGATATATTAAAAGGACATTATGAATGATTAAATGAAAACGTATAGATGCTGCGTTTTAGGCTCGTTCATTGGAATATTTGAAATGGCCAAAAATCGGATTTATGTATGTATTTTAACCAATGGATAATGGGCTAAGTTAAGGACCGATTTTGATAAACTTGTAATATATTTAAGGATCATTGAATGGATCTAGGGTTATGATCAGTTAGGAACTTAATCATGGATAACGTATGGGCTAATTCGGTAAATGTAATAAGGTATCGGACGTCGCAAACGGTACGCGATCGGCGACCGGATTATCAAACGGAAAGCGTAACGGGACGCTACGTGGTATTCGGTATGATTCCTACCTCTTTGTAAGCCGTGGATATGTGATGTTTATTTTAATCTATTTTGATGATTATGGGACTTGTATTATGATGAGTTTTAATTTATGAATTATATGATGGTGTTATGAATTATATTTTAACATTATGCATTATATGGCTATGTATGGTATATTAAATTTATGGTTTATCTATATACTACATAGCATAATGCACGTACATCTCAGGCATGGCATGGGCGGGAAAATAATGAAACCGGAGTCCATGCTCCGTCGGGGCGACTGAGAATCAGACATGGGGATAGCCTGAGGGCTATAACCAGAGTCCATGCTCCGTCGGGGCGACCGAGAAGCAAACATGGGGACAATACATTGTATGATCATACAGATGATGGGTGGGACACATGACATAGGCACCCATGGCATAGCATTTATTACATGCTTATTTTGTTTTATTTTATTGTATCGGTAAGCGTGTTATCACTAATCCATGTGCTAGCCCTACTCGGCGCGTTGACTAACGCCCTACTTCTACCTTAGCTGATGACGCAGGGGATGGCGGAAGCGGTGGACATGACAGGAGCCAAGCTTAGGAGCTTGGGAAGCGCAGTCTTAGTTTATTTACGTTTACATTTAGTGATATAAATATGATCATAGGGGCATTTTGGTAATTTAATGTTGTATCTTCCCTTCTATCTAAAAACCGGTAGGATAGACTCTATTATCATGTTCCGTAATGATTATCATCCGCGAGCTTACTTCCTACGCGTGAACCATTCTCGTGGACTTAGTTCCGCGCACGCGTGGGGTTTGCTAGTTAAGGGTCGGGCTTTAGAAGCTCGGACATAACTCGTGTCGTGGCGTCCACGCCCTCTCTCACTCTTCTATTTCAAAAAAAAAATAGACTCTGATTTTCGGAAAGCGGGTGAAAAAGGGCCGGGCGTTACAGTTGGTTTCAGAGCGAAATCGAAAGAATGAATCCTTCGAAGTAAGATTAAGACGGTTGCATGTCTCATTGACAGCTCAGAATCCCAACTGACCGACTCTTCGGAGTCCGCTGCACGGGGGCCGGATTAATCTACTTTGATTGACTCAGACTGAAACATTCAATCTGACGCCACAGTTGACGTAAGAAAATGATAGGAAGGGAAGTACAATCATTATAACATTGATAGGTTTATCAAACGTAGGAACATTTGCCCCAATTTTACAAAAATGGACAAACATAGATAGATGGGAAGTTTTCCCCAAACCAAGTATGCTTAATTTGCAACTTTCCTCAAATGAAAGAAACGATATTCGATACTTAGGAATTTTCCCCCAAAAATGAAGTATACTTGATCGATAATTCTCCCCCAAATTGAAGGAAATATTTGATACTTAGGAAAATTGTTCTGAACTATGAACATGCCAATATTATGAGGGAATTAAGTCAATATTTTTCGATGACTTAGGAAATGCCGCCAAAAAGAAGAACCCGCCGCAACCCACGGCTAGAGAAAGAGGTAACACTCGCTCGTCAGGGCGAGGAAGTACAACCACCACCTCATACAGCCGAGGGACAAAATAGTATAAACATAGAAGGTGTACCTCCCGAGTTAAGAGACATAGTTCAAGCGGTAGTCGCTTCTGCTCTCCAACAACACTCAAGCGGCAATGCGACCGCCAGCGACTCCAGTAAACGGAAGATGGTCAAGGACTTTCAACAACAACGCCCTCCCTACTTCAAGGGAAAGGAAGGGACTGTGGGAGCAGAGCAATGGTTAAAGAGGATTAATCAAATCTTGAATTTGCTCCAGATTTCCAGTACTGCTAATAAGATCTTACTAGCCACATCCCAACTGATCGAGGATGCCAGTAGTTGGTGGGAAGTGGTAGAAAAGCAACAAGCGCTGGTACCGGAAAGAGAAAGGATCCCCGTGACAGTGGTTCTCAGCCACCTTCCTAGAGCAATATTTTCCAGAAGAGGAAAGAGAGAGCCAGACTGAAGCCTTCATCTCATTGGTACAAGGCACCATGACAGTAGCGGAGTATCACAGAGAATTTCTTAAGCTGTCTATCTATGCGTTCTATATGGTGGATACTGAACACTGAAGGGCCCGCAAGTTTGAACGAGGCCTTCGGCCAAGCATCAAGTCTAGAGTGACCATTTTCAAAGAGCCCACACTGGCAGGGGTGGTTAGCAGGGCCACCATCGCAGAACGGGAACTAAATGAGACAGTGCGGTTCGACAACCGCCGAGGGCAGGTTGGGCGGGGAACATTCCAACCCAACAAGAAATTCCGCCCGAATCCTAGCAGGCCCTCACCCTCCACGGGATCTACCGGGGGCTTTCGCCCCAGTCAGCCTTCTACATTAGCATCAGTCACACAGGTTCCTCGGGGTGGGAACACCTGTTATCAGTGTGGCCAACAGGGCCACTACAAGCGAGAGTGTCCACAGACTAGCCGACCCTCCAACTTCAGGGGCTCTTTCCGCCCTCTAACTAGACCAACACAATCGCGGGGAGGCAGAACATATAATCAGGCGGGGCGGGCACGAAAACCTGCGAGATCTGGACGACTCTTCGCCATACCATCTCCAGTAACAGTGGACCGTTCAGTGATGCAAGGTATGGCTGTAATTGGTAGTTCCTATGCTGTTACTTTATTTGACTCTGGAGCATCACATTCATTCATATCTGCTGCATTCATATCTGCCACGGGTACACTAGTACAAAACCTGTCCACATCACTCACCATTGTATCCCCCGTCGGAGACACATCATTAGGACTTATATGTACGGCATTGAACACGGAACTCGCGGGATTCAGATTCGAGTTCAACTATTTAGTAATCGATATGGTGGAATATGATGTCATATTTGGTATGGATTGGTTGACTACATATCAGGCCCATATTGACTGCCATCTTCGTAGGGTGATATTTTGGTCACCCGAAGGAAAGCGGTACGTGGTACACGCTGACAGGCAGGGTATCCCTAGAAGGCTGCAGGAGGAATTGAACCATCTCGCCTTGAACAGCCTCAGACTAGATAAGGCACCAATGTTTGAACTTCCAGCGGTAGTAACAGATTTTGTCGAGGTATTCCCAATAGAACTCCCTGGTTTGCCACCCAAGAGGGAGATAGACTTTGAAATAAAATTATACCCCAGCGCCGCTCCAGTATCATTACCCCATTATAGGATGACGCCAGCTGAGATGACCGAGCTGAAGAAGCAAATTGATGAACTGCTCAGACTAGGCTTCATTCGGAACAGTACATCCACATGGGGAGCCCCAGTGTTATTTGTGAAAAGGAAAGACGGTACCCTACGAATGTGTGTGGACTATAGGAAGTTAAATCAGCTGACTGTCAGGAACAAGTATCCCCTAC
The DNA here is from genome assembly GCA_022113865.1 of Chimonanthus praecox. Taxonomy (NCBI): domain Eukaryota; kingdom Viridiplantae; phylum Streptophyta; class Magnoliopsida; order Laurales; family Calycanthaceae; genus Chimonanthus; species Chimonanthus praecox. The sequence goes on along the minus strand of CM039088.1, from coordinate 31,179,443 downwards.
CCCGGATTGATGATCTGTTTGATCAACTTAGGGGTTCCTCTCATTTCTCCAAGATTGACCTGATGTCCGGATACCATCAAATTCGGGTTAGAGAGGAGGACATAGAGAAGACTGCCTTCAGGACACGGTATGGGTTATATGAGTATGTAGTCATGCCGTTTGGGCTTACTAATGCACCGGCGGTGTTCATGGACCTGATGAATAGGATATTCCGTCCATACTTAGATCAGGTTCAGATCGTATTCATCGATGATATTCTGATCTACTCCAAAAGTCAGAACGAACATGCCGAGCACCTATGGATAGTCCTAGACACCTTGCGGAAGAACCAATTGTATGCCAAAGCCAGCAAGTGTGAATTTTGGCTATCTGAAGTCAACTTCTTGGGGTACATCATATCAGAGGAAGGTATAGCCATGGACCCGGCTAAGGTAGCAACAGTCAAGGAATGGAAAGCACCGACAAATGTGACCGAGATCCGCAGTTTTCTGGGATTGGCCGGTTACTATCGGAAATTCATCAAGGACTTCTCCAAGATTGCAGGTCCACTTACTCGACTCACTCAGAAAGGAGTCAAGTTTGAGTGGTCCAATCTGTGCAATCAAAGATTTGAGGAGCTTAAGGAGAGGCTTACGACCGTTCCTATTCTGATCTTGCCGGAAAGAGGCAGAAATTATGAGGTGTACTGTGATGCCTCCGGTGAGGGACTGGGGTGTACACTCAATCAAAGTAATCGTGCGGTGGCGTACGGATCAAGACAGTTGAAAATTCATGAACGCCATTATCCCACACATGATCTAGAACTGGCAGCGGTGGTCTTCGCTCTCAAAAGCTGGAGACACTACCTCTATGGTGAAAAGTTTGAGGTGTTCTCGGATCACAAAAGTCTGAAGTACTTATTTGATCAGAAAGAACTCAATATGAGACAGCGTAGATGGATGAAATATCTAGCGGATTATGAGTTCGCACTTCGTTATCATCCTGGCAAGGCAAACAAAGTGGCGGATGCCCTCAGCCGCTTGTCACATGCGACAGTAGCCAGCATGATCAGGACGGAATGGGAGGTACTGAATACCATCAGAGAATTTAAACTCTACCTCAATAATCATGGGACCATATGTAATCTGATCATACGATCCAACATGGTCTCCGAGATTGAACGGGAGCAACGGACAGATCCAGAGGTGGAGGAGATTTGTGCTAAGATGTCTACCGGTGAGGTCGTACCGGAGTGGGAGTTACGACCAGGATAGGGTCTTATGTTCCGAGGCAGGACATACGTACCTAAGAATTGCAGAAGAGCGTTGCTGATTGAAGCACACCAAACCAAACTCTCTATCCACCCGGGCAGCACGAAATTGTATCATGATCTTAAGAGGCATTATTGGTGGCATGGACTTAAAAAAGATGTGGCAGCCTTTGTTGCTTGTTGCCTAACTTGTCAATAGGTTAAGGCAGAACATCGGAAACCACCGGGCCTACTTGCACCCTTACCGGTACCAGAATGGAAATGGGAGCACATATCCATGGACTCTGTAACAGGGTTGCCAAGGTCATCAAAGGGCAACGATGCGATATGGGTCATAGTGGACCGGTTGACCAAGTCTGCACATTTCCTTCCCATCAAGATGACAGATTCATCAGAGACTTTGGGTCGACGGTACATCCGGGAGATCATCAGGTTGCATGGTACTCCCCGGTCTATTGTATCCGACAGGGATGGCCGATTTATCGGCAGGGTATGGCAGGGCCTGCAGTCAGCTATGGGGGCCGACGTATTGACTAGCACAGCATTTCATCCACAGACTGATGGACAGTCAGAGAGGACGATACAGACATTGGAAGATATATTGAGGGCATGCATGCTAGACTTCAAGGGCGGATGGGAGGACCATTTGCCACTGGTTGAGTTCTCTTACAATAACAGTTACCAGGCAAGCCTCCAGATGGCTCCATTTGAGGCCTTGTATGGTAGGCCATGTAGATCACCAGTGTGTTGGACAGAGGCCGGTAAGCCTGCATTGATTGGACCGGATTTGGTTGCGGAGACTACAGCACAAATTAAGCTGATACGGCAACATTTACTCACTGCACAGAGCCGTCAGAAGAGCTATGCCGACAAGAGGAGAAGGTTCCTCGAGTTTGAGGTGGGAGACTTAGTGTTCTTAAAAGTCTCGCCACGGAAAGGACACATGAGGTTCGGAAAGAAAGGGAAACTGTCGCCTAGATTTGTGGGGTCATTTCCGATACTGAAGAGGGTGGGATGGGTGGCTTATCAGTTAGCGCTCCCTCTACAGCTGTCATCTCTACATGATGTGTTTCATGTGTCCATGCTGAGAAAGTACAATCCTGATCCTTCTCATGTAATAAATGTTCAAGACATCGATGTACAAAGTGATGTGACATATGTGGAGAAGCCGGTCAGAATTATTGGAAGCGAACAAAGGGTGCTGCGGAACCGCGCCATTCAGTTCGTCAAGGTGGTATGGGAACGACATGGCAGTGAAGAAACCACCTGGGAACTTGAGTCGGAGATGAAAACCGCTTATCCGGAGCTCTTCGTATGAGTTGTTTTGGACCCCTACTTCGCTTGAATTTTCGGGACGAAAATTTCAAAAGAGGATTCTATTGTAATAACTCGAATTTTTGAATCAATATATATTTGGCATTTATTGATTTTAATTTGAATTTTGACATGATGGAATACCAAATGGATCAAAAGTTGGGACAAGGGTCCAAGAATGACCCAATTGGGCCATGGATTGGTTAAAATCCATTTAATGGGTCAATGAGGACTAATCGGGTCAAGGATGGTCAAAGTGGGCCCGATAGCTATGTGGGGCCCAATGGATCAAAAATCGGTTCCAACCCTAAAGTAAGTGGGTAAAGAGGGAATCTAATTGGGCCATGGGCCCAATGATTACCCAATAGACCATGAATTAGAATTAATTCATTTAATTGGTCAATCGTAAATAATTGGGCCAACTAGCCATATGGGACCCAATGGGCCAAGGTAGGTAAGCCCTAAAATAAATGGGAAAGACAAAAATATAATTGGGCCATGGACCCAATGGTGATCCTATTAAGATAAATTAAATAGATTAGATAATTATAAAACTATCTAAGTTAAGATGTATCAAGATTAAGTAATATGGCCAAATGGGGCCCACCTCCACCTCACCTATTGAGGTGGCGTGTGGACCCAAGAGTAGTGGGGCCGACCACCATGGTTGACCATGGGTGGATCTTAGAGGGAATTTAATGGGATTAAATTAAGTGGGAAATGATTAATTAAATTAACCAAGGGATCAAGGTGATCTAAGTTAATTAACCTAAGATTAAAATGGTCAAATGGTCAAAACCACTCCAACAAACACAAACCACTTCAAGAAAACACAAATTAAAACCATGGATTAAAGGTGGTGGTTTTATCCCAACCACCACCATTAATGCCATGTTGGTTGGTGGGGGAATTAATGTGGAGTATGACCTAAACTAACCAAAAGATGAGATCTCATCTCATTTCACTCATCTCCATCTTCTCCACTCTCAAAAAAACGTCCCATGCACTAAGGAAAAGAGAACAAAACTTAGAAGAGAAACTTAGAAAGAGAAGAGAAGAAAAGAGAAGAGAAGGCAAGCCTTGGGCCACCAAGACCTTTGAAGATCTCTCCCTCATCTCCATACTCTCTTTATCTCTTAACCTAACCTCATTTACCTTAACCGATCCAAGCATGTCCCACCATTGATCAAGCACATCTAGCCGATCAACCAATGAGAGGAAGAAGAGAAGAGGCTAAGGAAATCAAGAGGAGAAAGAAAGACCGGAGGAGTCGTCGGATCGTAAGTATGTTCTAAAAAAGAAATTTAAATTTTTAGGGTTTTAAGTTTTGGAATCCATTTCCTTGGATTGGATGGTGGCCAAACCATCGTAGGCTTTGAATTTAAAAATCCATGCAATGGTAGGATAAGGAATGGATAAAATGGAGGAATGAATTAAGTATGAAAAAAATGGATTAGGGATGTTAAGTATTTAAAATAATTTTTATGGATTTGTGAGGAAATTTTGGGCCATAGGGTTCGGCAATGTAGCATGGCCGAACCCCATGGTGGGTGATTAGAAGATGTATGCAATTAATTAAGGTTTTGTAAGTAGGAAAAAATGGTTTAGGGTTTTTAAGTACAAAAAATGATTAATGGTGTTTATGAAGATCTTAAAGTTGGTGATAGATAGTAATCTTAATGGATGAAAAAGGATAGAAATTAATGGAGGGAATAATAGTTGCAAATGGATTTCAAAAGTGTATGTCATAAGTTTTAAATGGACCAAATGAATGATATTATTGATTTTAAATGGAATTTTTAACAAAGAAAAATCATGGACAAATATTCATAGAACTTTGGTCTTAAATGGCTCTAACAAAGGGTGGGTCATGAACCATGGGTTCGGCCATGGTGTATGGCCGAACCCTATGGTAATGGTTTGGGATTTCTAGGCATGGAAAATGATGTAGAGGAATGGAAATTTGAATAGATTGGTAAGTATGGTATATAGTATTTTCTTTGATGGAAATGAGGATTTAGATGGCTGATTTAATCTTCATTGGAAGTATGTTAAAATGGGTAAATGAAACCAAGAAAAGAAAAATGGAGAAAGAAACATCATGGGTTCGGCCATGGTGTATGGCCGAACCCATGACCCAATTTTAGATAAATTTTGGTCTAAGCTTAATGTATGTATTAATGCTTAGGAAGTTTTTTTTAAAAGGGCTAAAATGAATGAAGGTTAGTGATTTTAAAATAGATTAATTTGGGACAAAACATTGGTCTTAAAATGGCACCCATGAAGCTGAACCTTGAACCATAGGTTCGGCCATGGTGAATGGCCGAACCCTAGGGTGGTGATTAGTGGTTTTAATAAATGGAAAATGATGGAGAAGAATGCTAGATTTTTAATGGATTTATGAAAAGGATATGCGACGTTTTAAAAGGATGAGAATGGGGACTTAAATGGATAATTTAAATTCATTGGTCATAGGATTAAATGAGACAAAATGGATCTAAGAGAATGGAGATAGGGTACCATGGGTTTGGCCATGGTGTATGGCCGAACCCATGATCCCTTTGTGGGCCACCTCTTGGGCCAAATATGGAGTAATATATGGGACTAAATGTTTTTAAAAATTAATTGGATAAGTGGCTGATCTTAGGTACATGATGTAATGGTTAGGGAATCACAAATGGGCCCAAGCTTATGGATCAAATACGAATTCAAAATGTGCATGGAAGAGGTGTGGCAAAACAATAATTTATAGCCACCTTGAAGAACCATGGGTTCGGCCATGGTACATGGCTGAACCCTATGTGGATTGAATATGGAATTGGATATATTAAAAGGACATTATGAATGATTAAATGAAACGTATAGATGCTGCGTTTTAGGCTCGCTCATTGGAATATTTGAAATGGCCAAAAATCGGATTTATGTATGTATTTTAACCAATGGATAATGGGCTAAGTTAAGGACCGATTTTTGATAAACTTGTAATATATTTAAGGATCATTGAATGGATCTAGGGTTATGATCAGTTAGGAACTTAATCATGGATAACGTATGGGCTAATTCGGTAAATGTAATAAGGTATCGGACGTCGCAAACGGTACGCGATCGGCGACCGGATTATCAAACGGAAAGCGTAACGGGACGCTACGTGGTATTCGGTATGATTCCTACCTCTTTGTAAGCCGTGGATATGTGATGTTTATTTTAATCTATTTTGATGATTATGGGACTTGTATTATGATGAGTTTTAATTTATGAATTATATGATGGTGTTATGAATTATATTTTAACATTATGCATTATATGGCTATGTATGGTATATTAAATTTATGGTTTATCTATATACTACATAGCATAATGCACGTACATCTCAGGCATGGCATGGGCGGGAAAATAATGAAACCGGAGTCCATGCTCCGTCGGGGCGACTGAGAATCAGACATGGGGATAGCCTGAGGGCTATAACCAGAGTCCATGCTCCGTCGGGGCGACCGAGAAGCAAACATGGGGATAGCCTGAGGGCTATAACCGGAGTCCATGCTCCGTCGGGGCGACCGAGAAGCAAACATGGGGACAATACATTGTATGATCATACAGATGATGGGTGGGACACATGACATAGGCACCCATGGCATAGCATTTATTACATGCTTATTTTGTTTTATTTTATTGTATCGGTAAGCATGTTATCACTAATCCATGTGCTAGCCCTACTCGGCGCGTTGACTAACGCCCTACTTCTACCTTAGCTGATGACGCAGGGGATGGCGGAAGCGGTGGACATGACAGGAGCCAAGCTTAGGAGCTTGGGAAGCGCAGTCTTAGTTTTTTTACGTTTACATTTCGGAGATGTAATTTTAAAGTAACTTAGCTTGTCGGGTTGTATAAATTTACATTTCTTGCAATGGTTTGGACGTTACTTATGGACAATTACATTTAGTGATATAAATATGATCATAGGGGCATTTTGGTAATTTAATGTTGTATCTTCCCTTCTATCTAAAAACCGGTAGGATAGACTCTATTATCATGTTCCGCAATGATTATAATCCGCGAGCTTACTTCCTACGCGTGAACCATTCTCGTGGACTTAGTTCCGCGCACGCGTGGGGTTTGCTAGTTAAGGGTCGGGCTTTAGAAGCTCGGACATAACTCGCGTCGTGGCGTCCACGCCCTCTCTCACTCTTCTATTTCAAAAAAAAAAAAATAGACTCTGGTTTTCGGAAAGCGGGTGAAAAAGGGCCGGGCGTTACAGTTGGTTTCAGAGCGAAATCGAAAGAATGAATCCTTCGAAGTAAGATTAAGACGGTTGCATGTCTCACTGACAGCTAAGAATCCCAATTGACCGACTCTTCGGAGTCCGCTGCATGGGGGCCGAATTAATCTACTTCGATTGACTCAGACTGAAACATTCAATTGAGCGCCACATTTGACGTAAGAAAATGATAAGAAGGGAAGTACAATCATTATAACATTGATAGGTTTATCAAACGTAGGAACATTTGCCCCAATTTCACAAAAATGGACAAACATAGCTAGATGGGAAGTTTTCCCCTAACCAAGTATGCTTATTTGGCAACTTTCCTCAAATGAAAGAAACGATATTCGATACTTAGGAATTTTCCCCCAAACATGAAGTATACTTGATCGACAATTCTCCCCCAAATTGAAGGAAATATTTGATACTTAGGAAAATTGTTCTGAACTATGAACATGCCAATATTATGAGGGAACTAAGTCAATATTTTTCGATGACTTAGGAAATGCTGCCAAAAAGAAGAACCCGCCGCAACCCACGGCTAGAGAAAGAGGTAACACCCCCTCGTTAGGACGAGGAAGTACAACCACCACCTCATACAGCCGAGGGACAAAATAGTATAAACATAGAAGGTGTACCTACCGAGTTAAGAGACATAGTTCAAGCGGAAGTCGCTTCTGCTCTCCAACAACACTCAAGCGGCAATGCGACCGCCAGCGACTCCAGTAAACAGAAGATGGTCAAGGACTTTCAACAACAGCGCCCTCCCTACTTCAAGGGAAAAGAAGGGGCTGTGGGAGCTGAGCACTGGTTAAAGAGGATTAATCAAATCTTGAATTTGTTCCAGATTTCCAGTACTGATGACAAGATCTTACTGGCTACATCCCAACTGATCGAGGATGCCAGTAGTTGGTGGGAAGTGGTAGAAAAGCAACAAGCGCTGGTACCGGAAAGAGAAAGGATCCCCGTGACATGGGAGTGGTTCTCAGCCACCTTCCTAGAGCAATATTTTCTAGAAGAGGAAAGAGAGAGCCAGACTGAAGCCTTCATCTCATTGGTACAAGGCAGCATGACAGTGGCGGAGTATCACAGAGAATTTCTTAAGCTGTCTATTTATGCGTTCTATATGGTGGATACTGAACACCGAAGGGCCCGCAAGTTTGAACGGGGCCTTCGGCCAAGCATCAAGTCTAGAGTGACCATTTTCAAAGAGCCCACACTGGCAAGGGTGGTTAGCAGGGCCACCATCGCAGAACGGGAACTAAATGAGAGAGTACGGTTCGACAACCGCCGAGGGCAGGTTGGGCGGGGAACATTCCAACCCAACAAGAAATTCCGTCCGAATCTTAGCAGGCCCTCACCCTCCACGGGATCTACCGGGGGCTTTCGCCCCAGTCAGCCTTCAACATCAGCATCAGTCACACAGGTTCCCCGGGGTGGGAACACCTGTTATCAGTGTGGCCAACAGGGCCAGTACAAGCGAGAGTGTCCACAGACTAGCCGACCCTCCAACTTCAGGGGCTCTTTCAGCCTTCCAACTAGACCAACACAGTCGCGGGGAGGCAGAACATATAATCAGGCGGGGCGGGCACCAAAACCTGCGGGATCTGGACGACTCTTCACCATACCATCTCCAGTAGCAATGGACCGTTCAGTGATGCAAGGTATGGCTGTAATTGGTAGTTCCTATGCTGTTACTTTATTTAACTCTGGAGCATCACATTCATTCATATCTGACACGGGTACACTAGTACAAAACCTGTCCACATCACTCACCATTGTATCCCCCGTCGGAGACACATCATTAGGACTTATATGTACAGCATTGAACACGGAACTCGCGGGATTCAGATTCGAGTTCAACTATTTAGTAATCGATATGGCGGAATATGATGTCATATTTGGCATGGATTGGTTGACTACGTATCAGGCCCATATTGGCTGCCTTCTTCGTAGGTAGGGTGATATTTTGGTCACCCGAAGGAAAGCGATACGTGGTACACGCTGACAGGCAGGGTATCCCTAGAAGACTGCAGGAGGAATTGAGCCATCTCGCCTTGAACAGCCTCAGACTAGATAAGGCACGAATGTTTGAACTTCCAGTGGTAGTAGCAGATTTTGTCGAGGTATTCCCAATAGAACTCCCTGGTTTTCCACCCAAGAGGGAGATAGACTTTGAAATAAAATTATACCCCGGCTAAGGTAGTGGCAGTGAAGGAGTGGAAAGTACCGATAAATGTGACCGAGATCCGCAGTTTTCTGGGATTGGCCTGTTACTACAGGAAATTCATCATGGACTTCTCCAAGATTGCAGCCCCACTTATCCGACTCACTCAGAAAGGAGTTAAATTTGAATGGTCGGATCTGTGCAACCGGAGATTTGAGGAGCTAAAGGAGAAGCTTACAACCGCTCCTATTCTGATCTTGCCGGAAAGAGGCAGAAATTATGAGGTGTACTGTGATGCCTCAGGAGAGAGGGACTGGGGTGTACACTCAGTCAAAGTAATCGGGCAGTGGCGTACAGATCAAGACAGTTGAAAATCCATGAACGCCACTATCCCATACATGATCTGGAGCTGGCAGCAGTGGTCTTCGCTCTCAAAAGCTGGAGACACTATCTCTATGGAGAGAAATTTGAGGTGTTTTCCGACCACAAGAGTCATAAATATTTGTTTGATCAGAAGGAACTCAATATGAGACAACGCCGATGGATGGAATATCTGGCAGATTATGACTTTGCACTCCGATATCATCCCGGCAAGGCGAATAAGGTGGCGGATGCCCTCAGCTGCATGTCACATGCGACAGTAGCCAGCTTGATTAGGACGGAATGGGAAGTGTTGAATACCATCAGAGAGTTTAAACTCTACCTAAATAATAATGGAACTATATATAATCTGATCATATGATTCCACATGGTCTCCGAGATTGAACGGGAACAACGGATCGACCCAGAGGTGAAGGAGATATGGGTTAAAATGTTTATCGGTGAGGTTGTACCGGAATGGGAATTACGACTGGGACAAGGTCTTTTGTTTAGAGGTAGGACATATGTGCCCAAGAGCTGCAGACGAGAGTTGTTGATTGAAGCACATCAAACCAAACTCTCTATCCATCCGGGCAGCACTAAGATGTATCATGATCTTAAGAGACACTATTGGTGGCATGGACTCAAGAGAGATGTGGCAGATTTTGTTACCCGTTGCCTAACTTGCCAGCAGGTTAAGGCGGAATATCAGAAACCACCGGGTTTACTCGCATCCTTACCAGTGCCAGAGTGGAAATGGGAGCACATATCTATGGATTTCGTATCAGGGTTGCCTAGGTCATCAAAGGGCAACGATGCGATATGGGTCGTAGTGGACCAGTTGACTAAATCCGCGCATTTCTTTCCCATCAAGATGACAGATTCGTCGGAGACATTGGGTCGACGGTACATCCGAGATATCGTTAGACTACATGGTATTCCTCGGACTATTGTGTCTGACAGAGATGGCCGATTCACAGGTAGAGTATGGCAGGGCATGCAGTCGGCTATGGGGACCGACATATTGACTAGCACAGCATTTCATCCACAGACTGATGGACAGTCGGAGAGGACAATACAGACATTGGAGGATATGCTGAGAGCATGCATGCTAGACTTCAAGGGTGGATGGGAGGATCATTTACCACTGGTGGATTTTTCCTACAATAATAGTTACCAGGCAAACCCTACTTCTACCCTAGCTGACAATGCAGGAGATGGCGGACCAGAAGAGCGAGACGGAAGCCAAGCTTAGGAGCTTGGGAAGGCGAACTAGTTATTTTGCTTAAGTTAAATTATTTCATTTTGGAAATGTAAATTGAGTAAACTAGCTTGTCGGAATGTAATAACTTAGATGGCTTGCTATGTTTAGATTTTATTTTTGGACAATACAGTTTAATGGCATTTTAGTAATTATACGGATGTTTCTTCCCTGCTATCTGAAACTTGGTAGGATAGTCTCTATTATCATTCCGCATGTAATTTTATATTCCGCGAGCTTACTTTCTACGCATGAACCGTACTCGTGGACTTAGTTCCACGCACGCGTAGGGTTGGCCAGTTAAGGGCCGGGCTTTAGAAGCTTGGAACTTAACTCGCGTCGTGATGTCCGCGCCCTTTGTCACTTTTATTTAAAAAAAAAAAAATTTGTACTCTGATTTTACGGTGAAAAGGGTCGGGCGTTACACAACGTGTACCCCATGTTTTTGGGGTTTGAAACAACAAACCTTCTCTTTCACATTTCATTTTCATTACTCAACTCAACCATTTAATTCAACTCAATCCAAACTCAATCATTTAATTCAACTCAATCCAAATTCAATCATTTAATTCAACTCAAACCAACTCAATCATTTAATTTGAATCAACTTAACTCAATTAGGCTTGAGCTCACCTAATGGTCAATCAAGTCAATTACGACCCATTGGGTCCCAAATGGGTCTTTTGACTCAAATAACCACCTTGACCCAATTAGATGTACATTACCCATTTATTTTAATTTGATCCTTATAACATGTACATTGGGTCTTAACTGAACAATGGCCCCACAATTTACTCATCCACGATGATAACATTTTAATTCATAATTTCAATGGCAATTTTTGTAAATATTGATATACTGAAAATCTGGGGTATTACAATACAATCCTATTTTTAAAAATTTTGTCCCAAAAATCGAACGAAGTAGGATTCCAAAATAATTACATAAATAATTCAGGGTGAGCTGTTCTCATCTCCGATTGGAGTTCCCAAGTGGCTTCCTCAATACCATGGCGATCCCATACCACCTTGACGAACTGAATCGCTCTGTTTCGTAACACCCTTTGCTCAGTCTCCACTATTCTGACAGGCTTCTCGACATATGCCACATCACTTTGTATCTCTATATCTTGTACATTCAATACATGAGACGGATCGGGATTGTACTTCCTCAACATCGATATATGAAACACATCGTGTAGAGATGCCAATTGTGAAGGAAGTGCCAACTGATAAGCTACATCTCCCATCCTTCTTATGATGGAAAACGGTCCCACATATCTTGGCGACAGTTTTCCCTTCTTTCCAAACCTCATGTGTCCCTTTCGTGGCGAGACTTTTAAGAACACCATGTCCCCCACCTCAAATTCAAGGAACCTCTTCCTCTTGTCGGCATAGCTCTTTTGCGACTCTGTGCAGCCAATAGTTGCTAACGAATCAACTGAATCTGTGCTGTAATCTCTGCGACTAACTCAGGTCCAATCAGCGCAGGCTCACCGGCCTCTGTCCAACACACTGGTGACCTACATGATCTACCATATAAAGCCTCAAATGGAGCCATCTGAAGGCTTGCCTGATAACTATTGTTATATGAGAACTCTACTAGCGGCAAGTGAGTCTCCCATCCACCCTTGAAGTCTAACATGCATGCTCTCAGCATATTTTCCAATGTGTGTATCGTCCTCTCCGACTGTCCATCAGTCTGTGGATGGAAAGCTGTGCTAGTCAGTAGATCTATTCCCATGGTTGACTGCATACTCTGCCCTGCCGGTGAAACGACCATCTCTATTAGACACTATAGTCCGAGGAATACCATGTAATCTGATGATATCCCTGATATACCACCGACCTAAAGTCTCAGATGAGTCCGTCATCCTAATAGGAAGAAAATGTGTAGACTTGGTCAGTCGGTGCACCACGACCCATACAGCATTGTTGCCCTTTGAGGACCTTGGCAACCCCGTCACGAAATCCATGGAAATGTTGTCCCATTTCCATTCCGGCACTGGTAAGGGTTTGAGTAACCCTGGTGGCTTCTAATGTTCCATCTTAACCTGCTGACAAGTTAAGCAGTGTGCCACAAATTCCACCACATCTCTTTTGAGTTCATGCCACCAATAGTGTCTCTTTAGGTCGTGATACATCTTAGTGCTGCCCGGATGAATGGAGAGCTTAGTCTGATGTGCCTCAATCAACAACTCTTTTCTGCAACTTTTTGGCACATATATTCTACCCCGGAATATAAGACCCTGTCCTGGTCGTAATTCCCATTCGGGTATGACCACGCCAGTAGACATCTTGGCCCATATTTCTTCCACTTCCGGATCTGCTCGTTGCTCTTGTTCAATCTTGGTAACCATCTTGGACCGTATGATTAAATTGTACATACTCCCATGGTTTGTGATGTATAGATTGAATTCTCGAATGGTATTCAGCATCTCCCATTTTGTTCTGATCAAACATGCCACTGATGCATGTGATATGCGGCTGAGGGCATCCGCCACTTTGTTCGCCTTACTCGGATGATATCGGAGTGTGAACTCATAATCCGCCAGATATTCCATCCATTTGCGCTGCCTCAGGTTGAACTCTTTCTGATCAAACAGACACTTCAAGCTCTTATGGTCTGAAAACACTTCAAATTTCTCGCCATGTAAGTAGTGTCTCCAGCTTTTGAGAGCGAAGACCACTGCGGCTAGTTCCAGATCATGTGTAGGATAGAGGTGTTCATGTACTTTTAGTTGTCTTGAACCATAAGCCACCACACGATGACGTTGCATGAGTGAACACTTCTGTCCCTCTCCTGAAGCATCGCATTGTACTTCATAACCCTTGCCTCTTTCCGGTAAAATTAAGATAGGAGCAGTTGTAAGTCTATCTTTCAGCTCCTCGAACCTTCGGTTGCACAGATCGGTCCACTCATACTTGACTCCTTTTTGAGTGAGTCGAGTCAATGGAGATGCAATTTTGGAGAAGTCCATGATGAACTTCCTGTAATAACTAGCCAATCCTAAGAAACTGCGGATCTTGGTTACATTCTTTGGCGCTTTCCATTCACTCACTGCCGCCACCTTAGCTGGATCCACGGCTATATCGTCTGCTGTTATTACATGCCCCAAGAATTTGACCTTAGATAGCCAAAATTCACATTTGCTTGCTTTGGCATACAACTTGTTCTTCCTCAAAGTGTCCAGAATTATTTTCAGGTGTTCAACGTGGTCTGCCTTACTTTTGGAATAGATCAGGATATCATCACTAAACACAATCACAAACTGGTCCAGGTAAGGTCGGAAGATCTTGTTCATAAGATCCATGAACACAGCCGGTGCATTGGTGAGTCCAAACGGCATGACTACAAACTCAAATAGTCCATACCGCGTCCTGAAGGCTGTCTTCTCTATATCTTCCTCCTTAACCCGAATTTGATGATAACCGGACATCAGATCAATCTTCAAAAAATGACTGGAACCCCTTAGTTGATTGAATAAATCATCGATCGTGGGTAAAGGGTACTTGTTCCGGACAGTTAGCTGATTCAGTTTCCGATAATCCACGCACATTCGGAGTGAACCGTCCTTCTTCTTCACAAACAACATCGGAGCTCCCCAAGACGATGTACTGTTCCAGATGCAACCCAGCCTAAGCAGTTCATCAATCTGCTTCTTTAACTCGGACATCTCTGCTTGTGCCATCCGATAGTGAGGTAATGACACTGGTAAGGTACCAGGATACAACTTGATTTCAAAATTGATCTCCCTCATAGGCGGCAAGCCAGGGAGTTCTTTTGGAAAAACGTCTGCATATTCTTTCACTATTGCCGGGAGTTCAGCCATAGGTGTCTTATTGATTCTGATACTGTTCAGTACCAGATGATTTAACCCTTCTTGTAGTCTGCTTTGCTTGTTGTCTGCACGAACCACATATTGCTTTCCTTCGGGTGACCAAAATGTCACTCTGCGGCGATAACAATCAATGTTGGCCTGAAAGCTAGCCAACCAGTCCATGCCGAAGATAATATCGTACTCAGTCATATCGAGTACAAAATAATTGAACTCAAATCTGAGTCCAGCTAGTTCGGTATTCACAGCCATACATATGAGTCCCAGTGACGTTTCTCCGACAGGGGATACAATTGTGAGTGATGTGGATAGTTTTTGAACTAAAGTACTAGTGGCAGTTATAAATGCAGCAGATATGAAAGAGTGTGAAGCTCCAGAATCAAATAGTGCATAGGCATAGGAACTACTGACTTGTAACGCCCCGCCCTTTCCGTGAAATTCAGAGTCTAATTTTTTTTTTTTTATAATAAACATAAAACATCGGAAGAGAGCAGGCGGCGTCACGACGCGAGTTAAGTTCAGACTACCCAAGTCTGAACCATAACTGGCCACCCATGTGTACATGGACTAGACCATGATAATGAACCACACACATGGAACTAACATCAACTTGCGGGATAACCTAGATTAACTGCGGAATAGAAAGACTAGATAGCAAGTAACAGTCTCAAACATTAATTAACATAATACAACCATCCAAAGTATCTATCCTAATCAAACCATAGCAAGTAACTACTTTATTACATGTCCATAATAAAGTATCAAATAACAGCAATTATAAATTCATTCCAGCATTCAAGCACTCAGGCTTGGCTTAGCTCCCCTCCCGGTCAACGACCTTTTCTTTTCCTTTACTTGTACCTGCATTCTCTTCTGAGGATAGAATTAGGGCGTTAGATCAACGCGCCCAGTAGGTTCCCGATCAGGGCTACCACATGTTAGCATATAAAACGTGCATATATATATATATATATATATATATATATATATATATATATATATATATATCACATTACATGATCATCAAAAATAGGTAAAACAATGCTATGATGTATGCACATGCAATGAGCATCCCCCATCATGTACATTCATAGCCATCACTTGACGTGCCTCGCACCGACAAGGTAAATTACAACACACTTTCATCACTTCATCACTAACTGATTCATATCACGTATGAGTCCTCCTGGCGGGACTCTCATCGCCTAAGGAGACCATTGTGACTATGATCATCATGTTACTCTTCCCGGCGTGACTTGCACCGCCGAAGGAGGACGTAACTCATAACTTGAAACACTGTAGAACCTCATTCATAATCCCATGTCTATGCATGAGATGCCAATGCCTGTATGCCATTTGTTAATGCATAATATATCATTTGAAACACATATAATAAAACAAGAGTCTCATAAGAAAACTGGATAAAACCTGTGGTTACAAGTAGGTAGGAAACCTACTTAAACTGGCTTAAGTGTCCGTTCCTTTTGAGTTTCGCCTAGTCACGACTCGCTCATCGTTCACGTTCCGTTACCTTATCATGTAACAATAAATCAATACTAGCATTTAAATATCCATTCTCATATAAAACCCAAAAGAACATCTTGTGGGGTTCGGCCAAACCCATGGCCGAACCTTACCCACTTTAGATTTGATCCCTCTCGTAAGTCCCTTGATCAATCCCTTCATTTGACTTGTATTCACAGATTTGCCATTGGTCTGTCCAACTTTTAATCCACCAAACTTACTCCATGGGGTTCGGCCAAAGGCCATACATTTGGCCGAACCCAATGGTTCCTTTATCCATTACCACATGGTTCTCTATTAGGGTATTTTAAACCTTTTAAATCAACATAAAACCATTACCAACTATTACTTATAAGCTTAGGCTATTTAACCCATTCATTATGAATTAGCATAAAGTCCATCAACATGCTTGGTTATTTACTGATATTATGTACATAGATACATACATGATTCTTGAATCAAAATCATACAACCCAATTAGTAAGCATAACCCTATGTAAACCAAATAAAAACCATAAAGTAACCCATGGGGCTCGGCCACTCACATGGCCGAACCTCATGGTTCTTTGAGTCCAATTCTCCGAATGATCTTTCATCATTTATCATACATCTTAGCCATAAAAAAAAATAGCAACCATAATTCTATTTAAAATCCCATAGAAACCCCATGATATTGCATGGTTTCTAACTCTTTAAATTCATAAAAATCATCAATCTCTTTCATGGGGTTCGGCCATTCAAGTTGGCCGAATCCTATGTCCATGAATTGATCCTTCAAACATGCATTAGGTGTTATTTAAATCATGCAATATCAGTATCATATTGCTGCCTTTATACCTCTTAGAACCCTCTAATTAAATCCATCCAAAACGGTCCATAAAAGTCCATGGTTTCCATGTTTCACAACATGCAAACCAACAATCTTTCACATGGGGTTCGGCCCTCCATGGTGGCCAAACCCAATGGTTATTTTTTTCTATTTTTAAACCTCAAATAATCATGTAATAACCAGCGTATTAGCAACGAGTTTAACCCTTTAAAAATCATCTAAAAACCAACCCAATTTCATAGGGTTCGGCCATGCTCATTGGCCGAACACTATGACCCTTGGTTTTGAAATATTCAATCATTTATCTTAGGTCTGAATCAACCATCCAACTCCATGTTTTAACCTTCTTAAAACATGATTTTAAAACTAACACTAACATCTAATATCAGTCCCCCTTTTATATGGTTTTAATTTCCAAAAACCATCAACATCAACCATTTGTTTCCATGGGGTTCGGCCATGCAAAGTGGCCGAACCCAATGGTCAAACTTATTAGTTTTAAACCGCTGTTTTATACCCATAATACCTTCAGTCCCTATGTCATTTAGATCCATGTTTTTAACCCATTCTAAAACATGCATTTAAATCTTAAATCAATACCCAAAAACAGTCCACAAAATCCATGGTTTTCATGTTTCAAAACATGAAAACCAAGCAATCTCTTACATGGGGTTCGGCCCTCCATGGTGGCCGAACCCAATGGTTATTTTTACCATTTTAAATCCTCCATAATCAAGGTTAAACATTGGTGTATTCGGCCATGACCATGGCCCAATACATACACCACTTTATTAATCCAAAAGTCCATGAAACACTTACCAAATTCTAAGCTCTTGTCTTGCCTTTTGATCCTTGCTTCCTTTCTTTCTTAGCCTCCCTTCCTTTGCTGATTATTTGCTTGAACTAATGGTGAAAACACCAAGTCCAATTCGGCCAAATGATGGTGTTCTTGAGACAGAGAAAGAGATGGGATTCTAAGGCTTTTGCAATGATAAAAATCGGCCAAAATGGGTGTTGTTTGCTTTTGTATTTCAGCCCCCAAAACCCCTCCACTTCCTCATCAATTCTCCCATAAAACGATGGGTCTTGGGTGCTAACCAAGGCACCCTTGGCACCTACCCATGCAGCCATTCAGCTTTCCATGCAACTCATCTCAAACCCATCATTTGCATTAATCATTTACCATGGAACTCACCAAAACAAGTCCCCAACGTGTGGGACTTGTTTTTTGGTTGGTTTGAGACCAGCCAACCTCTTCAAATTCCCCACTCAACTCACTGATTTACAGCCCCTTCAATTTCCCTTTTGACTCACTTGTACTCAAGGCTATTTAGATTTCCATCTCAACTCACCCAACTCACATACTTAATGCATTTCATTTAATGCACATGTGTTGACTCACTACTTGATTTAATTCCAACTCACTTCAGTCCCACTCAACTGATTTTACTCATATTTTAGTTTCCTTGAAGGTCCACACGGTCAACCATAGTCAACTCGAGTTGGGTCCACTTTTAGCTACTTGACCCGTTTTTGACCCCATGACCCAATTATGATATGTTGGTCATTTGTAATTGATTTTTACATATGGATCAGGCCTACCCATTTTTCCTCCACTTGATTTCCAATCAAATCAGCCTAACTCCATTTAATTTAAGTTCATAAAACGGTCAAATCATCCATTTTGACCCTATGGGTCCCATTTGGGCCCTTTGACCCATTTAGCCATTTTTGACCCAATTGATGTAAATTACCCAACCATTCAAACTTAACATTCATAATGTGCTCATATGATTTTAATTTGAGCATTGGGCCCCACTATTTCCTTATTTGACATCACAAAATAATTAATTTAATAACTCAGGGGCATTTTCATAATTTTCCACTTCATTGAGAAATTGGGGTGTTACATGACTATTGCCATAGCTTGAATCACAGAATGATCCACATCCACTGGAGGTGCTAGAGTAAACATTCGTCCAAATCCAGTAAAGTTAGGCGCCCGTCCTGCCTGGTTATATGTCATGCCTCCTCGGGAGTTAGCTGGCTTAGGTGGTGGACGGAATGATCCTCTGGAATAGGAGAGTTTATTAAGCTTTGGGCAATCCCTCTTGAAGTGACCCGGCTGATCACAATGGAAACAGTTGTTCACCCCTCTGAGAGCCTGAGTGACTAATGCAGATGGGGAGGACTGGTTGGGACGAAAACCCCCTGTGGACCCAGTAGATGGTGAGGGTCTGCAGAAGTTCAGTCGGAACTTCTTGTTGGCTGGAATGTACCCCTCCCACTCTGAGCTCGGCGGTTGTCAAACTGCACCATCTCAGCCATTTCTTGCTCGGCTATGGTGGCCCTGCTGACCACCTCAGCCAGTGCGGCTGCCTTGAATATGGATACTTTGGCCCTAATGTTTGGCTGTAGGCCCTGCTCAAACTTACGTGCCCTTCGGTGCTCTGTTTTCACCATATAAAATGCATAACAAGACAGACTAAGGAATTCCCAGTGATACTCCGCCACAGTCATGGAGCCTTGTACCAAGGATAGAAAGGCTTGAATGTGAAGCTCCTTCTCCTACTCGGTAAAATACTGATCTAGAAAGGTAGCTGAGAACCATTCTCACGTCATTGTAGTCATTTCCCTTTCCGGCATAGGTGCTTATTGTTTTTCTATAACCTCCCACCATTTACCGGCATCCTCGATCAGTTGGGATGTAGCCAGCAAAATCTTGTCAGCATGACTCGAGATCTGAAGTAGGGTCAAGATCTGAGTGATCTTCTTCAGCCAATGCTCTACTTCGACAGCCCCTTCCTTTCCCTTGAAGTAGGGAGGGCGTTGTTGCTAGAAATCTCTGACCATGTTCCGGTTACTGGCGTCACTAGTGGTTCCACTTCCATTCAGATGTTGTTGGAGAACAGAAGTAACTACTGCTTGAACCAAGCTTTGTAGTTCAGGAGGCACTACTGGTATACTCACGCTGCTTTGCTCCTCTTTCTCATGTTCATTATAGTGAGAGTGTCGCTCTTCCTCTTCCCGCCGTGAGTACCGTTCATCTTCCCCATTTCGCGATTTTTCATGTTGAGATTGTTCTTTCTTATGTTGAGATTTCTCCTTTTCATGTTGAGATTGCTCCTTCTCATGTTGAGATTTTTCCCTCTCTTCCTGTTGAATGAGTAGTATCTCTTTTTCCTTCCCTTTCTTGCTTTGTTGGATCTTTCTCTTTGGAGCCATTTTCCCTAAGTCATAAAAAAAATATTATTGACTTAGTTTCTTTGTACAGTTTGTGTTATCACTATTTTGGAGAAATTTCCAAATAATAAGCACTCTTGGTTTTCCTTGTTTTCGGGGGAAATTTCTAAATACCTATTGTTTGTTTCTCAATTTGGGGATATCGGGGAAGTGTATCCTATTTTGCTATTTTGGTATATCCAATTATGATGACTGTACTTCCTTTGCTATTTTTCATTGTTGTTCTCAGATTGAATGTTCAGTCTGAGTCTAACGAAGTAAATTAATCCAGCCCCCATTCAGCGGACTCCGAAAAGTCGGTCAGTTGGGATTCTTATCTGTCAGTGAGATATGAAATCATCTTAATCTTACTTCGAAAGATTTAATCTTCCCGTTTTGCTCTGATACCAACTATAACACACCGCATTTTTTCACTCGAAATCAGAGTCTATTTTTTTTTTAAATAATAAACAAGTGATAAGAGTGGAGTGTCACGACGCGAGTTAAGTTCGAACTTTTAAGTCCGACCCTTAACTGGCCAAACCTATGTGTGCATGGACTAAGTCCATGAGAATGGTTCACACATAGTACTTTATAATTCTAACGGAATATTATTACTTAATCTAACTGCGGATTATAATAGAACCTAAGACTACTCATTTTTAGATAGCAAATTACATAGCCATAACTCCAAGATTACCTTAAACTAAACATTCAAACCATCCAAACCAAAGTAAATATTACTAAGTTATTACATGCCAACATCTGACTAACAAATTACATGTCCATGTAAACTTAACAAAATATCCATAAATAAATAAAAAATGCGTTCAGATATCCAAGCTCCTATGCTTGGTTTCCTTCCTGATCCTTGACCTTTCCTTTTTCCTGTGTCATCCACTAAGGGTAGAAATAGGGCGTTAGAACAACGCGCCCAGTAGGTGTTCCGATTAGGGTTACCACAAGGTTAGTATAAAACATGCATATAACATAATAATACATGATCATCAAAAACTTACAAAAACAATGCTATGTATGTATGCAAATGTAATGAGTCCCACCCATCACAAGAATACATAGCCTCCTCTTGATGGGATTCTCATCATCAAAGTACCTCCACATAGCTTGTTCGGACGCCTCGACGGAGTGTGGACCCTCCTGTTTCCTCTTGATGGGATTCTCATCATCAAGGCACCACCACATAGGTTTTTCTGTCGTCCCGACAGAGTGTGGACCCTCCGGTTACATAACCATCACCCCATGCCATGCATGAGATGTCAATGAATACATGTCATTTGTAAATAAAACTTCGTATTCAAATCCTCTTTGAAACATAATAATTTAACCCATATCTCGTAAAAATCAAGATAAGAACAGCAAGTATAAACTGTGGTTACAAAGAGGTAGGAAACCTACACAAAAGGTCATTTAAAATGTCCGCTCTTCTTAAACTGTCACTCTTTCGCGATTGCGCACTGTTCAAGAAGTTCCGTTACCTTGTTACATGTCAATAAGTCAAACACATATCTCATTTGGTTTCTAATTGTAACACCCCGATTTCTCAATGATGTGGATAATTACGAAAATGCCCCTGGATTGGTAAATTTAATGGTTGTGATGTTGAATAAGGAAATAGTGGGGCCCATTGTTCAAATTAGGACCCTATGAACATATTATAAGGGTCAAATTATCATGAATGGGTAATGAACATCAATTTGGGTCAATATGGTTAATTGGGTCAAAGGACCCAATTGGACCCAATGGGTCATAATGGACTTATTAGACCATTGGGTAAGCCCAAATTTAATGGGGTCAAGCTGACCTGATTGGAAATCAAGTATAACAAAAATGGGTAGGCCTGATGAACATGTGAAAACCAAATGCAAGTGGCTAAAACAGCCCATAAATGGGTCATGTTGTCAAAACGGGTCAAGGAGCTAAATGGGGACCCAGTGGGTCGGGTTGACCGAGTTTGACCATGGCTGACCATGTGGGCCCTCAAATGAGCTCAATGGTAAGTCAAATCAGCTTGAGTTGGACTGATTTGGAGTGAGTTTGATTTAAGAAAAGAGTTGACTCAAATATGGAGCATTAAATGTGATGAGTTGGATGAGTTGAGTTGGAATAAAAAGAGCATGATCCTAGTGAGTCAAGGGGAGGTGGAAATGAGTTGTAATCTCACACAACACTTGATCAAACCCATCTCAGCCGTTGAGTGTGAAGAGGTGCCTTGGCAAAGCCAAGGGACACCAAGCTTGGGCGGCACCAATTCATTGAATGGATGCATTGGTTCATTTCCAAGGGGTGCAACGTTTGGCACCAAGGGGTGTCTTGAATGACACCCAATGCCCCATCGGTTTTGGCAAGATTAAATGAGGGAAATGAATGGGAGATGGGGCTGAAACTACAAAAGGAGAATGTTAACATTCTTGGCCGATTTTGTCATTGCAAATCCAAGAAATTCCCATCTCTCTCTCCCTTTCTTCAAGTTCGTTTTTCTTGGCTGAACAGAAGAGGTGTTGCCACAAGTTAATCAAGCATAAACCAGCAAGGAATTAAGGAAAGAAAGAAGAAAAAAAAAGGGAGAAGGCAAGGACCCTAGGCAAAGGAAATTTGGTAAGATTTCTTAAGTGTTCAAGCCAAATAAGTTGTAAGAAAAGGGTGTGTATTGGGCCATGGTTATGGCTGATTGCACCAAGGTTTTAACCTTGAATAATAGAGGTTTTAATATGGTAAAAATGACCATTGGGTTCGTCCACCATGGAGGGCCGAACTCCATGTAAAAGATAGGTTGGTTTGATGTTTTGAAACATAGAAACCATGGAGTTTTTATGGACTGTTTTTGAGGTTTCTTTAAGATTCAAATGCATGTTTTCAAAGAGGGTTAAAAACATGGATTTGAATGACATAAGGACTGAAGTTATCATGGGTCTAAACAGTGGATTAAAATTAATGAAATGGACCATTGGGATCGGCCATCTTGGATGGCCGAATCCCATGAAGTATTATGGTCTTTTGGACAAGTTGATGAACTTATGTGGATGTTTTAAGAGGTAAAAATGCAGTAATGTTTTACTGATTATTACTTGTCTCAATGTGATTTAAAACATGTTCATAAGGACCAAGACATGGACATAGGGTTCGGCCACTTTGGATGGCCGAACCCCATGATAGTATTTCATGATTTTGGTGAGTTTAAAACCATATAAAATATGGTGTTTGATGCGATTTGATGAAGTTTAACTTGCTGTTATTGGTTGACCAATATAGGGCTGAACCATGTCAATATTAGGGTTAAGTTATTGATTCAAATCATGGGTAGATGATGAACAAAATAAATCAAAAGAACCATAAGGGTTCGGCAATGTGTATGGCCGAACCCCATGGACTGTTTTGGATGGGAGGTTATGGTTGTTTTAATGATTTAAATTAAGGAATCATACATGATAAGTTATGGACTATGTGTAAGAAAATAATCGACCATTGATGATGATGGATTATGGGATGAAAATCTATAGGATGTTGTTCGGCCATGTGGCATGGCCGAACCCCATCAATGATTATTTGATAGAATTGGGTTAAGTAATAAATGGGATTAAAGGTGATGAATGAAGAACCCAAATTAAAAAGATGAGGTTCGACCAAGTTGTATGGCCGAACCCACTAAGTGGGTTTAGATATGGTTAAACTAAAGGTTAGCCTAAATGGCATAAAAGTAATTATTGATGGAATGATCAATGATGGAATGATCATAGGGTTGGATGTATGGAAACGAACCAAAGTGGTATGGTTCGGCCATGTAGTATGGCCGAACCCTACGAAAGTATTTTTGTAGTATATGATGTTTAATAAGGATTAAATAAAATAGAGATCAAATAAAAAGGGAGGTTAAATCCTAAGTTAATCAGGTTCGGACATGGGTATGGCCGAACCCCATAAGATGGAATATGGAATTTGGACTTGATAAGAAATCCAATGGTTACGATATTAACTTGTTGTTGTATAAACAAGGAAGCGGAAGTTGAACGGCGTACAAGTCGTGATCCAGTGAAAAAGAACAAACACCGAAGCTAATCTTCGGTAGGTTTCCTACCTACTTGTAACCACAATTATGATTTGGTTTTATCATGTTTTAATGAGATATGTTATATTTGATATTATGTTTCAAATATGGTTTTGGATGATGAGATATGTATTTACAAATGACATACATGTACATTGACATCTCATGCATGGCATGGGGTGATGATTATGGATTACCTTGACTTGAGAGTCCCAATGAAAGAACACCATGAAACAACTCAATGATGAAGTGTCTTTCCACAGGTAACGAGGATTACTGTGGATTACCTTATCATGTGAGTCCCAATGAAAGAATACCGTGTAACAAATCAATGATGAAGTGTCTTTCCACAGGTAACGAGGATTACTGTGGATTACCTTATCATGTGAGTCCCAATGAAAGAATACTGTGAGTCCCAAATGAAAGTGTATTGTGATTTACCTTGACGGTGAGAGTCCCGTCAAGTGAAGACTATGTATGTGTGATGGGGTGGGGCTCATTACATTTGCATACATACATAGCATGGTTTTATATGTTTTTGCTAATCATGTACTATGATTTATATGTTTTATATGCTAACCATGTGGTAGCCCTGATTCGGGAACCTACTGGGCGTGTTGATCTAACGCCCTAATTCTATCCTTAGAGGAAAATGCAGGAACAAGGAAGGGGAAAGAGAAGGACGATGACCAAGAGGGGAGCCAAGCTTAAGAGCTTGAATGATAAATGGGATTTCTTTATTACTGTCTTTTGGGTTACAATTATGAACATGTAATAGCTAGTATCTTTGCTATGGTTTGAATTATAGTCTTGATGTCGGATATATGAATTAAGCTATTGTGGATAAATGCTAAGTTGAGAATAGTTTAATGAGGTTATTACGTTAACGCAAACTTGACTTGTACTTTGCTATTTGATAATGGAGCAGTCTGAGTATTGATTATAATTCCGCATATTTGACTTATTCCGCAGTTAGTCTAGTTTATTCCGCAAGTCATTGTTTAGTTCTATGTGTGTATTATCTATCATGGTTTAGTCCATGTACACATGAGTGGCCAGTTAAGGGTCGGACTTGGGTAGTCTGGACTTAGCTCGCGTCGTGGAACCTCCCGCTCTTATTCACTCTATGTTTCTTTCAAAAGAAATTTTCAGACTCTGATTTTCGGAAGGGTGAAAAGGGCGGGGCGTAACACTAATTAAGTCTAAGACCAAACATACCACCTTTTGGGGTTCAGCCATACTACATGGCCGAACCTCACTATCTTAAATTTAATCCCTCCTTCAAATCCATTAACCTCCTTACCCAGACAGCAGACATTTATAATAACCTAGATCCATAAACATATTACCCATGGGGTTCGGCCATACATCATGGCTGACCCCATGATCCAACAATTTCTCATATTTACATTCTAGCTTGTATTTACTGTTTTTGCATTTGGTTTAACCTTTGCTTAATATTGGTAACAACCAATGTCCATAAAAATCCATCTTAGTGGGGTTCGACCATACAACATGGCCGAACCTCACCATCTTAAATTTCGGTCCTTTAATCCTTCATACATAAGTCTCCATTTTGATTTGACCAACTGTATTACAAATTGACCAATTCAAAAGAAACTAAATTCACCAAATAACCGTTAGTGGAGTTCACCATATTGATTTTTGTCCCTCTTGTCATCATCTATCATGACTGATTACTTACTTAATACTAAATCCCAAGATAATCATATGTGATTCCTTGATCAAAAGCTTAGAACCATTGATAATTTCCAACCATGTTCTTAACTCCAATTAACCCATAAAATGGTCCATGGGGTTCAGCCATACACATGGCCGAACCCTATGGTTTTCATGTTTTGAAAACCTATAAAATAAATCAGTCCATAAAATAACCCTAGTGGGGTTCGGCCATACTTCATGGCCGAACCTCACTTAATTATCTTTGATCCACCTTCTTTAGACCCAAAAACCTCCTTAACACTTTCCATGGTTTTCTTGTTTCAAACATTCCAATATTTATATAGGGTTTATGCTCAACACCTTAGCCATAACAACATTATGGTTCAGCCACGCAATGGCCGACCCATAACCTTAACCTTATCTCCATTAAAACATCTTTAAAACCTTCATAACATTGTATGGTTCATCTACTCCTTCATTAACCATGATTTTAACCCTTGATAGGTTCGGCCATACAATGGCCGGATCATGTTTCCTTATCCATTTTATTTAACAAGTGTTTATTGAGTACTTACCAATACCGTGACTCCTCCGGTTCTTTCACTCCTTCTTGATCCTTTACTTCCTTAGCCTCTCCTTCTTCCTTCTTTTTCTTTTGGCCGAGACTGACCTTGCTGCAAACTCCTTCGAATAATTTGGCCAAGGTATAGATTTGAGAGAGAAAATGAGAGAGAAACTTGGGATGAAAATACCCAAGTCTTTGTCTTGGGGGTGGTCGACCTTGTGTGAAAATATTTGGAGATGGAACTCTATTTCTTTGGTCTTCTTTCTCCTTGAGTGCTGGCCGGCAAAGAGAGGGTGAGAGAGAGTGGAATGAAACCTCGTTGATTAATCAAATTCAGCCCAAGGGGTGGTGTCTCTTGGTGGCACCACTTGTAACTCCCATTTCCATTACAATTCTCTTTAATGCTTTCCTTGGGGGTTTCATCCTTGAGATGAAACTCTCAAGGCACCCAACGGTTTCCAAAGGTTATCTTGGTGTATCCTTTCCTCCCATCATCCTTCTCTCATTACCGTTCCATTTGAGAGTTTCATATTGAAATGAAATTCCCATGTGCTAAACTGTCCTTCCCATTGACTCTCCATTTGAAGTCTCATGCATAGAATAAACCCTCATGCAATCCAACGTATATATTATTTTGAATTTGAAATACAACCTCTCTCCATATGTAACTCCCACAAAACCTCCACCTACATTCATTGTTTATCTAGGAGTTTCATGCATGATACGACCTCCCATGCATCCAACGTGTACCCCATGTTTTTGGGGTTTGAAACAACAAACCTTCTCTTTCACATTTCACTTTCATTACTCAACTCAACCATTTAATTCAACTCAAACCAAACTCAATTATTTAATTTAACTCAATCCAAACTCAATCATTTAATTCAACTCATACCAACTCAATCTTTTAATTTGAATCAACTTAACTCAATTAGGCTTGAGCTCACCTAATGGTCAATCAAGTCAATTACGACCCATTGGGTCCCAATTGGGTCTTTTGACCCAAATAACCACCTTGACCCAATTAGATGCACATTACCCATTTAATTTAATTTGATCCTTATAACATGTACATTGGGTCTTAATTGAACAATGGCCCCACAATTTACTCATCCACGATGATAACCTTTTAATTCATAATTTCAATGGCAATTTCCGTAAATATTGATATACTGAAAATCTGGGGTATTACATCACACACTTGATTAATTGTGAAAGTCCCCTTTTTCTAGGGAGCTAGAACACATGATTGACCCTAGACGGCGAGTGAATAGGTCAATCCTAGTTTCCATGGTGTTTACAAATTTCTTGATTGTTTTAGGAGTAGTGGACCATTAATCAAGAAATTTGTTTAATGTGATAGATTGTTTATAGATTCTTTAAACATTCACACTAAGATTATGACATATTACTTGATTACCGATGCCTATGCTCGATGTATAAAATAAGATAATCAACATGTAAAGTGATGTATTTTGAGAAGAGTACTTAAATGATAAATACAAACACACAAAGATCAAACACCATAGACCAATTTAAATTGGTTCGGTTAGCCAACCTACATCCACTGTTTAGGACTCGCTCAACCTTGAATTATCCCCAAAATCCACTAAGTGGGGACTTGCACCCTCACAATTAGAGTATGAATTTCACCTTATTCAATCGGCTGGGAAATTCACCCACCACTGTAGAATAAGAATTCCACCTATCCATTTGGTTGGGAATTCCACCCACCACTGTGCCGGAGATGACGCTTCAGAGTTTTTTATAGTGGTTCAGGAGCAAATCTCCCTTAATCAACTTTCGGAACAAATGTTTTAAAATAAAATTAAAACCAAGAAGCACTTGCCTTTAAAGCTCTTTCTCTTGATGTATGCGGACGCTCCTCCTTGCAGCCGCCGTAAAACAATCACAATTCAGGGTATCAAGGAAACTAGTTTTACCAAGCTTTCCTAATTTAATGATCATTTCCTTATTCTCTCCTTCTTACTTTCAAACTCAGTCAATAGATTGGTTGTTTATGAGTTTTCTTTCCTCCTCTCTCTCTCTTCACAAACTCAATCCATATGATTGGTTTTATTTGATTTCCCAAATGTAAGCACGAAAGAGAGAGTGATCTTTCTGTTGGCCCTTGTTGTAGCTTACTGATAAAGATGAGGGTCCAACTGATCTTGCCAAAGGATACCAACTGGTTACATAAAGATCAGTTTTTATAGAGAAGGCAACCAGTTGTAGTAACGGTAATGTACCGACAGCTCGGTCACACCGAGGGGTCAGTGACTAGAAATGTTACCATTACAAACCTGATCGTTGTACATTAAGTGCACTTCCAACGGTAAAATTATTTCCCAGTCAACATGTCGATGTCGCCGATGGGTCGACACTTATGTTATCGAGAGGTCATCCCATACGAGAGGCTCGATCTGGGGCATACCCAGAATGACAGTTCAATGATCCAAAACCTATGTTAATCTGGCCAACCAATCATTGACCACGATGGGTCGATCCTGTCTTCACCGAAGGGTCGATGAGAACAACTGGTCGTGCTGACAATGAAAACACATACATATTTCCAAGTTGGGTTCCAATTCACTATCAAGCATCCTCTCTAGGTTTTTTATGATTTCACATTTTAATCCACTAAGCCTAGGGATGGTCCTCTCTAATTTGTGGATACCACCTGAAGTCATTCTTGATCCAAGAGACTCATTTTGTGTTTCAGTCTGCTGAAAATTGGAATTTAGTCGGCTGAATTTTCACTTAGGCAAGGCTTGAGCCAGTATGTAAATCACAGACTCAGACTGAGAATAAATTAGTCGATTGAATATTACTTTTCAGTCGATTGATTTTCTTACTCAGAATGTTCTTAGAGAGCAGTCTACATTTCAGTCAACTGAAATGGTTTAACTGCCAAGTTCGTGGCAATTTTCAGTAGTTTATTCTGCAGTTTTTATCTTGTTCTTCCATTGTATTCAGCAGTCCATTGGGTGGAAACATGCCAGAGATTGTACAATCGATTGTTTCTTGAGAAATGGAAGAAAAGAAAAGAAAAAGAGGAAGATCTATCTTCCCAAAAACCTCCCTCTCTCTATTTTCTCTCTTTGATTCCACTGTATTTTTCTTTCCAATTGTCGCCCAAGCATCTAGATTTGGATCAAGTTGGTATAAGAGCCAGGTTTCGACCCTTTTTGGGAAACCTAAGGTATATGGTCTTGACTCTTGATCAATACCAAAAGTCCGATGAAGAACTCTCGGAAGCCCTTCATTCAGACAGAAGGAAAACATCGAGAAGATCGAAAATGGCAGGAGACGATGACATCTAGGAACATTTCTCCAAGCTGGAGGAACAAGTCACCGTATTGACTAATTTAGTCACCAAGTTAGACATCCGCAAGTTCATCCAAGAAGAATCGAACAAGAGTTGCGAGACGAGACTAACGAAGAAGAAGAAGTAGAGGACGAGGTCGAGCAGACCAAAGATTTGTCGTTGGGAGTCGACCAGGATGGTAAGAAACCTTTCAGAGTAGATTTCAAATTAGAAATACCTACTTATGATGGTGATGTTAATGCAGAAAAATTGGACAATTTGATAGATCAAATGGAAAATTATTTCACTCTGTGTATACACCAATGTACAAAAAAATCAGTTTAGCACGACTGAAAATGTCCAGTCATGCATTGACATGGTGGAACACTTATATTAAGCGCCACGACATATCTGAATTAACTTGGAAGAAGTTCAGGAAGCTAGTCTAGAAGCAGTTTTACGCAATTGGATATGAGGAAGACCGGTGGATTAGGTGGCAATACTTGCGACAAAGATCTGGCCAATCTGTTTAAGAGTATACAATCGAATTCCATACTGAAGCTACAATCCTGGGAATTTCCATTGAAGGGTTCAAAGTTTTCATGAAGTATATGGGTGGGTTAGTTGAATACATTCGAAGAGAGCTGAAACTCTTCAAAGTCATCACTATCGATGAAGCTACAGTGAAAGCCATTGCCATTGAGAGGAAGAACAAGAAGTCTGATAGGTTTGAGGTCAAGTCGAAAGACAAGGGTAGAATTGAGCTGAGTGGTAGTAGTAAAGGTGATTCTAGCCAGAAGAAACTGGGAAATGCTAGAAACTACTCTTGTGACCATTGCAAAAAGAGTGGTCATACCAAGGAAAAGTGTTGGAAATTACATCCCTAACAGCAGCCCAAGAAGAAGGACGGAAAAGCAATGATGAATGTCCGTGAGGTAGAGGAGATTGAAGAGCTACAGAAAGCTGACATTAAGCTCTCTCTCATGGCGAAGACTGCAGAAACTTCTCAGAGTTCCGAGTTAATAGAAGAGATTTTTCACTTGAAGATTCAAGTGAAACAGTGTGATTGAAGCAATAGTTGACCCATGAAGTCAGAAGAATAGTATGTCAGAGTGTTTGGTACAGAGGATGGGTTTGGAAACTACTACACATCCACGACCCTATCCATTGGGGTGGATACAAAAGGATGTAGAGATGAAGATCACCAAACAGTTTACCTTCAATTTGCTATCACACAAAAGTACATTGATGAAGTGACATGTGAGGTGGTGTTGTTGGACGTGTGTCAAGTCATTTTGGGTAGCCCATACTTGTGGGACCAGGATGCCATTTAGTACAGGCGATAACGTAAGTATCGGTTTGTGAAAGACGACAATGAGTTTCATGTTAATGCTTGTAAGCCACAGACCACCACCACTCTGGTCACTGCAACACAGGCCAAGAGGATGGTGAATGCTTGTGGGAAGTTTGTCCTGCTGATGATCAGACCACAAGAGGAACCACCAGAGAAAGTGGTACTCTATGCAGTATCACTCAACCCCAAACAGGAGACTGAGGTTGAGAAGATCAAAATGATTTTCAATGAGCTATTTGAGGAGGTTCAAGGTCTACCACCATGGAGACTTGTAAAGCTGTAGAAGATGCATCTCTACCAAACCTGAGTCTGTATCGCACCTCCGTCACAGAGAATGATGAGATCCAACAACAAATTCGAGAACTTTTGGAGCATGGAGTCATCAAGCCAAGTTGTTCACCCTATGGTTCTCCAATTTTATTGGTGCTGAAGAAGGACAGTGGTTGGAGAATGTGCATCGACAACAGCGCTTTGAACAAGATTACCATTAAGAATCAGTATCCATTACCGAGGATTGATGATCTACTGGATCAACTGCAAGGAGCCCAGTATTTCACTAAGTTGGACCTGAAATCGGGCTATCATCAAACCAAGCAGGTGTTATTTGAATGGTTGGTCATGCCATTTGGATTGTGCAATGCCCGCGCAACCTTCATGTGACTAATGAATTAGGTATTGCATCCTTTTATTGAAGATTTTGTCATTGAGTATTTGGATGATATCCTTATATATAGCAAGACATGGGAAGACCACATTTGTCATGTGAGAAAGGTGTTGGGGGAATTGAGGATGAATCAACTCCAACTGAATGGAAAAAAGTGTGAATTTGGGAAACAATCTTTGTTGTACCTAGGTTTTGTAGTTGGAGCAAGAGAGTTGAAGGTACCCTTCAAAGATTGAGGTCATTACTAAGTGGCCCGCACCCCGATTAGTGATTGAAGTGGGGAGCTTCATGGGAGCTTGCCAGTATCTGCGGAAGTTTATTCGTCATTTTTCACAGATAACAGTGCCTTGTCATGCTTTGACAAAGGATAATCAGAAGCTTGAATGGACGAAGAAACAAGATGATACATTTCAGTTATTGAAGAGGAAGATTTCTTAAGCCCAGTGTTGGCATTACCATATTTACATCGCCCTTTTGAGGTTGAGCCGGATGCATCTACGTATGCCATGGAAGCTGTTTTGTTATAGGATGGGAGACCAGTGGCTTACCGTTCTGAGATGTTTAGTGGACCGGTGTTGAATTACCCCACTTATGACAAGGGGATGTATACTTTACACCAGGCGGTGAAGCATTGGCATGTGTATCTATTGGGGAAAGACGTCATTGTCCAAACCGACCACAAACCCCTTCAGTTCTTACAAACTCAGTCCAAGTTGCAGCAAGCTTGTCATATGACGTGGATGTCTTACCTACAACAGTTTAATCTGGTGATTAAGTACAAGAGACGAGTCACAAATAAGCTGGTAGATATGTTATCTAGACCACCCTCACGGAGTAGTTCCACTGTAACAGTGGCAATGAAGATCCAGCCTATGGTCCTTACTGAGTACACTCAAGGGTATGACACTGATGAGGATTTCAAAATGACATTTGAGAAGGTACAACAGGGTCAGACTACAGAGTTCACACTGAAGGATGGACTGATGTATAAGGGGTCACAGTTGTGCATACCAAAAGAAGGAGATAGATTGCAGTGGATACAAAAAGCTCATACTTCTCGAGTGGCGGGACATTTCGGAGTGAAGAAAACACTTCCCCATCTACGGAAATATGTCTTTTGGCCGAAGATACAACTGGATGTGTCTAGGTCAATCAGGGGTTGCGTGTTATGCAACACATTGAAGCCCTCTAACAGGAAGTTAGGACTGTATACTCCTTTGCCAGTACCTACAAGACCTTGGGAGAGCATTTCGATGGACTTTTTAGGAGGATTACCAAAGACCAAGTCTGGACATGATTATTTGTTTGTCATTGTTGATTGGTTTAGTAAGATGGTAGAACACATCCCTTGCAAGAAGATAGTGACAGGAGAGACAGCATAGAATTTGTTTTTCGAGCATGTATGGAAACATTATGGGTTGCCTAGTTCGATTATTTCAGATCGGGATAGTCGGTTCCTAAGTCATTTTTAGAGCTCACTTTGGAGTATGATGGATACCAGACTAAAGAGGAGC
Source organism: Chimonanthus praecox (assembly GCA_022113865.1). Lineage (NCBI taxonomy): Eukaryota > Viridiplantae > Streptophyta > Magnoliopsida > Laurales > Calycanthaceae > Chimonanthus > Chimonanthus praecox. The sequence continues at coordinate 31,146,271 of CM039088.1, read as the reverse complement.
ACCGCATTTCATCCACAAACGGACGGACAGACAGAAGTTGTGAACAGGGCAATGGTACATCTCCTTCGAGGCTACAATTCCAAGCATCCTAAGACTTGGGACACTAGCCTCCCTTATCTGCAGTTTGCCTTCAACGGTACAATACATGGATCGACACAGAAGTCGCCTTTTGAAGTATGTTTGGGGTACTTGCCTCAAAGTCCGTTTGATTTGGCTTTCACACTTGGGGACTATTAGTTGGAAGGAAGAGGAGGACAGAGTCAAATCTCAACGTTTCCTAGAAAGGATAGCCCATGTGCACAAGGAGGTGGAAACACAGATGCAACGTTTACAGCAGAGGTACAAGTCTCGACATGATCAACATTACATTGAGTGCACATTCCAAGATGGAGATCTTGTTTGGATGAAGCTAAGCAAGGAACAGTTTAAGGGAGATGAAAATAAATTGAAACCTATCAGATAAGGGCCGTTCAAAATCCTCAAGAAGATTGGAGACAACACATTTCAGCTTGATCTACCACCGTATATGAAGATGTACTTAGTTATCAATGCCGAGAATTTGAAGTTGTTCGAACCTTCTCTACTAGATGAAGACTCAGATCAGCACACTCAGTTGCCAACTGTAGATGATTTGTGGGTGGAGCGAGAGGATCCATTAGCTGAAGACTGCATCCATAAGAAGAAAGTGATGGAGATGCGGTGAGGGAAGTATGGTTCATTCCGCATTGGTAAGAAGGGTCAACTACCCAGCTGATCTAGGTGGTACAGTCGAGACAAAGAAACTAAAGAGTTCCCCCATCTGCAATTTCCAGATTTAGCGGGAGCTAAATACCCAAAAAAAGGGGGAGCCTTGATCTAGGAGGCTCATTTTGTGTTTCAGTCGTGTGAAAATTTGAATTCAGTCGATTGAATTTTCACTCTGGCAAGGCCAGAGTCTGCTTGTGTAATAACCCGAATTTTTGATAAATATATATATTGACATTTATTCAGGTTAATTTGAAGCTTGATATAATAAAATACCAAGTGGACCAAATTTTGGGACAATGGCCCAAGGATGGCCCAATTGGGCCATGGATTGGATAAAAACCATTTAATGGGTCAATGAGGACTAATCGGTCAACGATGGTCAAAGTGGGCCCGATAGCCATGTGGGGCCAATGGATCAAAAAAAATGGTAAGGCCCAATCTACCAATAAGAATTGTTAATTGGTTTAATCGGGCAACGGTAAGTAATTGGGTCATGATTATTCAAATTGGGTCAAAGGGCCATATGGGACCCAATGACCAAGGTAATTAAGCCCTAAGGTAAATAAGTAAGACAAGAATCTAATTGGGCCATGGGCCCAATGGTGATCCAATAAGAGGGTACATTTAATAAAAGTTTAAATCACCTAAGTTAGGTGATAAATGGACCAAGGTGACATGGCCAATGGGGCCACCTCCACCTCACCATGGAGGTGGCGTGTGGACCAAGGAGAAAGTGGGACCAACCATCCTGGTTGACTTGGTCAACCATAGAGAAAATTAAGAAGACTAAGGGGATTAAGGTAAATTAAATTGATTAAAATTATTGTAAAATTACCTAAGCAAAAAATCAAGGGAATTAAAATAACATGGACAAGTGGGGCCCACCTCCACCTCATCAAGTGAGGTAGCGGGTGGGATAGATATATGTGGGGGCCGTCCACCATGGTTGACTTGGTCAACCATGGGTGGATTCATTAAGATAGATAATTTAATAGAATTAAATTGGATGGAAATTAATTAACCTAAGTGAGGGCTTAACTTAATTGATTAGGTTGATTACTTAGGGTCAAACAAGTCAAAGAGGACATGAGAGCCATGCTTGGTGGTTGGGTCTCAACCACCACCACCAAAGTCAAGCTAGCCCATGCTTGGTGGGTGGGGAAATTAATGATGAGTGAAGACTACACCAACCACCTCCACCTCATTTCAAACTACCCATTTTCACTCTAGCCTCCCCACACACACATGAAATTCGTCCCTCACCTTGCAAGGAGAGAGTGAAGAAAACTTAGAAGAAAAAGAAGAGAAGAATAGAAGAAAAGAGGTGGAACCTTGGATTCACCTCTTGAAGATCAAGAGTTACCATTCTTCATCATCTTCCCCTCTTCCCCTCTCTCTAAACCTAACACTATCTTAGCCAATCCAAGCATGTCCCACCATTGATCAAGCATCTAGCCGATCATCAAGAAGAGAAAAAGAAGAAAAGGGCTAAGGAAAACAAAGAAGAAAGAAGGACCAGAGGAGTCGTCGGTGCGGTAAGAATTTCTTAAACAAGAGTTTATATTTTTAAAAATAGGATATGGAATCCATTTCTTAGACTAAACATGGCCAAAAATGTTGTGGGCCATGGATCTAAAATCCATCAAATGGAAGGCTAAGAAATGGATAAAAATGGAGGAATGGATTAAGAAAAGAGGAAATGGAAAAATGGGAATTTTTGAGTCTTTATTAAGCATAGGAAAATGGGATTTTAATGGATTAATGGGCCATAGGGTTCGGCCATGTAGCATGGCCGAACCCCATGGCCAATGTTGGATGATTTTTAATTAGGGTTTGAAGGTTTAAAAGTATGGAGAATGATCAATTTTATGAGGATTTCAAGATGTTAAAATGATTAAAAGTTGATAAATTTTAAGAGGTTTTGAATAAGGAAATTTCATGAAAATATGGGTGATCTTTCATGGCCTTGAAAGGCATAGAATGGAATGAATGGATGACCATAGGGTTCGGCCATGTAGCATGGCCGAACCCCATGGTGAATAATGGTGATGAATTTATTAAGATGTTAAGGTTTAAAATTTTGAAGAATGGTTAATGAGACTTAGGTTTGTAAATGAGAAAACACTAGTGATTTTGAATTTTAGTGTTTTATAAGAATGGAAGTAAGGAGAGTGGTTAATGAAAGTTAGATTTCAAATGATTAAAAATGGGTGATTTTAAAGGAGTGTTAGGATAAAAAAATCATGAGGAAATGTTGGTGTTTTTAATAGACTTTAAGTGTAGTTAGTGTTGATTGAAAAGAAGTGATCTAAGTGTATGATGAGATCCCCTCATGGAGGGACCTTTTAATGGACCTAAATGTGATAAAGGACCCAAGTTAAAATGAGGGAAAGACATCATGGGTTCGGCCATGGTGTATGGCCGAACCCATGACCAATGTTTTTAGGTCATTTGTGGACTAAATTATGATTTGTACATATGGTTAAGCGAATGGAAATTTGGGTAAGTAAAGGGTAAATTTAAATGGATTTACAAAGTGTATGATATGGTTTTTAAAGGGCCAAAACAAATGAAGATTAGTGATTTTAAATTGGATTATTTTTGGGACAAAACTTAGTCTTTGAAAATGGCATCCATAAAGGTGAACCTTAGGGTAGTGATTAGTGGTTTTAATAAATGGAAAATGATGTAGAAGAATGCTAGATTGTAATGGATTTATAAAAATGATATGTGAGGTTTTAAAGGGAATGGAAAATAGGCATCATGGGTTCGGCCACGGTGAATGGCCGAACCCATGACCCATTTGGAGGTCATGATTATGGGCCACCTTTAGGGCCAAATGTGAAAGGTTATATAGGGTTAAATGTTTTGCAAAAATTAAATAATAGGTGGCTGATTTTGGGATATGTTATGGAATCATAAATAGGTCTAAGTTATGGATGAAATCTAGACTTAAAATAGACATAAGTGGGTGAATGATTTACCATGGAAGAGAAAGTGGCAAAATGGTAATTATTAGCCACATTGATCATGGCCGAACCCTATGTGAATTAGATGTAAAAATTCGATGCAATATGAAATATGAAAAGAAACGTATAGATGCTGTGTTTAGGCTCGCTCATTTGAATATTCGACATGGTCAAAATCGGATTTATGTATGTGATTAAACCAATGGATAATGGGCTAAGTTAAGGGCCGATTTTCGATAAACTTATAATGTATTTAAGGATCATTGAATGGACCTAGGGTTATGATTTGTTAGGAACCTAATCATGGATAACGTATGGACTAATTCGGTAAATGTAATAAGGTATCGGACGTCGCATACGGTACACGATCGGCGACCGGATTATCGAACGAGAAGCGTAACGGAACGCGACACGGTATTCGGTAGGATTCATACCTTTTTGTAAGCGATGGATATGTGATGGTGTTTTAAATTATTTTGATTTGGCTTATGATGGATTGATGATTATAATTTATCTTATGATGTGTTTTTAAGTTATGAATCATATGGATTATATTTTAAAATTATGCATTATATGGCTATGTATGGTATATCAAAATTATGGTTTATCTATATACTACATAGCATAATGCACGTACATCTCATGCATGGTATGGGGGGGAAAATAATGAAACCGGAGTCCATGCTCCATCGGGGCGACCGAGAATCAGACATGGGGATAGCCTGAGGGCTATAACCGGAGTCCATGCTCCGTCGGGGCGACCGAGAATCAGACATGGGGATAGCCTGAGGGCTATAACCGGAGTCCATGCTCCGTCGGGGCGACCGAGAAGCAAACATGGGGATAATACATTGTATGATCATACGGACGATGGGTGGGACACATGACATAGGCACCCATGGCATAGCATTCATCACATGCTTATTTTGTTATATGTTATTTTATCGGTATGTGTATTATTACAAATCCATGTGCTAACCCTAGTCGGAGTCCTACTGGGCGCGTTGACTAACGCCCTACTTCTACCCTAGCTGATGACGCAGGAGAGGCAGGAAGCGGTGGACATACCGGAGGCCAAGCCTAGGAGCTTGGGAAACGCAGTCTTAGTTTATTTTACGTTTACATTTTGGAGATGTAATTTAAAGTAACTTAGCTTGTCGGGTTGTATAAATTTACATTTCTTGCGATGGTTTGGACGTTAATTATGGACAAGTACATTTTGTGATATAAATATGAACATAGGGGCTTTTTGGTAATTCAATGTTATATCTTCCCTTCTATCTAAAAACCAGTAGGATAGACTCTATTATCATGTTCCGCAATAACTATAATCCGCGAGCTTACTTCCTACGCGTGAACCATTCTCGTGGACTTAGTTCCGCACACGCGTGGGGTTGGCCAGTTAAAGGTCGGGCTTTAGAAGTTCGGACTTAACTCACATCGTGGTGTCCGCGCCCTCTCTCACTCTTCTATTTCAAAAAAAAAATAGACTCTGATTTTCGGAAAACGGGTGAAAAAGGGCGAGACGTTACAGCCTGCAAAATACAGACTGGGATTGAGAATAAATCAGTCGACTGAATATTAACTTTCAGTCGAGTAAATCATTTTTCAGTCGACTAAAAAATAGTATTCAGTTAACTAATTTTCTTACTCAGACTGTTCTTAGAGAGCAGTCAACATTTCAGTCGACTGAAATGGTTTAACTGCCCAATTCGTGGCAGTTTTCAACAACTTATTTTGCAATTTTTATCTTGTTCTTTCATTGTATTCGGCAGTCCATTGGGTGGAAACATGCCAGAGATTGTACAATAGATTGTTTCTTGAGAAATAGAAGAAAAGAAAAAAAAAGAAAAAGAGGAAGATCTATCTTCCCAAAAACCTACCTCTCTCTCTCTCTCTCTCTCTCTCTCTCTCTCTCTCTCTATTTCTCTCTTTGATTCCACTGTATTTTCTTTCCAATTATCGCCCAAGCATCTAGATTTGGATTAGTAGTTAATCAAGTTGTTAGGGAGGTTTTAAATATATGAAATAAATACACTTTAAAAGAATGAAAGATTTAAACATAAAAACTAAAATACAACATTCAAGTGAAATAAAATAAGAATAAAAAATGAATCGACAAGAAAAATAAAAGACAGAAATAAAAATGCAGCAACATAAAAGGTGATTGTTTGGAAAAATCATAAACTTTAGATTATAAAATCAAACCTTAGTAACTTAGATCTAACAATATAACCTAAGTCTTAACTGTTTCATGTTTGATTAAATAATTAAAACATACAATCTTAAAATTGAATAAAAAACAATCATAAAAGGAAATCAGAAATTGGATGTTTCAAGATTTTAAACGGGTTGTCCTTTGATTATTTATTGGAAAAATTAAATATAGGATTCATTGAAAACATGATAATTGGAAATCGAAATTGTAAAACAAACTCACTGTAAAATTCGAATGCACTGTGTATCCTTGAGTCTTCTCTTGGTCTTCTCTTCAATCCTTTGGTCCTCTTTGGCTCAAGAGTCAAATTCGAGTTTGGTATGTGGGATACTGGGCTATTTATAGGACTTGGGATTGAATGGCTGGCTAGGATCAAATTTAGGTTTAAGTTGATGGGTGAAAGGTTGGGATTAGATCTAACTTAAATTTGGTGGATAGGATTAAAAGATAGAAAATCTAGGGCTTCCTTGTAATACCCTGACCCAAATAAGGCTTAATTAATATGATTTATTTTAATCAATCATGATTTGACTTGTTAATCATGAAGATTACAGTGAGGGCTTTGTGAAAAGTCCAAGATTGGCCCAATCAGAGCTCGATATCTCGTTGATCTAACTCGTTTTAATTAAAAGGGCAAAATGGTAATTTACCATTAGCAATGTTATTTTGTTAATTAAATAATTGTTTGATTATTGTTTGAGAGATATTGATTTCCTTATTAAGGATTTAAAATCTGAAATTTATATGTATTTTTATTATATTTTTTATTTCGGATAATGTTAAAAACTAACAGAAAAGATCCCGAAAGCTAGGAAATAATTATTTTTGGCAATTTTAGATGTGAGAAAATTCTAAGAAAATTTGTGTTATTAAATCAGGTTTCAATTCATTGATTTATATTTTCAGATATTGAAATTAAAGGATTTAAGCCCATTAAATTAATACAAATTAAATTAAGGGAATAATACATAAAAGTGATTTTTGTTTAAATCAATAAATTTTGATGAAATCTAAATCTCCAAAATTTTATGGTAATGACAGTTTTTAAAATCCAACATTATGGTTAAGATGGATTAAAATAATTACATTCTTTAACTGTTAAATATTGAAAATTAAATGAAAAAGGATTAAAATGCAAATAAAAATTAAAGGACTAAAATGCAAATGTCAAAATTTTCAACCACATTCGTAGCTTGCAGTGCAACATGGGATCTCCATGGCCAAGTATGGAGCCTACTCCTCTACTCCTCCAAGCCTATTTAAAGGCTACAAATGCAGTGGAAATCTCCATTGGTGCCAAGCTTCTTTCTTCCTCTCCGTTCTTCCGTTTCAAAATTTTAGCTTGAGTGGAAGATTTTTCCAGTTGCTAAATTTCAATCCAGGAAAGAAAAAAAAGGTAATCATTGTGTTTATTTTCAAATTCTAGTTAGTTTAGGATCAAACAGAAGTCAATTTGATTAAGATTTGAGTCCAAAAATCAGATTTGAAGTTTAGTGGAAAACATGGATTTTCATGTGCCTTATTGGTTTTTCCCTTTGTATCTGATGTTTCTAATTAGTGTTATTGGTCCAATTGATTTTGAAATTAAAGTTGATTCATTGAAGAGTCCATCTGACCAGAAGGATGTGAAAAACGAATTCAGAAAGTCCATTTTTTTTTTTTTTTTTGTATTTTACAAAGTCCCTCTTGTCACTGCTCTCTTGCAGGTGACAGAGGAAGAATAAGACTCCCGGAAGTTTAAAGAATCGGCCTTCGGAATATCCAAAGGTAACGTTTCGGAAGTTTCGAATTTCAGTTCGGGGTTTCGAAGGAGCAGAGGCTAACTGTTGAACTCTCTGCCTCAACGGGTCAAACATGACATTCTGAGACTTTTTTAGATGTTTCGAACCACTCGAAAGTTCTGAGCAGACCTCGGTAGGTTCCGAGGACGACCAAGACTCATGATTTTTGGAATTTTTGATTTTATGTTCGAAAGCAGGCTCAAAAGTTCCTAGACCTGAACTTCGGAAGTTCTGAAGGACAGAACCCAAATTCCTGTAACGCCCGCCCTTTTTCACTCGCTGAAAATCAGAGTCTATTTTTTTTTTTTTTTTGAAAATAAAAGACTGAAAGAGAGCGGGACGTCACACCGCGAGCTAAGATCTTCCAAAGCCCGGCCCTTAACTGGCCAACCATACGTGTGCGTGGACTAAGTCCACTAAAACGGTTCACACGCATTAAGGCTAAGCTTGCGGAATAAACGTAGATGCAGAATATAATAGAGTTACTGTAACACCCCGATTTCTCTATGAAATGGATAATTACCAGAATGCCCCTGATGCGTTAAATTAATTATTTTATGATGTTCGGTAAGGAAATAGTGGGGCCCATTGCTCAAATTAAAATCATATGAGCACATTATGAATGTTAAATGCGATTGGTTGGGAATTTGTGATAGTTTTTATAGATGATATTTTGATATATTCATCATCTGAGAAAGAGCATGAATGTTATCTACGCATTGTTCTTCAGACCCTTAGAGATCACCAGTTGTACGCTAAGCTGAGCAAGTGTGAGTTCTGGTTAACTCAAGTACAATTTCTTGGACACGTAATGTCTACAGAAGGAATCTCGGTAGATCCAGCAAAAGTAGAAACAGTGAAGAATTGGGAAAGCTCAAAGAATGTGTAAAGAATGTACGGTGCCAATGACCTGATTGACAAGGAAAAACGTCAAGTTCGAATGGAGTGATGCTTGTGAAAAGGCATTTCAAGATTTGAAGGAGAAATTGGCCACCTCTCAGTGTTGATAGTACCCGATCAAAGACGAGGTTATGATGTATTTTGTGATGCTTCTAAATTTGAATTAGGATAGGTTTTAATGCAGGAAGGAAAGGTAGTAGCTTACGGTTCCAGACAATTGAAGGGACATGAGCAAAATTATCCAACTCATGATCTAGAACTGATAGCTGTTGTCTTCTGGTGGAAACTTTGGGGGCATTACTTGTATGGTGTGAAATTTAATATATTTTCTGATCACCATAGTCTTAAATATTTGTTTACTGAGAAGGATATGAATATGAGACAGCAGAGATGGATGAAATATCTAGGAGATTACGATTTCAGTCTCTCCTACCATCCAGAAATGGCTAATGTGGTGGCAGATGCCTTAAGCAGGAAGTCACATGGCAACATAATATGTATGGCATCCTTAAAATGGAAGATGTTGGAGATCTTATCAGACTATGACCTAGAGCTGATCGAAGGAAATGAGCTAGCAAAAATGTAGAATTTGGTTCTGCAATCTGAAATAGTCGGATTAATGATGGAAGAACAACAGAATGATCCATCAGTAAGGGATTTAGTAACTCAACTATCAGGAGGAGCGATTTTGGAAGAATGGAAGATTAGGGCTGATGGAGGTCTGATTTTCAAGGACAGACTATTTGTGTTAAAATCGGGTGAATGCAGAGAAAAGTACTTGATCACTTTCATCATTCTCGATTTGCAATACACCCAGGTGGTACAAAAGTGTATCACAATCTGTGTCGACTATTCTGGTGGAAAGGTATGAAACGAGAAGTAGCAAATTTCTTATCTAAATGTCTAACATGTCAACAGGTTAAAGCTTAACATCAACGACCTGGAGGTATGACGCAACCTTTTCAAGTGGCTAAATGGAAATGAGAATATATTACTATGGACTTTGTGACAGGTTTCCCAAAATCTTCCAAGAAAAATGATGTTATTTGGGTAATAGTTGATCGGCTAACAAAATCAGCCCATTTCCTACCTATTAAAAAAAATGACTCTTTGACTACCCTGAGTAGTGTAATGCCCCGCCCTTTTTCACTCGCTTCTTCTCGTAAATCAGAGTCTATTTTTTTTTTTTTATAACAGATTAGAGTGATAGAACAAGGGATGTCACGACGCTAGCTAAGTCCGAACTTCCAAAGTCCGACCCTTAATTGGCCAACCCTATATGTGCATGGACTAAGTCCATGAAAATGGTTCACACATAGCAATATAAACATGCGGAATAATAACATTATATTTGCGGAAACATAATAGAACCAAGTTCTATTCCATTCGAATAGCAAAGTACGTCAAGTCCTTAATCATCATTCAAATACTATAATTATCAAAATAACATCCAACCATCTAAGTTATTACATTCTCAGAAACTATTTACTCAAATACATGTACATAAGTAACTGTATTCAAAACATGTAAAATAAATCATCCAAGCTCCTATGCCTGGCCCTCCTTGCGTTCATCGTTCCCCTTGTTTCCTATATCATCAACTAGGGTAGAAGTAGGGAGTTAGAACAACGCGCCCAGTAGGTATTCCAGTTACAGCTAACATATGGTTAGTACAAAACATATATTATAACATAATATCCAAAACCATGTAAAACCATGCCATGCAATGGTGACAAATACAATGAGTCCCACCCATCACATGTACATAAAAGTACCCACCACATAGGTCTTCCGGACGCCCTAGCGGAGTGTGGACCCTCCGGATTCTTCCTGATGGAAAAGCACATGAAGGTACCCCACATAGGTTTTTCAGACGCCCCGACGGAGTGTGGCCCCTCCGGTTACAAATCTTCCACCCCATGCCATGCATGAGATGCCAATGAAATACATGCTATTTTATAACATAAACATAGCATTTAAAAATCATATTTAAAACACATGCACTTTCCTCATATAGACATAGAATTTAAAATTATCATTTGAAACATATCCTTTGCAGCATAAATTCATCAAAAATAAGATAAAACAAATGTACATAAACCTATGGTTTCAAAGATGTGGAATCCTACCAAAGACCGCTAACGTGTCCTTGCGTCTTTTGTCCGGTAACCGCTCACGATCGTAAACACCTTGTGAGGTCCCGTTACCTTATAATATAAAATCAATCATAACCAAGTCCCACTTGATTTTCAACATTCCAAGTCCATAAACAAATCCCCATGGGGTTCGGCCATAGTGTATGGCCGAACCCATGGCTTACCATTTTCACACTTATTTACCAAATTGCCATTGGTCTAATCTTTAGTTAATAATGCATTTTAATATGCTAAACATAGTCCCTATATCCTCCAAACAATTCCCTTGGGGTTCAGCCATACACCGTGGCCGAACCCATGGTCTTCCATTTTTTACCATATTTACAATAATGCCATTATACATATCCAATGACATAAAAATCCCAAGTCCACCAAATAATTTTCCATAGGGTTCGGCCATGTGGTCCATAGTTCTTCTTCATTTAATTTACAATATTGCCATTCATGGCTAACCTTCCATTTAATTAATTAAAATCCATAAATATAGTTGGTGGGGTTCGGCCATACACCATGGCCGAACCACACCTCTTCTTTTCTATTCTTTCAATTCAACAATCAAAACATAACATCCTCTCTATCATTAAAATTGCCTAAGTTAATGTTTGATGACAAACCATCTCATGGGGTTCGGCCATACATCATGGCCGAACCCATGATCTTTCAATTTAGGCGATATTTACAATTTTGCCACTAGCTTAGTTTATGTCTCCCCATTAATCCAATCATCATATCAAATCCATAAAATCCATTCAATTTGATTCATGGGGTTCGGCCACACACCATGGCCGAACCCTATGACATCTTAATTCCAACTTAGGCCCAACAACCTAAGTCTATACTTAGAAAGTCCACATTTAGAAACTTTCTAATTCATTATCCAACTTCCATACTTAGAAAGTCCCTAAAATGGAAACTTTCTAAAGTTATCATTTCCTATTCTTGGATCCATAATTCCAAGTTCTTTCCATAAATAAATAGTTTCCAAAATTAGAATTCCATAATTAGAAAGTTCTTAAGTAAAACTTTCAAATTTAGTTTCCATCTTCCAAAAATAGAAACTTTCCCATTTTAATCTCCTCCTTCTATTTTTAGAAACTTTCTTAATAAACAACCTTCCATAAATAAACTTTAGTGGATGGCCGAACCTCACCCATAGAAACAAATCTAACCCTTTCCATTTATTTTTCTAAATTAATAACCAACTCCATGGGGTTCGGCCATACACCATGGCCGAACCCTATGGTTCATGATCTTGACCATTATTTAATCATTCATCTTCCATTTAATCAATGAACATTCATCTAGGATTTTCCATTATTTCAGTCCATTAAAATTCAGTAATAATACCAATAAAACTCAATGGGGTTCGGCCATACACCTGGCCGAACCTTATGGTTCAAGATCCTCTCTTTTAAATCCAAAAATACCTAACCGTCCAAGGTTTCCATGATCTAAAATTTATGAACATAAACCCATAATTACTTATGGGGTTCGGTCATATTCCATGGCCGAACCCATGGTTTAGTATCTCCACAAATTTCATCCATTAAGAATCCATAATTAGACCATGTCTTTCCATGGTTTCTAACCAACAAAAATAATCAAATCATCTTCCAATTTTCTTTCATGGGGTTCAGCCAAACACCATGGCCGAACCCTATGTTTCTTTTATTCCAAACGAAATTTATAAAATATTAACCGGTTTCGATTGATTTTTTTTGCTCTTCCAATCCTTCTCATTTCTTCTTGTTTTTTGTCCAAAACTGAAAATACCTCTTGCTGGCTGCCTTCTCCTTGTTCTTGTTTTGCTTTGCCGTGAATAAGAATGGAGAGGGAGAAATAAAATTCGACAATGTGTGTATGTAAACCGTGTGCCCTTGTCCTTCCTTCCTTATAAAGCCTTTCCTTGGTCCCAACTTTGGAAGGTGCTTAAGATAGCTATTGCCGACCTTCCTATCTCTCCTTAGTAACCTCCCAATCGGCCAATGCTAAAATAACAATAGCAATGCCGTGAGCCCTTTGCTTAATTTACCATTGCCGTGTGCTCTTCTTTTAGAAGGTGCTATGCGCATAACACTAATCATAGCCTAAGCAATCTTTTAATTTAGACACTTCCCTAATGCCTTGGGCCCCTTGTTGCCTCTTTTAAATGATCTATGCGCCCAACATAGATATGGCAATTGCCGACCTTGGATTCCCACTTTGGATAGTCCTAAATAAAATATGTCATGCGCATATAGATAAGCAACCTAATAATCGGCCATGCTCAATTATCCCTTTCCTTATTTATTTAATATTGCATTATTAATTAAATTCAACCCCATTTAATTTTTATTGGAACCCTTTTCCAAAATTGTTGGGTCCTAATTGGGCCAATGACCCAACTCTTTATCCAATTTAAGATTCATAACTAACATTCACAAATTAAATGGATAATTTTCATACAAAATAATAAATTGAAAATCCGGGGTGTTATAAGTAGAATGTATCTAAAGGATATAATTAGGTTAGATGGGTACCCGTTTCTATTGTATCTGATAAAGACCCTAGATTTGTGTCAAGATTTTGACAAGGATTACAAGAAGAAATGAGGACTGACCTGTGTTTTAACACTGCTTTTAACCCACAGACCGATGGCCAATCAGAGAGAACCATTCAAACTTTTGAAGATATGCTAAGAGCATGTGTAATGAATTTGCAGGGAAGTTAGGAAGATCATCTAGCTTTCATTGAATTTGTATACAATAACAGTTATCACGCTAGTATACAAATGGCACCCTATGAAGCCCTGTATGGCAGACCCTATAGGTCACCTTTGTGTTGGACAAAAGTAGGAGACAAATCACTATTGGGACTAGACTTGGTGCGTGAGATATCTGTACAACTTGAAGTGATAAAACAATGTCTCAAGGCAACTCAGAGCAGACAGAAGAGTTATGCTGATAAAAGACAAAGACCTTAGGAATTTGTGGTTGGTGATTGAGTATTCCTACGTGTGGCATCCGCCATGGAGTACAAATGTTTCGTCGCAAGGGGAAACTATTACATCGATATGTTGGACCCTTTGAAATTTTGAAGAGAATAGGAGAACTACCCTATCAACTAGATCTCCCTTGGACTATCGCAAGAGTGCATAGTACATTCCATGTATCTATGTTAAAAAAGTGCGAGCCTGATCCATCCCATGTGTTGAGTTACGAGGACATTGAAGTCTCAGAAGATTTGACATTTGAAGAAGTACCAGTTGAGATATAAGGATCTCGGACTCAAGTACTCAGAAGAAAGTCCATACCATTAGTGCAAGTATTGTGGCAACATCTTGACGTACAACATTTGACGTGGGAACCGGAGTCAACAATGCTAAGATTGTTCCCCATAGTCTATTCACAGAATAAAAGGGTAGGAGGTTATTTTAAATTTCGGGACGAAATTTCTTTAAGAAGGGTAGGATGTAATAACCTGACCCACTATATGCCTAAACATTGCAGTAGGAGTAAATCAAGTTAAGAGGATCTAGTGTAATAAGTGGTTTCAAGGATCAAAACTTAATGAACCCACTATATGCCTAGACAGATGCACTATTGAGGAAAGTGTTTATTGATACTAACGATGTTTATCGTATATTGTGATTATAATGATGAAATGGTTAGGAGCTATGATGATTTGATATTACTTCCACGTACCCTTAACTACTAAACTATTATTAACCCAGGTGTGTCGATTATCGGCCCAGGCATGTCGGTTCGCGTCTACTGGCCCTGGTGTGTCAGTTGCTAGCCCAGGTGTTTCAGTACCGCCCCAAAGTGTATCGGAGATGTACTTGCAAGATTCTGCATTTTGATCGTGTCGAGACTTAATGCTTATAGTAAGTGTAGCTTCTAAGTGTTACGTTGGATGTCAACAGTTATGGAGATGATTCGATATATTGGCATGATAAACCAATGATGATGATGATGATGTTAATTTGTCTAACCTGATATCTATTATACTGCATTGTTATGTTCTTTTCACTGGGCTAGTTAGCTCACACCACTCGCATTTCAGGAGATGTGCCCGAGGAGGAGGAACCTCCATTTCATGCTTAGGATGGATAACCTGTTACGGTTACTTATGATTCCTAAATGCGGAAATTTCAATTTGATTATTGGTTCTTTGAACCATATTTTGTATAAAGTACCTCATGTGGTACTTATGATGTTTTGTAATCATGTATAAACAACCATGTTACCGTTAGCAACTCTGGATGATGTGAATGAGAATATCTTTTGTGATGGAAATATTTGTTTGGATGTTATATATTTATAAAAGGTTAGACATAAGGTATATGTTTGAGTCCACATGTAAAGAGCATGTGTGACATTTATATCTGGGCCTAACTATTGATCCAGCCCAATTAGAAGTTGTTAAGGATAAAAAAAAATTAAAAATTAGTAGTGTTTTGGGTCCACCTATGGGTTGGGATGTTACAGCTTGGTATCAAAGAATTGGCTCAAACTCTAGGACTGTGATGGGTAATACATGATTAGAACCTATTTTTTTATTAGAACTGTATATATTATTGACATTAACTCACAATATTGATTAAATTATGTTATACAGTTATGTCAAGTAACGATGAATATACGGAGATCTGGGACAAGGGAAGCCCCAGCTGCCAATAGTACTAGATTCATCCACCGACAACTTGAGTGTCCAAAATGAAAATGTTGGAGTATTCCCAGTGATAGAGGAGTCATCATCAGTAGGGCAAAAAGGCTCGCCCGAATATACACCATCCACTTCCCATGCTGGCGATATGATGACATATATTTGCTGGCAATACAATCAGGAGTGACACTATGACACCTACTGTCCCTATCCCATCAATGTAATAAGCCCAGTATGTGGATTTTGGAGTCATGGAAGCAAAAAGACCAACTGTCCTTAGATTGGAGGTCCAGGGATAGTGCCATGCCTAACCTGTGGAGTGTTGGGACATATGTCAGTCGCATGACCTGACAACATCTTGTTCAATTATGATGCTGATGTGGAGTCCTCTACAGATGATTAGATAGGGGAATGTGGGGAAAGGGATAGAAAAAACAAATGTAAAAATATCAATATGTATATATGTGTACTGAGGGTTTTACAAACCCTACTAACTCATGTAAAAGAATAAAACTGGAGTTTTGTTTATTTGTATGTTAGATACATCTTTATGATTTACACAACTCATATGGTCTATCTTGATAAATTTTTCGAATTAATAGTGATATTTACAAATGTGAATGACGAGAAAATGTCAGGACCATTCGAAAATACCAGAGGCCGAGGAAAGAAGTCCTCAACCTCGTGTCAATCAAGATGTACCCCATGAGGCTGTGCGTATAGTGATGGAGGCATTCCAGAGGATTGCCGAGGATATGTGACTTCCTCTCGTTAGGACCCATGAAAAGAGAGCCACTACGACTCTAAAGGAATTCAAACAGTTGAACCCGACGAGTTTTTCGGGAATTGAAGGCCTGAGTGCGGCAAAGAACTGGATCACCTAGATTGGCCGGATCCTCAATACTCTGGCCATTGTTGATGATCTGCGAATGACATTGGCAGCCTGTCAACTGGAGGGAAATGCCTACGAATGGTGGGAGGCAAAGAGTCTGGTTCGTAATCACGAGCCAATGACTTAGGAAGAGTTTTCAGCTGCTTTTCTCGCCCAGCATTACCCTAAAACGGTTCAGGAAGCAATGAAGAGGCAATTTTTCAACATCCAGCAAAGGTCTGATACAGTGGCCCAATATACCATAAGGTTTATTAAGCTAATACAGTATGTGCCTTAGATAACGGCAAATGAAGCGGACAAGATCCAGTAATTTGAAAACGGACTTCGACCATTTTTGCAACGGCAAGTGGCTAGTTTGACTTTCAACACCTTGGAGGAGATTATCGAGCGGGCTTCGAAGGTGGAAGTCGTAGAATCCACTAATAGAAGTACCGAAAGCTTCTAGAAACCCTCCTCCAATAAGAAGGCCAAGTTCACCCAGAAGAGGTCATTCTTTAAGAAAAACCAACCAGTAGTATGACAGACAAGCCAAGCTGACACACGCCAGCTGGTGTGTTATTTTTTCAACCAGCTAGGACATACTACCAGGACTTGCCCAATGGAGAAAGAAAGGACGTGCTATCACTGCAAACAGGCAGGACACATACTTAGGGATTGCCCCTATCTTGGCAGAGCTGTACCTTCACAGAATACTGGGCTAGCTCAATATGTTGGACAATCATCTTTTGGCAGACGTTCTCAAAAAAATTCTAGAGGCTCTGTGGCACCTAGGAATGGACCACCACGAAATGGACAGGGAAGGGACAGGGACATCCTCAGACCACCTAGGGGAGAGTCTACATGATTGGGACTCAGATGGAAGAGCCGATGCACAATACGATGATGGAAGGTACACTTACTCTTTTCAGTTATTTAGCACGAGTACTTTTTGATATGGGTGCTTCGTATTCCTTTATTTCTAGATCTTGTTGTGATAAATTTGATTTTCAATCAGTAGAAGTAAGTAACTCTTTGATGGTAGTGTCACCCTTGAGTGAAAAGGCATTAGTAAACCAAAAGTGCAAGTCATGCATTTTAAGGATGTGCAGTGTAGATTTGTCCTATGACTTTCTGATCTTAGAAATGACGGACTTTGACATCATCTTAGGCAGGGATTGGTTGGCAATTTATCAAATTTTGATTGATTATTCTCAGAGGAGAATTTTTGTGGTCTCTCAACCAATGAAGGGTTCATAGAAAAGTTAATACCCTATGAGAGGATGAGAAGTAAATTTTCTGGCCTCAGGGGCGTATCCTGATAGTGTGGTGGCTACCATGGGGTGGGAAGATGTAGGTGGCGTAGAGTCTGATGTACCTTAGGTGGTGTGTGAGTTTATGGATGTGTTTCCTAACCAGTTAAATGGGCTACATCCACACCGAGAGATAGAATTTGTTATTGATCTACAGCCAAGAACATCTCTTATTTCCATGACACCTTACCAGATGGCGCCAATTGAACAGAGATAGCTATCTAAGCAGGTAGATGAATTCTCAGCCTTGGTTTTATTCGACAAAGTAATTCGCCTTGGCGCGCACCCGCTCTCTTTGCGTAAAAGAACGATGGATCGATGAGAATGTGTATAGATTTCCGACGACTCAATCTGGTAACTATAAAGTATCCATTGCTTAGGATAGATGATCTCTTTGATCTATTGAGAGGATCAGAATACTTCTCAAAAATCAATTTGAGGTCGGGATATCATCAGTTGCGGATTCGGGAGGAAGTGATTCCTAAGACTGCTTTCAAAATGCAGTATGGTCTAGATGAGTTTTTGGTAATGCCATTTAGATTAACCAATGCACCAAGCATGTTTATGGATCTGATGAATCGTGTCTTTCGACCGTACCTGAGGGAATTTGTGACAGTTTTTATAGATGATATTTTGATATATTCATCATCTGAGGAAGAGCATGAGCGTCATCTACGCATTGTTCTTCAGACCCTTAATGATCACCAGTTGCAGGCTAAGCTGAGCAAGTATGAGTTCTGGTTAACTCAAGTACAATTTCTTAGACATGTAGTGTCTACAGAAGGAATCTCGGTAGATCCAGCAAAGGTAGAAACAATGAAGAATTGGGAAAGCCCCAAGAATACGTTTGAAATCCGAAGCTTTTTGGAATTAGCCAGATATTATAGGAAATTTATCCCACACTTGTCCCAGATTGCTGTGCCAATGACCCGATTGACAAGGAAAAAGGTCAAGTTGGAATGGAGTGATGCTTGTGAAAAGGCATTTCAGGATTTGAAGGAGAAATTGACCACCTCTCCAGTGTTGATAGTACCTGAACACCTTATTATATTACTGATTATTGTAATTTAAAATGGATAGTAACCCATTTAAGAGACTCATATCCATTTCTCTTTCGAGTTTTTCTGTAAAGTAGGTTGGAAGGATTTGAAATACTATGAATATGTATTATATTGTATATACAAATCTGTGTATTATGTTTGATTAATGATTGTATAATTCATTATATCTTTGTTCTGTGTTTGACAGATACTTCGATACCCCGCATTTTCGGTGAGGAGACTTAACACTGCAGTAGGAGTAAATCAGGTTAAGAGGATCTAGTGCAATGAGTGGTTTCAAGGATCAGACTTAATAAACCCACTATATGTCTAGACATGATGCACTATTGAGAAAAATATTTATTGATACTAACGATGTTTATCATATATTGTGATTATAATGATGAAATGCTTATCAGCTATGATGATATTGATACTACTTCCACGTACCCTTAACTACTGAACTATTATCGGCCTGGGTGTGACGATTACACGCACAGGTGTGTCGATTTGTGTCTACTAGCCCAGGTGTGTCAGTTGCTGGCACAGGTGTTTCAGTACCGACCCAAGTGTGTCGGAGATGTACTTGCAAGATTCTGCATTTTGATCATGTCGGGACTTAATGCTTATAGTGAGTGTGGTGTCTAGGTGTTAAATTGGATGTCAACAGTTATGGAGATAATTTGATGTATTGGAAGGATAAATCAATTATGATGATGATGTTAATTTGTCTAACCTGATATCTATTATACTGCATTATTATGTTCTTTTCACTTGGCTGGTTAGCTCACACCACTCACATTTCAGGAGAAGTACCCGAGGAGGAGGAACCTCCATTTCAGGCTTAGGATCGATAAGTTGTTGCGGTTACTTATGATTCCCACAGACGGGAATTTCATTTTGGTTATTGGTTATTTGAATCATATTTTATATAAAGTACCTCATGTGGTACTTATGATGTTTTGTAATCATGTATGAACAACCATGTTACCGTTAGCAACGCTGGATGATGTGAATGAGAATATCTTTTATGATGGAAATATTTGTTTGTAGGATATGTATTTATAAAAGGGTAGACATAAGGTATATGTTTGAATCCACATGTAAAGAGCATGTGTGACATTTATATCTGGGTCTAACTATTGATCCAGCCCAATTAGAAGTTGTTAAGGATATAACAAAATTTAGTAGCGTTCTGGGCCCACCTCCGGGTTGGGGCGTTACATTCCTAGTGCTATGGTTGAATTTAGCCAATGGTGGCTTGGTGGCTAAGGTATCGTGCGAGGAAAGAAAGGAATGAGAGAAATTAGGGATTAGATGTGGCTTGGTCGAATTTGGCATTGTGTGTTTAGGGTTTTTGGGTTGTGCAATGATATGAAAGGTTAAGATTAAATGGATGGATGAATGAATGGATGAGATGATGAGGTTGAGGGTTGACCTATGAAATTCGAATGGGATAGGAAGAAGCTAGGCAAAAATCGTGTGAAGCATGGCGGATTGGGATGATGAGGTGTGTAGGGATCTTAGGAGTATTTGGATGGATTTTTGTCTAAGTGCATGGAGAAATTAATGGGCTAAAATTGTGTGCGATTGGGATGGTGAGATAGTAAAATCGTGTGTGGCTATGTTTGGATTGAATTGGGAGAAAAGTTAGGTTCTAAGTGATGTGGAGGGATAGGATAGAAATTCTAGGGATTTTCCATTGTTTATATGCGCATGAGGTGTGTGTGTGTCATGTGGAGTGGATGGGATATGCACATGAAGTCCTAGATTATAGGATTTAATAAGATGCCTAGGGTTTAATGAAATGAAATATGAAATGGAGGGTTAGGATTAAATGATCCTAGATCTAATGGTTATGATGCATGATGGGTAATCTAAAATGGATGAATGGATAGATGGTGCATGGATGATCCTAATCCTAAGGTTTATTTATATGATAGATGGTTTGGATGTCCTAAATCTAATCATGACGCATGAATGAGTTGGATTGACTAATTGGATCTAGGGTTTGATGATATGAAATGCATGGGATGAATGGTTTGGATTGATTGATTGGGTTTTAATGGATAGTGTGGATGGGTGATTGAAGATTGGATGGTTTAAGATTAGATGGGTAGGATGGGTCATGGAAATGGGCTTTTCGGTTTGGAACTAAAATGGATTTGGGTTTAGGGTTGGTAAACTTGGATTTGAAACTGGAACCATTGGATCTTTGAATTAGACTTGAACTTGAATTGGAGACTTGGACTTAAGCTTGCTGGGCTTGAATTCACTCTGGCCTGGGCCACATTGGGAAATGCACCTGAAGTGCTTGGCTTGGCCCAGTGTCTGGCATTTGGAGCAAAGCCTGGCCCAATTGCAGTGGATCTATGGCTCATGGATCTTGATTTCAACTCTTGGCCTTTTAATTGCAGACTTTGATTTTAAATTAAATAATTAATCAAACCACTTATAAATCTAAGTATTGAATAAATCTAGACTCTCATAAACAGATCAATTTACATCAAAAATCTTAAAGTGGCATGATTAAATTATAAAATTTAAAATCTTTGATTTTAGCCTCTCTTTCAGCAATTATCCACTATTTTATGCATGAATCCTGTTTTCCCATCTTTTTATCTACAAAACTGGAAAAAACCATTAAACATATCTTTGATATACAAAATCAAGACTAACTTAATCATAATTAAAGAGTAAAAATGTAAGATTTTTAGACTCAATAGTCATCTATGACCATAATACCGGTTTTGTGATAGCCATAACGATGAGCTTCAATTCGGTGTAGCATGATCTTTGATACCACTTGTAATGACCCTACGCCAACTTCCCAGTATGATATTGTCCGCTTTGGGCCCACTATGCTGTAGCTAAGAAAGCATAATCTAAGCTTGTAGTCACCAAATTCCTATCACATGTCATAGCACTTCGGCTATTTGAACTCACTTGCCACTAGTGTTCAATTTGTAATGGTTTAAGATATGAAATTGAATCATAAACCAAAATAAAACATGATTAGTTGGTGGTCAATCTCCTGTGTACCAAAATTGTTGAGTTTGGTCTCTCATACACATTCCTTTGGCAAACCTTAGGGGTCCAAACATAGGATGCCTCAACTCCTTAAAGACATGGTCTAATTGTCTAAGTATGGAGTCTTGCCTTGGGACCACCTTCCTTGGAGGTACATACCTTGGGGGTTTAGGCCTTGGTGGATGCATTTCAGGCTTTCCTTTAATGTTTGGTGGGTGTCTTTTAGAATTAACTTTATGAATTGGGGAATGTCTTCTAAACTTAGCATTTTGGGCATGGTTAAGGGCCTTATCTTGCATGTGCCTCTTCCTAAGGTTACACTCCAACTTCTAGTGTTCAACCTTATGGAAATAGAAACATTTACCCTTAGGGGTCTTAGGCACATCTCTCTTAACAAAAACCCTTTGACTAAAGGGTTCATTGGCTTCCAATGAAGATCCAAGATCCCACCTATCGCCAAACTTTTTACCCAAACTTAAAACGTTTTTCAAGTGTTTCTTCACCTTGGGTAAACTTATCTTGGAATTTTTCTTTATGAATTTTTAATTCTTTTATTTCCAAGGTTAACTTCTTAACCTCCTCTTCAAGATTCACATTGAGACCACTCAAGACTTCTAACATCCAAACAATGGATTTGAATTTGAACCTGAAAGGTTTTCACAATTTCCTTTAGCTTAATGTTTTCCTCATTAGAGGCTTTTAATTTAGAGGTGAGTTGAGTGTTTTCATTTTTTAAGACTTCAAGTTGGCTTGATAATTTTTGTTTTTTACTTTTAGCCTTATCAAGTTTCTTGGCCAACATCTCACTTTCAAGGTACAAGGCTTTGAAAGATGATTGAAGATCAACATCTTCATCACTACTACTTTCAATAACCGCCATTATATCAATTGCGGGAGCATATTTATGTTTAACAATTGAGGCCATAAAAACCTTGTGGATTACCTCATTCACTTGAGTGTCCTCATTTGAATCACTTTCGGATTACGAAGTCTCCTCATGTGTGCCATTTAACGCCTTGCCCTTTTTCACTCGTTTTTTCCCGTAAATTCAGAGTCTATTTTTTTTCTTTATAACAGAGTAGAGCGATAGAGCGCGGGACGTCACGACGCATGCTAAGTCCGAACTTCCAAAGTCCGACCCTTAACTGGCCAACCCTATCTGTGCATGGACCAAGTATTGCAATACAACCCTCTTTTTAAAATTTTTGTCCCGAAAATCGAGTGAAGTAGGGTTTCAAACATTTACATAAATAGCTCAGGATGAGCTTTTCTCATTTCTGACTCGAGTTCCCATGTTGCTTCCTCAATACCATGTCGATCCCATACTATCTTGACAAACTGGATCGCTCGGTTCTGTGACACCCTTTGTTCAGTGTCCACCAGTCGGACAGGCTTCTCGACGTATGTCACGTTGTTCTGGACCTCTATGTCTTGTACGTTCAGTATTTGAGAAGGATCAGGCTTGTACTTCCTCAACATCGATATATGAAACACATCGTGTAAAGATGCCAACTGTGATGGGAGTGCCAATTGATAAGGGAGTGCCAATTGATAAGCCACATCCCCCATCCTTCTAATGATTGAAAACGGTCCCACATATCTTGGCAACAATTTTCCTTTCTTTCCAAATTTCATGTGTCCCTTCCGTGACGAGACTTTCAAGAACACCATGTCTCCCACTTCAAATTCAAGGAACCTTCGCCTTTTGTTAGCATAACTCTTCTGACGACTCTGTGCAGTCAGTAGGTGTTGCCGTATTAACTGTATCTGCGCTGTAGTTTCTGTAACCAATTCGGTCCAATCAGTGCTAACTCACCGGCCTCTGTCCAGCACACTAGTGACCTACATGGTCTACCATATAATGCCTCAAATGGTGCCATCTGGAGGCTTACCTGGTAATTGTTATTGTACGAGAATTCTACCAACGGCAAGTGATCCTCCCATCCACCCTTGAAATCTAGCATACAAGCTCTCAGCATGTCCTCCAGTGTCTGTATTGTTCTCTCAGACTGTCCATTAGTCTGTGGATGGAATGTTGTACTAATCAATAAATCTGTTCCCATGGCTGCCTGCATGCTCTGCCATACTCTGCCGGTGAATCGACCATCTCTGTAGGACACAATGGTCCGAGGAATACCATGCAATCTGATGATATCCTAAATATACCGCCGACCTAAAGTCTCAGATGAGTCTGTCATCTTAATAGGAATGAAATGTGCAGACTTGGTCAGTCGGTCTACCACGACCCATATCGCATCGTTGCCCTTTGAAGACCTTGGCAACCCTGTAACAAAATCCATGGAAATGTGCTCCCATTTCCATTCTGGCACTAGTAAGGGTTTGAGTAACCCTTGTGGCTTCTGATGTTCCGTCTTAACCTGCTGACATGTTAAGCAATGAACCACAAATTCTGCCACATCTCTTTTGAGTCCGTGCCACCAGCAATGTCTCTTCAGGTCGTGATACATCTTAGTGCTTCCCGGATGAATAGAAGTTTGGTCTGATGTGCCTCAACCAATAACTCTTTTCTGCAGCTCTTAGGTACATAAATCCTTCCTCCGAATAGAAGACCCTGTCTTGGTCGTAATTCCCATTCCGGTATGACTTCACCAATAGACATCTTGGCCCAAATCTCCTCCACCTTCGGGTCTGTCTGCTGTTCCTGTTCAATCTTGGTAACCATGTTGGACCTTATAATCATATTGTATATAGTCCCATGGTTATTGAGGTAAAGTTTAAATTCTCGAATTGTATTCAGCATCTCCCATTCTGTCTTGATTAAAGATGCCACTGATGCATGTGATAAACGGCTGAGGGCATCTGCCACCTTGTTCGCCTTGCCAGGGTGATAACGAAGTTCGAACTCATAATCCGCCAGATATTCCATCCATCTGCGCTGCCTCAAGTTGAGCTCTTTCTGATCAAACAAATATTTCAAACTCTTATGATCTGAAAACACTTCAAATTTCTCGCCATATAAATAATGTCTCCAGCTTTTGAGAGCGAAGACCACTGCGGCTAGTTCCAGATCATGTGTAGGATAGAGAAGTTCATGAATTTTTAACTGTCTTGAGCCATAAGCCACCACACGATTACTTTGACTGAGTGTACACCCCAGTCCCTCTCCTGAAGCATCGCGTTGTACCTCATAACACTTGCCTCTTTCCGGCAAAACTAGGATAGGAGCAGTGGTAAGTCTCTTCTTCAGCTCTTCAAACCTCTGATTGCACAATTCTGACCATACATATTTGACTCCTTTCTGAGTGAGTCGAGTAAGTGGAGATGCAATTTTTGAGAAGTCCATGATAAATTTCCTGTAACAACCAGCCAATCCCAAAAAGCTACGGATCTCGGTTACATTCTTTGGCGCTTTCCAGTCTCTTACTGCCGCTATCTTAGCTGGGTCCACGGCTATACCTTCTTCTGATATAACATGTCCCAAAAAGTTGACCTTAGATAGCCAAAATTCACATGTATTGGCTTTAGCATATAGTTTGTTTTTCCTCAAAGTGTCCAGAACTATTCTCAGGTGCTCAACGTGTTCTTTCTGAGTCATGGATTAAATCAAAATATCATCAATGAATACAATAACAAATTGGTCCAAATAAGGACGGAAGATCCTGTTCATTAAATCCATGAACACAACCGGTGTATTGGTGAGTCCAAACGGCATGACTACAAATTCATATATCCCATACCGCGTTCTGAAGGTTGTCTTCTCTATATCCTCCTCCCTAACTCTGATTTGGTGATATCCGGACATCAAGTCAATCTTAGAAAAATGACTAGAACCTTTAAGTTAATCAAATAAATCATCGATCCTGGTAAATCATCGATCCTGGGTAGAGGGTATTTATTTTTGACCGTCAGCTGGTTCAGTTTTCGATAATCCACAGACATATGGAGTGAACCATCCTTTTTCTTCACAAATAAAACTGGAGCGCCCCAAGCCGATGTACTGTTCCGAATGCACCCCAGTCTGAGCAGTTCAACAATCTGTTTCTTTAACTCGGACATCTCTGTTGGTGCCATCCTGTAATGTGGTAATGACACTGGTGCAGTGCCAGGGTACAGCTTGATTTCAAAATTAATCTCCCTCATGGGAGGCAAACCAGGGAGTTCCTTTGGAAAAACGTCTGCATAGCCCTTTACTATTTCCGGAAGTTCAACCACCGGTGCCTTGCTGATTCTGATAATGTTCAATACCAGATGATTCAACCCTTCATGTAGTCTGCTTTGTTTATCAGCACGTACCACATGTTGTTTTCCCTCGGGCAACAAAAATGTCACTCTGCGACGATAACAATCAATGTTGGCCTTAAAGCTAGCCAACCAATCCATGCCAAAAATAATATCATATTCTGACAAATCGAGCACCAAGTAATTGAACTCAAATCTGAGTCCAGCAAGTTCAGTATTTACTGCTGTGCATATAAGTCCCAATGATGTGTCTCCGACGGGGGATACAATGTTGAGTGATGTGGACAGTTTTTTATACCAATGTACCAGTAACAGTTATAAATGCAGCACATATGAAAGTGTGTGATGCTCCCGAATCAAATAATGCAAAGGCGTAGGAACTACTGACTACTGCCATACCTTGAATCACTGAATGATCCTCTACTGCTGGAGGTGCTAAGGGTGAATACCCATCCAGATCCTGTAGGTGGTCGTCCCGCCTGATTAACTGTCCTGCCTCCACGTGAATTAGCTGGCCTAACTGGTGGACGAGATGAGCCTCTGGAATATGAGGGTTTGTTGAGTTGTGGACATTCCCTCTTAAAATGACCAAGCTGATCACAATGAAAAGCAGTTGCTCCCACCTCTGGGAGCCTGAGTGACTGATGCAGATGGAGAGGGATGATTGGGTCGAAAATCCCCTGTTGACCCAGTAGATGGTGAGGGTCTGCTAGAGTTCGGTCGAAACCTCTTGTTGGGCTGGAATGTTACCCCCCCACTCTGAGCTCGGCGATTGTCAAAATGCGTCAACTCAGCCATCTCCTGCTTTGCTATAGTGGCCCTACTGACCACTTCTGCCAATGTGGGTGCATTGAATATAGTTACCTTGGCCCTTATGATTGGCCGAAGGCCCCGCTCAAACTTGCGTGCCCTTCGATACTCAGTATCCACCATATAGAATGCATAAACAGACAAACTTAGAAACCTCTGGTGGTACTTTGCCACCGTCATGGTACCCTATAGCAAAGATAGAAAAGCCTGTGTCTGGCGCTCCTTCTCCTCCTCAGGAAAATTATGCTGCAGGAAGGTAGCTGAGAACTGCTCCCAAGTCATGGCAATCCTCTCCCCTTCCGGAATAAGTGCCCGCTGCTTCTCTATCACCTCCCACCATTTACCAGCATCATCAATCAGCTGTGATGTGGCCAGTAAAATCTTGTGAGCATGACTCGTGATATTCAATAGAGTCAGAATCTGAGAAATCTTCTTCAGCCAGTTTTCCGCTCCGATAGCCCCTTCTCTCCCTTTGAAGTAAGGAGGGCGCTGTTGCTGGAAGTCCCTGACCATGCTTCTGTCATTGCTTCCGTTGGTGGTTCCATTCTCATTCAGATTTTGTTGGAGCATTGAAGTAACCACCGCTTGAACCAAATTCTGCAATTCAGGAGGTACCACTGGTATGTTCACACTGCTTTCTTCCTTCTCGTGGTGAGATTGTTCTTCCTCATGGTAAGAGTGTTGTTTCTCCTCATGGTGAGATTGTTCTTCCTCACGGTGAGAGTGTCGTTCCTCCTCATCACCCAGCTTTTTGTTTTGTCGGGTATTTCTCATTGAGTTTCCCTTCGGAGCCATATTTCCCTAAGCCATTGAAACATATCAAGACTTAGTGTCCATAAACAAAATTTTGTATTTCCGACCTATTGGGGAAAATTTCCAAATAAGCACTCTTGATTCTTGCTTTGTTTTCTAGGGAAATACATCATATGTTGCTATGTTTGATAATCCGATTATTTTGACTATACTTCCTTTGCTATCATCCGTCTGAGTCTAACGAAGTAAATTAAAGCACGAGACCGGCTTAATTTACTCCGAGAGATTCACATTTCGGGTTCGCTCTGATACCAACTATAACGTCCTGTCTTTTTTCACTCGCTTTTTCCCTTAAATTCAGAGTCTATTTTTTTTATTTTTTATAACAGAGTAGAGTGATGAGCGCGGGACGTCACAACGTGTGCTAAGTCCGAACTTCCAAAGTCCGACCCTTAACTGGCCAACCCTATGTGTGTATGGACTCAGTCTAATAAAACAGTTCACACATAGCAATATCAAGATGCGGAATAAAAATCATAACTTGAGGAATCATAACATCAAATTACGGAATCATAATAGAACCACGTTCTATTCCATTCAGATAGCATAGTACTTCAAGTCCTTAATCATAATTCAAAAGTCATAATTATCCAAATAAACATCCAACCATCTAAGTTATTACATTCCGTAATCTAGATACTCAAATACAAGTTCATGAGTAATTTTATTCAACACATATAAAATAATTCTTCCAAGCTCCTATGCCTGGCACGTCTTGCGTTCGTCGTTCCCCTGATTACCTGTATCATCAACTAGGGTAGAAGTAGGGCGTTAGAACAACGAGCCCAGTAGGTATTCCAGTTACGGCTGACACATGGTTAGTACAAAACATATATAATAATATAATGATATAAAAACCATATAATATCCATGCCATGCAATGATGACAAATGCAATGATTCCCACCCATCATGTAACGCCCCGCCCTTTTTCACTCGCTTCTTCCCGTAAATTCAGAGTCTATTTTTTTTTTTTTGTAACAGAGTGGAGTGATAGAGCGCTGGACGTCACGACACGAGCTAAGTCCGAACTTCCAAAGTCCGACCCTTAACTGGCCAACCCTATGTGTGCATGGACTTAGTCCACTAAAATGGTTCACACATAGCAATATCAACATGCGGAATAAAAATCACAACTTGCAGAATCATAACATCAATTTGCTGAATCATAATAGAACCTAGTTCCATTCCATTGATAGCAAAGTAGTTAGTCAATAAAAATCACAATCATCATTATCCAAATAAAACATCCAACCATAGCATTTCATCTAAGTTATTACATTCTGAAAATCTGGATACTCTCAATATAAATCCCGGAGTATCTTAAACATAATATAAAACTAAAAGAGTTCCAAGCTCCTATGCTTGTCCCTTTCTGCGTTTAGCGTTTTCCTCGTTTCCTGCATCATCCACTAAAGGGTAGAAGTAGGGCGTTAGTACAACGCGCCCAGTAGGTATTCCAATTAGGGTTAACACATGGTTAGTACAAAACATATCATATAACTTAGTGATATAAAAATCATATAAATCCATGCCATGCAATGATGACAATTATGCAATGAGTCCCACCCATCACCTGTACATAAATGTGCCTACCACATAGGTCTTTCGGTCGCCCCGACGGAGTGTGGACCCTCCAGAAATCTTCTTGATGGAAATCACATCAAGGTGTTGCACATAGGTTTTTCGGACGCCCCGACGGAGTGTGACCCCTCCGGTTATAAATCCTTCACCCCATGCCATGCATGAGATGCCAATGAAACACATGCTATTTTATAACATAAACATAGCATTGAAAATCATCATTTGAAAAACATATCCAATACATGCTCTTTATACAATAAAACCTAGCATGTAAAATCACCTTTGAACATAATCAATCCATTCTATTTTAAACAATTTAAACATAGCATTTGAAATCCATAAATAGAGCATATTCCTTGAAACATTTTTTTATCAAACATAAGATAAAACAAAGTACATAAATCATGGTTTCAAAGAGGTGGAATCCTACCTAAGACCGCTCACGAGTCCTTGCGTTTTCGTCCACGAGTCGATCACCGATTGTGCACCGCTTGCGAGGTCCCGTTACCTTATATATAATAATAAATCAAAACCAAGTCTCACTTGATTCACAATATTTTAAGTCCATGCACCATTCCTCATTTTTACCCTTTATTTACCAAATTGCCATTGGTCTCGTCACCTAAGTTTTAGGTCCCAAAACATTGGTCCATTAATTCATATAATTACAAAAATGCCATTCATGGCTAAACTTCTATTTTTAGCAAGTATTTACAATCTTGCCACTCCGTAGAATTTATTCATTTAATTACTTATTTATGCCATTATATTTATCTTTCCATTCTTTTCACCCTTCCTCCCTTGGTTTGGTAAACCATTTATTTAATTCATATATAGACCCAAACATGGCCCATTTACAAGTTCATAACCGTACATAAAAATCCCAAGTCCACCAAATAATTCCCTTATATTGATTTATAAAACAAACATGACCTAAAACCCCAAGTCCATTAAATACTTCATGGGGTTCGGCCATACACCATGGCCGAACCCTATGTCCAATATTTCCTCATAATTTCAAAATTGCCACTATACTTATCCATAGTCATTTTACCTCCCTTATTTCCATAAGGCTTAAGTTCCATAATAATGGATAAAATAATTCATAATATAATCCTTTAATCCTTGAGACCTGAACCCAAAAATTGGTTCATAACTCGATTCATCAATCAGCCTTTAACATGAATTAAAATGCCATTTGATCCCTTAATTTGGACCATGGGATTCAGCCATACACCTTGGCCGAATCCTATGGTGTATAGTTTCCAAATTAAACTCCACCTTTCCATAATTGGAAGGTTTCCCAATTTAGATTTTACCTTCCAAAAATAGAACTTCCCCTTGTTAATCTCCCCTTCTATTATTAGAAGATTTCTATATTTAAACTTACTAAAATTATCAACCTCCTTCCATAAATGGAAGGTTTCCATAAATAGCCTACTCCTTTCCATAATTGGAGTGCTTTCCAATTTAGCAACTGCTTCCATATTTAGAAGCTTTCATTATTAAGCAGACACCTTCCATAATCGTATGCTTTCCAATTTTAGCAACCAATTCTAAAATTAGATAATTTCTTATTTTATTATCCATTCCAAATCCATCTACCAAAAACAATCCCTTCTTTCTATTCTTAGATCTTTCTAAATTAGAACTCCACCTTCCAAAAATAATTAACAAACATTCAAAATAGCATAACCACTCATGGCCGAACCCTATGGTTCTTATGGTTCTCTTTTAAATGAATTCAAACAACATAGCCCTCCATAGTTTTCATGCATCTAAGAAAGCATCAACACAAATCTATTTAAAATAAAACATTATTCTTTCCATGGAATTCATCCTTCAAAATCCCTTTTAAAATCCCTAAACATAGATCCATAATCTTCATGTTTGAAACCAATTTACATTATTGCCATTTATACCAATCTCTAAGTTAACTTGGTCCATGGGGTTTGGCCATACACCATGGCCGAACCCTATGGTGCATAACTTTCCATATTTGAAAACACTTTCCAAAATTAGATGGTTGTACCATATTTAACAACTTCTTCCATAAATGGAAGGTTTCCATATATAGATTCTAACTTTCCATAAATGGAAACTTTCTAAGATTAGAACTCCTTTTCAAAATTAGTATGCTTTCTAATTTATGAATTCTCATCCATGGGGTTCGGCCATGCACTATGGCCGAACCCTATGGTTCCAATATCTCCTCTTTTAAATCCAATTAAACACACCTATCCGTCTAAGGTTTTCCATCATTTAAATCCATACATTAAATCAGTATCCTTTCACGGTTTGAACCCATAAATATAGCCGAAGACCTTCCATTAAACATCTCCAAAATCCTTTCATTTAATCCATCACCAAGTAAATCCAAAACCGATCATACATTGGCTTACAAAGATCATACATTAAACCTATCTTCTTACATGGGGTTCGGCCATGCATTGTGGCCGAACCCTATGGTTCATGCTTCCTTGGTTTTCCATTATTAATAACCCAATAAAATAAACCATATCTAACCCATGTATTTCTATTAAAAAAAATAAGCATATCTTTTAAGCAAAATATAAATCAAACAACTAACCGGTTCCCGCGACTCCTTCGGTTATTTCTTCCGATCCTTTTCTTTGCTCTTAATCTTTTCTTCTTGCTGGTCGGACAACCCTTGCTGGTTTCTTCTTCTTCCAATTTTCTTTTCTTTTCCCCTTGCTTTTCTCCAAACAAGAACTCCTTCTTGTTGCTGCCCTTTCTTCTCTTACTTTTGGCATGAAAGAGAATGATGAATTGAGAAAGGGAGAGAGAAGAATAAAACTTGAAAATGGGGTTGTAAAAACCGTGCACCCCCTCCTTGCCTCTCCTTTTATTAGTTCTCCTTAGTCCCACATTAGAAATTTCTTAAGATGAGCACCCCTTAGCCGTGCGCCCTTTGTGTTTCCCGTTTTGTTTTACACGTATATGATATTATATCTCAGTTTCGACCTTGTTAACTTCCGAATCAGAAAAAATGGTAAACTAAAACATTTTAGCCCTTGAAGTCTTCTGTCCAACGCAAAAAGAATCAAAGCCATCGGATATCGGAATAAACAGTTATAACCAAAATATTGGACATATATCAAACCTTCCTTATTTAACCATGGCCGACTTACCTTGCCTTAGATGGCAATACCGTGTGGTCTTGCTTTGTTTAATGATTTACCGATCTCCCTTGCTCAATTTAAGGCCTTCTTTTAATTATATCTCTATTTAATTAGATAATTTCCTTGGCTATTAATCCATGCGCATAATTATAGATATTAGTTTCCAAAATTCGGCCATGCTTAATCTCATTTGATTTTTGAATATTTTTCTTAGGATATGCAAATCCAATTTGATTAAGAAAATCCCTCTCCAAATATTCTAGAATATCATTTGTGGATTTACAATCCCACATATTTTTCATGCGCATAATCTAGGGGATTTCACATTAAAAAATCGGCCATAAGATCCTTTATTCAAATTTGGATATGCTTCACCACCAATTTAATCCTACCCATTTAAATTTTAATAAAACCAATTTCACAATCAATTGGGTCCTAATTGGGTCATGGCCCAATTCTTTATCCATATACAAATCCAATCTAAAATTCATAATTAAAATGGGTAATTTCATATAAAATAATTAACTGAAAATCCGAGGTGTTACACATCACATGTACATAAATGTACCCACCACATAGGTTTTCCGGACGCCCCGGCGGAGTGTAGACCCTCTGAAATCTTCTTGATGGAAATCACATCAAGGTACCGCACATAGGTTTTTCGGACGCCGCAACGAAGGGTGACCCCTCAGGTTATAAATCCTCCACCCCATGCCATGCATGAGATGCCAATGAAACACATGCTATTTTATAACATAAACATAGCATTGAAAATCCCTTTTGAGACATATCCAAACACATGTTTTTTAAACAAATAACATGGCATTTAAATTCATATAAAGCATATCCTTTGAAACGTAAATTTCATCAAACATAAGATAAAACAAGTATACATAAATCCATGGTTTCAAAGAGGTGAAATCCAAGAATCGATCACCGATCGTGCACCGCTTGCGAGATCTCATTACCTTATGATATAATAATAAATCAATACCAAGTCGCACCTGATTTACAAGGTTCTAAGTCCATAAACAAAACCCCATGGGGTTCGGCCATACAACATGGCCGAACCCATGGTCTAATCTTTAGTTAATTACAATTATGCCATTGTTCATAACCATAGCCCTTATTCCTTGCTTAGATTCCAAATAATCCATCCTTCCCTTTTTAATCAATTACAATCATCAAATATAATTGGTGGGGTTCGGCCATACACCATGGCTGAACCTCACCCTTTCTTTTTCATTCTTTTGATCCAAAACACTTAATCATTCAAGGTTTCCAAGATCTGAAATTTAAGAACATAAATCCATATTTATTTCCATCATTCAAACTTCCATTAAAATTTCATGAACATATTTGGTGGGGTTCGGCCATACACTATGGCTGAACCTCACCACTTTTCTTCCATTTAAAAATCACTAATAACATTCATTAAAAAAAAATACCGTATGGATTTATAAATCAACACCCATGGTCTTCAATATACATATCCCAACAAAATAAATCAAATGTTTCCATGGCGTTCGGCCATGCACTTTGGCTGAACCCTATGGTTCTTTTATTTCAAACTAAATTTATCAAACAAGATACTAACCTCTCTCCGATTCCTTGCTCTTCCAATCCTTCTCCTTTCTTCTTAATTCCTTCAACCAAAAACTCCTTTTGCTAGCTGCTTTCTTCTTCTCCTTGCTCTTTGCCGTGTGAGAGAACTTGAGAGACGAAGAGAGAGAAATAAACTTGGCAATGGTGTGTACCCTTGCCCTCCTCTCCTTTTATAATCTTCCTTGGTCCAAACTTTGGAAGGTGCTTAAGATAGCTAATCTCCATTGCCGTGTGCCCTTTGTTTCCCTTTTGTGGTTGCCGTTTTTCATTAGGAGTGGAACTTCCTTTTGGCGCAAGACTCTCACTAAAATAGCAATTGCCGACCCCCCTTGCTTAAATTAGAATGTGTCTAAGATAAACTATGCCCCATTGCCGTGTGCCCTTGGGTTTAATTTAGACACTTCTTTTAATTAATTTAAGATTATATGCATACCCTTTTTAAATGATCTCATGCGCCTAATCCTAGATTTTTACATCTAAAATTTGGCCATGCAATCTTTTATTTAAATGCATAACTAAATTAATTCAACCCCATTTGATTGATTTCTATTAAAACCAATTCCACAATCAATTGAGTCCTAATTGGGTCATGGCCCAATTCTTTATCCATATAAGATCCAATCTAAAATTCATAATTAAAAATGGATAATTTTCATATGAATAACGAATTGAAAATTCCGGGGTATTACAATACAACCCTCTTTTTAAAATTTTTGTCCCGAAAATCTAATGAAGTAGGGTTTCAAACATTCACATAAATAGCTCAGAATGAGCTTTTCTCATTTCCGACTTGAGTTCCCATGTTGCTTCCTCAATACCATGTCGATCCCATACTATCTTGATAAACTAGATCGCTCGGTTTCCGTAGCACCCTTTGTTCTGTGTCCACCAGTCGAACAGGCTTCTCGACGTATGTCGCGTCGCTCTGGATCTCTATGTCTTTTACGTTCAGTATGTGAGAAGGATCAGGATTGTACTTCCTCAACATCGATATTTGAAACACATCGTGTAAAGATGCCAACTGTGATGGGAGTGCCAATTGATAAGCCACATCCTCCATCCTTCTTAAGATTGAAAACGGTCCCACATATCTTGGCGATAATTTTCCTTTCTTTCCAAATCTCATGTGTCCCTTTCGTGGCGAGACTTTCAAGAACACCATGTCTCCCACTTCAAATTCAAGGAACCTTCGCCTTTTGTCAGCATAACTCTTCTGACGACTCTGCGCAGTCAATAGGTGTTGTCGTATCAACTGTAACTGCGCTGTAGTCTCTGCAACCAATTCAGGTCCAATCAGTGCTGGCTCACCGGCCTCTGTCCAGCACACTGGTGACCTACATGGTCTACCATATAATGCCTCAAATGGTGCCATCTGGAGGCTTGCCTGGTAACTGTTGTTGTACGAGAATTCTACCAACGGCAAGTGATCCTCCCCATCCACCTTTGAAATCTAGCATACAAGCTCTCAGCATGTCCTCCAGTGTCTATATTGTTCTCTCAAACTGTCCATTAGTCTGTGGATGGAATGCTGTAGTAATCAATAAATTTGTTCCCATGGCTGCCTGCATGCTCTGCCATACTCTGCCGGTGAATCGACCATCTCTGTCGGACACAATAGTCCGAGGAATACCATGCAATCTGATGATATCCTAAATATACCGCCGACCCAAAGTCTCAGATGAGTCTGTCATCTTAATAGGAATGAAATGTGGAGACTTGGTCAGTCGGTCTACCACGACCCATATCGCATCGTTGCCCTTTGAAGACCTTGGCAACCCTGCAACAAAATCCATGGAAATGTGCTCCCATTTCCATTCCGGCACTGGTAAGGGTTTGAGTAACCCTGGTGGCTTCTGATGTTCCATCTTAACCTGCTGACATGTTAAACAATGAGCCACAAATTCTGCCACATCTTTTTTGAGTCCGTGCCACCAATAATGTCTCTTCAGGTCGTGATACATCTTAGTGCTTCCCGGATGAATAGAGAGTTTGGTCTGATGTGCCTCAACCAATAACTCTTTTCTGCAGCTCTTAGGTACATAAATCCTTCCTCGGAATAGAAGATCCTGTCCTGGTCGTAATTCCTATTCCGGTATGACTTCACCAGTAGACATCTTGGCCCAAATCTCCTCCACCTCCGGGCCTATCCGCTGTTCCTGTTCAATCTTGGTAACCATGTTGGACCTTATAATCATATTGTATATAGTCCCATGGTTATTGAGGTAAAGTTTAAATTCTAGAACTGTATTCAGCATCTCCCATTCTGTCCTAATTAAACATGCCACTGATGCATGTGATAAACGGCTGAGGGCATCTGCCACCTTGTTCGCCTTGCCAGGGTGATAACGGTGCGAACTCATAATCCGCCAGATATTCCATCCATCTGCGCTGCCTCAAGTTGAGCTCTTTCTGATCAAACAAATATTTCAAACTCTTATGATCTGAAAACACTTCAAATTTCCCACCATATAAATAATGTCTCCAGCTTTTGAGAGCGAAGACCACTGCGGCTAGTTCCAGATCGTGTGTAGGATAGAGAAGTTCATGAATTTTTAACTGTCTTGAGCCATAAGCCACCGTACGATTACTTTGACTGAGTGTACACCCCAGTCCCTCTACTGAAGCATCGCATTGTACCTCATAACACTTGCCACTTTCCTGCAAAACTAGGATATGAGCAGTGGTAAGTCTCTTCTTCAGCTCTTCAAATCTCTGATTGCACAATTCTGACCATACATATTTGACTCCTTTCTGAGTGAGTCGAGTAAGTGGAGACGCAATTTTTGAGAAGTCCATGATAAATTTCCTGTAATAACCAGCCAATCCCAAAATGCTACGGATCTCGGTCACATTCTTTGGCGCTTTCCAGTCTCTTACTGCCGCTATCTTAGCCGGGTCCACGGCTATACCTTCTTCTGATATAACATGTCCCAAAAAGTTGACCTCAGATAGCCAAAATTCACATTTACTGGCGTTAGCATATAGTTTGTTCTTCCTCAAAGTGTCCAGAACTATTCTCAGGTGATCAGCATGTTCTTTCTGAGTCTTGTAGTAAATCAAAATATCATCAATGAATACAATAGCAAATTGGTCCAAATAAGGATGGAAAATCCTATTCATTAAATCCATGAACACAACCGGTGTATTGGTGAGTCCAAACGGCATGACTACAAATTCATATAGTCCATACAACGTTTTGAAGGCTGTCTTCTCTATATCCTCCTCCCTAACTCGGATTTGGTGAGTCCATAAACAAAACCCCATGGGGTTTGGCCATACACCATGGCCGAACCTATGGTCTAATCTTTAGTTAATTACAATTATGCCATTGTTCATAACCATAGCCCTTTTTCCTTGCTTAGGTTCCAAATAATCCATCCTTCCCTTTTTAATCAATTACAATCATCAAATATAATTGGTGGGGTTCGGCCATACACCATGGCCGAACCTCACCGTTTTTTTTCCATTCTTTTGATCCAAAACACTTAATCATTCAAGGTTTCCATGATCTGAAATTTAAGAACATAAACCCATATTTATTTCCATCATTCAAACTTCCATTAAAATTTCATGAACATATTTGGTGGGGTTCGGCCATACACTATGGCTGAACCTCACCACTTTTCTTCCATTTAAAAATCACTAATAACATTCATTAAAAAAAAAACCGTATGGATTTATTAATCAACACCCATGGTCTTCAATATACATATCCCAACAAAATAAATCAAATTTTTCCATGGGGTTCGGCCATAGTGTGGTTCTTTTATTTCAAACTAAATTTATCAAATAAGATACTAACCTCTCTCTGATTCCTTGCTCTTCCAATCCTTCTCCTTTCTTCTTAATTCCTTCAACCAAAAACTCCTCTTGCAAGCTGCTTTCTTCTTCTCCTTGCTCTTTCCCGTGTGAGAGAACTTGAGAGAGGGAGAGAGAGAAATAAACTTGGCAATGGTGTGTACCCTTGCCCTCCTCTCCTTTTATAATCTTCCTTGGTCCAAACTTTGGAAGGTGTTTATGATAGCTAATCTCCTTTACCGTGTGCCCTTTGTTTCCCTTTTGTGGTTGCCGTTTTTCACTAGGAGTGGAATTTCCTTTTGGCGTAAGACTCTCATTAAAATAGCAATTGCCCTCCCTTGCTTAAATTAGAATGTGTCTAAGATAAACTATGCCCCATTGCCGTGTGCCTTTGTGTTTAATTTAGACACTTCTTTCAATTAATTTAAGATTATATGCATACCCTTTTTAAAAGATCCCATGCGCCTAATCTTAGATTTTTACATCTAAAATTCGGCCATGCAATCTTTTATTTAAATGCATAACTAAATTAATTCAACCCTATTTAATTTTTAATAAAACCAATTCCACAATCAATTGGGTCCTAATTGGTCATGGCCCAATTCTTTATCCATATAAGATCCAATCTAAAATTCATAATTAAAAATGGATAATTTTCATATAAATAACGAATTGAAAATTCCGGGGTATTACATGCCATTCATAACCTTCTTGGGTCTTTCGAAGGACATACATTAGAGTAGTGTCCTTTGACACCACAATTGAGACATTCTTGTTCCTTTTTTTCTTTTTCTTCTCTCTCACCATGAGGTTCATGTCTCTTAATGGCTTTATCACTAGATTCTCCCTTTCTATACTTTCTCATTTTATTGAACTTTTTAAAGTTTTTTAAATATAATTTAGCAATCATGGCCATTTCTTTACTTGGGTCTTCTTCCATTATAGGTTCTTTTTCTTTAGTTGATGGGAGTTTAATGGAAGACTTAAAGGAAATTGGCTTCTCTTGTTGAGGTTCAAGGTTGAGTTCAAAGGTTTGTAATGATGCCACCAAGTCATTAATTTTCATTTGGGCAACATTACGTTATTCTTTGATTGCCACCTTTTTCGATTCAAACCTCTTGGCAAGATTTCTTAGGATTTTACTGCACACTTTGGCATCGGGAATTCTTTCACCAATATCCCACATAGTGTTGACAATGTCACCAACTCTAGAGTAGAAATCCATGAAGGTTTCTTCTTCCCTCATTTTCAAGGCATCAAATTGAGCTTCCAAAAGTTGGATCTTTGATCTTTTCACAATGGATGTGCCTTCGTAGGTTCTCTCAAGAATTTCCCGTGGCTCTTGTACGGTCTTACACATCATTATCCTTTAATGTCCATTTGGAGAGAGTGCACAATTCAACGCATTTAGTGCTCTACCATTAGTTGTGCATGCTTTTCATCCCTTGTCCATGAGGAGTAAGCTTTTAGCTCAATGGATGTGGACATAGTGCCCGTATCCGTTTTCTCAATCACCGGGTGTGTCCATCCAGTACACACAGAATCCCATATGGATGCATCGATGGAGATGAAAAAGCTTTTCATCGTTGCTTTCCAAGGAGCATAGTTTTATACATCGAAGTAGGTTGGTTTAGAGATGGCATAACTCTCTCCCATAGAGATGGTTCTAGCATTTGATCACTCAAACAGCTAAGTTAATAAAATGAGCACGAGGCTCGGATACAAATTGAAAGTTCCTTAAGTGCTTAGAACTAGATTTACCCTAGAGGGGGTGAATAGGGTAATCACAAATTATGGGTCCTTTTAATTTTTTTTTTATTAATATAGTGCGGAATTAAATGGCAATTAATCAAGTGTGTGATTTCAAAGTGTGCAAGAACAAAAGCAATCACATAGACAATGAACACGATTTACAGTGGTTCGGTTAAACAACCTACATCCACAGTTGAGACTCACCCAACCTTGGCCTACCTCCAATTTACTAAGCATTGGAATTACACCGACACAATATAATAGGACTTCCACCTATCCAATTGATTGAGACTTTCACCCAATTCATTTCCCACTATTTTTTTATAGTGGTTCAAGAGAAACTTAGTCTCTTTAATCCACTTCACAATCAACAAATGATTTTTAAAGTAAAAAATCTATAATGACGAGGCACTTGCCTTTGAAGATGTTTACAAATGTAGATGTGCTCCGTGAATCACTCCTATTGTGAGCTCTAACAATCCCGACGATCCGCCATGTAGAGAAATCACAATCCTTGGGAGTCTCTCTAGAAGATTGAGTTCTCAATCTCTATCCTAGAGGATGACTTGATCCTTCACTCTTAATCTCAATCACAAAGAATTGGATACTTGAATGATTTGCTTTTGATTTGCCAAGAAAGAATAAGTCTAACATTTTGCCTTTGATACTTGAGAGATTTTCTCACTGGTACATGGCTCATTTAATTGTTATTCACTCCTCTACCAACTCCCAAAATAGTGTTTGTATTTACAGGCAACACTAAAAATTTCATAAGACAGAAACACATGATCGATTGTGTACAGGCGATCGATCGTTCGTGTTTGAAATCCTTTCCACCAACCCGACCGTTGAGCATTTAATGGACAGTAACGTCTCTAAAACGGTAACCTCACGATGGATCGTGCCACACGATTGATCGTCCATGTTTCTAGCCACTGATCGCGGGTTGTCGAATGTATCGGCCTGAGACTGACTGTATTTTTAAGTGTCAAGTCTCACACAAGCCCAAGGCGATTGATCATGATGCCGATCTATTCATGCCATCACATACCCGATTGATCGTGTGATACCAAGATTTTCCAGGCTTTGTGTTAGTCCAACTTATGTCATGTCTCAGCGATACATCGCCCATACAATTGATTCATGAAGGTTCCAGACAATCGATCGTGGGGCACCCGATTGTATCGTCTTGAGACCACATGAGTTTGATAGTCATATTCAACTAGAACCCCCGACATTCCACACGACATATCACAAGACCACGATTGGTCGAATGTTGTCCTTGGCGACTGAGCACCCGACACGATGTGTCGTCTTGACAGTCAATTCATATTTCCAAGATGGGTTCCAATTCATTGTCAAACACATGTTAGGCTTGATTAATTATCCAGATATGATCTCTACGCCTAGGCATGGTCCACCTAAGGTATGGGTACCACCTAAGGTCATCTATGGTCATGTACTATTAGTGATTGTCATACACGTTGATCAGTTGATTCTTCACACTTCACCAACGCTTGAGACGTAAGGACCCACCCGTTCAATAGCAATAAACAGAGCCTTACATGAATCAAACACAATCCAATAACGAGAATAACAGAATTCATGGATCAATTTTTTTTTTTTCAATTTATATAACTCCAATAACATAATTCAATTCAAGATGATCAGAGTACAAAATTATTTCAATAATTTAGTCATGTCCAAAACTATAACATTCCCATATAGGATTAGTCCTCATCTAGCATGGAATCAAATCGACAGTCCAACAATAAAAATTTCTATCATAAGGGAGGTCTAATCTCAAACCATACGATAAAACCTATAATCAATAAAATCAAAGCTTCCCCAAATACAAGTTGGAAATAGAAGCACAACCCATAATCCAATGATAAAGCAAATAAATAAAACTGACACTCATTGTCCCTTACAACCTCAAATTAAAGTCTAGCAAATTCTGGGGAATTCAATAAGCTACAGTCCAATCTAAATGCTCCACGTAAATCCAATCCTACTATTTAGACTGACCGGCTTCTTTCTCCAACAAATTTCCTGTAGTGTAAGGGATGAGCTCCACGCCTAGTGAAAGAAACGACCACACAAGTAATTTACAGGTAACAATAAGAAGCTAAGCTTATAAGAAACTGGTTCAAATAAATTCAAGCATTACTTTTACAAAATGAATGGCCTATTATGATACGAATATGATGCATGGTCCCTTCCCATGCATCTCAACCAATGAAACGAGTCAAAAGAGTCATGCAAAGCTCAACTTAGCTAAGCATAACACATGTGTACAAATGGTCACAACCCAACGAATGTGCACGACGGATGTCCACAGGGGAGTGCAAGGCAATAGAAACAAGAGCCTAACGAATGTGCACAATGAATGTCCCCAAAGGAGTGCAGGGTTAATGACTCGAATCAACAATACAATTCACCCACCCAAACGTGGATGCTCATGCATGATGAATCAATAAATTTCTCATGCATTAATGTCATGTCATGTCATGTATGCCATTAACATGATCATAATAAACGATGAACAATATAACATGTGTTAACAAATTCAATAAACAAATGACCAATATAACATGTGTTAAACAAATACAATAAACACATGACAAATATAACATATGTTAAACAAATACAATAAACACATGACAAATATAACATGTGTTAAACAAATACAATAAACTCATGCCAAATATAACATGTGTTAAACAAATTCAATATACACATGACGATTAACAAATATAACATGTGTTAAACAATTCAATAAACACATGATATCCAACTATGGCATAAACAAAATATTCATGCTAACAAATTCCACCTAAGTTCATCAACTAAACAATCATCCAATCACACAAAAAAGTTCCAACTTTCATCAAACAAATTCCACAATGTTCAGTTTGGGTTCTTCAACAATACAGACGAGTAACTAACAAACATATCTGGGCCGACTGGGGTATTTAGGCTTAAAACATTTAGCCTCAAACAATTTTCCCTTACAATCCATGAGCTTACACCGGATTTACCCGTCAATCAAACAACTTCCAGTCTTATGGCAAATAACCCCAACTTTCATATTCAATTTTACATTCAATCAACCCAAGATTATAATAAATCAGTAAATAACGTTAAGTTTCCCTCACCTAATCTTTGCAATTCACCAAGTACAAACACACCACCAATTCCAAGTTCAAATAAGCTTCAGGTCTCCAAATTCGTTGTCATTGATTAGAGTTTTGGACCATTAAAATTTTATTTTATTTAACTCCTTTTTAAATAAAGAAATTCAACAAATAGACCCCATTGATTCTGTCCAAACAAATCAAGTCTAAGGGGTACTAAACAAAATACAATTAGTCTAAGGTTTAAAAGTGTTAAATAAAATAGAATTCGACCTATCTTGCAGAATTATCTGGTATCAGTTCAAATAAAAACAAAGTCTCTTATTCGTACAGTGGATAAGTCTCTGAGAAAGAATTACAACGATATCTGCTTCGTCACAAACGGACATTCGTAGCCCGAGTTATAATCAAAATACACAAACATGTACACTGCTCAACAGTTTGCGGTCTCATTCGAGGTTTCTGTTTTACAGACCATATTCGACCCTTCAAATCGATGATTTTCCCTTTGACAAATTTACTGTAGGTATATATCTGCTTCAGTTTAGGTACAAATTTTTTACCATTGTGATGATCAAAGACCAGGATAAAATTCCACAATCCAGCATTGTAAAACTGTTTGTGTTTCAAATCAGATCTGGGGCATCAAATCAACTTCTTTTGCTTCCAAATTCATATAGAAACTAGATCTCTTAAATTGGAATCCAACAATAAATTTCGTCAAAAAACAGTCTTAATCATTTTTTTAAACAAACCTATCAGATCCACACTTCCTCTTTCCGAACCTTAGGGTATTAATTTCATATAGTTTGTTTTTAATCCATCAATATACGTCAGAAAGTTAATGGTTTTCATAGATTTAATTCCAAGAATTAATAGTAAATCCAAACCCTAATCCATGGAAAATAGATCCCGTGATTTGGGCGTTTTGCACCCTATGTGAAAATTACACACCCATGTTTTTGAAATTTTTTTTTTTTTCTCTTCTACAATCCCTTCTTTAAAGAAAATCCGGGTTTACTTACCTCAAGGAGAGAGATGAAAGCCCAAGACAAGAGAAAAAGAAATCTAAGAATACTTCAATCGAACCTTGAGAGAGAGAAAGAGTTTACAATTTCGTTGGAGAGGGAGAGAGAGAGAGAGAGAGAGATAATCGTGTAACGCCCCGCCCTCTCTGAGAAATCAGAGTCTAATTATTTTTTTTAAAATAATAATAAAACATCGAAAGAGAGCGGGCGGCGTCACGACGCAAGTTAAGTTCAGACTACTCAAGTTTGAATCTTAACTAGCCACCCATGTGTACATGGACTAGACCATGATAATAAAACACACATGGAACTAACATCAACTTGCGGAATAAACTAGACTATTTGCGGAATAGAATGACTAGATAGCAAGTAGCAGTCTCAAATATTAATTAACATAAATCAACCATCCCAAAGTTAATAACCTAATCAAACCATAGCAAGTAATAACTTATTACATGTCCACAATCTATAAATCAAATGACAGTTATAAAGAGTCCAGTTCAACATTCAAGCGCTTAGGCTTGGCTCCCTTTCCGGTCATCGATCTTTTCTTTCCCTTTCCTTCTACTTGCATTCTCCTCTGAGGATAGAATTAGGGCGTTAGATCAACGCACCCAGTAGGTTCCCGATCATGGCTACCACATGATTAGCATATAAAACATGCATATACATCATAGTACATGATTAGTAAAAACAGGTAAAACAATGCTATGAAGTATGCACATGCAATGAGACTCTCCCATCATGTACATTCATAGCCATCACTTGACGTGCCTCGCACCGACAAGGTAAATCACAATACACTTCCATCTCTTCATCATTGACATGATTCATATCAAGTATTAGTCCTCCTGGCGGGACTCTCATCGCCTAAGGAGACCAATGTGACTATGACCATCATGTTACTCCTCCTGGCGGGACTCTTATCGCCTAAGGAGGACGTAACTCGTAAATTGCAACACTGTAGAACCTCAGTCATCATCCCATGTCCATGCATGAGATGCCAATGCTTTGTATGCCATTTGTAAATGCATAATATATCATTCGAAACCACATAAAATAAACAAGAGTCTCATAAAGAAAACTAGGATAAAACTGTGGTTACAAGTAGGTAGGAAACCTACTGAAACTTTGCTTAAGTGTCCGTTCCTTTTTGAGCTTCACCCGGTCACAACTCGTACATCGTTCAACTCTCGTCACCTTGTGAGGTAACAATTAGTAAATCATACTATCATTTAAATGTCCATTCACATATAAGACCCAAAAACATCTTGTGGGGTTCGGCCATACCCATGGCCGAACCTTACCCACTTTAGATTTGACCTCCCTTTCTTTTGATCAATACCAAAATGCCTTTTATTACCTAATATAACTCGGTAGGGTTTGGCCATACAATATGGCCAAACCATACCACTTTGGTTTGACCCCTCTTGTAAATCCTTTGATCAATCCCT
Organism: Chimonanthus praecox; assembly: GCA_022113865.1. Lineage (NCBI taxonomy): Eukaryota > Viridiplantae > Streptophyta > Magnoliopsida > Laurales > Calycanthaceae > Chimonanthus > Chimonanthus praecox. Next base: position 31,101,279 of record CM039088.1, on the reverse strand, counting down.
TCATTTGACTTGTATTCACAGATTTGCCATTGGTCTAACCAATGTCTAATCTTGCTCACAATCAAAGTTCATAAAAGTAATCTACCTTAGTGGGGTTCGGCCATACAACATGGCCGAACCTCACCACTTTGTTTTTGATCCTTTACACCTTTCATACATCAATCCTCATTTTGATTTTTAACCAATCAAATTACAAGTTAACCACTAGGTCTACTAAATGACCACTAGTAGGGTTCGGCCATACTACATGGCCGAACCTCACCATACTGATTTTGTCTCTTCTTTCATCATATATAATGGCTGATTATTTATTTATCACTAAGTCCAAAGATACATACATATGTTTCCTTAATCCAAATCATACAAACAAATCATAATCTCCAACAAAACAATCTATGGGGTTCGGCCATTCATATGGCCGAACCCTATGATCCTCCTACTCAATGATCCCATCATTTGTTTACAAGTTAGGCTCTACTCTTTAGCCATGTTAACCACATGGTTCAGCCATCCCATGGCCAACCCAAAACAGCAACCCTTTTTCCATTTAAATCACATAAAACTCTCCACCATTGGTATGGTTTTTATCTCTCCAAAAACCATACCAAATTATCAAATACTTTTATGGGGTTCGGCCATCCCATGTGGCCGAACTCTATGCCCATTAGTTGGACCTTTTTAGCTTACATATTATGTCCATTCAATCATGTAAAAATCCCCATAGTATTGTATGGTTTTTACACTCCAAAAACCATCAAATACCCACACAATTTTCATGGGGTTCGGCCATCCAAAATGGCCGAACCCAATGGTCCATTTTTATCATTTAAACCGAATTTACCAAAGGCTTGAGCCCATGATGCATTCGGGCATTCCATGGCCCAAAACATGACATTCAAATCCATGATTTAAAAACCCTTTCAACTTGCATCTTAGGTCTAATTAAACATACAAAAACAGTCCATCATTTTGCATGATTTTAACTTACAAAAACCATCACCTTAAACAAATAAATTTCATGGGGTTCGGCCACCCAAAGTGGCCGAACCCTATGGTCCATGTTTTTCCCTCTTTTACACATAGAAATCCATATTTTGAATCTTTGGTAGATTCGGCCAACCCATGGCCCAATCATGTTTCATTTATCCCATTTTATTAATCAAAAGTCCATGGAAATACTTACCAATTCCAAGCTTTTCTTCTTGCCTTTGCTCCTTGCCTTCTTCCCTCTTGTTTCCTTCTATCTTCCTTAGCTTCTAGCCGAATTAGTGCTTGATCTATGGTGAAAAACACCACAGCTGGTTCGGCCAAGAGAGGTGTTCTTGAGGGAGAGAAAGAAGATGGAATTCTAAGGCTTTTCTTGGAATGAAATTCGGCTAAATGGGGTGTGTCTTCCTTTTGTTAAATCAGCCCCTTAATCCACTCAATTCCCTCATAAAATCATGCTCATACCAATGAGGCATTTGCTGCCAACCAATGCACCCATTGGCATCCCAACGTTGGAGGCATGGGTTTCCATATGAAATGGAAACCCCTCCATATTCCCATGAGATTTTTATCTCATTTTATTAACTTCACACATGGGAAAACCCTCCCTGCATTAACGTGTGGAACCTTAACCTTGGTGGGGTGTGAGACCAAGGCAACTCCCCACCTTCCTCTTGGCTCACTTGAATTATAAGATCCCTTTGATTTCCAACACAACTCATCTAACTCATAAGCCCAACTCACCACATTAAATGACACTCATTTAATGCACTTGAGTCAACTCATTCTTAATTCTAATTAAATAAAATCAGTTCCACTTAACCTGATTTAACTCACCATTGAACTCATTTGTGAGCCAACACGATCGGCTGTGGTCAACAAAGTCAACCCGACCCGTTGGGTCCCCCTTTAGCTCCTTGACCCGTTTTTGACTCCATGACCCAATTATGGGTATTTTGGTCATTTGTAATTGGTTTTTACATGTGGATCAGGCCTACCCATTTTTTCTCCATTTGATTTCCAATTAAATCAGCTTAACCCCATTTAATTTAAGTTCACAAAACGGTCAAATAATCCAGTAGACCCGATGGGTTCCATTTGGGCCCTTTGACCCATTTAGCCATTTTTGACCCAATTGATGTACATTACCCATCCAATCAAACTTGACATTCATAATGTGTTCATATGATCTTAATTTGAGCAACGAGCCCCACCATTTCCTTACTTAACATCACAAAATAATTAATTTAACACATCAGGGGCATTTTCGTAATTATCCATTTTATTGAGAAATTGGGGTGTTACAAATTGTGTATGGGCGTTTTGTTTTGTGCCCACATATTTTTATTTCATATGTCGAGAGGGTCGGCCATGGAGAGAAAATTCTCTCCTAATTTTAGCACATGCCTCTTTTTCCTTTAAAAAGGACTTTTCTAAAAACACCCCAAGGCTCCAACGTGTGGAGTGCTTTCTTTCCTTGTCTCCAACGTTGGAGAGGAGTGAAACTAGGGTAAAGAAAGGAAAAAAGTGTGGAGTCGACCATTGTGATTTTCTCTCCCTTTTTTTCTATTTTCCATTTTTATTTCAAGAAATTGCTAAAAAGAACTTAAAAAATACCCATTTTTTAAATTTATTTCATAAATAATTTTTATTTCTCATAATTTGATAATTTACGTTTCTATTTTTGAAATTTTAAAATCTTTCAAAATTTTGTTTTCATCTCCAATATTCAATTAAAACTATGATAAATACATATTGAGGGTCAGTTCAAAAAAGTTCTATTGTCTGACACACATTCAAACAATTTCACGCAATATCAAATAAATTTTCTAAAATAACCAATTATCGGATTAGGACCTACCCGATTAAACTCTAACTCGACTGTGATCCACTAGTTTGGGATGGGTCGTTACAACCTACCCCCCTAACAGAAATTTCACACCAAAATTTACTAAGGTTCTTACTTTGATCATCAAACAAGTACGGGTAAAGATTTTGGATCACGTCCTTTCGGTCCCCCTTTTTTTTTAAAAAAAAAAAAGAATCAAGTTCAGAATTCTCACTTCACTGCTATTAGTCCGTTGGGCTTTCAAGGCAAAATCATACAAGATAGGATGCGTCACCAAGATACCCAATTTTACCAAATCACGATCAACAAACAAACATGCCACTAAACCTCTAGAGTTCTAACTCAAGGCATCAGCAACAACATTGGCTCTTCCTGGGTGATAGGAGATCTCAAAGTCAAAGTCTCTTTTCAAGTACAACCTCTACCATGGTAGGATCTACTGCAAATCCTTCAGTTGAAACTACAAGTCCCAAGAATTGCACTTTAGCCAACCAAAATTCACACTTGCTAAATTTGGCATAAAGTTGATGACCTCTTAACAATTGTAGATCAATTCTCAAGTGCTTCTCATGGTCTTTTTTAGTTGATGAATAAATCAATACGTCATCGATGAAGGCTTCCACAAATTTATGTTGGTAAGGTCTAAAGATTTTATTCATTAAATCCATGAACGTTACAGACGCATTGGTCACTCCGAAAGGTATCACAACGAATTCATAGTGATCAAACTTTGTACGAAAGACTGTCTTAGCAATATCACATTCTCTGACTCTCAATTGATGGTAACCAGATCGAAGGTCAATTTTAGAGAAACATCTAGATCCTCTCAACTAATCAAATAAGTCATGAATTCTGAGGAGGGGATATTTATTTTTTATGGTGACTTTATTCAATCGTCTATAATCAATGCAGAGTCTCATCGAACCATCCTTCTTTTTAACAAATAAGGCTGGGGCTGTCCAAGCTGAGGTGTTAGGTCGAATAAATCCAACCTTCGATAAATCACTCAAATGACTTCTCAACTCCTCTTATTCCACTGGTGCCATTTGATATGCAGGCGTAGAAATAGGCGTAGTACCAGGAATTAAGTCTATGGCAAATTCCACATCTTGATGAGGAGGTAAACCAGTCAGCTTCTTTGGAAACACATTATGAAAATTGCACACCACTCTAGGTAACTGCATGTCTGAAGATTCTGAATTTTCCTAGCCTAAGCTAGCTACCTAAATTAACTCCACCAACTGCTATAACACAAGAAAAACATTTTTTTCTTACTGTAGTCGATCTATCCAATGGCGTTGTAATATGCAGAGGCTCATTTGGTTCATCCACGTCTAAATCCAACTTATCAACTAACATAGATGATATAAAATAATGCGATACACCAGAGTCAAACAATACTTTAGCCCAAGTGCTGAATATTAGGAGCATACCTTGCATAACAGTAGGTTCGATAATGTCACCAACATGCGGATTAACAGCAAACACACGGCCTCGATTGGTTTGGGGCGGTCGTCGACGTCCTTTGTTCTGCCGATTGTCATTCTGTTGATTCCCAACTTTTTGTCTGTTTGGTTCGCGGAAATTTTTATTCATGTGTCATTGTTGTAGGCAAACTCCAACCACAGGAAAATAATCCTCCCAGCTTCCTTTAGAGACCAAAAACACAAGCGCGAAGCATATCTTTTAAAATCTGTATAGTTCGATCAGATTGTCTATCCGTCTAAGGGTGAAACGCTGTACTGAAATGAAGCTGCGTGCCCAACTCTTTCTGTATGGTCTACTAGAACTTAGATAGGAATCTAAAATCTCTCTCAGAAACAATGGGAACTAGTATTCCATGCAACTTAATAACTCGATCCAGATACAACTTACCCAAGGTCTCCATAGAATCTGTCATCCTCATTGCAATGAAGTTAGCTGACTTGGTCAATCTATGAACCACAATCTATACCGCGTCATGACCCTTTGGTGATCTTGGCAATCCAGTCACAAAGTCCATGGTGACATGATACCATTTCCACTCAGGTACATTGAGAGGTTGCAACTTTTCTGCTAGTTTCTGATGCTCAATTTTTACCTGCTGACATGTCAAACACCGGGCCACAAACTTTGCCACTTCTCTTTTCATGCTGCGCCACCAAAATTACCGTCTCAAATCTCGATACATCTTTGTTCCACCAGGGTGAGCTGCAAATTGAATACGATGAAAATGATCGAGAACATATTCTCTACATTGCTCTGCTAGTGGCACATAAAGTCTCTCTTGGTAGGTCAAACCACCATCTGCTCTCACTGCCCAACCAGTTGGGCCACTATCATCACTGATTGATTTGCGAATCATGGCTGCCACCTCATCTGTCGTTTGGGCTATCAAGACCCGATCCACTATATCTGGATGAGATACCGTACAGCCCAGCATTCCCAAACCATGCTCCCCCACTAGATTAACAATCACGCCTCTAGATTTCCTGCTCAGGGCATCGACCACTACATTGGTCTTTCCTAGGTGATATGAAATCTCGAAGTCGAAGTTGTCTAAATATTCCAACCATCTGAGCTGCCTCATAATCAAGTCCATCTAAGTGAACAGGTACTTGAGACTACGGTGATCGAAGAATACTTCAAAGTATTGACCAAACAAATAGTGTCTCCAAATCTTCAGCATAAACACCAATGATGCTAGCTCAAGATCATGAGTCAGATAATTCTGCTCATACAATTTCAGTTGCAGAGACCCATACGCCACTACCTGACCGTTCCGCGTCAAAATACAACACAACACATCACAGGAAGCATCACAACAAACAACATATCCACGACCTCTCTCTGGAATAATCTAGATTGGGGATGTAATCAGTTTTTTCTTTACTCTGTGAAAGCTGCGTCACATCCCTCACTCCCTATGAATTTTACTCATTTTCCTGTCAGCTTAGTCATAAGAATTGCTAACTTAGAAAAATTCAGAATGAAGAGTCGGTAATATCCAGCCAAACCCAAGAAACTACAAATCTCAAATACACTGCGAGGTCTCTCCCATTTCAACACTGTTCGGCCTTAGTTGGATCCACTACCACTCCACCGGCTAAAACCACATGGTCTAAGAATTACACCTCTGTCAGCCAGAACTCACACGTATTCAACTTAGCATATAATTGATGATCCATTAGTAATTGTAAAACTGTTCTCAAATGTTGCTCATGCACTTCTTCAGATCTTGAATAGATTAAAATATAGTCAATAAACACTTCTACAAACTGACAGCCTGAAGATTCTATTCATCAAGTCTATAAACGTCGCTCATGCATTGATTACACCAATAGGCATAACCACAAACTCATACTGACCAAATCTAGTGCAGAAAGTTGGATTGGCTATGTCGCAGTCTCTTACTTGCACCTGGTGATATCCAGACCAAAGATCTATCTTAGAAAACCACTTAGATCCTCGCAACTGATCAAACAAGTAGTCGATCCGAGGGAGCGGGTACTTGTTCTTAATGGTTACCTTGTTCAATTTTCTGTAGTCTATAAAAATCCTCATTGAGTCATCCTTCTTTTTCAAAAATAAAGCTGGAGCACCCCATTGAGATGCACTCGGTCGAATGAAAACAACCTTGGTCAATTCTGCCAATTGACGTTTCAATTCTACCAACTCTGCATGCGCCATTCTTTATGGAGGCAAAGAAATATGCGAAGTTCCAGGAGGTAGATCAGAAATTTCTAAAATTCCATTACTAGATGTATGCAAGACCTAGAGGGGGGGTTGGATAGGTCTGATCCGATTTTATTTTACTTTTTAATAATTTATCAATTTAACAATATGTACAGCGAAATAAACGTATGTGCAAGCGATAAACAAATGAATCAAACCATTAACGCAAACCACACATGCACAACGATATTTAATGGTTCGGTTCACTTGAACCTACATCCACTATCAGACTCACCCTCTCTAGGGCTATCCCAAATCTACTATGTATGGGTCTCACACCCAAATAGTACAACCTAGTTTTTTATAGAGGTTCAACTGAAATGGTCTAATCCTCTACACCTATTTTTTTGAGTGGTTCGAACACATTGTTCTAATCCATTTTACAATGATTAAAATAAAGGAAAGAAGAAATACTTGCCTTGAGCCTTATCCGTTCTCCTTTAAGCGCTTTCTTCTTTACTTGATCTGTGTGCTCCTTCCATCATATTTGGTCTATCAGAGTGATTATCGGCACAACAGTATAAGACATAAATATGACTAGTTTTAAGGTCCTATGTGAACACCTTAAGCTTCATCAGAATTGGGGCATTGATTACCCAAACATCTATGTAAGAAGATGATGAAGAAGGTGTAAGAGAAGGCTAATCTCTCTGGTCACACTGTGATATTTTTCCAAGAGGTTCTCTCTGTGTCCATCCTAATTTCATTCATCTCACTGATATATATAGGATTGTCTATTCTTTTCAGCCAGTCACGCCCACGAGGCTTCGAGGATTCCAATGAGGCCTCGTCGCGGTATATGGTAAGACAGCACAGAATCTGCATAAGTTATTATGTTTTTCAAACAGTGACTGTCCAGCCAATTTAATATGCCACCGTGCATGATTGGCCATTGATTTATTTCAGTCATCAATCACGGATTTACATTGAGAGAGATTGATGATTGTAAATCACTTTAGATCACATGGAGGAGCATTTCCAATTCTGTCAAAGACAGCCAGCTCCCCAACGATGAGGCTCCATCAGATTTATTCAAATCTGTATGAGGTGGCAAAAATTAAGTCTCTTGGTTATTTCTTTTTTCCATAAAAACTCCCAATCAATGATCTTTTAGAAATCATAAACACCCTTACAGATTTATTTAATTAAATCTGCAAGATACTCAGTCAAGTGACATAAGCTCGCTGATTTACAACTGTCCTAATTATGACTCAGCAACAACTTGTTTGCAAGGCCTCGACAGACTGCACGAGGCCTCGAGGCTCAGAATCAATTAAATTCTAATTTTTCCAATTTAAACAATTGACTTCTAAGATATTCGGCTTAACATAAGGTCTCCTAAGGTTCACTTACATGTGTGCTAATAACATGTTCGGTGCCGATTTTTCAATTGCAAAGTAGATCTTCACATACTTCCAAGGCAGTCCAACTGAGTCACGTAATTGACAATATGGGTGACTCGGACGAACCGGAGCACTTACAATCTCCCCCTTTGTCAATTTCGTGACAAAATTTAAGATCTACCCATTACACCAATTTTCCAAAATTACATATGCACACAAGACACACCTTAGATCCTATTGCAATGATTTTTTACCCTCTAAATTCACAAGCTTCTCCCCCTTAGCTTGTACCTGTAAGATACCATTTTTTCCTGCATACAAATAGATTAAAACTGGTGGGACTTTGTATGCTCCCCCTCAACATTAATACCATTTTTCTCCCCCTTTTTGTCATAAATTGACAAAGGGCACTACACAATAATATCATGGAGAAACAGATTTAACAAAACATCAATTTTAAATAAGCACTTATTCCAATATTTGAAACTAAGAAAGATCCATCACCAATATTCTCACAATGATACCAATTAAATTGGATTTTTCAGATATTTTAATTTTGAACTTATTTTAAATTTTGATCTTATCCCTTTTTTCAAGCTGGAATTTAGACATTAGATATTCACTATTCTAAATATTTAGTCACAATCCATTTGAATAATAAAAAGAACACTCACATTGATGCATACATATATAAATGTTCATTCCACATAATCAACCACAACAAGATAGTAAATAATGAACAACTCAAAGAAAATGTTGCTTTTCAATATTTGATTGCATGATATGGCAACCTTTTCAAAGCCATATTAGTGAAAATATCATAACCATATAATTCAAATATTTATTTCTCAACGAAATACCACCATATATGATCGTAGAAATAAATATATCATGCAACACTATGTATGCATAAACATTCAATCACACACCAATTTGTGCCTTTTAAAGATTCATACCATTTCATCCACGTTGGCACAAATTTAATTTGGAATTCCAGATCATTTAAGTCTTTTGAATCCACTTGAAATTTTGATCCGGTCCTTTCTTCTCAAATTTACGGATGTTGGGCGTTTTGATTTCACATCTTAGGATATTTAGCCTAGATCCGGTAATTTGATATAAGAACCTCATTATATTATTCCAATTCATAATATTTTTAGGTCTTGTCACATTCCCATAAGATTTGCCAACGTAGGATTGATGTCTATGGTGTGGAGCATTGTTTTTCTTAGAGAAATTCACACTAGCAAAATAACTTTCCTTCTTTTTCTTTTCAAGGTGTGATTTTCCTTTAAAATTATTTTTCTTTTTCTTTGCACCTTTGAAATGATTTTCAATATTTTTATTTTCAAAGTGCAACGTCCTTAACTTGCATTCATGTCTGAAATGACCAGTTTTGTAACAGTAGAAGCAAGTTACATGTTTTTTAGGCTTTTGGGTTAAGATGGGCAAAACAACATTCTCCAAGTTGTGACAAAAACAATCTCGTTTCTAGAATCTTTAGCACCGTTTAGAATGGTGTTCTTAGAAACCTCAGATTTTACATCAAGATCATTTTTCAGTGTAGTGTGTAGTACAAGGGCTTTATGTGTAGGATCTTGGTCTATGTTTGCCTCATGGTAAGATTTGGAGGTTGTGAGGATTCTAGAATTCTCATCAATAGTTATACATTCATAAAGTCTTTCCAAATATTCCCACGCCTCCTTGGCTGTTTCAAAAGTCTTGATTACATTTAAATCGTCAGCGAAAACAGCACACATGATGGCATTGAGAGCTTTGAAATTACCATCATACATGCTTCTCTTAATGTCATCCCAAAGGTGTAACACCCCGGATTTTCAATTTATGAATATATATGGAAATTGTCTATTTAATTTGTGAATTAATGGAGATGAACCTTAGATGGGCAAGGAGTTGGGTCAATTGCCCAATTAAGACCCAACGGATATTGAGTAAGATTTATTTAATTGGGTCAATGTTGTCAATTGGGTCAAAATGCCCAATTGGGACCCAATGGGTCATGGTTGACTTGGTCGACCACCAAATGAGCTCAACTTAATTAAAGTATGGCTGAATTAAATTGGAAATGGAATCAAGGAATTGAGTTGATTTTAAGTGAGTTAAATAGAGTTGAATTAAAGATATGAGTTGAGTTAAAGAGGTGAGTTGGATGGGAAGTTAATGGGACTTTTATCTTAAGTGAGTTAGGAGAGTAAATGGAGAGTTGCATCTCATAAGACCAAACCCAAGAGTACACACGGTTGGGGAGGTGGGAGTTTCATCTCATGGGATGAAACTCCAAAGGGAACATTAATGAGGAGATGAAGGGTTTTTGCTGTTACACAAGGATAACCAAGAGCACACGTTGGGGAGATGGAGGGTTTCCATCTCATGATGGAAACCCAAGGGGCACACGGTTGGAGTTTCATCTCATGGGATGAAACCCCCAAAGGAATTATTAATGAGGGAGGTGAAGAGTCATAGTCGTTACAAAGGAGACTTTTGATCTCATTCACCTCATCTCACTCACTCCCTCTCTCACTCAAGGCCGATCCCCCTCTCAAGACAAAGGACTTAGAGTAATTTTAATCTCAAGCTTGGCCGACCCTCTCATTGAACAAAAAAAGAATAAGGGTTTCCATTCTCTCCTCCTCTTCCTCTCTCAAACATTCACCAAGGCCGAACCATCTCCTTGGGGTTCCATCTTAGACCCTCTCCCTCTCAAGCTCACACTTTGACCGAAGATCAAGAAGGAAGGAAGAAAAGCCTAAGGAAGGAAAAGAGCGGAGGAGCAAGTCGGAACGAAGGAAACCGAAGGAGTCGCGGAATCGGTAAGTACTTGATGAGATTTTAATAAGTAAGAAAAGAATGGTCAAGGATCATGGTTCGGCCTTTCATGGCCAAACCCTAATTGTTGTGGATATATAGAAAAGATCTCATGCATGTCTAAGATAAGGTATTATGATCAAAGATCATGGGTTGGCCTTGCATGGCCAAACCCTAAGGTTGATATGCATAGACCATTAAGGACGAATGAAGGGTTAGATGAGGTTCGGCCATGATGTATGGCCGAACCCCATCAAAGGATATAAACATGGCTATATGATTTTTAAGAGAAAATAACGAACCTCATGGAAAGGTGTTAAGGATTTTAAAAGGCTTTAAAATGGATGTATGTCAATGATTTTAAAGGGTTTTAAAGGAGGAAAATAATGGAGAATTGTTAATCATTTTAAAAGGTCTCAAGTGTGGTAAATGGTGAAGAACCATGGACCATGGGTTCTGCCATGTTGTATGGTCGAACTCCATGGAAAGATATTTGATGGACTTAGATATTTTTGGACCATGAAAATGATGGAAGGATGTTGGTAAATGTTAATGAGTGGTAAAGGATGAAAATCATGCAAATATGTTAGTGATTTTAAATAAGGTTTAAGTGTTGTAAATGACAAACTTGAAATGAGGAAATAAGGAAGAACCAAGGACCATGGATTCGGTCATGTTGTATGGCCGAACCCCATAGAGAAATATTAATGGATTTATTATGGATCTTTGGGTTTTCAATGATGAATCTAAGTATATGATTAAACCCCCCGTGGAGGGACCTTGTAAAGGAGAAGATGGGAAATGAGACATCATGGGTTCAGCCATGGTGTATGGCCGAACCCCATGGACCATTTTAATGGTTCATTTATGGATTTATGTCATGATTAATGAATCATTTATGGATCTATGTTTGTGGATCAGTTATGGACCTAAATATGTATAGATAAAAGGAGTATTAGCTATGGAAAGAATAATGGCTAAGAAGGAAAAATGGTGAAAATGAAGGACCATGGGTTCGGCCATGGTGTATGGCTGAAACCCCATGGAGAAGATTTTTGTAAACTTAGGTTTTTATTAATGCTAAAGGACTAACTCGTGTATGATTGGTTAATGAATCAAAAGAGGGACCCTGGTTAATGAATCAAAAGAGGGACCCAAAACTAAGTGAACCCCACTAAGGCATGTTTATGGACTTAAACATGGTTGGAAATCAAAGGGATCATTGGCTTGACTTATTTATATGTAATAAGGTAACGGGATCTCGCAAGTGGTGTACGATTGGCTTGACGCGATCTATGAGCGGTTTTCGGACAAAAACGCAAGGACACATTAGTTGGTCATTTAACGCCCCGCCCTTTTTCACTCACTTTCCGAAAATCAGAGTCTATTTTTTTTTAAAGGAGTGATAAAGAGCAGGACATCACTATGCAAGTTAAGTCCGAACTTCTAAAGTTCGACCCTTAACTGGCAACCCTACGTGTTCATGGACGAAGTCCATGAAAAACGGTTCACACGTAATAAGTTAACTTGCGGAATTAAAATGTAAACTGCGGATTATAATAGAACCTAAATCTATTCCTTTTTAGATAGCAAAGTACTTCAAGTCTTTTACCATAATTAAACTTAACTTAAATATCCAAACAAACCATTCAAACCATAGCAAAATTATCTAAGTTATTACATGCCCGAAATCTAGTTACTCAAATTAGAAGTCCATAAGTAACGTAATCAAAATATAAAATTAAACCCATTCTATGCTTGGGTCCGATCACGCTCATCGTTCCCTTCATTTCCTGTATCATCCACTAGGGTAGAAGTAGGGCGTTAGAACAACGCGCCTAGTAGGTATTCCATTTAGGGTCTACACATGGTTAGTGCAAATCATATATAATAACATAATGTCAAAATCATATAAAACAATACCATGTCATGATGTCAAATGCAATGAGTCCCACCCATCACAAGTACATATAACCTCTTGATGGGATTCTCATCATCAAGGTACCCCCACAGTGGTCTTTCGGACGCCCCGATGGAGTGTGGCCCCTCCGGTTACCTCTTGATGAGAAATGCACATCAAGGTATCCCCACAGTGGTCTTTCGGACGCCCCGACAGAGTGTGGCCCCTCCGGTTACATATCCTCCCTCCCATGCCATGCATGAGATGCAAAAGTCCACATGCTATTCAATTATACAAATCATAGCATTTTAAATCTCATATTTAGAACATAATATTTTTACGACATAACTCATCAAAATAAACCAAATAAACCATATTACATAAACGATGTTTTCAAAGAGGTAGAATCCTACCAAAGACCATTAAAGTGTCCTTGCCTCTTAAACCTGCAACCGTTCACGATCGCGTACCGTTTATGAGGTCTCGTTACCTTATAACATATCCATGAGTCAAACCAATAACCCATTTGATTTGCAATAATATCAAAGTCCAAAAATACACTTTGTGGGGTTCGGCCATACACTATGGCCGAACCTCACCTATTTGGTTTTAGCCCCTCTTTTGATTTGTTAATCGAACACCACTAAAGTAATCATCTAAACCCTAAGTCCACAAATCATTCCTCATGGTGTTCGGCCATACACCATGGCCGAACCCATGGTCCATTATTTCCACTTAATTACATCCTTGCCATTGGTCTAATCCTTAGTTAACATTTCATTCATTTAATCTACCATATATAGATCCTAAGTCCACCAAACATTTCCTATGGGGCTCGGCATGCACCATGGCCTAACCCATGGTCTATTATTTCCACTTAATTACAACATTGCCATTCTTTTATCCATGGCTAACATTCCATTCATCTAAACATACATAAGTCCACATTTTGATCCACAACATGGTTCATGGGGTTCGGCCATACACCATGGCCGAACCCTATGATGTCTAAAACCCATTTCTCCATTGAGTTCCTTACCATTTAATCCCTTCAAAATCATTGATATCCCTTCCATGGTGTTCGGCCATACACCATGGCCGAACCCATGGTTCATGGTTCTTTCACCGATTACATTTTAACAACATGTAAAATGATTAGTATTCCTCTTTTTAAAGTCCTTTTAAAAGTCCTTAACATGCACCTACCATTTCCATGTTTTGAAACCCATTAAAATTATTAAAACAATTCACTTGAATTCAATATCTAAAAACCCTAAGTCCATACATATTCCTTGGTGGGGTGCCATACAACATGGCCGAACCTCACCCTTTGGTTTTGTGCCCTTCTTTCCATTCTTTATCTCCTTTCACTAATATCCTCTCCATTTTAAACCTTCTAAGTCATTCATAAATTTTCCTTTGTATTCTTCAATAACCCATAAAATAACCAAGGTCCCTCCATGAGCATGGCCGAACCCTATGGTTCATCCTTTCCATTAAAATACCATATGCTTCCCTTAATTTTTCTTCTATGGGGTTCGGCCATATACCATGGCCAAACCCTGTGGTTGCTTACTTTGAACAAAGTCTATCAAAAATACCTACCAGTTCCGCGACTCCTCCGGTTCTCCTTTGTTCAGGCTTGTTCTTCCGATCCTTTCCTTCCTTAGCCTTTTCCTCCTTCTTCTTTATCCTTTGGCCGAGTGCGAGAGCTTGAGAAAGAGAGATGGAATTCGGCCTTGAGGGAGAGTGATAGAACTTTGAGATGAGACTCTAAGTCTTTGGTCTTGAGGAGTGATCGGCCAAGAGATGGTTTGAGGGAGAGAAAACAGCCAAGAGGGAGAGGGAGAGAGGGAATTGAAAAACTAATGTCTTCCTTGATCAATAAGGTCGGCCAAAGGTGGTGTCCCTTGGTGGCACCCCTTTGTAACTCCCCACCCCCTTTTCATCTCTCCTTTAAGTTCCATTTGGGAGTTTCATCCATGAGATGAAACCCCATGTCTCCAACGGCTGCAATGGGTGTGCCTTGGTGTAACCTCCACCAATCTTCCTCCTCCCATTCATCTCCCATTAATGCTCCATTTGGGGGTTTCATCTATGAGATGAAACTCCCCCCTCCTTCCCTCCAACATTTGCCTTTGTTTGAATTTGAAATAAACAAAACTCCCCACCTCTCCATTAATGATTCAAGTGGGGGGTTTCATCCATGAGATGAAACTCTCATTCCAACTCACCTAACTCATATAATTTAATGCAAATCAACTCAACTCACTTCACTCATCACTTTAAAATCAACTCACTCACTTGATTGCATTCCCATTTAATTCAGCCGCAACCTAATTAGGCTTGAGCTTACTTGGTGGTCAACAAGTCAACCACGACCCATTGGGTCCCAAATGGGCCCTTTGACCCAAATAACAACCTTGACTCAATTAAGTGCACCTTACCCATTTACTTTAAATTGAACCTTATACCATAACCGTTGGGTCTTAATTGGGCCATTGACCCAACACCTTACCCATCTAAGATTTATATCCGTTAATTCACAATTAAAATGGCAAATTCCGTAAATATTGATAACATAAAAATCCGGGGTGTTACAGGTCATTGGTAGGATTCCTACCTCATTAAAAACCATGGAGTATATGTATATGTGAATGTTTTACTTGAATTATTTTGGTATCAAATGTATGTCTTAATGATGGGATTTTAATGCTATGATTGTATTGTTAAATAGCATGTTGGCATTTGCATCTCATTCATGGTATGGGAGGGATGAAAAGTAACCGGAGACCCACGCTCCGTCGGGGCATCCGTAAGGCATTCGTGAGGGTACCTTGATGTACATTATCCATCAAGAGGGATGTATGATTGATTTGTAACAGGAAATCCACGCTCCGTCGAGGCGTCCGTAAGGCATTCGTGAGGGTATGATGTATGATTGATTTGTAACCGGAGATCCACGGTCCGTCGGGGCGTCTGTAAGGCATTTGTGGGGGATAGCTTGATGAGGAGTTTCTATCAAGAGGATGTATGTGATTGTGTTATGGCTGATGGGTGGGACTCATTGCATATGACACCCATGGCATGGCATTACTTTACATGGTTTCGATATTATGTTTATCTATGTGATATTTATACTAACCCATGTGTTGACCCTACTTGAAATACCTATTGGGCTCGTTGTCTAATGCCCTACTTCTACCCTAGTTGATGACACAGGAAATGTAACGCCCTGCCCTTTTTCACTCACTAAGCTTTCCGTAAATCAGAGTCTATTTTTTTTTTTTTTTTTAAACAAAGAGTGATAGAGAGCGGGACGTTACAACGCGAGTTAAGTCCGAACTTCTAAAATCCGTCCCTTAACTGGCCAACCCTATGCATGCATGGACTAAGTCCACGAAAGCGGTTCACACATAACAATATAAACATGCGGAATTAAAATCATAACTGCGAAATTATAACAGAACCTAGTTCTATTCCATTTTAGATAGCAAAGTACGTCAAGTCCTTAATCATAATTAACATAACATAATTATCCAAATAAACATCCAACCATAGCAGATTATCTAAATTATTACATACCGAACTCTAGTTACTCATATTACAAGTTCATAAGTAACTTAATCAAAATATAAACTAAAAGCATCCAAACTCCTATGCGTGGCCCGTTTCGCGCTCATCATTCTCCTTGTTTCCTGTATCATCCACTAGGGTAGAAGTAGGGCGTTAGAACAACGCGCCCAGTAGGTATTCCAATTAGGGCTAACACATGGTTAGTACAAAACATATATAATAACATATAGTCCAAAAAGCCATATAAACCATGCCATGTCATGATGTCAAATGCAATGAGTCCCACCCATCACATGTACATTTAAGTACCCCCACATAGGTCTTTCGGACGCCCCGACGGAGTGTGGACCCTCCGGTTTCTTCCTGATGGAAAAACACATCAAGGTATCCCACATAGGTTTTTCCGACGCCCCGACGGAGTGTGGTCCCTCCGGTTACATATCCTTCACCCCATGCCATGCATGAGATGCCAATGAAACACATGCTATTTTATACAATAAACATAGCATCAAAAATCACATTTCAAACATAACCTTTACAACATAAATTCATCAAAAACAAGATAAAAGCATTGTACATAAACCCATGGTTTCAAAGAGGTGGAATCCTACCAAAGACCACTACGTGTCCTTCCGTTTTCGTCCGGTAACCACTCACGATCGTACACACCTTGTGAGGTCTCGTTACCTTATAATGCATTAATCAATTAAAACCATGTCCCATTTGATTTACAATAATGTTTAAGTCCATAAACACAATCCCAATGGGGTTCGGCCATAGACCATGGCCGAACCCATGATCCCTTATTTTCACTTAATTACCAAATTGCCATCCATGGCTATCATTCCATTAACCTAACCCTTCATACGTTAAAACCGTAAATCATTCCCCATGGGGTTCGGCCGAACCCATGGTCTATCATTTTCACACTTATTTACATCATTGCCCTTGTTCAAATCCATAAAAACATTTCTCATGGGGTTCGGCCATACACCATGGCCGAACCCATGATTCCTCACTTTCACCCTTTATTACAACTTTGCCATTGGTCTAATCATTTCAAACCTGTAATTCATTAACACATGCCTAAGTCCATGTTTTGATCCACAAACCTACCTCATGGGGTTCGGCCATACATCATGGCCGAACCCATGATCCTTCATTTTTGCTTATATTTACAACATTGCCATTCATACCACTCCATTCATTTCAATCTACCATAAATAGACCCTAAGTCCAAGAATGATTCATACATAATTCATTCACCATTTACATGACTTATAATCTTAGGTTTAGGTTCCAAAACAAGGTCCATTCATTTATACATTATATACATGGATCCTCCAATGATCCACAACCATAGAACCATAAAAAGACCTCATGGGGTTCGGCCATACATCATGGCCGAACCCATGATCCTCCATTTTAGCATGTATTTACAACTTTGCCATCTTCTCCAAGATCTCCATTTAATCAATCACCAAAATAAGTCCATTTATATTTTTCCATGGGGTTCGGCCATACACCATGGCCGAGCCCATGATCCATGATTCTTATCCATTTTAAACCCTTTAACATCATCATAATATTCCATGGTTTTCATCACTCAAAAATCCATAAATTAAACCATGTCTTTCCATGGTTTTCATCCCTTGAAAATAACCAATAACCTTCCATTAAAAATCACCAAAGTCCTTCCATGGGGTTCGGCCATGTTGGTTCATCATTCCATTAATTATACTCAAATCATCTCTCAATCTTCTTCCATGGGGTTCGGCCATACACCATGGCCGAACCCTATGGCTCCTTTCTTTTGTACAAAATTATCAAATACTAATCGATTCCGCGACTCCTTCGGTTTTCCTTCGGTTGTTCTTGCTCTTCCAATCCTTCTCCTTCTTGATCTTTCCCACTTGTTGGCTGCCCTCTCCTTCTCTTGATAATGCCGAGAATGAGACTTGAGAGAGAGAGAGAATTCGGCTATGAGTGTGTATTGCCATGTGCACTACCTTTCCTTGATGTATGTCGTGTGCACTACCTTAGTTTTATAGAAGCTCCACTCGGTTCCATATTTAGAAGGTGCCTATGCTCCCCTTATTGCCTCTCTTTTATCTACCTTCCAATCGGTCCAATCTATAATTAGAAGGTGTCATGCACCCCTCTTGTCTTTCTTAGATAGCAATTACCGTGCCATGCGCCCCTTCCATTTTCCCCTAGTACCGCTCCTAACAAGGAAGGGACTCCTTTTGAATGATCTTATGCGCATCACATAGATATGCATATCTCTCATGCGACCAAGCCATCTATATTTATCTCTAGACATCTCCTTTATTTAGTGATCCTCTAGTATCACTCTTAATCAAGGGAAAGGACCCTTTTTAGAGATATTCTAACACATCATGCCCATATCTCATAGATGTGCAAATCTTTCATACATGGCCAAGACAATCTTCCAAGTTCCCTTTATGCGCATAACAATTAATCCAAATCCCTTATATATATATATATATATATATATATATATATATATATATATATTGTATTACTATTTAATTCAGTCCCATTTAATTTAAATTGGACTAACTTGGTGGTCTATATCTAATAATTCACAAATTAAATGGGTAATCTTCATATATATAAATAACTTGAAAATCTGGGGTGTTACCGGAAATGGACGAGAAGATGGACATGATCGGAGCCAAGCTTAGGAGCTTGGATGATTTAGTTTCGTGTTATTTAAGTTATTCATGGACAATGTAATTTGAGTAGCTAGCATTAGGACTGTAATAACTTAGATTATTTGCTATGGTTTGGAATGTTAATTTTTGATATTTTAACGTAAGGTAATGATTATTAAGTAATGGACTTCCTTACTATCTAAAATGGAATAGAATTATGATTCTATTATAATTCTGCATCTATGATTTATTCTGCATGTTTAACTTGAGTACGTGTGAACCGTTTTAGTGGACTTGGTCCACGTACACGTATGGTTGGCCAGTTAAGGGTCGGGCTTTGGAAGCTCAGACTTAGCTCGCGTCGTGACGTCCCCGCTTCTCTCTCACTCTTTTATTAAAAAGAAAATATATACTCTGATTTTCGGCGAGTGAAAAAGGGCGGGGGCATTACAATTGGTATCAGAGCGAAACCGGAAGAATGAATCTTTCGAAGTAAGATTAAGACAGTATCATGTTTCACTAACAGGTAAGAATCCTAACTGACTCTTCGGAGTCTTCTGCACGGGGGCCGGATTAATTTACTTCGTTAGACTCAGACTGAAACATTCAATCTGAGAGCAACACTTGACGATAAAGGAATGATAGCAAAGGAAGGACAATCATTATAAATTGGATTCATCAAACATAGCAAATTAGGAGATATTTCCCCGATTTCCCCAAATTGAAAAACAAACACTTGATACTTAGGAAGTTTCCCCAAAAACAAAGAAATACAAAGAGTACTTATTTGGCAATTTCCCCAAAATGTGAAAACACATACTTTACCCGAATGGGGATGAAGAAGTGCACCAGGAAGAGGAAAAAATAACGTGAACATACCGTGGTGCCTCCCGAACTACAAAACTTGGTCCAAGCACTGGTCACTTCTGTTCTTTAACAGTACATGAACGGAAATGGGACCACCAGCGAGGCCAATGACAGAAGGATGGTCAGGAATTTCCAGCAGCAGCGCCCCCCTTACTTCAAAGGGAAAGAAGGGCCTATCGGAGCAGAAAACTAGTTGAGAAAAATTATTCAGATCTTGACCCTACTAAAGATCTCGAGTCATGAAGACAAGATATTACTGGCTACCTCACAACTGATTGATGATGCCGGTAATTGGTGGGAGGTGATAAAGAGACAGCGGACGCTCATTTCGGAAGGAGAGAGGACTGCGATGATGTGGGAGCAGTTCTCAGCTATCTTTTTGGACCACTACTTCCCCGATGAGGAGAAGGAGTGCCACACCCAAGCGTTCCTATCTTTGGTACAAGGCACCATGACGGTGGCGGAGTACCATCAGGAGTTCCTCTGTCTGTCTTGTTATGCATTGTATATGGTGGACACTGAATACTGAAGGGCTCGCAATTTTGAGCGGGGCCTTCAACCAAGTATTAGGGCCAAGGTGGCCATCTTCAAAGCATCTACACTGGAGGAGGTGGTCAGTCGAGCCACGATAGCGGAACAGGAGATGGCAGAGACAGTACGGTTTGTGGACAACGGCCGAGGTCAGAGTGGGGAAGGTACATTTCGTCCCAACAAGAGGTTTCAACCTAACTTTGGGAGACCCTCACCTTCCACTGGGTCAACAAGGGGCTTTCGTCCCAACCAGCCCTCCCCATCGGCATCAGTCTCTCAGGTTCCCCGAGTTGTGGGCAACTGTTTCCATTGTGACCAGCAGGGTCATTTCAAGAAGGACTGTCCACAGCTTAGCAGACCCTCTCATTCCAAGGGTTCCTTCCACCCTCCAGCCTGACCAGCTCATTCACGAGGAACCAGGGCATACAACCAGGCGGTACGGGCACCTAACCCTACAGGATCTGGACGGCTGTATACCCTAGCTCCTCTAGCAGTAGTGGATCACTCCGTGATTCAAGGTATGACAGTAGTCGGTAGTTCCTATGCCTTTGCATTATTTGATTCTGGAGCATCCCATTCATTTGTATCTGTTGCATTCATATCTGCCACGGGCACCCTAGTACAAAAGTTGTCCATATCACTTACAACTGTATCCCCGTAGGAGACACATCATTGGGGCTTATATGCACAGCAGTGAACACTGAACTCGCTGGATTCAGATTCGAGTTCAACTATCTGGTACTCGATATGACTGAGTACGATATCATCTTTGGCATGGACTGGTTGGCTAACTTTCAGGCCAACATTGATTGCCATCTCCACAGGGTGATATTTTGGTCACCCGAAGGAAAGCGATATGTGGTACATGCTGAAAAATAGAGCATCCTTATAAGAAGGAGACTACATGAAGAGTTGAACCACTTGGTATTGAACAATATCAGATTAGACAAGGCACCGGTGGCTGAACTTCCAGCAGTAGTGAAAGACTACGCGGAGGTATTTCCAACAGAACTCCCTGGCTTACCACCCAAGAGGGAGATTAATTTTGAGATCAAACTGTACCCTGGCACTGCTCCAGTGTCATTGCCTCATTACCGAATGGCACCAGCTGAGATGTCCGAGCTAAAGAAGCAGATTAATGAACTGCTCAGACTGGGATGCATCCGGAACAACACATCGTCTTGGTGAACCCTGGTGTTATTTGTGAAGAAGAAGGATGGTACACTTCGGATGTGTGTGGATTACCGAAAATTGAACCAGCCGACTGTTAGGAACAAGTACCCTCTACCCAGATCGATGATCTATTCGATCAACTTAGGGGTTCCAGCCACTTCTCAAAGATTGATCTGATGTCCGGCTACCATCAAATCCGGGTTAGGGATGAGGACATAGAGAAGACAGTCTTCAGGACGCGGTATGGACTATATGATTATGTAGTCATGCCGTTTGGACTCACCAATGCACCGGCTGTGTTCATGGATCTAATGAACAAGATCTTCCGTCCTTACTTGGACCAGTTTGTGATTGTATTTATTGATGACATCCTGATTTATTCCAAAAGTCAGGAGGAACATGCAGAGCACTTGCGAATACTCCTGGACACCTTGAGGAAGAACCAATTGTATGGCAAAGCAAGCAAGTGTGAATTTTGGCTATCTGAGGTCAACTTTTTGGGGCGTGTTATCCCAGCAAAAGGTATAGCCGTGGACCAGGCTAAGGTGATGGCAGTGAGAGAATGGAAAGCATCGAAAAATGTGAGTGAGATCCGTAGCTTCCTGGGATTGGCTGGTTACTATAGGAAGTTTATCATGGACTTCTCCAAGATTGCATCTCCACTTACCCGACTCACTCAGAAAGGAGTCAAATTTGAGTGGTCGGATGTATGCAACCGGAGATTTGAGGAACTGAATGAGAGACTTACAACTGCTCCTATCCTGATTTTGCCGGAATGAGGCAAGGGATATGAGGTACATTGTGATGCTTCATGAGAGGGACTTGGATGTGCTCTCAGTCAAAGTCATCGTGTGGTGGCTTATGGTTCAAGACAATTGAAAATTCATGAACGCCTTTATCCCACGTATGATCTGGAACTAGCCGCAGTGGTCTTTGCTCTCAAAAGCTGGAGACACTATCTTTATGGCGAGAAGTTTGAAGTGTTTTCAAATCATAAGAGCTTGAAATGCTTGTTTAATAAGAAAGAACTCAACATGAGGCAGCGCAGATAGATGGAATATCTGCAAGATTATGAGTTCGCGCTTCGATATCATCCTGCAAGGCGAACAAAGTGGCAGATGCCCTCAGCCGTATATCACATGCAACAGTGGCCAGTTTGATCAGGAAAGAATGGGAGATGTTGAATACCATTCGAGAGTTCAATCTATATATCAATAACCATGGGAGTATGTATAATCTGATCATATGGTCCAACATGGTCTCCAAGATTGAATAGGAGCAGCGGACGGATCCGGAAGTGGAGGAGATATGGGCTAAGATGTCTACTGGTGAGGTCATACTGGAATGGGAGTTACGACCAGGATAGGGTCTTGTATTCCGAGGTAGGACATATGTGCCTAAGAGCTGCAGAAGAGAGTTACTGATCGAGGCGCACCAAACCAAACTCTCCATTCATCTGGGCAGCACCAAGATGTATCACGACCTAAAAAGACACTATTGGTGGCATGGACTCAAGAGGGATGTGGCAGAGTTTGTTGCCCACTGCTTAACTTGTCTGCAGGTTAAGACGGAACATCAAAAGCCACCAGGGTTACTCAAACCGTTACTAGTGCCGGAGTGGAAATGGGAACACATCTCCATGGATTTTGTGACAGGGTTGCCAAGGTCATCAAAGGGCAACGATGTGATATGGGTCGTTGGTAGATCGATTGACCAAGTCCGGACACTTTCTTCCCATCAAGATGACAGATTCATCTGAGACCTTGGGTCGACGGTATATCAGGGATATCATTAGACTACATGGTATTCCCTGGACTATTGTGTCCGACAGAGATAGCCGATTCACCAGCAGAGTGTGGCAGAGCATGCAGTCGGTTATGGGGACAGATCTATTGACTAGTACAACATTCCATCCACAGACTGATGGACAGTCGGAGAGGACGATACAAACATTGGAGGATATGCTGAGAGCATGTATGCTAGACTTCAAGGGTGGATGGGAGGATCACTTGCCACTGGTGGAGTTCTCTTACAACAACAGTTACCAGGCAAGCCTCCAGATGGCTCCATTCGAGGCCTTATATGGTAGACCATGTAGATCACCCGTGTGCTGGACAGAGGCCGGTGAACCTGCACTGATTGGGCTCGAGTTAGTTGCAGAGACTACAACGCAGATACAGTTGATACGACAGCACCTACTTGCTGCACAGAGTCGTCAGAAGAGCTACGCTGACAAGAGGAGGAGGAGGTTCCTGGAGTTTGAGGTGGGAGACTTAGTGTTCTTGAAAGTCTCGCTACGAAAGGGACACATGAGATTTGGGAAGAAGGGGAAACTGTCGCTTAAATTTGTAGGGCCGTTTCCAATCCTAAAGAGAGTGGGGGAGGTAGCTTACCAATTGACACTTCCTCCACAGTTATCATCTTTGCATGATGTGTTCCATGTATCTATGTTGAGGAAGTACAATCCTGATCCCTCGCACGTACTGAATGTACAAGACATAGAAGTGCAAAGCGACGTGACTTACGTCGAAAAGCCTGTCAGAGTGGTAGAGACAGAACAAAGGGTATTATGGAATCGATCAATTCAGTTCGTCAAGGTGGTATGGGATCGACATGGTAATAAGGAAGTCACCTGGGGACTTGAATCGGAAATGAGAATAGCTCACCCCGAGCTATTTATGTAATCTATTTGAAACCCTACTTCGCTCGATTTTCGGGACCAAAATGTTCAAAAGAGGGTAGCATTGTAACACCCCGGATTTTCAATTTATGAATATATATGGAAATTGTCTATTTAATTTGTGAATTAATGGAGATGGACCTTAGATGGGTAAGGAGTTGGGTCAATTGCCCAATTAAGACCCAACGGATATTGGATAAGGTTCAATTGAAATAAATGGGTAAGATTTATTTAATTGGGTCAAGGTTGTCAATTGGGTCAAAAATTCCCAATTAGGACCCAATGGGTCATGGTTGACTTGGTCAACAACCAAATGAGTTCAACTTAATTAAAGTATGGCTGAATTAAATTGGAAATGGAATCAAGGAATTGAGTTGATTTTAAGTGAGTTAAATATTGTTGAATTAAAGATATGAGTTGAGTTAAAGAGGTGAGTTGGATGGGAAGTTAATGGGACTTTTATCTTAAGTGAGTTAGGAGAGTAAATAGAGAGTTGCATCTCATAAGACCAAACCCAAGAGTACACACGTTGGGGGAGGTGGGAGTTTCATCTCATGGGATGAAACTCCAAAGGGAACATTAATGAGGAGATGAAGGGTTTTTGTTGTTACACAAGGATAACCAAGAGCACACGTTGGGGAGATGGAGGGTTTCCATCTCATGATGGAAACCCAAGGGGCACACGGTTGGAGTTTCATCTCATGGGATGAAACCCCCAAAGGAATTATCAATGAGGGAGTGAAGAGTCATAGTCGTTACAAATGAGACTTTTGATCTCATTTACCTCATCTCACTCTCTCCCTCTATCACTCAAGGCCGATCCCCCTCTCAAGACAAAGGACTTAAGAGTACTTTTGATCTCAAGCTTGGCCGACCCTCTCATTGAAACAAGAAAAGACTAAGGGTTTCCATTCTCTTCTTCTCTCCCTCCCTCAAACATTCACCAAGGCCGAACCATCTCCTTGGGGTTTCATCTTAGACCCTCTCCCTCTCAAGCTCACACTTTGGCCGAAGATCAAGAAGGAAGGAAGATGAGGCTAAGGAAGGAAAAGAGCGGAGGAGCAAGTCGGAACGAAGGAAACCGGAGGAGTCTTGGAATCGGTAAGTATTTGATGAGATTTTAATAAGTAAGAAAAGAATGGTCAAGGATCATGGTTCGGCCCTTGCATGGCCTAACCCTAATTGTTGTGGATATATGGAAATGATCTCATGCATGTCTAAGATAAGGTATTATGATCAAATATCATGGGTTGGCCTTGCATGGCCAAACCCTAAGGTTGATATGCATGAACCATTAAGGACGAAGGAAGGGTTAGATGAGGTTCAACCATGATTTATGGCCGAACCCCATCAAAGGATATAAACATGGCTATATGATTTGTAAGAGAAAATAACGAACCCCATGGAAAAGTGTTAAGGATTTTAAAAGGTTTTAAAATGGATGGATGTCAATGATTTTAAAGGGTTTTAAAGGAGGGAAATTGTAATAGCCCGGAATTTTTAAATCAATATATATGTGGCTATTATTTATTTTAATGATGGAAATTGAGAATTTTGACGGAATAGAGGTTAAGTGGATCAAAATTTGGGGCAAAGGCCCAAGTATGGTCCAATGGACCATGGTTTGGATGAAACTCATTTAAATGGTCAATGATAGTTAATTGGGCCAAGGATGGTCAAATTGGGCCCAATACCCATTTGGGACCCAATGGGTCAAGATAATTTAAGCTCTAAGGTAAATGGGTAGGAGGTGAACGTAATTGGACCATGGGCCCAATGGTGATCCAATAAGTGGGAATGGATTGAATGGATTTAAATCACCTAAGTTAATTTTAATTAGACCAAGGTGACATGGCCGATTGGGACCCACCTCCACCTCACCAAGTGAGGTGGCGTGTGGACCAAGGATTGGTGGGGCCGGCCACCATGGTTGAATTGGTCAACCATGGGTGGATACATGGAGGGAATTTAAAGAAATGTAATTAGATTAAATAAGAAATAATTAACCTAAGTCAATGATCTAATTAATCAAATGATTAAGTTAATCAAATTGGGTCAAATGGTCAAAATGGAAGACCAAACCACCTCATCTCGAAGCTCAAAACCGTTGGCTTAAGTGGTGGTTTTATCCCACCTACAACCACTAAGCACATTAGCCCATGTTGGTTGGTGGGAGGAATTAAATGGTGGAGTGTAGGTCACTTAACCAAAATGGGATAGATTCATCTCATTTCTCCATCTCTTTCCATCTAACTCTTTCACTCTCTCCCTCTCTTGCACTCTCCAAAACCGTCCCACACCAAGGAGAAGAGAAGAAGAGAAGGAAGAAACTCAAAACATAAGCCACCACTCCAAGATCAAGACCAAGGAGACTTAAGCATTTCCTTTATCCTCTCCTCCTCTCCCTCTCTCAATCTACCTCCATCATTTGCCGACCCAAGCATTGGAGTTTTTCATTGGGTCCAGCACATCTTGGCCGACCAACAAAGGAGAAGAAGAAGAAAGGAGGCCAAGGAATCCAAGAGGAGAAAGAAAAGTCGGAGGAGCCGTCGATCTATAAGTATTTCTAAACAAGAGGTTAGATTTTCTTAAGGTTTAAGATTTGGGGTCCATTTCTTGGATTTAATGGTGGCCAAAATATCATGGGCCTTGGATCTTAAATCCATCCAAAGATGAAGTGAGAAATGAACAAAGTGGGTAAATTAGGTTAAAAAAAAAATAATAAAGGATGCTTTAAGGGTATTATGTATTAAAATTTTATTTAAACATGGAGAAGTGATGGTTTTTAGAAAGAACCATGGACCATAGGGTTCGGCCATGTAGTATGGCCGAACCCGATGGTAGGTAGTTAAGGAATTTTAATGGGGTTTTTAGGTTTAAAATCATGGAAGGATGATTTGTGAATTTTAGGGTTTTAATGATTAAATGTAGTGATTTTAAATGAGGAAATTCATGGGAGATGTGAATGATGTTTATGGCCTCAAAAGGCATGAATGGATAATGGACCATGAACCATGGGTTCGGCCATGGTGTATGGCCGTACCCTAGGGTGATGTGTTTGTAAATTTAAAAGGTGTAAAAAGAGGGAAAAATGATTAAGAATGTTGATGGTTTAAATGGATTTTTAAGCATAGTTTATAATGTTTTAAAGGGGTGGAAATAATGATAAACCATGGAGGAAAAAATTAGTGATTATGCATGGCCTCAAATATTGCAAATAAAGGTCGAGAAATTTTGGTGGACTTGGGTATTTTGGAACCATGAAAATGGATAAAGAATGTGGTTAAGTTAATGGACTCAATGTGGTTTAAATGCATGATGTAAACCCCTCATGGGAAGATTTGTAGTAGGTCCAAAGTGTGACAAAGGATCCAAGAAAAATGGGGAAGAAAGACATCATGGGTTCGGCCATGGTGTATGACCGAACCCATGACCCAATGTATGAGCCATTTGATGGGCTAAGTATGGGGTTATGTAGGTGT
The DNA here is from genome assembly GCA_022113865.1 of Chimonanthus praecox. Classification (NCBI taxonomy): domain Eukaryota; kingdom Viridiplantae; phylum Streptophyta; class Magnoliopsida; order Laurales; family Calycanthaceae; genus Chimonanthus; species Chimonanthus praecox. Next base: position 31,073,673 of record CM039088.1, on the reverse strand, counting down.
TTTAATTAATGAGGATTAAGTTAAGGAAAAGGGCTATTTTTAATGATTTTATGACATGATTAAATGAGGTACTAAGGGATCTAAGTTTAATGATCAATTATGGACTTAAGTGTGCATGGATAGAAGAGGTAATTTAACCATGGAAGAGGAGTGGCAGAATCATAAATAGTGGCCAAATTCAAGAACCATGGGTTTGGCCATGATACATGGCCGAACCCCATGGGAGATGATCATGGACTTAGGGGCTCTAAGTAACAACCTTATGTGTGATTAATAAAGCCTAGGGTGCTAGTTTTTAGACTCACAAAATTAAGATAATTAATGGATTAAATGAGACCCACAAGCCTAGTTAGTGAGGTTCGGCCATGGTGTATGACCGAACCCCGCTAAGGTATGATTAATGGACTTAAATGGTTAAAAACATGGGCTGATTATTCATATGTAATAAGGTACCGGACATCGCAAGCGGTGCACATATCGGTGACCGGATTATCAGACGGAAACGTAAAGGGACATTAGTCGGTATTCTGTAGGATTCCTACTTTTTTGTAAGCCATGGATTATGTGTTGTGTGATGGTTTCTTGATTTATTTTTGATAATTATATGATTTGTCTTATGATGAGTTTTAAGGCTATGAATTATATGATAATGCTATGAATTATATTTTAAGGTTATGCATTATATGTAAAGGTTATGAATTATATATTAAGGCTATGAGTTATATATATTACATAGCATAATGCATTTACATCTCATGCATGGCATGGGCGGGAAAATAAAGAAATCGGAGTCCATGCTCCGTCGGGGAGACCGAGAAGCAAACCTGGGAATAGCCTGATGTGCTATAACCGGAGTCCATGCTCCGTCGGAGCGACCGAGAAGCAAACATGGGGATATCTTGATATGTTGAGATATAACCGGAGTCCATGCTCCGTCGGGGCGACCGAGAAGCAAACATGGGGATATCTTGATGAGGTTTTTCCATCAAGAGGGACTTTATGAATGATTGAAAAAGGGCAATGGTACAATGGTAATGGATGATGGGTGGGACTCATGACATAGGCACCCATGGCATGACATTGATTTCATGTTTTGCTTGATATTATTCCCTATATGCATTATTATCACTAATCCATGTGTTAGCCCTACTCGGAGTCCTACTGGGCGTGTTGTCTAACGCCCTACTTCTACCCTAGCTGATGACGCAGGAGACGGCGGAAACGGTGGACGCGACGAGAGCCAAGCTTAGGAGCTTGGGAAAGCGAGCTACTTAGTTTATTTAAGATTTATTTTGGGAAATGTAATTTGAGTAGCTTAGCTCGTCGGACTGTATAAATTTATATATCTTGCTATGGTTTGGATTTTACTTTTGGACATTATGATTTGAGGTAAATTAGTAATTTAAATGATGTATCTTCCTTGCTATCTAAAACTGGTAGGATAGGTTCTATTATAAGCCCGCTTAATGTTTAAATTCCGCAAGCTTACTTCTACGTGTGTTCTTCATGGACTTAGTTCCACGCACACGTAGGGTTGGCCAGTTAAGGGCCGGGCTTTAGAAGCTCGGACTTAACTCGCGTCATGACGTCCCTCACCCTTTGTCACTCTTTATTTTCAAAAAAAAAAAAAAAGACTCTGATTTTAGTGAAAAGGGGCGGGCGTTACAGAAATAATGGAGAATTGTTAATCATTTTAAAAGGTCTCAAATGTGGTAAATGGTGAAGAACCATAGACCATGGGTTCAGCCATACAACATGGCCGAACCCCATGGAAAGATATTGATGAACTTAGATATTTTTGGACCATGAAAATGATGGAAGGATGTTGGTAAATGTTAATGAGTGCTAAAGGATGAAAATCATTCAAATATGTTAGTGATTTTAAATAAGGTTTTAGTGTTGTAAATGATAAACTTGAAATGAGGAAATAAGGAAGAACCAAGGACCATGGGTTCGGCCATGTTGTATGGCCGAACCCCATGGAGAAATATTAATGGATTTATTATGGATCTTTGGATTTTAAATGATGAATCTAAGTATATGATTAAACCCCCCATGGAGGGACCTTGTTTATGAACCTAAGATTGTAAATGATTTAAAGGAGAAGATGAGAAATGAGATATCATGGGTTCGGCCATGGTGTATGGCCGAACCCCATGGACCATTTTAATGGTTCATTTATGGATTTATGTCATGATTAATTAAGTTATGGACCTAAGTATGTATAGATAAAAGGAGTGATTAGCTATGGAAATAATAATGGCTAAGATGGAAAAATGGTGAAAATGAAGGACCATGGATTCGGCCATGGTGTATGGCCGAAACCCCATGGAGAAGGTTTTTGTGGACTTAGGGTTTTATTAATGCTAAAGGACTAACTCATGTTGATTGGTTAATGAATCAAAAGAGGGACCCAGAACCAAGTGAGTGAGGTTCGGCCATGTTGTATGGACGAACCCCACTAAGGCATGTTTATGGAATTAAATATGGTTGGAAATCAAAGGGATCATTGGCTTGACTTATTTATATGTAATAAGGTAATGGGATCTCCCAAGCGGTGTATGATCGACTTGACGCGATCGGTGAGCGGTTTTTGGACGAAAACGCAACGACACATTAGTTGGTCATTGGTAGGATTCCTGACTCATTGAAAACTATGGAGTATATGTATATGTGAATGTTTTACTTGAATTATTTTGGTATCAAATGTATGTCTTAATGATGGGATTTTAATGCTATGATTGTATTGTTACATAACATGTTGGCATTTGCATCTCATGCATGGCATGGGAGGGATGAAAAGTAACCGGAGACCCACGCTCTGTCGGGGTTTCCGTAAGGCATTCATGAGGGTACCTTGATGTGCATTATCCATCAAGAGGGATGTATGATTGATTTGTAACCGGAGACCCACGCTCCGTCGGGGCGTCCGTAAGGCATTCGTGAGGGTATGATGTATGATTGATTTGTAACCGGAGATCCACGGTCCGTCGGGGCGTCCGTAAGGCATTTGTGGGGGATACTTTGATGAGGAGTTTCCATCAAGAGGATGTATGTGATTGTATTATGGTTGATGGGTGGGACTCATTGCATATGACACCCATGGCATGGCATTGGTTTACATGGTTTTGATATTATGTTATCTATGTGATATTTATACTAACCCATGTGTTGACCCTACTTAGAATACCTACTGGGCACGTTGTCTAACGCCCTACTTCTACCCTAGTTGATGACACATGAAATGGATGAGACGATGGACGTGATCGGAGCCAAGCTTAGGAGCTTGGATGATTTAGTTTCATGTTATTTAAGTTATTCATGGACAATATAATTTGAGTAGCTAACATTGGGATTGTAATAACTTAGATTATTTGCTATGGTTTGGAATGTTAATTTTGGATACTTTAACGTAAGGTAATGATTATTAAGTAATGGACTTCTTTGCTATCTAAAATGGAATAGAATTATGATTCTATTATAATTCCGCATCTATGATTTATTCTGCATGTTTAACTTGAGTACGTGTGAACCGTTTTAGTGGACTTGGACCACGTACACGTATGGTTGGCCAGTTAAGGGTCGGGATTTGGAAGCTCAGACTTAGCTCGCGTCGTGACGCCACCGCTCTCTCTCTCTTTTATTCAACAAAAAATATATACTATGATTTTCGGCGAGTGAAAAAGGGCGGGGCGTTACAAAAGGTTCAAGATTTTTGGTCTTATCATTTTATGTGAATCTATGGTCACTTCTTCTATATGATGTGACCAACCTTTTATGATGACTTCCCAAGCGAATGGGTCTAAGGAAATTACAAATATTTTTTTTTTATTTTCCAATAATTGTAATTGGAGCCATCAAAGTAAGGAGGTCTATTTATATCTAAACTTTCACCCAAATGCATAGTTCTAGCAAAAATGATCAACTCTAGACGGTTAAGTCAAATATGGAGTAACCTTGCTCTGATACCAATTGAAATTCAATTACTAAAAGTATGCAAGGCCTAGAGGGGGGTTGAATAGGTCTGATCCGATTTATTTTACTTTTTAATAATTTATCAATTTAACAATATGTGCAGCGAAATAAACGTATGTGCAAGTGATAAACAAATGAATCAAACCATTAAAGCAAACCATACATGCACAACGATATATAATGGTTCGCTTCACCTGAACCTACATCTACTGTCAGACTCACCCTCTCTACGGCTATTCCAAATCTACTATGTATGGGTCTCACACCCAAATAGTACAACCTAGTTTTTTATAGAGGTTCAACCCAAATGGTCTAATCCTCTACGCCTATTTTTTTGGGTGGTTCGAACACATCGTTCTAATCCACTTTACAATGATTAAAATAAAGGTAAGAAGAAATACTTGCCTTGACCCTTATCCGTTATCCTTTAAGCACTTTCTTCTTTACTTGATCTGTGTGCTCCTTCCATCATATTCGCTCCATCAGAGTGATTATCGGCACAGCAGTATAGGACATAAATATGACTGGTTTTAAGGTCCTATGTGAACACCTTAAGCTTCATCAGAATTGGGGTATTGATTACCCAAACATCTATTTAAGAACATGATGAAGAAGGTGTAAGAGGAGGCTAATCTCTCTAGTCACACTGTGATATTTTTCCAAGAGGTTCTCTGTGTGTCCATCCTAATTTCATTCAGCTCCCTGATATATATAGGACTGTCTGTTCTTTTCAGCCAGTCACGCCCACGAGGCTTCGAGAATTCCAATGAGGCCTCGTGGCGGTATATGGTAAAACAGCACAAAATCTACATAAGTTATTATGTTTTTCAAACAGTGACTGTCCAACCAATTTAATATGCCACCGTGCATGATTGGCCATTGATTTATTTCAATCATCAATCACGGATTTACATTGAGCGAGATTGATGATTGTAAATCATTTTAGATCACATGGAGGAGCCTTTCCAATTCTGTCAAAGACAACCAGCTCCCCAATGATGAGGCTCCATCATATTTATTCAAATCTGTATGAGGTGGCAAAAATTGAGTTTCTTGGTCATTTCTTATTTCCATAAAAACTCTCAATCAAGGATCTTTTAGAAATCATAAACACCCTTACAGATTTATTTAATTAAATATGCAAGATACTCAGTCAAGTGACATAAGCTCGCTGATTTACAGCTGTCCTAATTATGACTCAGCAACAACCTGTCTTCGAGGCCTCAACAGACTGCACGAGGCCTCGAGGCTAAGAGTCAATTAAATTCTAATTTTTTCAATTTAAACAATTGACTTCTAAGATATTCGGCTTAACCTGAGGTTTCCTAAGGTTCACTTACCTGTGTGCCAATAACATGTTCGGTGTCGATTCTTCAATTGCATAGTAGATTTTCACATACTTTCAAGACAAGTCCAACTGAGTCACGTAATTGACAATATGGGTGACTCGGATGAACCGGGGCACTTACAAATTCAACTTCTCTTTTTGGGGGTATTTGCGTCAACTCGTCCGAAAACAAGTCCCATATCCCAATCCAATCCATTCGAAATTCCCTGCTTGAATCCCAAATCAACTTGATCACCAAACCACTCCAGTTGACCAACCCTTTTAACCTTAGCCTCCTTTTCATTTTTAAATCCTAGCGATTCACCCAACACTTAAACCAAGATTAAATCCTAGCCATCCATTTATTACCTGAAGCCTATAAATACAAAGGTTAGGGCACAACAAAAATCGAATTGGGTCATGACCTCGAAGACCATCTGAGATTTGGAGATACATAGAAGATAAAAGAGCATATTCGAGTTTTACATGTGAGTCTTGTCCATTGTAAATTTTATTTTATTGTTTTTGGTGTAATTTCCAATGCTTGTGTATTGATTTCAATTTAATAAATTTGAGATATACTTTTAGGATTAATGGAAGTCCAATTTTTTAATTTCTTTTGATGATTGTTTGATTCAATTTTTAAGTTTGTATTCTTTGATTAATTAAATGGACATATGACATATTTTAGAACTTTTGATTCCTTTAAATTCAGTTCTAAGGTTCCTTTGGAACATATGAAATATTTTAGAGAACGAATTTCATTGTCCGAATCTTAGATCTAAGGTTTGTTTGATTAACTTAGAGGATATGGAATTAAATTTTAATGAAATGCATGAATTGAAATTTGATTATTTACGTGAATTCCATTACCAAGATCTCATGTTGGGTATGATGTTCGATGGCTATGATTGATTCAATCCACTTGTAAAATATTTTAGTTGTTTATTTACTTGTTTATTTTATTTTATTGTGTTGTACTTTGTTTATTTTATTTATTTGTTTAACAGTTTGTATTCATTTCACTCAATCAAATTCTTTCAATTCTTTAATTAGGTTGGAAATGCTTTATTTATATTTTTAATTATGTAATTTTAAATTAGATGAGGTTTTTTAAATCTTCTTCACCATTTTGATAAAATGTTAAATTCATAACTTTAAAATAAAATCCTTGAGTTAGATGTTATATTTTGTTAAAATCCAAAGTTAGATGATTGTTTTAAATGATGGTTTTTTAAAGATAGGATTTTCGAAATTAAAAATATAATTTGTTGTATTAGGAAATTTTTCCATGTTTAGATTTAATTCTATAATTTTATTTCTTAAAACCACATTATTTTGGTGTTGATTTATTTAATTGAACATATATTTTGTTGATTTCCTTTGGGTTTGACCTTGCACTCATATGTTATACTATGAAATGGTTCGTACGCTTGTTAGTAATAAATGTAAAACATGATCCACAACAAATCTTATACCTTAGGATGACCTTACCTAGGCTTAGTAGTCACATCTGAATAATTACCAAGCCTAGTGAGTGTTTGACACCAAATCAGAACTAATGGACTTAATGCTCAAACCATTGAATTTGTTGTCATGCCAACACATTGTGTTGGCGACCTATTCCAATGACTGTGGATGATCATTCATGGTGTAGCGACGCATCGTCCTAGAAATCAAAGGTTCTGATTGGATTGGTTTGTCAAACAACTCTGGTCTCATGACGATGTTGTGTTTTAAATTTATACTCGCAAGCCCACGAACCATTTATAATATATCTTAGGAGCGTGAGGTCGAACCTATCGGAACTTAGGAAAATATATCCATGAAAAACATACCATTGAATTATATATTTTAAGAAATTTAGAAAACATGAAGATAAATCATAAATATGTAATTATTTCACTAATCTAGAAAATTTATTTTTAATTTAGAAACCTTCTAAAAATAGAAAACATGTCTAAGAAAATAGGAATCACATCTAAAATTAGAATATATCAATTAAAGACATCTAGTTTTAATTAAGATGAATTAATCCAAAAAATTATAAATAATCTTAACCTAATTTAGAACACAAAATTATGATGCAATTAATTAATTTACCAACCTAGTTCCACAATTTTCAAGAGTTTTTGAATTTTATAAACAAAAATAAAATAATACCTAAAATTACCTCTATACATATTTATAATGGAACTGGCTCAAAGAATCGAGGCATTATTTTTCATATTTTGAAAACAATATAAAGGCCTAGACTATAGAGTTCACGTAAATTACTAACTACGTATTAAAAAAAATCATCAATTAAAATTCCAAATATAAAACCCACGAATTCAATAATTTAGAATTTCTCAAATTAAACCTTAGACTAACTAGAATTTAAACTTTTTCTCCAAACCTAAATATTTCAGTGCACTCTTGAAAACAAGATCCTTAGATCGAAGAAGGAAGTCTAATTAGTCTAAATATTTCAGTGTATCTAATTTGAAAAATCTAGAATTAAATCCAACATATTTTTTTTATAAAAAGAATTAAAATCAAATCAAAATCATCATAATACATGAATTAGACAATTGGAAAACCATAGACTAATATTTCAGCACCCATTTAATTTATTTAGAACATGAAAATGAAATTATAACTCATTAGAATTTTGGAATAAAAAAATACAAGAACACAATGCAAGAAAAAAAAAACCAACCTATGACTCTTGCAAAATTCGACCCTTGCAGTGTCTTCTTTTCTTCTTCTATTCCTCTATTCCTTTCCAACGCCAATCCTCAATTTTCTCTTGCCTGGTTTGCATTTTCCTTAGCCCAAGCAATGAATTTATAATGTTTGGAGGGGATTAATTTGGCAAGGCATGGGTCCCACTCAATTCAGCAGATGGCAGGTTGTGCTGGCCTATTCCTATTTCTTCTCACGGCAACATCTTTTTTATTTTCTATTCTTCATCCCATCAACCCCTTTATTTCTATCTTCCAATCTCCTTCTAATTTATTTCTTTCCTTCTGCTGTCTCAATTTGCCAAGGTCAGCCACGTCTGGGCGAACGGGATGAGGATCCCTCTTTGTTCGAATGACAACAATGCTTCTTGAAACTTTCCACTTTGATCGGACTTCTTAACTTGGTAGGTTTTTTTATTTCATTCTCATTGTATTTTCTTATGTACATGAGCCATCGCCGATCAAGGTTAGATTTTGCTGCTCTTCAGAACTGTTCTGTTTTGGCCTAGAACGCTTGGTTACTGCACTACCTTCAAAGGCTTGCCATGCTTCTAATAATGATACTATTGATTGCCTTTGCTATCCTTGATTGTCACCTTTTGGGAAAATCTTTCTTGTTTTCAAAAGATTTTTCTACTGTCCCCACCGTCTCCGCTTTAGCTGCTTGCAGGATCGGCTGCTGTATCTTCTATTTTCTTATTTGGCTGCACATGAACTGGTCGATGGTTGTTGTTGCAACACTGAGCCAATGATTGATCACCACTCGCCAACACCACCTCTGCTTTGTACTTCTTTAAAACTGCTTGCAACGTCAGTCATAAGTTGCTGCTGTATTTATTTTTTTTCTGCAGATCACTGCTGGCATTTAATGAGAAACGTGGCAACCTCTTTGTACAAATCAGCCAACCCTTCTCTATGTTTTACTGTTTTCCGATCCTCTCTTGCTTGTGTTGTTGTCTATTAATGCTTCTTTATTTCCTTTCTTTCATTCTTTTAAGCCAATGTTTCGGACTTCCTACAGCTGTGATGGTGGGCAACTGATTCTCTTGACTTCTCTTCACAGGTTTTGCACATCTCATACATGGCTTCAAGCTCAACTTTCAATGGGCTTTCTCTCCACTTTTAGCTTGATCCCTACAACCTCGTGCTAACCTCTCCTCTATTTGGATGTTGGTTTTACTTCAAGATTGAGATACATGTTTGCATGGAAGAAAGGTGTTGCATCAACCTTCCTAATTGCAATATTTCTGTTTATCTATCTCTTTTAGCTCTATATATGTGCCATTTCCAATTTTACATGCAGAGCTTGAAAACCCCATTAATAAAACAATTTAAACAAAATTCAAGAGCTAACTAATCTAAATATCATGGATAAAATTGTCATTTTTCTTGGTTCATCAAATCCCCCCAAACTTAGATTTTGCTAGTCTTCAAGCAAACAAATCTAAAAATAAAAATAAAAAATTCTAAACTAAACCACTTTCGTTGGTACTCTCGATTGCATTTAGCGTATACAACAAAATTTAAACCCTAGCTCACCACTAGTGGTCGAGTTATAATCTCGTGAGGGCTTCCAGTGATGATACCCAGAAACATTAAATTTCAAATTTCAGCAAAAATACCTAAACAAAATTTTTAATATCATACAACTCCAAAATTATTTTACAAAACATATACCTAGAGTGTAGTGTGTGACAACCAAATACCAACATATCTTTCTTTTTTAAAATAAGTATAAGTTTGGCAACCACCAGCTGAAAATGCGCTTCGACTCTAAATCTCACAAGATATATCTCTCAAAAAGACTTTTGCTCAGAGATTGGGTTAAATTTCTCTCAAAAGTATATGTGAGCGGAATAATATCTCAAATATTTATCATCAAAGAACGTAGTATTACAAAAAAAACATAGATCTCATGAATGGATGCCATTTTCCTGAGAATGTTGAAATAATACACCTTTATTTTTCCTCATTTATTATCCACATAAATACCGTATTAACATCAATTAGGACTTCCTATTAGGACGAAATGTGACTTAGGACCAGGTCAAATCAAAGAAGGATAAAAAGGCTCTAAAATAAATACTTTAAACAAAAAAAGTTAAGAGGTCTTCAATAACTTTAAAATGGGATATTCTTCTCTGTTTTTCTCTCAACACTTCCAAAGCATCATTTTTTCCTTTTTTCCATATCTTTCTATTGATGTATAGATGTTCCCTTTCTTTTTTTCATCTTTTTTTTTTTTTTCTTCTGATGTTCATCATTTTTTTTTTCAAGGGCCATATTTTTCTCAGAGTACCATCCCAATTTTTTTCATCTCTAACCTTTTCTGAGCTCTAGAATAGGTAACATATTTTTCAATGTAGGCTCAAACTCCACAACCGAAGTTGGGTATGGAAAACATAACTGACAACAAAAAATCAGGCAAAACTTTATATAAGGCTCAAAAGTGGGAACTAACAGGATAATATGACCAATATGGATAGACTTCAAAGGCCCAAACGATCCAAAATAATGGCCTATATCATTTCCTGAGCTTCATATGACTATCTAATTGTTTCAAATAAATTCAAAAAAATTCAGGTGTACTAACCCAATTTTAATGTCCTTCTCAGTAATTTGACTAAAATCAAAGAATAATGAGATCTCACAAAACATAGTAATGTACAATCCAAATAAAATAAAGAATTACTTATAACCCTCAGAAAAATCGAATGGCTCAAAAGCTCACTGGGTATAAGTCTCCATTGGTATTCTTCCTGTGATTACTCAACTTATGAATTACTTTTCTTTTTCAAGCTAACATCAATATGGCTATGTAAAAATTGTCCCAAGCATAAATTTCATATAATTCAATTGAAAAAACATGATATAACAATTTTTATCCACATATTAATGCTGAAAATCAAAGATTTTTTCAAAAAGTTTCAAATTTTTCAAAAAAACTTTGACTAAAAAATAAAACACACAAAATTGTAGGCCCCCAATACCCCCAAACTTAAATTGAATATTGTCCTTAATGTTCTCTAATCTACAGTAATCAGTTGCAAATGAGAGGAAAATATCAGAATAGAACAACTTGAGTTCAGAAAATACCTGAGATGGCTTTCTTTATTCAAAACCTGCAAAAACAAACAAACACAAAACAATGATTCTAGACTAACAGAAGGACTGAATCAACGAAAATAAAAACTTAAACTAAACTAACAGACTAACAACCGACACACAAACGAACTCATCACAGACTCAGAGGGTTAATTAGAATTCGAAAACGTAACCTACACAGACTGGACAAAATGGACACACAAACACAAACAGACTCAGATTTAGAATGACGGGTGGATGGATGAATGGGTGGATATGGATGGGATGATCGTCCTAATCAGTCCTGGTAGACAAAATCATCTAGAGGGATCTGAACTACTTCCCCCGGTTTGTGAAACTCTAAGAATGGCTTAAGACATTGGCCATTAACTTTCCAAACATGACCAATCTTAGGATGCTTAATCTAAACTGCCCCATGTGGAAAAACTTCATGAACAATGTACGGGCCTGACCATCTCGATTGAATTTTATCTGGAAACAGATGAAGTCTCGAGTTGTACAATAGAACTTTCTGACCCACAGTTAATGTTTTTCGCAGGATATCTATCTTGAACTAGTTTCAGCTTGTCCTTGTACTTCCTTGTAGTGTCATAGGCATCACGCCTAATTTCATCTAGTTCAGACAACTGGAGCTTTCTATGCTGCCCAGCCTTGTTTGCAACAAAATTCATAAGCTTGACAACCCAATATGCTCTATGCTCTAACTCAAATGGTATATGACATGCTTCCCCATACACCAACCTATAGGGTGACATTCCAATGGGCGTCTTGAATGAAGTATGATATGCCCAAAGTGCATCAGTAAGTCTCAAAGACCAGTCTTTCCTGGATGGATTAATTGTCATCTCCAGAATATGTTTTATCTGTCGGTTTGAAATTTCCACTTGTCCACTTGTTTGCAGATGATAATGCATAGCAACCTTATGTATCACCCCATATGATTTCATCAATTTTGAAAATGGACAATTACAGAAGTGATTTCCCTCCACCACTAATGATGGTTCGTGGTATTCCAAATCTAGAGAAAATATTCTCTTTCAAGAAAAGGGGGACAACCTTATGATCATTTGTTCTGCAAGCCACTGCTTCTACCCCCTTACTGACATAATTGCCCCCTACTAAAATGTAAAGATTATCAAAGGAATTAGTAAAAGGTCCCATAAAATCAATACCCCAAACATCAAAAAGCTCAATAGGTAAAATTGGGTTTAGTGGCATCATATTCCTACTTGACAGACTACATAACCTCTGACATCTTTCACATGATACAAAGTAGGCATGGGTATCTTTGAACATTGAAGGCCAATAAAACCACACTGCAAAATCTTCGCAGTGGTCTTTTTCGAACTGAAATGACCTCCACAAGCCTGATCATGACATAATTTAATGACACTGATTTGATATCCTTTCGGGACACAACGACGAATGATTTAGTCCGAATAGTATTTGAACAGTTATAGATCATCCCTAATAAAATTTTTGATTCTTGCCAGAAATTTTAACTTATCATGTTTAGTCCAGTGATCAGTCATCAAACCAATGACAAGATAGTTCACAATATCTGCAAACCAAGGTACTTGGGAAACTGACATGAGTTTCTCATCAGGGAAGGACTCAGTAATAGGTATTAGGTCATCAGAAAATTCAGTTATAAATCTAGACAAATGGTCTGATACTACATTCTTGGAACCTTTCTTATCCCGAATTTCAATGTCAAATTCTTGTAGCAAGAGAATCCACCTGATCAAGCGGGACTTAGCATCTTTCTTAGACAAAAGATACTTCAGAGCAGTATGATTAGAGTAGACAATGACCTTCGAACCCACAAGGTAAGATCGAAATTTGTCTAGCGCAAAAATGACTGCCAACAACTCTTTTTTTGTGGTGGAGTAGTGCACTGGAGCATCGTTCAACGTTTTGCTCGCATAATGGGTAACATAAGGTAACTTATTGACCCTTTGACCTAAAATAGCCCCTTCTGGGTAATCAGAAGCATTACACATTATCTCAAAAGGGACAAACCAATTAGGAGGTTGAATGATTAGAGTAGAGGTCAATGTAGTTTTCAATTTTTCAAAAGCGTGGACGCATTCATCATCAAAATCGAAACTAGCATCCTTAGTCAGGAGTCTATAGAGAGGTCTGGAAGTTTTACTGAAATCCTTGATAAATCTCCTGTAGAAACCAGAATAACCTAGGAATGATTGATCTCTTTAACTGTTTGGGGTCATGTAAGACGAGAGATCAAATCGACCTTAGCTTTATCAACTTCTATACCTTTTTCTGATATAATGTGACATAGGACAATGCCCTGTTTAACCACGAACTGACATTTTTTTCCAATTCAGTACTAAATTATTTTCTTTACATCGGACTAACACAAGGGTTAGGTGATGTAAGCATTGGTAAAATGAAGAACCAAAGACTAAGAAATCATCTATAAATACTAACGGAAATCACTCTACCATGTACGAAAATATGTTGATCATACACCTCTGAAAGGTAGCAGGTGCATTGCACAACCCAAAAGGCATGCGACGGTAGGCAAATGTACCAAACGGACAGGTGAAGGTGGTCTTCTCCTGGTCCGTGGGAGCAACACAGATTTGGTTATAACTGGAATAACCATCGAGAAAACAGTAGAATGCATGACCGGGTAAATGCTCAAGCATCTGATCAATGAATGGAATAAGGAAGTAGTCCTTATGAGTAGCAATATTCAATTTTTGGTAGTTAATGCAAACACTCCAACCCGTTTGGACGCTGGTAGGAACTAGCTCGTTATCATCATTCTTAACTACCGTCACACCAGACTTCTTTGGCACAACCTGTATCGGACTCACCCATGCATTGTCAGAGATCGGGTAGATGATACCCGCCTCAAGAAGTTTTAAAATTTCAGCTATCACTTCCTTCGTCGCCGGGTTCAGTCATCTCTGATGTTCTCTAGACGTCTTGGAGTTATTCTCTAAGTAAATTTTGTGCATGACCACATAGGGGCTGATCCCTTTAAGATCGGAAATGGACCATCCCATAGTTTCTCTATGTTTTTTCAAAATAGCCAAGAGTTTAGACTCCTGTTCAGAAGTTAAGTTGGAAGATATGATGATTGGTAGGGTATCAAATGGTCCCAGATACGCATATTTCAAAGTATCAGGGAGTGGTTTGAGCTCTAATTTTGGCGGCTTCTCGACAGAGGGGATTGGAACAAATTGACTCACAGGGAGAGGTTCGAATTTCCTTGCAATAACATCAACATAAGGAACTTCTTTCAGTAGAGCGTTCACCTCTTGCTCAAGATTTTCATTAAAGTCTGTGCCAAAGGTGGACATAGACTTCTCGAATGGATCGTTGCAAATAAAGTGAAGAAATGATTCTTCGACGGAACTTTGAATCATATTAACCTCATACAAGTCATTTGTGTAGGGAGGTTGCTTACATAAGTTAAATACATTGAGTTATATCGTCAGATCTCCGAATAACAACCTATGCATACCATCTTGACAATTGATAACAGCTTTGGCGGTGGCCAAGAATAACCGAAATGTGCATACTTTCATTCTGAGTAGGCTGTGTATCCAGCACTATAAAATTGACCAGAAAGTAGAATTTGTCTACTTTCACCAGAACAACTTCTATCACACCTCTTGGTATTTTTACTGAGCAATCGACTAACTGAAGTGTGATAGTAATGGGTTTTAACTCACCCAACCCTAACTGCTCATAGACTGAGTATGGCAGTAGGCTGACACTGTAACGCCTCGCCTTTTTTCACTCGCCGAAAATCAGAGTATATTTTTTTTAATAAAGAGTGAGAGAGATCGGGAACGTCACGACGCGAGCTAAGTCTAGGTTTCCAAACTCGACCCTAAACTGGCCAACGATACGTGTGTGGACCAAGTCCACTAAAACAGTTCACACGCTTTATATCGTAACTGCAGAATTATTATATGAATGGAATACTATCCATAACCATGATATTAATAAGCAAGGAAACAAATCACTATTAGATTAACCTAAGTTTAAATATCCAAAATCATCAACAATCCATAGCAAAATAAACTAAGTTATTACAATCCCAAAATGCTAATTATCTCAAATGCATTGTTCCAAATTTAATCAAGTAAACATAAGTTGTCCAAGCTCCTAAGATAGACTTCTTTCATGTTCATTGTCCTTTCCATTCCTTGTTCCATCATCTAAAGGGTAGAAGTAGGGCGTTAGTCAACGCGCCCAGTAGGAATTTCAAATAGGGTTATACACATAGGATCAATATACAAATCAGAATAAGTACATCATATTAAAAACTGTAAACATATCATAGTATAAAAAACAACGCATGATAATCATATCCAAATCATGCAAATGTATGTGTCATGTCATGGGTGTCATAAGCCAATGGCCCCTCACCCAATCTCTATATCAACACCTTACAAATCATAACAATATTTTCCTTGATATAATGAAACCATATCAAGGTGTTCCCTTGGCCATTTACGTCCACAGTGTTTTGTGACGGCACTACCAGGTCACTGTTATACCTCCCCATGTATGTTAATCGGAATTACCGATGGAGCGTGTACTCCTCCCTCTGAGCGGGGTTTTTGGAGTGGTTACCCTGGAGCCCTTTGGCCCAAATTACGTCGTACCCCTATCTAGCAATCCCGGACAAGGCCAACAAATTAATGGTTCACATAGCTTTACATAAGCTAGTCTCAAGCCCCAAGTCATATCCAGACAGCTCATAACTTGACTTGCTGCCCAATATATTCCCTCCCATGCCATGCATGAGATTATGGATGAACAAATGTCATTTCGTAGCAAAATACATAATAACATTGAAAACAGTTCATAAAACATATGCCATTTATTTAACCAAAATAACTCGTCATGTTTGTAAATAAAAAACCAAAAGCATAAACATATAGAGATCCTTATGCATTTCAATAAGGTAGGAATCCTACCAATCCTAGTAATATCCTTGCTTGTTTTGTGAAAATTCCGTACGATGATCACGTCGAAACCGAAACGCAAACCCTTCTACGAAAACTCTTTACCTTAATGAATTCAATCATACACATATGTCAATTTGATTATCCATTCAATTCCCATCATCCCTTACATCCTTCCAGATATACTGAAACCTCTGGAATATTATTTAAAATTTAAACTTTTCATTTCAGTCAACTGAATATCAGCTACAGTGTTCTGCCTTACCGCAGACTTTTAGTAGATTGAAAGAAATTTTCAGTCGGCTAAACTCCAACTCGCTACTGTTATTCTTTGACTCACTAACATTTCAGTCTACTGAATCACAGATTCAGTCGGCTGACTCTGAGTCAAACCCTTTGTATTCTCGGTCAATCTCCTTTCAGTCGAGTGAATCACAGATTCAGTCGGCTGACTTTGGATCAGATTAACTGTGTGTTCGGCCAATATAGATTTAGTCGACTGAATCCATGATTTAGTCGGCTAAATCATCAGCCAACAATTTTACGTGTTTGCTAAGTAATCATTCAGTCAACTGAATCATAGATTCAGTCAGCTGAAACACGCCAGAATTCTTTTCTTATCCGTTACGTCTGTGTTCAGTCGACTGAATCACCAGATTCAGTTGGCTGAAACTCCCAGTAATAGTTTTCTTTTTTAGCCATTAGTTCAATCAACTGAATCCCATATTCAGTCGGCTGAAACTCCCAGAAACTCATTTCTGATTTGTCCAATATCAGTTCAGTCGACTGAATCCCAGATTCAGTTGACTGACTATTTGTCAGTCTCTTTTGTTTACATGTATGGCTCGACCCTCCCTCTTGGAATCCATTCCTTATCAATTTTAAACATATTTAACATCATCCATATAACTCTTAGATGGATATACTCTAACCATCAGCCAAGGCTAGGATCTTTTCCTTTAATCCATTTCAATCTTACTACCACCACATGAATTTGAATATCATCCTATGTTTGTTTCAACCATTTTTCATCCCTTGAATGAATTTCTAATTTCTATGGCCTTATAACAATTCAGCCATCCATTATATGGATTTGTGGAACCCATAGATTCAGCCATTCCATGACCAAGTCTATGGTTCACACTTAGCCTTAATCATCCATTGTTCTTAAGGTTATTTAAACTAGAAAACATACCTTTTCCCGACTCCTTCCTTTCTTTGGTTCTGTATTCCTTCCTTAATCCTTTTTTCCTTTCTAGTTCTTCAGCAAACTTCTCTAAGTATCGATGGTGTGGGTGGGAGAGAGAGATAGAAAAAGAGAGAAGAACACTTGTGTGCTAAGATGAATTCGGCCAAGGGGGTGTGAAGTGCCCCTTAGGTTAGTGCCTCTTTGTAACAGCCCATGCCCATTCATCTTCCCCCTTTATGTTTGATATACCCAAGGAGTCCCTTGGTTTAACCAAGGAGACTCCTGGCTTAAACCAAGGTGTCTCTCCACCTTCCATCGAGTTCATGGGTTCTAAGTCCCATGAGATGGAAACCCTTCATTTTCCCACTCAACTTAATTAACTCAACTCAAGTAATTAGTCTCGAACTCACTTTCCAATTCAAGCCAATTTAACTCATTTGAATATTTAACTTATTTAAATCTTGAACTCAATTGAATATTTAACTCACTTTAAATCTTGAACTCCATTGAGTTCACTCATGGTTGACCAAGTCAACCATGACCTTAGCCGACCATGCCCCACATTGCATTTTAGGTCCCACCTTGGCCATGTCACTTACATGCCAACTCATATACATGTCACCTCACTTGATGAGGTGGATTTATGCATTGGGTCTCAATTGGGTAGCCGACCCAATTAAATTAAACATACCCATTTACCTTCAAATTAGTTCATCTATGACCCATTGGGTCCCAATTGGGTAATTGACCCATTTAATCACCTTTACCCAATTATTTCCAAATCGAATTCTATCCTGAAATTCCGTTACTAGAGTAATGCACGACTTAGAGGGGGGTGAATAGGTTGGTTTTCAATTTTAATTCCTTTCTAAAATTTTCTCAACCGATTTATACTTTAAGTAAATAAAATATTCAATCCATGCATTCAATCACATATAAACACAAATATTTTATAGTGGTTCGGTTTCAACAAACCTACATCCACTGTCAGACTTCCCAACTCTAGGGTCGTCCCAAATATACTATGTAAGGGTCTCACACCCAAATAGTACAACCTAGTTTTTTATAGAGGTTCAACCCAATTGGTCTAATCCTCTACACCTATTTTTTTAGTGGTTCGAACACACTGTTCTAATCCACTTTACAATATTTTAAATAAAACGAAGAAGAAAACTTGCCTTGGGCCTTAACCGTTTTTCTTTAAACTCTTTCTTCTTTACTGAATCTGTGTGCTCCTTTCCATTCGATCAGCATCATCAACGTATTTATCGGCACAGTAGTAGGACTTGGGTATGACTGGTTTTAGTCCTATATGAACACCTTGCTCTTCATCAGGATTGGGGCATTGATTACCCAAATATTCACTAAGGAGGATGATGAAGAAAGGTGTCTAGAGGGAAGCCGAATGATCACTCACACTGTAATCTTGTTCCTGATTTTCTCTGTGTATTCGGTCCCTCTTACAAAAGGCTTACTGTTATTTTATAAGGCAGTTTGTAGGTCTGCAGTAAGACACGCCCGCGAGGCCTCGTGGCTTCCAATGAGGCCTCGTTGGCGTAATTATGTAAGGACAGCACATATGTGCAAGGTAGTCTATCCAGTCAGAATCCAGCCACCTTATATCCACCGTGCATGATTTGCAATTGATTTATCTTAGCCATCAATCAAGGATTAGAAGGGACGATTGCAAGATGGTTTACAACTCATGGAGGAGTATTTCCATACTTGTCATGGACAGCTCTCCAAGGGTATTCAAATTCAAATTTAAGTGAGGTGGCAGTATCTCACCATGTGGATAAATTTATTTACCATAATTACCTCTCAATTAAAAAGACACAAATTTTAAGTTTCTAAATCTGTAGAAGACTGAGTCAGCAAAACACAGGGTAAGCTGGACTCAGCTCAGCTCAGCATGACTGGCTGCGAGGCCTCGACAGATTGCATGAGGCCTCGAGGCTGAAAGTAACTTATTCACTTTATTTTCCAATTGACTTCTAAGGTATTCGACTTAGCCTAGGGTCTCCTACGGTTCACTTACTTGTGTGCCAATACCGTATTTTGAGTAGACGCTTCAACTTCATAGTAGATCTTTATTAATCCAAAGTAAGTCCAACTGAGTCACGTGATTGACAATAAGGGTGACTCGAACGAAGCGGGGCACTTACAATCTCCCCCTTTGTCAATTACGAGACAAAAACGTAAGATCTATCCATTACACCAATTTCCCAAAATTACATAAGCACACAAGACCACTCCTTAACAAATGAAATTACAATGATATTAAATCCTCTAATATCACAAATATCTCCCCCTTAACCTGTGCCTACGAAGACACAATCAATTTCCCTATTTTCCTGCATACAAAATGAATAGATAGTGGTGGGAATTGTGTGTTCCCCCTCAACATTAGCACATTATTTTTACTCCCCTTGTTTGTCAAGAAAATTGACAAAGGTAAGTCAAACAAAAATAGAAGATATGCAAAATTTAGCACATTAAATCTGACATGAACATAATAAACAACATAGGAGAAACTATAATGCACAATAGTCAAGCATAAAGGACATAGTAAGAGTTAGTTTAAATATTACAGACCCAAATGTAGTTTGAAGAGAAACAAAATAAACAGAGTTCCATAAAAAAATCTCCAATCCTGAGGAGATGAGGGAGGAAAGTCTACATCATTTCGGCGACACGAATCTGTAATCTGCTGGAGAGAGTAGAAGATGCGCCGTATGGACGTTCTGACATAGATGGAGAGCTCCTGATGTTGATATAAGAGGCGATCTTGACGCTTGCTAAAGTCAGACAGAAATGATTCCTGACGTTTTTCCATCTCAGCAAATCGCTCATCGAAATACTTACGATCAATGGAATGCGAAGGACTGGTAGCACCCTGCAGTCCTGTGATCAGTAGAGGGAGCGGAACTGGGTGAGCCTCCAGATGATGGGCAAAATGAGCCGATACTTCTCTCAATGCCGGTCTTTGTTGGGGGTCGTACATTGAGAGGAACTTCTCCAGGATAAGGTACCATTCCGAAATGAGTACTAAGGCGTGTAATGAGATAGCAGAAGGGTACAACACTTTGGGCAGAAGACCTCCAAAAACGTTTAATATGTTCACAAATCAGGGAAGGAAGACAGATTTTTCTCCCCATACCCACAGCATACAAGATATTGATCATTCAGCTGTGACTTGTTCATCAAACGAGTATGGACATTGAAAGTAAAGATCAGATGGAAGATCTTGTACTTGGGAAGGAGAGAAAATGAATAAATTTGGAGTTTTCCTTCTCTGTCTATAGCACCACCACAGAGTTTGCTAATAATTTTGTGAGAGTCTTCTGGGGCGACCTCATGTCGGGCTGCAGGATGTCCCCACCTTTAAATAAAGGAATTTTCATGAGTTGAGAGTCCAGCTCAGGTGTGACAGTGAATTTTTCTCAATTGGAAAATTTGACAATGAAGGAATGAGAAGGACCATCGAGGGATTTATGGATTGAGGAGTACATGCCCTTGACCATAGAGGGATAGGCATTGCCGCCCCAACTCAGAATGTTTTCCCAGCCAACCTTCTGAAGTACTTTGAAGGTACTGTATTTTTCAAGGTCTGGAAGGTAGCAGGTACACTCGACATTAAATTTTTTGAAGGAGTGTTCCTTTGGAACAAACCGGAAAAGCCGAGCACGAGGAGGATCAGAAGGGGGTGAGGATGCATCAATATGGATCTCAGACGAATGAGACCATCGGGATGAGCTGGGAGAGGAACGAGTAGAGGGTGAAGGAGCAGGGACAGGGGTTTCCTGAGGAACAACCTCTGGTTCTTCATCGGAAGAGGAGACCGTCACAGAAACTGATGGGAGAACCCTATCACGATTTTTATACGCCCAAACTTTCTTTTGTCTTGGCGGTGGAGAAGGAGACCGGGTGGGGGCTGACGATGAGGCATCGTTACTCCTCAAAGATCTTTGTTACTCCTCAAAGATCTGTGGGTATGGTGTCGTTTGACATCCGTAGATTTCCTAGGCATTTTACCGATAAAATCGAAACAAAGAACAGACGAAAGAGGGTTAAATCAGAGATGCAAGAGTACTTGAAACCGAAAATTGAAGGATCAAGACTCCAAAAGAGAAGATGATGACCGGAAGTAAAAAGCCCCAAAAATCCCCTTTCCTTTCGCGCGGTGCCGACTATGGGAACCCTAGCTCTAACGAAACTCCCGAAAGGGACTTAAGTGAAGTTTAAAAATAGGGGACCACAAGGAGAGCGATGGCGAGGGCTCGAGTGAAGTCACGAGGCCTTGCTGACAGTGATGTTAAGCCAAACTGAAAAATGATGAATAGAACTCGACCACAAGGCTCGAGGGATGGCATGAGGGCTCGCTAACGGTGGTGGTGAAAGTGAAATACAGAGCCGAGAACACAGAACTAAACCCCCTTTTTTTAAATTTTTTTAATTATTTTTTTTTATTTTGAAATATTATTCCATTGACAGATCATAGTATCAGAAAAATTTTGGATACAGTACACACCAATTGATTTTCTAAGAGCAAGAAAACGAATTGAGTCAAGTGGTTTTGTCATTATATCAGCCAATTGATTATCAGTGGAAATATATTTGAACTCGATGGTTTTCTCTTCAACTAATTCTTGAATTAAATGATGTCTAATGTCTATATGTTTGGTTCGAGAGTGCTAGACAGGGTTCTTAGAGATATTTATGACACTTGTATTATCACAGTGGAGAGTCATTGTTTTTCCTGTCATGCCATAATCGACGAGCATTTGTCTCATCCAGACAAGTTGAGTGCAGCAACTTGCTGCGGCTATGTATTCAGCCTCTGCAGTCGAAAGGGATACTGAAGATTGTTTTCGACTTTGCCAAGCAATCAGACAGTTTCCAATGTAAAAACAACCCCCACTTGTAGATTTTCTATCGTCTAAGTTTCCTGCCTAGTCCGCATCGATGTACCCCGCAATATGAAACGATGTATCAAATGGGTAACAAATTCCATATAGACATGTTCCCAATACATACTTTATGATACGTTTTACTGTAACGCCCTGCCCTTTTTTTGTCTTTGATGGTTCTCATACAAAAACCCTAGGGTTTGGCCATACAAAGGCCAAACCATGCACCTTGATCATTTACCTTATCTTAGGCATGCATGAGGTCCTTACCATATATACATGATAATTAGGGTTCGACCATGCAAGGGCCGAACCATGATCCTTAACCATTTTCCATGCTTAAGCCTTATATACATAGTGTCCTTAATCATATCCATTAATCATAGCCTATCTTACCCATTAGGGTTTGTCCATTTTCTATCTCATCTCTTGGATGGATTTTAAATCCATGGCCCATAATATTTTGGCCACTCTTCAATCCAAGAAAATGGAGTTCCATGGTTTCCTTTAACTCTTTCAAATTAATAAAACATATCAAGGTATACTTAGAGCTTCCGTGACTCCTCCGGTTTCTTTTGCTCCTTCTTGTTCCTCCACTCTTCTCCTTAGTCTTTCTTCTTTCTTCCTCCTTGATCTTCGGCCAAGAGTGTGAAGAGGGTCTAAGATAAAAATTCCAATGAGTGGTTCGGCCTTGGAGTGTAGGTTTGAGAGAGGGAGAAGAGGAGAGAATGGGAAATACTCTAAGTCCTTTGTCTTGAGAGGGTGGATTGGCCTTGAGTGGGAGGGAGAGGAGCTTGAGATCCAAAATTTCTCTAAGTCTTTTTCTTCTTTCTCTTAGGGTGAGGGTCGGCTAGGAGAGGGAGGGAGAGAGGGAGAGAGTGAGATGAGAGATGAGATGGAAAACCCTAGCTTTTCCCCATCTTGTTTTCGGTTGCCTTGGGTTAGACTCCACCCTCATCAATGTGGAGTATTCCCCATGGGCTCTTTGACCAAACAAGAGGGTGCATACCCTCCACATGGTACACACCACTCCATACCAACGGTTTTGGCTTGGGCTCCTTTGGTGGTTTGGATGGTTTCCATGAGATGAAACCACCACCTCTCTTTGGACCAATGCATTGTCTTGCATGTCCCCATTTCAAGCATCTTGTCTAGCCAAGGAGGGAGCATGCCCTCCACATGGTACATACCACCCCCTTGTGCCCAACGGTTTTGGTTGTTTTCTATGTGTGGCTTTGTGGTTTGGATGAGGTGGAACCACCACCTCACTTTTGGCCAATGTATGCCCTCCACCTAAGCTCTTGGTCTAGCCAAGGGGGAGCATGCCCTCCACATGGCACACCCACCCCATCCCAACAGTTTTGGTCGCTTGGTTTCATCTTGGTGGTTTGGTGGTTTCCATGAGATGAAACCACCCACTTGACTCACTCCATTTTCTAGGTAACTCACCCCCATTTGACTCACCTTTAATGTAACTCAACTCCTAACTCAATTATGGATATTATTTCCATCTAACTTAGGTGTTTTAATTAATTAATCTAATTCCACTTACCACATTTAATCCTCTTTAATTTATCTTTGACCCACCCATGGTTGACCAAGTCAACCATGGTGGTCAGCCCCACCTTGGCTTGGTCCACACGCCACCTTACTTGGTGAGGTGGAGTTGGGTCCCATTTGGCTATGCCACTTGGATTTCCAGCCCTAGACTTGCCACCTCACTTGATGAGGTGGACTCCATGCCTTTGATCACAATTGGGTCCATGACCCAATCCATTTCTTACCAATTTACCCTAATGCTCAATCCATCTTGACCCATTGGGTCCCAATTGGGTATTTGACCCAATTGACCATCATTGACCCAATTAATTGGAAATAATCCAATCCATGGTCCATTCGACCATACTTGGGCCATTGCCCCAATTTTGATCCATTTAACATCCACTCCATCTATAATTCTTAATTTTTCACAATTAAATCAAATAATAGCCAATAAATTTATTGTATTAAAAATCTGGGCTATTACAATATAACCCTCTTTTGAATTTTTTGTCCCGAAAATTTGAGCGAAGTAAGGTTTCAAACAACTAATACAAAAAGCTCTGGATGAGCGGCTCTCATTTCCGATTCAAGTTCCCAGGTGGCTTTCTCATTGCCATGTCGATCCCATACCACCTTGACGAATTGAATGGTGCGGTTCCGAAGCACCCTTTGTTCTTTCCCGATCACTCTGACCGGCTTCTCCACATATGTTACGTCGCTTTGTACATCCACATCTTGCACGTTCAATACATCTGAAGGATTGGGGTTGTACGTCCTCAACATGGACATATGGAACACATCGTGCAAAGATGATAACTGTGGAGGAAGCGCCAACTGATAAGCTACCTCCCCCCCTTCAGGATTGGAAACGGCCCCACAAATCTAGGCGACAGTTTCCCTTTCTTCCTGAATCTCATGTGTCCCTTCCGTGGCGAGACTTTTAAGAACACTAAGGCTCCCACCTCAAACTCAAGGAACCTTCTCCTCTTGTTGGCGTAGCTCTTCTGACGACTCTACGCAGTAAGTAGGTGCTGTCGTATCAACTTAATCTGCGCTGTAGTCTCTGCGACTAGCTCGGGCCCAATTAGTACAGGCTCACCGGCCTCTGTCCAACACACTGGTGATCTACATGGTCTACCAAACAAGGCCTCGAATGGAGCCATCTGGAGGCTTGCCTGGTAACTGTTGTTATAAGAGAACTCCACTAGTGGCTAGTGATCCTCCCATCCACCTTTGAAGTACATTTACAGCTATGCATAAACACGCAATAATTCACAACATCTTCCAACTACCATGGTCACATCCATCATAATGTCATATATGTGTTATGATTAATCACAAACATGTTTTCAACAACTTTCAAGCATCAATAATCATTCATTCAATTAAATTTTCCATTAATCACATACAATTGACATGGGTGAACCCGAACGGATCCTTTGCCACATATTCATTTCAATAGTTCCCTTACCGAGTGGCTTAATAAACGAAAGGGTCCCATTTAGGTCACTCGATGTTCAGTGATTATGGGTTAAGAATGCGAATGCATGCTAAAACAGTGATAAGTTCCCTCACCGCGTGTGTAGAGTCGAAAGTCCAAAGCGAGCAAGCGACTTGCTTGGTTTGAAGGGAGTTCAATCTGTAGAAATAAGGAAGAACGGATAAGTAATCAAGACAAAATAGGTCAAGAAAAGAGACCGGGAGAAAACGAGCCTAAAACTGGGCCAGGCCCAAAACGGGTCCGGTCCAAAACGGGTCGAACTGGGCCGGGTCTAAAAATGGACCGGGCTTGAAAAAGGGCCGGATCTGGAAACTGGGCCGAAGTGGATTGGGCCAAAAATGTGGGCCTGCTAGACATGGGCCGGACCAAGTCTGGGCTTGGTTAGGCCGGGCCGAGCAGGGTCGGGGCCTGTTCGGGCCAGACCAAGTCTGGGTTGGGTCGGGTCTGGGCCGAGTGGCTGAGCCGCCACTCCAACCCAAGGGCCAGGTTGACTCGACATCAAAATTCGACTGAGTCGACTTGACACTCGGCCGAGCGACTCAGTAACTCGGTCGAGTCGGAGGGGAAGGGGAAAGAAAACGAGGAAAAAAACCAGCGAAAAGGGGGAAAAGGAAATGAAAAAAAAAACAGAGAGAATGAGGAAGGAAGAAAGGAAGAAAAAAAAAAAAAAAAACCCGAGAGAAATCTGAGAAAGGGAAAGGAGGAAAAGGGGAAGATCGAGAGAAATCCTGAAGGAAATCGAAGAAAAGGAGAAGAAGGAGAAAACAGGGAGAGAGAGAAGCTTACCGAGGACGCCGGGAGAAGAAGAAGAAAAGGGGGAATCGCCGTCGGCCGGGAGAGGGAGAAGAGAAGGGGGAACCGCCGTCAGTTGGGAGAGGAAGAAGAGAAGGGAGGCTGCGATTTTGGGGGTAAACGGCGGCACTGTAGCATGAGGGCTACAATGTCGCGGAAAGGGGTTTAAAAGGGTTAGGGTTTAGGGTTTTTTTTTTTTTTTTTAAGAGAAAGAAAAACTTGAAGGAATAATCCGAAAGATCCCGAGCGAGAAAACATGTGACTTTTGGTCAAATTTTCATGACAAAAACGTAATAATTATAAAATT
Source organism: Chimonanthus praecox (assembly GCA_022113865.1). Taxonomy (NCBI): domain Eukaryota; kingdom Viridiplantae; phylum Streptophyta; class Magnoliopsida; order Laurales; family Calycanthaceae; genus Chimonanthus; species Chimonanthus praecox. Next base: position 31,047,347 of record CM039088.1, on the reverse strand, counting down.
ACCAAAATGCCCTGCGAGTTCCCAAACTCGAAAATAGGTAAATTGGGCCCACCATGGCGCCCACACTCTCTTCACTGCTACCAAGGTCCCTAAAACAACTCAGAGATCCGAAAATCTCTTCAAAGAATTTAAGGAAAACGGGATGGGTCATTACAACACTACCCCCTTTAAAGAAATTCATCCTCCAATTTCAAACTGAACTCATACCTCTATTCTCAAATAAGGCTCAAAACTGTTTCCGCATCGTTGACTCATTTTTCCATATAAGAGTCTCCCTGCCTTTGCGTCGCCAAACGACTAACACCAAGTGGATAGTCTTGCCACGAAGCCTCTGCTCTCTGGAACCCTCGATCCGCACTGGCCCTTCCTCATAGGTAACATCCTCATTGATTTCCACATCTTCTAAGTTAATCATGTGTGACGGATCTTGGTGATACTTTCGAAGCATTGAAACATGGAATACGTTATGCACTCGGGCGAGACTCGGAGGAAGTGCAAGTCTATAAGCCACTTCCCCAATCCTCTCTATCACCTCAAACGGACCAACATAACGAGGCGACAACTTCCCTCGCCGCCCAGACCTCTGAATCCCATGACAGGGAGAAACCCGAAGGAAGACGCGGTCTCCAACAGCAAACTCAAGTGTCCTCCTCCGACGCTCGGCGTAACTCTTCTGCCGGCTCTGGACAGTCAATAACCTCTGCCTAATCTGTCTCACTTGCTCAGTAGTCTCCCTGCTCATAATTGGTCCTGACATCACTGTACCACTAGTCTCTGCCCAACACAAGGGTGATCTGCACGGCCTGCCATACAAGGTCTCATGCGGTGCCATCTTGATACTGGACTGATAACTGTTGTTGTATACAAACTCAACCAAATGCAAATGGTTTTTCCAACTACCGCCATGATCCAAAACACAAGCTCGGAGCATATCCTCTAAGATCTGGATGGTCCGCTCTGACTGACCATCTGTTTGGGGGTGGAAAGCTGTACTGAAACATAACTACGTGCCCAACCCTTGCTGCAAGGTCTGCCAGAACCGAGAGACAAACCTTGGGTCCCGATCTGAAACAATTGACTTAGGCACACCATGTAATCAGACAATGTCCGTCAAATATATCTGACTCAAAGTCTGGGCCGGGCCAGGCTGAGTCTGGGCCTGGTCTGGCCAGACCAAGTCTGGGTCGGGTCGGGTCTGGGCCAATGGGCCGAGTGGCTGGGCCGCCACTCCTGCCCAAGGGTCGGGTTGACTCGGCATCAAAACTCGACTGAGTCGAATCGGCACTCGGCCGAGCGACTCAGTAACTCGGCCGAGTCGGAGGGGAAGGAGAAAGAAAACCAGGAAAAAAACCAGGGAAAAGGGGGAAAAGGAAATGAAAGAAAAGCAGAGAGAAGGAGAAAGGAAGAAAGGAAAAAAAAAAAGGGAAAACCCGCGAGAAATTCGAGAAAGGGAAAGGAGGAAAAGAGGAAGATCGAGAGAAATCACGAAGGAAATCGAAGAAAAGGAGAAGAAGGAGAAAACAGGGAGAGAGAGAAGCTTACCGAGGACGCCGGGAGAAGAAGAAGAAAAGGGGGAATCGCCGTCGGCCAGGAGAGGGAGAAGAGAAGGGGGAACCGCCGTCGGTCGGAAGAGGAAGAAGAGAAGGGAGGTTGCGGTTTTGGGGGTAAACGGCTGCACTGTAGCATGAGGGCTACAGTGTCGCGGGAAGGGGTTTAAAAGGGTTAGGGTTTAGGGTTTTTTTTTTTGTTTTTTTTTTAAGAGAAAGAAAAACTCGAAGGAATAATCCGAAAGATCCCGGGCAAGAAAACGTGTGACTTTTGGTCAAATTTTCATGACCAAAACGCAATAATTATAAAATTACCAAAATGTCCTTCAAATTCTCGAACTCGAAAACAGGTAAATTGGGCCCACCATGGCGTCCACACTCGCTTCACTGCTACCAAGGTCCCTAAAACAACTCAGAGATCCGAAATTCTCTTCAAAGAATTTAAGAAAAATGAGACGGGTCATTACAGCTTCAAATAAGCTAATCTGAAGCCCAAGTCATGTCCGGACCGCTCAGAACTTGGCTTGTTGGTCATATGTGTTCCCTCCCATGCCATGCATGAGGTAATGTATGCAAGAATACCATTTTAGTTAAAATACATAATATCATTGAAAATCAACTCATAATCATATACAATATATTTAGCCAATGCATTCATCATAATTTGAATAAAATAAGTGTCACATTAAACTCCATAGTGTTCTCAATGACGTAGGAATCCTACCAATGTCTGGTATACTATCCTTTCTTGTCTTGCAAGGATAACGCTAACGGCCGCGTGAGACGTATCGCAATCCCTTTACGAACCTCTTTACCTCATCAAATTCAAGCATACATATTAGTTTGATTTTCCATTTTAATTTCATCATCCCTATTTACATATAAGTTCCATGCTCACTGCTCAACGCATTTACTCATCATAATCCGTAACCAGTTTAAGACCCTCAATGGGGTTTGGCCTTACAACATGGTTGAACCCTATTGTCCCATGTTTCCTTTAAATGTGTTCATGTTCCATAAGATAACCATCAATGGGGTTTCGCTATACAATATGGCCGAACCTCACTCTTTGGTTTTGACCCTCATTTTAATCCTCATATTATTTTAATCCATGTGAGTCAATCATTCATTTCTTAATCTAATAATCCCAAGTTAGTCATTTAACCTTTAAACATACATAGGTCCATAAAATCATCCATGGGGTTCGGCCATACAACATGACCGAGCCCATTGTTCTTCCTTTTCATCTCCCTTCCATCCTACAAGATAGGCAGAGGCTCTGGAGGAAAATTCAGAGTAAAACCTTCTAATTCAGTCGACTGAGTCATGGGATTCAGTCTTCTGAAACACAACCAGATCCCATACGTGCTAGGCCAGTACACTTTCAGTCGACTGAAACACAACCAGATCCCATATGTGTTTGGCCAGTATACTTTCAATCGACTGAATCACAAGATTCAGTTGGTTGAAACACAACCAGATCCCATATGTGCTTGGCCAGTATACTTCCAGTCGACTGAATCAAAAGATTCAGTCGACTGAAACACAATCAGATCCCATGTGTGTTTGGCCAGTATACTTCCAGTCGACTGAATCATAGGATTCAGTCGGCTGAAACACAACCAGATCCCATGTGTGTTTGGCCAGTATACTTCCAGTCAACTGAATTATAAGATTCAGTCGGCAGAAACACAACTAGATCCCATATGTGCTTGGCCAGTATACATTCAGTCGACTGAAAGACAAGATTCAGTCGACTGACTTTGGGTCAAATCCCTTTGGATGGATTTCCAACTCTATGGCCTTATAATAATTTTGGCCATTCTTTCTAACCTTCAATGAGTTGCTCCTCCTCTTTGGATCTTCAATCTCCTTCTTTTCTTTTGGTCTTTCTCTTCTTCCTTAGTTCTTCTTCTCCTTTCTTTGTTCTTCAAAGTCTTCAAGTGTATGGAGGTAGAGGTGGGAGAGAGAGAGGAGAGGAGTGGAGAGAAAATCCTTGTTCATAGGAGGAGGGGTTGGCAAGGGATTTGGAATGCCCTTTGGTTTGGGTTTTTTATATTAAAGCCTTAAACTCTTCCCTCCCTCTCATAATAGCTTGGTCTAACCAAGGAGGCCCTTGGTTTCTCAAGGGTGGCTTCATGGCTTTTGAGGTGAAGACCCTTGGGTTCCCAAGTGTCTAAGTACAGTGTACTTAGACAAGATAACCCAACTTTTAATCTCCACCCTTGATCTTTCCTTGGATGAAATCCTAGCCTTCCATCTCATCCCTTCATCTTTCCAACTCAAGCAAAACTCTAATTCAAGACTTAAAAGTGGTTGACCAAGTCAACCCATGCCATGGTCGACCATGCATGTGGTGACTTGGTCACCACATGGCACATGGTCCCACTTTGGCCATGTCACTTGGTGTGTCACCTCCACTTGTATGCCACCTCAATTCTACTTTCCACCTCACTCGATGACGTGACATCCTTGCTTAGTTGGCTTTTATGTGATGACATGAATGCCACATGGCAATGCCACATCACCCACATGCCACCTCACTGGATGAGGTGGACTTTAGCATTAAATGCACCAACTTATCCAATTTCAACTAACTTAACTAAATTTACCCAATTATTTTCAAGCTTCCATATATCATTTTATTTCATTATTTTAATTCCATTATCCCCTCTTATTATGTAATTTATGTATGACGATCTAATTCATCAATCATTCTTAAATCACTTGTGACCCATATCCTTGTCCATCTAATGTCCATTTCAAATTCAATTAAATTGCATTCCAAATGGGCCCATCCAATAAATTTATAAGCTAAGGAAAATCCAGGGTATTACAGCTTTAGTTTCAAAAAATGTTTCCACCTTCCATCTTTTGCTACCTTAGGATAGTAACGAGCAAGGAAAGCAGTTGAGAAGTCTTCCCATGTCATGAATTCATGGTGCCAGACCTGGTTTCTGGTCTCCCACCATTTATATTCATTTCTTTCCAATTGGTAGGTGGCTAAAGTCACCTTTAAGTCATCAGAAATGGCTAGGGTATTAAACGTCCTACCCACCTGAGTGATCCAATTATCAGCTACCGTTGGATTCTCAACTCCTGAAAATCTTGGAGGATTTAACCTCCTGAATTCCTTTAATGTCGTAGTGGCTCTCTCCTCCTAGGTCCTTGCCGGAGGTCATCGCATGTCCTTGGCTATCCTCTAGAATGCCTCCATAACAGCCTCATATGGTATGTCTTGATTGGTTCGGGGTTGAGGACATGTCCTCTTTCCTCGGACCCTAGCATTTCCGGATGGTTCTAACATTTTCTTGTCATTCACATCGTAAATATCACATAATATTTCAAAAGGCTTTTATCAAGATTGTGTGAACACATACATAACCATAGGAAATATAATATTCACATTCCATTACATAACTTATTTATCTTACAAAAGGTGGAATTCACCTCCATACAGTACAACACAATATATACATATTCACATATATATAACTTTTTCTTTCACTCCCTTCCCAACTAGTGTTTCGTTAATCATCCATGGATGATTTTGCATCATAGTTGGTATCTATACCATTAGGGCACCGATCTTCCAAATGATCATCTCCCCCACAACTCTTGAAATAAATTTCATCTCTACCCCTAGATATGGACAGTTTCTTCAGTATGTCCCTGACGTCCACACATTGATCAAATGGAGTAAGGATAGTCATTTATGGAATGTCTCCATTGGTGGCATGAAGCACAAAGGGGTTGTCTCACTAAATAGACTAACTGAAGCAATAATGATGTGGTATGGTGACAGGAGAGGTTGTTCTATTAAGGATGATATTTCTATGATTCACCTTGATATTGGCTCCCTTTGCTTGCAAGAATTACTAATAGATGAATCCAAAGTTATAGGGTTTTCCTGGGTACCCTACTCTCCTACTCAACCGCTTGACATATCTGTCCAAAACAATTCCAATAGAACATTAGACGGTAATGTCAACACAAAACAATAGGATTTTATTCCAATCCAAATATTCTATCATAGACTCTAAACATGTATTTACCTTTCACAGTCTAAGAGCTTCAATGAAAGCTTTGACCCCAAGCTGTCACGCCCTGACCTGATTGTGGGTCCAAAACGTGACTAATTTTTTTTTTTTATAATAACCTCAAAACAATCAACACCATAACTATGTTGGATCCTCAAGATAAACATTTAAGCCAATAACAATAAAATGTCACACGTGTTCTTCACACGTGGACTCGAACATGTACTATATTTACCCATATACCAACACATATCATACAAACAAATATTTCCATATAAAATGAGAAATTACAACTTCGTCCATTAAATACTTTAATGAAAATCATATAAAATGAAACTCATAGATAATGAAAACCATAAGTAATGGAAACTATATGAGTGATGGAAACAATAAAGTAATGAAAAAAAATAAAAGTTGGAAACACAAGGTTCAGTGGAAGAGAGGCATGGCTTAAAACAATGAATGGTAAGTAAAACAAATAATTCCAACAAGGTTATATGAAAGTAAGAATATTTGAGAAGGGAAAAGTGTGCATGTGTATTATTTAACTTGAGGCTTCAACAAAGAAGTGGGGGCTAATCCATTAAATAAATGGTTTGAAATAATTTTAGAATAGAAAATGACCAAGTGGAAGGACTTTGTCCAACATAATCTTGATTCATTAGAAGAGACTACATAAAGTCCTTTGAAGTTCAGATAGATAAGGGGCTATATTTAGTGGAGAGAATAAATTATTTAAATAAATTGGTACCAGCTGTCTATAATAATTTAATAGTAACATGAAGTAACAAAAAAATAGAAGGGATGAAACCATATATATACTTAGGAATCAAATCGAAACTGCATGTAATAGGATAATTAAAATATTACTTTTAAAAATAGTCGAATGTTAAAAGAGAAATTTTAATTTAATTAAGTATTGTCATGCCCCGACCCGATTGTGAGCCCAAAACGTGATTATTTTTTTTTTTAATAACCTCAAAATACTTAACACCCTAACTGGGCTAGATCCTCAAGATAAATATTTAAGCTCATAACAATAAAATGCCACACGTGTTCTTCACACGTGGACTCAAACATGTACCATATTTACCCATATACAAACACATATCAGACAAACAAATATTTCCATAATACCATCAGAGTTATAAACGAAAAGATAGTAGTTTAATACATGCTTAGATTAAAGTACCACAGGCGGTACTGAAATAACAAAGCATCTTCATCCAAAAATATATATAATTAACGTATTTTTCATCATCGGGAAATACAATTATCAGCAAAGGCTACCTCATCCTAAGGCAGCAGTGGAGGTTCCTCCTCCTCATGTGCTAAACCTAAAATGTAAGGGATGTGAGCTTCTTAGCCCTGTGAAGAGAACTCAACTAGCATTTTAACATAATATCACAGGTTAGATAATGCAGTCAAACTTTGCAAATATCGTAATAACAGTAATGGTCTACTCTATCATTAATATCATAAATCATCTTACTTAAATCACAAATGGTCTCATATACCATACTTACCAACTCACCATAAATGGTCTCATATATCATATTTCCAAAATTGCCACCACTGCCACATCACTACAACTATCGTACACATGAAGCACTACTCTGCCTTCCCAAATACATTAAGTCCCGACACGGTCAAAATGCAGCATCTTGCAAGAGCTTAACTGACCCAACGGTCTGACCTCAACAGCCAATAACAGCCTCATAGCTAAACATGTGATAGAGTATAACTGACTCAATGGTCCGATCTCGTTGGCCAAAAATAGCCTAACGGCTAAATGTGTGATGGCAGCACCAATAACCAAATTCTTACCATAATGTTGACGTTCTCACATTGGAGCACATCAATCTCAACTAGCATAAATACTGTTATCGCCCCGGCTGGACAGCCACCTGTTTGTCAAATTCGTGACTTAGGTAAAGCAATGCCTTGAAAAGAGAAGCTCAAGACTCAAGATCTCAAGCGTTGGTTGAAGTGTGAAGACTCACCGAATCAACGTGTATGAGAATCACTTATGGTATGTGACCATAGATGACCTTAGGTGGTACCCAAACCTTAGATGGATCAAGCTTAGACTTAGAGATCATATCTGGATAATTAATGAAGCCTAACATGTGTTTGACAATGAATTAGAACCCAACATGGAAATATGAATTCACGGTCAAGATGACACATCGTGTAGGGCGATTAGTAGCCAAGGACAACATACGAGCAATCGTGGTCTTGCGATATGTCGTGTGGAATGTTGGGGGTTCTGGTTGAACATGACTGTCAAACTTATGTGGTCTCAAGACGATACAATCGGGTGCCCCCATCAATCGTCTGGAACCTTAACGAATCAATCGTATGGACGATGTATCGGTGAGACAAGACATACGCTGGACTTAAACAAAGCCTGGAAAAACTTGGTATCACACGATCAATCATATGGGTGATGTATCGCTGAGGAATCCCCCACTTTTCAAAGTCCTACCTCTCTTGGATTTCGATTCAAGTCCATGGCAAGGAGACCAGAAAGTGAAATTTTCCTCCCATAAGACCTGGACCAGTTCTGATCAGGGAGCCTATCTCACCTGTCCAACCTCAAGTGAATGAGGTAGTGGAAAAGGAAAGGTGATTAGAAAAGTCCTCAAGAAGTTTCGAGTATTGAGGAAGAGGATGTACGGGTACCTCCCATTGTGGGAGAAGGAAATGGTGTAGGAAGAGAATAAGAACTTAAGAGAAATAAGGGAGGTGAAGAAGGTGAAGAAGATGATGAAGATGAAGAAGAAGAAGATAATGAGGGAGAAGGATCCCAAGGCTATGCTAAAGAGCCTGAGGAAATAGAAGAAGAAATAGAAGAAGAAGAGGATTCTGATGCTCCTATCCACTTGCCTCTCACACCATATCCTTCCTTCGCGAGCTCAAATCGAGAGGACAATTGATCTGGTAATATTTGAAAAAGTCGGAGTTGTCAAGCACATAAAGAAGGGTGGATGGGAGAATCTCGTCACGTGGGGTGGGAAACTTCATCCCCGCATGGCCAAAAGAATGTTTTACTTCCAAAACTTCGAGCCTATTGCGGTTGGTCCTCCATTGGTTGCCAAATTTTTTGGAACTCCAATTGTCAAGAATGGATACATGCCTGTTGTCCATGAAAATTTTGAAATAAGGGAGAAGGATAAGCAAAAGTATGTGAGAAAATTCTGTGGCAAAAGGAAGAGAGTGGGGGAAGAAGATCTGGCTTATGAAAATCGACATGCTCCCAGAGTACAGATTACTGCGCTTGTTCTTCTGCTCGAATGTCTACCCAAGACATGGAAATCGAGGAGATTTGAACCAATTTATGTTGTTCCATATATATGCATTGGTAACTGGGAATAGATTCTTCCTGGCCACACCCATGTGCAAGATAATTATCAGATACATCAACTTTTCCACAACGTGTCATCCTCCCTTTTGCTACTGTAATACCCCGTGTTTGTGTAAGCATTGATTGGAGAGAAAAAGCAGCCAGATTGGGAGCTACTTATCCAACATTGCTTATGAGGAAAGTTGTTTTGTAGGGTATAAGTTGGAAGCTCTCCTCCTTCTAGCACAAGGACTTTTGGGAGCAGCAGTGGATTGACTTGCCAAAGCAAAGCCGTACGGGCTTGTGTGTATGGGTCCAAAGTAGACGATATTGTGCTAGCGGGACGGGTCGTTACAGCTGCCTCATGTATAGGATAACATTACATCTTGGAGTGAGACCCTCCAAGGGAGATTTTCCCAAGAGTATCAGGCCGATGAATGAGACTGTAGTTCGGAAGTCCCTGGGAAAGGCCTTGTATGATCAAATACTTGGTGCGGGACCATCTCTGTCAGCCACTCAAGCCTCCTTATCCTTTAATTTCGTCCCAGACATGTAAGATACAGTAGAAGAAGAAGAGCAAGAACCAGAGTTCGACCCAACCAATTGGAGGTTCTTTGAGGATCGCCTTCAAGCTCTTGGAGACAGGCTATTTGCAAGGTACAGTGCCTTGGAAGCCAAATTGGAAGCTAAGTTTGATGCCTTGGTGAGCTATGTGAAGGAATCCATCCAGAGCTTCATCTCCTCCATTCCTGCAGCAAGGATGACACTGATCCTCGTCACTCATCCTCTGCTCTAGATGACACTTCTTAGGATAGTTTTTCTTATGTTGTTTTGAAAAACTTTACTTTTGGCATGTAATTATTACAACCCTCTTATTGCATGGAATGACAATGGTTTGTTTATCAATGCAATGGTTTTTTAGTGCCATGTTTATCTCCATCTCTCTCCGTGTTATTTGATGCCATGGTTATTTCTTATATTTGTTCATGTGTGTTGAATGGCTGGATTTTCAATATGGATGCATGAATGTTTTAGTGTTTTGAATGGCATGTATGTTTGGCTATGAAGTTTGGGGAAGTACAAAATAAGTGCTTGATTATCCTTTGTCAATTACTGACAAAATGGTGGAAAAATTAGTAGAAGCCAATGATTATGTGAAGAAATTGCAAGCTTGATTTAGCTTGGGAAGCTTGGTGTATGGGGGAGATTTAATTTGAGTTTGGGATTTCAAACTCAAAAGATAGGGGAAGAAAAGTTGAAGTCATAACTTGGAAAGCTTGGCATAGAGCTTGAGCTATGGGGTAATTTTGTTGACTTGAAAATCATGAAGTATGGAGGAGTCTATATGTTTAATTCATGGATACTTGTTTATGTTTGAACTAACCCTACTAATGATCTGCTACAACTTTGTAGTTTACCTATGTATTTACAGGTTTTGAAGATAGAGCAAGCTAAGCAATAATATGAAGCTAAGCCATGTCTATGTGTCATTTGATATGCATTGTGTTAGTGCCCCAGCTTACAGAGTCACCTGTTTGTCAATTCCGTGACTTAGGTGAAGCAATGCCTTTAAGAGTTGAAACTCAAGACACAAGACACAAGTGTTGATTGAAGCATGAAAGACTCGAAGAATCAGCAGTGTATGGCAATCACAAAAGGTAATTGACCATAGATGACCACTAAGTGCAACCCAAAACCTTAGGTGGACTATTCATAGGCTTAGACATCATATCTGGATAACTAAGCTACCTAAAAATGTGTTTGAGACCAAGTGGACCCCAACTTGGAAATATGAATTTGTTCTCATGGATGAGACATCGTGTCGGCAACCTATCACCATATGACAGGACGGCTAATTGTGGTCATACGACCAATTGTTTGGAAAGTCAAGGGTTCTGGATGCAATGGACTGTCAAATACATCAGGTCTGAAGACAATACATTCGTGTTCACGATGTATTGCTGGGACATGGCCAATCCTATCGTGTATACGATCACCTTAGGCTTAGACAAATTCGGATTGTCTATTAGTGCCCCGGCTAGGCCGAGTTCCTATTTGTCAATTCCATGACTCGGGAATAAGCACTTACCTAGAAGCTTGAAGACAGAAAGATGATCAAGAGTGAAGATCATGCTCCACTAGGCTCAAAGCTCGTTGTTATGGCAATCACAAAATTGGTATTTGGCCATAGATGATGTTACGTGGAACCCATACCTGAGAGAGGACTATCCCTAGGCTTAGTTGCTTTTGTTGGTAATGGACATAAAAAGCCTGGAAAGGAAGATGGACAGTGAATTAGAAGTGAACTTGAAAATATGAATTAAGTTCACTGTAAGCTCGATCAGTCGATATCACCGACCCCTCTGTGGAGACAGGATTGCCCATTGTGGTCAAGGACTGGTTGGCTAGATTGGCAGAGATTTTGGAACATAGAACTTTCATTCTGGGAAAGCCTCTAACCAAGAGTCTCGTATGCACCGTCCCCTCGCTGATGAATTTAAAAGACCCCTCATGGTCGACGACTCATTGGTAAAACAGTTATGAGTTCTAGACTATAAACTCATGTGGGCTCTCGAAGAAATAGATATCTCAGTATATAAAGACCGATCAAGAGTACCAAGACCGACTCCTAGGTAAAGGACGATAGATCGTTCTGGGTAAGACATGTTTCTATACTTGAAAATACTGTTAGCATGGTTTTGCCCCAGACCAAGCCTCTTGTGTGGACCGACCTCTCGGTGCCATGACTGTCGACCCATCAACGACACCTACGTATCGACCGGGAAGTAATTATACCGTTGGGAGTGCATTTAATGCGCAATGGTCGAGTGGTAGAACTATAATAAATATGAACACCGACCCTCAATGCCACTGACTTGTCGGTATTGGATAGTTTGAAAGACCGTTAAGACTCCTCTATAAATATGAGTGTTGTGTGATCGTTTTACTATCTTTCTTGAACTAAAAGAGTCACATACTCTAAGGAACGATCAACACTCTTGTACTGAGAATAATAAACAACCAATCTATTGATTATGTCTGAAAGTGAGAAAGAGAGGAGGAGAGAGAAGACATAACTAGGAAACCTGTGGTAAAACAATTTTCCTTGTCACTCTAAGATTGTGATTGCTTTACGACGGCTAGAAGGAGGAGCATCAGCACACATTGGGTGGGATCTTCAAGAAGAACACATCAGCAAGAAGAACTTCAAGGCAAGTTCTTCTTGGTTTTAATTTTATTTTTAAAACCTGTCCCGAAGTGGATTAAGGAGGATTTGCTCTGGAACCACTATAAAAAAACTCTAAAGCATCGTCTATGGCATAATGGTTGGTGAAATTCTCAGCCGATTGAGTGAGGTAGAATTCCTAATTTAAATGTGAGGGCATAAGTCCCTACTTAGTGAATTTGGGGATAGCTTAAGGTTGAGAGAGTCCTAATAGTGGATGTAGGCTGGCAAACCGAAACACTATATATCTTGTATCCTTGTGCTTCTGGTGTTAGAGTTATTTTCTTGTGTTCATTATTTAATCACATTTGCTAACACACACTCACTTGATTGTTATATCCGTTGTGCATCAACTAATCAAACAAGTAATTTTAAAAATGACAAACGATTTTAGATTGACCTATTCATCACCCCCCCCCCCCCCTTTCCCCTTTCCTCTCTGGTCAATCGTGCTGTTTTATCTACCAATGAAGGGACTTTCAATTGGTATCAGAGCCTAGTGCTCTTTATAAGGATTTAATCATCTGAGTTGATCCAAGCTAGAACATCATGGGAGACAATCATGTAATATCCAACCCCCTTACTTCGATGGAAGAAACTATGTCTCATGGAAGGCTAAAATGAGAAGTTTCTTTGTTTTCATAGATTCATCAGTATGTGATATTGTAAAGACTGGATGGCAGGAACCCATGGAAGAGAAGATGACAGCAACCACCACACCATGTTGATGACACCAAAACCCTTTGCATCTTGGACTCCTGCTGAGAAAGATGCTCAAACAACTGATGGCAAGCTATGAATACCCTTAACTGTTCAGTATTTGATAGCGAGTACATGCGAATAATGACCTTTAAAACTGCAAAGGAGACATGGGATGTTCTTGAAAGAACTCATGAAAGCACCTCAATAGTTAAGAGGTCCAAACTTCAGATCCTCCAAAACCAATTTGATACAGTTAAAATGAGGGAGGATGAAGTTTTCATGGATTTCTATTCCAAGATAAGCGACATTGTAAACCAAATTTATGCTTTAGGTGAAGGGATACCCGAGGATAAGATATGTACCAAAATTGTCTGGAATCTTGCAGAAAGATTCAAGCCCAAAGTAGTAGCCATGGAGGACAACCAGGATGTCTCCTTAATGAATATTGATGATTTGGTTGGTATATTACAAACCTATGAACTACACTTTGAACAACCAAAGGATAAATCCATTGCCTTGAAATATTCCTTAAAACAAAAGAAAACAAAAGAAAAAGAATTTTTTCGGAATATGATCTCTCAAGTGATGAAATGGCAATGTTTACCAAAAAGTTCTATAAAAACTTTGTTAAAATAAATAACGTAAGAAAAATGGATAAGGGTGAAACAAGTAAAAGATACCCAAGACGCCAAGAAGAAAACAGAGGAAAAGGGATTGAGAGAAAGGTGACCAAGGAGCAGACCTGTTTCAACTGTAGGGGGAGAGGACACTTCATGAACGAATGTCCCTCAGATAAAATAAAGAAGGCTATAAATGTGGGTGTAACACAGGTGGAAACTTCTGAATCAAAGAGCAATTCAGATGAAGAGACCCAACAAAAAATTGTTATATCAAAAGGTCTCATAGCCTCGATCATTGGAGATCACAAAAATCCCACAATTGTAACGAACGTAGATGAGAGTGAAGATGAATAAAATCTTCAAGCCTCCTACAGTGCCCCGTTCCTTGAGAGTGAGAGGTTAGCCAAGAAACTAAACAAGGTTGAAAATGAAAACCCGAACCTTTCTAATCAAATGGAAGATTTGAAAAATGAACAATCTCAATTAACCTCTAAGCTGGAACTCTATGAAAATGAAAACTCAAAGCTAAAAGAGAGTAATAAAATTCTTCAAGAAGAAATAAGTATACATTGCAAGGATGTAGAGAATCTGTGGCATCACAATGAACTTCTTGAAGAGGATGTTAAAAAATTGTCTTTGGAAGTTAAAGAATTAAAAAATCACAAAGGAAAATTCCAAGATAGGTTTACCCATGGAGAAGAAAGATTTAAAAGACTCTTACGTTCGGGTAAACAACATGGTGATAGGTCTGGTCTTGGTGCCTCATCCACCAAAGAACCTATGGACCATGGGGTGTTTAGAAAAACAAGTATCTCTCACCCTTCAACGGGAAAGTATCATTTCTATTACAAGATGGGGAATTTCAAAAGAAATTGCTACCATTGGAAGAGATACTAGGTAAATACAAAGACACAATCATGTAAAACCTATGCCTAAAAGACATCCACCAACACCTAACCTTAAAAGAAATCTAAGGAAGGTAGACACAAGGCACGACTCTTTGTTAAGATAGATGAATCAGGCCTTAAGAGAGTTTATGAATCACAAGGTTGGTCAACAAAGGTACTATCGTAGGGGTGTGTATGCAACACCAAATGCCACAATCTTTGTAACTAGGAGATAGACCATTGATCATATGTTATTTTCGTTTAAGATTCACCTCCATATCTTAGACCACTACAAATGGACTCACAGGAGACCATGTGAGTTCACATAGCAAAAATGTTATAAATAAGGAGAGAGAAATTGGCAAACTACAAGTCTAGAATGTACTCTTTCTGGCTATAGTACAGATTCTACATGGAAAGCCATATATTCTATTCAAAATATATTAAACTTTATTTGTCTCGAAATGTAAATTTTGATTGTGTGCATGTTTATTGACTTGATGAATTGTGTTTGGAATATCTATGCATTGGAATGAATCTATTTATACCATACTTAGAATAGGATTTCATCAAGTTGCACAAATTAAGGATGATTGCTCTGCAATCTAAACCTCTCGGTGTAGTTGACATGTTGGTGAATAGACTGGTCGGTATGACAGACATGTCGATATGTGCTAAATCAAGCACTGTTGAAAAAGGGGGAAATGTCGAAAAGGTAGACCTATCGATGGAACCGACATCTCGGTAAGACAAAAAGTTTAAATTACAAAGGGACCTTTTCTACGAAAGGGACAATCCATTCAAAATTCTCATCTCCCTTCCCGCGAAGGTCTGGTGGTCCCTCTTTCTCCTGACGTACCCTAGACCAGTAGAGAGGACTTCTTGGAGTGATTTTCCACTGAAAAACTATAGGGTTTCCGTTCCTCAAGTCTCTAGAAGCCTAAAAGTCACGGTCTTTGTGATTTTCAAAATCAAGTTAGGCTCAGTCTTCGTCTCATCCATCTTCGAGCCCCTGTTTGAGGATTTCCTCTAGGAAAAACCATGCGTAGAAAGATGGCAGCTCAGACACGTCTTAAGCACTCTGTAAAACGAGGAGAAACCAGTCGTGCAGATTGATGGGCCAAACGAACCAAAAGATCAGCCTCTCGGCTTTGCCAGGTCGAGCTTCGAAAATCCTGCATTTATTCAGGATCAACAAAAAACCCAACCAGAGGTAGAAGAAGATCCCATCGTTGACAAAGGTGTCATCTTCGTCGAAGAATGACGAGAATAAGTGAGAGAAGAAGCAGAAGGGGAGAATGGTCCTCGAACTGGTAATGAAGACCATGTTGACATTCCTAATGACACCAGTGAGGATGAAAGTCATCGGTCCGAGGATTTTTGGATAGCCTATGAGGAAGAAGAAAAATACAAAATATCCTTCTCAAGTGAATGTCAATCTGGGCAATAAGGTCTTCAGACTTGAAAGAATAATAAACTATCTTGAAAGAACTCTGGATAATATGAGGTTGACACTCCAGGATCTAGTCACTGCTACCTCCCTCTCTGACAGAGTTCCATATTCTCCGTTTCCTTCTCCTCCAGCACCTCCTCAAGATGGCCCTGCTTAGGATAGTTCTTTAATTTTATTTTTTTTTGAAAAACTGTACTTTTGGTATTTTATCTAAGCATCCATGATGCCTCCTTCTCAAAACTATATGTACTCAATGCACATTTTGTTATCAATGGAATGATATGTAGAATTTTGTGTGATGTGTGTATTGCTGTATTTGAATGCCTTATATCTCTTTCTATGATTAACATGGTGTCTGTTAAATAAACTAACATGCAGGTTTGAATGAGTTGGCTTTGTTTTGGCATGTTAAGGAGATAGGGATCGGCCTGTGATGCTACACACATCCTTGGAGTTTGGGGGAGCACAAAATATTTGTTGTTTAGCAATTGTCACTAGTCATGGCAGTGTACGGAGGAAGGTTGATGCCAACTTGAAAGAAAGCCTGGAGAAAAATGCACTTAGAGACAGCTAAGTTTATGGGGGAGATGAGTCAAAGAAGCTAGAAAAATAGCTTGGAGAATGGGGGAGAAGACTCCAGAAAGGAAGCTAAGCAAGTTAGCTTGACCCCACTAGGAGAACACCTCAAGACAACACAGATCTTAAAGGGAAGGAAGGAGAAGAACAGTAATACATGAGGTATGCATTGGTCTGTAGGGAAGAATTTTTTGAGTTTTAAGAAAAACTCATGGAAGCACTAACTGCAAGAACCATGGGGGAGTGCTTGAACTTGATATCTGCCTACTAATCTTGTCAATTATATGACAAAAATGGGGGAGAAATTGGTAGAATCTATAAGACATCAAAACCAATTTTAGGGAGTAATTGGTGAATCCGAAGTGCTTGGGCCTCTAGAAAGAGAAAGCCTAATGGGAAAGAAGATGAAGAAGCCAATGGACATAGGGTGAATATCTATGCTTGAAGTTTTGAATATCAAACTCAAGAAGATTGGGGGAGAAAATCTTCTCAACACTGGGTAGTGTTGGTTGCTAGCAAATCATTGGCGTATGGGAGAAAGAAAACTAATCTTGTTTAGACCATGGATGTTTATGTTTTGGACTAACCTACCTAATGGTTTTCTAATGTTGCTTGCTTTTGTGCTTGAACAACAAAATATAAAAATAAGCAAGCTGAAAAAGAATATGCGAAGATCATAGTCTTGTTTTTTCATTTGAATATGTACATGTGATGTAATATTTTTGTATTCAAATGTGTTGTAATAAGGGTGGGCTTGTAATTGGGTTAGCTTCTAGGTTTTGTCAAGAAATTGATAAATGGGGAGATTGTTAGTGCCCCGGCTTGGCTGTATCCTTGTTTGTCAATTCCACGAATTGGGAATAAGCAGTTTCCTAGAAGCTTGAAGACTCAAAGATGATCAAGAGTGAAGATCATGATCCACCAGGTTCAAAGTTCGTTGTTATAGCAATCACAAAAGTGGTATTTGGCCATAGATGAATTTAGGTGGAACCTACACCTGAGAGAGATCTATCCCTAGGCTTAGTTGCATATGTTGGTAATGGACATAACAAGCCTAGAGAGGAAGCTGGACAGTGAATTAGAAGTGAACTTGGAAATATGAATTAAGTTCACTATCAGCTCGACTAGTCGATCTCACCGACCCTTTGGTGGAGATAGGATCAGCCTATCATGGTCAAGGATTGGTCAACCAAATTGAGAGAGGTTTTGGAACATAGAACTGTTATTCTGGGAAAGCCTCTAAACGAGAGTCTCGTATGCACGGACCCCTCGCAGATGAACTTAAACGACCCCTCATGGTCGACGACTCGTCGGTAAAAGACTTGTGAGTTCTGGACTGTGAGCTCAAGTGGGCTTCGAAGAAACAGACATCTCGTTATATGAAGACCGATCGAGAGTAATAGGACCGACCCCTCGGTAAAGGGCGTCGTTCTGGGTAAGACAAGTTTCTAGACTTGAAACTATTGTCAGCATGGTTTTACCTCAAACTGAGCCTCTCGTATGTACCGACCTTTCGGTGCCATGACTGTCGACCCATCGGCGACACCGACCTGTTGACCGGGAAGTAATTATACCGTTGGGAGTGTATTTATTGCGCGACAGTTGGGTGGTATAACGGTAATAAATTTGAACACCGATCCATCGGTGCCACCGACCTGTTGGTACTGGACAGTTTAAAAGACCGTTAAGACTCCTCTATAAATATAAGTGTTGTGTGATCGTTTTCCTATCTTTCTTTAACTGAAAAGAGTCACATACTCGAAGGAATGATCAACACTCTTGTACTAAGAATCATAAACAATGAATCTATTTATTGAGTTTGTAAGTGAGAAAGAGAGGCTGAAATAAAAATCATAAACAACTAATCTATTGATTGAGTTTGAAAGTGAGAAATAGAGGAGGAGAGAAAAGACATAAACTAGGAAACCTGTGGTAATACCAGTTTCCTTGTCACCCTAAGATTGTGATTGCTTTACCACAGCTAAAAGGAGGATCGTCAGCACACATTGGGTGGGATCTTCAAGAAGCACACATCAACAAGAAATAACTTCAAGGCAAGTCCTTCTTGTTTTAATTTTGTTTTTAAAACCTTTGTCTTGAAAGTGGATTACGGAGGATTTGCTCCGGAACCACTATAAAAAACTCTAGAGTGTCGTCTCTGCCACAATGGTGGGTGGAATTCCCAGCTGATTGAGTGAGGTGAAATTCCTACTCTAATTGTGAGGGTGTAAGTCCCCACTTAGTGAATTTAGGGATAGCTCAAGGTTGAGCGAGTCCTAACAGTGGATGTAGGTTAGCGAACTGAACCACTATGCATGTTGTGTCCTTGTGCTTGTGGTGTTAGAGTTGTTTTCTTGTGTTGATTATTTAATCACATTTTCTAACACACACATCCGCTGCGCATCAACTAATCAATCAAGTAATTTTAAAAGGGACCAACGATTTTAGATTGACCTATTCACCATGCCCTCTAGGGTCAATCGTGTTGTTCTACGTCCCAAGGAAGGAACTTACACTATCATTCACAGTCAAGACTCGGATAACCAATCGTGCAGACGATGCCTCGTCTGGGTACAAGGCCTACCAATTGCCCTCAAGATCAATCGTGTGGTGCCTGGGTAAGATACCCACTGAAAATACAGTTAAACTCTGGACGATGCTTTCCTCTGGCAACAACCCTTCGTGTGGTATAACAAGATTAGTCGGGCACACAGCCCATTGCTGAGACAGGGCAATAATACATCGGACACACGACCAATCGCCCTAAGCCTAGATGGGACTTGACACTGGAAAGTATAGTCAGTCCTAGGCTGATGCTTTCGCCAACCCACGATTTGTAGCCAAAAACACGGACAACCAATCGTGTTGCACGATCTATCGTGAGGTTACCGTTACTATGCATTTAATGCTCAACGGTCGAGTTGGTGAACATGATTTCATACACGGATGATCGATCTCCTGTACACGATCGATCGTGTGTCTTGGCCTTGCGAAATTTCTTATGTTGCCTATAAATACAACACTGTTTTGGGAGTTCTAACGACTACGAGAGAGAGCACTTATTAAGGAAAATCTCATACCATAACTCCTAAGAATCAAAGGTAAAACATCTAGGCTTATTCTCTCTTGGATTTTCATAAGCAAATCATTCAAGTATCCAATTCATAGTGATTGAGATTGGGAGAGAAAGATTAAGCCTCCTCTAGGATAGAGATTGAGTGCCCAATCTTCTAGAGTGTCTCCCAAGGATTGTGTTTACTCTACACGGCGGATCGTCGAGATTGTTCGAGCTCACATTGGGAGTGATTCAGGGAGCACACCTTCAGTTGCAAAAGATCTTCAAAGTCAGTGCTTTGTAGTTTTAAATTTTTACTTTAAAAATCATTTGTTAAATGTGAGGGGATTAAAGAGAGATTTTTTCTCTTGAACTACTATAAAAAATAGTGGGATATGAAGTGGGTGAAGTCCCAATCAATTGGATAGGTGGAAGTCCAATTCTATTTTGTTGGTGTAATTCCAAAGCTTAGTGAATTGGAGATAACTCAAGGTTGAGCAAGTCTCTTCAGTGGATGTAGGTTGGCTAACCGAACCACTATAAATCGTGTGCATTGTCTCTTGTTTCTCTGATTGGTTACCTTGCACACTTTGAATTCACATGTAACAACCCGCCCTTTTTCACTCGAAATCAGAGTCTATTTTTTTTTAAAAAAAATAATAAACAAGTGATAAGAGCGGAGTGTCACGACGCGAGTTAAGTCCGGACTTCTAAGTCCGACCCTTAACTAGCCAAACCTATGTGTGCATGGACTAAATCCATGAGAATGGTTCACACATAGTACTTTATAATTCTAGCAGAATATTATTACTTAATCTAACTGCAGATTATAATAGAACCTAAGACTACTCCATTTAGATAGCAAAGTACATAGTCATAACTCCAAGATTACCTTAAACTAAACATTCAAACCATCCAAACTAAAGCAAATATTACTAAATTATTACATGCCGACATCTAACTAACAAATTACATGTCCATGTAAACTTAACAAAATATCCATAAATAAATAAAAAATGCATTCAGATATCCAAGCTCCTATGCTTGGTTTCCTTCGCGATTCTCGACCTTTCCCTTTCCTGTGTCATCCACTAAGGGTAGAAATAGGACGTTAGAACAACGCGCCCAGTAGGTGTTCCGATTAGGACTACCACATGGTTAGTATAAAACATGTATATAACATAATAATACATGATCATCAAAAACTTACAAAAACAATGCTATGTATGTATGCAAATGTAATGAGTCCCACCCATCACAAGTATACATAGCCTCCTCTTGATGGGATTCTCATCATCAAGGTACCTCCACATAGGTTGTTCGGACGCCCCGACGGAGTGTGGACCCTCCTGTTTCCTCTTGATGGGATTCTCATCATCAAGGTACCACCACATAGGTTTTTCGGTCGCCCCGACGGAGTGTGGACCCTCCGGTTACATAACCAGCACCCCATGCGATGCATGAGATGTCAATGAATACATGCCATTTGTAAATAAAACTTAGTATTCAAATCCTCTTTGAAACATAATAATTTAACCCATTTCTCATAAAAATCAAGATAAGAACCGCAAGTATAAACTGTGGTTATAAAGAGGTAGGAAACATACACAAAAGGTCACTTAAAATGTCCGCTCTTCTTAAACCATCACCCGTTCGCGATTGCGCACCGTTCAAGAAGTCCCGTTACCTGGTTATATATCAATAAATCAAACACATATCTCATTTGGTTTCTAATTAAGTCTAAGACCAAACACACCACCTTGTGGGGTTTGGCCATACTACATGGCCGAACCTCACTATCTTAAATTTAATCCCTCCTTCAAATCCATTAATCTCCTTACCTAGACAACAAACATTTATAATAACCTAGATCCATAAACATATTACCCATGGGGTTCGGTCATACATCATGGCCGACCCCATGATCCAACAATTTCTCATATTTACATTCTAGCTTGTATTTACGGGTTTTGCCATTGGTTTAACCCTTGCTTAATATTGGTAACACCCAATGTCCATAAAAATCCATCTTAGTGGGGTTCGGCCATACAACATGGCCGAACCTCACCATCTTAAATTTTGGTCCTTTAATCCTTTGTACATAAGTCTCCATTTTGATTTGACCAACTATATTACAAATTGACCAATTCGAAAGAAACTAAGTTCACCACATAACCATTAGTGGGGTTCGGCCATACACATGGCCGAACCTCACCATATTGATTTTTGTCCCTCTTGTCATCATCTATCATGGCTGATTACTTATTAATACTAAGTCCCATGATAATCATATGTGATTCCTTAATCAAAAGCTTAGAACCATTAATAATTTCCAACCATGTTCTTAACTCCAATTAACCCATAAAAATGGTCCATGGGGTTCGGCCATACACATGGCCGAACCCTATGGTTTTCATGTTTTGAAAACCTATAAAATAAATCAGTCCATAAAATAACCCTAGTGGGGTTCGGCCATACTTCATGGCCGAACCTCACTTAATTATCTTTGGTCCACCTTCTTTAGACCCAAAAACCTCCTTAACACTTTCCATGGTTTTCTTGTTTCAAACATTCCAATATTTATATAGGGTTTATGCTCAGCACCTTAGCCATAACAACATTATGGTTCAGCCATGCATTGGCTGACCCATAACCTTAACCTTATCTCCATTTAAACATCTTTAAAACCTTCATAACATTGTATGGTTTTTATCTCTCAAAGACCCATAAAAATAACCAAGTCTTTTCATGGGGTCGGTCATACATATGGTTGAACCCTATGGTGCATCTACTCCTTCATTGACCATGATTTTAACCCTTGATAGGTTCGGCCATACAATGGCCGGATCATGTTTCCTTATCCATTTTATTTAACAAGTGTTTATTGAGCACTTACCAATACCGCGACTCCACCGGTTCTTTCACTCCTTCTTGATCCTTCACTTCCTTTGTCTCTCCTTCTTCCTTATTTTTCTATTGGCCAAGACTGACCTTGCTGCAAACTCCTTGGAATAATTTGGCCAAGGTATAGATTTGAGAGAGAAAATGAGAGAGAAACTTGGGATGAAAATACCCAAGTCTTTGTCTTGGGGGTGGTCGACCTTGTGTGAAAATATTTGGAGATGAAAATACCCAAGTCTTTCTTTGGTCTTCTTTCTCCTTGAGTGCTGGCCGGCAAAGAGAGGGAGAGAGAGAGTGGAATGAAACCTCTTTGATTAATCAAATTCAGCCCAAGGGGTGGTGTCTCTTGGTGGCACCACTTATAACTCCCATTTCCATTACAATTCTCCTTAATGCTTCCCTTGGGGGTTTCATCCTTGAGATGAAACTCCCAAGGCACCCAACGGTTTCCAAAGGTTATCTTGGTGTATCCTTTCCTCCCATCATCCTTCTCTCATTATCGTTCCATGTGAGAGTTTCATATTGAAATGAAATTCCCATGTGCTAAACCGTCCTTCCCATTGACTCTCCATTTTAAGTCTCATGCATAGAATAAACCCTCATGCAATCCAACGTATATATTATTTTGAATTTGAAATACAACCTCTCACCATATGTAACTCCCACAAAACCGCCACCTACATTCATTGTTTATCTAGGAGTTTCATGCATGATATGACCTCCCATGCATCCAACGTGTACCCCATGTTTTTGGGGTTTGAAACAACAAACCTTCTCTTTCACATCTCACTTTCATTACTCAACTCAACCATTTAATTCAAATCAATCCAAACTCAATCATTTAATTCAACTCAATCCAAACTCAATCATTTAATTCAACTCATACCAACTCAATCTTTTAATTTGAATCAACTTAACTCAATTAGGCTTGAGCTCACCTAATGGTCAATCAAGTCAATTACGACCCATTGGGTCCCAATTGCGTCTTTTGACCCAAATAACCACCTTGACCTAATTAGATGTACATTACCCATTTAATTTAATTTGATCCTTATAACATGTACATTGGGTCTTAATTGAACAATGGCCCACAATTTACTCATCCACGATGATGACCTTTTAATTCATAATTTCAATGGCAATTTCCGTAAATATTGATATACTGAAAATCTGGGGTATTACATCACACACTTGATTAATTGTGAAAGTCCCCTTTTTCTAGGGAGCTAGAACAACATGATTGACCCTAGAAGGCGGGTGAATAGGTCAATCCTAGTTTCCATGGTGTTTACAAATTTCTTGATTGTTTTAGGAGTAGTGGACCATTAATCAAGAAATTTGTTTAATGATTGTTTATAGATTCTTTAAACATTCACACTAAGATTATGACATATTACTTGATTACCGATGCCTATGCTCGATGTATAAAATAAGATAATAAACATGAAAAGTGATGTGTTTTGAGAAGAATACTTAAATGATAAATACAAACACACAAAGATCAAACACCGTAGACCATTTTAAATTGGTTCGGTTAGCCAACCTACATCCACTGTTAGGACTCGCTTAACCTTGAATTATCCCCAAAATCCACTAAGTGGAGACTCACACCCTCACAATTAGAGTATGAATTTTACCTTATTCAATCGGCTGAGAAATTCACCCACCACTATAGAATAGGAATTCCACCTATCCATTTGGTTGGGAATTCCACCCACCACTGTGTCGGAGATGACGCTCTAGAGTTTTTTATAGTGGCTCAGGAGTAAATCTCCTTTAATCAACTTTCTCAGAACAAAGGTTTTAAAATAAAATTAAAACCAAGAAGCACTTGCCTTTGAAGCTCTTTCTCTTGATGTATGCGGACGCTCCTCCTTGTAGCCACCGTAAAGCAATCACAATTCAGGGTGTCAAGGAAACTGGTTTTACCAAGCTTTCCTAATTTAATGATCATTTCCTTATTCTCTCCTTCTTACTTTCAAACTCAGTCAATAGATTGGTTGTTTATGAGTTTTCTTTTCTCCTCTCTCTCTTTCTTCACAAACTCAATCCATATGATTGGTTGTATTTGATTCCCCAAGTGTAACCATGAAAGAGAGAGTGATCTTTCTGTTGGCCCTTGTTGTAGCTCACTGATAAAGATAAGGGTCCAACTGATC
This sequence comes from Chimonanthus praecox, assembly GCA_022113865.1. Taxonomy (NCBI): domain Eukaryota; kingdom Viridiplantae; phylum Streptophyta; class Magnoliopsida; order Laurales; family Calycanthaceae; genus Chimonanthus; species Chimonanthus praecox. The sequence continues at coordinate 31,022,835 of CM039088.1, read as the reverse complement.
TTACCAAAGGATACCAACTGGTTGCATAAAGATCGGTTTTTATAGAGAAGGCAACCAGTTGTAGTAACGATAATGTACCGACAGCTCGGTCACACCGAGGGGTCAGTGACTAGAAATGTTACCATTACAAACCCGATCGTTGTGCATTAAGTGCACTCCCAACGGTAAAATTATTTCCCAGTCAACATGTCGATGTCGCCGATGGGTCGACACTTATGGTATAGAGAGGTCAGTCCATACGAGAGGCTCGATCTAGGGCATACCCAGAATGATAATTCAATGATCCAAAACCTATGTTAATCTGGCCAACCAATCATTGACCACGATGGGTCGATCCTGTCTTCACTGAAGGGTCGATGAGAACGGCTGGTCGTGTTGACAATGAAAACACATACATATTTCCAAGTTGGGTTCCAATTCACTGTCAAGCATCCTCTCTAGGTTTTTTATGATTTCACATTTTATTCCACTAAGCCTAGGGATGGTCCTCTCTATTGTGTGGATACCACCTGAAGTCATTCTTGATCCAAGAGACTCATTTTGCGTTTCAGTCTACTGAAAATTGGAATTCAGTCGGCTGAATTTTCACTCAGGCAAGGCCAGAGTCAGTATGTAAATCATAAACTCAGACTGAGAATAAATCAGTCGATTGAATATTACTTTTCAGTCGATTGATTTTCTTACTCAGAATGTTCTTAGAGAGCAGTCTACATTTCAGTCAACTGAAATGGTTTAACTGCCAAGTTCGTGGCAATTTTCAATAGTTTATTCTATAGTTTTTATCTTGTTCTTCCATTGTATTCGGCAGTCCATTGGGTGGAAACATGCCAGAGATTGTACAATTGATTGTTTCTTGAGAAATGGAAGAAAAGAAAAAAAAAAGGAAGATCTATCTTCCCAAAAACCTCCCTCTCTCTATTTTCTCTCTTTGATTCCACTGTATTTTTCTTTCCAATTGTCGCCCAAGCATCTAGATTTGGATCAAATTGGTATAAGAGCGAGGTTTCGACCCTTTTTGGGAAACCTAAGGTATATGGTCTTGACTCTTGATCAATACCAAAAGTCTGATGAAGAACTCTCGGAAGCCCTTCATTCAGACAGAAGGAAAACATTGAGAAGATTGAAAATGGCAGGAGACGACGACATGTAGGAACATTTCTCCAAGCTGGAGGAACAAGTCACCGCATTAACTAATCTAGTCACCAAGTTAGACATCCGCAAGTTCATCCAAGAAGAGGATCGAACAAGAGTTACGAAACGAGACTGACGAGGAGGAAGAAGAAGAGGACGAGGTCGAGCAGACCAAAGATTTGTCGTTGGGAGTCGACCAGGATGGTAAGAAACCTTTCAGAGTAGATTTCAAATTAGAAATACCTACTTATGATGGTGATGTTAATGCAGAAAAATTGGACAATTTGATAGATCAAATGGAAAATTATTTGACTCTCTGTGTATACACCAGTGTACAAAAAATCAGTTTGGCACGACTGAAAATGTCCAGTCATGCAATGACATGGAGGAACACTTATGTTAAGCGCCACGACATACTGAATTAACTTGGAAGAAGTTCAAGAAGCTAGTTTAGAAGCAGTTTTACACAATTGGATATGAGGAAGACCGGTGGATTAGGTGGCAATACTTGCGACAAAGATCTGGCCAATCTTTTTAAGAGTATACAATCGAATTCCATACTGAAGCTATAATCCTGGAAATTTCCATTGAAGGGTTCAAAGTTTTCATGAAGTGTATGGGTGGGTTAGTTGAATACATTCGAAGAGAGCTGAAACTCTTCAAAGTCATCACTATCGATGAATCTACAGTGAAAGCCATTGCCATTGAGGCGAAGAACAAGAAGTATGATAGGTTTGAGGTCAAGTCGAAAGACAATGGTAGAATTGAGCTGAGTGGCAGTAGTAAAGGTGATTCTAGCTAGAAGAAACTGGGAAATGCCAGAAACTACTCTTGTGACCATTACAAAAAGAGTGGTCATACCAAAGAAAAGTGTTGGAAATTACATCCCTAACAGTAGCCCAAGAAGAAGGACAGAAAAGCAGTGCTGAATGTCCGTGAGGTAGAGGAGATTGAAGAGCTACAAAAAGCTAACATTAAGCTCTCTCTCATGGCGAAGACTGCAGAAACTTCTCAGAGTTCCGAGTTAAGAGAAGAGATTTTTCACTTGAAGATTCAAGTGAAACAGAGTGTGATTGAAGCAATAGTTGACCCATGAAGTCAGAAGAATCTTATCTCAGAGTGTTTGGTACAGAGGATGGGTTTGGAAACTACTACGCATCCACGACCCTATCCATTGCGGTGGATACAGAAGGATGTAGAGATGAAGATCACCAAACAGTGTACCTTCAATTTGCTATCACACAAAAGTACATTGATGAAGTGACATGTGAGGTGGTGTCGTTGGACCTATGTCAAGTCATTCTGGGTAGCCCATACTTGTGGGACCGGGATGCCATTCAGTACAGGCGACAACGCAAGTATCGTTTGTGAAAGACGACAATGAGTTTCATGTTAATGCTTGTAAGCCACAGACCACCACCACTCTGGTCACTGCAACACAGGCCAAGAGGATGGTGAATGCTTGTGGGAAGTTTGTCCTGCTGATGATCAGATCACAAGAGGAACCACCAGAGAAGGTGGTACTCTCTGCAGTATCGCTCAACCCCAAACAGGAGACTAAGGTTGAGAAGATCAAAATGATTTTCAAGGAGCTATTTGAGGAGGTTCAAGGTCTACCACCACGGAGACTTGTAGAGCTGTAGGAGATACATCTCTACCTAACCTGAATCTGTATCGCACCTCCGTCACAGAGAATGATGAGATCCAGCAACAAATCCAAGAACTTTTGGAGCATGGAGTCATCAAGCCAAGTTGTTCACCCTATGGTTCTCTAATTTTATTGGTGCCGAAGAAATACAGTGGTTGGAGAATGTGCATCGACTACAGGGCTTTGAACAAGATTACCATTAAGAATCGGTATCCATTACTGAGGATTGATGATCTACTGGATCAACTGCAAGGAGCCCATTATTTCACTAAGTTGGACCTCAAATCGGGCTATCATCAAACCAAGCAGGTGTTATTTGAATTGTTGGTCATGCCATTTGGATTGTGCAATGCCCCCGCAACCTTCCTGTGACTAATGAATTAGGTATTGCGTCCTTTTATTGAAGATTTTGTCATTGAGTATTTGGATGATATCCTTATATATAGCAAGACATGGGAAGACCACATTTGTCATTTGAGAAAGGTGTTGGGGGAATTGAGGGAGAATCAACTACAACTGAATGGAAAGAAGTGTGAATTTGGGAAACAATCTTTGGTGTACCTGGGTTTTGTAGTTGGAGGAGGAGAGTTGAAGGTACCCTTCAAAGATTGAGGTCATTACTAAGTGGCCCGCACCCCGATTGGTGACTGAAGTGAGGAGCTTCATGGGAGCTTGCCAGTATCTGCAGAAGTTTATTCGTCATTTCTCACAGATAACATCGCCTTGGCATGCTTTGACAAAGGAGAATCAGAAGTTTGAATGGACGAAGAAACAAGATGATACATTTCAGTTATTGAAGAGGAAGATTTCTGAAGCCCAGTGTTGGCATTACCATATTTACATCGCCCTTTTGAGGTTGAGGCGGATGCATCTACGTATGCCATGGGAGCTGTTTTGTTATAGGATGGGAGACCAGTGGCTTACCGTTCTGAGATGTTTAGTGGACCGGTGTTGAATTACCCCACTTATGACAAGGGGATGTATGTTTTACACCAGGCGGTGAAGCATTGGCATGTGTATCTATTGGGGAAAGACGTCATTGTCCAAACCGACCACAAACCCCTTCAATTTTTACAAACTCAATCTAAGTTGCAGCAAGCTTGTCATATGACGTGGATGTCTTACCTACAACAGTTTAATCTGGTGATTAAGTACAAGAGAGGAGTCATAAATAAGCTGGTAGATATGTTATCTAGACCACCCTCACGGAGTAGTTCCACTCTAACGGTGGCAATGAAGATCCAGCCTATGGTCCTTACTGAGTACACTCAAGGGTATGACATTGATGAGGATTTCAAAATGACATTTGAGAAGGTACAGCAGGGTCAAACTACAAAGTTCACACTAAAGGATGGATTGATGTATAAGGGGTCACAGTTGTGCATACCAAAAGAAGGAGATAGATTGCAGTGGATACAAGAAGCTCATTCTTCTCGAGTGGCGGGACATTTCGGAGTGAAGAAAACACTTCCCCATCTACAGAGATATGTCTTTTGGTTGAAGATACAACTGGATGTGTCTAGGTACATCAGGGGTTGCATGTTATGCAACACATTGAAGCCCTCTAACAGGAAGTTAAAACTGTATATTCCTTTGCCAGTACCTACAAGACCTTGGGAGAGCATTTCGATGGACTTTTTAGGAGGATTACCAAAGACCAAGTCTGGACATGATTATTTGTTTGTCATTGTTGATCGGTTCAGTAAGATGGTAGAACTCATCCCTTGCAAGAAGATAGTGACAGGAGAGACAACAGAGAAATTGTTTTTCGAGCATGTATGGAAACATTATGGGTTGCCTAGTTCGATTATTTCAATCGTGATAGTCGGTTCCTAAGTCATTTTTAGAGCTCACTTTGGAGTATGATGGATACCAGACTAAAGAGGAGCACCGCATTTCATCCACAAACGGACGGACAGACAGAAGTTGTGAACAGGACAATGGTACATCTCCTTCGAGGCTACAATTCCAAGCATCCTAAGACTTGGGACACTAGCCTCCCTTATCTGCAGTTTGCCTTCTACCGTGCAATACATGGATCGACACAGAAGTCGCCTTTTGAAGTATGTTTGGGGTACTTGCCTCAAAGTCCGTTTGATTTGGCTTTCACACTTGGGGACTATCAGTTGGAAGGAAAAGAAGAGGAGGACAGAGTCAAAGCTCAACGTTTCCTATAAAGGATAGCCCATGTGCACAAGGAGGTGGAAACATTGATGCAACGTTCACAACAGAGGTACAAGTCTCGACATGATCAACATTACATTGAGTGCACATTCCAAGATGGAGATCTTGTTTGGATGAAGCTAAGCAAGGAACAGTTTAAGGGAGATGGAAATAAATTGAAACCTATCAGATATGGGCCGTTCAAAATCCTTAAGAATATTGGAGACAACAAATTTCAGCTTGATCTACCACCGTATATGAAGATGTACTTAGTTATCAATGTCGAGAATTTGAAGTTGTTAGAACCTTCTCTACTAGATGAAGACTCAGATCAGGACACTCAGTTGCCATCTGTCGATGATTTGTGGGTGGAGCGAGAGGATCCATTAGCTGAAGACTGCATCCTTAAGAAGAAAGTGATGGAGATGCGATGAGGGAAGTATGATTCATTCCGCATTGGCAAGCAGGGTCAACTACCAAGGCAATCTAGGTGGTACAGTCGAGACAAGGAAACTAAAGAGTTCCCCCATCTGCAATTTCCAGATTTAGCGGGAGCTAAATACCCAAAAAGGGAGGAGTCTTGATCTAGGAGGCTCATTTTGTGTTTCAGTCGTGTGAAAATTGGAATTCAGTCGATTGAATTTTCACTCTGGCAAGGCCAGAGTCTGCCTACAAAACACAGACTGGGATTGAGAATAAATCAGTCGACTGAATATTACCTTTCAGTCGACTGAATCATTTTTCAGTCGACTGAAAAATAGTATTCAGTCAACTAATTTTCTTACTCAGACTATTCTTAGAGAGCAGTCTACATTTCAGTCGACTGAAATGGTTTAACTGCCCAATTCATGGCAGTTTTCAACAATTTATTTTGCAATTTTTATCTTGTTCTTTCATTGTATTCGGCAGTCCATTGGGTGGAAACATGCCAGAGATTGTACAATAGATTGTTTCTTGAGAAATAGAAGGAAAAAAAAAAAGATCTATCTTCCCAAAAACCTCTCTCTCTCTCTCTCTCTCTCTCTCTATTTTCTCTCTTTGATTCCACTGTATTTTCTTTCCAATTATCGCCCAAGCATCTAGATTTGGATGAGTAATTAATCAAGTTGTTAGGGAGGTTTTAAATATATGACATAAATACACTTTAAAAGAATGAAAGATTTAAACATAAAAACTAAAATACAACATTCAAGTGAAATAAAATAAGAATGAAAAATGAATCGGCAAGAAAAATAAAAGACAGAAATAAAAATGCAGCAACGTAAAAGGTGATTGTTTGGAAAAACCATAACCTTTAGATTATAAAATCAAACCTTAGTAACTTAGATCTAACAATATAACCTAAGTCTTAACTGTTTCATGTTTGATTAAATAATTAAAACATACAATCGTAAAATTGAATAAAAAACAATCATAAAAGGAAATCAAAAATTGGATGTTTCAAGATTCTAAATGGGTTGTCCTTTGATTATTTATTGGAAAAATTAAATATAGGATTCATTGAATACAAGATAATTGGAAATCGAAATTGCAAAACAAACTCACTGTAAAATTCGAATGCACTGTGTATCCTTGAGTCTTCTCTTGGTCTTCTCTTCAATCCTCTGGTCTTCTTTGGCTCAAGAGTCAAATTCGAGTTTGGTATGTGGGATACTGGGCTATTTATAGGACTTGGGATTGAATGGCTGGCTAGGATCAAATTTAGGTTTAAGTTGATGGGTGAAAGGTTGGGAGTAAATCTAACTTAAATTTCGTGGATAGGATTAAAAGATAGAAAATCTAGGGCTTCCTTGTAATACCCTGACCCAAATTAGGCTTAATTAATATGATTTATTTTAATCAATCATGATTTGACCTGTTAATCATGAAGATTACAGTGAGGGCTTTGTGAAAAGTCCAAGATTGGCCCAATCAGAGCACGATATCTCATTGATCTAATTCGTTTTGATTAAAAGGGCAAAATGGTAATTTACCATTGACAATGTTATTTTATTAATTAAATAATTGTTTGATTATTGTTTGAGAGATATTGATTTCCTTATTAAGGATTTAAAATCTGAAATTTATAAGTATTTTTATTATATTTTTTATTTCGGATAATGTTAAAAACTAACAGAAAAGATCCCGAAAGCTAGGAAATAATTATTTTTGGCAATTTTAGACTTGAGGAAATTCTAAGAAAATTTATGTTATTAAATCATGTTTCAATTCATTAATTTATATTTTCAGATATTGAAATTAAGGATTTAAGCCCATTAAATAAATACAAATTAAATTAAGGGAATAATACATAAAAGTGATTTTTGTTTAAATCAATAAATTTTGATGAAATCTAAATCTCCAAAATTTTATGGTAATGAGAGTTTTTAAAATCTAACATTATGGTTAAGATGGATTAAAATAATTATATTCTTTAATTGTTAAATATTGAAAATTAAATGAAAAAGGATTAAAATGCAAATAAAAATTAAGGGACTAAAATGCAAATGTCAAAATTTTCAACCACATTCGTAGCTTGCAGTGCAACGTGGGATCTCCATGGCCAAGTATGGAGCCTACTCCTCTACTCCTCCAAGCCTATTTAAAGGCTACAAATGCAGTGGAAATCTCCATTGGTGCCAAACTTCTTTCTTCCTCTCCGTTTCTTCCATTTCAAAATTTTAGCTTGAGTGGAAGATTTTTCCATTTGCTAAATTTCAATCCAGGAAAGAAAACAAAGGTAATCATTGTGTTTATTTTCAAATTCTAGTCAGTTTAGGATCAAACATAAGTCAATTTGATTAAGATTTGAGTCCAAAAATCAGATTTGAAGTTTAGTGGAAAACATGGATTTTCATGTGTCGTACTGGTTTTTCCCTTTGTATCTGATGTTTCTAATAAGTGTTATTGGTCCAATTGATTTTGAAATTAAAGTGGATTCATTGAAGAGTCCATCTAACTAGAAGGATGTGAAAAACGAATTCAGAAAGTCCATTTTTTTTTATTTGTATTTTACACAGTCCCTCCTGTCACTGCTCTGTTGCAGGTGACAGAGGAAGAAGAAGACTCCCGGAAGTTTAAAGAATCGGCCTTCGGAATATCCAAAGGTAACATTTCGGAAGTTTCGAATTTTAGTTCGGGGTTTCAAAGGAGCAGAGGCTAACTGTTGAACTCTCTACCTCAACGGGTCAAACATGACATTCTGAGACTTTTTTAGATGTTTCGAACCACTCGAAAGTTCTGAGTAGACCTTGGTAGGTTCCGAGGAGGACCAAGACTCATGATTTTTGGAATTTTCGATTTTATGTTCGAAAACAGGCTCAAAAGTTCCTAAACCTGAACTTCGGAAGCTCTGAAGGACAGAACCCAAATTCCTGTAATGGCCCGCCCTTTTTCACTCGCTGAAAATCAGAGTCTATATTTTTTTTTTTTGAAAATAAAAGACTGAGAGAGAGCGGGATGTCATGTCGTGAGCTAAGTCCGAGCTTCCAAAGCCCGGCCCTTAACTGCCCAACCATACGTGTGCGTGAACTAAGTCCACTAAAACGGTTCACATGCATTAAGGCTAAGCTTGCGGAAGAAACGTAGATGCAGAATTATAATAGAGTTACTAACCTATCCAATTTTTAAATAGCAAAGAAGTCCATCACATTAAATAACCTTTAAGCTTCAATGTCCAAAATAAAACAAACCATAGCAAATAGTCCTGCGATTATTGCAGTCCCAAAATGCTAATTATTCAAATTACATGTCCAAAATAAAAACTTAAATAAAATAAATCTAAATCATCCAAGCTCCTAAGTTTGGCTCCGTTCACGTCCTTCGCTCCGTCTATTCCCTGTGTCATCATCTAAGGTAGAAGTAGGGCGTTAGACAACGCGCCCCGTAGGTACTTCGAGTAGGTCAAACACATGGATTAGTATAAAAAATCACATAGATATATATATGCCAAAACCATGCAAGTCAATGGCATGCCATGGGTGTCATATGTCATGAATCCCACCCATCAACCATATCACAATCATATAGTATTCCTCTTGATGTACAAGCCACATCAAGGTATTGCCATGACTCCCCACGTATGCCTTATCGGTCCCACTGAACGGAACGTGGACTCCTCTTTTATTTACAAACATCACAACCGGAATCAGTACGGATCCCTCCCCACATGTGTTTATCGGATATCCGAATGGAGCGTGGACTCCCCTCATTTGATCCCTCCCATGCCATGTATGAAATATGAGTGCAAACATGTTATTCATATTACACATATAGCATGAAAATCTCATCATTAAAACATAACATTTGATACCAAAATAATTCATTGCACATAGAAGTAAAATCATAACATATACATATTCCATGGTTTTCAATAAGGTAGGAATCCTACCAACGTCGAAATATCGTGTTCTTGCGTTTTCGTCCAGAAACCAATCACCGATCGCATCAAGCCGATCGTACGCTCGTTTGTGAAATCCCGTTACCTTATTACACATAAATAAATCAAATCGATGACCCATTTGATTCCCATCATTCCATGTTCATTTCCACCTATGATTATAGTCCTTCGCCCGGTTAAGACCCCCAAGGGGTTTCAGCCATACCTTAGGGCTGAAAATGTTTTAAGTCCATAAAAACTTATTAGTGGGGTTCGGCCATACAACATGACCGAACCTCACTCTTTTGATTTTGATCACCTTCTTTTAATCCTTGCTTATTTTAAACCATGCAAGTCAATCCTCATTCATTCTTTTATTTCTTAATCATAGGCAATCATTTAATCATAGGTCCATAAAATATCATCCATGGGGTTCGGCCATACAACATGGCCGAACCCATGGTTCTCTCTTTTCATCAACTTCCCATTTGAACCATCATTTCTTTCCATAGATAATTACTTAATTTATTTGCACATACTTAGGTCCATAAAATGATTCATGGGGTTCCTCATTTTCATCTTCTCCTTTCTTAAATCATTTAAAACATACTAGATCCATAAAAATCCCTCCATGGGGTTCGGCCATACAACATGGCCGAACCCATGGTCCATCATTTTCCACCATTTAAAACCTATTTAAATCCACAACCATTCTTCCATCATTTTTCACCATTTAAAACCTAGTTAAATCCATAACCATTCTTCCATCATTTTCATCATTTAAAACCTAGTTAAATTCATAACCATTCTTACAAGATTTTCATCATTTAAAACCTAGTTAAATCCAAACCCATTCTTCCATGGGGTTCGGCCATACAATATGGCCGAACCCATGGTTCATCATTTTTCCTCCTCTTTCCATTTTAGTCATCATGAGGATGGGTTCTCTTAAAAATCACATACAACATGTTTAGACCATTTGATGGGGTTCGGCCATACAACATGGCCGAACCTCATCCAATCCCTTTTGAGTCCTCATATGGTCCTTATATATCAAAATAAGGTTCGGCCATGCAAGGGCTGAACCATGTTCTTTGATCCTTCTCCATTCCTCATATTAAATCATGCATTACCATAGTCTCATTATCATCCATTAATCATGTATAACTTATCTTACCCACCAATAAGGTTATGGTATTTTCATTCCAAATACTTAACCATCACATTGATATTCCTTGGATGGATTTTAAATCCATGGCCCATAACATTTTGGCCAACCACTTTCAATCCCATATGGAACCCATGGTTTCGGCCATTCCATAGCCGAAACCATGGTTCCCTTAGCCTCTTTCTAATTAATAAACCTTGTTAGACAATGCATACCGATTCCGCAACTCCTTCGTTTCTTTAATTCTGATTTTGCTCCTCCGTCCTTCTCCTTCCTTAGTCCTTTTTTCTTCCTCCTCCGTTCTTCGGTTTCTCCAAGTTTAGTGCCGAAATGAGAGGAAGAGAGATTGAGAGCATTCTTGATGTATTCGGCCAAAGAGTGTTGCTTGAGAGGGAGAGGGTTTGAGGTGAAACCCTAAGGGAGGGTTTGGCCAAGGAGTGATGGTTTGAGAGAGGGAGAGAGAGAGAGAGAGAGAGAATGAGAGGAAACTCTAAGTTCTCTTTGTCTCAAGGAGAGGGGGTCGGCCTTAGGGTTTGAAGGTTGAGAGAGGGAGAGTTCTTTTGCTCAAGAGGGAGGGAGGGAATGAGATAAAACTTTTCTCTCTCTTTTCCAGAGAGAGGATCGGCCCTATGGTGTTTTGGAGTGTCTTGTGTAAACCCTAACTCCCAACCACCCTCTTTACATTTGGTCCTTCCCATGTGTCCCTTGGTTAACCAAGAGGGCACATGGCTTACACTTCTCCATTTCTCCATTTCCAATGATTTTCTTGTCTAGGGTTTCCATGGATGGAAACCCTCCACCTCCCCTTTGACTCACCTAGCCTCTTCAACTTCCAAGTGACTCACCACCCATTCAACTCACCTCACTTAAATGAAACTCAATCTCCTAACTCAAGTACTTGGATTTATTTCCACGTAGCTCAAGTGATTTTAATTAGATAATTTAACTCAACTCACTTCGTTTGATCCACTTGGATTCACCCATGGTTGACCAAGTCAACCATGGTGGCCGGTCCCACAAGTTACCTTAGACCACACACCACCTCACTTGATGAGGTGGAGTTGGGTCCCACTTGGCTATGCCACTTTGATGTCAACTCCTACACTTGTCACCTCACTTGATGAGGTGGGTCCCATGCCTTAGATCTTAATTGGGTCCATGACCCGATCAAGTCAATTCCTTACCCATTTACCCTAAACCTCAATTCATCTTGACCCATTGGGTCCCAATTGGACATTTGACGCAATTGACCACATTTACCCAATTAATTAGAATTAACCCTATCCATGATCCATTGGACCATACTTGGGCCATTGCCCCAAATCTTATCCATCTAACATCCATTCCATCTATAAATCTTAATTTTTAACAATTAAAATAGATAATAGCCAATATAATTATTGCATTGAAAATCCGGACTATTATAGGTTCGAAGGTTCTGTAAAGACCCAGATTTTCGGCAGTGGCTGGGATGTTCCGAAGCCTATATACCTGGTTCAGAGGCATGTTCCGAGGAACCCAGAACAGATTTTGAAAGCTTAGTCTAAGTTAGGATTCCATGTTAAATTTAGAACCTAGGTTTTAATATGACATTTATGCCAATTTAATGATTAAAAATGATACTAACCCCATTCATTGGTATTATTATGTAAACCTATATTATGCATTTACTCCCAGGCAGATACTCTCTATCTATGGCACAACGAAAATGTAGCACGGTAGCTATCAATAGCTGTGCGACTAACTTCTCCGCTCGGTAGAAAAGAAGGGTTCGGGCACTGAGTGATCTCTAGGCATAACTCGCTATATGTGTAATGGCTTGAGCATCCGATATCTCTATGCCTAACTCAGCATATGAGTAGTGGCCTGAGCATCTTATATCTCTAGGCCTAATTCAATATATCTCCATGGTCATTTCCATAAGACAATATGCGTAGTAGCCTGAGCACCTTATTATATTGCTGATTATTGTGATTTAAAATGGAGAGTAACCCATTTAGGAGACTCAGATCCATTTCCCTTCGAGTTTTTCTGGAAAATAGGTTAGAAGGATTTGAAATACTATGAATATGTATTGTATTGCATATACATATCTGTGTATTATGTTTGATTAATGATTGTATAATTCATTATATCTTTATTGTGTATTTGACAGATACTTCGATATCCCGCATTTTTTGTGAAGAGACTTGACATTGCAGTATAAGTAAATCAGGTTAAGAGGATCTAGTGCAATGAGTGGTTTCAAGTATCAGACTTAATGAACCCACCATATGTCTAGACATGATGCACTATTGAGAAAAGTATTTATTGATACTAACGATGTTTATCGTATATTGTGATTATAATGATGAAATGCTTATGAGCTATGATGATATTGATACTACTTCCACGTACCCTTAATTACTGAACTATTATCGGCCCGGGTGTGACGATTACCAGCACAGGTGTGTCGATTTGCGTCTACTGGCCTAGGTGTTTCAGTACCGACCCAAGTGTGTCGAAGATGTACCTGCAAGATTCTGCATTTTGATCGTGTCGGGACTTAATGTTTATAGTTAGTATAATATCTAGGTGTTACGTTGGATGTCAGCAGTTATGGACATGATTTGATATATTGGCATGATAAACCAATTATGAGGATGATGTTAATTTGTCTAACCTGATATCTATTATATTGCATTTCACTGGACTGGTTAGCTTACACCACTCACATTTCAGGAGATGTACTTGACAAGGAGGAACCTCCATTTCAGGCTTAGGATGGATAAGTTGTTGAGGTTACTTATGATTCTCACAGACGGGAATTTCATTTTGATTATTGGTTCTTTGAACCATATTTTGTATAAAGTACCTCATGTGGTACTTATGATGTTTTGTAATCATGTATGAACAACCATGTTCCCATTAGCAACTCGGATGAAGTGAATGAGAATATCTTTTGTGATGGAAATATTTGTTTGTATGTTATTTATTTATAAAAAGTTAGACGTAAGGTATATGTTTGAGTCCATATGTAAAGAACATGTGTGACATTTATATCTGGGCCTAACTATTGAGTGTGTTGTACTGAGGATTTTACAGACCCTACTAACTCATGTAAAGGAATAAAACTTGAGTTATGTTTATTTGTGTGTTACACGCATGTTTATGATTTACACAACTCATATGGTCTATCATGATTTTTTTTTTTGAATTAATAGTGATATTTACGAATGTGAATGACAAGAAACTGTCAGGACCATTCGGAAATACCGGAGGCCGAGGAAAGAGAACAAGTCCTCAACCCCGTGTCAATCAAGATGTACCCTATGAGGCTGTGCGTATAGCGATGGAGGCATTCCAAAGGATTGACGAGGATATGTGACGTGCTCTCGTTAGGACCCAAGAAGAGAGAACCACTACGGCTTTAAAGGAATTCAAACGATTGAACCCGATTTGTTTTTCGGGAATTGAAGACCCGAGTGCGGTAAAGAACTGGATCACCCAGATTGGCCGGATCCTCAATACTCTAGCCATTGTTGATGATCTGCGGGTGATATCGGCATCCTATCAAGTGGTGGGAAATGCCTACGAATGATGGGAGCTAAAGTGTCTGGTTCGTAACCACAAGCCAATGACTTTGGAAGAGTTTTCAGTTGTTTTTCTCACCCGTTATTACATTAAAATGGCGCAGGAAGCAAAGAAGAGGCAATTTTTCGATATCCAGCAAGGGTCTGAAACAGTGGCCCAATATGCCATAAGGTTTATTGAGCTAATACAGTATGTGCCTTGCATAGTGGCAAATGAAGGAGAGACGATCCAGGACTTTGAAAACGAACTTCGACCATTTTTACAACGGCATGTGGCTGGTTGGACTTTCAACACCTTGGAGGAGATTATCGAGCGGGCTTCGAAGGTGGAAGCCTTAGACTACACCAATAGAAGTACTGCAAGCTTCCATAAAGCCTCCGCCAATAACAAGGCCAGGTTCACCCAGAAAAAACCATTCATTAAGAAAAGCCAACCTGCAGCAAGACAGACAAGCCAAGCTGACACACGCCAGCTGGTGTTCCATTTTTGCAACCAGCTAGGACATACAACCAAGACTTGTCCAATGGAAAAAGAGAGGACGTGCTATCACTGTAAACAGGCAAGATACTTACTTAGGGATTGCCCCTATCTTGGCAGAGTTGTACCTTCACAGAATACGGGGCCAGCTCAATCGCTTGCACAACATCTTTTGGCAGACGTTCTCAACAAACTTCTAGAAGCTCGGTGGCACCTAGGAATGGACCATCACGGAACGGACAGGGAAGAGGACAAGGACATCCTCAGACCACCTAGGGGAGAATGTACATGATTGGGACTCAAATGGAAGAGCCGATGCACAATACGGTGATGGAAGGTAGACTAACCCTTTTCAGTTGTTTGGCATGAGTACTTTTTGATACGGGTGCTTCGCATTCCTTTGATGGCAGTGTGACCCTTGGGTAAAAAGGCATTAGTAAATGAAAAGTGCACATCATGTATTTTAAGGATTTGCGGTGTAGATTTGTCCTATGACTTTCTGATCTTAGAAATGACAGACTTTGACATCATCTTAGGCATGGATTGGTTGACAATATATCAAATTTTGATTGATTATTCTCAAAGGAGAATTTTTGGGGTCTCTTCAACCAATGAAGGGTTCATAGAAAAATTAATACCCTATGAGAGAATGAGAAGTAAATTTTCTGGCCTTAGGGCGTATCCTTGTAGTGTAGTGGCTAACATGGTGTGGAAAGATGTAGGTGGTGTAGAGTCTGAAGTACCTTGGGTGTGCGAGTTTATGGATGTGTTTTCTGCCCAGTTAGCTGGGCTACCTCCACGCCAAGAGATAAAATTTGTTATTGATCTATAGTCAGGAACATCTCCTATTTCCATGCACCTTACTAGATGGCGCCAGCTGAATAGAGAGAGCTAGCTATGTAGGTAGATGAGCTTCTCAGCCTTGGTTTTATTCGACAAAGTAATTCTCTTTGGGGCACACCCGCTCTCATTGTGAAAAAAAATGATGGATCGATGAGAATGTGTATAGATTACTGACGACTCAATCAGGTAACTATAAAGTATCCATTGCCTAGGATAGATGATCTCTTTGATCTATTGAGCAGATCAAAATACTTCTCTAAAATCAATTTGAGGTCGGGATATCATGAGTTGCGGATTCAGAAGGAAGACATTCCTAAGATTGCCCTCAAAATGCAGTATGGTCTATATTAGTCTTTAGTAATGCCATTTGAATTAACCAAGGCACCAGTCATGTTTATTGATCTGATGATTCATGTCTTCCGACCGTACCTTAGGGAATTTGTGATAGTTTTTATAGATGATATTTTGATATATTCATCGTCTGAGGAAGAGCATGAACGTCATCTACGCATTGTTCTTCAGACCCTTAGAGATCACCAGTTGTACACTAAGCTGAGCAAGTGTGAGTTCTGGTTAACTCAAGTACAATTTCTTGGACACGTAGTGTCTACAGAAGAAATCTCGGTAGATTCAGCAAAGGTAGAAGCAGTGAAGAATTGGGAAAAATCAAAGAATGTGTTTAAAATCTAAAGCTTTTCGGGATTAGCAGGATATTATAGGAAATTTATCCCACACTTGTCCCAGATTGCGGTGCCAATGACCTGATTGACAAAGAAAAACGTCAAGTTCGAATGGAGTGATGCTTGTGAAAAGGCATTTCAAGATTTGAAGGAGAAATTGACCACCTCTCCAGTGTTAATAGTACCCGTTCAAGGACGAGGTTATGATGTATTTTGTGATGCTTCTAAATTTGGATTAGGATAGGTTTTAATGCAGGAAGGAAAGGTACTAGCTTACGGTTCCAGACAATTGAAGGGACATGAGCAAAATTATCCAACTCATGATCTGGAACTGATAGCTGTTGTCTTCTGGTGGAAACTTTGGGGGCATTACTTGTATGGTGAGAAATTTAATGTATTTTCTGATCACCATAGCTTCAAATATTTGTTTACTGAGAAGGATATGAATATGAGACAGCAGAGATGATGAAATATCTAGGAGATTACGATTTCAGTCTCTCCTACCATCCAGGAATGGCTAATGTCGTGGCAGATGCCTTAAGCAGGAAGTCACATGGCAACATAATATGTATGATATCCTTACAATGGAAGATGTTGGAGATCTTATCTGACTATGACCTAGAGTTGATCGAAGGAAATGAGCTAGCAAAAGTGTAGAATTTGGTTCTGCAATCCGAAATAGTCGAATTAATGATGGAAGAACAACAGAATGATCCATAAGCAAGGGATTTAGTAACTCAACTGTCAGGAGGAACGATTTTGGAAGTTTGGAAGATTAGGGCTGATGGAGGTCTGATTTTCAAGGACAGACTATTTGTACTAAAATCGGGTGAATGCAGAGAAAAGTACTTGATCACTTTCATCGTTCTAGATTTGCAATACACCCAGGTGGTACAAAAGTGTATCACAATCTGTGTTGACTATTCTGGTGGAAATGTATGAAACGAGAAGTAGCAAATTTCTTATCTAAATGTCTAACATGTCAAGAGGTTAAAGCTTAACATCAACGACCTGGAGCTATGACGTAACCTCTTCAAGTGGCTAAATGGAAAGGAGAACATATTACTATGGAGTTTGTGTCAGGTTTCCCAAAATCTTCCAAGAAAAATGATGTTATTTGGGTAATAGTTGATCGACTAACAAAAT
Organism: Chimonanthus praecox; assembly: GCA_022113865.1. Classification (NCBI taxonomy): domain Eukaryota; kingdom Viridiplantae; phylum Streptophyta; class Magnoliopsida; order Laurales; family Calycanthaceae; genus Chimonanthus; species Chimonanthus praecox. Next base: position 31,005,649 of record CM039088.1, on the reverse strand, counting down.
CAGCCCATTTCCTACCTATTAAAAAGAATGACTCTTTCACTACCCTGAGTAGTGTAACGCCCCGCCCTTTTTCACTTGCTTATTCTCGTAAATCAGAGTCTATTTTTTTATTTTTTTTATAACAGATTAGAGTGATAGAGCGCGGGACGTCACGACGCGAGCTAAGTCCGAACTTCCAAAGTCTGACCCTTAACTGGGCAACCCTATGTGTGCATGGATTAAGTCCACGAAAATGGTTCACACATAGCAATATAAACATGTGGAATAATAACATCATATTTGCGGAAACATAATAGAACCAAGTTCTATTCCATTCAAATAGCAAAGTACGTCAAGTCCTTAATCATCATTCAAATACCATAGTTATCAAAATAACATCCAACCATCTAAGTTATTACATTCTCGGAAACTAGTTACTCAAATACATGTCCATAAGTAACTTTATTCAAACACATGTAAAATAAATCATCCAAGCTCCTATGCCTGGCCCTCCTTGGGTTTATCGTTCTCCTTGTTTCCTGTATCATCAACTAAGGTAGAAGTAGGGTGTTAGAACAACGCGCCCAGTAGGTATTCCAGTTATGGCTAACACATGGTTAGTACAAAACATATATTATAACATAATATCCAAAACCATGTAAAACCATGCCATGCAATGATGACAAATGCAATGAGTCCCACCCATCACATGTACATAAAAGTACCCAGCACATAGGTCTTCCGGACACCCCGGCGGAGTGTGGACCCTCCGGATTCTTCTGATGGAAAAGCACATGAAGGTACCCCACATAGGTTTTTCGGACGCCCAGACGGAGGTGGCCCCTCCGGTTACAAATCCTCCACCCCATGCCATGCATGACATACCAATGAAACACATGCTATTTTATAACATAAACGTAGCATTTAAAAATCATATTTAAAACACATGCACTTTCCTCATATAGACGTAGAATTTAAAATCATCATTTGAAACATATCCTTTGCAGCATAAATTCATAAAAAATAAGATAAAACAAATGTACATAAACCCATGGTTTCAAAAAGGTGGAATCCTACCAAAGACCGCTAACGTGTCCTTGCGTCTTTCGTCCGGTAACCGCTCACGATCGTAAACACCTTGTGAGGTCCCGTTACCTTATAATATAAAATCAATCATAACCAAGTCCCACTTGATTTTCAACATTCCAAGTCCATAAACAAATCCCCATGGGGTTCAGCCATACACCATGGCCGAACCCATGGCTTACCATTTTCACACTTATTTACCAAATTGCCATTGGTCTAATCTTTAGTTAATATTGTATTTTAATATGCTAAACATAGTCCCTATGTCCTCTAAACAATTCCCTTGGGGTTCTGCCATACACCATGGCCGAACCTATGGTCTTCCATTTTTGACCATATTTACAATAATGCCATTATACATATCCAATGACATAAAAATCCCAAGTCCACCAAATAATTTTCCATGGGGTTCGGCCATGCCACATGGCCGAACCCATGGTCCATAGTTCTTCTTCATTTAATTTACAATATTGCCATTCATGGCTAACCTTCCATTTTAATCAATTAAAATCCATAAATATAGTTGGTGGGGTTCGGCCATACACCATGGCCGAACCTCACCCCTTCGTTTCTATTCTTTCAATTCAACAATCAAAACATAACATCCTTTCTATAATTAAAATTGCCTAAGTTCATCTTTGATCACAAACCATCTCATGGGGTTCGGCCATACATCATGGCCGAACCCATGATCTTTCAATTTAGGCGATATTTACAATTTTGCCACTAGCTTAGGTTTATGTCTCCCCATTAATCCAATCATCATATCAAATCCATAAAATCCATTCAATTTGATTCATGGGGTTCGGCCACACACCATGGCCGAACCCTATGACATCTTAATTCCAACTTAGGCCCAACAACCTAAGTCTATACTTAGAAAGTCCACATTTAGAAACATTCTAATTTCATTACCCAACTTCCATACTTAGAAAGTCCCTAAAATGGAAACTTTCTAAATTTATCATTTCCTGTTCTTGGATCCATAATTCCAAGTTCTTTCCATAAATAAATAGTTTCCAAAATTAGAATTCCATAATTAGAAAGTTCTTAATTAAAACTTTCAAATTTAGTCTCCATCTTCTAAAAATAGAAACTTTCCCATTTTAATCTCATCCTTCTATTTTTAGAAACTTTCTTAATAAACAACCTTCCATAAATAAACTTTAGTGGGGTTCGGCCATACACCATGGCCGAACCTCACCCATAGAAACAAATCTATTCCTTTCCATTTATTTTTCTAAATTAATAACCAACTCCATGGGGTTCGGCCATACACCATGGCCGAACCCTATGGTTCATGATCTCGACCATTATTTAATCCTTCATCTTCCATTTAATCAATGAACATTCATCTAGGATTTTCCATTATTTCAGTCCATTAAAATTCTGTAATAATACCAATAAAAGTCCATGGGGTTCGGCCATATACCATGGCCAAACCCTATGGTTCAAGATCCTCTCTTTTAAATCCAAAAATACCTAATCGTCCAAGGTTTCCATGATCTAAAATTTATGAACATAAACCCATAATTAATTATGGGGTTCGGCCATATTCCATGGCCGAACCCATGGTTTAGTATCTCCACAAATTTCATCCATTAAGAATCCATAATTAGACCATGTCTTTCCATGGTTTCTAACCAAGAAAAACAATCAAATCATCTTCCAATTTTCTTTTATGGGGTTCGGCCAAACACCATGGCCGAACCCTATGTTTCTTTTATTCCAAACGAAATTTATAAAATACTAACCGGTTCCGATTGATTTTTTTGCTCTTCTAATCCTTCTCCTTTCTTCTTGATTTTTGTCCAAAACTGAGAATACCTCTTGCTGGCTGCCTTCTCCTTGTTCTTGTTTTGCCGTGAATAAGAATGGAGAGGGAGAAATAAAATTCGGCAATGTGTGTATGTAAACCGTGTGCCCTTGTCCTTCCCTCCTTATAAAGCCTTTCCTTGGTCCCAACTTTGGAAAGTGCTTAAGATAGCCATTGCCGACCTTCCTATCTCTTCTTAGTAACCTCCCAATCGGCCAATGCTAAAATAACAATAGCAATGCCGTGAGCCCTTTGCTTAATTTACCATTGCCGTGTGCTCTTCTTTTAGAAGGTGCTATGCGCATAACACTAATCATAGCCTAAGCAATCTTTTAATTTAGACACTTCCCTAATGCCTTGGGCCCCTTGTTGCCTCTTTTAAATGATCTATGCGCCCAACATAGATATGGCAATTGCCGACCTTGGCTTCCCACTTTGGATAGTCCTAAATAAAATATGTCATGCGCATACTCATAGATAAGCAACCTAATAATCGGCCATGCTCAATTATCCCTTTCCTTATTTATTTAATATTGCATTATTAATTAAATTCAACCCTATTTAATTTTTATTGGAACCCTTTTCCAAAATCGTTGGGTCCTAATTGGGTCAATGACCCAACTCTTTATCCAATTTAAGATTCATAACTAACATTCACAAATTAAATAGATAATTTTCATACAAAATAATAAATTGAAAATCCGGAGTGTTACAAGTAGAATGTATCTAAAGGATATAATTAGGTTAGATGGGTACCCGTTTCTATTGTATCTGATAGAGACCCTAGATTTGTGTCAAGATTTTGACAAGGATTACAAAAAGAAATGAGGACTGACTTGTGTTTTAACACTGCTTTTAACCCACAGACCGATGGCCAATCAGAGAGAACCATTCAAACTTTGGAAGATATGCTAAGAGCATGTGTCATGAATTTGCAAGGAAGTTAGGAAGATCATCTAGCTTTGATTGAATTTGTATACAATAACAGTTATCACGCTAGTATACAAATGACACCCTATGAAGCCTTGTATGGCAGACCTTATAGGTCACCTTTGTGTTGGACAGAAGTAGGAGACAAATCACTATTGGGACCAGACTTGGTGCGTGAGATGTTTGTACAAGTTGAAGTGATAAGACAATGTCTCAAGGCAACTCAGAGAAGACAGAAGAGTTATGCTGATAAAAAACGAAGACCTTAGGAATTTTCGGTTGGTGATTGAGAATTCCTACGTGTGGCACCCACCATGGAGCACAAATGTTTCGTCGCAAGAGGAAACTATCACATCGATATGTTGGACCCTTTGAAATTTCGAAGAGAATAGGGGAACTAGCCTCTCAACTAGATCTGTAACACCCCGCCCTTTCCGAGAATTTCATAGTCTAATTTTTTTTTAAAGTAATAATAAAACATCGAAAGAGAGCGGGCGGCGTCACGACGCGAGTTAAGTTCAGACTACCTAAGTCTGAACCTTAACTGGCCACCCATGTGTACATGGAATAGACCATGATAGTGAATCACACATGGAACTAACCTCAACATGCAGAATAATTTAGATCAATTGCGGAAAAGAAAGACGAGATAGCAAGTAACAGTCTTAAACATTATTTATCATAGATCAACCATCCAAATGTTATCAACCTAATCAAACCATAGCAAGTAACGAATTATTACATGTCCAACAAAAGTATTCAAATGACAGTAATATAACGTAATCCAAATCCATCATTAAAGCACTTAGCTCAGCTCCCCTCCCGGTCAATGACCTTTCCTTTCCCTTTGCTTGTACCTCTAATCTCCTCTGAGGATAGAATTAGGGCGTTAGATCAACGCGCCCAGTAGGTTCCCAGATCAAGGCTACCACATGTTAGCATATAAAACATGAATATACATATCATAATACATGATCACTAAAAACAGATAAAACGATGCTATGAAATATGCACATGCAATGAGCATCCCCCATCATGTACTTTCATAGCCATCACTTGACGTGCCTTGCACCGACAAGGTAAATTACAACACACTTTCATCTCTTCTATAAAATATGTACATGTAATGAACAACCCCCATCATGTACCATCGTAGCCGTCACTTGACGTGCCTTACACCGACAAGGTAAATTACGACAACATTCATCTCTTTTATACAATGTGTACATGCAATGAGCAACCCCCATCATGTACATTCGCAGCCATCACTGTAGAACTTCATTCATTATCCCATGATATGCATGAGATGCCAATGCTTGTATGCCATTTGTTAATGCATAATATATCATTTGAAACACATATATTAAAACAAGAGTATCATAAGAAAAACTGGGTACAACCGTGGTTACAAGTAGGTAGGAAACCTATTGAAGAATCACTTCAGCGTTCGTTCCTTCTTAGGCTTTAACCGGTCACGACTCGTTCGTCGTTCAACTTTCGGTACCTTATTATGCAACAATAAGTAAATCATAATCTTATTTACATGTCCATTCACATATGAGATCTAAAACATCTTATAAGTACTTTTGATCAATCTCTTCATTTGGCTTGTATTCACAGATTTGCCATTGTCACCAATACCTTGATTAAATTCTACAACCTTAACCGTAACCTTAACATGGTTCAGTCATGTTTTGGACGACCAAAACAGCAAACATGATTCCATTTTTAATCACACATACATCCATAAAATGGCCCATGAAAACAGTCCATGGGGTTCGGCCATACTCATGGCCGAACCCTTATGGTTCTTTGCTCAATGATGTCCTTTGTTTAAATACTAATTGGCTCTACCCCTTAGCCATATTAAGCCCATGATTTAGCCATCCCATGGCCAACCCAAAATCAGTAACCTTATCACATAAAAATCTCCCCAAAACAGTCCACAAAGGTCTATGGTTTCCATGTTTTCCAATCATGAAAACCAACCCTCTTTTACATGGGGTTCGGCCCTCCATGTTGGCCGAACCCAATGGCTATGTTTACTGTTTTTAAACTTCAGATAATAATGTAATAACAGTATATTAAAATCAGGTTTTAACTTTCAAACAAACCATCCAAAACAGTCCATAAAAAGTCTATGGTTGACATGTTTTTCCAACATGAACACCAACATCCTTTTACATGGGGTTCGGCCCTCCATGGTGGCCGAACCCAATGGTTAGGTTTACTGTTTTTAAACCTTAGATAATAATGTAATAACAGTATATTAAATCAGGTTTTAACTTTCAAACAAACCATTCAAAACAGTCCATAAAAAGTCTATGGTTTACATGTTTTTCCAACATGAACACCAACATCCTTTTACATGGGGTTCGGCCCTCCATGGTGGCCGAACCCAATGGTTAGGTTTACTGTTTTTAAACCTTAGATAATAATGTAATAACAGTATATTAAATCAGGTTTTAACTTTCAAACAAACCATCTAAAACAGTCCATAAAAAGTCTATGGTTTACATGTTTTTCCAACATGAAAACCCACATTCTTTTACATGGGGTTCGGCCCTCCATGGTGGCCGAACCCAATGGTTACGTTTACTGTTTTTAAACCTCAGATAATCATGTAATAACAGTATATTAAAATCAGGTTTTACCTTTCAAACAAACATCCAAACATTAGCCCAATTTCATAGGGTTCGGCCATGCTCATTGGCCGAACACCATGAAATTGGTTTTGAACATTTAACCCTTTATCTTGGGTTTGAAACCAACACCCAAATCCATGTTTTAACCTCCTTAAAACATGCATTCCAAATCCAAAAATAACATCTAATATCAGTCCCAAATCATATGGTTTTAATTTCCAAAAAATATCAAAAACAACCATTTGTTTCCATGGGGTTCGGCCATGCTAAGTGGCCGAACCCAATGGTCCATTTCCATCTTTTAATCCACTGATTTTAGACCATATTAACTTCAGTCCCTATGTCATTCAGATCCATGTTTTTAACCATTCTAAAACATGTATTTAAATCTTAAATCAAAACCCAAAAATAGTCCACAAAATCCATGGTTTTCACGTTTCAAAACATGAAAACCAAGCCATCTCTTACATGGGGTTCGGCCCTTCATGATGGCCGAACCCAATGGTTATTTTTACCATTTTAAATCCTCCACTAATCAAGGTTAAAACCTTGGTGTATTCGGCCATAACCATGGCCCAATACACACCCCATTTGCTCCATGTTATTATACCAAAATAACATATAAATACTTACCAAACTTCCAATCTTTCTCTTTGCCTTTGGTCCTTGGTTTCTCCCTTTTATTTCTTCCTTTCTTTTGCTGTTTTGTGCTTGATCTACTGGTGCAAACACCTCTGCTATTCCAGCTAGGAAAAACGAATTTGAGAGAGGGAGAGAGAGAGAGATGGAAATTCTTGGATTTCCAATGTGAAAAATGGCCAACCTTGGTGTTTATTTCCTTTAGTACTTCAGCCCCCAAAACTCCTCCACTCCCTCATAACTTCTTGCACAAACCAATGGGTATTGGGTGCCATCCAAGGCACCCATTGGCAGCTACCCATGCAGCCATTCAAATCCCTAAGCAACCCACCTCAAACCCATGCACTTATATTTAATATTTACCATGGAACTCACCAAAACAAGTCCCCAACGTGTGGGACTTGTTTTGGTTGGTTTGAGACCAGCTAAAATCTTCCAATTCCCATTGGACTCACTGAATTTACAGCCCCTTGAATTTCCATTTTGACTCACCCAACTCAAGGTATTTTTATTCCAACCCAACTCATCACATTTAATGCATTTCATTTAATGCACATGAGTTAACTCACCTTTTGATTTAATTCCAACTCACCTCAGTCCCACTCAACTGATTTGACTCGTGTTTGAGCTCCCTTGAGGGTTCACACGGTCAACAATAGTCAACTCGACCCGTTGGGTCCACTTTTAGATCCTTGACCCGTTTTTGATCCATGACCCAATTATGGGCATTTTGGTCATTTGTAATCGGTTTTTGCATATGGGTCTGGCCTACCCATTTCTTCTCTACTTGATTTCCAATCAAATAAGCTTAAACCCATTTAATTTAAATCCACAAAATGGTCAAATCATCCATTTTGACCCAATGGGTCCCATTTGGGCCCTTTGACCCATTTAGCCATTTTTGACCCAAATGATGAAAATTACCCATCCAATCAAGCTTAACACTCATAATGTGCTCATATGATTTTAATTTGAGCAATGGGCCCCACTATTTCCTTACTTAACATCACAAAATAATTAATTTAATAACTCAGGGGCATTTTGGTAATTTTCCACTTCATTGAGAAATTGGGGTGTTACAAGATCTCCCTCGGACTATTGCAAGAGTGCATAGTACATTTCATGTATTTATGTTAAAAATGTACGAGCTTGATCCATCCCATGTGTTGAGTTACGAGGACATTGAAGTCTCAGAAGATTTGGCATTTGAAGAAGTACCAGTTGAGATATAAGGATCTCGGACTCAAGTACTCAGAAGAAAGTCCATACCATTAGTGCAAGTGTTGTGGCAACATCTTGACGTACAACATTTGACGTGGGAACCGGAGTCAACAATGCTAAGACTGTGGTTTCAAGGATCAGACTTAATGAACCCACTATATGCCTAGACATGATGCACTATTGAGGAAAGTGCTTATTGATACTAACGATGTTTATCGTATATTGTGATTATAATGATGAAATGGTTAGGAGCTATGATGATATTGATATAGCTTCCACGTACTCTTAACTACTGAACTATTATTAGCCCAGGTGTGTCGATTATCGGCCCAAGCGTGTCGGTTCGCTTCTACTGGCCCTGGTGTGTCAGTTGCTAGCCCAGGTGTTTCAGTACCGCCCCAAGTGTATCGGAGATGTACTTGCAAGATTTTGCATTTTGATCGTGCCGAGACTTAATGCTTATAGTGAGTGTAGTTTCTAAGTGTTACGTTGGATGTCAGCAGTTATGGAGATGATTCGATATATTGGCATGATAAACCAATGATGATGATGATGTTAATTTGTCTAACCTGATATCTATTATACTGTATTGTTATGTTCTTTTCACTGGGCTGCTTAGCTCACACCACTCACATTCAAGAGATGTACCCGAGGAGGAGGAACCTCCATTTCAGGCTTAGGATGGATAAGCTGTTGCGGTTACTTATGATTCCTAAATGCGGGAATTTCATTTTGATTATTGGCTCTTTGAACCATATTTTGTATAAAGTACCTCATGTGGTACTTATGATGTTTTGTAATCATGTATAAACAACCATGTTACCGTTAGCAACTCTGGATAATGTGAATGAGAATATCTTTTGTGATGGAAATATTTGTTTGGATGTTATATATTTATAAAAGGTTAGACATAAGGTATATGTTTGAGTCCATATGTAAAGAGCATGTGTGACATTTATATCTGGGTCTAACTATTGATCCAGCCCAATTAGAAGTTGTTTAGGATAAAACAAATAAAAAATTAGTAGTGTTCCGGGTCCACCTCTGGGTCGGGACGTTACAGCCTGGTATCAAGGCATTGGCTCAAACTCTAGGACTGTGATGGGTAATACATGATTAAAACCTATTTTTTTATTAGAACTGTATATATTATTGACATTATCTAACAATATTGATTAAATTATGTTATATAGTTATGTCAAGTAACGATGAATATACGGAGACCTGGGACAAGGGAAGCCCCAGTTGCCCAATAGTACTGGATTCATCCACCGACAACTCAAGTGTCCAAAATGAAAATGTTGGAGTATTCCCAGTGATAGAGGAGTCATCATCAGTAGGGCAAAAAATCTTGCCCGAATATACACCATCCACTCCCCATGCTGGCGATATGATGACATATATTTGCTGGCAATACAATCAGGATTGACACTATGACACCTACTGTCCCTATCCCATCAATGTAATAAGCCCAATATGTGGATTTTGGGGTCATGGAAGCGAAAAGGCCAACTGTCCTTACATTGGAGGTCCAGGGATAGTGCCATGCCTAACCTGTGGAGTGTTGGGACATATGTCAGTCGCATGACCTGACAACATCTTGTTCAATTATGATGCTGATGTGGAGTCCTCTAAAAATGATTAAATAGGGGAATGTGGGGGAAGGGATAGAAAAAACAAATGTAAAAATATCAATATGTATATATGTGTGCTCTGTACTGAGGATTTTACAAACCCTAACTCATGTAAAAGAATAAAACTGGAGTTTTGTTTATTTGTATGTTAGATACATGTTTATGATTTACAAAACTCATATGGTCTATCTTGATAAATTTTCCGAATTAATAGTGATATTTACAAATGTGAATGACAGGAAAATGTCAGGACCATTCGGAAATACCAGAGGCCGAGGAAAGAGGACAAGTCCTCAACCTCGTGTCAATCAAGATGTACCCCATGAGGCTGTGCGTATAGCGATGGAGGCATTCCAGAGGATTGCCGAGGATATGCGACTTCCTCTCGTTAGGACCCATGAAAAGAGAGCCACTACGACTCTAAAGGAATTCAAACGGTTGAACCCGACGAGTTTTTTGGGAATTGAAGACCTGAGTGCGGCAAAGAACTGGATCACCTAGATTGGCCGGATCCTCAATACTCTGACCATTGTTGATGATCTGCGAATGACATTGGCAGCCTATCAATTGGAGGGAAATGCCTACGAATGGTGGGAGGCAAAGAGTTTGGTTCGTAATCACGAACCAATGACTTGGGAAGAGTTTTCAGCTGCTTTTCTCGCTCGACATTACCTTAAAACGGTTCAGGAAGCAAAGAAGAGGCAATTTTTCAACATCCAGCAAAGGTCTGATACAGTGGCCCAATATACCATAAGGTTTATTGAGCTAATACAGTATGTACCTTGGATAGCGGCAAATGAAGCGGACAAGATCCAGTAATTTGAAACCGGACTTCGACCATTTTTGCAATGGCAAGTGGCTAGTTTGAATTTCAACACCTTGGAGGAGATTATCGAGCGGGCTTCGAAGGTGGAAGCCGTAGACTCCACTAATAGAAGTACTGAAAGCTTCTAGAAACCCTCCTCCAATAAGAAGGCCAAGTTCACCCAGAAGAGGTCATTCTTTAAGAAAAACCAACCAGTAGTATGACAGACAAGCCAAGCTGACACACGCCAGCTGGTGTGTTATTTTTTCAACCAGCTAGGACATACTACCAGGACTTGCCCAATGGAAAAAGAGAGGACGTGTTATCACTGCAAACAGGCAGGACACATACTTAGGGATTGCCCCTATCTTGCCAGAGTTGTACCTTCACAGAATACTGGGCCAGCTCAATATGTTGCACAATCATCTTTTGGCAGACGTTCTCAAAAAACTTCCAAAGGCTCGGTAGCACCTATGAATGGACCACCATGGAATGGACAGGGAAGGGACAGGGACATCCTCAGACCACCTAGGGGAGAGTCTACATGATTGGGACTCAGATGGAAGAGCCGATTCACAATACGGTGATGGAAGGTACACTTACCCTTTTCAGTTATTTGGCACGAGTACTTTTTGATACGGGTGCTTTGTATTCCTTTATTTCTAGATCTTGCTGTGATAAATTTGATTTTCAATCAGTAGAAGTAAGTAACTCTTTGATGGTAGTGTCATCCTTGAGTAAAAAGGCATTAGTAAACCAAAAGTGTAAGTCATGCATTTTAAGGATGTGCAGTGTAGATTTGTCCTATGACTTTCTGATCTTAGAAATGACGGACTTTGACATCATCTTAGGCGAAATTTATCAAATTTTGATTGATTATTCTCAGAGGAGAATTTTTGGGGTCTCTTCAACCAATGAAGGGTTCATAGAAAAGTTAATACCTTATGAGAGGATGAGAAGTAAATTTTCTGGCATCAGGGCTTATCCTGGTAGTGTGGTGGCTACATGGGTTGGGAAGATGTAGGTGGCGTAGAGTCTGATGAACCTCAGGTGGTGTGTGAGTTTATGGATGTGTTTCCTAACCAGTTCGTTGGGCTAGCTCCACGCCGAGAGATAGAATTTGTTATTGATCTACAGCCAAGAACATCTCTTATTTCCAAGGCACCTTACCAGATGGGGCCAACTGAACAGAGATAGCTAGCTACGCAAGTAGATGAATTCTCAGCCTTGGTTTTATTCGACAAAGTAATTCGCCTTGGTGCGCACCCGCTCTCTTTATGTAAAAGAACGATGGATCGATGAGAATGTGTATAGATTACTGACGACTTAATCAGGTCACTATAAAGTATCCATTACCTAGGATAGATGATCTCTTTGATCTATTGAGAGGATCAGAATACTTCTCAAAAATCAATTTGAGGCCGGGATATCATCAGTTATGGATTCAAGAGGAAGTGATTCCTAAGACTGCTTTCAAAATGCAGTATGGTCTAGATGAGTTTTTGGTAATGCCATTTAGATTAACCAATGCACCAAGCATGTTTATGGATCTGATGAATCGTGTCTTTCGACCATACCTGAGGGAATTTGTGATAGTTTTTATAGATGATATTTTGATATATTCATCATCTGAGGAAGAGCATGAACGTCATTTACGCATTGTTCTTCAGACCCTTAATGATCAACAATTGTAGGCTAAGCTGAGCAAGTGTGAATTCTGGTTAACTCAAGTACAATTTCTTGGACATGTAGTGTCTACAGAAGGAATTTCGGTAGATCCAGCAATGGTAGAAACAATTAAGAATTGGCAAAACCCCAAGAATGTGTTTGAAATCCGAAGCTTTTTGGGATTAGCTGGATATTATAGGAAAATTTATCCCACACTTGTCCCAGATTGTTGTGCCAATGACCCGATTGACAAAGGAAAATGTCAAGTTCTAATGGAGTGATGCTTGTGAAAAGGCATTTCAGGATTTGAAGGAGAAATTGACCACCTCTCCAGTGTTGATAGTACCCGAACAAGGACAAAGTTATGATGTATTTTGTGATGCTTCTAAATTTGGATTAGGATGTGTTTTAATGAAGGAAGGAAAGGTTAGTTTACGGTTCCAAACAATTGAAGGGACATGAGCAAAATTATCCAACTCATGGTCTGGAATTGGCAGCTGTTGTCTTCTGTCGAAAACTTTGGGGGCTTTACTTGTATGGTGAGAAATTTAATATATTTTCTGATCACCATAGTTTCAAATATTTGTTTATTCAGAAGGACTTGAATATTAGACAGCGAAGATGGATGAAATATCTAGGAGATTACGATTTCAGTCTCTCCTACCATCCAGGAAAGGCTATTGTGGTCGCAGATGGCTTAAACAGGAAGTCACATGGCAACATTGCATGTATGCCATCCTTAGAATGGAAGATGTTGGAGATCTTATCTGACTATGACCTGGAGCTGATCGAAGGAAATGAGCTAGCAAGAATGGAGAATTTGGTAATGGTAATTTACCATTGACAGTGTTATTTTATTAATTAAATAATTGTTTGATTATTGTTTGAGAGATATTGATTTCCTTATTAAGGATTTAAATTCTGAAATTTATAAGTATTTTGTTTATATTTTTAATTTCAAAAAATGTTGTTAAACAGTAACCGTAAAGATCCCGAAAGATAGGAAATAATTATTTTTGACAATTTTAGAAGTGAGAAAATTCTAAGAAAATATGTGTTATTAAATCATTTTTTAGATTCATTGATTTATATTTTCAGATATTGAAAGTGAAGGTTTTAAGAACTTTAAATAAATACAAAATAAATTAAGGGAATAGTAAATAAATGTGATTTTTGTTTAATCAATTAATTTTGATGAAATCTAAATCTCCAAATTTTTATGGTAATTAGAGTTTTTAAAATCCAACATTTTGGTTAAGATGGATTAAAATAATTAAATCCTTTAATAGTTAAATAATGAAAATTAAATGAAGAAGGGTTAAAATGTAAATATAAATTAAGGGACTAAAATGCAAATGTCAAAATTTTCAACCACCTGCGTAGCAGGTGACGAACAGAAGCAGCTACACAGAAGTCGTCTCATGCAAGATATCGCCGTAGCTTGCAGAACAACATGGGATCTCCATGGCCATGCATTGAGCCTACTCCTTTACTCCTCCAAGCCTATTTAAAGGCTACAAATGCAGTGGAAATCTCCATTGCTGCCAAAATTCTTTCCTCCTCTCTATTTCTTCCGTTTCAAAATTTTAGCTTAAGTGGAAGATTTTTCCAGTTGCTGAATTTCAACCTAGGAACGAAAGCGAAGGTAACCATTGTGTTTATTTTCAAATTCTAGTTAGTTTAGGATCAAACAGAAGTCAATTTGATTAAGATTTGAGTCCAAAATCAAATTTGAAGTTTAATGGAAAACATGGATTTTAATGTGTCTTACTTGTTTTCCCCTTTGAATCTGATGGTTTTAATCAGTATTATTGGTCCAATTGGTTTTGAAATTAAAAAGGAATCATTAAAGAGTCTATCTTACCAGAAGGATGTGAAAAATGAATTCAGAAAGCTCACTGTTTTTGGATTCGTATTTTACATAGTCCCTCCCGTCACTGCTCTGTTGCAGGCGATAGAGGAAGAATACGACTCTCGGAAGTTCTGAGAATCGGCCTTCGGATGATCCGAAGGTAACACTTCAAAAGTTTCGAACTTCAGTTCGGGGTTCCAAAGGAGTAGAGGCTAACTGTTAAACTCTCTGCATCAACAGGTCATACAGGACGTTCCGAGACTTTTTCGTACGTTTCGAACCACTCGGAAGTTCCAAACAAACCTCGGTAGGTTCCAAGGTGGACCAAGACTCATCAATTTAGGAATTTTTTATTTTCTGTTCCGAAGTAGCCTCGGAAGTTCCGAGAGCTAAACTTCGGATATAAAGACCCACATTTTAGGTAGTGGATCGGAAGTTTCAAAGCCACAATACCTGTTTCCGACGCATGTTCCAAGGAACCCAGAACAGGTTTTGAAAACTTAATCTAAGTTAGAATTCCATGTTAAATTTAGACCCTAGGTTTTAATGTGATGTTTATGCCAATTTAATAACTAAAAAATGATTCTAACCCCATTCATTGGTATTATTATGTAAACCTATATTATGTAGATACTCTCTATCTGTGGCGCAGTGGAAACTCAGCCCAGTAAGTATCAGTAGCTGTGTTATTAACTTCGTCGCACTGTAGAAAAGAAGGGTTCGAGCACTTAGTGATCTCTAGGCCTAACTCGCTATACGAGTAGTGTCTTGAGCATCCTATATCTCTAGGGCTAACTCAATATATGAGCAGTGGCTTGAGCATCTTATATCTCTAGGCCTAACTCAATATGTCTCCATAGTCATTTCCAGAAGACAATATGTGTAGTGGCCTGAACACCTTATTATATTACTGATTATTGTAATTTGAAATGGATAGTAACCTATTTAAGATACTCATATCCATTTCCCTTTCGAGTTTTTCTGTAAAGTAGGATAGAAGGATTTGAAATACTATGAATATGTATTATATTGTATATACATATCTGTGTATTATGTTTGATTAATGATTGTATAATTCATTGTACCTTTGTTCTGTATTTGACAGATACTTCGATACCCCGCATTTTCGGTGAGGAGACTTAACACTGCAGTATGAGTAAATCAGGTTAATAGGATCTAGTGCAATGAGTGGTTTCAAGGATCAGACTTAATAAACCCACTATATGTCTAGACATGATGCACTATTGAGAAAAGTATTTATTGATACTAACAATGTTTATCTTATATTGTGATTATAATGATGATATTGATACTACTTCCACGTACCCTTAACTACTAAACTATTATCGGCTCGGGTGTGACGATTACCGGCACAGGTGTGTCGATTTGCGTCCACTGGCCCAGGTGTGTCAGTTGCTGGCCCAGGTGTTTCAGTACCGACCCAAGTGTGTCGGAGATGTACTTACAAGATTCTGTATTTTGATCATGTCGGGACTTAATGCTTATAAGGAGTGTGGTGTCTAGGTGTTAAGTTGGATGTCAATAGTTATGGAGATAATTTGATATATTGGAATGATAAACCAATTATGATGATGATGTTAATTTGTCTAACCTGATATCTATTATACTGCATTGTTATGTTCTTTTCACTTGGCTGGTTAGCTCACACCACTCACATTTCAGGAGATGTACCCGAGGAGGAGGAACCTCCATTTCAGGCTTAGGATCGATAAGTTGTTACGGTTACTTATGATTCCCACAGACGGGAATTTCATTTTGATTATTGGTTATTTGAATCATATTTTGTATAAAGTACCTCATGTGGTACTTATGATGTTTTGTAATCATGTATAAACAACCATGTTACCGCTAGCAACTCTGGATGATGTGAATGAGAATATCTTTTATGATGGAAATAATTGTTTGTACGATATGTATTTATAAAAGGGTAGACATAAGGTATATGTTTGAATCCACATGTAAAGAGCATGTGTGACATTTATATCTAGGCCTAACTATTGATCCAGCCCAATTAGAAGTTGTTAAGGATATAAAAAAAATTAATAGCGTTCTGGGCCCACCTCCGGGTCGGGGCATTACATTCCTAGTGCTATCGTCGAATTTAGCCAATGGTGGCTTGGTGGCTAAGGTATCGTGTGAGGAAAGAAAGGAATGAGAGAAATTAGGGATTAGATGTGGCTTGGTCGAATTTGGCATTGTGTGTTTAGGGTGTTTGGGTTGTGCAATGATATGAAAGGTTAAGATTAAATGGATGAATGAATGAATGGGTGAGATGATGAGGATGACCTATGAAATTCGAATGGGATAGGAAGAAGCTAGGCAAAAATCGTGTGAAGCATGGAGGATTGGGATGATGAGGTGTGTAGGGATCTTAGGAGTGTATTTGGATGGATTTTTGTCTAAGTGCATGGAGAAATTATTGGGCTAAAATTGTGTGCGATTGGGATGGTGAGATGGTAAAATCGTGTGTGCCTATGTTTGGATTGAATTGGGAGAAAAGTTAGGATCTAAGTGATGTGGAGGGATATGATAGAAATTCTAGGGATTTTCCATTGTTTATATGCGCATGAGGTGTGTGTGTGTCATGTGGAGTGGATGGGATATGCACATGAAGTCCTAGATTATAGGATTTAATAAGATGCCTAAGGTTTAATGAGATGAAACATGAAATGGAGGGTTAGGATTAAATGATCCTAGATCTAATGGTTATGATGAATGATGGGTAGTCTAAAATGGATGAATGGATAGATGGTGCATGGATGATCCTAATCCTAAGGTTTATTTATATGATAGATGGTTTGGATGTCCTAAATCTAATCATGATGCATGAATGAGTTGGATTGACTAATTGGATCTAGGGTTTGATGATATGAAATGCATGGGATAAATGAGATGCTTGGGATGAATGGTTTGGATTGGTTGATTGGGTTTTAATGGATAGTGTGGATGGGTGATTGAAGATTGGATGGTTTAAGATTAGATGGGTAGGATGGGTCATGGAAATGG
Organism: Chimonanthus praecox; assembly: GCA_022113865.1. Lineage (NCBI taxonomy): Eukaryota > Viridiplantae > Streptophyta > Magnoliopsida > Laurales > Calycanthaceae > Chimonanthus > Chimonanthus praecox. The sequence continues at coordinate 30,988,347 of CM039088.1, read as the reverse complement.
GCTTTTGGGTTTGGAACTAAAATGGATTTGGGTTTAGGGTTGGTAAACTTGGATTTGAAACTGGAACATTGGATCTTTGAATTGGACTTGAACTTGAACTGGAGACTTCGACTTAAGCTTGCTGGGCTTGAATTCACTCTGGCCTGGGCGACATTGGGAAATGCGCCTGAAGTGCTTGGCTTGGCCCAGTGTCTGGCATTTGGAGCAAAGCCTGGCCCAATTGCAGTGGATCTATGGCCCATGGATCTTGATTTCAACTCTTGGCCTTTTAATTGCAGACTTTGATTTTAAATTAAATAATTAATCAAACCACTTATAAATCTAAGTATTGAATAAATCTAGACTCTCATAAACAGATCAATTTACATCAAAAACTTTAAAGTGTCATGATTAAATTATAAAATTTAAAATCTTTGATTTTATCCTCTTTTCCAGCAATTATCCACTATTTTATGCATAAATCCTGTTTTCCCATCTTTTTATCTACAAAACTGGAAAAAACAGGATTCATGATGAGCTTCAATTCGGTTTAGCATGATCTTTGATACCACTTATAATGACCCTACGCCAACTTCCCAGTGTGATATTGTCCGTTTTGGGCCCACCATGCTATAGCTAAGAAAGCATAATCTAAGCTTGTAGTCACCAAATTCCTATCACATGTCATAGCACTTAGGCTATTTGAACTCACTTTCCACTAGAGATCAATTTGTAATGGTTTAAGATATGAAATTGAATCATAAACCCAAATAAAACATGATTAGTTGGTGATCAATCTCCTGTGTACCAAAATTGTTGAGTTTGGTCTCTCATACACATTCCTTTGGGCAAACCTTAGGGGTCCAAACATAGGATGCCTCAACTCCTTAAAGACATGGTCTAATTGTCTAAGTATGGAGTCTTGCCTTGGGACCACCTTCCTTGGAGGTACATACCTTGGGGGTTTAGGCCTTGGTGATGCATTTCAGGCTTTCCTTTAATGGTTGGTGGGTGTCTTTTAGGATTAACTTTATGAATTGGGGAATGTCTTCTAAACTTAGCATTTTGGACATGGTTAAGGGCCTTATCTTGCATGTGCCTCTTCCTAAGGTTACACTCCAACTTCTAGTGTCCAACCTTATGGAAATAGAAACATTTACCCTTAGGGGTCTTAGGCACATCTCCCGTAACAAAAACCCTTTGACTAAAGGGTTCATTGGCTTCCAATGAAGATCCAAGATCCGACCTATCGCCAAACTTTTTACCCAAACTTAAAAAGTTTTTCAAGTGTTTCTTCACCTTGGGTAAACTTATCTTGGAATTTTTCTTTATGAATTTTTAATTCTTTAATTCCAAGGTTAACTTCTTAACCTCCTCTTCAAGATTCACATTGAGAGCACTCAAGACTTCAACATCTAAACAATGGATTTGAATTTGAACCTGAAAGGTCTTCACAATTTCCTTTAGCTTAATGTTTTCCTCATTAGAGGCTTTTAATGTAGAGGTGAGTTGAGTGTTTTGGTTTTTTAAGACTTCAAGTTGGCTTGATAAATTTTGTTTTTTACTTTTAGCCTTATCAAGTTTCTTGGCCAACATCTCACTTTCAAGGTACAAGGCTTTGAAAAATGATTGAAGATCATCATCTTCATCACTACTACTTTCAATAACCGCCATTGTATCAATTGTGGGAGCATATTTATGTTTAACAATTGAGGCCATAAAAACCTTGTGGATTTCCTCATTCACTTGAGTCTCCTCATCTGATTCACTTTCGGATTACAAAGCTTCCTCATGTGTGCCATGTAACGCCCCACCCTTTTTCACTCTCTTTTTCCTGTAAATTCAGAGTCTATTTTTTTTTATAACAGAGTAGAGCGATAGAGCGCGGGACGTCACGACGCGTGCTAAGTCCGAACTTTCAAAGTCCGACCCTTAACTGGCCAACCCTATGTGTGCATGGACCAAGTCCACGAAAATGGTTCATACATAGCAATATCAACTTGCGGAATAAAAATCATAACCTGCGGAATCATAACATCAAATTGCGGAATCATAATAGAACCAAGTTCTATTCGATTCAGATAGCAAAGTACGTCAAGTCCTTAATCATCATTCAAAAGTCATAATTATCCAAATAAACATCCAACCATCTAAGTTATTACATTTCGTAATCTAGATACTCAAATACAAGTTCATGAGTAATTTTATTCAAAACATATAAAATAATTCTTCCAAGCTCCTAAGCCTGGCCCGTCTTGCATTCGTTGTTCCCCTGATTACCTGTATCATCAAGTAGGGTAGAAGTAGGCGTTAAAACAAAGCGCCCAGTAGGTATTCCAGTTACGGATAACACATGGTTAGTACAAAACATATTTAATAATATAGTGATGTCAAAATCATATAAAATCCATGCCATGCAATGATGACAAATGCAATGACTCCCACCCATCACATGTACATAAATGTACCTAGCACATAGGTCTTTCGTACGCCCCGGCGGAGTGTGGACCCTCTGGAATCTTCTTTATAGAAATCACATCAAGGTATCACACATAGGTTTTTCGGACGCCCCGACGGAGGGTGACCCCTCCAGTTATAAATCCTCCACCCCATGGCATGCATGAGATGCCAATGAAACACATGTTATTTTATAACATAAACATAGCATTGAAAATCCCTTTTGAAACATATCCAAACACATGTTATTTAAACAAATAACATAGCATTTAAATTCATATAAAGCATATCCTTTGAAACATAAATTTCATCAAACATAAGATAAAACAAGTGTACATAAATCCATGGTTTCAAAGATGTGGAATCCTACCAAAGACCGCTAACGTGTGCTTGCGTCTTTCGTCCAAGAATCGATCACCGATCGTGCACCGCTTGCGAGATCCCGTTACCTTATGATATATTAATAAATAAATACCAAGTCCCACTTGATTTATAAGGTTCTAAGTCCATAAACAAAACCCCATGGGGTTCGGCCATACACCATGGCCGAACCCATGGTCTAATCTTTAGTTAATTATAATTATGTCATTGTTCATAACCATAGCCATTTTTCCTTGCTTAGGTTCCAAATAATCCATCCTTCCCTTTTTAATCAATTACAATCATCAAATATATTTGGTGGGGTTCGGCCATACACCATGGCCGAACCTCACCCTTTCTTTTCCATTCTTCTCATCCAAAACACTTAATCATTCAAGGTTTCCAAGATCTGAAATTTAAGAACATAAACCCATATTTATTTCCATCATTAAAGCTTCCATTAAATTTCATAAACATATTTGGTGGGGTTCGGCCATACACTATGGCCGAACCTCACCCCTTTTCTTCCATTTAAAAATCACTAATAACATTCATAAAAAAAAACCCGTATGGATTTATTAATCAACACCCATGGTCTTCAATATACATATCCCAACAAAATAAATCAAATGTTTCCATGGGGTTCAGCCATAGTGTGGTTCTTTTATTTCAAACTAAATTTATCAAATAAGATACTAACCTCTTTCTGATTCCTTACTCTTCCAATCCTTCTCCTTTCTTCTTAATTCCTTCAACCAAAAACTCCTCATGCTGGCTGCTTTCTTCTTCTCCTTGCTCTTTGCCGTGTGAGAGAACTTGAGAGAGGAAGAGAGAGAAATAAACTTGGCAATGGTGTGTACCCTTGCCTTCCTCTCATTTTATAATCTTCCTTGGTCCAAACTTTGGAAGGTGCTTAAGATAGCTAATCTCCATTGCCGTGTGCCCTTTGCTTCCCTTTTGTGGTTGCCGTTTTTCATTAGGAGTGGAACTTCCTGTTGGCTCAAGACTCTCACTAAAATAGCAATTGCCAACCTCCCTTGCTTAAATTAGAATGTGTCTAAGATAAACTATGCCCCATTGCCGTGTGCCCTTGTGTTTAATTTAGACACTTCTTTTAATTAATTTAAGATTATATGCATATCCTTTTTAAAAGATCCCATGCGCCTAATCCTGGATTTTTACATCTAAAATTCGTCCATGCAATCTTTTATTTAAATGCATCACTAAATTAATTCAACCCCATTTAATTTCTAATAAAACCAATTCCACAATCAATTGGGTCCTAATTGGGTCATGGCCCAATTCTTTATCCATATATGATCCAATCTAAAATTCATAATTAAAAATGGATAATTGTCATATAAATAATGAATTGAAAATTCTGGGGTATTATAATACAACCCTCTTTTTAAAATTTTCATCCCGAAAATCGAGTGAAGTAGGGTTTCAAACATTTACATAAATAGCTCAGGATGAGCTTTTCTCATTTCTGACTCGAGTTCCCATGTAGCTTCCTCAATACCATGTCGATCCCATACTATTTTGACAAACTGGATCGCTCGGTTTCGTAACACCCTTTGTTCTGTGTCCACCAGTCAACAGGCTTCTCGACGTATGTCATGTCACTCTGGACCTCTATGTCTTGTACGTTCAGTATGTGAGAAGGATCAGGATTGTACTTCCTCAACATCGATACATGAAACACATCGTGTAAAGATGCCAACTGTGATGGGAGTGCCAATTGATAAGCCACATCCCCCATCCTTCTTATGATTGAAAACGGTCCCACATATCTTGGCGACAATTTTCCTTTCTTTCCAAATCTCATGTGTCCCTTCCGTGGCGAGACTTTCAAGAACACCATGTCTCCCACTTCAAATTCAAGGAACCTTCGCCTTTTGTCAGCATAACTCTTCTGACGACTCTGCACAGTCAATAGGTGTTGCCGTATCAACTGTATCTGCGCTGTAGTCTCTGCAACCAATTCAGGTCCAATCAGTGCTGGCTCACCGGCCTCTGTTCAGCACACTGGTGACCTACATGGTCTACCATATAATGCCTCAAATGGTGATATCTGGAGGCTTGCCTGGTAACTGTTGTTGTACGACAATTCTACCAACGGCAAGTGATCCTCTCATCCACCCTTGAAATCTAGCATACAAGCTCTCAGCATGTCCTCCAGTGTCTGTATTGTTCTCTCGGATTGTCCATCAGTCTGTGGATGGAATGTTGTACTAATCAATAAATCTGTTCCCATGGATGCCTGCATGCTATGCCATACTCTGCCTGTGAATCGACCATCTCTGTCGAACACAATAGTCCGAGGAATATTATGCAATCTGATGATATCCTTAATATACCGCCGACCCAAAGTCTCAGATGAGTCTGTCATCTTAATAGGAATGAAATGTGCAGACTTGGTCAGTCGGTCTACGACGACCCATATCGCATCGTTGCCTTTTGAAAACCTTGGCAACCCTGTAACAAAATCCATGGAAATGTGCTCCCATTTCCATTCCGGCACTGGTAAGGGTTTGAGTAACCCTGGTGGCTTCTGATGTTCCGTCTTAACCTGCTGACATGTTAAGCAATGAGCCACAAATTCTGCCACATCTCTTTTGAGTCCGTGCCACCAGTAATATCTCTTCAGGTCGTGATACATCTTAGTGCTTCCCGGATGAATAGAGAGTTTGGTCTGATGTGCCTCAACCAATAACTCTTTTCTGTAGCTCTTAGGTACATAAATCCTTCCTCGGAATAGAAGGCCCTGTCCTGGTCGTAATTCCCATTCCGGTATGACTTCACCAGTAGACATCTTGGCCCAAATCTCCTCCACCTCTGGGTCTGTCCGCTGTTCCTGTTCAATCTTGGTAACCATGTTGGACCTTATAATCATATTGTATATAGTCCCATGGTTATTGAGGTAAAGTTTAAATTCTCGAATTATATTCAGCATCTCCCATTCTGTCCTGATTAAACATGCCACTGATGCATGTGATAAACGGCTGAGGGCATCTGCCACCTTGTTCGCCTTGCCAGGGTGATAACGAAGTGCGAACTCATAATCCGCCAGATATTCCATCCATCTGCGCTGCCTCAAGTTGAGCTCTTTCTGATCAAACAAATATTTCTCGCCATATAAATAATGTCTCCAGCTTTTGAGAGCGAAGACCACTGTGGCTAGCTCCAGATCGTGTGTAGGATAGAGAAGTTCATGAATTTTTAACTATCTTGAGCCATAAGTCACCACATGATTACTTTGACTGAGTGTACAACCCAGTCCCTCTCCTGAAGCATCGCATTGTACCTCATAACACTTGCCATTTTCCGACAAAACTAGGATAGGAGCAGTGGTAAGTCTCTTCTTCAGCTCTTCAAACCTCTGATTGCACAATTCTGACCATACATATTTGACTCCTTTCTGAGTGAGTCGAGTAAGTGGAGACGCAATTTTTGAGAAGTCCATGATAAATTTCCTATAATAACCAGCCAATCCCAAAAAGCTACGGATCTCGGTTACATTCTTTGGCGCTTTCCAGTCTCTTACTGCCGCTATCTTAGCCGGGTCCACGCCTATACCTTCTTCTAATATAACATGTCCCAAAAAGTTGACCTCAAATAGCCAAAATTCACATTTACTGGCTTTAGCATACAGTTTGTTCTTCCTCAAAGTGTCCAGAACTATTCTAAGGTGCTCAGCATGTTCTTTCTGAGTCTTGGAGTAAATCAAAATATCATCAATGAATACAATAACGAAATGGTCCAAATAAGGACGAAAGATCTTGTTCATTAAATCCATGACCACAGCCGGTGTATTGTTGAGTCCAAACGGCATGACTACAAATTCATATAGCCCATACCGCGTTCTGAAGGCTGTCTTCTCTATATCCTCCTCCCTAACTCGGATTTGGTGAGTCCATAAACAAAACCCCATGGGGTTTGGCCATACACCATGGCCGAACCCATGGTCTAATCTTTAGTTAATTACAATTATGCCATTGTTCATAACCATAGCCCTTTTTCATTGCTTAGGTTCCAAATAATCCATCCTTCCCTTTTTAATCAATTACAATCATCAAATATAATTGGTGGGTTCGGCCATACACCATGGCCGAACCTCACCCTTTCTTTTCCATTCCTTTGATCCAAAACACTCAATTCAAGGTTTCCATGACCTGAAATTTAAGAACATAAACCCATATTTATTTCCATCATTCAAACTTCCATTAAAATTTTATGAACATATTTGGTGGGGTTCGGCCATACACTATGGCTGAACCTCACCCCTTTTCTTCCATTTAAAAATCACTAATAACATTTATTAAAAAAAAAAACCGTATGGATTTATTAATCAACACCCATGGTCTTCAATATACATATCCCAACAAAATAAATCAAATGTTTCCATGGGGTTCGGCCATGCACTATGGCCGAACCCTATGGTTCTTTTATTTCAAACTAAATTTATCAAACAAGATACTAACCTCTCTCCGATTCCTTGCTCTTCCAATCCTTCTCCTTTTTTCTTAATTCCTTCAACCAAAAAGTCCTCTTGCTGGCTGCTTTCTTCTTCTCCTTGCTCTTTACCGTGTGGGAGAACTTGAGAGAGGAAGAGAGAGAAATAAACTTGGCAATGGTGTGTACCCTTGCCCTCCTCTCCTTTTATAATCTTCCTTGGTCCAAACTTTGGAAGGTGCTTAAGATAGCTAATCTCCTTTGCCGTGTGCCCTTTGTTTCCCTTTTGTGGTTGCCGTTTTTCACTAGGAGTGGAATTTCCTTTTGGTGCAAGACTCTCATTAAAATAGCAATTGCCGACCTCCCTTGCTTAAATTAGACTGTGTCTAAGATAAACTATTCCCCATTGTCCTGTGCCCTTGTGTTTAATTTAGACACTTCTTTTAATGAATTTAAGATTATATGCATACCCTTTTTAAAAGATCCCATGCGCCTAATCCTAGATTTTTACATCTAAAATTCGGCCATGAATCTTTTATTTAAATGCATCACTAAATTAATTCAACCCCATTTAATTTTTAATAAAACCAATTCCCCAATCAATTGGGTCCTAATTGGGTCATGGCCCAATTCTTTATCCATATAAGATCTAATCTAAAATTCATAATTAAAAATGGATAATTTTCATATAAATAACGAATTGAAAATTCCGAGGTATTACATGCCATTCATAACCTTCTTGGGTTTTTCGAAGGACATACATTAGAGTATGTCCTTTCACACCACAATTGAGACATTCTTGTTCCTTTTTTTCTTTTTCTTCTCTCTCACCATGAGGTTCATGTCGTTTAATGGCTTTATCACTAGATTCTCCCTTTCTATATTTTCTCATTTTATTGAACTTTTTAAAGTTTTTTAAATATATTTTAGCAATCATGGCCATTTCTTTACTTGGGTCTTTTTCCATTACAGGTTCTTTTTCTTTAGTTGATGGGAGTTTAATGGAAGACTTCAAGGAAATTGGCTTCTCTTGTTGAGGTTCAAGGTTGAGTTCAAAGGTTTGTAATGATGCCACCAAGTCATTAATTTTCATTTGGGCAACATTACGGTATTATTTGATTGCCACCTTTTTCGATTCAAACCTCTTGTCAAGATTTCTTAGGATTTTACTGCACACTTTGGCATCGGGAATTCTTTCACCAAGATCCCACTTAGAGTTGACAATGTCACCAACTCTAGAGTAGAAATCCATGAAGGTTTCTTCTTCCCTCATTTTCAAGACATCAAATTGAGCTTCCAAAAGTTGGAGCTTTGATCGTTTCACAATGGATGTGCCTTCGTAGGTTCTCTCAAGAATTTCCCGTGCCTCTTGTACGGTCTTACACATCATTATCCTTTTATGTCCATTTGGAGAGAGTGCACAATTCAACGCATTTAGTGCTCTACCATTAGTTGTGCATGCTTTTCATCCCTTGTCCATGAGGAGTAAGCTTTTAGCTCAACGGATGTGGACATAGTGCCCGTATCCGTTTTCTCAATCACCGGGTGTGTCCATCCAGTACACACAGAATCCCATACGGATGCATCAATGGAGATGAAAAAGCTTTTCATCTTTGCTTTCCAAGGAGCATAGTTTTATACATCGAAGTAGGGTGGTTTAGAGATGGCATAACTCTCTCCCATAGACATGGTTCTAGCACTTGATCACTCAGACAGTTAAGTCAATAAAATGAGCACGAGGCTCGGATACAAATTGAAAGTTCCTTGAGTGCTTAGAACCAGATTTACCCTAAAGGGGGTGAATAGGGTAATCACAAATTATGGGTCCTTTTAAAATTTTTTTGTTAATATAGTGCGGAATTAAATGACAATTAATCAAGTGTGTGATTTCAAAGTGTACAAGAACAAAAGCAATCACATAGACAATGAACACGATTTACAGTGGTTCGGTTAAACATCCTACATCCACAGTTGAGACTCACCCAACCTTGGGCTACCTCCAATTTACTAAGCATTGGAATTACACCGACACAATATAATAGGACTTCCATCTATCCAATTGATTGAGACTTTCACCCAATTCATATCCCATTATTTTTTTATAGTGGTTCAAGAGAAACTTAGTCTCTTTAATCCACTTCACAATCAACAAATGATTTTTAAAGTAAAAAATCTATAATGACGAGGTACTTGCCTTTGAAGATGTTTACAAATGTAGATGTGCTCCGTGAATCACTCCTATTGTGAGCTCTAACAATCCCGACGATCCGCCATGTAGAGAAATCACAATCCTTGGGAGACTCTCTAGAAGATTGAGTTCTCAATCTCTATCCTAGAGGATGACTTGATCCTTTTCTCTTAATCTCAATCACAAAGAATTGGATACTTGAATTATTTGCTTTTGATTTGCCAAGAGAGAATAAGTCTAAGATTTTGCCTTTGATACTTGAGAGATTTTCTCACTGGTACATGGCTCATTTAATTGCTATTCACTCCTCTACCAACTCCCAAAATAGTGTTTGTATTTACAGGCAACACTAAAAATTTCATAAGACAGAAACATATGATCGATTGTGTACAGGCGATCGATCGTTCGTGTTTGAAATCCTTTCCACTAACTCGACCGTTGAGCATTTAATGAACAGTAATGGCTCTAAAACGGTAACCTCACGATGGATCATGCCACACTATTGATCGTACATGTTTCTAGCAACTGATCGCGGGTTGGCAAATGTATCGACCTGAGACTGACTGTATTTTTAAGTGTCAATTCTCATCCAAGCCCAAAGCGATTGATCATGATGCCGATCTATACATGCCCTATGCTGATCACATACCCGATTGATCGTGTGATACCAAGATGTTCCAGGCTTTGTGTTAGTCCAACTTATGTCATGTCTCAGCGATACATCGCCCATACAATTGATTCGTCAAGGATCCAGACGATCGATCGTGGGCACCCGATTGTATCGTCTTGAGACCACATGAGTTTGATAGTCATATTCAACTAGAACCCCCAACATTCCACACGACATATCACAAGACCACGATTGGTCGTATGTTGTCCTTGGTTACTAAGCACCCGACATGATGTGTCGTCTTGACAGTCAATTCATATTTCCAAGATGGGTTCCAATTCATTGTCAAACACATGTTAGGCTTGATTAATTATCTAGATATGATCTCTACGCCTAGGCATGGTCCACCTAAGGTATAGGTACGACCTAAGGTCATCTATGGTCACTTACTATTAGTGATTGTCATACACGTTGATCAGTTGATTCTTCACACTTTACCAACGCTTGAGACGTAAGGACCCACCCATTCAATAGCAATAAACAGAGCCTTACATGAATCGAACACGATCCAATAACAAGAATAACAAAATTCATGGATCAATTTTTTTTTTTTTCAATTTATATAACTCCAATAACATAATTCAAGATGATCAGAGTACGAAATTATTTCAATAATTTAGTCATGTCCAAACCTATAACATTCCCATATAGGATGAGTCCCATCTAGCATGGAATCAAATTGACAGTCCAACAATTAAAATTTCTATCATAAGGGAGGTTTAATCTCAAACCATACGATAAAACCTATAATCAATAAAATCAAAGCTTCCCCACATACAAGTTGGAAATAGAAGCACAACCCATAATCCAATGATAAAGCAAATAAATAAAACTGACACTCATTGTCCCTTACAACCTCAAATTAAAGTCTAGCAAATTCTGGGGAATTCAATAAGCTACAGTCCAATCTAAATGCTCCACGTAAATCCAATCCTACTGTTTAGACTGACCGGCTTCTTTCTCCAACAAATTTCCTATAGTGTAAGGGATGAGCTCCACGCCCAGTGAAAGAAATGACCACACAAGTAATTTACAGGTAACAATAAGAAGCTAAGCTTATAAGAAACTAGTTCAAATAAATTCAAGCATTACTTTTACAAAATGAATGGCCCATTATGATACGAATATGATGCATGGTCCCTTCCCATGCATCTCAACCAATGAAACGAGTCAAAAGAGTCATGCAAAGCTCAACTTAGCTAAGCATAGCACATGTGTACAAATGGTCATAACCCAACGAATGTGCACGACGAATGTCCATAGGGGAGTGCAAGGCAATAGAAACAAGAGCCTAACGAATGTCCCCAAAGGAGTGTAGGGTTAATGACTCGAATCAACAATACAAATCACCCACCCAAACGTGGATGCTCATAATAAACGATGAACAATATAACATGTGTTAACAAATTCAATAAACAAATGACCAATATAACATGTGTTAACCAAATACAATAAACACATGACAAATATAACATATGTTAAACAAATACAATAAACACATGACAAATATAACATGTGTTAAACAAATACAATAAACGCATGCCAAATATAACATGTGTTAAACAAATTCAATATACACATGACGATTAACAAATATAACATGTGTTAAACAATTCAATAAACACATGATATCCAACTATGGCATAAACAAAATATTCATGCTAACAAATTCCACCTAAGTTCATCAACTAAACAATCAAGCATGAACGATCATCCAATCACACAAAAAAGTTCCAACTTTCATCAAACAAATTCACAATGTTCAGTTTGGGTTCTTCAACAATACAGACGAGTAACTAACAAACATATCTGGGCCGACTGGGGTATTAAGGCTTAAAACATTTAGCCTCAAACAATTTTCCCTTACAATACATGAGCTTACACCGGATTTACCTGTCAATCAAACAACTTCCAGTCTTATGGAAAATAACCCCAACTTTCATATTCAATTTTACATTCAATCAACCCAAGATTATAATAAATCAGTAAATAAGGTTAAGTTTATCTCACCTAAACTTTGCAATTCACCAAGTACAGACACACCACCAATTCCAAGTTCAAATATGCTTCAGGTCTCCAAATTCGTTGTCATTGATTAGAGTTTTGGACCATTAAAATTTTATTTTATTTAACTCCTTTTTAAATAAAGAAATTCAACAAATAGACCCCATTGATTCTATCCAAACAAATCAAGTCTAAGGGGTACTAAACAAAATACAATTAGTCTAAGGTTTAAAAGTGTTAAATAAAATAGAATTTGACCTATCTTGCAGAATTATCTGGTATCAGTTCAAATAAAAACAAAGTCTCTTATTCGTACAGTGGATAAGTCTCTGAGAAAGGATTACAACGATATCTGCTTCGTCCCAAACGGACATTCGTAGCCCGAGTTATAATCAAAATACTCAAACATGTACACTGCTCAACAGTTTGCAGTCTCATTCGAGGTTTCTTTTTTTACAGAGCATATTCGACCCTTCAAATCGATGATTTTCCCTTTGACAAATTTACTGTAGGTATATATCTACTTCAGTTTAGGTACAAATTTTGTACCATTTTGATGATCAAAGACCGAGATAAAATTCCACAATCCAGCATTGTAAAACTGTTTGTGTTTCAAATCAGATCTGGGGCATCATATCAACTTCTTTTGCTTCCAAATTCATATAGAAACTAGATCTCTTAAATTGGAATCCAACAAAATAAATTTCATCAAAAAACAGTCTTAATCATTTTTTTAAACAAACCTATCAGATCCACACTTCCTCTTTCAGAACCTTAGGGTATTAATTTCATATAGTTTGTTTTTAATCCATCAATATACATTAGAAAGTTAATGGTTTTCATAAATTTAATTCCAAGAATTAATAGTAATTCCAAACCCTAATCTATGGAAAATAGATCCCATGATTTGGGCGTTTTGCACCCTATGCGAAAATTACACACCCATGTTTTCAAATTTTAATTTTTTTTCTCTTCTACAATCCCTTTTTTAAAGAAAATCCAGGTTTACTTACCTCAAGGAGAGAGATGAAAACCCAAGACAAGAGAAAAAGAAATCTAAGAATACTTCAATCGACCCTTGAGAGAGAGAAAGAGTTTACAATTTCGTTGGAGAGGGAGAGAGAGAGAGAGAGATAATCGTGTATGGACGTTTTGATTTGTGCCCACGTATTTTTATTTCATATGTGGAGAGGGTCGGCCATGGAGAGAAAATTCTCTCCTAATTTTAGCACATGCCTCTTTTTCCTTTAAAAATGACTTTTCTAAAAACACCCCAAGGCTCCCACGTGTGGAGTGCTTTCTTTCCTTCTCTCCAATGTTGGAGAGGAGAGAAACTAGGGTAAAGAAAGAAAAAAAGTGTGGAGTCGGCCATTGTGATTTTCTCTCCCTTTTTTTCTATTTTCCATTTTTATTTCAAGAAATTGCTAAAAAGAATTTAAAAAATATCCATTTTTTAAATTTATTTCGTAAATAATTTTTATTTCTCATAATTTGATAATTTACGTTTCTATTTTTGAAATTTTAAAATCTTTCAAATAAATTTTAATTTTATAAAATTTGCCTATGACAAGGGAAATTTGGTCTTTTCACAATTTCATGAGAAATTAATATAATATATTCAAATTATAGTACATTTCTAGATTCTAAACACAAAATTGATTTTTTTTTTTAATTCTACAAATGGGGTTTCGTAAAGTATATTTCTCAATCCATTTGATTTAATACAAGTGGGTCCTATCGGTGGTAAATTTAGAAAGTTTCCAATTTTGGACACCTGCCAGTTTTGGAACCCTTCAAAATTTTGTTTTCATCTCCAATATTCAATTAAAACTATGATAAATACATATTGAGGGTCAGTTCAAAAAGTTCTATTGTCTGACACACATTCAAACAATTTCACGCAATATCAAATAAATTTTCTAAAATAACCAATTATCGAATTAGGACCTACCCGATTAAACTCTAACTAGACTGTGATCCACTAGTTTGGGATGGGTCGTTACAACCTACCCCCCTAACAGAAATTTCACCCCAAAATTTACTAAGGTTCTTACTTTGATCATCAAACAAGTAAGGGTAAAGATTTTGGATCACGTCCTTCCGGTCCCCTTTTTTTTAAAAAAAAAAAAAAAAATTCAAGTTCAGAATTCTCACTTCACTGCTATTAGTCCGTTGGGCTTTCAAGGCAAAATCATACAAGCTAGGATGCGTCACCAAGATACCCAATTTTGCCAAATCACGATCAGCAAACAAACATGCCACTAAACCTCAAGACTTCTAGCTCAAGGCATCAACAACAACATTGGCTCTTCCTGGGTGATAGGAGATCTCAAATTCAAAGTCTCTTGTTTAAGTACAACCTCTACCTTGGCAGGATTCACTGCAAATCCTTCAGTTGAAACTACAAGTCCCAAGAATTGCACTTTAGCCAACCAAAATTCACACTTGCTAAATTTGGCATAAAGTTGATGATCTCTTAACAATTGTAGATCAATTCTCAAGTGCTGCTCATGGTCTTTTTTAGTTGATGAATAAATCAATATGTCATCGATGAAGGCTTCCACAAATTTATGTTGGTAAGGTCTAAAGATTCTATTCATTAAATCCATGAACGTTACAGAGGCATTGGTCACTCCGAAAGGCATCACAACGAATTCATAGTGATCAAACTTTGTACGAAAGACTGTCTTAGCAATATCACATTCTCTGACTCTCAATTGATGGTAACCAGATCGAAGGTCAATTTTAGAGAAACATCTAGATCCTCTCAATTGATCAAATAAGTCATGAATTCTGAGGAGGGGATATTTATTTTTGATGGTGACTTTATTCAATCGTCTATAATCAATGTAGAGTCTCATCGAACCATCCTTCTTTTTAACAAATAAGGTTGGGGCTGTCCATGCTGAGGTGCTAGGTCGAATAAATCCAACCTTCGATAAATCACTCAACTGACTTCTCAACTCCTCCTGTTCCACTGGTGCCATTTGATATGCAGGCGTAGAAATAGGCACAGTACCAGGAATTAAGTCTATGGGAAATTCCACATCTCGATGAGGAGGTAAACTAGTCAGCTTCTTTGGAAACACATTAGGGAATTTGCACACCACTCTAGGTAACTGCATGTCTGAAGATTCTAAATTTTCCCAGCCTAAGCTAGCTACCTGGCCAAAGACTCTTTTACGAGACAAATAAAGTTCAGGGGTGAGACTCAATCTTTCACTAAAGGTTATACCTGTAGATGTTCTACCAGATACTTTCCTCTTGGAACAATCTAAGATTACATTGAAAGATGTCAACCAAACCATACCCAAAATGGCTTTAAAACCAAACATATCCAAAACTAGCAAATCACTTTCTAAACTAACTCCACTAACTGCTACAACACAAGAACAACATTTTTTTCTTACTGTAGTCGATCTATCCAATGGTATTGTAATATGGAGAGGCTCATTCGGTTCATCCACGTCTAAATCCAACTTATCAACTAACATAGATGATATAAAAGAATGCCATTCACCATAGTCAAACAATACTTTAGCCCAAGTGCTGAACATTAGGAGCATACCTTGCATAACAGTAGGTTCGATAATGTCACCAACATGCGGATTAACAGCAAACACACGGCCTCGATTGGTTTGGGGCGGTCGTCGGCGTCCTTTGTTCTGCTGATTGTCATTCTGTTGATTCCCAACATTCTGTCTGTTTGGTTCACGGAAATTTTTAATCATGTGTCGTTGTAGGCAAACTCCAACCACAGGAAAATAATCCTCCCAGCTTCCTTTAGAGACCAAAACACAAGCGCGAAGCATATCTTTTAAAATCTGTATAGTTCGATCAGATTGTCTATCCGTCTAAGGGTGAAACGTTGTACTGAAACGAAGCTACGTGCCCAACTCTTTCTGTATGCTGTGCTAGAACTTAGATAGTAATCTAGAATCTCCCTCAGAAACAATGGGAACCAGTATTCCATTCAACTTAACAACTCGATCTGTAACACCCCAATTTCTCAATGAAGGGGAAAACTACGAAAATGCCCCTGAGTTGTTAAATTAATTATTTTGTGATGTTAAGTAAGGAAATAGTGGGGCCCATTGCTCAAATTAAAATCATATGAGCACATTATGAATGTTAAGTTTTATTGGATGGGTAATTTTCATCATTTGGGTCAAAAATGGCTAAATGGGTCAAAGGGCCCAAATGGGACCCATCGGGTCTTATTGGATTATTTGACCGTTTTGTGAATTTAAATTAAATGGGGTTAAGCCTATTTGATTGGAAATCAAGTAGAGGAAAAATGGGTAGGCCTGACCCATATGTAAAAACCAGTTACAAATGACCAAAATACCCATAATTGGGTCATGGAGTCAAAAACGGGTCAAGGAGCTAAAGGGGGACCCAACGGGTCGGGTTGACTTTGTTGACCACAGCCGACCATGTGGGTCCACAGATGAGTTCAATGGTGAGTTAAATCAGGTTAAGTGGAACTGATTTTATTTAATTTGAATTAAGAATGAGTTGACTCAAGTGTAATTAATATATGGTGTTTATATGGTGAGTTAAGCCATTGAGTTGAGTGAGTCAAAGTGGAAGTCAAATGGGCTGTAAATTCAGTGAGTTAAGTGGAATATGAGGAGGTGTTGTGATCTCAAACAAACCCAAAACAAGTCCCACACATTGGGGACTTGTTATGGTGAGTTTCATGCAAAACATTAAATGGGAATATGGGGGGTTTCTATTCCATTTGGAAACCCCAAGCCTTCAACGTTGGAATGCCAATGGGTGCATTTGTTGGCAGCAAGTGTCCCATTGGTTTAGGTAAGAATTGATGAGGAAGTGGAGGGGTTTTGAGGGCTGAATTATTAAAGGAAACAAACACAATCTTGGCCGTTTTTCACCATTGAAAAGCCAAGATTCTCCATCTCTCTCTCCCTCTCTCCAATTCGTTTTCTTAAGTGGAACAACAGAGGTTTTTGGCACCAATTATTCAAGCTTAAACCAGCAAGAAATAAAAGGAAGAAGGCAAGGAGCAAAGGCAATAGGAAGAGCTTGGAATTTTGTAAGTGTTTCATGGACTTTTGGATTAATAAAATGGGTGTGTATTGAGCCATGGTTTTGGCTGAATATACCAAGGTTTTAACCTTGATTAATGGAGGTTTAGAAATGATAAAGATGACCATTGGGTTCGGCCACAATGAAGGGCCGAACCCCATGTGAAAGAATGCTTGGTTTTCATGTTTTGGAAACATGAAAACCATGGGTTTTAGGGACTGATTTTTGGGTTTGATTTAAGAATTAAATACATATTATTGAAAGGATTATAAACCTGTATCTGAATGTCAGAAAAGACTGAAGTTCTTAGGATCTAAATCAGCGGCTTAAAAGATGGAAAGGACTGAAAAACAGTCAGCCGACTGAATCAGAGATTCAGTCGATTGAACAGACAATGAACGAACCAGAAACGAAGTTCTGGGAGGTTCAGCCGACTGAATCAGAGATTAAGTCGACTGAACTGATAATAGACGAATCAGAAACGAGTTTCTGGGACTTTCAGCCGATTGAATAAGGGATTCAGTCGACTGAACTAATGGTGGAGATGATAGAACAAGTTTCTGGGAGTTTCAGCCGACTGAACACAAACGTCTCGGATAAGAAAAGGGTCCCGGAAGTTTCAGCCGACTGAATATATGATTCATTTGACTGAAGGGATGCTTATTAAACATGTGAATGGATGGTTGATAATTCAGCCGACTGAATCTGTGATTCAGTCGACTTAACTCCTGATTCAGTCGACTGAATTGAAGAGTATGGTTTTGAGTATTTTCAGTGGCCGCTGTTAATCCGGTAGGATAAATGGTGGTTATGTTAAATTAAAAGGACTAATTTTAATGATCCGATTGGTAAGTCATTAATGGATCTAAGTGTATGGACCAGTTTATGGATTAAATTATTTATGTGTTTTTAATCAATGGAAAAAGAGGCTAGTTTAAGGGCTGATTTATGATAATCTTGTAACGTGGTTAAAGATCATTAATGAACATAGGTTTATGATCAGTTAGAGACTCAATCATGAATTGGTGGACTTAGACTCAAAAATGGGAATTAAATAAAGTAAGGGATTAAAGTTGGTCCATGATTTATGTGAATAAGGTGACGGATCTCTGTGACGGTGCACGACTGCGAGCGGTGACCGGATAAAGCCTAAGAAAGAACGGACGCTGAAATGATTCTTCAGTAGGTTTCCTACTTACTTGTAACCACAGTTTTACCCCAGTTTTCTTATGAGACTCTTGTTTTATTATATGTGTTTCAAATGATATATTATGCATTAACAAATGGTATACAGGCACTGGCATCTCATGCATAGACATGGGATTATGTATGTGGTTCTACATTGTTTCAAGTTATGAGTTACGTCCATCCTCGGTGGTGCAAGTCACGCCAGGAGGAGTAACATAATGATCATAGTCACAATGGTCTCCTTAGGCGATGAGAGTCCCGCCAGGAGGGCTAACACGTGATATGAATCAGTCAATGTTGAAGAGATGAAAGTGTGTTGTAATTTACCTTGTCGGTGCAAGGCACGTCAAGTGATGGCTATGAAAGTACGTGATGGGGGATGCTCATTGCATGTGCATACTTCATAGCATTGTTTTACCTGTTTTGATGATCATGTATTATGATATGTATATGCATGTTTTATATGCTAACTTGTGGTAGCCCTGATTCGGGAACCTATTGGGCGCGTTGATCTAACGCCCTAATTCTATCCTCAGAGGAGAATGCAGGTACAAGTAAAGGAAAAGAAATGGTCGTTGACCGGGAGGGGAGCTAAGCCAAGCCTAAGCACTTGAATGATGGATTTGGATTACATTATATTACTGACGTTTGAATACTTTTGTTGGACATGTAATAATTCATTACTTGCTATGGTTTGATTAGGTTAATAACCTTTGGATCGTTGGTTTATCTTAATTAATGGTTGAGACTATTACTTGCTATCTAGTCTTTTTATTCCGCAATTAATCTAGGTTTTTCCGCATGTTGATGTTAGTTCCATGTGTGATTCATAATCATGGTCTATTCCATGTACACATGGGTGGCCAGTTAAGGTTCAGACTTGGGTAGTCTGAACTTAACTCGCGTCGTGACGCCGTCCGTACTCTTCCGATGTTTATTAAAAAAAAAAAAATTAAACTCTGAAATTCTCGGAAAGGGCGGGGCGTTACACAATCCAGATACAACTTACCCAAGGTCTCTATAGAATCTGTCATCCTTATTGCAATGAAGTTAGCTGACTTGGTCAATCTATGAACCACAATGTATACCGCGTCGTGACCCTTTAGTGATCTTGGCAATCTAATCACAAAGCCCATGGTCACATGATCCCATTTCCACTCAGGTACATTGAGAGGTTACAACTTTTTTGCTAGTTTCTGATGCTCAATCTTTACCTGCTGACATATCAAACACCGGGCCACAAACTTTGCCACTTCTCTTTTCATGCTGCGCCACCAAAATTACAATCTCAAATCTCGATACATCTTTGTTCCACCAGGGTGAGCTGCAAATTAAATATGATGAAAATGCTTGAGAACATATTCTCTACATTGCTCTGCTAGTGGCACATAAAGTCTCTCTTGGTGGGTCAAACCACCATCTGCTCTCACTGCCCAACCAGTTGGGCCACTGTCATCACTGATTGATTTGCGAATCATGGCTGCCACCTCATCTATCCTTTGGGCTGTCAAGACCCGATCCACTATATCTGGATGAGATACCGCACTGCCCAGCATTCCCAAACCATGCTCCCCCACTAGATTAGCAATCACACCTCTAGATTTCCTGCTCAGGGCATGGACCACTACATTGGCCTTTCCTAGGTGATACGAAATCTCGAAGTCGAAGTCGTCCAAATATTCCAACCATCTGAGCTGCCTCATATTCAAGTCCATCTAAGTTAACAGGTACTTGAGACTACGGTGATCGAAGAATACTTCAAAGTATTGACCAAACAAATAGTGTCTCCAAATCTTCAGCACAAACACCAATGATGCTAGTGCAACATCATGAGTCAGATAATTCTGCTCATAAACTTTCAGTTGCCGACACCCATACGCCACTACCTGACCGTTCCGCGTCAAAATACAACCCAACCCATCACGGGAAGCATCACAACAAACAACATATCCACGACCTCTCTCTGGAATAGTCCAGATTGGGGATGTAATCAGTTTTTTCTTTAACTTTGTGAAAGCTGCTTCACATCCCTCACTCCATATGAATTTTGCTCATTTTCCTGTCAGCTTAGTCATAAGAACTGCTAACTTAGAAAAATTCAGAATGAAGAGTCGGTAATATCCAGCCAAACCCAAGAAACTACAAATCTCAAATACACTGCGAGTTCTCTCCCATTTCAACACTGTTTCGGTCTTAGTTGGATCCACTACCACTCCACCTGCTGAAACCATATGGTCTAAGAATTACACCTCTGTCAGCCAGAACTCACACGTACTGAACTTAGCATATAATTGATGATCCCTTAGTAATTGTAAAACTGTTCTCAAATGTTGCTCATGCACTTCTTCAGATCTTGAATAGATTAAAATATAGTCAATAAACACTTCTACAAACTGATCCAAGTACGGCCTGGAGATTCTATTCATCAAGTCTATAAACG
Source organism: Chimonanthus praecox (assembly GCA_022113865.1). NCBI lineage: Eukaryota > Viridiplantae > Streptophyta > Magnoliopsida > Laurales > Calycanthaceae > Chimonanthus > Chimonanthus praecox. The sequence continues at coordinate 30,967,554 of CM039088.1, read as the reverse complement.
TCGCTCATGCATTAGTTACACCAATAGGCATAACCACAAACTCATACTGACCAAATCTAGTACAGAAAGTTGGATTGGCTATGTCTCAGTCTCTTACTTGCACCTGGTGATTTCCAGACCGAAGATCTATCTTAGAAAACCACTTAGATCCTCGCAACTGATCAAACAAGTAGTCGATCCGAGGGAGCGGGTACTTGTTCTTAATGGTTACCTTGTTCAATTTTCTGTAGTCTATACAAATCCTCATTGAGTCATCCTTCTTTTTCAAAAATAAAGCTGGAGCACCCCATTGAGATGCACTCGGTCGAATGAAAACAACCTTGGTCAATTTTGCCAATTGCCGTTTCAATTCTACCAACTCTGCTGGCGCCATTCTATATGGAGGCAAAGAAATATGCGAAGTTCCAGCAGGTAGATCAGAGATTTCTAAAATTCCATTACTAGATGTATGCAAGACCTAGAGGGGGGTTGAATAGGTCTGATCTGATTTTATTTTACTTTTTAATAATTTATCAATTTAACAATATGTGCAGCAGAATAAACGTATGTGTAAGTGATAAACAAATGAATCAAACCATTAAAGCAAACCACACATGCACAACGATATATAATGGTTCGGTTCACCTGAACCTACATCCACTATCAGACTCACCCTCTCTACGGCTATCCCAAATCTACTATGTATGGGTCTCACACCCAAATAGTACAACCTAGTTTTTTATAGAGGTTCAACCGAAATGGTCTAATCCTCTACACCTATTATTTTTAGTGGTTCGAACATATTGTTCTAATCCATTTTACAATGATTAAAATAAAGGAAAGAAGAAATACTTACCTTGAGCCTTATCCGTTCTCCTTTAAGCGCTTTCTTCTTTACTTGATCTGTGTGCTCCTTCCATCATATTTGCTCCATCAGAGTGATTTCGGCACAACAGTATAGGACATAAATATGACTGGTTTTAAGGTCCTATATGAGCACCTTAAGCTTCATCAGAATTGGGGCATTGATTACCCAAACATCTATGTAAGAAGATGATGAAGAAGGTGTAAGAGGAGGCTAATCTCTCTGGTCACACTGTGATATTTATCCAAGAGGTGCTCTCTATGTCCATCCTAATTTCATTCATCTCCCTGATATATATAGGATTGTCTGTTCTTTTCAGCTAGTCACGCCCATGAGGCTTCGAGGATTCCAATGAGGCCTCGTGGCTGTATATGGTAAGACAGCAAAGAATCTGCATAAGTTATTATGTTTTTCAAACAGTGACTGTCCAACCAATTTAAGATGCCACCGTGCATGATTGGTCATTGATTTATTTCAGTCATCAATCACGGATTTACATTGAGAGAAATTGATGATTGTAAATCACTTTAGATCACATGGAGGAGCCTTTCCAATTCTGTCAAAGACAGCCAGCTCCCCAACGATGAGGCTCCATCAGATTTATTCAAATCTGTATGAGGTGGCAAAAATTGAGTTTCTTGGTTATTTCTTATTTCCATAAAAACTCCCAATCAAGGATCTTTTAGAAATCATAAACACCCTTACAGATTTATTTAATTAAATCTGCAAGATACTCAGTCAAGTGACATAAGCTCGTTGATTTACAACTGTCTTAATTATGACTCAGCAACAACGTGTTTGCGAGGCCTCGACATACTGCACGAGGCCTCGAGGCTGAGAGTCAATTAAATTCTAACTTTTCCAATTTAAACAATTGACTTCTAAGATATTCGGCTTAACGTAAGGTTTCCTAAGGTTCACTTACATGTGTGCCAATAACATGTTCGGTGTCGATTCTTCAATTGCATAGTAGATCTTCACATTCTTCCAAGGCAAGTCCAACTGAGTCACGTAATTGGCAATATGGGTGACTCGGACGAACCGGGGCACTTACAATCTCCCCCTTTGTCAATTTCGTGACAAAATCTAAGATCTACCCATTAAACCAATTTTCCAAAATTACATACGCAAACAAGACACACCCTTAGATCCTATTGCAATGATTTTTTACCCTCTAAATTCACAAGCTTCTCCCCCTTAGCTTGTACCTGTAAGATACCATTTTTTCCTACATACAAATAGATAAAAACTTGTGGGACTTTGTACACTCCCCCTCAACATTAATACCATTTTTCTCCCCCTTTTTTCATAGATTGACAAAGGGTACTACACAATAATATCATGGAGAAACAGATTTAACAAAACATCAATTTTAAATAAGCACTTATTCCAATATTTGAAACTAAGAAAGATCCATCACCAATATTCTCATAATTGGTATCATTATGATATTATGTTATCTATGTGATATTTGAAACTAAGAAAGATCCATCACCCATTGGGTCCCAATTGGGCATTTTGACCCAATTGACAACCTTGACCCAATTAAATAGATATTACCAATTTATTTCAATTGAAACTTATCCAATATCCGTTGGGTCTTAATTAGGCAATTGACCCAACTCCTTACCCATCTAAGGTCCATCTCCATTAATTCACAAATTAAATAGACAATTTCCATATATATTCATAAATTGAAAATCCGGGGTGTTATGTTATCTATGTGATATTTTTATTAACCCATGTGTTGACCTTACTTGGAATACCTACTGGGCACGTTGTCTAATGCCCTACTTCTACCCTAGTTGATGACACAGGAAATGTAAAGCCCCGCCCTTTTTCACTCGCTAAGTTTCCGTAAATCAGAGTCTATTTTTTTTTTTATAAACAAAGAGTGATAGAGAGGGGGACTTCACGACGCGAGCTAAGTCCGAACTTATAAAGTTCGTCCCTTAACTGGCCAACCCTATGCGTGCATGGACTAAGTCCATGAAAATGGTTCACACATAACAATATAAACATGCGGAATTAAAATCATAACTGCGGAATTATAATAGAACCTAGTTCTATTCCATTTTAGATAGCAAAGTACATCAAGTCCTTAATCATAATTAACATAACATAATTATCCAAATAAAACATCCAACCCTGAACTATTACATGCCGAAGTCTAGTTACTCATATTACAAATCCATAAGTAGCTTAATCAAAATATAAACTAAAAGCATCCAAACTCTTATGCATGGCCCATTTCACGTTCATCGTTCTCCTTGAAGTAGGGCATTAGAACAACGCGCCCAGTAGGTATTCCAATTAGGGCTAACACATGGTTAGTACAAAACATATATAATAACGTATAGTCCAAAAAGCCATATAAACCATACCATGTCATCATGTCAAATGCAATGAGTCCCACCCATCACATGCACATTTAAGTACCCCCACATAGGTCTTTCGGATGCCCCGACGGAGTGTGGACCCTCCGGTTTCTTCCTGATGGAAAAGCATATCAAGGTATCCCACATAGGTTTTTCGGACGCCCCGACGGAGTGTGGCCCCTCCGGTTACATATCCTTCATCCCATGCCATGCATGAGATGCAAATGAAACACATGCTATTTTATATAATAAACATAGCATCAAAACTCACATTTGAAACATAACCTTTACAACATAAATTCATCAAAAACAGATAAAAGCATTGTACATAAACCTATGGTTTCAAAGAGGTGGAATCCTACCAAAGACCACTACGTGTCCTTGCGCTTTCGTCCGGTAACCGCTCACGATCGTACACACCTTGTGAGGTCCCGTTACCTTATAATGTATTAATCAATTAAAACCATGTCGCATTTGATTTACAATAATGTTTAAGTCCATAAACACAATCCCCATGGGGTTCGGCCATACACCATGGCCGAACCCATGATCCCTTATTTTCACTTAATTACCAAATTGCCATCCATGGCTATCATTCCATTAACCTAACCTTTCATACGTTAAAACCGTAAATCATTCCCCATGGGGTTCGGCCATACACTATGGCCGAACCCATGGTCTATCATTTTCACACTTATTTACATCATTGCCCTTGTTCAAATCCATAAAAACATTTCTCATGGGGTTCGGCCATACACCATGGCCGAACCCATGATTCCTCACTTTCACCCTTTATTACAACTTTGCCATTGGTCTAATCATTTCAAACCTTTAATTCATTAACACATGCCTGAGTCCATTTTTGATCCACAAACCTACCTCATGGGGTTCGGCGATACATCATGGCCGAACCCATGATCCTTCATTTTTGCTTATATTTACAACTATAGTCGAACCCATGATCCTTCATTTTTGCTTATATTTACAAGATTTCCATTCATACCACTCCATTCATTTAAATCTACAATAAATAGACCCTGAGTCCAAGAATGATCCATACATAATTCATTCACCATTTACATGACTTATAATCTTACGTTTAGGTTCCAAAAAATAGGTCCATTCATTTATACATTATATACATGGATCCTCCAATGATCCACAATCATAGAACCATAAAAAGACCTCATGGGGTTCGGCCATACATCATGGCCGAACCCATGATCCTCCATTTTAGCATGTATTTACAACTTTGCCATCTTCTCCAAGATCTCCATTTAATCAATCACCAAAATAAGTCCATCTATATTTTTCCATGGGGTTCGGCCATACACCATGGTCGAACCCATGATCCATGATTCTTATCCATTTTAAACCCTTTAACATCATCATAATATTCCATGGTTTTCATCACTCAAAAACCCATAAATTAAACCATGTCTTTCCATGGTTTTCATCCCTTGAAAATAACCAATAACCTTCCATTAAAAATCACCAAAGTCCTTCCATGGGGTTCGGCCATGTTGGTTCATCATTCCATTAATTATACTCAAATCATCTCTCAATCTTCTTCCATGGGGTTCGGCCATACACCATGGCCAAACCCTATGGTTCCTTTCTTTTGTACAAAATTATCAAATACTAATCGGTTCCGCTACTCCTTCGATTTTCCTTCGGTTGTTCTTGCTCTTCCAATCCTTCTCTTCCTTGATCTTTCCCACTTGTTGGCTGCCCTCTCCTTCTCTTAATAATGCCGAGAATGAGACTTGAGAGAGAGAGAGAGAATTCGGCTATGAGTGTGTATTGCCATGTGCACTACCTTTCCTTGATGTATGCCGTGTGCAAAGTTCCACTCTGTTCCATATTTAGAAGGTGCCTATGCGCCCCTTGTTGCCTCTCTTTTATCTGCCTTCCAATCGGTCCAATCTATAATTAGAAGGTGCCATGCGCCCCTCTTGTCTTTCTTAGATAGCAATTACCGTGCCATGTGCCCCTTCCATTTAGCACTTTCCCCTAGTACCGCTCCTAACAAGGAAGGGACTCCTTTTGAATGATCTTCTGTGCATCACATAGATATGCATATCTCTCATGCGACCAAGCCATCTATATTTATCTCTAGACGTCTCCTTTATTTAGTGATCCCCTATTATCACTCTTAATCAAGGGAAAGGACCTTTTTTAGAGATATTCTAACACATCATGCGCATATCTCATAGCTGTGCAAATCTTTCATTCATGGCCAAGACAATCTTCCAAGTTCCCTTTATACGCATAACAATTAATCCAAATCCCTTAATTATATATATATAATATGCACTACTATTTAATTCAGCCCCATTTAATTTAAATTGAACTAACTTGGAGGTCCATATCTAATAATTCACAAATTAAATGGGTAATTTTCATATATATAAATAATTTGAAAATCCGAGGTGTTACAGGAAATGGACGAGACGATGGACGTGATCGAGTCAAGCTTAGGAGCTTGGATGATTTAGTTTCGTGTTATTTAAGTTATTTATGGACAATGTAATTTGAGTAGCTTGCATTGGGACTGTAATAACTCAGATTATTTGCTATGGTTTGGAATGTTAATTTTGGATATTTTAACGTAAGGTAATGATTATTAAGTAATGGACTTCCTTGCTATCTAAAATGGAATAGAATTATGATTCTATTATAATTCTGCATCTATGATTTATTCCGCATGTTTAACTTGAGTACGTGTGAACCGTTTTAGTGGACTTGGCCAGTTAAGGGTCGGGCTTTGGAAGCTCAGACTTAGCTCACGTTGTGATGTCCCCGCTCTCTCTCTCACTTTTTTATTAAAACAACAATATATATTCTGATTTTCAGCGAGTGAAAAAGGGCGGGGCGTTACAGTTGGTGTCAAAGCGAAACCGGAAGAATGAATCTTTCGTAGTAAGATTAAGATGGTATCATGTCTCACTGACAGATAAGAATCCCAACTGACCGACTCTTCGGAGTCCGCTGCACAGGGGCCGAATTAATTTACTTCGTTAGACTCAGACTGAAACATTCAATTTGAAAGCAACACTTGACGATAAAGGAATGATAGCAAAGGAAGGACAGTCATTATAAATTGGATTCATCAAACATAACAAATTAGGAGATATTTCCCCAATTTCCCCAAATGGAGAAGCAAACACTTGATACTTAGGAAGTTTCCCCAAAAACAAAGAAATACAAAGAGTGCTTATTTGGCAATTTCCCCAAAATGTGAAAACACATACTTTACCCTCATGGGGATGAAGAAGTGCACCAGGAAGAGGAAAAAATAGAGTGAACATACTCGTGGTGCCTCCCGAACTACAAAACTTGGTCCAAGCAGTGGTCACTTCTGTTCTTTAACAACACATGAACGGAAATGGGACCACCAGTGAGGCCAATGACCTGAGGATGGTCAGGGATTTCCAGAAGCAACGCCCCCCTTACTTCAAAGGGAAAGAAAGGCCTATCGGAGCAGAAAACTAGTTGAGAAAAATTATTCAGATCTTGACCCTACTAAAGATCTCGAGTCATGAAGACAAGACATTACTAGCTACCTCACAACTAATTGATGATGCCGATAATTGGTGGGAGGTGATAGAGCGACAGCGGGTGCTCATTCCGGAAGGAGAAAGGACTGCGATGATGTGGGAGCAGTTCTCAACTATATTTTTGGACCACTACTTCCCCGAGGAGGAGAAGGAGCGCCACACCCAAGCGTTCCTATCTTTGGTACAAGGCACAATGACGGTGGCGGGGTACCATCAGGAGTTCCTCTATTTGTCTTGTTATGCATTGTATATGGTGGACACGGAATACCGAAGGGCTCGCAAGTTTGAACGGGGCCTTCGACCAAGCATTAGGGCCAAGACGGCCATCTTCAAAGCATCTATACTGGCGGAGGTGGTCAGCCGAGCCACGATAGCGGAACAGGAGATGGCCAACACAGTGCGGTTTGTGGACAACCGCCGAGGTCAGAGTCGGGGAGGTACATTTCGTCCCAACAAGAGGTTTCGACCTAACTTTGGGAGACCCTCACCTTCCACTGAGTCAACAAGGGGCTTTCGTCCCAACCAGCACTCCCCATCAGCATCAGAGTCTCAGGTTCCCAGAGTTGTGGGCAACTGTTTCCATTGTGACTAGCAGGGTCATTTCAAGAAGGACTGTCCACAGCTTAGCAGACCCTCTCATTCCAGGGGTGCCTTCCGCCCTCCTGCCTGACCAGCTCATTCAAGAGGAACCAGGGCATACAACCAGGTGGTACGGGCACCTAACCCTACAGGATATGGACGGCTGTATACCTTAGCTCCTCTAGCAGCAGTGGATCACTCCATGATTCAAGGTATGGTAGTAGTCTGTAGTTCCTATGCCTTTGCATTATTTGATTCTGGAGCATCCCATTCATTTGTATCTGTTGCATTCATATCTGCCACAAGCACCCTAGTACAAAAGTTGTCCACATCACTTACAATTGTATCCCCCGTCGGAGGCACATCATTGGGGCTTATATGCACAGCAGTGAACACTGAACTCGCTGGATTCAGATTTGAGTTCAACTATCTGGTACTCGATATGACTGAATACGATATCATCTTTGTCATGGACTGGTTGGCTAACTTTCAGGCCAAAATTGATTGCCATCTCCGCAGGGTGATATTTTGGTCACCCGAAGGAAAGCGATATGTGGTACATGCTGAAAAATAGAGCATCCCTATAAGAAGAAGACTGCATGAAGAGTTGAACCACCTGGTATTAAACAGTATCAGATTAGACAAGGCACCAGTGGCTGAACTTCCGGCATTAGTGAAAGACTACGCGGAGGTATTTCCAACAGAACTCCCTGGCTTGCCACCCAAGAGGGAGATTAATTTTGAGATCAAACTGTACCCTGGCACTGCTCCAGTGTCATTGCCACATTACCGAATGGCACCAGCTGAGATGTCCCAGCTAAAGAAATAGATTAATGAACTGCTCAGACTGGGATGCATCCGAAATAGCACATCATCTTGGTGAGCCCCGGTGTTATTTGTGCAGAAGAAGGACGGTACACTCTGGATGTGTGTGGATTACCGAAAATTGAACCAGTTGACTGCTAGGAACAAGTATCCTCTACCCAGGATTGATGATCTATTCGATCAACTTAGGGGTTCCAGCCACTTCTCAAAGATTGATCTGATGCCTGGCTACCATCAAATCCGGGTTAGGGATGAGGACATAGAGAAGACAGCCTTCAGGACGCGGTATGGACTATATGAGTATGTAGTCATGCCGTTTGGACTCACCAATGCACCGGCTGTGTTCATGGATCTAATGAACAAGATCTTCCATCCTTACTTGGACCAGTTTGTGATTGTATTTATTGATGACATCCTGATTTATTCCAAAAGTCAGGAGGAACATGCGGAGTACCTGAGAAGAGTCCTGGATACCTTGAGGAAGAACCAGTTGTATGCCAAAGCAAGCAAGTGTGAATTTTGGTTATTTGAGGTCAACTTTTTGGGGCATGTTATATCAGCAAAAGGTATAGCCGTGGACCAGGCTAAGGTGGCGGCAGTGAGAGAATGGAAAGCACCGAAAAATGTGATTGAGATCCGTAGCTTCCTGGGATTGGCTGGTTACTATAGGAAGTTTATCATGGACTTCTCCAAGATTGCATCTCCACTTACCCGACTCATCAGAAAGGAGTCAAATTTGAGTGGTCGGATGTATGCAACCGGAGATTTGAGGAACTGAAGGAGAGACTTACAACTGCTCCTATCCTGATTTTGCCGGAAAGAGGCAATGAATATGAGGTACATTGCGATGCTTCAGGAGAGGGACTTGGATGTGCTCTCAGTCAAAGTCATCGTGTGGTGGCTTATGGTTCAAGACAATTGAAAATTCATGAACGCCTCTATCCCACGCATGATCTGGAACTAGCCGCAGTGGCCTTCGCTCTCAAAAGCTGGAGACACTATCTTTATGGCGAGAAGTTTGAAGTGTTTTCAAATCATAAGAGCTTGAAATGCTTGTTTGATCAGAAAGAACTCAACATGAGGCAGCGCAGATGGATGGAATATCTGCAAGATTATGAGTTCGCGCTTCGATATCATCTTGCAAGGCAAACAACGTGGCAGATGCCCTCTGCCGTATATCACATGCAACAGTGGCCAGTCTGATCAGGAAAGAATGGGAGATATTGGATACCATTCGAGAGTTCAATCTATATATCAATAACCATGGGAGTATGTATAATCTGATCATATAGTCCAACATGGTCTCCAAGATTGAATAGGAGCAGCGGACGGATCCGGAAGTGGAAGAGATATGGGCTAACATGTCTACTGGTGAGGTCATACTGGAATGGGAGTTACGACCAGGACAGGGTCTTGTATTCCGAGGTAGGACATATGTGCCTAAGAGCAGTAGAAGAGAGTTATTGATCGAGGCACACCAAACCAAACTCTCCATTCATCTAGGCAGCACCAAGATGTATCACGACCTGAAGAGACACTATTGGTGGCATGGACTCAAGAGGGATGTGGCAGAGTTTGTTGCCCTCTGCTTAACTTGTCAGCAGGTTAAGACGGAGCATCAAAAGCCACCAGGGTTACTCAAACCGTTACCAGTGCCGGAGTGGAAATGGGAACACATCTCCATGGATTTTGTGACAGGGTTGCCAAGGTCATCAAAGGGCAATGAAGTGATATGGGTCGTGGTAGATCGATTGACCAAGTCCGCACACTTTCTTCACATCAAGATGATGATTCATCTGAGACCTTGGGTCGACGGTATATCAGGGATATCATCAGACTACATGGTATTCCCTGGACTATTGTGTCCGACAGAGATGGCCGATTCATTGGCAGAGTGTGGCAGAGCATGCAGTCGGCTATGGGGACAGATCTATTGACTCGCACAGCATTCCATCCACAGACTAATGGACAGTCTGAGAGGACGATACAAACATTGGAGGATATGCTGAGAGCATGTATGCTAGACTTCAAGGGTGGATGGGAGGATCACTTGCCGCTGGCGGAGTTCTCTTACAACAACAGTTACCAGGCAGGCCTCCAGATGGATCCATTCGAGGCCTTATATGGTAGACCATGTAGATCACCCATGTGCTGGACAGAGGCCGGTGAGCCTGCACTGATTGGACCCGAGTTAGTTGCAAAGACTACAGTGCAGATACAGTTGATACGACAACACCTACTTGCTGCACAGAGTCGTCAGAAGAGCTACGCTGACAAGAGGAGGAGGTTCCTGGAGTTTGAGGTGGGAGACTTAGTGTTCTTGAAAGTCTCGCCACGAAAGGGACACATGAGATTTGGGAAGAAGGGGAAACTATGGCCTACATTTGTGGGACCGTTTCCAATCCTAAAGAAGGTGGGGGAGGTAGCTTACCAATTGGCACTTCCTCCACAGTTATCATCTTTGCATGATGTGTTCCATGTATCTATGTTGAGGAAGTACAATCTTGATCCCTCGCATGTACTGAATGTACAAGACATAGAAGTGCAAAGCAACATAACTTACGTCGAAAAGCCTGTCAGAGTGGTAAAGACAGAACAAAGGGTATTATGGAATCGATCAATTCAGTTCGTCAAGGTGGTATGGGATCGACATGGTAATAAAGAAGCCACTTGGGGACTTGAATCGGAAATGAGAATAGCTCACCCCGAGCTATTTATGTAATATGTTTGAAACCCTACTTCGCTCCATTTTCGGGACCAAAATGCTCAAAAGAGGGTAGTATTGTAACACCCCGGATTTTCAATTTATGAATATATATGGAAATTGTCTATTTAATTTGTGAATTAATGGAGATGGACCTTAGATGGGTAAGGAGTTGGGTCAATTGCCCAATTAAGACCCAACGGATATTGGATAAGGTTCAATTGAAATAAATGGGTAAGATTTATATAATTGGGTCAAGGTTGTCAATTGGGTCAAAATGCCCAATTGGGACCCATTGGGTCATGGTTGACTTGGTCAACCACCAAATGAGTTCAACTTAATTAAAGTATGGCTGAATTAAATTGGAAATGGAATTAAGGAATTGAGTTGATTTTAAGTGAGTTAAATAGTGCTGAATTAAAGATATGAGTTGAGTTAAAGAGGTGAGTTGGATGGGAAGTTAATGGGACTTTTATCTTAAGTGAGTTAGGAGAGTAAATAGAGAGTTGCATCTCATAAGACCAAACCCAAGAGTACACACATTGGGGGAGGTGGGAGTTTCATCTCATGGGATGAAACTCCAAAGGCAATATTAATGAGGAGATGAAGGGTTTTTGTTGTTACACAAGGATAACCAAGAGCACACGTTGGGGAGATGGAGGGTTTCCATCTCATGATGGAAACCCAAGGGGCACACGGTTGGAGTTTCATCTCATGGGATGAAACCCCCAAAGGAATTATTAATGAGGGAGGTGAAGAGTCATAGTTGTTACGAAGGAGACTTTTGATCTCATTCACCTAGTCTCACTCTCTCCCTCTCTCACTCAAGGCCGATTCCCCTCTCAAGACAAAGGACATAGAGTACTTTTGATCTAAAGCTTGGCCGACCCTCTCATTGAACAAGAAAAGACTAAGGGTTTCCATTCTCTCCTCCTCTCCCTCCCTCAAACATTCACCAAGGCCGAACCATCTCCTTGGGGTTTCATCTTAGACCCTCTCCCTCTCAAGCTCACACTTTGGCCGAACATCAAGAAGGAAGGAAGATGAGGCTAATGAAGGAAAAGAGCGGAGGAGCAAGTCGGAACGAAGGAAACCGGAGGAATCGCGGAATCGGTAAGTACTTGATGAGATTTTAATAAGTAAGAAAAGAATGGTCAAGGATCATGGTTCGGCCCTTGCATGGCCGAACCCTAATTGTTGTGGATATATGGAAAAGATCTCATGCATGTCTAAGATAAGGTATTATGATCAAATATCATGGGTTGGCCTTGCATGGCCAAACCCTAAGGTTGATATGCATGGACCATTAAGGACGAAGGAAGGGTTAGATGAGGTTCTGCCATGATGTATGGCCGAACCCCATCAAAGGATATAAACATGGCTATATGATTTTTAAGAGAAAATAACGAACCCCATGGAAAAGTGTTAAGGATTTTAAAAGGTTTTAAAATGGATGTATGTCAATGATTTTAAAGGGTTTTAAAGGAGGGAAATAATGGAGAATTGTTAATCATTTTAAACGGTCTCAAATGTGGTAAATGGTGAAGAACCATGGACCATGGGTTCGGCCATGTTGTATGGCCGAACCCCATGGAAAGATATTGATGGACTTAGATATTTTTGGACCATGAAAATGATGGAAGGATGTTGGTAAATGTTAATGAGTGGTAAAGGATGAAAATCATGCAAATATGTTAGTGATTTTAAATAAGGTTTTATGTTGTAAATGATAAACTTGAAATGAGGAAATAAAGAAGAACCAAGGACCATGGGTTCGGCCATACAACATGGCCGAACCTCATGGAGAAATATTTATGGATTTATTATGGATCTTTGGGTTTTAAATGATGAATCTAAGTATATGATTAAACCCCCCATGGAGGGACCTTGTTTATGGACCTAAGATTGCAAATGATTTAAAGGAGAAGACGAGAAATGAGACATCATGGGTTCGGCCATGGTGGACCATTTTAATGGTTCATTTATGGATTTATGTCATGATTAATTAATCGTTTATGGATCTATGTTTATGGATCAGTTATGGACCTAAGTATGTATAGATAAAATGAGTGATTAGCTATGGAAATAATGATGGCTAAGATGGAAAAATGGTGAAAATGAAGGACCATGGGTTCGGCCATGGTATATGGCCGAAACCCCATGGAAAAGGTTTTTGTGGACTTAGGGTTTTATTAATGCTAAATGACTAGCTCATGTATGATTGGTTAATGAATCAAAAGAGGGACCCAAAATCAAGTGAGTGAGGTTCGGCCATGCTGTATGGCCGAGCCCCACTAAGGCATGTTTATGGAATTAACATGGTTGGAAATCAAAGGGATCATTGGCTTGACTTATTTATATGTAATAAGGTAACGGGATCTCGCAAGAGGTGTACGATCGGCTTGACACGATCGGTGAGCGGTTTTTGGACGAAAATGCAAGGACACATTAGTTGGTCATTGGTAGGATTCCTGCTTCATTGAAAACTATGGAGTATATGTATATGTGAATGTTTTACTTGAATTATTTTGGTATCAAATGTATATCTTAATGATGGGATTTTAATGCTAAGATTGTATTGTTACATAGCATGTTGGCATTTGCATCTCATGCATGGCATGGGAGGGATGAAAAGTAACTGGAGACCCACGCTCCGTCGGGGCGTCCGTAAGGCATTCGTGAGGGTACCTTGATATGCATTATCCATCAAGAGGGATGTATGATTGATTTGTAACCAGAGACCCACGCTCTGTCGGGGCGTCCGTAAGGCATTCGTGAGGGTATGATGTATGATTGATTTGTAACCGGAGATCCACGGTCCGTCGGGGTGTCCGTAAGGCATTTGTGGGGGATACCTTCATGAGGAGTTTCCATCAAGAGGATGTATGTGATTGTGTTATGGCTGATGGGTGGGACTCATTGCATATGACACCCATGGCATGGCATTGTTTTACATGGTTTTGATATTATGTTATCATGTGATATTTATACTAACCCATGTGTTGACCCTACTTGGAATACCTACTGGGCGCGTTGTTTAACGCCCTACTTCTACCCTAGTTGATGACACAGGAAATGGACGAGATTATGGACGTGATCGGAACCAAGCTTAGGAGCTTGGATGATTTAGTTTCGTGTTATTTAAGTTATTCATGGACAGTGTAATTTGAGTAGCTGGCATTGGGACTGTAATAACTTAGATTATTTGCTATGGTTTGGAATGTTAATTTTGGATATTTTAACGTAAGGTAATGATTATTAACTAATGGACTTCCTTGCTATCTAAAATGAAATAGAATTATGATTCTATTATAATTCCGTATCTATGTTTTATTCTGCATGTTTAACTTGAGTACGTGTGAACCGTTTTAGTGGACTTGATCCACGAATAAGTATGGTTGGCCAGTTAAGGGTCGGGATTTGGAAGCTCGGACTTAGCTCGCGTCGTGATGTCCCCGCTCTCTCTCTCTCTCTCTTTTATTCAAAAAAAAATATATACTATGATTTTCGGCGAGTGACAAAGGGCGGGGCATTACAAAAGGTTCAAAATTTTTGGTCTTATCATTTTATGTGAATCTATGGTCATTTCTTCTATAGGATGTGACCAACCTTTTATGATGACTTCCCAAGCTAATGGGTCTGAGGAAATTACAAAGATTTTTATTTTTATTTTCCAATAATTGTAATTGGAGCTATCAAAGTAAGGAGGTCTATTTATATCTAAACTTTCACCCAAATGCATAGTTCTAGCAAAAATGATCAACTCTAGACGGTTAAGTCAAATATGGAGTAACCTTGCTCTGATACCAATTGAAATTCCGTTACTAGAAGTATGCAAGACCTAGAGAGGGGTTGAATAGGTCTGATCTGATTTATTTTACATTTTAATAATTTATCAATTTAACAATATGTGCAGCGAAATAAACGTATGTGCAAGTGATAAACAAATGAATCAAACCATTAAAGCAAACCACATATGCACAACGATAATAATGGTTCGCTTCACCTGAACCTATATCCACTGTCAGACTCACCCTCTCTACGGCTATTCCAAATCTACTATGTATGGGTTTCACACCCAAATAGTACAACTTAGTTTTTTATAGAGGTTCAACCGAAATGGTCTAATCCTCTACACCTATTTTTTTGAGTGGTTCGAACACATTGTTCTAATCCACTTTACAATGATTAAAATAAAGGTAAGAAGAAATACTTGCCTTGAGCCTTATCCGTTCTCCTTTAAGCTCTTTCTTCTTTACTTGATCTGTGTGCTCCTTTCATCATATTCGCTCCATCAGAGTGATTATCGGCACAGCAGTATAGGACATAAATATGACTAGTTTTCAGGTCCTATGTGAACACCTTAAGCTTCATCAGAATTGGGGTATTGATTACCCAAACATCTATGTAAGAAGATGATGAAGAAGGTGTAAGAGGAGGCTAATCTCTCTGGTCACACTGTGATATTTTTCCAAGAGGTTCTCTGTGTGTCCATCCTAATTTCATTCAGCTCCCTGATATATATAAGACTGTCTGTTCTTTTCAGCCAGTCACGCCCATGAGGCTTCGAGGATTCCAATGAGGCCTCATGGCGGTATATGGTAAAACAGCACAGAATCTGCATAAGTTATTATGTTTTTCAAACAGTGACTGTCCAACCAATTTAATATGCCACCGTGCATGATTGGCCATTGATTTATTTCAGTCATCAATCACGGATTTACATTGAGAGAGATTGATGATTGTAAATCACTTTAGATCACATGGAGGAGCCTTTCCAATTCTGTCAAAGACAGCCAGCTCCCCAACGATGAGGCTCCATCAAATTTATTCAAATCTGTATGAGGTGGCAAAAATTGAGTTTCTTGGTTTTTTGTTATTTCCATAAAAACTCCCAATCAAGGATCTTTTAGAAATCATAAACACCCTTACAGATTTATTTAATTAAATATGCAAGATAATCAGTCAAGTGACATAAGCTCGCTGATTTACAGCTGTCCTAATTATGACTCAGCAACAACCTGTCTTCGAGGCCTCGACAGACTGCACGAGGCCTCGAGGCTGAGAGTCAATTAAATTCTAATTTTTCCAATTTAAACAATTGACTTCTAAGATATTCGGCTTAACCTAAGGTTTCCTAAGGTTCACTTACCTGTGTGCCAATAACATGTTCAGTGTCGATTCTTCAATTGCATAGTAGATCTTCACATACTTCCAAGACAAGTCAACCGAGTCACGTAATTGACAATATTGGTGACTCGGACGAACCGGGGCACTTACAAATTCAACTTCTCTCTTTGGGGGTATTTGCGTCAACTAGTCCGAAAACAAGTCCCATATCCCAATCCAATCCATTCGAAATTCCCTGCTTGAATCCCAAGGCAACTTGATCACTAAACCACTCTAGTCGACCCACCCTTTTAACCTTAGCCTCCTTTTCATTTTTAAATCCTAGCCATTCACCCAACACTTAAACCAAGATTAAATCCTAGCCATCCATTTATTACCTGAAGCCTATAAATACAAAGGTTAGGGCACAACAAAAATCGAATTGGGTCATGACCTCGAAGACCATCTGAGATTTGGAGATACATAGAAGATAAAAGAGCATATTCGAGTTTTACATGTGAGTCTTGTCCATTGTAAATTTTATTTTATTGTTTCTGGTGTAATTTCCAATGCTTGTGTATTGATTTCAATTTAATAAATTTGAGATATACTTTTAGGATTAATGGAAGTCCAATTTTTTAATTTCTTTTGATGATTGTTTGATTCAATTTTTAAGTTTGTATTCTTTGATTAATTAAATGGACATATAGCATATTTTAGAACTGTTGATTCCTTTAAATTCAGTTCTAAGGTTCCTTTGGAGCATATGAAATATTTTAGAGAATGAATTTCATTGTCCGAATCTTAGATCTAAGGTTTATTTGATTAACTTAGAGGATATGGAATTAAATTTTAATGAAATGCATGAATTGAAATTTGATTATTTACGTGAATTCCATTACCAAGATCTCATGTTGGGTATGATGTTCGATGGCTATGATTGATTCAATCCACTTGTAAAATATTTTAGTTGTTTATTTACTTGTTTATTTTATTTTATTGTGTTGTACTTTGTTTATTTTATTTATTTGTTTAATAGTTTGTATTCATTTCACTCAATCAAATTCTTTCAATTCTTTAATTAGGTTGGAAATGCTTTATTTATATTTTTAATTATGTAATTTTAAATTAGATGAGGTTATTTAAATCTTATTCACCATTTTGATAGAATGTTAAATTCATAACTTTAAAATAAAATCCTTGAGTTAGATGTTATATTTTGTTAAAATCCAAAGTTAGATGATTGTTTTAAATGATGGTTTTTTAAAGATAGGATTTTCGAAATTAAAAATATAATTTGTTGTATTAGGAAATTTTTCCATGTTTAGATTTAATTCTATATTTTATGTCTTAAAACCACATTATTTTGGTGTTGATTTATTTAATTGAACATATATTTTGTTGATTTCTTTTGGGTTTGACCTCGCACTCATATGCTATACTATGAAATGGTTCGTACGCTTGTTAGTAATAAATGTAAAACATGATCCACAACAAATCTCATACCTTAGGATGCCCTTGCCTAGGCTTAGTAATCACATCTGAATAATTACCAAGCCTAGTGAGTGTTTGACACCAAATCAGAACTAATGGACTTAATGCTCAGACCATTGAATTTGTTGTCATGCTAACACATCGTGTTGGCGACCTATTCCAATGACTGTGGATGATCATTCGTGGTGTAGCGACGCATCGTCCTAGAAATCAAAGGTTCTGGTTGCATTGGTTTGTCAAACAACTTTGGTCTCATGACGATGTTGTGTTTTAAATTTATACTCGCAAGCCCACGAACCATTTATAATATATCTTAGGAGCGTGAGGTCGAACCTATCGGCACTTAGGAAAATATATCCATGAAAAACATATCATTGAATTATATATTTTAAGAAATTTAGAAAACATGAAGATAAATCATAAATATGTAATTATTTCTCTAATCTAGAAAATTTAATTTTAATTTAGAAACCTTCTAAAAATAGAAAACATGTCCAAGAAAATAGGAATCACATCTAAAATTAGAATATATCAATTAAAGACATCTAATTTTAATTAAGATGAATTAATCCAAAAAATTATAAATAATCTTAACCTAATTTAGAACACAAAATTATGATGTAATTAATTAATTTACCAACCTAGTTCAACAATTTTCAAGAGTTTTTGAATTTTATAAACAAAAATAAAATAATACCTAAAATTACCTCTATACATATTTATAGTGGAACTGGCTCAAAGAATCGAGGCATTATTTTTCATATTTTGAAAACAATATAAAGGCCTAGACTATAGAGTTCACGTAAATTACTAACTACGTATTCAAAAAAAAAATCATCAATTAAAATTCCAAATATAAAACCCATGAATTCAATAATGTAGAATTTCTCAAATTAAACCTTAGACTAACTAGAATTTAAACTTTTTCTCCAAACGTAAATATTTCAGTGCACTCTTGAAAACAAGATCCTTAGATCGAAGAAAGAAGTCTAATTAGTCTAAATATTTCAGTGCATCTAATTTGAAAATTCTAGAATTAAATTCAACATATTTTTTTTATAAAAAGAATTAAAATCAAATCAAATCATCATAATACATGAATTAGACAATTGGAAAACCATAGACTAATATTTTGGAACCCATTTAATTTATTTAAAACATGAAAATGAAATTATAACTCATTAGAATTTTGGAATAAAAAAATACAAGAACACAATGCAAGAAAAAAAAAAATCAACCTATGACTCTTGCAAAATTCGACCCTTGTAGTGTCTTCTTTTCTTCTTCTATTCCTCTATTCCTTTCCAACGCCGATCCTCAATTTTCTCTTACCTGGTTTGCATTTTCCTTAGCCCAAGCAATCAATTTATAATGTTTGGAGGAGATTAATTTGGCAAGGCATGGGTCCCACTCAATTCAGCAGATGGCAGGTTGTGCTGGCCTATTCCTATTTCTTCTCATGGCAACCACTTTTTTATTTTCTATTCTTCATCCCATCAACCCCTTTATTTCTATCTTCCAATCTCCTTCTAATTTATTTCTTTCCTTCTGCTGTCTCGATTTGCCAAGGTCAGCCACGTCTGGGCGAACGGGATGAGGATCACTCTTTGTTCGAATGACAACAATGCTTCTTGAAACTTTCCACTATGGTCGGACTTCTTAACTTGGTAGTTTTTTTTTATTTCATTCTCATTGTATTTTCTTATGTGCATGAGCCATCACCGATCAAGGTTAGATTTTGTTGCTCTTCAGAACTATTCTGTTCTGGCTTGGAACGCTTGGTTACTGCATTACCTTCAATGGCGTGCCATGCTTATAATAATGATACTATTGATTGCCTTTGCTATCCTTGATTGTCACCTTTTGGGAAAATCTTTCTTGTTTTCAAAAGATTTTTCTACTGTCCCCACTGTCTCCGCTTTAGCTGCTTGCAGGATCGGCTGCTATATCTTCTATTTTTTTATTTGGCTGCACATGAACTGGTCGATGGCTGTTGTTGTAACACTGAGCCAATGATTGATCACCACTCGCCAACACCACCTTTGCTTTGTACTTCTTTAAAACTGCTTGCAACGTCAGTAATAAGTTGCTGCTGTATTTTTTTTTTTTTTTTTGCAGATCACTGCTGGCATTTAATGAGAAACGTGGCAACCTCTTTGTACAAATCAACTAACCCTTCTCTATGTTTTGCTGTTTTCCGATCCTCTCTTGCTTGTGTTGTTGTCTATTAATGCTTCTTTATTTCCTTTCTTTCATTATTTTAAGCCAATGTTTCGGACTTCCTACAGCTGTTATGGTGGGCAACTGATTCTCTTGACTTCTCTTCACAGGTTTTGCACATCTCATACATGGCTTCAAGCTCAGCTTTCAATGGGCTTTCTCCACTTTTAGCTTGATCCCTACAACCTTGGGCCAACCTCTCCTCTATTTGGATGTTGTTTTTACTTCAAGATTGAGATACATGTTTGCATGGAAGAAAGGTGTTGCATCAACCTTCCTAATTGCAATATTTCTGTTTATCTATCTCCTTTAGCTCTATATATGTGCCATTTCCAATTTTACATGCAGAGCTTGAAAACCCCATTAATAAAACAATTTAAACAAAATTCAAGAGCTAACTAATCTAAATATCATGGATAAAATTGTCATTTTTCCTGGTTCATCAAATCCCCCCAAACTTAGATTTTGCTAGTCTTCAAGCAAACAAATCTAAAAATAAAAATAAAAAATTCTAAACTAAACCACTTTCGTTGGCACTCTTGATTGCATTTAGTATATTTAACAAAATTTAAACCCTACCTCACCACTAGTGGTCGAGTTATAATCTTGTGAGGGCCTCCAGTGATGATACCCAAAAACATCAAATTTCAAATTTCAGCAAAAATACCTAAACAAAATTTTTAATATCATACAACTCCAAAATTATTTTACAAAACATATACCCAAAGTGTAGTGTGTGACAGCCAAATACCAACATATCTTTCTTTTTTAAAATAAGAATAAGTTTGGCAACCACCAGCTGAAAATGCGCTTCGACTCCAAATCTCATAAGATATATCTCTCAAAAAGACTTTTACTCAAAGATTGGGTTAATTTTCTTTCAAAAGTATATGTGAGCGGAATAATATCTCAAATATTTATCATCAAAGAACGTAGTATTCAAAAAAAACATAGATCTCATGAATGGATGCCATTTTCCTGAAAATGTTAAATAATACACCATTATTTTTCCTCATTTATTATCCACATAAATACCATATTAACTTAAGATCAATTAGGACTTCCTATTAGGACGAAATGTGACTTAGGACCAGGTCAAATCAAAGAAGGATAAAAAGGCTCTAAAATAAATACTTTAAACAAAAAAAGTTAAGAGGTCTTCAATAACTTTAAAATGGGATATTCTTCCTCTGTTTTTCTCTCAACACTTCCAAAGCATCATTTTTTCCTTTTTTCCATATCTTTCTATTGATGTATAGATGTTCCCTTTCTTTTTTTCATCTTTTTTTTTTTTTGATGCTTCATCATTTTTTTTTCAAGGGCCATATTTTTTTCAGAGGACCATCCCAATTTTTTTCATCTCTAACCTTTTCTGAGCTCTAGAATAGGTAACATATTTTTCAATGTAGGCTCAAACTCCACAACCGAAGTTGGGTATGAAAAACATAACTGACAACAAAAAATCAGGCTAAAACTTTATATAAAGCTCAAAAGTGGGAACTAACAGGATAATATGACCAATATGGATAGACTTCAAAGGCCCAAACGATCCAAAATAATGGCCTATATCATTTCCTAAGCTTCATATGACTATCTAATTGTTTCAAATAAATTCAGAAAAATTCAGGTGTACTAACCCAATTTTAATGTCCTTCTCAGTAATTTGACTAAAATCAAAGAATAATGAGATCTCACAAAACATAGTAATTCACAATCCAAATAAAATAAAGAATTACTTATAACCCTCAGAAAAATCGAATGGCTCAAAAGCTCACTGGGTATAAGTCTCCATTGGTATTCTTCCTGTGATTACTCAACTTATGAATTACTTTTCTTTTTCAAGCTAACATCAATATGGTTATGTAAAAATTGTCCCAAGCATAAATTTCATATAATTCAATTGAAAAAACATGATATAACAATTTTTATCCACATATTAATGTTGAAAATCAAAGATTTTTTCAAAAAGTTTCAAATTTTTCAAAAAAACTTTGACTAAAAAATAAAACACACAAAAGTGTAGGCCCCAATACCCCCAAACTTAAATTGAATATTGTCCTCAATGTTCCCTAATCTACAGTGATCAGTTGCAAATGAGAGAAAAATATCAGAATAGAACAACTTGAGTTCAGAAAATACCTGAGATGGCTTTCTTTATTCAAAACCTGCAAAAACAAACAAACACAAAACAACGATTCTACACTAACACAAGGACTGAATCAACAAAAATAAAAACATAAACTAAACTAACAGACTAACAACCGACACACAAACGAACTCATCACAGACTCAGAGAGTTAATCAGAATTCAAAAACCTAACCTACATAGACTGGACAAAATGGACACATGAACACAAACAGACTCAGACTTAGAATGACGGGTGGATGGATGAATGGGTGGATATGGATGGGATGATCGTCCTAATCAGTCCTGGTAGACAAGATCATCTAGAGGGATCTGAACTTCTTCCCCCGGTTTGTGAAACTCTAAGAATGGCTTAAGACATTGGCCATTAACTTTCCAAACATGACCAATCTTAGGATGCTTAATCTAAACTGCCCCATGTGGAAAAACTTCATGAACAATGTACGGGCCTGACCATCTCGATTGAATTTTATCTGGAAACAGATGAAGTCTCGAGTTGTACAATAGAACTTTCTGACCCACAGTTAATGTTTTTCACAGGATATGTCTATCTTGTACTAGTTTCATCTTGTCCTTGTACTTCCTTGCAGTGTCATAGGCATCACGCCTAATTTCATCTAGTTCAGACAACTGGAGCTTTTTATGTTGCCCAGCCTTGTTTGCAACAAAATTCATAAGCTTGACAACCCAATATGCTCTATGCTCTAACTCAAATGGTATATGACATGCTTCCCCATACACCAACCTATAGGGTGACATTCCAACGGGCGTCTTGAATGAAGTATGATATGCCCAAAGTGCATCAGTAAGTCTCAAAGACCAGTCATTCCTAGATGGATTAATTGTCATCTCCAGAATATGTTTTATCTGTCGGTTTGAAATTTCCACTTGCCCACTTGTTTGCAGATGATAATTCATAGCAACCTTATGTATCACCCCATATGATTTCATCAATTTTGAAAACGGACAACTACAGAAGTGATTTCCCCCCATCACTGATGATGGTTCGTGGTATTCCAAATCTAGAGAAAATATTCTCTTTCAAGAAAAGGAGGACAACCTTATGATCATTTGTTCTGCAAGCCACTGCTTCTACCCCCTTACTGACATAATCGGCCCCTACTAAAATGTAAAGATTATCAAAGGAATTAGTAAAAGGTCCCATGAAATCAATGCCCCAAACATCAAAAAGCTCAACAGGTAAAATTGGGTTTAGTGGCATCATATTCCTACTTGACAGACTACATAACCTCTGACATCTTTCACATGATACAAAGTAGGCATGGGTATCTTTGAACATTGAAGGCCAGTAAAACCACACTGCAAAATCTTCGCAGTGGTCTTTTTCGAACTGAAATGACCTCCACAAGCCTGATCATGACATAACTTAATGACACTGATTTGATATCCTTTCGGGATACAACGACGAATGATTTAGTCCGAATAGTATTTGAACAGTTATAGATCATCCCTAATAAATTTTTTGATTTCTGCCAGAAATTTTAACTTATCTTGTTTAGTCCAGTGATCAGTCATCAAACCAATGACAAGATAGTTCACAATATCTGCAAACCAAGGTACTTGGGAAACTGACATGAGTTTCTCATCAGGGAAGGACTCAGTAATAGGCATTAGGTCATCAGAAAATTTAGTTATCAATCTAGACAAATGGTCTGATACTACATTCTCGAAACCTTTCTTATCCCGAATTTCAATGTCAAATTCTTGTAGCAAGAGAATCCACCTGATCAAGCGGGACTTAGCATCTTTCTTAGACAAAAGATACTTCAGAGTAGTATGATCAGAGTAGACAATGACCTTCGAACCCACAAGGTAAGATCGAAATTTGTCTAGCGCAAAAATGACTGCCAACAACTCCTTTTTTGTGGTGGAGTAGTGCACTGGAGCATCGTTCAACGTTTTACTCGCATAATGGGTAACATAAGGTAACTTATTGACCCTTTGACCTAAAATAGCCCCTTCTGCGTAATCAGAAGCATTACACATTATCTCAAAAGGGACAAACCAATTAGGAGGTTGAATGATTAGAGTAGAGGTCAATGTAGTTTTCAATTTTTCAAAAGCATGGACGCATTCATCATCAAAATCGAAACTAGCATCCTTAGTCAGGAGTCTATAGAGAGGTCTGGAAGTTTTACTGAAATCCTTGATAAAACTCCTGTAGAAACCAGAATGACCTAGGAATGATTGATCTCTTTAATAGTTTGGGGTCGTGTAAGACGAGAGATCAAATTGACCTTAGCTTTATCAACTTCTATACCTTTTTCTGATATAATGTGACATAGGACAATGCCCTGTTTAACCACGAACTGACATTTTTTTCCAATTCAGTACTAAATTATTTTCTTTACATCGGACTAACACAAGGGTTAGGTGATGTAAGCATTGGTAAAATGAAGAACCAAAGACTAAGAAATCATCCATAAATACTTCCGGAAATCACTACCATGTACGAAAATATGTTGATCATACACCTCTGAAAGGTAGCAGGTGCATTGCACAACCCAAAAGGCATGCGACGGTAGGCAAATGTACCAAACGGACAGGTGCAGGTGGTCTTCTCTTGGTCCGTGGGAGCAACACAGATTTGGTTATAACTGGAATAACCATCGAGAAAACAGTAGAATGCATGATCGGGTAAATGCTCAAGCATCTGATCAATGAATGGAAGAAGGAAGTGGTCCTTATGAGTAGCAGTATTCAGTTTTTGGTAGTTCATACAAACTCTCCAACCCGTTTGGACGCGGGTAGGAACTAGCTCGTTATCATCATTCTTAACTACCTTCACACCAGACTTCTTTGGCACAACTTGTATCGGACTCACCCATGCATTTTCAAAGATCGGGTAGATGATACCCGCCTCAAGAAGTTTTAAAATTTCGGCTATCACTTCCTTCGTCGCCGGGTTCAGTCATCTCTGTTGTTCTCTAGACGTCTTGGACTTATCCTCTAAGTAAATTTTGTGCATGACCACAGAGGGGTTGATCCCTTTAAGATCGGAAATGGACCATCCCATAGTTTCTCTATGTTTTTTCAAAACAGCCAAGAGTTTAGACTCCTGCTCAGAAGTTAAGTCGGAAGATATGATGACTGGTAGGGTATCAAATGGTCCCAGATACGCATATTTCAAAGTCTCAGGGAGTGGTTTGAGCTCTAATTTTGGCGGCTTCTCGACAGAGGGGATCGGAACAAATTGACTCACACGGAGAGGTTCGAAGTTCCTTGCAATAACATCAACATAAGGAACTTCTTTCAATAGAGCGTTCACCTCTTGCTCAAGATTTTCATTAAAGTCTGTGCCAAATGTGGACAGAGACTTCTCGAATGGATCGTTGCAAATGCAGTGAAGAAATGATTCTTCGACGGAACTTTGAATCATATTAACCTCATACAGGTCATTTGTGTAGGGAGGTTGCTCACATAAATTGAATACATTGAGTTATGTCGTCAGATCTCCGAATAACAACCTATGCATACCATCTTGACAATTGATAACAGCTTTGGCGGTGGCCAAGAATGCTTGTCCAAGAATAACCGAAATGTGCATACTTTCATTCTGAATAGGTTGTGTATCCAGCACTATAAAATCGACCAGAAAGTAAAATTTGTCTACTTTCACCAGAACGTCTTCTATCACACCTCTTGGTATTTTTACTGAGCAATCGACTAACTGAAGTGTGATAGTAATGGGTTTTAACTCAGCCAACCCTAACTGCTCCTAGACTGAGTATGGCAGTAGGCTGACACTGTAATGCCTCGCCCATTTTCACTCGCCGAAAATCAGAGTATATTTATTTTAATAAAGAGTGAGAGAGAGCTGGAACGTCACCACGACACGAGCTAAGTCTGGGTTTCCAAACTCGACCCTTAACTGGCCAACGATACGTGTGTGGACCAAGTCCACTAAAACAGTTCACACGCTTTATATCGTAACTGCAGAATTATTATATGAATGGAATACTATCCATAACCATGACATTAATAAGCAAGGAAGCAAATCACTATTAGATTAACCTATGTTTAAATATCCAAAATCATCAACAATCCATAGCAAAATAAACTAAGTTATTACAATCCCAAAATGTTAATTATCTCAAGTACATTGTTCCAAATTTAATCAAGTAAACATAAGTTGTCCAAGCTCCTAAGCTAGACTTCTTTCATGTTCATTGTCCTTTTCATTCCTTGTTCCATCATCTAAAGGGTAGAAGTAGGGCGTTAGTCAACGCGCCCAATAGGAATTTCAAATAGGGTTATACACATAGGATCAATATACAAATCAGAATAAGCACATCATATTAAAAACTGTAAACATATCATAGTATAAAAACAACGCATGATAATCATATCCAAATCATGCAAATGTATGTGTCATGTCATGGGTGTCATAGGTCCCTCACCCAATCTCTATATCAACACCTTACAAATCATAGCAATATTTTCCTTGATATAATGAAACCATATCAAGGTGTTCCCTTGGCCATTTACGTCCACATTGTTTTGTGACGGCACTACCAGGTCACTATTATACCTCCCCACGCATGTTAATCGGAATTACCGATGGAGCGTGTACTCCTCCCTCTGCGCAGGGTTTTTGGACTGGTTACCTTGGAGCCCTTTGGCCGAAATTACGTCGTACCCCTATCTAGCAATCCCGGACAAGGCCAACAAATTAATGGTTCAAATAGCTCTACATAAGCTAGTCTCAAGCCCCAAGTCATGTCCGGACAGCTCCTAACTTGGCTTGCTGCCCAATATATTCCCTCCCATGCAATGCATGAGATTATGGATGCACAAATGTCATCTCGTGTCAAAATACATAATAACATTGAAAACAGTTCATAAAACATATGCCATTTATTTAACCAAAATAACTCATCATGTTTGTAAATAAAAAACCAAAAGCATAAACATATAGAGATCCTTATGCATTTCAATAAGGTAGGAATCTTACCAATCCCAATAATATCCTTGCTTGTTTTGTGAAAATTCCGTACGACAATCACGTCGAAACCGAAACGTAAACCCTTCTATGAAAACTCTTTACCTTAATGAATTCAATCATACACATATGTCAATTTGATTATCCATTCAATTCCCATCACCCCTTACATCCTTCCAGATATACTGAAACCTCTGCAATATTATTTAAAATTTAAACATTTCATTTCAGTCAACTGAATCATGCTCAGCTATAGTGTTCTGCCTTACTGCAGACTTTCAGTCGACTGAAAGAAATTTTCAGTCGGCTGAACTCCAACTCACTACTGTTATTCTTTGACTCACTAACATTTCAGTCTACTGAATCACAGATTCAGCCGGCTGAACTCCAACTCACTACTGTAATTCTTTGACTCACTAACATTTCAGTCTACTGAATCACAGATTCAGTCGGCTGACTTTGAGTCAAACCCTTTGTATTCTCGGTCAATCTCCTTTCAGCCGAGTGAATCATAGATTCAATCGGCTAACTTTGGATCAGATTAATTGTGTGTTAGGCCAATATAGATTCAGTCGACTGAATCCATGATTCAGTTGGCTGAATCATCAGCCAACAATTTACGTGTTTGCTAAGTAATCATTCAGTCGACTAAATCTATGATTCAGTCAGCTGAAACACGCTAGAATCCTTTTCTTATCGGTTACGTCTGTGTTCAGTCGACTGAATCACCAGATTCAGTCGGCTGAAACTCCCAGTAACAGTTTTCTTTTTCAGTCACCATTAGTTCAGTCGACTGAATCCCATATTCAGTCGGCTGAAACTCCCAGAAACTCATTTCTGATTCGTCCAATATCAGTTCAGTCAACTGAATCTCAGATTCAGTCGACTCACTGTTTGTCAGTCTCTTTTGTTTACATGTATGGCTTGACCTTCCCTCTTGGAATCCATTCCTGATCAATTTTAAACATATTTAACATCATCCATATAACTCTTAGATGGATATACTCTAACCATCAGCCAAGGCTAGGATCTTTTCCTTTAATCCATTTCAATCTTACTACCACCACATGAATTTGAATATCATCCTATGTTTGTTTCAACCATTTTTCATCCCTTAAATGGATTTCTAATTTCTATGGCCTTATAACAATTCAGCCATCCATTATATGGATTTGTGGAACCCATAGATTCAGCCATTCCATGACCAAGTCTATGGTTTACCCTTAGCCTTAATCATCCATTGTTCTTAAGGTTATTTAAACTAAAAAACATATCTTTTCCCGACTCATTCCTTTCTTTGGTTCTGTATTCCTTCCTTAATCATTTTTTTCCTTTCTAGTTCTTCAGCAAACTTCTCTAAGTATCGATGGTGTGGGTGGGAGAGAGAGATAGAAAAGGAGAGAAGAACACTTGTGTTTAAGATGAATTCGGCCAAGGGGGTGTGAAGTGCCCCTTAGGTTAGTGCCTCTTTGTAACAGCCCATGCCCATTCATCTTCCCCTTTTATGTTTGATCTAACCAAGGAGTCCCTTGGTTTAACCAAGGAGACTCCTGGCTTAAACCAAGGTGTCTCTCCACCTTCCATCGAGTTCATGGGTTCTAAGTCCCATGAGATGGAAACCCTTCATTTTCCCACTCAACTTATTTAACTCAACTCAAGTAATTAGCCTCGAACTCACTTTCCAATTCAAGCCAATTTAACTCATTTGAATATTTAACTTATTTTAATCTTGAACTCAATTGAATATTTAACTCACTTTAAATCTTGAACTCCATTGAGTTCACTAATGGTCGACCAAGTCAACCATGACCTTAGCCGACCATGCCCCACATTGCATTTTAGGTCCCACCTTGGCCATGTCACTTACATGCCAACTCATATACATGTCACCTCTCTTGATGAGGTGGATTTATGCATTGGGTCTCAATTGGGTAGCCGACCCAATTAAATTAAACATACCCATTTACCTTCAAATTAGTTCATCTATGACCCATTGGGTCCCAATTGGGTAATTGACCCATTTAATCACCTTTACCCAATTATTTCCAAATCGAATTCTATCCTGAAATTCCGTTACTAGAGTAATGCACGACTTAGAGGGGGGTGAATAGGTTGGTTTTCAATTTTAATTCCTTTCTAAAATTTTCTAACCGATTTATACTTTAAGTAAATAAAATATTCAATCCATGCATTTAATCACATATAAACACAAATATTTTATAGTGGTTCGGTTTCAACAAACCTACATCCACTGTCAGACTTCCCAACTCTAGGGTCGTCCCAAATATACTATGTAAGGGTCTCACACCCAAATAGTACAACCTAGTTTTTTATAGGGGTTCAACCCAATTGGTCTAATCCTCTACACCTATTTTTTTTAGTGGTTCGAACACACTGTTCTAATCCACTTTACAATATTTTAAATAAAACGAAGAAGAAAACTTGCCTTGGGCCTTAACCATTTTTCTTTAAGCTCTTTCTTCTTTACTGAATCTGTGTGCTCCTTTCCATTCGATCTGCATCATCAACGTATTTATCGGCACAGTAGTAGGACTTGGGTATGACTGGTTTTAGTCCTATATGAACACCTTGCTCTTCATCAGGATTGGGGCATTGATTACCCAAATATTCACTAAGGAGGATGATGAAGAAAGGTGTCTAGAGGGAAGCCGAATGATCACTCACACTGTAATCTTGTTCCTGATTTTCTCTGTGTATTCGGTCCCTCTTACAAAAGGCTTACTGTTATTTTATAAGGCAGTTTGTAGGTCTGCAGTACGACACGCCCGCGAGGCCTCGTGGCTTCCAATGAGGCCTCGTTGGCGGTAATTCTGTAAGGACAGCACATATGTGCAAGGTAATCTATCCAGTCAGAATCCAGCCACCTCATATCCACCGTGCATGATTTGCAATTGATTTATCTTAGCCATCAATCAAGGATTAGAAGGGACGATTGTAAGATGGTTTACAACTCATGGAGGAGTCTTTCCATACTTGTCATGGACAGCTCCCCAAGGGTATTCAAATTCAAATTTAAGTGAGGTGGCAATATCTCACCATGTGGATAAATTTATTTACCATAATTACCTCTCAATTAAAAAGACACAGATTTTAAGTTTCTAAATCTGTAGGAGACTGAGTCAACAAAACACAGGGTCAGCTGGACTCAGCTCAGCTCACCATAACTGGCTGCGAGGCCTCGGCAGATTGCATGAGGCCTCGAGGCTGAAAGTCACTTATTCACTTTATTTTCCAATTGACTTCTAAGGTATTCGACTTAGCCTAGGGTCTCCTACGGTTCACTTACTTGTGTGCCAATACCGTATTTTGTGTAGACGCTTCAACTTCATAGTAGATCTTCTTATTAATCCAAAGCAAGTCCAACTGAGTCACGTAATTGACAATAAGGGTGACTCGGACGAACCGGGGCACTTACAATTTCCCCCTTTGTCAATTACGTGACAAAAACGTAAGATCTATCCATCACACCAATTTACCAAAATTACATAAGCACACAAGACCACTCCTTAACAAATGAAATTATAATGATATTAAATCCTCTAATATCACAAATATTTCCCCCTTAACCTGTGCCTACGAAGACACAATCAATTTCCCCATTTTCCTGCATACAAAATGAATAGATACTGGTGGGAATTGTGTGCTCCCCCTCAACATTAGCACATTATTTTACTCTCCTTGTTTGTCAAGAAAATTGACAAAGGTAAGTCAAACAAAAGTAGAAGATATGCAAAATTTAGCACATTAAATCTGACATGAACATAATAAACAACATATGAGAAACTATAATGCACAATAGTCAAGCATAAAGGACATAGTAAGAGCTACTTTAAATATTACAGACCCAAATGTAGTTTGAAGAGAAACAAAATAAACAGAGTTCCATAAAAAAATCTCCAATCCTGAGGAGATGAGGGAGGAAAGTCTGCATCATTTCGGCGGCACGAATCTGTAATCTGCTGGAGAGAGTAGAAGATGCGCCGCATGGAGGTTCTGACATAGACGGAGAGCTCCTGATGTTGATATAGGAGGCGATCTTGACGCTTGCTCAAATCAGACAGAAATGATTCCTGACGCTTTTCCATCTCAACAAATCACTCATCGAAATACTTACGATCAATGGAATACGAAGGACTGGTAGCACCCTTACGAGTCCGGCGATCAGTAGAGGGAGCGGAACTGGGTGAGCCTCCAGATGATGGGCAAAATGAGCCGATACTTCTCTCAATGCCGGTCTTTGTTGGGGGTCGTACATTGAGAGGAACTTCTTCAGGATAAGGTACCATTCCGAAATGAGTACTAAGGCGTGTAATGAGATAGTAGAAGGGTACAACACTTTGGGCAGAAGACTTCCAAAAACGTTTAATATGTTCACAAATCAGGGAAGGAAGACAGATTTTTCTCCCCATACCCACAGCATACAAGATATTGATCATTCAGTTGTGACTTGTTCATCAAACGAGGATACACATTGAAAGTAAAGATCAGATGTAAGATCTTGTACTTGGGATGGAGAGAAAATGAGTGAATTTGGAGTTTTCCTTCTCTGTCTATAGCACCACCACAGAGTTTGCTAATAATTTTGTGAGAGTCTTCTAGGGCGACCTCATATCGGGCTGCAGAGATGTCCCACCTTTAAATAAAGGAATGATCATGAGTTGAGAGTCCAGCTCAGGTGTGACAGTGAATTTTTCTCAATTGGAAAATTTGACAATGAAGGAATGAGAAGGACCATCGAGGGATTTATGGATTGAGGAGTACATGCCCTTGACCATAGAGGGATAGGCATTGCCGCCCCAACTCATAATGTTTTCCCAGCCAACCTTCTGAAGTACTTTGAAGGTACTGTATTTTTCAAGGTCTGGAAGGTAGCAGGTATGCTCGACATTAAAATTTTTGAAGGAGTGTTCCTTCGGAACAGACCGGAAAAGTTGAGCACGGGGAGGATCAGAAAGGGGTGAGGATGCATCAAACCCTTCAATATGGATCTCAGACGAATGAGACCGCCGGGATGAGCTGGGAGAGGGACGAGTAGAGGGTGAAGGAGCAGGGACAAGGGTTTCCTGAGGAACAACCTCTGGTTCTTCATCGAAAGAGGAGACCGTCACAGAAACTGATGGGAGAACCCTATCACGGTTTTTATACGCCTAGACTTTCTTTTGTCTAGGCAGTGGAGGAGGAGACCGGGTGGAGGTTGACGATGAGGCATCGTTACTCCTCAAAGATCTGTGGGCATGGTGTCATTTGACAACCATAGATTTCCTAGGCATTTTACCAATAAAATCGAAACAAAGAACAGACAAAAGAGGGCTAAATCAGAGATGCAAGAGTACCTGAAACCGAAAATCGAAGGATCAAGACTCAGAAAAGAGAAGATGATGACTGGAAGTAAAAAGCCCCAAAAATCCCCTTTCCTTTCGCGCGGTGCAGACTGTGGGAACCTTAGCTCTAATGGAACTCCCGAAAGGGACTTAAGTGAAGCTTAAAAATAGGGGACCACAAGGAGAGCGAAGGCGAGGGCTCGAGTGAAGTCACGAGGCCTAGCTGATGGTGATGTTAAGGCAAACCGAAAAATGATAAATAGAACTCGACCACAAGGCTCGAGGGATGGCACGAGGGCTTGCTGACGGTGGTGGTGAAAGTGAAATACAGAGCCGAGAACATAGAACTAAACCCCCTTTTTTTAAATTTTTTTATTTTTTTTTATTTTGAAATATTATCTCCATTGACGGATCATAGTATCAGAAATATTTAGGATACAGTACACACTAATTGATTTTCTCAGAGCAAGAAAATGAATTGAGCCAAGTGATTTTGTCATTATATCAGCCAATTGATTATCAGTGGAAATATATTCGAACTCGATGGTTTTCTCTTCAACTAACTCTCGAATTAAATGATGTCTAATGTCTATATGTTTGGTTTGAGAGTGCTAGACAGGGTTCTTAGAGATATTTATGACACTTGTATTATCACAGTGGAGAGTCATTGTTCTTCCTGTCATGCCATAATCGACGAGCATTTGTCTCATCCAGACAAGTTGAGTGCAGCAACTTGCTGCGGCTATGTATTCAGCCTGTGCAGTCGAAAGGGATACTGAAGATTGTTTTCGATTATGCCAAGCAATCAGACAGTTTCCAATGTAAAAACAACCCCCACTTGTAGATTTCCTATCGTCTAAGTTTCCTGCCCAGTCCGCATCGGTGTACCCCGCAATATGAAACGATGTATCAAATGGGTAACAAATTCCATATAGACATGTTCCCGATACATACTTTATAATAAGTTTTACTGTAATGCCCCGCCCTTTTTTTGTACTTGATGGTTCTCATACAAAAACCCTAGGGTTTGGCCATACAAAGGCCAAACCATGCACCTTGATCATTTACTTTATCTTAGACATGCATGAGGTCTTTACCATATATACATGATAATTATGGTTCGGCCATGCAAGGGACGAACCATGATCCTTAACCATTTTCCATGCTTAAGCCTTATATACATAGTGTCCTTAATCATATCCATTAATCATAGCCTATCTTACCCATTAGGGTTTGTCCATTTTCTATCTCATCTCTTGGATGGATTTTAAATCCATGGCCCATAATATTTTGGCCACTCTTCAATCCAAGAAAATGGAGTTCCATAGTTTCCTTTAACTCTTTCAAATTAATAAAACATATCAAGGTATACTTAGCGCTTCCGCGACTCCTCCAGTTTCTTTTGCTCCTTCTTGATCCTCCACTCTTCTCCTTAGTCTTTCTTCTTTCTTCCTCCTTGATCTTCGGCCAAGAGTGTGAAGAGGGTCTAAGATAAAAATCCCAATGAGTGGTTCGACCTTGGACTGTAGGTTTGAGAGAGGGAGAGGAGGAGAGAATGGGAAATACTCTAAGTCCTTTGTCTTGAGAGGGTGGATCGGCCTTGAGTGGGAGGGAGAGGAGCTTGAGATCCCAAATTTTTCTAAGTCTTTTTATTCTTTCTCTTAGGGTGAGGGTCGACTAGGAGAGGGACGGAGAGAGGGAGAGAGTGAGATGAGAGATGAGATGGAAAACCCTAGCTTTTCCCCATCTTGTTTTGGGTTGCCTTAGGTTAGACTCCAGCCTCATCAATGTGGAGTATTCCCCATGGGCTCTTTGACCAAACAAGAGGGTGCATGCCCTCCACATGGCACACACCACTCCATGCCAACGGTTTTGGTTTGGCCTCCTTTGGTGGTTTGGGTGGTTTCCTTGAGATGAAACCACCACCTCTCTTTGGACCAATGCATGGTCTTGCATGTCCCCATTTCAAGCATCTTGTCTAGCCAAGGAGGGAGCATGCCCTCCACATGGCACATACCACCCCCTTGTGCCCAATGGTTTTGGTTGTTTTCTATGGGTGGTTTGGATGAGGTGGAACCACCACTTCACTTTTGGCCAATATATGCCCTCCACCTAAGCTCTTGGTCTAGCCAAGGGGGGAGCATGCCCTCCACATGACACACCCACCCCATCCCAACAGTTTTGGTTGCTTGGTTTCATCTTGGTGGTTTGGTGGTTTCCATGAGATGAAACCACCCACTTGACTCACTCCATTTTCTAGGTAACTCACCCCCATTTGACTCACCTTTAATGTAACTCAACTCCTAACTCAATTATGGATTTTATTTCCATCTAACTTAGGCGTTTTAATTAATTAATCTAATTCCACTTACCACATTTAATCCTCTTTAATTTATCTTTGACCCACCCATGGTTGACCAAGTCAACCATGGTGGTCGGCCCCACCTTGGCTTGGTCCACACGCCACCTTACTTGGTGAGGTGGAGTTGGGTCCCATTTGGCTATGCCACTTGGATTTCCACCCGTACACTTGCCACCTCACTTGATGAGGTGGACTCCATGCCTTTGATCACAATTGGGTCCATGACCCAATCCATTTCTTACCCATTTACCCTAATGCTCAATCCAACTTGACCCATTGGGTCCCAATTGGGCATTTGACCCAATTGACCATCATTGACCCAATTAATTGGAAATAATCCAATCCATGGTCCATTCGACCATACTTGGGCCATTGCCCCAATTTTGATCCATCTAACATCCACTCCATCTATAATTCTTTATTTTTCACAATTAAATTAAATAATTCCCAATATATTTATTGTATTAAAAATCCGGGCTATTACAATATAACCCTCTTTTGAATTTTTTGTCCCTAAAATTCGAGCGAAGTAAGGTTTCAAACAACTTATACAAAAAGCTCCGGATGAGTGGCTCTCATTTCCGATTCAAGTTCCCATGTGGCTTCCTCATTGCCATGTCGATCCCATACCACCTTCACGAACTGAATGGCATTGTTCCGCAGCACCCTTTGTTCTTTCCCGATCACTCTGACCGGCTTCTCCACATATGTTACGTCGCTTTGCAAATCCACATCTTGCACATTCAATACATGTGAAGGATCGGGGTTGTACTTCCTTAACATGGACATATGGAACACATAGTGCAAAGATGATAACTGTGGAGGAAGTGTCAACTGATAAGCTACCTCCCCCACCCTGTTCAGGATTGGAAGCGGCCCCACAAATCTAGGCGACAGTTTGCCTTTCTTCCCAAATCGCATGTGTCCCTTCCGTGCCGAGACTTTTAAGAACACTAAGTCTCCCACCTCAAACTCAAGGAACCTTCTCCTCTTGTCGACGTAGCTCTTCTGACGACTGTGCGTAGTAAGTAGGTGTTGTTGTATCAACTTAATCTGCGCCGTAGTCTCTGCGACTAGCTCGGGTCCAATCAGTGCAGGCTCACCTGTAACGCCCTGCCCTTTCACCCTTCTTAAAAATCAGAGTCTGAAAATTTCTTTTGAAAGAAACACAGAGTGAACAAGACCGGGGGGCGTCACGACACGAGTTAAGTTCAGACTACTCAAGTCTGAACCTTAACTGGCCACCCATGTGTACATGGACTAGACCATGATAATAAATCACACATGGAACTAACAACAACATGCGGAATAAACTAGACTAACTGCGGAATAATATGAATAGATAACAAGTAACAGTCTCAATTGATAATTAAGATAAAACAACCATCCACAGTTAACATCCTAGTCAAACCATAGCAAGTATTAACTTATTACATGTCCATCAAAATATAATTCAAATGACAATAAGTAAGTAATCCTGTTCATCATTCAAGCACCTAGGCTTGGCTCCCATCTCGGTCATCGACCTGCTCTTTACCTTTCCTTGATCCTGCATTATCCTTTAAGGATTGAATTAGGGCGTTAGATCAACGCGCTCAGTAGGTTCTCGATCAGGGCTACCACATGGTTAGCATATATAAACATGCACATATATCATAATATCTGATTATCAAAAACATATGAAAACATGCTATGTATGTATGCAAATGTAATGAGTCCCACCCCATCACACATACATATAGCCTTTACTTGCCGTGTCTCATATCAACCTGTTAGATTCTCCTGGCGTCACATTTCACCACCGAAGGAGGCCCCACAGTTGCATCTCGGACATTCCGACGGAGTGCGGGCTCCGGTTTCCATAACAACCTGTCAATTCTCCTGGGGTGACTTTCACCGCCGAAGGAGGCCCACAGTTGCATCTCAGATATTCCGGCGGAGTGTGGGCTCCGGTTTCCATAATCATCATCCCATGCCATGCATGAGATGTCTATGCATTGTATGTCATTTGTAAATACTTAACTCATCATTCAAAACCACATTTGTAAAAATACAACATATCTCATAAGAACATAATAAAACCAAATCATAAATTGTGGTTATAAGTAGGTAGGAAACCTACTGAAGATTCACTTCAGTAATTGATCTTTCTTTAGCGTCACCCGGTCATGACTCGCACGTCGTCAACTTCCGGTACCTTGTCCATATAACAATCAGCAAATCATACTATCACTTACTTGTTCATTCATATCTAAGACCCAACCACACCATGTGAGGTTTGGCCATGCCCATGGTCGAACATCACCTACTTAGGATTTAACTTCCTTTTTCATTTAATCAACTCTTAATTACTTAAACCATTCCATCAAATAATTGTTGATGGGGTTCGGCCATACTACATGGCCGAACCACATCCTATGGGTTTTTATCCCACTTTCCTTCATCGACCATGATTTGTTATTTGCTTACACTAAGTTCACTAAATCCCATAACTTTAGAAACTTTTCAACCATATAAAATGATCCATGGGGTTCGACCCTATACTTGGCCGAACCTTGTATTCCCACTCTTCCATCATCAAATGGTTCTCTCCATTACAATACTTTAAACCCTTTATAAAATTATGGGAATAATATCAAACACAACCCATGAACTTAGTCCATTTATTCCAAAAACAGTCCATGGGGTTCGACCATACTCATAGCCGAACCCTAGGGTTCACTTGGTCCAATAATCACCATGATTACTTATGGTTTAATCATGCTAACTAAACCATGAGTTATACATGGTTCAGCCGCAAAATAATCCACTAAAACAGTAAACATGTTATTCCATTAATTTCCATAAGCACACCATAACTTTGTATGGTTTTTAACTCACCAAAATCATCAAATACTTACATGGGGTTCGGCCATCCAAAGTTGCCGAACCCTATGTCCATGTTTTGGTCTTTCAAACATGTTTTAGGTGTCATTTAAACATAGAATATCAGTATAACATTGCTGCATTTTTACCTCTCAAAACCATCCAAATAAGTTCATCTCTTTGTCTAAATGACCATAACACTTCATGGGATTCGGCCATCCAAGATGGCCGAGTCCAATGGTCCATTTCATCAGTTTTAATCCACTGTTTAGACCCACGCTAACTTCAGTCCTTATGTCATTCAAATCCATGTTTTTAACCCTCTTTAAAAAAACATGCATTTGAATCTTAAAGAAACCTCAAAAACAGTCCATAAAAACTCCATGATTTCTATATTTCAAAACATCAAAACCAATCTATCTTTTACATGGGGTTCAGCCCTCCATGGTGGCCGAACCCAATGGTCATCTTTACCATCTTAAAACCTTCTATTAATCAAGGTTAAAACCTTGGTGTATTCGGCCATAACCATGGCCCAATACACACCCCATTTGTTCAATGTTATTAAACCAAAATAACACATAAATACTTACCAAACTTCCTTTGCCTAAGATCCTTGCTTCCTCCCTTTTATTTCTTCCTTTCTTCCTTAATTCTTTGCTGGTTTATGCTTGAATAACTGGTGCCAAGACTTCTGCTGTTCCAGCCAGGAAAAATGAATTGGAGAGAGGGAGAGAGAGGTGGGAATTCTTGGATTTCCAAAGTGAAAATCGGCCAAGAATGGTAACATTTCCCTTTTGTAGTTTCAGACCCATCTCCCATTCATCCTCCCTCACTTAATCTTGGCAAAAACGATGGGTCATTGGGTGCCATCCAAGGCACCCCTTCACCCAAACGGTGCATCTATTCACATCAGCCATTGCATCTCATTCAATGAGATAATGCCGCCCTAACCTTGGTGTCTTTTGGCTTTGCCAAAGCACCCTTTCACTCCCAACGGTTGGGATTGATTCTCCAAGGGTTGTGTGTGATTAACAACACCTTTCAATATCCATTTAACTCACTTGACTGAAGGCCCTTTTATTCTAACTCAACTCACACCACTTAACACACTTAATGCATCTCATTTTAATGCATTTAAATCAACACATTTTCTTAATTAAAACCCAATGCAATTCAGTCCCAACTCAGCCTGAATTAACTCACACTTGAGCTCAATTGAGGGCCCACATGGTCATCCGTGGTCAACCTAGTCAACCCGACCCATTGGGTCCCCAATCAGCCCCTTGGCCCGTTTTGACAACATGACCCATTCATGGGCTGATTTTTGCCATTTTTAATTGGTTTTCACTTGTGTTCCAAGCCTACCCATTTTTGCTATACCTAATTTCCAATCAGTTCAGCTTGACCCTATTTAATTTGAGCTTACACAATGGTCAAATCATCCATTTTGACCCATTGGGTCCAATTGGG
This sequence comes from Chimonanthus praecox, assembly GCA_022113865.1. Lineage (NCBI taxonomy): Eukaryota > Viridiplantae > Streptophyta > Magnoliopsida > Laurales > Calycanthaceae > Chimonanthus > Chimonanthus praecox. Next base: position 30,928,690 of record CM039088.1, on the reverse strand, counting down.
CCCTTTGACCCATTTAGCCATTTTCGACCCAATTGATGTTCATTACCCATCCAATCAAACTTGATATTTATAATGTGCTCATATGACCTTAATTTGAGCAACGGGCCCCACCATTTCCTTATTTGACATCTCAAAATAATTAATTTAACAAACCAGGGGCATTTTCGTAATTATCCACTTCATTGAGAAATCGGGGTGTTACAATATAACCCTCTTTTTAAAATTTTCGTCCCGAAAATCGAGTGAAGTAGGGTTCTCAAATTAAATTACATAAATAATTCGGGGTGAGCTGTTCTCATCTCCGATTCCAGTTCCCATGTGGCCTCTTCATCACCATGTCGGTCCCATACCAGTTTTACGAACTGAATCGCTCTATTTCGCAACACCCTTTGTTCGGTCTCCACTATCCTGACTGGCTTCTCGACGTACGTCACGTCGCTTTGTACTTCAATATCCTGGACATTTAAAACATGCGATGGATCCGGATTATACTTCCTTAACATCGACACGTGAAACACATCGTGTAGAGCTGCTAGTTGTGAAGGGAGTGCTATCTGATAAGCCACATCCCCGACCCTTCTCATGATGGAAAACGGTCCCACAAATCTTGGTGACAACTTTCCTTTCTTTCCGAACCTCATATGTCCCTTCCATGGCGAGACCTTTAGAAATACCATGTCTCCCACTTCAAATTCCAGAAATCTTCTTCTTTTGTCAGTATAACTCTTCTGCCGACTCTGTACAGTCAATAAGTGTTGACGAATCAACTTAATTTGTGCGGTAGTCTCTGCAACTAGTTCCGGTCCAATCAATGCAAGTTCACCAGCCTCTGTCCAGCATACTGGTGATCTACAAGGCCTACCATATAATGCCTCGTATGGAGCCATCTGAAGGCTTGCCTGATAGCTATTGTTATACGAGAACTCCACCAGTGGCAAGTGATCCTCCCATCCACCCTTGAAATCTAACATGCATGCTCTCAGCATGTCTTCCAAGGTTTGTATCGTCCTTTCTGAGTGTCCATCAGTCTGTGGATGAAAAGCGGTGCTAATCAATAAATCTGTCTCCATGGCTGACTGCATGCTTTGCCACACTCTACCGGTAAACCGGCCATCTCTGTCGGATACTATTGTTTGGGGAATGACATGAAGTCGAATAATTTCCTTGATGTACCGCCGACCCAACGTCTCAGATGAATCCGTCATCTTAATAGGAATGAAATGCGCAGACTTGGTCAGTCGGTCTACCACAACCCATATGGCATCATTGCCCTTTGAAGATCTCGGCAATCTGGTCACAAAGTCCATGGAAATGTGCTCCCATTTCCATTCTTGTACTGATAAGGGTTTGAGTAGCCCAGGTGGCTTTTGATGTTCAGTCTTAACTTGCTGACAAGTTAGACAATGTACCACGAATTCCGCCACATCCCTTTTTAGTCTATGCCACCAATAATGCCTTTTCAGGTCATGATACATTTTGGTGCTGCCCGGATGAATGGAGAGCTTGGATTGATGTGCCTCAACCAATAGTTCTTTCCTACAACTCTTTGGCACATACACTCTTCCCCGGAATAATAGACCTTGTCCTAGTCGTAATTCCCATTCCGGTATGTCTACGCCAGTGGACATCTTGGCCCATATCTCCTCCATTTCCGGATCTGCTCTTTGTTCTTGTTCAATCTTGGTGACTATATTGGACTGTATGATCAAATTATACATACTTCCACGGTTGTTGATATAAAGATTGAACTCTCGAATGGTGTACAACATCTCCCATTCTGTTCTGATCAAGCATGCTACCGATGCATGTGATAGGCGGCTGAGAGCATCCGCCACCTTGTTTGCCTTGCCTGGATGGTATCGAAGCTCAAATTCGTAATCCGCCAGATACTCCATCCATCTATGCTACCTCAGATTGAGCTCCTTTTGATTAAATAAATATTCAAACTCTTATGATCAGAAAATACTTCAAATTTTTCACCGTAAAGATAGTGTCTCCAACTTTTGAGTGCGAAGACCACTGCAGCTAGCTCCAGATCATGTGTGGGATAAAGACGTTCATGTATTTTTAACTGTCTTGACCCATATGCCACCACACGGTGATCTTGCATGAGTGAACACCCTAGTCCTTCTCCTGAAGCATCGTATTGTACTTCATAACCTTTGCCCCTTTTTGGCAAAATTAGAACAGGAGCTCTTGTAAGTTTCTCTTTTAGCGTTTCAAATCTCCGGTTACACTGATCTGTCCACTCATACTTGACTCCTTTCTGAGTGAGTCGAGTCAACGGAGACGCTATTTTGGAAAAATCCATGATAAATTTCCTATAATAACCCGCCAATCCCAAGAAACTGCCGATTTCGGTTACATTCTTGGGTGCTTTCCAGTCTTTTACTGCCGCCACCTTAGCCGGATCCACGGCAATTCCTTCCTTAGATATAACATGTCCCAAGAAATTCACTTGAGATAGCCAGAATTCGCACTTGCTGGCCTTGGCATATAGTTTATTCTGCCTCAACGTATTCAAAACTATCCGTAGATGCTCTTCATGATCTTCCTGGCTCTTGGAATAGATCAGAATATCATCGATGAACATGATTACAAACTGATCCAAATATGGACGGAAGATCCTATTCATTAAGTCCATGAATACAGCCGGCGCATTTGTGAGTCCAAATGGCATGACTACAAACTCGAATAGTCCATACCGCGTCCGAAAGGCTGTCTTCTCTATATCTTCCTCCCTAACCCGTATTTGATGATAACCAGACATCAAATCAATTTTGAAAAATGGCTAGAACCCCTCAATTGGTCGAATAAATCATCGATCCTGGGTAGAGGATCCTTGTTCCGGACTGTTAACTAATTCAGCTTCCGATAATAACACACATCCGAAGTGAACCGTCCTTCTTCTTCACAAACAGCACAGGTGCTCCCCATGACGATGTGCTGTTCCGGATGCAACCCAGCCTGAGCAGCTCATCAATCTGCTTCTTTAGCTCCGACATCTCTGCCGGTGCCATACGATAGTGTGGTAACGACACTGGTGCTATGCCAGGGTACAACTTGATTTCGAAGTTAATCTCCCTCATAGGTGGTAAACCAGGGAGTTCCTTTGGAAATACATCCGCAAATTCTTGTAATATTGCCGGAAGTTCAATAACTGGAGCTTTATTTATGGTGATATTATTCAATACCACGTGGTTCAACCCTTCCTGTAATCCACTTTGTTTGTCTGTACGAACTACGTATTGCTTGCCCTCGGGTGACCAAAATGTCACTCTTCGGCGATAACAATCGATGTTGGCATGGAACTTAGCCAACCAATCCATGCCGAATATTATATCATACTCAGACATGTCCAACACCAGATAATTGAACTCAAATCTGAGTCCAGCTAATTCAGTGTTAACCGCAGTGCATATAAGTCCCAGTGCCGAGTCTCCGACAGGGGACACAATTGTGAGTGTTTTGGCTAATCTTTGAACTAGAGTACCGGTAGCAGTTATAAATGATGCAGCTATGAAAGAATGTGAAGTTCCTGAATCAAATAGTGCATATGCATAAGAACTACTCACTACTGCCATACCTTGTATAACTGAGTGATTCTCATCCTCTAGTGGTACTAAAGAAAACACTCGTCCAACTCCAGAAGGGTTAGGCCTTCGACCTCCCCGACTTTGCATTCTGCCACCTCTGGAGTTTACCGGTCTAGCTGGCGGACGGAATGATCCTCTGGAGTATGACAGCCTGTTGAGTTTTGGGCAGTCCCTTTTGAAGTGACCTGGTTGATCACAGTGGAAATAGTTACTCATTCCTCTCGATGCCTGAATGACTGATACAGACTGAGTTGGCGAGGGTCTGTTGAAGTTCGATCGGAACTTCTTGTTGGGTTGATAAGTACCCCTCCCACCCGGTACGCGACGGTTGTCAACTCGTACAAACTCCGCCAGTTCCTGTTCCACAATGGTCACTCTGCTGACTACCTCCGCCAGCGTGGCTGCTTTGAACACGGTTACTTTGGCCTTAATGTTTGGCCGTAAACCATGCTCAAACTTGCGAGCCCTCCGATATTCCGTGTCCACAACATAAAATGCATAAATTGACAGGCTGAGGAATTCTTGGTGATACTCAGCCACCGTCATTGAGCCTTGCACTAATGTCATAAAGGCCTGAATCTGACGTTCTCTCTCTTCCTCCGGAAAGTAGCGCTCTAAGAATGTCGCTGAGAATTGCTCTCAGGTCATAGCAATTCTTTCCCTTTTTGGCACAAGTGCCCGCTGTTTCTCCACTGTTTTCCACCATTTGGCAGTGTCATCTATCAGCTGTGAAGTGGCCAACAGAATTTTATGAGCATGACTCTTGATATTCAAAAGAGTCAGTATGTGAGAAATTTTCTCCAACCAGTTCTCGGCTCAGACTGGCCCTTCTCTGTCCTTGAAGTAAGGTGGGCGCTGTTGTTGAAAATCTCTGACCATGTTACGGTCATTATTTTCACTCGTACTTCCCCCTCCGTTCATATGCTGTTGGAGGACAGATGTTACTACAGCTTGCACCAAGCTGTGCAGTTCAGGAGGCACATAGGGTACGGTCAGGTTGCTGTTCTCTTCCTCCTCTCGTCGATATGACGAGTCATATTCCTCCTACTCGTCCTGTTGATACGTAGGGTCACTCTCCTCCTCTTCCCGCCGAGAATGATGAGACTCTTCCTCATTGCGAGATCGTTCATGAACTGATCTCTCTTCGTCATGAACGGACCGCTCTCTGTCATGTAGCGATGGCACCTTCTCATGTACCACCTTCTTGCGTTGAGGTACCACCTTCCCTTGTGGTGTGATTATGAACACCTCATCTTTCTTTTTACCGTCCTGACGGGTCTTCATTTTTGAAGTCCCTTCAACTAATCCGATTTGTAAAACTTTTTCTTTTCCCTTCGGATCCTTTACCACCTTTTTTTGTGGCGCCATTTCTTCCTAATTCATGGAAACATCATAGACTTAGTTTCCATCAACAATATGCATTAAATGTCATAAATCCTTATAAACTTATAAAATCGTATACTTAATATAAATTCATAATTCATTTTTGTACAAGGGTGGATGGGTTAAACAAAACCCTATAAGGAACAAAATGCACCCATACAAAAATAACCCTCTTTTTAATACCCCTACATAGCCTAGTCTTCCATAGAAGATCCTGCATCATCAGCGAACTTGAAACGGTTATCAGGACACGTCATCGCCGTGTGCCCCAATACTTCACATGTCGTGCAGGGTATTAATCCAGGTCCTCCAATATAAGGACAATTAGTCCTCGCCTCTCCATGCCCTTGCAGTCCACAAACCGGACAGACAACTCCTAAAGGATGAGGACAATACATACAGTTGTGCTCGTCCTGATTGTACAACTCACATGTATCGTAGGGATCTACCTCCCCCACCGATTCCAATATTATAGGTACATCTTCCATAGGATCCTCATGAAAGAATCCTAGATCCTCCTCGATTTCCTCGAGAGGTTCCATTAACCAAGGAATATCTTCCATAAGATACTCCGGTAATGGTGCTAAGTTCACCTCTTCCATTGGTGCTAAGTTCAATTCTTCCAATGGTGCTAGATTCCATTCCTCCTCCTCGGGAGGTCCCTCCTGAAGGTTCACATTAGCTTCCACGTTGGTGTTGTTAGAAGCAGACACCAAGTCTATGGGATTGCTAGGAGTTCCACTGTACCACTCCGAGTACTCCACGTTACTCGACATATCTGTATCACATCAGTAGAACACAAGAATATTCAACAACAATTCTAAATAAACCACTCTTCGTTTTTAGGGGAATCTGATCATGCATAATATCATGTACTTTGTTTGGGAAGATTACCAAATCATCACCTTTGTGTTCTTTTGTTTCTGAGGAAATCTCTAAATTCCTGTTGTTTGTTTTTCAGTGTGGGAGTTTCAGGGGAGTGCATCCTACTTTGCTATGTTTGATATATCCAGTTATGATGACTGTACTTTACTTTGCTATCTTTCATTGTCGTTCTCAGATTGATTGTTCAGTCTGAGTCACTCGAAGTAAATTAATCCGGCCCCCAGTCAGCGGACTCTGAAGAGTCGGTCAGTTGGGATTCTTATCCGTCAGTGAGACATGAAACCGTCTTAATCTTACTTCGATGATTCAACTTCCCGTTTCACTCTAATACCAACTATAACGCCCCGCCATTTCACCCTTCTTAAAAATCAGAGTCTGAAAATTTCTTTTGAAAGAAACACAGAGTGAACAAGAGCGGGGGGCGTCACGACGCGAGTTAAGTTTAGACTATTCAAGTCTGAACCTTAACTGGCCACCCATGTGTACATGGACTACACCATGATAATAAATCACACATGGAACTAACAACAACATGCGGAATAAACTAGACTAACTGCGGAATAATATGAATAGACAGCAAGTAACAGTCTCAATTCATAATTAAGATAAACCAACCATCCACAGTTAACATCCTAGTCAAACCATAGCAAGTATTAACTTATTACATGTCCATCAAAATATAATTCAAATGACAGTAAATAAGTAATCTTGTTCATCATTCAAACACTTAGGCTTGGATCCCCTCCCGGTCATCGACCTGCGCTTTACCTTTCCTTGATCCTGCATTATCGTCTAAGGATAGAATTAGGGCGTTAGATCAACGCGCCCAGTAGGTTCCCTATCAGGGCTACCACATGGTTAGCATATAAAAACATGCACATATATCATAATATCTGATTATCAAAAACATATGAAAACATGCTATGTATGTATGCAAATGTAATGAGTCCCACCCCATCACACATACATATAGCCTTTACTTGCCGTGTCTCATATCAACCTGTTAGATTCTCCTGGGGTGACTTTCACCGCCGAAGGAGGCCCCACAGTTGCATCTCGGATATTCCGGCGAAGTGTGGGCTCCGGTTGACATAATCATCATCCCATGCCGTGCATGAGATGTCTATGCATTGTATGTCATTTGTAAATACTTAACTCATCATTCAAAACCACATTTGTAACGTAACTCAAATACAACATATCTCATAAGAACATAATAAAACCAAATCATAAATTGTGGTTACAAGTAGGTAGGAAACCTACTGAAGATTCACTTCAGTAATTGATCTTTCTTTAGCGTCACCCGGTCAGGACTAGCACGTCGTCAACTTCCGGTACCTTGTCCATATAACAATCAGCAAATCATACTATCACTTACTTGTTCATTCATATCTAAGACCCAACCACATCATGTGAGGTTTGGCCATGCCCATGGTCGAACATCACCTACTTAGGATTTAACTTCCTTTTTCATTTAATCAACTCTTAATTACTTAACCCATTCCATCAAATAATTGTTGATGGGGTTCGGCCATACTACATGGCCGAACCACATCCTATGGGTTTTTATCCCACTTTCCTTCATCGACCATGATTTGCTATTTGCTTACACTAAGTTCACTAAATCCCATAACTTTAGAAACTTTTCAACCATATAAAATGATCCATGGGGTTCGGCCCTATACTTGGCCGAACCTTGTATTCCCACTCTTCCATCATCAAATGGTTCTCCATTACAATACTTTAAACCCTTTATAAAATCATGGGAATAATATCAAACACAACCCATGAACTTAGTCCATTTATTCCAAAAACAGTCCATGGGGTTCGGCCATACTCATAGTCGAACCCTAGGGTTCACTTGGTCCAATAATCACCATGATTACTCATGATTTCATCATGCAAACTCAACCATGAGTTATACATGGTTCAGCCGCATAATAATCCACTAAAACAGTAAACATGTTATTCCATTAATTGCCATAAGAACACCATAACTTTGTATGGTTTTTAACTCACCAAAATCATCAAATACTTACATGGGGTTCGGCCATCCAAAGTTGCCGAACCCTATGTCCATGTTTTGGTCTTTCAAACATGTTTTAGGTGTCATTTAAACATATAATATCAGTGTAACATTGCTGCATTTTTACCTCTCAAAACCATCCAAATAAGTTCATCTCTTTGTCTAAATGACCATAACACTTCATGGGATTCGGCCATCCAAGATGGCCGAGTCCAATGGTCCATTTCATCAGTTTTAATCCACTGTTTAGACCCATACGAACTTCAGTCCTTATGTCATTCAAATCCATGTTTTTAACCCTCTTTAAAAAAACATGCATTTGAATCTTAAAGAAACCTCAAAAACAATCCATAAAAACTCCATGGTTTCTATATTTCAAAACATCAAAACCAATCTATCTTTTACATGGGGTTCAGCCCTCCATGGTGGTCGAACCCAATGGTCATCTTTACCATTTTAAAACTTCTATTAATCAAGGTTAAAACCTTGGTGTATTCGGCCATAACCATGGCCCAATACACACCCCATTTGTTCCATGTTATTAAATCAAAATAACACAAATACTTACCAAACTTCCTTTGCCTAAGATCCTTGCTTCCTCCCTTTTATTTCTTCCTTTCTTCCTTAATTCTTTGCTGGTATATGCTTGAATAACTGGTGCCAAAACTTCTGCTGTTCCAACCAGGAAAAACGAATTGGAGAGAGGGAGAGAGAGGTGGGAATTCTTGGATTTCCAAAGTGAAAATCGGCCAAGAATGGTAACATTTCCCTTTTGTAGTTTCAGCCCCATCTCCCATTCATCCTCCCTCATTTAATCTTGGCAAAAACGATGGGTCATTGGGTGCCATCCAAGCACCCCTTTACCCAAACGGTGCATCTATTCACATCAGCCATTGCATCTCATTCAATGAGATAATGCCGCACCAACCTTGGTGTCTTTTGGCTTTGCCAAAGCACCCTTTCACTCCCAACGGTTGGGATTGATTCTCCAAGGGTTGTGTGTTATTAACAACACCTTTCAATATCTATTTAACTCACTTGATTGAAGGCCCTTTTATTCTAACTCAACTCACACCACTTAACACACTTAATGCATCTCATTTTAATGCATTTAAGTCAACACATTTTCTTAATTAAAACCCAAAGCAATTCAGTCCCAACTCAGCCTGAATTAACTCACACTTGAGCTCAATTGAGGGCCCACATGGTCATCCGTGGTCAACCTAGTCAACCCGACCCATTGGGTCCCCAATCAGCCCCTTGGCCCGTTTTGACAACATGACCCATTCATGGGCTGATTTTTGCCATTTTTAATTGGTTTTCACTTGTGTTCCAAGCCTACCCACTTTTACCATACCTGATTTCCAATCAGTTTAGCTTGACCCTATTTAATTTGAGCTTACACAATGGTCAAATCATCCATTTTGACCCATTGGGTCCAATTGGGCCCTTTGACCCATTTAGCCATTTTCGACCCAATTGATGTTCATTACCCATCCAATCAAACTTGATATTTATAATGTGCTCATATGACCTTAATTTGAGCAACGGGCCCCACCATTTCCTTATTTGACATCTCACAATAATTAATGTAACAAACTAGGGGTATTTTCGTAATTATCCACTTCATTGAGAAATCGGGGTGTTACATAACCGGCCTCTGTCCAGTACACTCGTGATCTACATGGTCTACCATACAAGGCCTCGAATGGAGCCATCTGGAGGCTTGCCTGGTAACTGTTGTTATAAGAGAACTCCACCACTGGCAAGTGATCCTCCCATCCACCTTTGAAGTCTAGCATACATCCTCTCAGCATATCCTCCAATGTCTGTATCTGTAACGCCCGCCCCTTTTTCACCGAAATTAGAGTCTAATTTTTTTTTTTTTTGAAATGATAGTGACAACGGGCGTAGACATCAACACGCGAGTTAAGTCCGAGCTTCTAAAGCCAGGCTTTTAACTGGCCAGCCCAACGTGTGCGTGGGATGAAGTCCACGATGAACGGTTCACACGTATAAGCAAGCTCGCAGAATATAATTACATGTGGAACATTATAATAGAGACTATCCTACCAATTTTAGATATCAAGGAAGTACGACACTTAAATTACTAAAATACCCCTATGTTCATAATTATGTCTCAAAATGATAACGTCCAAGTTCAGTCCAAACCATAGCAAGAAAATAGTAATTATTACAATCCTGCAAGCTAAGCTACTTAATTTACATTTCCAAAATAAAACATAAATAAAACTAAGTAGCCGCTTTCCCAAGCTCCTAAGCTTGGCCCCCGTCTCGTCAAGGTATCCCCATGTTTGCTTCTCGGTCGCCCCGACGGAGCATGGACTCCGGTTATAGCACCTCAGGCTATCCCCATGTTTGCTTCTCGGTCGCCTCGACGGAGCATGGACTCCGGTTTCATTATTTTCCCGCCCATGCCATGCATGAGATGTAAGTGCATTATGTAGTATATATATAATTCATATTCTTAATATAAAATCCATAGCGTTGAAATATAATCCATAGCCTTAAAATATCATCCATAGCATTAAAATATAATCCATAGCATTTAAAATATCGTCCATAGCATGAAAGTATAATTCATAGCATTTAAAACCCATCTTAAGATAAATCATATAATTGCTGAAATAAAACGAGGAAACCATTACATACACATAATCCACGGCTTACAAAAAGGTAGGAATCCTATAGAATACCGCTTAGCGTCCCTTTACGTTTTCGTTCGATTATCCGGTCGCCGATCGCGTACCGTTTGCGACGTCCCAATACCTTATTATACATTTACCAAATTAGTCCATATTTTAACCATAATTAAGTCCCTAACTGATCACAAACCTAGATCCATTTAATGATCCCTAACCATGTTACAAGATCATTAAAAATCAGCCCTTAACATTAGCCTAATTTCCATTGATTTAAACACATGCATAATCCAAATTTTAGCACTTTAAACATTCTAATTTGTGAGACTAAAATGCAGCAACCCTAAGCTTTATTTAATCACTCATAAGGTCATCTTAATGCACCCAAATTCATGTCCAACATACATGGGGTTCGGCCATGGTACATGGCCGAACCCATGGTTCTTCATTGTAGCCCATAATTACAGTTTTGCCACTACACTTCCATGATTTAATATTTCCTCCATCCATGTATATTTTTGGTCCATACTTCATCCATATACTTAGCCCCATTAATGATCCATTGACCATGACCAAACATCCCTAAAATCAGCCACTTAATTTAATTAAATTTGCAATCATCTAATCCCATACATAATTCAATATTTAGCCCATAACATGACCTACAAATGGGTCATGGGTTCGGCCATACACCATGGCCGAACCCATGATGTCTCTTTCCCATTTTTCTTGGGTCCATTTCACCTCATTTGGTCCTACCATAAATGAATTTAAATCATACATTTACATCATCCTTTCATAATCATCATGAGATATACTTTGGTCCATTTAATTTAACCATCATTCCATTTTATTTTCCATGGTTCCAAGAACACTAAATTCCTCAAAGTCTTCCCATGGGGTTCGGCCATGTACCATGGCCGAACCCATGGTCCATAATTTTATTTTAAAAACCTCATTTCCACTCATTTAAAACCTTGTTTAAAATACCTAAAAAAAATCCACTTAATTACCATTAACCTTCTCCATTAATTTCCATACTTCCATAACCATTTAATTCATCATTCCATCACCATAGCGTTCGGCCATACACCATGGCTGAACCCATGGTTCATGATTCTCCTTCATTCACCATTTTTGGAGGACATTAAATCATTTACATATCCCATGATTTTCTTGTTTAAAACCCCTTTTAAAAAAAAAATCATTAATTTTTACTCAAAATCATCTTGACATCATAGGTTACCCTTTCATGGTTCTTAATCTCAAAAACCCTATTTAAATTTCTTAATTGTTCACCATGGGGTTCGACCATACTACATGGCCGAACCCTATGGCCTAAAATTCCTTAAAACACCCATACTTCCATATTTAATTGATCTTAATGGTGTCCATAATGTCTATTCATTTTCCTTAATCTATCTCTTCCATTTCATCCATTTCTCATCTTATCATTGGATGGATCTTAGATCTAAGGCCCATAACATTTGTGGCCACCATCCATTCTAAGAAATGGATTCCATAAACACATCTTAATCTTTAAAAAAATATAAATTTTTGTTTAAGAATTCCTTACCACACCGACTACTCCTCCGGCCTTTCTTTCTCCTTTTGCTTTCCTTAGCCCTTTCTCTTCTTCTTCTCCTTGTTGTTCGGCCACTATGTGCTTGATCAATATGGAGTCTCCATGGTTAGGGTTTGGCTAAGGTACGTTTAGATTTTGAGAGAGGGAGAGGGGAGGAGGGGATGGAAAATCATCTCAAGCTTGGGTCTTGAAGTGGTGGTTGGCCAAGCCTAGTTTTTTTCCTTCTTTTTCTTCTAAGTTTCTTCTTCTTTCTTGGTGTTTGCCTTGGGAGAGAGAGAGAGGACGGTTTTGGGAGAGGGAATGAAGAGATGGAGATGAGATGGGACTCTAGACCCATTCCCATCTCTTCTTGGTGGCTTGGGTTACACTCCTCCATCATCCCATTTGACCAACCAATATGGGTAAGCATGGCTTGCATGTCCTTGGTGGTGGTGGTTGGGAGGAAACCACCCACATTCCAACGTTTTTGTGTGTGTTTGAATGAGTGGTTTGGTCTTCCTCCCTTTCACCACTTGACCATATGTGAGAGGTATGGGTCCTCATACCTTGAGTGGTGGTGGTTGAGATGAAACCACCACCCTAAGTCATGGTTTCTTTTGTGTTTCTTTGGGTGGCTTCAATGGGATGAAACCACCCCTTGACTTGTTCAATTGACCCTCCTTTGACCAACCTAATTAATTAAATTAGATTCTTACTTAGGTTAGTTAATTTCCATTTAATTTAATCCCATTAAATTCTCTCTCTCTCTAAGAAATCCACCCATGGTTGACCAAGTCAACCATGGTGGACGGTCCCCACCAACACCTATCCTACCCGCCACCTCACTTGGTGAGGTGGAGGTGGGCCCCATTCGGCCATATCACTTAAACCCCATTAATCTTAACTTAGATGATTTAAGATAATTTAAATCAACTTAATCTACTTTAATCCTCCTTAGTAACCTTAACTTATCCATGGTTGACCAAGTCAACCATGATGGTCGGCCCCACCTTTTCCTTGGTCCACACGCCACCTCACATGGTGAGGTGGAGGTGGGCCCCATTGGTTATGCCATCTTAACCATCTCATCATTAACTTAGGTGGTTTAACTCCCATTCACCCCATTTCAATTAATTGGGTCACCATTGGGCCCATGGCCCAATTAAATTATTTTCTATCATTTACCTTAGAGTTTGTCTCATTTTGACCCATTGGGTCCCAAATGGTTATTGGGCCCACTTTGACCATCATTGACCCCTTAATTGATTTCCATCCAATCCATGGTCCATTGGACCATACTTGGGCCCTTGACCCAATATTTGATCCATTTAACATCCATAACATCAAAATTCAAATTAAAATAAATAAATGCCATATATATGTTGATTTAAAAATTCGGGCTATTACAGTATTTGTCCTTTCCGACTATCCATCAGTTTGTGGATGGAATGCTGTGCTAGTCAATAGATCTGTCCCCATGGCCGACTGCGTGCTCTGCCATACTCTGCTGGTGAATCGACCATCTCTGTCCGATACGATAGTCCGGGGAATACCATGTAGTCTAATGATATCCCGGATGTACCGCCTACCCAATGTCTCAGATGAATCTATCATCTTGATAGGAAGAAAGTGCGCAGACTTGGTCAATCGATCCACCACGGCCCATATTGCGTCGTTACCCTTTGATGACCTTGGCAACCCTGTCACAAAATCCATGGAGATGTGCTCCCATTTCCACTCTGGCACTGGTAAAGGTCTAATTAAACCCGGTGGCTTCTGATGTTCCGTCTTAACCTGCTGACAGGTTAGGCAGTGAGCAACAAACTCTGCCACATCTCTCTTGAGTCCATGCCACCAATAGTGCCTCTTCAGATCATGATACATCTTGGTGCTGCCTGGATGGATAAAGAGTTTGGTTTGGTGTGCCTCAATCAACAACTCTCTTATGCAGCTCTTAGGCACATATGTCCTACCTCGGAATACAAGGCCCTGTCCCGGTCGTAATTCCTATTCCGGTATAACCTCACCAGTAGACATCTTGGCCCATATCTCCTCCACCTCTGAATCTGTCTGTTGCTCCTGTTCAATCTTGGATACCATGTTGGACCGTTTGATAAGATTATACATACTCTCATGGTTCTTGATATACAAGTTGGACCGTCTGTTCAGATTATACATTCTCCCATGGTTCTTGATATACAAGTTGAACTCTCGAATGGTGTTTAACATCTCCCATTCCTTCCTGATCAAACTAGCCATTGTCGCATGTGACATGCAGCTGAGGGCATCCGCCACTTTGTTCGCCTTGCCAGGATGATACCGAAGCGCGAACTCATAATCTTGCAGATATTCCATCCACCTGCGTTGCCTCATGTTGTGTTCCTTCTGATCAAATAAGTATTTCAGGCTCTTGTGATCTGAAAACACCTCAAACTTCTCACCATAAAGGTAGTGTCTCCAGCTTTTGAGAGCGAAGACCACTGCTGCTAGCTCCAGATCATGCGTGGGATAATGGAGTTTATGAATTTTCAACTGTCTAGAACCATAAGCCGCCACACGTTAACTCTGAGTGAGAGAACACCCAAGTCCCTCTCCCGAAGCATCACAATATACCTCATAGCCCTTGCCCCTTTCCGGCAAGATGAGAATAGGAGAGGTTGTACGCCTCTCCTTCAGCTCCTCAAATCTCCGGTTGCACATATCTGACCACTCAAATTTGACTCCTTTCTGAGTGAGTCGGGTTAGTGGAGAAGCAATCTTGGAGAAGTTCATGATGAATTTCCTGTAGTAACCTGCCAATCCCAGAAAACTACGGATCTCGGTTACATTCGTCGGTGCTTTACATTCCCTTACTGCAGCCACCTTAGCCTGGTCCACGGCTATACCTTCTGCTGATATAATATACCCCAAGAAGTTAACCTCGAATAGCCAGAACTCATACTTGCTGGCTTTGGCATACAGCTGGTTCTTCCTCAAGGTGTCCAAGACTATCCGCAGGTGCTCAACATGTTCCTCCTGGCTCTTGGAATAGATCAGGATGTCATCAATAAATACAATCAGAGTTGGTCCAAGTAAGGACGAAAGATCCTATTCATCTGATCCATGAACAAAGCCGATGCATTTGTAAGTCCAAACGGCATGACCACATACTCATATAGACCATACCGTGTCCTGAAAGTTGTCTTCTCTATGTCTTCCTCCCTCACCAGGATTTGATGGTAGCCGGACATCAGATCAATCTTAGAGAAGTGAGTGGAACCCCTAAGTTGATCAAATAAATCATCGATCCTGGGTAGAGGGTACTTGTTCCTGACAGTCAGCTGGTTCAACTTTCTATAGTCCACACACATCCGAAGGGTACGGTCCTTCTTCTTCACAAACAATATCAGGGCTCCCCATGCTAATGTGTTGTTCCAAATGAATCCCAGTCTGAGCAGTTCATCAATCTGCTTCTTTAGCTCGGACATCTTAGCCAGTGCCATCCTGTAGTGTGGCAATGACACTGGAGTAGTGCCAGGATATAACTTGATCTCAAAGTCAATCTCCCTCTTGGGTGGCAAGCCAGGGAGCTCTGTTGGGAATACCTCCGCGTAGTGTGTCACTACCGCCAGAAGCTCAGCCACTAATGCCTTGTTAACCTGATGCTGTTTAGGACAAGGTGGTTCAACTCTTCCTGCAGCCTTCTAGGGATGCCCTACCTATCAGCATGCACCACATACCGTTTTCCCTCGGGTGACCAAAATATCACCAGGGGAAGATGACAATCAATGTTGGCCTGAAAGCTAGCCAACCAGTCCATGCCGAAGATAATGTCGTACTCAGTCATATCGCGTACTAGATAGTTGAACTCAAATCTGAATCCAGCGAGTTCAGTGTTCACTGCTGTGCATATAAGCCCCAATGATGTGTCTCCGACGGGTGATACAATAGTGAGTGATGTGGACAATTTTTGTACTAATGTGCCCATAGCAGATCTAAATGCAGCAAATACAAATGAATGGGAAGCTCCAGAATCAAATAATGTAAGGGCATAGGAACTACCAACTACGGCCATACCTTGAATTACGGAGTGATCAACTGCTGCTGGAGGAGCTAAGGTATAGAGCGTCCAGATCCCGTAGGGTTAGGCGCCCGTCCCGCCTGGTTGTAAGCCCTAGTTCCTCGTGACTGAGCTGGTCTAGCTGGAGGGTGGAAGGAACCCCTGGAGTGAGAGGGTCTGATATTCTATGGACATTCCCTTTTGAAGTGGCCCTGTTGGCCACACTGGTAATAGGTGTTCCCACCTCGGGGGACCTGAGAGACTGAAGCTGATGGGGAGGGTTGGTTGGGACGAAAGCCCCCCGTTGGCCTAGTGGAAGGTGAGGGTCTTAGGCCGGAACTTCTTGTTGGGGAGAAATGAACTTCCCCCACTCTGACCTCGGCGGTTGTCCATAAACCGCGCTGTCTCGGCCATCTCCTGCTCCGCTATAGTGGTCCTGCTGACCACCTCTGCCGGTGTAGGTGCCTTGAAGATGGTCACCTTGGCCCTAAGGCTAGGTCGAAGGCCCCGCTCAAACTTGCGGGCCCTTCGGTACTCCGTACGTATCCACCATATATAAAGCATAACAAGAGAGGCGGAGAAAGTCCTGGTGGTATTCTGCCATTGTCATGGTGCCTTGCACCAAAGATAGGAATGCTTGGGTGTGGCGCTCCTTCTCTTCCTCGGGGAAATAGTGGTCCAAAAATATAGCTGAGAACTGCTCCCACGTCATTGTAGTCCTCTCTCCTTCCGGAATGAGCGCCCGCTGTCGCTCTACCACCTCCCACCATTTGCCAGCATCGTCTATCAATTGTGAGGAAGCCAGCAATATATTGTCTTCATGACTCTCTAGATCTTTAGTAGGGTTAAGATCTGAGTAATTTTCCTCAACCAGTTTTCTGCTCCGACAGACCCTTCTTTCCCTTTGAAGTAAGGGGGGCGCTGCTGCTGGAAATCCTTAACCATCCTCCGGTCATTTGCGTCGCTGGTGGTTGCATTTCCTTTCATGTGCTGTTGCAGAGCAGAAGTGACCACCGCTTGGACCAAGTTTTGCAACTCGGGAGGCACCACAGGTATGTTCACGCTGTTTTATTCCTCCTCTTGATGAGGTGGTTGTACCTCCTCTTCCTGATGAGGTTGTTGTACCTCTTCCTCCTGATGAGGTTGTTGTACCTTTTCCTCCTGAGGAGGTTGCTGTACCTCTTCCTCCACACGTGGGTTTTGTCCGATTCTTCTCTTCGAAGGCATTTTCCTAAGCCACTGAAAACATTATTGACTTAGTTTCTTCATAAAGTTTGTGTTTACGTACTTTTTAGGGGAAAATTGCCAAATAAGCACACTTAGGTTTTGGGGGAAAAACTTCCTAAGTATCAAGTGCTCTTTTTTAATTTGGGGAAAAATCCGGGAAATTTTCCTATTTTGCTATGTTTGATAAATCCATCACTGTTTCTCAATTTGGGGAAAAATCCTGATGTTTTCTCATTTTCGGGGGAAATTTTTTCCTTTGTATCAAATGTTGTTTCTCATTTTTGGGGAAATATGCCCTACCTTGCTACATGTGATAAATCCAATTTATAGTGACTGCCCTTCCCTTGCTATCATTCCTTTTCGCCAAATGTTGCTCTCAGATTGAACGCTTCAGTCTGAGTCTAACGAAGTAAATTAATTCGGCCCCCATGCAGCGGACTCCGAAGAGTCGGTCAATTGGGATTCTTATCTGTCAGTGAGACATGATATATTATTTATTTATATAATTATTTTTTTAATATATAATTTTTTTTTTTAAAGAGTGCCAAGAGAGCGGGACGTCACGATGCGAGCTAAGTCCGAACTTCCAAAGCCCGGCCCTTAACTGGCCAACCCTATGTGTACGTGGAACTAAGTCCACGAGAACAGTTCACACGCGCTAAGGCTAAGCTTGCGGAATGTAAACTTAATGCGGAATTATAATAGAGTCTATCCTACCAATTATTTAATAGTAAGGAAGTACATCACTTAATTAATAAATACCTTAACTTAAAATGTCCAAATGAAGTCCAAACCATAGCAAGTAGTCTAAATTATTACAGTCCAACAAGCTAGCTCCTCCAAGCTCCTACGCTTGGCTCTGATCACGTCCATCGCCTTGTCCGTTTCCTGTGTCATCATCTAAGGTGGAAGTAGGGCGTTAGAAAACGCGCCCAATAGGTACTCCAAGTAGGGTCAACACATGGATTAGTATAAACCAAAACACATAGATATAAGTATATCAATAGATATAAGTATATCAAAACCATGCAAGTAAATGCCATGCCATGGGTGTCATATGCCATGAGTCCCACCTATCATCCATATCATCATTACATAATGTCCCTCTTGATGGAAAATCACATCAAGATATCCCCACGTTTGTTTATCGGTCGCCCCGACGGAGCGTGGACTCCGGTTACAACCACAATCACATAGTGTCCCTCTTTATGGAAAACCCTCATCAAGGTATCACAATCTCATAGTATCCCTCTTGATGGATAAAACACATCAAGGTGTCCCCACGTTTGTTTATCGGTTGCCCCGGCGGAGCGTGGACTCCGGTTTCCTTTCAAACATACATCCCTTGGAATTAGTGTGGATTCCACCCCACGGTTGCTTTATCGGAAATCCAAATGGAGCGTGGACTCCTTTCAATTGATCCCTCCCATGCCATGCATGAGATGCAAGTGCAAACATGCTATGTAATATTACAAACCATAGCATTAAAATCCCATCATTAAGACATACCATTTGATACCAAAATAATTCAAGTAAAACATTCATATACACATAATCCATGGCTTTCAATGAGGTAGGAATCCTACCAATGTCTAAATACCGGGTCCTTGGTTTTCCGTCCAAAGATCGATCACCGATCGCACACCGCTTGCGAGATCCCGTTACCTTATTACACATCAACAAATCAAACCAATGTTCCAACCATGTCTAAGTCCACAATACATGCCTTAATGGAGTTCGGCCATACAACATGGTCGAACCTCACCCACTTGGTTTTTGGGTCCCTTTTTAATCCTTAGATCATCTTAATCATGTGGGTCCAAGATCAGCCATCCATGTTCATTAATCCAAAAACATTTAACATTAAAGGAACCCTAAGTCCCCAAAAACATTATCCATGGGTTCGGCCATACACCATGGCTGAACCCATTGTCCTTTCACTTTCACCATATTTACCTCTTTGCCATCATTCTTTTCATGGCTAATCACTCCTTTTATTTATACATACTTAGGTCCTTAACTGATCCATAAACATGGATCCATAATTGATTCATTAATCATGACATGAAACCCTAACAAATCCATAACAAATACCTCCATTCCTTAGCTTGATAATCCATTCATTTTAAACATTTGATTTCTTCAACTTGCATGGGCCTACAATGTCCATAAAATGGATCATAGGTTCAGCCATGGTGCATGGACATTGAAGGTCCATGCATGTTTCTAATAATCCATGTGTTGACCCTACTCGGAGAACCTACTGGGCGCGTTGTCTAACGCCCTACTTCCACCTTAGATGATGACACAGGAAACGGACAAGGCGATGGACGTGATTGGAGCCAAGCGTAGGAGCTTGGAGGAGCTAGTTTATTTATTTAAGTTTTATTTATGGAAATGTAATTTGAGTAGCTTAGCTTGTTGGACTGTAATAATTTAGACTACTTGCTATGGTTTGGACTTCATTTGGACATTTTAAGTTAAGGTATTTATTAATTAAGTGATGTACTTCCTTGCTATTAAATAATTGGTAGGATAAACTCTATTATAATTCCTCAGTAAGTTTATATTCCGCAAGCTTAGCCTTAGAGCGTGTGAACTATTCTCGTGGACTTAGTTCCACGTACACGTAGGGTTGGCTGGTAAAGGGCCGGGCTTTGGAAGCTCGGATTTAGCTCGCGTCGTGACGTCCCACTCTCTTGTCACTCTTTATAAAAAAAGAAAATTATCTCTGATTTTCAGCGAGTGAAAAACGGCAGGGCGTTACATTTACTGCTTTTACGTGTGATTCTTTAGGATTGGCTTGGAACTGTGCACATGCACCCACGCTAAAAGAAATATCGGGTCTACTTGTAGTCAAATATAGGAGACTACCTATCATGCTCCTGTACATGCTAGGATCAACATCTTTTCCGTTTTCATCTTTTGATAATTTAATAGTAGTACTCATGGGAGTGTTTGAGTGCTTACTGCCTTCAAGTCCAAACCTTTTAACAAGATCTTTAGCATACTTGGATTATGAAATAAAGAACCCATCATTAAGTTGTTTAATTTGTAAACCAAGAAAATAATTTAGTTCTCCAACCATGCTCATTTCAAACTCAGATTTCATAAGATTGGAGAAACTAATAACAGCTTGTTCATCAGTGAATCCAAACACAATATCATCCACATATATTTGAGCTATTAGTATAGCTTCATTGGATTTTCTAACAAACAGTGTTTTGTCAACACTTCCCCTTTGAAAATCATTATCCAATAAAAACTGCGTAAGTCTTTCATACCAAGCCTGAGGAGCTTGTTTAAGGCCATACAATGCCTTCTTTAATTTGTAGACCTGACTAGAGTGTCTTGGATCCATGAACCCTTTAGGCTGCTCTACATAGACTTCTTCATTTAATAAGTCATTAAAAAATGCACTCTTGACATCCATTTGAAAAAGTTTAAATTTCAAAAAACATGCAATGGACAATAGAATACGTATAGACTCAAGACGTGCTACACGCGCAAAAGTCTCATCAAAATCTATTCCCTCAATTTGTGTATACCCTTGAGCAACAAGACGGGCCTTATTACGAACTATTGTCCCATTTTCATCCATTTTACTTTTGTAGATCTACTTGGTACCTATTACATTTGTATTTTTTGGTCTTGGTACCAAATCCCATACGTCATTTCTTGTAAATTGAATCAGCTCTTCTTGCATAGCATTTACCCAATCTTCATCTAACAATTCTTCATCAATATTCTTGGGTTCTAATTGTGAGGTGAAGCAAAAACAGCTAGAAATATTTTCTATTTACTTCCTAGTTTTTACTCCCGTCATAGGATCCCCAATGATGTTTGACATAGGAAGTTTTTTATTTGGTTTTAGTTCAATGGATGTCGAAGACGACGAAGGGGGATTGTTAATTTGATTTGAAGATTGATTCGCCTCATCTATGGGTTCATGTATAACCGAAGACTGGTCATCAATGGCTATATTAATGGATTCCATTATGACACCGGTTCTAAGATTTTGAACACTATATGCTTAACTAGTGTTAGGGTATTCTAGAAAAATTCCTTGATCACTTTTCGTATCGAATTTTCCCAAGCTTTGACGATCTCTAAGAATATGACATTTACTACCGAAAACCTTGAGATACTTACAATTTGGCTTCCTACCGGTCCACAATTCAAATGTTGTTTTATCTACGCCAGCTCTTAGATAAACTCTATTTATGATATAACAAGCGGTATTTACACCCTCAGCCCACAAATTTTTTGGTAATTTCTTACTGTCTAGCATGATCGTGGCCATATCTTGGAGAACTCTATTTTTCCGTTAGGCCACCCCATTTTGTTGGGGTATCTTAGGAGCTGAGAACTCATGATATATACCATGTCTTTCACAATATTTTTGGAAACGGTGATTTTCAAATTCACCCCCATGATCACTTCTAATTCTATTTATGGGTGTTTGTTTTTCAATCACAATTCATTTTGCAATAATTTTAAATTCATGATAAGCATCGGATTTTTCTTTAAGATAACCTACCCATGTGTATCTAGTGTAGTCATCAACAATAACCATGAAACACATCTTTCCTCCTACACTCATATTCTGGCTTGGTCCAACTAAATCCATATGTAGAAGCTCAAGAGGTCTAGTGGTAGTCACAACATTAACTTTCTTATGGGTTGCTATCACTTGTTTATCATTTTGACACTCACCACAAAATGTTTGAGCCGATCTACTTATCTTGGGCAGTCCTTTAATATGTTCACTCAATTTTGACAGATCTTTGAAATTTACATGTCCTAGTCTCTTGTGCCATAACTTAGCTTCATTAAGTTTAGACAAGTTACACTGATTTTTGTTAAGAGTTGGACAGTTTTCAAGAGCATAACACTGATCAGAAGGTTTCAACCCTTTTAAGGATAGCTTCACCTTCATTGTTATAGATTTGACAGTCATTCTTACGGAAGGTAACATAATGGTCTTTCTCACATATTTGAGATATACCTAAGAGATTGTGTTTAAGACAATCAACTAACAACACATCATCTAAGGTAAGGGAATCATTCAATTCTAAGGTCCCTTTCCCTACAATTTGAGCCAAATTTCCATCCCCAAAAGAAACCGAACCTCCATTGAAATCTAAAAGGTTGGACATAAATGTTTTATCACCAATCATGTGCCTTGAACAACCACTATTAAGATATCATTTTGACTGGTTTTCAACCTTTAATGTTGTATATACAATCAGGCTTTTGTACTTGGGGACCCATTTCAATGTGGTTGTATTTTTAAAATTTCTAGGGGCTGATTCTTGAAGGTTATATCCGAATTTTCTGCTCATTTTTTCATTTAATGTTTTGTTCAATTTTTGAGCCAAATCTTCAAAGTAATGATATTTTTTTTTTCTTTTTCATAAACTTACACTTCAAATTTTTTCTGATTTGTTTTTTCCATAAGTTTCTTTTTGTAAGTTTGCATTCAAATTTGAAGTGTCTCCTTTTAGTACAATAAAAACAAGTGATATTTGACGGTCTAGAAGATTGACCTTTAACAAATGCAGTTTTGTTCACTGTTTTTACATTGTCTTGGTTGTATCCAAGACCAGTCTTGTCCCCATGGTTTTTACCCGATTTTAGTAATCTTTCTAATTTATATTGTCCTTGGGTAAACTTATTTTTAAAGTTGAGTTTATGTTTATTAAAACTATTTATTTTAGAATGAGCATTGATAATTTCTTTTGATAAAATACTTCTAATATCTTCCAATTTTTTAATATCATTCTCATACTTTCTCAACTTATCTTGTATCTCATTTTGAAGGTGTTTTAATTTATCATTTTCTTCATTTGTACTTTTTAGAGTTCTTACAAGATTTTCATTTATTCTTTTTTCTTCTTCTAACTGGCTTATTAAATTTGTATTTTAAGATTTTCTTTTACTTAATTTCTTAGCCAGTTTTTTACTTTCCAGAAAAAAGGAGTCATAGGCTTCTTGAAGATCATCATCTTCATCATTTTGTGACTCACTATCTGAGTCACTTCCAACAGTTTCTATAAAGGCTATGAACCATTTTAGATTTTCAGATTTATCTTGAGTGGATTCATCAGACTCACTTTTCGATTCAGAGGTGTTTTCATAAGTTCTTGTCAAGGTTTTCTTATTTCTTTTTGAGGAACATTCAACAGCAAAATGTCCTTGACCTCCACAATTATAACATTTTTGTTCTTTGTGTTTGTCTCTTCCTTTTTCTTTTAATGTATTAAATCTGTTAGTGTCTTTTATTGTATTGAATCTGTTGGTATTTTTATCCCTTGGTTCACTTCTTTTAATATTTTTAAACTTATTACTTTTATTGAAGTTTTTTAAGAATTTTTTAGCTAACAAGGCAACATCATCGTCACTGTCAGATTCAAATTTTTCCTCTTTAAGTTTCTCAATGTTTGATGATGACTTTAAGGCAACAGACTTCTTTTTAGGTATTTCATCTTCAAAATGAAGTTCATATGTTTGAAGGGATCCTATTAGGTCATCAATTTTCATAAATGATACATCTCTATACTCTTCAATAGCTTCTACCTTAGGTTTAAATCTCTTGGGCAGATTTCTAAGTACCTGTAACGCCCCGATTTTTCAAAGATATCAATATTTACAAAAATGTCATTGGAATGGTAAATTAAAAGGTTATGATCATAGATGAGAAAATGGTGGGACCCATTGTTCAAATTAATAACCAATGTGCATATTATAAGGATCAAATTAAATTAAATGGGTATTGTACATCTAATTGGGTCAAGATGGTTATTTGGGTCAAAGGACCCAATTGGGACCCAATGGGTCATGATGGACTTATTTGACCATTGGGTGAGCATAATTTTAATTGGGTTAGGCTGAATGAATTTAGAGTTAAATGGAGGATAAATGGGTAGGCTTGATGCAAATGTGTAAACCACATTTAAATGGGTAAACCACCTATATGATGCTTCATGGCATCAAATTGGATCAAAGGACCCAATTGAGACCCAATGGGTCGAGTTGACCATGGTTGACCGTATGGACCACCAAGTGAACTCAAAAGGTGAGTCAAATCATGTTGAGTTAGGGCTGAAGTGAGTTGGACTTGAATCAAACAATGGAGTTAACTCAAGTGCATTAAATGAGTAGTATTAAATGGGGTGAGTTGAGCTAATGAGTTGGATGAGTTAAGTTGGAAACCAAGGGGGCCTTGAATTTAAGTGAGTCAAATGGGGAGGTGAAGTGTTGCCATGATCTCAAACACCACAAAGACAAGTCCCACACGTTGGGTACTTGTGGAGTGGGTTTCCATGCATGGAATTCAATGGCATGAAATAAGAACCACCTTGGAAGCTTGGATGGGTTTCCATCTCATAATGGAAACCCAAGATCCAACATGGGGAGCTGAAAGGATGGTCTAAGCTTAGGCAAGTGTCCCATAGTTCAACCATGGGACTCCTTGGTTTGATCAAGGATTGATGAGGGTAAATGAGGGGTTCAAGGGTTGTTTAACAAAAACAATAAACCACACCCCTTGGTCAATTTTATCCCAAAGAAACCATAGACTTCATCTCTCTCTCCTCTCTCAAAAACCTACCCTCTTGGCCGAACCATCCTTTGGTGTTTTCACCATTGTTCAAGCTTTCAATCAGTTAAGGACTAAGGGAGCAAGAAGGAAGAAAGCAAGGATCAAAAGGAGAGAAGAAAAACAAAGGAAATTGGTAAGTGTTTACATAAGAATTTAGTTAAATGAAATGGTAAAAGGGAGCATGATTTGGCCAAGGAATGGCCGAATCCATCAAGGGTTTAAACCTTGGATAAATGTTGTTTAAAAAGGATAAAAGTGGATCATAGGGTTCGGCCACTTTGGATGGCCGAACCCCATGAAAAGATTTGGTTAGGTTGATGGTTTTGAAAGCTAAAAATCATGCAATACTATGGAGATTTTTACATGATGCTAATGGACATAAGATAAATGTTAAAAAGGTCCAAAGCATGGGTCATAGGGTTCGGCCACTTGGGATGGCCGAACCCCATGAAAGGATTTGATAAGTATATGGTGATCTTTGATGATTTTGAGAGATAAAAACCATACAAGGTATGGAAGGGTTAAGGTGTTAAAAAAGGAGATAAGTTGTTTGTCTTGGGCCGGCCAATGTATGGCTGAACCATATTTTTCTTATGGCTAAATTATTATGTCAAAACCATGAATAAGTATGGAAGGATTGAGCCAAGAGAACCATAGGGTTCGGCCATGTGTAGGGCCGAACCCCATGGACCCTTGAATGGGTATTTGGATTCAAGTATATGAGTAGAAATTATTGTTGGTTTTGTAATGTTTTCAAAGAGTCTAAAATATGACTAAATGGTGAAGTATGATTAATGGATAAAAGAACCAAGGGTGATCTATAGGGTTCGGCCATGGGTATGGCCGAACCCCATAGAAAGAGGCATAGGTCATGTTTGGGGGTTTTTGAAGGATAAAAATTATGGAATGTTATGAACATTTTAAATGGATTTTTAGTATGTTAATAAATGGAAATAAAGAACCATAGGGTTCGGCCATACGTATGGCCGAACCCCTGGAATAGTTTTGATGGATGTAAGTGATGTTGGAACCAAGAACATGATGGAAGATTAAGGGCTAGTTAATCACATGGATAGATGGGTAACTAGTCTTAATTATGAAGGATTAAGAGATCCAATTTGGATTGGTGAGGTTCGGCCATGTTGTATGGCCGAACCCCACTAAGGTGGATTTTATGGATCTTTGTTTAATAAGCAAGATTAAATATGGGTTAAGTCTAGTGGCAAAACTGTAAATACAAGTAATAATGTAAATATGGATGAAGAAGGATTAAAGGGCTTGAAAGAGGGGTCAAACAAAAGTGGTATGGTTCGGCCATGCTGTATGGCCGAACCCTACCAATGTATGTTATTTAATATAAGGTGTCTAAGTAAGTTATATGGAGGGTATTGATCAAATGAAATGGAAGATCAAAATCCAAAGTGGGTGAGGTTCGGCCATGGGTATGGCCGAACCCCACAAGATGGTTTTTGGGATTCAAATTTAATTAGAAATCAAAAGGTTATGTTATTAACTTGCTGTTATATAAACAAGGTAACGGGACTTGAACGGCGCACGAGTCGTGAACGGGTCACGGTTAAGAAGATCGGACACTTAAGTGAACTTTCTGTAGGTTTCCTACCTACTTGTAACCACTTGTATATTTGGTTTTATCATGGTTTTTATAAGACATTTGTTATACTATTATTTATCATATTGGTTTTGAATGATGATATTTATTTACATGTTTCACATATTCATTGGCATCTCATGCATGGACATGGGATGATGATTATGGAAACCGGAGCCCACACTCCGTCGGCATGCCCGTGATGCAACTGTGGGGCCTCCTTAGGCGAGAGGGTCCCGCCAGGAGGAATATCGATAAGAGTCACATCAAGAAGAAATGAAATAATACTGTGGTTTACCTTGACGATGAGAGTCTCATCAAGTGATGACTATGTATATGTGTGATGATGGGTGGGACTCATTACATTTGCATACATACATAGCATTGATTTATATGTTTTTGATGACCATATATTATGATACATGTATGTATTATATACTAACCATGTGGTAGCCCTGATCGGAAAACCTACTGGGCGCGTTGATCTAACGCCCTATCTCTATCCTTAGAGGATGATGCAGGAAAGGGAAAGGGAAAAGCCGAGGACCGCGAGGGAAGCCAAGCATAAGCGCTTGGGTGTTGGATTGAATTTCTATTTACTGTTGTTTGGATACATTGTTATGGACATGTAATAGTTAGTGACTTTGCTATGGTTTGTGAACAGTTTGATGATGGATATTTGGTTTAAGTAGTTTTTAATGGATGACTTGTACTTGCTATCTACTCAGTATAATTCCGCAATCAGTTAATTCCACATTTAGTTTAGTATTATTCTGGATGACTTATTTAGTTCCATGTGTGGATTGTTTATCACGGTTTAGTCCATGCACACATGGGTGGCTAGTTAAAGGTCGGACTTGGGTAGTCCGGACTTAGCTCGCGTCGTGACGTCTCCCGGCTCTCTTCGACTTTACTTTTAAAAAAAAAAATAGACTCTGATTTTCGGAAGGGTGGAAAAGGCGGGGCGTTACAGTACCTTGGTACAAACTTTAGATTCAGGCATTATTTCTCCTAAGGCTCACATAGAATTTACTATATCACTTAGCTTAGAGTAAAATTCCATAAACATCTCACTTTCATCCATTCGTATGTTATCAAATTTATATTGGAAAATTTGAAGTTTAGACCTCTTAACAACAGAAGTACCCTCATGTGTTCTTCGAAGATGTCCCAAGCATCTTTAGCTGTTAAACAAGTCATGATACGTTTAAACTCATCAGGTGAGATAGCACAGTTAATGGCGTTCAATGCCTTTCCATTTGCTATGTATAACATTTTTTCCATGTCTGTACAAGTGAAATAGTTTTTAAGTTTGGCACCAATAACTTGTTCTACAGATTTTCCAGTTTCATCTCTAGTAGGTTTTTCTATGATTTCCTCAATCGGTGGTTCCCAACCTCTTACTATTGATTCCCAGAAAGCTCCATCTAGTGATATAAAAAAGCTTTTCATTTTTGCCTTCCAAGAGGCATAGTTGGAGCCATCAAAATAGGGAGGTTTAGAAACAGGGTGACTATCACCTTTGTGTATGATTCTAGTAAAACGATCAACTCGGACGGTTAAGTCCAACTCAGAGTAACCGAGCTCTGATACCAATTGAAATTCCGTTACTAGAGTAATGCACGACCTAGAGGGGGGTGAATAGGTCGGTTTTCAATTTTAATTCCCTTTTAAAATTTTCTCAACCGATTTATACTTTAAGTAAATAAAATATTCAATCCATGCATTCAATCACATATAAACATAAATATTTTATAGTGGTTCGGTTTCAACAAACTACATCCACTGTCAGACTTCCCAACTCTAGGGTCGTCCCAAATATAGAATGTAAGGGTCTCACACCCAAATAGTACAACCTAGTTTTTTTATAGAGGTTCAACCCAATTGGTCTAATCCTCTACACCTATTTTTTTTAGTAGTTCGAACACACTGTTCTAATCCACTTTACAATGTTTAAAATAAAACGAAGAAGAAAACTTGCCTTGGGCCTTAACCGTTTTTTTTTAAGTTCTTTCTTATTTACTGAATCTGTGTGCTTCTTTCCATCCGATCAGCATCATCAAATTATTTATCGGTACAACATTAGGACTTGGGTATGACTGGTTTTAGTCCTATATGAACACCTTACTCTTCATCAGGATTGGGGCATTGATTACCCAAATATTCACTAAGGAGGATGATGAAGAAAGGTGTCTAGAGGGAAGGCCGAATGATCACTCACACTGTAATCTTATTCCTGGTTTTCTCTGTGTATTCGGTCCCTCTTACAAAAGGCTTACTGTTATTTTATAAGGCAGTTTGTAGGTCTGCAGTAAGTCACGCCCGTGAGGCCTCGTGGCTTCCAATGAGGCTTCGTTGGCGGTAATTCTATAAGGACAACACATATGAGCAAGGTAATCTATCCAATCAGAATCCAACCACCTCATATCCACCGTGCATGATTTGCAATTGATTTATCTTAGCCATCAATCAAGGATTAGAAGGGAAGATTGCAAGATGGTTTACAACTCATGGAGGAGCCTTTCCATACTTGTCATGGACAGCTCCCCAAGGGTATTCAAATTCAAATTTAAGTGAGGTGGCAGTATCTCACCATGTGGATAAATTTATTTACCATAATAAGCTTCCAATCAATTTACCATAATTACCTCTCAATTAAACAGACACAGATTTTAACTTTCTAAATCTGTAAGAGACTGAGTCAGCAAAACACAGGGTCAATTGGACTCAGCTCAGCTCAGCATAACTGGCTGCAAGGCCTCGGCAGATTGTATGAGGCCTCGAGGCTGAAAGTCATTTATTCACTTTATTTTTGAATTGACTTCTAAGGTATTCGACTTAGCCTAGGGTCTCATACGGTTCACTTACCTGTGTGGCAATACCGTATTTTGTGTAGACGCTTCAACTTCATAGTAGATCTTCTTATTCATCCAAGGCAAATCCAACTGAGTCACGTGGTTGACAATAAGGGTGACTCGGATGAACCGGGCTACTTACATATCCATGATCCATTGGATCATAATTGGGTTATTGACCCAAATCCTTTACCCATCTAAGGTCCATTTCATCCATAAATCTTAAATTCAATCAATTTAGCAATTTAAATAGACAAAATCCAATATGTTTATGCATTGAAAAATCCGGTTGTTACAGGCACTAGCTCAAAGATCTAACAAGGCCCTATCAATTCCAAATGTACCAATAGTGTAAGCGATGGTTGGGCACCCAGGATCATTGTGTTTTATTGGAAACCCCTGTTGGACGAGTAAACTCGCATTTTCTGCTATAAATACCTTTTTGGGAACGTTAATTCACCGCTTTACCGTACAGAGGTCTTACAAAAATTTAACATAAGATGGTACCTGGTTTATAGCTTCAAGTAGAGGTATATTAATGCTAACGTGTCTAAATACCTCTAGTATGTCACTATAGGGTACTCCTATCTTAGGATTGGCTAACCTCTGAGGATACGAAGCTTTTGGCACAAAAGTATTTTTAGCAGGTGTTTCCAGTGTATTTTGGATGGAAGTTGGACTAGGCGGGTTCTCTTGATGCTTTGGTTGACCATCAGTCTGATCTTCCAGTTGTCTAGACATTTCTGTTTTATTATCTACCCTGTCTCCTAAATCTCAAAGTTGTAATAGAGTTACTGTTGTCCGGATTAGATGACGAAACCTCATTCTGTCCCTTGGGACCTGAGATAGGCTGACTAGGGAACTTGCCTTTCTCCCTTTCGCCTATCGTGGTGGCTAACTGCCCAAGTTGTGTTTCAAACTTGTGCATATCCTGCTGGATGGACTCCATGAGTTGCTGCAACGTATCCTCGAGAAAGGGCTTACGTTGTTGAGAATGACCAAACTGATAGGACGGACCCTGTGTTTGTGGATGGTATGGATGGTTCTGAGGTGTGTACAATGGTTGACCATGGTATTGATGGGGTCCTTGACTTAACAGAAGTGGATTTTGTCGCCAAGAGAAATAGGGATGATTCCGCCTATTAAGATTGTATGTTGCAGAGAATGAGGTTCTCTGCTGTCTTCCAAAATTATTGAGTGCATTGGCATGCTTGAGTAAACACTCAGCATTAGATCCTAGGGAAAGACAATATTGGGAAATGTGTCCTAAGTTAGAACACAATGCGCAAACTTCAGCATGCATTCCTAATGATGGGTTCATCGCCTGAGTTGTCACTAAAGCCTCTACTTTTTTCGTTAGGTTTGCAATTGCATGCTTAACGTGTAACAACTCGAATTTTAAGATCATTATTTTATATGACACTTACTCTTTTAAATTGTGAATTTTAGAATTAAACCTTATTTGGATCAAGAATTGGGACATGACCCAATTAGGATCCAACCAATGTTGGAATTGGTTTTATTAAATGCAAATGGGTTGAATTAATTTAGTGATGAATTATATCTAATTTTAAACAAAAGATATTAAGGTCGAGTAGTGGATTTGAAATATCCAAGTAGATGTTAAAAAAATCAAATAAAGATTATCTTAGCCGAATTTTAGATAATGATTTACATATTATGCACATGAGAGATATGTGAGATTTTTAAATCCACAATGATATGCTAGATATTTAAAAAGGGATGAAATATCTATGAATTAAATTAAAAGATTATTTGGATTATGATTAGGGTTATGCGCATAGTACTTGCTAATAAGAATTAAAGAAAATCTTAATAAGGCAAGGGAAAGTCGGATATGGCTAATTAAAGAGGGAAAGTCGGCCACGGTTAAATAAGGAAGGTTTGACATATGTCCAGTGTTTTGGTTATAACTTTTCACTCTGATATCCATTGCTTTGATTCTTTTTGAGTTGGAAAGAAGACTTCAAGAGCTACAACTTTGTAGTTTACCACATTTTCTGATTCGGAAGTTAACAAGGTTAAAACTGAGCTACAATATAGTATACGTGTAAAAAAAATGGGAAACACAGGAGGGCAAGATTCTATTAAGAACATTCTAATATTGGATTAAATGGAAGCTTAAAAGGAGAGGCAAGGAGAAGGTGCACGCTTTTTACAACTCCATTACCAAGTTTTATTCCTCCCTCTCCCTCTCTCAATTCATCATTCTCTTCCATGCCTAAGCAAGAGAAGAAAGGGCAACAACAAGAAGGAGTTCTTGTTTGGAGAAAAGCAAAGGGAAAAGAAAGAAAATTGGAAGAGCAAGAAACCAAAGGGGAAAAGGTTAGTATCTTGTTTAATAATTTTATGTTTTGGAACAAAAAGAACCATAGGGTTCGGCCTTATGTTTTTTAATGTTTTGGAACTTATACCGAACCCCATGCAAAGATGTGATTTAATTCTTGGGTTTTAAGATTGAAAACCATGGTGTGTTCTTGATTCATTGATTGGGTTTATAATTTTAGATCTTGGATCATGAAAAATCATGGTTATTTCATGATGGTTTGAATAATGAAAACCATGGGGATTTATTGTTTAGATTAAAAAATTTAAATGATGAAAATCCATGGAGGAGTTTGATAATATTTAAAGGAAAAATTGGATGGACATTGGGTCGGCCTTGGTATGGCCGAATCATGATGTTTTGTGGTTAAATTTGGGATCCAAAATAATAAAAAGAAGAGGTGAGGTTAGGCCATGGTGTATGGCCGAACCCCACCAAACTTTTTATGGAAGTGATGATCGGTTTTGATGGGATCTAAACCAATGGCTAAGATCATGAACCATAGGGTTCGGCCATGGTGCTTGGCCGAACCCCATGGGGTAATTTGGAATGGAGATTAAATAGGAAACTATCTAATTAAGTGAAGGGGCTGCTAAATTTAGAAAGCTTCCATGTATGGAAGGGGTGGCTAAATTGGAAATCACTCCAATTTTGGAAAGGAGTTTCTAATCTTAGAAAGTTCCCATTTATGGAAAGTTGGAATCTATATATGGAAACCTTCCATTTATGGAAGATGTTGTTAATTATGGAAAAACCATCTAATTTTGGAAGGTCTTTCCAAATATGGAAAGGAGGTTGCTTATTGGGAAAGTTTCTATTCTTGGAAATAGATATTAAAATTAGAAAATATCTACTTAAAGACCATGAAGATTATTTATGGAAACCATCCCAAGAATGGAAGGTAAGGCTTGATTATGGAACCTAATTTAAATGAATGGATTGATTGACATGAGTGAGGTTCGGCCATGATGTATAGCCGAACCCCACTAGGGTTTAGTTTTTGGAAACCTTGTTATTTATGGAATATGATATTCAATCATATAAGGGTTGGTGTTTAATTAAGAAACCTTCTAAATGTGGGCCTTAGGTTAAAAATGGAAGGAAGAGTTATTTTTAGAAAACTTTCCATTTATTGAAGGAGGTTGATATTTTGGTAAGTTAAATAGGGAAACCTTCTAATGATAGAAGGGGAGATTAATAAAGGGAATTCTATTCTTGGAAGGTGAAATCTAAATTTGAAGACCTTCCAATTATGGAAAGGTAGGGATTAATTGGAAAGTATGCACCATTGGGTTCGGCCATGGTGTATGGTCGAACCCCATGGTCTAAATTAAGGGATTAAAGGTATCTTTAATTCATGGTTTAAGGGCTGATTTTTGAATCAAATTATGAACCTACATTATGAGTTAGGTTATGTGTAGTTTTAAAATAAAATAAAGGATACAATGTATGATATGAATTGATAGAGAAAGGGATCGCAAAAATGTAATTAAAGTAGGAGAACCATGGGTTCGGCCATGATGTATGGCCGAACCCCATGAGATATGTTTGATGAACTTATTTGATTCAGGAAAATTTTAAGGTCTAATTATGGAAGATTTAAAGAAATAAGGAAACCAATGGCAATTTGGTAAATATGAGAGAATGTTGGACATAGGGTTCGGCCATGGTGTATGGCCGAACCCCATAAGTTATTTTTATGGCATTGAGTATTTTGGAAGCATGATAGGATAACTTGAAACCTAAGCAAAGAAAAGGGGATAGGGCTACCAACAGTGGCATTTTTGTAAATATGTATAAAAAATGGTAAACCATGGGTTCGGCCATGGTGTATGGCCGAACCCCATGGGGTTTTGTTTATAGACTTAGAACCTTATAATTAGGTGAGTTTTGGTGTTGATTTATTATTATATCATAAGGTAACGGGATCTCGCAAGCGGTGCGCGATCGGTGATCGAATCTTGGACGGAAACACAAGGACTTGTGAACGGTCTTAGGTAGGATTCCACCTCTTTGAAACCATGGATTATGTACTTGTTTTTATCTTATGTTTTGATGAAAATGTGTTTCAAAGGATTTGATTTATTATTGAATTTCAAATGCTACGTTTACCTTGATTTAAATAGTATGGATTGATTATGTTCCAAAGGTGATTTTACATGCTAGGTTTTAATTGTATAAAGAGCATGTATTGGATATGTTTTTCAAATGATGATTTTTCAATGCTATGTTTATGTTATAAAATAGCATGTGTTTCATTGGCATCTCATGCATGGCATGGGGTGAGGGATTTATAACCAGAGGGGTCACACTTCTTCGGGGCGTCCGAAAAACCTATGTGCAACACCTTGATGTGATTTTCATCAAGAAGATTTCCGGAGGGTCCACACTCCGTCGGCGCGACCAAAAGACCTATGTCTTAGGCACATTTATGTACAGGTGATGGGTGGGACTCATAGCATATTTGTCATCATTGCATGGCATGGATTTTTATGGTTTTGCTATCACTATGTTATATGATATGTTTTGTACTAACAATGTGTTAGCCGTAACTGGAATACCTACTGGGCGCGTTGTACTAACGCCCTACTTCTACCCTGTAGTTGGTGATATAGGTAATCAGGGAAACAATGAACCTAAGGCGGACCAGGCATAGGAGCTTGGAAGATATAGTTTATATGTTTTTGAAATAAATTACTCATGAACTTGTATTTGAGTATTTGGATTCCGGAATGTAATAACTTAGATGGTTGAATGTTTTGATTTGATGATTATGACGTACTTTGCTATCTGAGTGTATTCGAACGTGGTTCTAATATAATTCCGTATATTGATGATTATGATTCCACAGTTGTATGATTTTATTCCTCAAGTCGGTATGGCTATGTGTGAATCATTTTATTGGACTGAGTCCATACACACATAGGGTTGGCCAGTTAAGGGTCGGACTTTGGAAGTTCGGACTTAGTTCGCGTCGTGACGTCCCGCGCTCTATCACTCTACTCTGTTACAAAAAAAAAAATATAAACTGAATTTACGGGAAAAAACGAGTGAAAAAGGGCGGGACGTTACCGTTGGTATCAGAGCGAACCTGAAACTTGAATCTCTCGGAGTAAGTTAATCCAGTCTCGTTCATTAATTTACTTCGTTAGACTCAGACAAATGATAGCAAAGGAAGTACGGTCAAAATAATTGGATTATCAAACGTAGCAATATAGGATATATTCCCCGGAATCAATGAAAAATCAAAGAGTGCTTATTTGGCAATTTCCCCAAAACAAGTGACATTATGTGATACATTGGAAAGTTCCCCAAACAAGAGACATTATGGGATACATACGGAAATTCCCCCAAAACAAAGGTTAGTTGATTAGATTTATTGTTGGCATTTGATATGCTTCTATTTTTGTGATGCAGAAGATTAGCCTAAGTAGTGGTAAGAGAATGTCGGGGGAAAAAGGAAAGATTTTGTAAAGGTTGTGGTTACGTTTTGAAGGGTTTGTTCTAACCCTACCTACATTTGTATTGTGAGGAAAGTTTGAATAAATTTCAATAAAGAAGGCAAAATTTAAGAGTTTACTAGGATTTTGGCACTGAGATGTAGGTGACGAGGTCACTTGATTTTATTGAGATATGGCATGGATGTGTTTCAACGTGATATTGATGAGATAAGTATATAGATTCCATGAGTAAGGCTTAGAGTAGCTGTAAGACCATGGGAACCTCTATATGAAAGACAGAGACTTAGTCCCGTAGGGTTACCTTTGAGGAGTGGGTCCCTCGCATGCTACGCGCTGGAGGGTGCTCTCACGGCTGTTTTGCACACTTGATGTGCGGGAATGCGCAGAGCTAGGAACTATTTTACCCCGTGGGGGTGGTACTAGCTTCGTTGGACGCGGTTCAACCGCCTTAAAGCTTGACTGAATCACCCTTGGGGTGAAGGGATGCAGGGCGAGGTAGACCTGATCACGTTGGACGTGGGTCTTCCGCTTAGTAAGTCATGGGCCCTAAGTCTTGCTAAGGGGTCGGGGTATATTATGATTTGTTATTGTTACTACAGTCATTCATTCGAGTGTGGTTCCCTATGGATAAAATATCTCATGGTGGAAGATGTGCCTGGATTAAGTATGATCAAGAATGGATTAGTTATTCCATGAATGGATTATACCAAAAAAGGGGGTTATATTCATGGATACGTATAACCATGGAGGAGAGTTTCAATGGTGGTTTGAACTGATGCTGGATATTGGCATTAAGGTATATGTATTGGTAACATGAAGGACATTTTGGTCCCATAGGTTGATATATTGGTCGTACGATAGACCGTTAGCCTTATGATAGACATATCAGTTTTATGAAGGTATTAGTCATGCCCATGACTGGATTATACCCAGAAGGAGGGTTATATTCATGGATGGTTATTAATCATGGACAGATGATACTTACTGATAAAATGGTACAAGGGATGGATGTGTGTAACCACGGATGATAGAATCCATGATGGTTTGGATTAATATCAAGTATCGGTACCAAGGTAGATATGTCAGAAGTATGATGGACCTGTTGGTCTCATAGATGACTTATTGATTTAATGATTGGGACATGTTTCGATATACATTCCACGGTATAAGGAAAAAATGTTAGTCGTATTACGACTTGTACCACAAGAAAGTTGGTACTCAAAGATACGTGGTATCGTAGAAGTGATGAACAAAAGGTGTTAGTCACATACTGACTTATGAGCAAATGAAGATATGAGTATATTTGAAGATATACTTAAGGGAAAAGTCTAGTGAGACTTGAATGGGAAACTATGGGCGACTACCGAGTTAGACTGATCACCTGACTCTTTAGTTAGCCGATGGAATTCCAGGAAAGTGAAGTTAAGAGTCTAGTGAAACTCGAATGGGAAGCTATAGGCGACTGCGAGTGAGGCTGACCACCTGACTCTATAGTTTAGCCAATGGAGCTCCAGGAGAGTGCAGCTAGAAAACCTAGTTAAGATGGAATTAAGTAAAGCTTTGAGCATAGCCTCGTATTGGCAGACTACCTCACATGGAGAGCAGACGAATGAACATATTGAGCAAGTACGTGTGAAAATATTTTCTTGTAGCATGTAAAGCGAAACAGAGTATATTGATTTATATAGAAATTGTAAATGGGTCACAAGGAAAAGAGATAACATGGGACAGAGTAATTCTGTGAAAATGAAACAATAGTTGTTATGAGTGACTTTGATATAATTAGGTGGTATTTGACAAGATTGAACAAGAAACAAAGGATAGATTCGGAAATAAAAGCTATACTGGAATGGGAGTTAAGACCGGGACAGGATCTTGTGTTCCAAAGAAGGATATAAATACCTAAGGGTTGCCAAAGTCTTCAAAGGGCAATGATACGGTATGGGTCGTGGTAGATCGACTGACCAAGTCTGCACATTTCATTCCTATTAAGATAACAGATTCATCTGAGACTTTGGGTCGGCGGTATATTAGGGATATCATCAGATTGCATCGTATACCTCGGACTATTGTGTCTGATAGAGATGGTCGATTCATAGGCAGAGTATGGCAGAGCATGCAGGCAGCCATGGGAACAAACTTATTGACGAGCACGACATTCCATCCACAGACTGATGGACAGTCTTAGAGGACAATTCAGACATTGGAAGACTTGTTGAGAGCATGTATGCTAGATTTCAAGGGTGGATGGGAGGACCACTTGCCGTTGGTAGAATTCTCATACAACAATAGTTACCAAGCAAGCTTCCAGATGGCACCATTCGAGGCATTATATGGTAGACCATATAGGTCACCAGTGTGCTGGACAGAGGCCGGTGAGCCTGCATAGATTGGACCTGAATTGGTTGCAGAGACTACATCGCAGATACAGTTGATACGGCAACACCTATTGACTGGACAGATTCGTCAGAAGAGTTATGCTGACAAAAGAAGGAGGTTCTTTGAATTTGAAGTGGGAGACATGGTGTTCTTGAAAGTCTCGCCACGAAAGGGACACATGAAGTTTGGAAAGAAAGGGAAATTATCACCAAGATATGTGGGACCATTTTCTATCTTAAGACGAATGGGGGACGTGGCTTATCAATTGGCACTCCCATCACAGTTGGTATCTTTACACGATGTGTTCCATATATCTATGTTGAGAAAGTATAATCCTGATCCTTCTCACTATTGAACGTACAAGACATAGAGGTTCAGAGCGACGTGACATACGTCGAGAAGCCTGTTCTAGTGGTGGACACAGAACAAAGGGTGTTACGGAACCGAGTGATTCAGTTTGTCAAGGTAATATGGGATCGGCACAGCGTTGAGGAAGCTACATGGGAACTCGAGTCAGAAATGAGGAAAGCTCATCCTGAGCTATTTATGTAAATATTCAAAACCCTACTTCACTCGAATTTCGGGACGAAAATTTTAAAAAGAGGATTGTATTGTAACACCTCGGATTTTCAGATCATTATTTTATATGACACTTACTCTTTTAAATTGTGAATTTTAGAATTAAACCTTATTCGGATCAAGAATTGGACCATG